>JAECWN010000432.1:12422500-13712500 GCA_018150725.1 Drosophila quadrilineata
GGGCTGACCAAATTACCCAAAAAAAAAGCAGAACCCCGAACCCATAACACCAAACCCGTGAAGGCAGAACCCTGAGCTTTTTGAGGTCCTCCAACTGCGTGTCCTGATAAAGTTGTGGGAGCGGCAGTTTTTTCAGGTATGTTTCATGACACTCCCTGAGCTGCAAGTTATTTGGGTCAATACATGAACCTCCATCTCGACCATAGTACTCACCAGGATAGTGCTAATTACACTACTTTTCCAAAAGAAAAAAAAATAAAACTGAGAACCCATTAAGAATCCTCTTGTCAGAAGGCGTAAGTTGCAAGTCATGAGTTGTGATCTTACCAAAAATTCCCATTACCAATTAGTCTCAAGTTGGCAATTTGACGACATATTTTACATATTCAAATAGTTCATGGCATCTGCACATATCTCTACCAGATGAATTCGTAATATTTGTCGTAGAGTTGCGTCTTTTAAAATTCTGAATCGCGAACATTGTTTGAAGGACATACTAGGACATGTATAACCTTGAGTTTGGATATAGGAATGAGCTTTCCTTTTTTGATGAGAATTAAAAATTTCATTACGTGCGAGTGTAAGACACACACACACACACACACACATACACATACATAAATGGTATTCAAGAAACTATTTTGCATTACAGTGGCGCCATCTAGTGTGCTGCTTTGCTTCCAACTTATTTCATTATGTTTTAATGGCTATTTATGTGAGTGCGAATACGTGTTGAAGCTGAAACTGAAGCCAAAAGCTTCTCGGAACTGGCTATAGAGTGAAAGTGCTTTCTGTTTTCTGCTTCAACGGCTTAACTTCATAATTAGCATATTTCTATTTTTCAAATAATAATTATCTGAGTTTTTGCTATGCCAGGGGAATCATATTCTATATACGTGTATCTCCATAAAGGTGATTATGACTTGCAATCAACTAAAAAATAATCAGTGAATGAGCTTTAAAGTTCATTTAAATTTAAAGATCTTCCAACCATCATCATTATATTGATATATGGCAGCGCATTGTGTGCAATTTTGAGCGAGAATTAACATTCGTGGCCCATGGTGGCGTCAACTTTTGGCCTTTGGGCACGACATAAGTTAAAAATAGCATGCCAGACTCAAATTAAGCAAATAAACTTGTCAACACATTTCACTTCATCATTGACGGCTTTAAATGGAAGGAGTTTTCCCTTTTATCCTTTCTCACTCTCTCTGTAAATATCTCTCTCTCTCTCTCTCTCTGTCTCTCTATTTTGTGTGCCCGTATGCCACATGTCATAGGAAAAAAGAGGCAAGTGAAGGTTGGAAAACCGAAAGACAACTCAAAATAGAATGTTAAAATGAAAGTTCCATTTGTTCAACGTAGATTAGAGTGGTTTTCCTGCTGAAATGGATAGATATATTGCCATCTCTGTTGTGCGGCGAGGACTATATGTGATATGGAAATATGGAAATCGTATTAAATACAACTGATACTTTCACAAAGTCGAATTCTTGCTCCACTATTTTTGAAATTATACATCTAAAATATACAGATTGTAAATTGTACAATATATAGTATATGAGGGAAATGAGGGAATCATTGTTTGGCCTTTTCTTTGGTTGCTCGCGTCTCGTTAATCAGCATGGAGTCCGAGCCTTGTTTATTTATTTATTTTATTTATTTTTTTTGAGGTGTGGATGTCTCTTGTCGGTGTTGTGTGTATGTAGGTTGTCCAGTTGACAACCCCCTGAAGATTAGAATTTCTTACACTCTAATAGGCATTGGACATGGGCGCGGGTCAATCTCCTGGGTCTGGGTCTGGGTCTGGGCCCGGCAGGTCACGAAACCCAAAAATGTCCTCATGATAAAAATATAAATGTGCTCTATATTATATATAGCTAAAGGACAAAAATTGTGTACTATACTATATACTATACCAGTTGAACTCAGGTAACTGTGTAATATTTGTGGAAAAAATAAACCTCTCTCGTTTTGCAGTCGGTTAAGTGATCGGCAAGGACTTGCCTAACATTTTATAAACTATTTGTTTGTAAGTACAAGTTGAGCCAAAAAGCCCGAAAATAAAAATGCATGAAATTGAAAAAGTTGCCAAAGTGTTGAGCAACTAGCAATTTAATGGCTACGCTGTTAATAAACTTGTGCGAAGAGCCCAAGGGTTACTTATCCTCGGTTACTTCTCGGCTATGGCCACGCTGAGGTCTTTAATCCTGAGTGTCGATGTGGTCGGTTCACCTCAAAGTTAATTAATGTTGAATGTCATGACATTTGAAAATCATTCAATTTTTGCCAACAGCAAAGAAGCTCATCCAGGTGCTTGTAGGTGACGAGTAGGCCTTGCCGACAACAGAGTACCCTAAATGAGCTCCTCTCACTGTTCGTAGGGAGAGCTCAAGAAAGTAGTTATCGGGCACGTTTACTACTCTAAGCACTTGACAGCTCAACAACTACTCAGCAGCCTCATTAAAAATGAAAATGGCAAAATTAATTCAAATTATAATTTAGGTGTTTTCACAAATGACTCTCACTCTCTCTCTCTCTCTCTCTCTCTCTCTCTCTTTCACTCTCTTTTACTTGCTCTC
This sequence comes from Drosophila quadrilineata, assembly GCA_018150725.1. Lineage (NCBI taxonomy): Eukaryota > Metazoa > Arthropoda > Insecta > Diptera > Drosophilidae > Drosophila > Drosophila quadrilineata. Next base: position 12,425,086 of record JAECWN010000432.1, read on the forward strand.
TCTCTCTCTGTCTTTCTGTTTCCATTCATCCGTCTCAAGGTTCGGACTATTAAAAGCCAAGTACTTCCGGCTTTCCAACGACAGTATAACGAGCATTGTGCCCACAGAGACCTTTCCCCTAACCTCAATCGCTAGGCAACTGATGCGAACCTACGGTATCTGTTAGTTGAGCATGCTTAACCCGCATGCTTGCACACTTTATGACTTAATATGTTGAAGATAGACGAAAACCTTAGCACAACAACCATTATCATTATGAAGGGGAATGCATCCCACCTACCCCTCTGGGGGGTGGCCAATGTTTGGGGAAATCAAGTTTGAAGTAACCTCAGCTCAGGTTTAGTGGCGGAGACGGTTCAACCGAATCCGAATACGAATCCTCACCGCTTAACCCGCCCACATTAAACGAGCTGACAATCTCGATATACTCCTAACACAACACACACTTCTACATACATATGTATATGTATATGAATATATGTAGATATGCATAAGAAAAATTCTTTTGTCTCGTAGCCCTCCATTCAGAACGAGGCGTGGCTGCATGACGTGTGACAAATTTTTGCGGTTGGCAAAGTCAATGGGAAGTTGGTATTCAAGCGGACCGGGGGAACAAGCTGAGAGGGGGGCAAATGTATTGCACACGTCTACCGCCTGTGGCCGGAAAATTGTTCAACATGTCCGGAACGACAAGATTACCAGCCCCCGTTCAGTGCAGTCCAGCCAGGGAGGTCTCGCCTAACCTAACCTAACCTAACCTAGCCTAGCCGACTTTACAATTTGAGTTCCCCGCTTTGCTTGTAGTTAAATAGAGCGGAAAAATAATTGAACCATTATCAGGCAACAGCAACAGTATTGGCTGATGATGATGATGATGATGTGGCCAAAAGGAAGCACCTCGTCTGTCCATCCTTATATTGTGTTGTGCCCTGCACCCATTTCTGTGTGTGTATGCGGTCCCTGCCGCCAACACCTCATTGTTGGCAAAGGACATACCCTCAGTGAAATTGCCTCAACGTACAAATTTATGTTAATATCTGGAATTTTTATGTTGCAACTATGTTCAAAACCTACAGCCGTTGAAGGAAAAAGGACATGCTACCGCAGAAAATATTGTAAATATTTCCAACTACAAGGAAAGACCTTCCTTTCATACATACTACCTGCAAGTCCAAGTTGCATATCATTAAACCGGACTACAATTACTAGAACAAAGGCAGCCATCGTTTGAGAATCTTATCTGAATTTTGATCGCCTGTTTTAGTCCTGAATTAAAGCGAGTGCTGAAGGACACTTCTACATAAGAGTAAAGTAAATATTTGTGGCAGATAGTCTTTAAAACTGAATTTCTTCATATTATTTCGATCTGTTTTTAGAACTCCATATATATGAGTTTTGATCGTAATTTAGCTCGCATCCTTTAGAGTCCTTGAAACATGGAAACTTATAAGTATGTTTAGCTTGAAGTAGCAATATCTATGAGATTGACATTATTTACATTATCCAAAGAGTCCTGTCTGTGCTGTTCGTCTTTCGGTGTGTCCTGTCTGAATTTTGATCTAGTCTAGTCTAGTCCTGGCTTAAATAGAAGCTCATGTCCTTCAGCAGAGAAATCTTTAGTCATATCTGCTGAATATGTTGGAGCTCTTGCTCTTGTGGCAGGATCTGTGCCCTCTATAAGGACTAACGCAGCTGTTCGCTATGCCAGCATGTATGTATGTATGTTTGTGTGTATACTTATGTAGGTGTAGATGTTGTAATGCGTGAAGAGAGTGCCAACATGGCAAGAAGAAAAAAGAAGGACGAAGAGAAGGGGCAGAGGGCAGAGAATAACTATAGCCAAAAGATAATATTTTGCCACAGCTTGCCTGTATGCTACTTTAAAGTTGTAAGTGTGTGTAACAGCAGGTTCTGAATGTCCATATACTTAATACATACATGTACATGTGCATGTATGTGTACACTCTCTCTTTTTGTCGCTCTCTCTCTCTCTCTCTCCCGTTCTCACTCTGTCTCTCGGTCGTATTTACGCTGAACCATTTACATTATAGACGCGCTCATGCATGGCAGACGGGCGAACGGCCGGAATGGCGCAATTGTGGAATCGTGGAATTGTGGAATGGTGGAATGAAGGAATGGAGCAATGTTCAAAAGAAGAAAGAAAGAGACACAAGAGAGAGAGAGAGAGAGTGACTGTGAGAGAGTGAGTAAAGTGTGTGTGGGTGGGGGGGAGTTGGGCATGGCCTGAGTTACTAACGGACGACGGCAGGCTGTGTTGATGCTTCAGCCTGTGGAACCTGCCTGCTTTCATGCTCTCGTTGATGTTGATGTTGATGTTGATGTTGCTTTTGCTTCTGTTTTTGTTTTTGCTTTTGCTTTTGCTTTTCCCATTGCTGTTATTGTTGCTGCTGTTGCTGTTGCTGTTGCTGCTGTTGGGTCGAGCCTCATTAAGAACACTTTGTCTGCTGTCCATTTAACCGCACCTTTTTCTCGTCCGCTGCCTGCTTTCCATAAATTATATTTAAATGCATACTTATGCGGATTTTTGCCACGCAACAACTTTTCATAATTTTTATTTACACGATGCGTCTTCTCGTCTCGACCACCACTCCCCTTACATACATACATACATACATACATATATACGTAGTAACCGTGTTAACACGATTTCCAAAGGAACTACCAATAACACAAAGACACATACATACATATTACAGCATTTAATTGTAATTATTTATATTCAGAAGATCATGCACCCTCAGCTTTCAGCTAAAGCTTGTTAAGTCTTTCTGATGAATATATATTTTTAAATATTTTCGCAAAATATTTATTTTGGCTTTTGTTGCCAACGTAGTATTTAATTGACATCACTTCAGTTTAAATTATGCTTTCAACAACATTTACGTTACATGTATTGTTCGTTATTAGTATGTATAAGGGGAAATTTCTTTAAAAATGTGCCTCTTTAAAATGACAACTAACATATTTATCGGCTGTTGAATCTGAAAACCTCGATTAACAGGTCAACACCTTTGGATAAAAGCCACACAACTTTCGGTGACAAACATAAAAAATTATATAAATTTTCTTTAGCAGAACTTTGATAAATGTTTTCTTATCAGAGTAAGAATCATTTAGAACAAAAAATACGAAATAGAAGAAGGAATTGTGAAAAGCTTATCGATAATTTATACGCATCAGAGAAGAAGAAGCAGCAGTTTGAAAATGATTTATTTGATGAGATAGAAGTTGGGATTTGAGAGTGAACTCACTTCTGTAATTGGACACAGGCTAGACATAAAGCCCAATGGACTCGAAATTAAGTTTAGTCGAGTTTACTGATGTGGCAGCCAGAGCTAAGAACGAACTTTGTGTCTGAAAAATTGTTGCAGCATTGGCTCAGGAGACGTTTATCCTGTTATGATGTTTTTAAAACGAACACACAAACAAACACACACACGCCAAGGTATAAAAACAGACAAACACACACATAGATACAACATTTTTGCTTTATTATTTATTTTTAACCTATGGTCGTCAGTCTCTGCCTCCATCTCCATCTCCATCTGTATCTGCGATGAATCCTGCCGTCTCTTTAGAATGCTCATGGATGAGTTGAGGTTCTGAGGATACCTGAAATATTTACGAGGCCCTGGCCACGACCCGCAACTCTGGCATTCCCAACCCATCGAGGTCCCCACACACACACCTCTCCATCTACATATGATATGTACGTCCATCGATTTTCAGGCACAACTCGAGTGGAAATTGTTATAAATTTTATTTACACTGCGTTTTCAAGCTCAACTTTATTTTTCTCTGCATATCCATTAACTAAGATATGTGAAAGTGTGTCCTTTCTCAAAACTATAAATATCGTATCCCAAAGTTACTCAACTTGATAAAGTATTCTAGTTGCATTACAAGAAAATCTTGCAATCATTTTATTTCTGAAACGATTTCTTATACTTCCTTCGAAAACAAATTTGAAATAATATTATTTCTCTTAAGTTTTAAATTTAATTTTAAATTTATTTTTAATAACAAAAAAAAGGAAAACGAAAAATAACATTTTAGTTTAAAGCCATGTTTGCAACTTTACAATATTTTGAAATATTATTACTTTATGCGGAACAGAGATGGAGGGATATAATCAAAGAGCGAGATGGATGGAGAGATAGACATGTGTGAGTGAAATTTTTGTAGTGAATTGAGAATAGTTTCCCAGATTAAAACAGAGAGAGAGAGAGAGAGAGGGAGAGAGAGATAGGTAGAGATAGAGAGAGATAGAGATAGAGAAGTGACTGGACATTCAGCGCATTCATGGTTCGTTGTTGGCACGCAGATAACCTCATTTTTGTTTTAACTAGTCTCTTGCTTTCCGCTACAAACACCAACACATACACGCACACGTATACACACACACACACACGCACACACATACACACATACATGAGCAGATAATTTAAATTCCATGGCAGTTTCTCATTGGTTAGCGCCCCGAGTTGATTGCCATGCGACGCACATAGAAAAGCCGTCGTAATCAACGAAAATAGCTGCCCCCCGAGAGCTTATTGTATTTATGTCTATGTCTCATATATATACATACATATGTATGTATAAATATACATGCTTACATATGTATGTGTAACGTACATCTATTGTTTGATGGCATGTGTGTGCATGGACATGCTTGAGTTTGGAAAGGACGCGTCGCGATTTTCAAACTGAAACTTCAATTCAATCAATTACGCGCTAATGCACTTCAAAGAATAGTCCCTTGTAAAATACAATGCCAGATAAATACACTTGCAACAAAGCGTGCCCAAATGGGCCAGTGATTGACTCGACGAGACGCCATCACCATTCCCATCGTCCTCATCATTCCCATTCCCATTCCCATTCCCACTCCCATCGCCATCGTCATAATGTAACTTGGACGCATTAAAACGCGTCTAGTCTATTGACCGTATTTAGATATATAATGTACTCAATTACAGGCTATGTCTATTACATATGTACATACATATACATATGTATTTATGTATGTATGTATGTATGCAGGTTACATACACCCACATACACTGTACGTACAGTGGGTGTCACGCTATTCGATTATTCCCACCACAAACCGATCAATAAAATAATAATTTTTATTTTCAATATATTAAATGAATCGAAAATTTATATTCAAATATTTTTATTTTTTTTTAAATTTATTATTGAATACACAGAATAATTAAAAAATATAAGTGATATTTAAAATGAAATATTTTAGATATGCACATATTTGCACGATATTTTTAAATCAGATATATTGAATATCGTTTTTTTATGATACAGTAAGTAGATCAACATTTTGAGACAGTATGATAAATTCAATAAATTTTTGTTCCACGCATTTTATAAAATAGATCAAAAAATATATATATAAATATATATATTTTGAATTTTTATAGATTGAATTTCCTTATGTTACACATGATTAGAAAATTATTTACAAAAAATTTAAAAGGAGCCCGTATATATCTCTTGACGACTGCAAGATATATCAACAGAGATCATGCATTGTCTAATAAATTTCGAACTTTTTATAAAGTGAATTTCAGCAGCATGCAACTTGCAACTTGCAACTTGCAACAGGATTGGGCCTTCGAAACGTTGTGAAGCTGCTGGAGCTGCTCGAGAATTGCAATCAGATGGTAGGATGAAATGGTGCGGAAATATGTCCAATTGTCTGTCGACTTAATACTTATTTTAATATTTACGTGTAGAGTGTTTGAACAGAATAAACGGTAGACAAAAAAATGAATAGAAAAGAAAAAAAACAGAGTGACTGCTAAACGTTTTTCGCAGGCGAGTTTTGCTTCTGGGGGTTGTTCGCTACTGGCTGAATGCTGAGTGCTGCTTGTTGGCAGGTGGCATGCGGCAAGTGGCATGTGGCAGGTGGCAGGTGGCAGGTGAGATGTGGCAGGTTGAATGGGTGTCGTATCGCAGCACCTGCCACATCGTTTTCGTTTGGCTTAGATGCGTTATATCTCTTTGTGAGCCGGCTCAAATGTCAGGAGACGAACGAACGAATAACGAATAACGAACAACGAACAACAAATGGCTGCCTAACCCTTGTAACCTCTGACCTTTTGCCTCTCTCTCTCTCTCTCTCTCTTTCTATATATGTGTGTGGGTGTGGGCTTCTGTTTGTATGCTGTGTATTCTATACATACTATATATAATACAGCATTGTTTGCATGTGTTTACAAGCGAAAGAAAAATCCATTGAATTTCAATTTAAAGCGCGTTGACAAACGTTTGTCATGAACAACGACAACGACAGCGACCGCTTAAAGAATCGACACGAAAGGTTCGTCCGTCCTTCCGACCTTCCGTCCGTCTGTCCGTCCGTCCGTCTGTCCACAAATCGATAGACAGTGAGTGAGTGAATGAGTGAGTGAGGAAAGGTACGTGTACTATTTACGTGAGCTGCGGACAGCGGTGTCAGTTAATGTCAGACCTTTCACCAACCCACAGCCCACAACCCACCCATTTACCTACAGCGACCCCTAATCTATCGTTCCGCAATTTTCAATTAATTTTCCGCAGCGGAAAGAACAAGATTAACGGCTTTTATCAATAATATTATATTGCTGAATTCGATACGAAATTCGGATTTCATCGGCCAAAAAACAGAACCGACAGTTGACCGTAATAGAAATCGATTTTAAACCCAAGGATTTCACTTAACAATTGCTTAACTTTTGTTCGCCAGCTAAGCAAGTATTACTTTTTAACTTAAGACTTCTTTTTGGTGAGGTGATTACAATTAGAATGTTCAGATAAGCAGACATATAATGCTATATATGCGGTTTCTTTTATTCACTAAATATTAATTTAAAAAACAATTAAATAAATCAATATATAAATACATTTTTACTTAGATCTCAATTTCTTAAAGAAACATGAATTTTTCAACGAGTACGAGATATTTGGCAGTCGGACAAGCAACTGCAAGTTTCGTACTTGTTTTGATTTCTGACATCAAAAGCAACACAGAAAACGCAACTTGTGTATGCAACAGTGTTGTGTGTTGGATGAGTGATTGAGAAGGAGGAGGAGAAGGAGGCACGTGGGGCAAGAGATGGACAAGCACAAAAAATAGATGGAATTGAAATACACAAAGATAAAGATAGATAGAGAGAGAGAGAGAAAGAGAGATTGGTAGTGGATAAAAGCTGAGCTAAACTAGTCTGGACTCTCGACTGCATCCTTGGACAAGTAAACATGTTCATACATGTGTACAATATGTACATACATATATACATATATTCTCGCACAGTGTCCAGTTCATGTGTATGTAATGGATATATATACAGTATATATGTGTGTGTGCGTGTGTGTGTGTGAGCTGTGGCACAAAGAGATTTCAAATTAACACTTGAAGCGCAATGGGGCGATGACGATAACGATAACGATAACAGGGCTAGGGAGTAAGCAACCAAGTAACCTGCAAACGAATCAAGAGTGCGACTTAACAAATGTTTAAGGGAATCTTTCTCCCCCACTCTCTCTATATATATATTTATATATTTATAGATAGTAGAGGGGGAACCTCTGCTCTGACCCTCCTAACTCAATCAGTGCATCGTGGAAGCTCTGCTGCTGAAAGAATAATTCTATTTCCCGACACGCTTCAAACAGACTGTGGTTAACGGCGAGACAATGTTTCGTCGAGTCCAGACATTATTTGGGGTTAGAGCTACACAAAATATAGGGTATGTAGAGTATGTAGGGTATCAGGCAAGTGTAATGTTGCCCTGGCCCCCGATGACATTGGCATTGGTAAACACGAGACGAATGGCGGCATCGTTGTCGATTTCATTTACGCTTGGCTTTTGCCGGGCTTTGTTTGTGCAGCTGCCACTTGCCACTCGCTACTTGCCACTTGCCACTCGCTACTTGCCACTTTCCACTGGGTGTATTATTTATCCCATTTATACACATATTTTATATACCCAGTGCCGCAATGCGTATTGTAAATCAACGAATTTCATTCACATCTATGCAGCCTCCAGATAAAAAATAACTTCAATCATGCAGCTAATATGCACTGCGCTTACAGGGTATCATAAAATATTATAGATACACAGACAACATGGAATGATTTATGTCTGAAAATCAATGCGATTTATGCGCTCTCTAGTCGTTTTCTGAGTCAACAGACTCTTCTACAGGGTATCGATAAGTTGACAGCTTGATCTTCGATTCTGCTTTTATTTTTCCCACTTTTTTCAACTAAAAAAAAGAAAGTGGAGTGAACGAAAGTAAAGCGCAGAAAAAATGATACCGAAGTCAGTGTGGGGGGGGGAGGGTTGGCAAAAGTTACTGACAACCACGCCCACACAGCGCACGCCCATCGCTCAACGCCCATTGCCAGCGGCATGTTGACTGAAGCTATTTTATATGTGATTGTGTTTGTCTTTGCCACAAAACGAGGAGCCATAACTGACGATTGTGACTGTGACTGTGACTGTGACTGCGACTGCGACTGCGACAGAGCTCCGCTTATCCATGTCCGTCCTTCCGTTTCTCTGTCTGTCTGTGTGTCTGTCTGTCTGTCTGTGTGTCTGTCTGTCTGTCTGTCTAGTTGTCAGTGTTTGTTTGTCTTATTGTTAGCCAAGTTTATTTGTCGTCATCATCAGAGCGACAGCTTTTGTCTCACATGAAAGCCAAAGTCTTATTTGTGAACAAGGCCAGCCATCATGCCAGCCAGTCTTCCTGTCATCCTGCCATCTTCCTCCTCCTACCACCCACCACCCACCACCCACTGGCACCTCACTTAGCACTTAACGTTGCTCAAACAGGCCACTTAGAAAGACAGTTAAATGTTGCAGTTATCGGCATAGCTGTATTCCTTATCAACCATATAATGGGGAGGCTGTAAGTCACAGTAGCTGCCATTATGGGCCCAGTTCAAAGGAATATATCGCATCAATGGCTAACACACACAAACACACACCTCAGTGTGTCTTTAACGCTTCCCGCATCCTGTCAATCAGAGCGCTTGTGCGGCATCAATCAAACATGTATGCCAATAATCAATCAATCAATCAATCAATCCATCTACAGTATACACCCATGCCATCTACATAGGTATGACCTCTGCTCCCACACACCCCCCCTACCACTGTATATAATATAAGGGAATTGTATTTTGACATCTTTGTTAAGTATTAGATATATATATATAAGTATATATATTATGTTCAAGCATATACTTGAAATATAATAAACTTGTTCATCTCCATCTACACTTGTTTCCTATTAGGCGAATGAGGGGTTCTCAGCTGGTTTGCCAAAGGCTGCCAATAACCTGACTATTTGTTCCATAAAACTATCTATATATTATATTCTTATACATATATATAGATAGATAATTTTCAAAATATGAACTTGTCTCAATTATGTTGTTGTGCGTATTGCAATGAATTTCGTTTGGATTTTAGACTGCCAGTAGAGAATTTTTAGCGACAGAATGAAGAATGAGTTATGTTATGTTATGTTATGTTTGCTGAGCATAAATTAAATTAAATTTATAAGTTGTTCATAAAATGCAGCAGCATAATTAATTCATCATTTGCCAAACTTTTTATATACGACGACTAACCAGAGCACGTTGAGCCAGACAAGTATCTCTCGGATATCGTATCTCGTATCTCGTATCTCGTATCCCGGCATGAGTCGCGTATGAATAAACTATTTTTCGCAGTCTGCGGCACAAACTACATGAATACATACATCTATGTATGCTAATGTGTGTGTGTGTGTGTGTGTGTACGTTAAGTGGTAATAATGAAAGGGAATGGGGGTATGAGTGGTGCAGGTGGCCTCTGTGGTTAATTAATTAATAAATAATTAGTTTGCCATTGTACTTTATGTTAATTGAAATATCAAAGGGCTTCATCAAATTCTCAGTAAATGGCACAAAATTTATTTTAGCTCAGGATTCACTCGCTGCCACAAGGACATGCCATGGAAGGACGAAAAAAGCAAAACGAAAAATGAAGAGAGAGAGAGAGAATAAGAGAGAGTTCACAATAAGCACGTAAATTGTGAATAAATAAGTGCTGAATTAACTTTCAATTTCAGTTTATGTGGCAACAATCAATAAGCTGCCAACAATTCCAACTGAACCCAATATTCATTGACTTCAATTACACATTCATCAGATAGGGCAACAGGCACCGACCGAGAATCGAAACTCAACTCAACTCAATTTTTCTTCTCGCTGAAAGTACGATTAAGTGTACCGTCATTAAGTAAAATACGTATGCTTCCTCAACGGAACCCAAAAATTAGAGATTTACGATGATTTAGTTTGTCATCGTCATTTGTTGTTTGTGAGTATCCTTTGGGGGAACTCGACATTTGCCGACATTCCACATTGTATTGACACACCCACTTATGTACATATGTGTATATATTGGAAATTTGAATACAATATTTGAGTGTATATCGCAGTAAAGTCGGATCAGACAGGATATAGGTACATATACATACATATGTATGTATATCTGAGGTGGCCGAGAGCAGCAGTTGCCACACGTGTGCTTACTTATGATATCTTGTTTATGAAACATACTTCTGCCACTTCCGCAACCCCACTTGTTTTTATTTCCTTTAGCCTGCTATTCCACATATTCCTTGTTGTATTCAAATATGGAAATTAAAATGGAATTAACACATTTTTATTTCAATGAAACACGAAATTTTATTGTTCTCTCACACTCTTACACTCTTTCATTCGCATTCTCATTCTCATTCTCTGTGAATTAGCATATGTATCTAAATGCATATTACATAAATAAATATATATGTATGTACATATATATGTACATATGTGCTGTTGGGTATACATATATCATACAGAATCTTCTATACCCTTCATAAATGACAGACTAATGCACGCTCATTCACAAAATAATTATCACACAAATTATGAAAAATTATGATAATAAAAACTGAATCCACTGAAATGGAATTATCACAACTGGTCTTGTGGGTCTCGGGGGGTTTCAATGTGGGTCAGAGTTGTCCAGCCAGAGTTGCCACATTTGATTACACCCAGTTTAAGTTTCATTAGAATATATTCGGTGTGAATGTGTGTGAATGTGTGTGTGTGTGTGACATGGCAGCATTGTTAGCAAAATGGCAACAATCAAAATACATACATACATACATACATACATATGTGGATGTGGATATACATACATATGTATGTAATTTTAGCAACTGCCCTTTACAGGCAAAAACACAAACACAGACACACATATACATACATACATACATACATATATGTATATATGTATGTACGTATACATAGCCATGGATCCATGTACTTAGAATCAACTCTTCGCTGTTGACACAGCTGTGATACAAGTAAAATTATCACACACACACACACACACACAACACGCACACTCACCTACACCTACACCTACACTAAGACACACACACACACACACAGAGACACGCGAAGTACAACAGGGAAAACAGAGATACATTTATGCGTGTAAAATTTTGTCTGATGTTATGTTTTTAGACATCATACTCAGCAGAAACCGTGCCTAACAGAGTGGCATAGCTTAGTGCAAACATTGAATTTCAGCATTGAAATCTAAAGAAGAATTTTTAATAAAATAATAAAGTAAATAAAAACTATTAAAATTATATTAATAAATTAGTAAATATTTTAAAAAATATTAAATGTAATAAAATGAAATTTTATTCAGTTCTCGTATAGCGTATCTTCTAGTCGATCACTCTCTGCCGCAACTCGTTTGCTGGTTTTCTATTATTAAACTGTTACAAAGTGCAAATAAATACTAGCATAGTGTCAACAGTTGCGATCTGAGAGAACTAGATAACCTGGGCAACAATTGTTGCATCTGTGTGTGTGTGTGTGTGGCAGAGATCTGAAGCGGTGCACCGCAACTACTAGTGCACCGCAAAAATCCAACGGATTCTCGAGTAAGAAGAAACACCGCATCAAAAATTGATGCGATCTTTTTTTACGGGTTTCTTTATCCACTTTCTCTTCATTTATGCATAATTTTATATACATATTAAAGAAATTATCAACAAACACTAAATTTTAATTTTCACTTTTTAAATCAAAAATTTTGACCTAAATATTTGCATTGCTCTTTCAATACCAATCACAGAGACACTCTATGTCAATCCGATACTTAGTATAGAAAGTATTTATCGGATACTTTCTATACTAAGAAAGTATTTATCGGATACTTTCTATACTAAGTATCGTGTTTCTTTATCCACTTTCTCTTCATTTATGCATAATTTTATATACATATTAAAGAAATTATCAATAAACACTAAATTTTAATTTTCACTTTTTAATCAAATATCTCGCTCTTAATATTTGCATTGCTCTTTCCATACCAATCACAGAGACACACTGTGTCAATCCGATACTTAGTATAGAAACACCGCACAAAAGAGATGAAGCGATCACCCTAACGGGACTAGAATCGTTCCGATTTTGCGGCTCAATCTTTGTGCTTGTGCCCAGGTAGCGCATCTCTTTTTGACATTGTTGTTTGAAGTTCAAAGTTAAGGCAAAGTGAGATATGGTTATGGTAGTTTCACAAATTCAACGATAGTATCGCGATAGTTAAATTACCATCGATAGTGCAGGCTGAATAAAACAATCGATACTATCGATAGCGCCATCGATTGTTTGACAGCTCTAGTTTGAACTTCTTTTTAGCTGAATGCGTTGTTCGAACAGAGGCTGCAAAGATACTATGGAACTGATCAAAGTTGAATGAATTGCTCCAACTGAGAACGTATTTGAGTTGTTTAAAGTTGAACGCATTCAAATGAAAGTAAATATAACACATAATTGATTTGCGTTCAATTTTTACTTCCAAGCAAAGAAATATTAAAATTGTTTTAAATTAATTCACCATTTTTCTTTAATAAATCGATGAATTGTTCTCTTTGTTTTACATTTAAAAAAAATTATTCCTTTTATTAATGCGACCAGTTAATTTTGTCCATTAAACAATGGTAAAATAAGATAAAATGAAATGAAATACGTATTATGAAGCAAATGTGAGTTCTTTATCATTGTGTCTGTACCTGCAGCTGTATATTTATCTGTAATTCTATGTGTCCTGAGTATTTGTATCTGCATTGTAGTACGTCATGATGAGTTATTGTTGGGGCAAGCAACAATGTCAACGCATGCTTAATACTTTAAGCCCGAGTTAAATTTGAAGCACGCAATAGAGAAGTTTTATTCATGTCGGAACTGGAACTGGAGCTGGTGATGGTGATGGTGATGGTGATGGCATCCGCATCCCATTGCTGGTGGCGATGATACTCTTGGTGCTTATGAGAGAGACACAAGCATATTTTAATTTTAATTAAATGCGCCGAAGCCATGCAAATATTTGAAGCAGCCAGGAGAGAGAGAAAAAAAAATGCTGACACTGTCCATGGAAGAGGTGGAGATGGATGCTCCCACTAGAGGTAGAGGTAGAGAAAAAGAGAGAGAGAGAGAGAGAGAGAGGGAGTACGGAGTAGAAGCTATGAGAATGCATGAGAGAAACACCCGGTGAAGTTGAAGTGGGTGAGCGGGTAAGAGGGTGGGTGAATGTGAGAGCGTGATATTAATGCTGCCGAATTACGTGACATAATTTAGAGGCAATGCCAAACGAGAATATCCTAATGACAATTTGCCTTTGTTTACTGCTTTCCTCTGTCCCATGTCCCATGTCTCATGTCCCGTACCCCATTCCTCATTTCTCACTCCCATGTCCCACTCTAGCAGGTTGCTATTCTCCTGCCTCACCTTCGGTTACAGCTTCAGCTTCTGCTGATGCTGCTATAGATGATTGTTGTTCTTGTTGTTGTTGTTGTTTTGTGGCATTGTTACTTCTCTGCTGTCGTTGTCTATGCCACCTGAAGCATGGACAAAATAGTCATCACACCCATGCCGAGCCTCTGATGTCTGCCTTCACCAGCTCCTCTCTGCCCCATGCCTTTCCCACTGCCTCTGAGTTATGAGCAGCTCTGCCAGTTATGTTAAGCTCTGTAAATGGGCATTATAAATAAGCGCCGAGGCTCCACTCCGACTCCGACTCCAACTCCGACTACGACTCCGAATGGGTATCGAGACACTGTAGAAAATGGCACCGTAAAGACGATCCCCGACCACCCCCTGAGCACCACGAGCACCTCGTGTGTTCTTCGAGTGCACAAAAAATGGCTTTGAAATGCGCGCATGTTTAAATGTTGTTATGAATATAATGGCCTGGGTAGTTGGTGGAATGGGGAGAGGGGTGGTGGTGGTGGCAGTAGGGGGTATGCTAGGTGTATTAGGTTGTTGATGTGTTGGGTTAGGTATACATGGGGGTCTACAATGAATTGCGCTTAGCTTACAGGCAAACCAATCAGCCGCAACATGGCCAAGGATGAGAATGTCACAAAAAAAAACAGAGAGAGAGAGAGAGAGATATATACGGGCAGAGAGAGAAAGAGATAGCGGTTTGGGGTAAATCGAGCGGCAAGGCGTGAAATGCTCACTAATATGCGTAATGCGATGCCCGTGGCCGCAACCCTCACGCAAATCCCTTGCTTTGCTTCCATGACAAACGCTAATGAAATCTCCAGCCCGCTTCGTCCTCAAATTGCAAATCCAGGCCTAAGCTAACCCAACAAAGCATACAACCAATTACAGATACGATATGTATGTCAAATATATATGTACCTATATAGATAGTTGCAAATAATAACAATATAAATTTCCAACCGATCTTATAGAGATTCAGCATACCCAACAAGTTAGAGTATCTTTCGGTTCATAGACTCTCAACTTTTTTCACGTTTCATAATTTTTTTTTAGGATTTTTTTTATTATTTTTTGGAACACAGTTTTCATCGCTCGAAATGCTATATTGGCGGGGCTGTATTGCGTAGCCCTGCAGGAGGGCCCCTGTTTGCAGTATTGTTGTTGTTTAAGATGCTATGAAAATGCAAATTAGGTTAGATGTTTATGAGTTCGTAATCAATTTCATATGCAAATATGAGTCAACGGCAGTAGCTGTGGCTCTGCCACACAACACTCGGCAGCTAAGGGCTTCCACATTTGGTTCTCAATACCCATTTCAACCATCAATGCCATGGGTGGTGCCATGGGTGGTGGTGGGTCCACCCACCGTCGCATTGGGCCAATGTGGGACCAAGTGACCCACTCGAAGGTAAAGTATCTGCAATGTAATTTCAAATTCCCTGTAACCTTGACAGGATATCGATGCACGTGTTGGACTGGAGGACTGTCAGAGAGGAAGTGTATTAAATAAATATTAAATATATTCGATTGTAAATCCATTGCATATTAAATATGTATTAAGCAATATGCAAGCTAATCCGATTGTTATAAATTTGACTTGCATTATACATATATGCAGATAATTGGGGTGAATTTTCCAAAATATATTTTTCAACTCAAAAGGAGTACGAGTATTTGATAACAATTTGAGTATCCGCGAATTCCCATAGATGCTGATTATGAGCCATTGTCAGTTTATCAACATTGGAGGCGATTCCCAGATTATGTATGGGAGAGGTGAGGAGAGGGATATGATATATGTATGTAGGATATGGGGTTCGTTTGGCATATGGCAACTGGGGGATCGGGAGGGGCGACCGGAGGTTATGGTTGGCTTGCTAGGTGACTGGGGTTGCCTGGTGAGCAATCAAGTAAATTACGAGAATTTATAACATTGGGGTGGGGATGCGTGAGAGGAAGATACAAACATACATACATATTATATATCTTTTTTAGTTGAGTCGAAATGTGTCCTTGGCAGATACTTGGCTGGTTCTGTTTATTTGTTTGATTGCTTTCGAAAATCAGCAACCCCCTCAATCATAAAATTGATTGCACCGCCCCAGTCAACAAGTAGGTCTATTTTTAGATCCTCCTCTCATACAAAATGTACATGTATCTACTATGTAGATATGTGGGCAAATATATTTTGATGTATGTATATTTTTGCTGGGATATTAGCACACCCATCCGAGCCATCTTCCCCGCTGCCAAACATCTTGCGTTCCGGCCACACACTTAATCCTCCGGGTGTGACACAAAACCATAAAACTGATGTTGTATTAAATTATTGAGTATAAATTCAAAGGAGATGCGAGCGGAGTGGAGCGGAGGGGAAAGCGATAGAAAGTGACAAAAAAGCACGAACAACAGCACAGAAAAATACATCAGCAGAGGCAAATAATAAATAAATAAACAAAACCAGAAAAAAAAAAAAACAAAAAATATATAAAGCGAGGCTTAAAAAAACAACAACAGCGACAAGTGTAGAGAATCTGACAAAATGGGCAGCAGCTAGAAAGGAGTTGGCGCTGCAGCCACGCCCACCATATCAAATAAATAATAAATAAATAGCAGTCGATAAAGTGTTGTGGCCGTTGCTGTAGTTGTCCTACAATGGCAGCACAGTCAACCAAACAGACAGACAGACAGACAGAGAGACAGAGAGAGAGAGAGAGACAGACAGATAGATGGACGGACAAGGCAGGACAACGTTGAACATGCCAGGACACAACATCGATGGACTACGGCATAATAGAGCGATTCATTTGCAGATTTCGCCATGTATAAACATTTTTATGTGTCGGTTGTTCGCTTTGTGGGTGGGTGGGGTGTTGTTTGTTGCACGAAGTGATGGGTGTTCGCGGGGGAGGTGGGAGGGCAACTGACTCTGGGTGTCGCCAGCTGGGTGTCAGTTGTCGGGCAAAATTCAAAGCAAAAACACGCGCACAACAAATATTTGAATTATGTTGAAGCCGAGCAGCAATGGCAAAAATGACAAAAATGGCAGATTCCAGCGACAGGCATTATAAAAATGTTATTGCTTTTCATTAGGTTGAATGTCATAGTTTAAAAATGACAGTACCGCGAAATGCTCGACCTGCAGAGAAATCCCATCTCGTCACTCTCTCTCTCTCTCTCTCTCTCTCTCTCTCTCTCTCTCTCTCTCTCTCTCTCTCTCTCTCTCTCTCTCTCTCTCACTCTCTCACTCTCATTCATTTTATTTTATTCAACAAACAACTATCAACAGTAAAAGGCACAACAAAACATTTTTAAAAAATCTGTTTTCAGATATATACATATATCAGATATATTCATATATATAGCGCAGCACGTGTGACAGATCAACTTGAACTGAAGCGCATCAAAATGAAATTATGTCTCATCAGAGACTTGTGATTCCTCATCATGTATATATATATATATTCTTTTTATTAATTTACAATCAATTTTATTTATTTTATTATTTTTTTATTTATTTATTATTTTTTTTATTTTATTATCTGTATTTTGTGTGAATTTGATGTTAATTTATGATATTTTTGACATTTAAATATTGTTATTGAAGGATGAAGTTCTGGCCACATTTTTGGAGTTCCGCGAAAGATAAGTTAGTCACATTGGGAATATTAAAAAAAGGGAAATAAAATAAAAAAATGTTTTTTGTTTGTGCCGTGTAGTAAGTCAGTAAACTGGGAGTCCAAGAACGACCTGTAAACTGAGCAATCGAGTCCTTGTTGCTAAGCAATTTCTAGGAATTACCAATTAGTTGCTGCCCTCAGATTACAAGTACACGGTGGAGTGTGAAAGGACGAAGGAGGATGGAGAGAAGGCGGTAAGGAAAGGGTAATAAGCTTTTATGCAAATTGGCGAACCGCTTTACAAAAGTTCTGAACTTGATATGCCCGTTTCGCATTACATTCCCCAAACACTAGAGGGCGTCTCTTTGACATAAACAGATAGTGTATCTCGCAGTCGTACTTAGATACATACATACATTATTATGTCATGTTACGAGCAGAGCATTCAAAAAACACAATATATATGTATATTTTGAATATATTTACAAAGATGACCACAAAAGTCAGCATATTCAATCTATAGACATTTACATTGTAAGTACTGCTGCTGTGTTGTTTTTCCACTTCTATGTACTAAGTGTACATACATATGTAGGCAACTGTAAAGAAAAGATGCAGACAAGCAGCATGAGAAGCAAGTCGAAGAGAAAGAGCCAGGACAGGTCTATCCTTAGGCAAGGTCAAGAAATGTAAATGGGTCAGGAAAGACAAGGCAACAAAGCATAGCAAGAAGGCAAGAAACTCAACCGCAGACAAATATATGCAGCTATAGAAATAGAATTGTGAATGGACCATGAATATATGTATATGCTTAAATATAAAGCAGGCAATAAATTAAAAATGATTGTAAACCGTGTTCAGCCTTCTACTACAAAATCAATTAATATATATACACATACATATACTTTTGATCTCTGAGTTGCCAGTCTACTTTGAGGCGCTTATCCAGCTTCGTGTTTCGATTTGAAATTCAAGCGCAGATAGAGAATTCATCCACATACTCGTACTTCTTCAAAAGTCGGCTTGTATGTATATGTATGTGGCCTAAATGCTTTTAAAGTTCACTTATGCTGCCAGCCAAAAGCAACCGTAACCAGACCAGGGCTGGGCATGCCAAGCAACCTTTTTCACTGGCATTAAACGCTGTCACCACCACCACCACCACCACCGCACCTCTGCCTCTGCCCCCGTCATGTTCGTGCCCCTTTTCCTTTGCCGAACTTCAAGCCCAAAAAAGAGCACAATTTTCGCTGCCATGCGGCAGTTTCCTTGACTTTTTCAGAGTGAGCTAGGCTGTGTATCTCTGCGGCTTTTTGATGAACGTAGCCTGCCAAAAGCTTTGCGGCTTTATCGCTCTACAGTTGTTCTACCTCATGTTGTTCTTGTTCTTCTTATTCTGCCTCTGCCTCTGCCACTGCCACTGCCACTGCCACCGCTGTCATTGTCAGGGTCGTCGGTCAACCGGATATGCTGCACCATTTACTTCCGCCCATTTTTTGCTCCCTTCAAAATCAACAACAACAACAACGAAAAAAAAAGTGTGGGCATATTTTCATATTTTTTTTCCATTATCTCGTATGTTCGTGCTTAATTTTGATATCTCTTGGCCCACAAATAATATTTCTTTGAGTTTATTCAAAGTCAAGTATGATATGCAATAATTCTACAGAAAATCCGATTTTGTTGTTAGAAATAGTTGGGATTTTATTAGTTTACAGCTTGCATATTTCACAACTTAAGCTGAGCTTGATTAAATTACGATTGATTTCAATTATTTTCATAATATTTTGTTTATTGAAAATCGCAAAATTTGTAAGCTCAAGTGGAATACCTTTTTTTTGTGATTTGATACGAATTTTCACTTACGATTTTAAATAATTTTGAAGAGAAACATTTTTTTGTTATTTATTTATAATTTGCAATATATCTATCTAAAAGAGAAACATAATTGATAAAGTTCCTTCAACAGTTTCTCTGCTATAAATAGTTTTATAATTATTTCAAATTTTACCAAAAACTATATTCCAGTTGTGAGTGTATTGAATGGACAGGTGCAAGTGACGTATTTTGGATAATGAATGGAATGAACTCTTTATTGGGGCCACAAGGACGAATCCGAAATGAAAGTGTCCTTCTTTTGAGCTACTCCTTGCCACAATATGTTGCCATTGGCGGCAGCAGAGACAAAAGCATAGCATGGCAATCAAAGGACATGCTACAACTGCAGCTGGAGCTGGTGGAGCTGTCCTGCCTGGACTTGGACTTCGATGTGGATGTGGACATGGGCATGGCTGAAAATTGAAACTGATTTAAATTCTATTTAAAAGTTATGGCCGCAAATAGTTGTAGACACACCCGACAGTGACACGCAGAAGGACATGTTGGCAGTCAGGCATGCAGGCAGCAACACCACCTCTCTCTCTCTCTCTCTCTCTCTTTTTCACACTTTCTATCTTTCTCTCTCTCTCTCTATTTCTCGCTCGCTTATTCGCTCTGAGGAGGCTGCTCCGCAACATATCCTATTGAAAGTGTCGCTGTTGATGATGCAGGGTGACGCTGCAAAAACTTTTCGACACTTTAAAAACTACATACACACTCACACACACACACCCACACACACATAGATATACGTGAAACCATTATGCATATTCTGGCCACAGAGTCACACTCACCCACCCACACACCCACACACACACATACACATATACTTGGAGAAATTGTCACATATTTGCCAAGCCTGGTTTTGAAAGTTACGTTAAATGGTTTTAAAGGTTTTGGCTTAGAGGTGCTGCCAACTTGTCCTGGTTATTGTTGCCGTTCTCTGTTCCTCCATTCTGCCCACTACGCTTCATATGCATTTTTCCCCCAATTTCTCTTCATTTTTTTTTCGATTTTCTATTTTCTATTTTTTATGTGTAGCTGCGGTTTTCATACACTTTTTTATGCATTCAATTTTTTATGCCATGCCCATTGCAAATGGGCCAAAAGGGTATTATGCCACGCTGCAAATATGCATGCCACAAATACCTAGCTGCCCCACACACACACACACACATACACACACATACACGTATATAGGGAGTAAAGCTGCAACATATACTGGCATGCCTGATTAGCATTATCCGCATCTATTCTAGCAATAGTTGACTTTTATATTCCTCCATATACCGCAACTTTGCATATATGAAGAAAGAGAGGGAGTCAGGGAGAGAGAGATAGAGAGAGAGAGAGAGAGAGAGAGAGAGAGAGAGTCGTGGCTTATATCGAGAGCTTTTAGATACTTTGCCTGACCGTGGATCAGTTTCTGTTAGCACTTTGCATACTTGCCTCTCAGTTTGTGGCCAGACATCGATAAAGATATTTCGAGACTCAACTACAGGGTGTTCACACTATACAGGGTGTGTCTGTGTGAAGTGCTTTCCCTCTCAATATGTAGGTGAGCAACAGCAACCCATAAATATTAAGCAAACAAACACTCTGGCGTCCAACTTGGCGAAAGAGACTCCCAAAAAAAGTTTCAATTGCCAGGAAAGTACACACACATACACACACACACACACACTTAGTAAAAGACCATGGAAATATAATCATATAATGAGTGGTCAAAAAATGTAAGTGAAGCAATAATTGATTTGCTGTTTGGCGAAATGAAGGGAGATGGACTCAGTACTTCATCTACTCTATGCGTTAAGTACTTGTGGCAATAAAAAGAACAATTTGAGTCATAAATATTATCAGAGAGTCCACTTTAGTGCCAGTATGAGTTGTTCTTTGATTAGTTAGCTCAGGTCCTTGCCCATGAGCTACGCTTTGTGCTACTTCAACTTTTGTCCTGCCTTCGAGAATTCATACTAATTGACTGATGGGGGGTAATACAATGGAATTGTGACATCAACTGGCAACAGAGGAACTTGCCAATCCAATAATATATACCTATACAAATAACAACTGGCAAGTCATTGTCCTTCACTCACCACCCACCATCCTGAAGGAGGCTCATTTCTGAACATTTGCCTCAACAGGCTCGCCAACAACAACAACAAAATAGAAATAAAAACTAACCTAGCTCGACAAAAACGCAGCTAACCCCAGTCCGAGCCCAACCCAAACCTCAACCGCAGTTGTGCTTGTGATCAACCTGCCGTAGCACCGCCAATTAGCACACATGGGCTTTGGGCTCAGCATTTGGCATGCTGCACATTAAATTTGCACGGCCAGAAAGTACTCTTTGTGAGAGTGAACAAAAATAAATGTGAGAGTGGCAGCTGACCGACTCCAGCATACCCTGTACTGCATACATATGTATATTGATGATTGCAGACCTCCATACATTTCGCTTATGAGGTCACAGATCAATCATCCTGTCGATGGTACCTACCTTATTTATTTTTTTTTTTTGTGAAGTAACCTATTTCTGGGGACTAGAGCGAGACATGACTTCATGATTTCATCGATTGGGTACAGGGTATAAACAAACTCGAGCAGTGTTGCCCAGCAATGAAATGTTATTTTGCGAACCCCGTAAACCTCCGTCAGAGACCGACTGCCACCTGCCACCACCTGTGCCCCACCAGCGTTTAGACGCTGACGGGGCACAAAGCGGCATAGCATTTGCCACACACACACACACACACATGCATACACTTCTAAACCGGATGATGGCTGTGGATGTGGATGTGGCTGTGGATGTGGCTACAGCAGTCGTATACCCTCATCAGGCTTTACACCTTTTGCCCAACCAGAAATGCAAATTTCAAATAAAATATAAATAAAAAATCATAATAATACAACAACAACATCAACAACAGCGAAAAGCAACACACAGCACGAAAAATACGTTATTTTTATATTTTTCATTTTCATTTTTTCCATTTTTATTTGACTTATTTTTTGTGCTATGAATTTCAGAATTAAGCTGATGCTGGCAGCGACAGACGTGAAACGTACCTCCTCAACCTCAGCATGTATGGGGATTGGGATTCTCTGTACTTATCCTACCCTAAATAAAGAATCAGAGTGAGAGACAGAGACAGACAGAGAGAGAGAGAGAAAGAGTGAGCGAAAGAGAGGTTGGTGTTTGAGGCAAGCTTATAATCAACATAACGGACATCACAATGGCCATTAAATTGCTACAACTAAAGTAGATGTTGATGTTGATGTAGACGTAGATGTAGATGTGGATGTACCTACATAGATGGCGGTCATCGCTGTCCGCTGTCCGCTGCCATAACCTGCCTCATTTTTTATGACTGCTAAAATACCAACATCAGCAACAACAGCAACAACAACAGCAACAGCAACAACGAGCAAAAGCATAAATCTGTGCACAATGCTCCTGACGTTTGCTTGATGAATGACTCTCTTTCTCTCCCACGCCCTCTCTTTTTTTTAACATTTCTCCCCGTCTCCATCTACCTCCCTCCCTACCGAGCTCACATGTTGTTCTCTCTCTCTTTTCACGTATGTAATGTGTGTGTGTAACTGGACCACAATAAAATTTATATGTATTGTTTGGTCGTTTGTCGTTTTTGTCCCACAATTGCAAAACTGTCTACAGGCCCTTATCCCAAATGACCGACTATAAGTCACTCTACTCTTTGCTAGATTTCCATTACACACAGTCCGGGAACACGAAATAGAAACACATTGTCGCTTTCTACTTTTGGTTTTCATTTTAAATACTAAAATTTATATTACTCTTTTGATAACCCACAGTTACTTTATTTACTGAAAAATTATATATAAATTCATAATAATAGAATATATTTCAAAAATAAAGACAGTAAACAGACTTCACATTTCGGACATTTTTCCACTATAAGCAATATTATGAAGAAAAGTTTTTTTTATTAATTTTTTTTTAATTTTATGAATTTTTTTTCTTGAATTCTATTACCTTAATTGGCAAAATTTAATTAAATATTTTTTTAATTTTGTATGGGTAGTTAAAGAGTATATGTCAGTCGACCTTAGGCAGCCTCAAGAAAAATCTCTGAGAGTCTTGTGCCAGTTTTAGGACTGGCAATAGCTGTAATTGATTATTAAGGCAGTCCATCTGTCTAGTCCGGAGTCAAAGGTCATCAGAATCAATGTGACACGGGAAAAACATGTTTAGCTAACACATATTTCCTATTCTGACCTCATACATAGTCATATATACATATATAAATTACAAATTCTAGAGCAAAGCATCTCAAAAGTTGATTAATGTTTTCGCCAACTTTTATCTGGCGATTATCAGATCGTGAAGTTATATGTTTATGTTATCCATGTCAGATACACGAGTAACATTATTCTGAGTTCTGCAATTCACCTTATGTACACCATATACATATGTATATATATGTATCAGTTATGTGGATATGCATGAGTTTGTTTCATCCATAAAACAGAAATGTTAATGTGAGCAATATAATAAAAGAATAATGCAACCGGAATTGCAGGCTGAGAGAAACAGAGAGAATCTGAGTAAACTGCGAAATTGAGAAATTGGCACACTGAGAAACTATGGCTGCCACTAACGTTGCCCCAACTCGTTGCAAGTCGTGTGGAGACGAGACGAGTGGCATCAACGTGTGCATTCCTCAGAGCAGAAGGAATGACAATAAGCAGGAATGTGTCCTCGTATGGAAAGAAAGAAATACTTAAATTGTTTTATGCTTATTCAATATAAGAACTGCACATACCATATCTACATATATATATACTTATATAAATCTGTCTGTATTTCTGCATTTTACGTTTCATAACAAAATTTATTTTCCATTTCAATATGATGTACGAGCATTTCATGCCCCCTCAGTGGAAAATTTTTGACATCAAAATTTGGGTATCTTTTGAGGAACTTTCATAAGTTACCGAAATTAAAAAAATATATATATTTTTTAGGTAAGAAATTTGAATGAACAACTAATTTAAATATTTGTAAATTTAATTTGATTTTTCTGATAATTCCAACTAGTGAAGAAACACATTGAGAGCCTCATTTTAATTGGAGAAATTTCTAGTTAGAAATTCAAATTTTGAGATACCTTCAAATGAACATATGTATATAGAGTATATACATATATATAAATGGTTATATCTGTTCTCTTTTGGGATCTGGGAAAGTGTGCCAGTTGCAAGTGTAATTGTGTGAAAGTTGAGCATTCTCTTGGCTTAACCAAATTAATTAGTCGATGTCAAAATACTAGATAGATAAACTGGGAAGCAATTAGTACAAATAAATCGACAAAAGTCTCTCAAACACAACAATGAGCTACATACATACATGGTAAGTATGTAGGTATGTATGTATGTGGGAGTGTGGTTATAACTGATGATAGATTTGATTTAAAGTAAGTAGGCCAACAGGGCTGGAAAGGCAGATGTGTGTAGTGGCTATAAAGCGAAAGGGGCAGGGAAAGGATGCGGACAGAGATAGGGATAATTAATTGAGCCATGTCTTGAGTCCGGCAAATGGGAAAGTTGGCAAACGCCAAGTCATTGCAATGAAAACAAAGATGAAATACAAGTGCACGTAAAATGGAAAGCGCAAAGAGAATTGCATTCGCTTTTCCTTTTCCTACAAAACGATTGAAATTGAAAATGAACAAGCGCAGCGAGCATGAACATAGGACGTTCTCAAGTGCGGAATACGAATGCGAATACGAAAGTGAAAATGAAAACGAATACGGGTATGGGTATGTGTATAAGTATAGGTATGGGAAGTTTGTTACTGGAGCATCTCAATTGTAAAGAGAAGAGAATGCCAGCGAGAGGGTGTGACTTGTCCGGTGGCTAGCTAGGAGGAGTGAAGAGAGTGAAGGGGGGAGTTCAGCTCATGGAGGCGTTAGCAAGCACAATTCCCATGTTTGTATTTTAAAGTACATATTTCAACATTTACTTTTGTTTCCCTTTCCACTCCTCTGCCACTCTCCTGCCACATGACCCGTTCCTCATTCTATTCTATTCTATTTTCCCCACATTTATTTTTTTCTCTTTCTTGAACATTTTACAGCACTTGTAATGAGCTGGCCAACAAATCCAGGTGCTCCATACGTAGGTGAAAGAGGAGCGCTGATAACTCCGCTGAGGTGCAGGTCAGGTCTGTATGAGAGGAGCAGGAGCAGTCAGTTTGGCATCCTCCTATAGCAGCAGCGGAAGAGAGAAGCACTCAGCTGAGAGGAGTCTTAACCAAGCCAAAATACATGACCAGCAGAGAAATCTCTTGAAAACAAATTGCGCTGAAAAACAATCATGCAAAAGTGCAATACAAATACAAACAAGTTTATTGCTTTTCCTGTTGTCCTTGCTGTCTTCACGTGCCAGTTAATCAGCATCAGGACGTGGAGAGTGCTGTGTCAGGGCACGACTGTGGATGGATAGGGCAGGGCAGGGCAGGTATCATAGGGACGAAGGACCAATGGTTGCGCACTAAAACGAAAGCTTAAATGCTGTTGAAGCTGCTCCAATGAAACTGCAATAACAATAAAAACGCAAAAACTGTAATTTCTCTCAACTAAATATTGATAAACATACAGATTTATTATATTTTCATAGTACCCCCAAACATTACCTCATTATTGTTACTACAATTATAAGTTCCAAATCAATTGATGTTCTTGAAGTCATTTCAAATTTTAATTTTATGTCATAGTTTGAGAATTGAAGAAAAGAACAATACCTTAAAATTCGCAACTAGTTTATGAAAAGCTTGTAGCAGCTGCGCTTAAAAGCTGCACCTCTTTGAGCTTTTCACATATCATGATATTTTACGATAATGTCGTGTTTTCACATTAAAACGTAATTTCTGAAAATAGTTGTATGAAAACAAGTGTTTTCAATTTGCTCGCAAATGCGACTCCTTCAACGATAATCTCTTATCATATCCGTAAACCTGAATTCCCCAAGAGTTTTTAGCCAGTCCCTCACCTTTATACATATACTGTTGCATTGACATAATACTACGCTTTAATAAACTGTGACACAAATACAGTTACACACACATACATACACAGAAGGATAATACAAAAATTTGATGCCCCTGCTTGGGGCACTCATTGTTGTTGTTGTTGTTGTTGTCGTGTCTCGTGGCTCGCGATTGTCATTTATTTTTATTGTCACACTTACACTTACCTGCTGTTAGCTGCCACTTAGCGCCTCTCGCTGGGCGTAGGTGTTCGGTATACGGTATACGGTATAAGGTGTTCGGTATTAGGTGTTTGGTATGTTGTTGTTCGTTTATTAGCTGTTGGGCTCGTTATTCGCTGCTCGGCGGCCCAATGTCAATGTCTTCCATGGAATGTATTCAGTTTAACTTTTGCTATAAATGAAATACACACACACACACACATGTATATATATGTATGTATATTGATGGTTGCATCTGTGAGTGTGAGTGTGTGTGGCTTTGAAGCACTTTAATCAGCATTAGCAGCTGGCAAGAGCATCAACGGCCAAAGCTGCCGCTGAGTGTGACCAGGTGTCGCTAGTTGTTGAGGTGTTGAGCAGACTGGGCACACTGTCTAGTTTTTCTCTTTTGGTTGTTGCTTCTTTCGCTGTTGATTGTTGCTCGCTGCTCTCTCTCTCTCTCTATCTCTTCTCTTATTCTCCTGCTGATGTTTATCCATAGTCCTTAGGCCCATAAACTGACATGCATTTGTAACATACAACATACAACATATACATAGACATATGCAGATATATTGTGAACACACACACACACCCACACAGACTCCCACACACACTCACATGACCCTCTCCACTGATTGGAGATGGATATGTATCTTTGCAGCGTTTTATGCCACTTTTATGACCAGTCAAACGTATCGATATCCAACACACATACACATACTCAAGTACATCTACTTTGTGTGCATGTGAGTGTGTGTGTGTGTGTATGAATTATGTGTGTTTGTGTGTGTGTGAGAGTGTATATTTTATAGCCAGCATATACACCTTCATTTCCACATCATGTACAAGATACGTTCATATTGTTTCTTATTTTTTTTTTTTTTTTGCTGCCATTTTTCTTCACAATTTTTCTTCAATTTGGCCGTCAGCTGCTTTTGAGTTTGAGTTTATTTCGCGTCTCTTTTTTTCTTTTTGCATTTTATTGCGCCAAATTGATGGCGACTTTATTGCCAGACTGGATTTCTCACTATAAACACAAATTTGTACTTTTCAGCATACCCTCTCCCCCTCCCACATTTCTACTCAGCAATTCTCTTGGCCTAGCTTGCCACTCCCCTCCCCACCCTTCTCTTTGGCTTTAACTTAAGTAAAAGTTTTATAATTTTTTTCCGTTTTTTTTTTCGAAGAATAAGAAGCCAAAGAAAGCGCTTCTCACAGAAGCAGCGGCTTTTGAGCCAGATTAAATCATTTGTTAACAACATGAACAATTGGACACATATATTGGTATGTGTATAGGTATAGGTATAGGTATAGGTATAGGTATAGGTATAGGTATAGCTATAGGTATAGGTATAGGTATAGGTATAGGTATAGGTATAGGTATAGGTATAGGTATAGGTATAGGTATAGGTATAGGTATAGGTATAGGTATAGGTATAGGTATAGGTATAGGTGTGAAAACAATTTGAGAGATATTACATGAAGTTTGGCAGAGTTTCAGTTTTGAGTTCCCTTTACACTGCCCTTTACTGTCCATAAATCTGCCATGCCCATTTATTTAATGGAAACTATTTTAATTGATAATATACACACACACACACAGGCACACAACTTTCTAAAATCTGTTCCATATATGTATGATATGTACATATATAGTCGGTTGTATGTTTATGGAGCATATTAAATTCTAAATGGGGCTTACACGCATTTTGCCAGCAGTGGTGGCAATTGTGGTTTTCATATTTACCAAACGTAACTCATATTTTTTTCCCTTTTTTTTTTTTTTTTTTTTTTTTGGCAACAGCAGCAACAACCAACAAAGGAGCAGCAACAGCAGCAGCAGCAGCAGCCGCAACCGTTTCGGTTTAAAATTTGCCAAGCATTAGCCTTGGTTAGAAATTCTACACACAGAATCACATATATATATATCATATATATTGTATATATTATATTTATATATATATATATATATATATATATAAATTTATGCGACTGTATGTGTGTGTGCACGCAAGCATGTACAATCAGACACGCACACATACACTCACATATTGGATATTCAATACAGAATGCAGCAGCAGGTAGCACTTACAGCAAGAGTAAATTATTATTGAGGCAGCCACAAAAGTATGCTACACTTGCTGCAGTTGCAACAACAACGGCAACAGCACTTGGAAACACTTTTTAGTTGCAACTGCTGGCAGCGCATGCCTCTCTATGTTTACATTTCACTTTTATTTTCGTTGCAATAGCGACGTCAACTGCGACGACAACTGCGACGGCGACGGCGGCACCGAAAACAAAAACAACAACAAAAATATCAAAAACAACATTAACTATATATGTACATATATATTATATATTAGTGTTGAGAGGCAAAAGCGATTCGGAATAACGATTCTAGTTGCCAGATTCGAGATTCGAGCTGTTGATAATACGACGGCAGCGACGCCAACTGCAATTCGTGATAATAACAAGAACGAGAACGTGTCGTTGACCGTTTTAGCCTTTTTTCTTTAACCGTTTTTTTTTTTAGCTACCCGTTCCGGTGCCCGTTTCCGTTCACTCCGCACTGCTCACTATACACACGGTTGACGGTAGCACGATTTACGCTTCACTTTTTATGTTGAACACACGGTCTCAGTCTGAACCTCAACCTCAACCTCAGCCACAGTCAGAGTCGTAGCTGCTGCTGGAGGAGCGTACCTCCCGGCAGACATGAGTGGATGGGGGGAGGACAGGGGGTTCAACAGCAATAGCAATTACAATTGTAGCTACTTTCGACTGGCGACTGTTAAATGCCAACTCTGTTAACTGATAAACTGTTAACTGGTAACTCTGGTAACTCTGGTAACGGGCAACTGTTGTCAACGCGTCGCGCGGCACAAACCGTTGCCTTTGATATCCTTAACGAAACTGAAGCGAAACAGGCGCAGCGCACAAAAGTCGGCCAATGGTACGCATTGTCAATGTATGTGTTCGCACGTATCTGTGTGTGTGCGGGTGTGTGTGTGTGTGTTAGTGCGTGTGTGTAAGTCCCTCTGGCTGTATGCGGCACAATGAATGTATAGACGCAGCTGTATCTGTATTTGTAGTTGTGTGTGCCTATCATTACGTTCCACATGCACACGGACGCGCACCTTTGTCAGGTCGACGCCGTTGTCGCCGTTTTGTCTCGTCTCATTTCGTCTCTTCTCGTTTCGTCTCGTCTCGTTTCGTCTCGTCTCGGTTGCTGCCTTCGCGGCACGGCACGTGAGGACTCGCCAACTATGACGCATGCGTCGGCATACACAAGTGGATGCCATTTGTGGATTGTATTCGAATTAGAGATGAGATGACATATTCATGCATCAACTGCGAATCGTAAATAATGTAAACGTACAGAGAGATGTCATTCCATTAATTAATTATTTATGTTATTAGAGTCAAGTATGAAGAAAGGAAAGAATTTGTAGCTAGTTTTGAACTCACCTAAAAAAAAAGAGCTAAGTTAAGTTTATATGATATTGAAA
Organism: Drosophila quadrilineata; assembly: GCA_018150725.1. Classification (NCBI taxonomy): domain Eukaryota; kingdom Metazoa; phylum Arthropoda; class Insecta; order Diptera; family Drosophilidae; genus Drosophila; species Drosophila quadrilineata. The sequence goes on from JAECWN010000432.1 coordinate 12,455,205, forward strand.
ATATCCGTAAATTACTGATATTCCATGTATAAATTTGAATATTCATATCATAACAATACTAATTGCATGCTAAGCATTTTTTACTTGAAAGTTATTTCAAGCACTTTGTAGCCTTATCTGATTTTATTCTAGATATTTGTTCGTGAAACTCTTTCGTATAATACTTATAATAAAGTATTAATTTTAAAATTTTTTTATTAATCTTTTTAATTATTATAACAATGGAATGAAAATATAAAAATTAAATTCAAAATTTACCAAATCTCTATAAATACTATTTAAAATAAAATAAAAAAAATTAGAATTTAAGCAAAGAAAAACTTATAAACTATTCCATACTTACGTTTTAAATGTCAGATTGGTTTCAAGAGAGGATTACCTAAAGAATATATTGATCAAGTCTCTCTCTCTCTCTCAATCGCGCTCTCTTTCTATCTTACTCTCTTGTCACTCTCTTTCTCTGTTTTTCTGTAGTACAATGTAAAGTTCAGTTATGTTATCGCATCATCGCCATCACTCACGCATCCATGTGGATGGTATGTTGTCGGTGCCATCTCTTTAGTGGTTGTTGTTGCTTGACGAGCACTCGTGTTAAACGATGCCGAAGCTGCCGAAGTTGGCGAGTTGAAATGAGGATTGCCGATTGCCGATTGCCGATGGCCGATGGCTGATTGCTGATTACCGATTGCCAAACGGAAGGCTACCGAAGACTACCAGCTGCTAAAAATTTGTTGGCAGTCGTGGCAACGGCAAACTAAGTAAAGTATCGCTGGCACTGTAGCTGCACTGCCGCCGCGACGCTGATGCGTTGCACCGTGTGTGGCTTACGGCGTGCGGTAAGCGGTGTGTGGCAATGTGGTATGTGGCATGGTGTGGCGTTGCAATGCAATGTGGTTATTTTGGCTACCCCTAGATGTGTTGTGTTTGACTGTGGCGTTGACTGTTGGCCAAATGCTTCGATGCTGCAAGTTCAAGGAAATTTTAAGCGACTCTCGACGGCGGCAGTAGCAGCATCGCAGAGTAGCGGTCTACGGGGAAAGACAATGAAAGAAAGAGAGAGAGTGAGAGAGAGTGGCAGTGGTAGTGGTGGCGGTGGCAGCAGGCAGCAGGCAGGGGGCGTCGTTAGCAAATAAATTACACTCGCACACGCAACGAAAATGCATGCAAATTAAGATGGCAGCCGCAGCTCTCACGCAATCACTCCCACTTGCACTCACGCACTCAGTAGGACAGGCAGCAACAGCAGACGACAGCGGCGGCAGCAGCGCGGCTTCGTTTGCGCTCTTCTTCTCACACACGCACACTCACTCTCATCCACCCACTCTTTAGTGTGTATGTACGTATGCTCACATATACATATGTACAAAGGTAAATAGCTTTAAGTCGGGCAGTATGTCAGAGTCTCTTCTATCGCAGTCTTCGTCTCCGTCTTAGTTTCTTCCTCTCTTTTCAGTCACTCTCTCAGTCTCACAGGCTGTCTGTCTGTCCATCTCACTGAGCTTGTGGCTGAGGCTCAGTCTGTGTTTGTGAGAAGCACTTTCAGACGATGCTCGTATTCGTAGTCTGTATGTATGTGATGTTGATTCTGGCTGAGCTGCAGCTATACAGACTCAATTTCAGCTTCAGCTTCAGTTTCAGTTTCAGTTTTGAGCTGCTGTGCGTCTCTCTTTTAACCCACACTTGACCAACATTCTTGCGCCTTAGCAACACTTCTGTTGCCATTGTTGCGTTTGTTATTTTAATTTTGCGTTTGCCGGATTGCAACCATTTTCAGTTCAGCGTACTCAGTGCTCAGCTGCGAGTTCGTTTGTTTCGCGCATCGTCGAGCGGCAACCCCAGCAACTTTGTCATTAAAAAATTACGCTGTGAAAAGTTAAAAGCTGCAACTTGCAACTCTGTTGCAAGCAGTCACTGAACGCACTCCTTGCCACGAAAGGGAAGTCGGTCTTTGAATAGAGGTATTCCTTGAACAGTAGTCAGGCTGGAATTTGATTTCAACTTGCTCTCAAAATATCATATGACTGCCAAAAAAAAAAAGTGGCACCGAATAATTATTAACAAATGATTAATGCAGAATTGCATTTTACAAGCTGCAAGACAAATGCAAACAAATGGCCAATAAATAAATAAATGAAATCAGTAAATTCAATCAATAATGAAGACTAAATTTCAGCTTATTTATTGTATTGCCATGTGTAAAAGGAATATTTAAATTTCATTTGAAAGCCAAATTTATTCATCAAAATCAAATAAAATTCCCCAACTGAAAATTCTCATTTCAATTGAGTGCGAGTTTGAGTTTTTTTTTTATTCTGTATCTCTCCCCATCATTAAATGAATACTTAAACAAATAATAATTGTTATTGGAATAATGGGGTATATACCAATTTACAAAATTTTAAGTCCTATTTATATTCATTATTAGATTATAATCAGCTTTTGAATATTTCAGGATGTTGTTTTGCTCGGCTGAGGCATGTTTCGTTGCTCAGTACTAGTCTGGGCGCTTATAATTCTCAACTGGTTTTTACAATAGCACCAACTTGAAAATGAAGAAAGTCAGGGATCGCAAAAAATATTCTATTATTTATTATTAGTAAAAACTACTTTTCTCGATTTTGTATAGAACTTATCTATTATGAATACCTTCATCAGTTTTATTGAATGCAGTTAATCAATTATGAATTCTGAAGTAACTTTAATTTTACTTCAACAATATTCATTTAGTTGTGAAAATCTATGCATAATTAGATTTATTTATAACATGCATACATACGTATGTACATATGTATATCAAGTAAAAAATGATGGAAAAACTAAGCTAATCGAAAGAGAGCAGAAAATGAAAACAATGCCATGTGGAAAGTGTCACACACTCGTACCATAAGAGAGGATTCTCTTGGTCTGCATTAGTATTCAGGATTAGATAATGCTGAAGATGACAGCACATGACGGTATCAATTGGATTTCATTTATAAAGACTTGAGCACTTTATGGCTGTTAAATAGTTTATGCCATTTACAGATATACCGTTAGCCCAGACCAACAGCAACAGCAACAGCAACAGCAACAACAACAACAACAAGAACAGTGCAGTTTTCAATAGAATGCGCCTCTCAGATTTTCTATCAAGTTATTGTGTGTTGGCTTTTATACAGTTGCCATTGCCATTGTAGTTGTCGTTGCTCTTGTTGCTGTTGATGTTACTGTTGTTGCAGTAAATGTGTTGTTGATGTTGCAGTTGTTCTGTTCTGTTGCTTCTGCTGGCATCCAGGTATTGTTCCATTCAGCTCCTCTTTTGTCTAAATGCAGCGACTGCGACTGCGACTGCGACGACAACGACGACTGCGAGAAAAGCGAAGTAGAAGGCGAAGGAGAAGGCAGATAGGAACGGATAGCGACGATAGCGACCGCGACGACGTGCCATTGTCATTGCTGCTGCTGCTGATGCTGCTGCTGTTGTTGTTGTTGCTGCTTACCTGAGTTGTAGCTCTTACTCTCCCGCTCTCTTTAAGTTATCTGCACGCTACGCTCACCACTTCCAACAGTCTTGCAGTTTATCTCTCTCTGCCTCTCCCCACTCACTCCCGCGCTGAGAGTGTTAGAGTCTGATAGCTGCTGCAGCTGCCTGCAGACCGCGGACTTTTTCGTCGTCGCGTCAATTCGTTTGTTTTTACTTTTACTTTTGCTTTTGTATTTGTATTTGTTGTTGTTGTTGGGCTGGTAAAAGACTGCGATGCGCTTAGTGGGGGCGGCAGGCATGGCGTCGCTTCCTTTCAACTTAAGTGAAATAAAATACAATTTATTTGTATATTGTTTTGCTGTTGACAATTTCGCAAACTGCGACTCGTAAGCGAGTTTCTTCGCTCCGTCTTAAGCTGCCCGCTCCCCATGCCCACCATTGTAATGCTGAGTGGGTGTTGAATTTTCGGGGCATACACCTCATTAGTGCTACGATTTTGCCATTGACAGGAACTGGGGCAGGGGGCAGGGGGCATGGGGCAGGGGGCAGTTGCAGGTGCATTGTTGTCTCCCAAGTGACAGCTGGACGACGTGACAAGAGTGCGCATTTACTTAATTGCGTTTCAAGTTTGATTAAACAGCAGCTTGCAGGACGTTCAGTATTTTTGTGAAAGCTCTTCCCATTCAGTCACCCCCCCTCCCCACCCATCACCCGTTTACCGTTAGCTGCTCTGACCCAGTGACCAGCACGGCACGCGCACAACGCGTGTAAAGTAATCTAATCAACGCAATTAAAGCACTCTCCTGCCATGCAACATATGAGTCCCAAAGCTCCAAGTTTTAATTATACTTAAATACTGAATGATAAATATTTATAATATTTATTTAAGGAAAGGAATGTAAAAAATAAACATTTAATAGATACCTATATTTCAAATCTGTAATATTTCAATTTAAAAATATTAAAAATAATCGCTAAATAATTACATAAATTTGGCGAATATTCGATTAATATATAAGAGGATAAATATCGAAATTTTCTCAAATAATTAGAGTAAAATCAAATATAAGTTTAAGAACAAATATCGAATATTAGTGTGAGAAGCAATACAGTTACTAATTTGTGGAATGCCACTAATAGTCAACTGTCAAATTATTTGGCTGGAAAAGTTTTTTAAGCTGCCATCATGACAATCACAAAATCACTAAAATAAAGCAAAAAAAAAAAACATAGAGAGAGAAAAGAAACGAATGAAATGGGAAGAAAAGGTGAGTCCGTGAAACAGGCTAATTTTGAAATAATTTGATTGTTTCGTTGGCGAAATATGACAAACAATTTTCGGCTGAAAAGTTTTCTTTGGCCACAGGACGAAGGGTTGGTTGGTCCCAATTTTATTTGTATTTTCATTTTCATTTTTATTTTTGTGGAATTATATTAAAATGGAATTTTGGCCTCAGCTGTTGTTTTGTGTGTTGGCATTGTTTGCGATTATTGTTGGTGTTGATATGTATTAATGTGCTGGGCGCTGTTTGTCTATTTGCACTAATTAAATTCATTCCAAAATTTTTCTAATTAAAAGTTTACTAATGAAATTTATGCAGCTACTGTTTTGTGGGCCAAGGCTCAAAAGTCGCGCTTTCAATTAAAATTCACCGTGGCAGTGGCAAGCCGGTTGCAAGTGTGCTGTTGGCTGTTGCAGCGTTGAATGTTGCATGTTGCATGTTCGTTGTTGGATGTTGGATGCCATGTGACAGGTCAGGCAGGTGGCGGTGGCGGTGGCGGTGGCGGTGGTGGATTTTGTGAGGTTTTCACAGACAGACTGCCCTGTTTTTATGCGCTCGAATTAGATTTGTATTAAATTGCATTTTTGCGGTTATTGTTTCATTGCATTTTGTTGTATTTCATTGCATTTGCATTCTTATTTTCCATTTCCTATTTTTATTTTTTTCATTCATTTTCTTTTTCCTCTCCGATTGCTGTGCATTTTATTTGGATTCGTCTCGGCTCATCTCATTTCATTTGGGAGAATATTCTCTTCCACATATTTATATATATGTATGTATATATTTTATTTTTAAAATTTAATATTATTTAATTTGTTTTTTGTTGGTGCTGTTTGTTGACAGTGAAGTCTGTGGGCGGGGTGGATGGTTGATGCAACCAGTGGTGGCATAATTAAAAACTAATATCAAGTATTACTATTCACATCCATTCAGTTTCATCCGTTCGCCAATATGTACTAAATAAATAATGAGAAATGCCCCGATTGCCACAATGTTATGCATTGTAATTATCCATTTACATATTTCCAAATCACATTTGCCCCACCGACCACGCCCCCAACACCGCCACCGCCATCCACGCCCATATTCATGTTCCCAATCTCGTATTTATGCTTGTCTAATTGATTATCAATCAGTCGAATGTTGTTATTTTGAAGAATTACACGGACATGAATCGGTAAAATACAATGGATCATGATGAAAGAATATTTAATTTAATTGTTATTTTAATATATATATATATATTTTTTTTGTATTTTAATATACACAATTAAATATATAATTTGGCGAAATCACGACAATATGTTATTTGAGCGCAAATTTAAAATTGCAAAAAAAATGAGAAAAAAAAAAACGATATTGAAATCGAATTTTGTAAATTCAGTTATCTTGCTTGTATACATACATAGCTATTTATTTGTTTAAAAGTCTGCTGTTTACAAAATATATATACATATATATGTATATGCCACGAATAAATAGGAATCCAAATATAAAATACAAGCAATATTTTCTACATACATATTTAGCTGAACATGGTACGTGCCTGGCCAGCATTATAGCACTCTAACGTAGATCCTTAAAATAAGTTGCACTTTTCTATATACTATATATAAATATAAATATATATATAAATATATATATATATATATTTGTGTATATAAGTTACATAAATATAGCTTTGGCGTTTAATATAAATCGCCCAACTAAATCTCAGCCATTATTTGGCATTATTGAAGTAAACGAATTTTCAAATGCAGGCAATTGGAAACAGCAGAGTACGGACAGATGCACGGACGGACAGACGGACGGACGGACGGACGGACAGATGAGCGGACGAAGAAGTTGCCTTGCCGCAAACGTCTTTAAAGTCGCCAGAAATAAGATTAAAACGAAAGCAGTCAAGGATCAGGCACACACACACACACACACACACGCTGGCACATTCAAGGCGAACTGAAGGAAGACAGCAAAACAGAAAGAGATAGAGAGTGAGTGAGTGAGTGAGTGAGTGAGTGAGTGAGACAGAGTGGTGGAGAGAGGGGGACAGCGACAGCTTTGCACGTCTTTCACTTTGCCAATAAGGCGCAACAATTCTTAGCTTGGCTTTGGGGTCGCCAGGACAAGGAAGAGGTCGCCGAGTCCTGTCAATATTTCGACAGTAGCTTCAACAAATATACGTATGTGTGCGTATATGTCTGTGTGTGTGTGTGTGTGTATATTTGTGTTATAAATACAAGTCAATATAAATGCCGCCAACTGCATTGATTCCTATATTTGTGTATGTATTGTATTTGCCTTGACTGTGTGCATGTATGTGTGTGTGTGTGTGTGTGTGTGTGTGTGTGTGTATGTGTGTGAGTGTGTATCTTTGTTTTTAGTTGCATTTGGATTGGAGTCTTTGGCACCTTCGGCAACAACTAATGCTGCCCTGCGAGCTCCGAAGGTGGCCATGCGCTTCTATGGACAACGACAGCTCCAGGAATATTGATGCCTGCGAAGCGTGCCACTGGGAATGCCATGTGCCACAGTGCCACAGTGCCACAGTGCCACAGAGCCACGGTGCCACAGTGCCATGGTGCCAAAGTGCCTGCCATGTGCCATGTGCTCTGCATAAGTACGAATACACAATGCCATCGACGTCCTCGTCCTCGTCCTCGTCCTTCTCCTTCTCGTCCTCCTCGTCCTTCTCGTCGTTGTCTTCGACGTCTTTGGCCAAAACCCCAAAGCACTTGACCGCAACAAGCACATGTTAAACATTAAAGAGAGTGAGACAGAGACACGGTGTGAGTATAAGTAAGAGAGAGTGAGTGAGAGAGAGAGAGAGAGAGAGGCATGTCGAGGCTACTTAGTTGGTCATGGGCTGCAGCAGGATTCTATGTTATGTTACACACCCGTACATAAATTAGCGACAGCCTGTTTCTCCATTGGCACTCTTTGCATTAAATTTGAGAATATTAGGCAAGAGGTTCCTGACATTACAACAACGGCTGCTCCTCCATCTCCATCTCCATCCCCATCCCCATCACCATCACCAACTCCAACTGCACTCCTGCCAAAAAGTTATGCGACTTTCTTATAAGGATACTCTCCATGCCCTGTGACGCAGTTTATCAAAGTGCGAGGATTCAGTTCTTCTTCTACTTCACTTTCAGGCAACTCCAATCCAAGTCACACTGGAACGTGGAGCAGCTCTTTGCTGGTTTCCTCTGCTCTGGTCTGCTCTGGTCTGCTCTGGTCTGGCCTTGACTGGCCCTGGCCCTGGCCATTCTAAGGTCCTGTTCCATTCTGTTCCGTTCTGTTCTGCTGTTGCACATCACGTGACTTGCCAACCAAATGAAATTCTTCATCGAAGACACATGGCGGACCCGTGCCGAGTGCCTGTAATTGACTTGTGTGCATGTTCTACATATGTCCTGCGTGTGTGTGTGTGTGTGTATGTATGTGATTCCTTAAACTTGTGTATGTCCTGGCTGTGCCGTGCCCGCATATAAGTTAATTTCTCGACATTAAACGTGCGATTAGCCGACATTCATTTACTTCATGTTCGCCATTTTGCCAGCGATCTGTCTGTGCGAGGCTGAGAATCAATTTGAATGATTTCATCATTAATGGGAAACAGTTTAGCAAACTAACAGATTTGTAGCCAAGACAGCTGACTAATGCCCGCTTTACGTAGTGCGTATACGTAATAAGCAGAATACGTAGAGCGTATACTTGATATACATATGCACTATTCATGTTACGTATACGTAATAATATACCGAATGCATATATATTACGTATACGCAATGCGCAGAGTTCATATTACTATTACGTTAAATGCAGTCTACGTAGTTTTAATAACGTAATACGCAAATAATCATATTACGTATACGTTATATTCACTACACATATTATGTTTGTGGAATATGCATTTTACGTACTACGTATACGTAATGGACAGTTCACGTATTACGTATGTATATGTAGTGTACAGTTTACGTACTACGTATACGTACGTAGTGCATGCAGTATTCGTATAACTAATATTGAATATGCACTTTACGTAGTACGTATACGTAATATACACTAAACATATGACGTAGGGCTTCATATACAAGACGCATGCTACGTATACGTTGCAAACAGCATATGTATCAATTGTACGTAACAAACAGTATACGTTATAAGCTGTCTTCATATAACGTATACGTTATGCACAATATAAGTATCAAGTATACGTATTAAGTATACGCAGTGAGAACGAAAACTAAAACTAAGAATTTTCTTTTGAACAACTTATTTAACAAATACAAAAACATATTATTCAATATTTTGAATTTTAAATATGATAATTTTCAAAATTATGCCTTAAGAAATATTATTTTTCCAAGCTCATAATTTATTTCATTGTGCTGAACTATTTGTCTTCCATTGGCAATTTTTGCATTGCAATAGAATAGAATGGATATGCAGTCTGCATCTTTATTTTGATCACTGACGATGTAATAGTTATGTAGGCCATGTGAATGAATGAATTAATAATGAAATTGAGATGAATAATATGAAATAAATGTATGTCGGCGTAGAACATGATTGCTATGAACCCAAAGCGGTCGACGGTCGATGTCTCTTCTGTGGTCTATAGTCTATATAGATATATATATATAAATTTATATATTTATGTATGTATGTATTGTGGAGGTTGTTGTTTACAGCATGTTGAATCTTGTATTTATCTGAACGCATTTCGGACTTGTTATTTGTCTATGGCGTGTAATTTCGGTTGATTACAAAGTTTATGTTGAATAGAGAAAGACGAAGCGGGAGACAAAGAGAGAGAGAGAGAGAGAGAGAGAGAGAGAGTTTTCGACAGTGTTAGATGAGAGAGTATAAAATAAAATATACACCTACATACTGACATACATATGTATGTACATAAGTACGTTGGGATGTAGTATGTGACTATGTGAGTAATAAAAATGCAGGAGAAGCAGTTGTGAAAAGGCATGTTATGTTGTTTTATCACCGCCACCCAGTGGGTGCGACAAAGACAATCACAGCATGTCTCCAGCATCACGCAGCTGCGACAAACTCCCCTCCTTCCACCCCCTCCTTCCTCACCGCCTATGACACATCTCCCCCCCTCTGCCGACTGCTCCACAACTGCTGTTCGACCTCTTCTGTCCACCTCTGACTGTCGACTTCCGACTACTAGTGTGCATACATACATACACACATTGATATAGATACATATATATATATGTATATATGTATGTAAGTCCCAGAAGAGAGCGAAGCAAAGCATCTGCGACCCACACAAAACGCCCTATTAATATATATGCCCAAAGCTACTGCAAAATTTGTAGTGTCGCCTGCCAAGTGGAAGTGGCCCTCTGGCCACGTGTTTACATGCGCGAGTGCCATAAACTACGAGTAGCCTTCCAACAAAACGCACTTTACAGCCATCCGTCCCGTGTCCCCATATACCCCATATCAGAGTCTCGCTCCCTTAACCCGCCACTCACATCTCTCATCTCGTAATGCCCTCATCCTGTTGCCATGTCCGCCACCCAAGCAAAAAGATGCCTAACAAGGTGGCCATGCTAAATTTTTAATGAAATGTCGCACAGCAAACGGCTAAAAATGAATTTATGACTAGCAACCGTTAGAAAAAAAATATCGCCAACAAAAAACTCCAAAAGCAGAGGTAACATCGACAAGAAAAGTTGCTGTATGTGACCAAAAAATGTTATTTTTCTTTACCCAATGTCAGTCAGTTAGTGACTCGGTCAGTCACGAACGCATTTTGATTGAAGCTGTTGACATTCGATAATGAAAAAAGGCGATACCAAATCTCAAACCCAACAGTGTGTTTCAGTTGATCAATGTTCCTGGCAACGCAACCTATGAATACCCTAATAACCAAACATTTTAATAAAACTTTTTCACCTTCTTCACATTTTCTAAAATATCGCTCCAAACCAAGTGCGGTATTGTTTTCTCTGCCTATTTTAATGCCTGAAATCGATTGGACACAAAAAATTTCAATTTTAAAATTTTTCACTTTTTTGACTTTTTAACAAGGGGTTAGTATGAAAAAATGACCAAAAAGAGTCCAAAATTTAAAGGTACCGAAAAGTAAAAATTTTTGATGCACATTAAAACTAGGATCAAAACCATTGACAGAAATGCTAAAAATTAAAAAATCGATTGATTTTTAGAAAATTTATGGCTTCTCAAAGTTACATAAATATCAATTTTTGTACTAAAAACGAGTTTATTACAATTTTCACCTTCCTTGAAATATTTTTCATAACATGTAATGAATGTTTGATACCGATTTAAAATATTATAAAAACCACGTCAGGAAATGCAAAAATATTGAAAATCGGGTAAGGATTGGAAAAGTTATGGTTTCTCAAAGATGAGGAAGATTTCACTTTTTGCTCAAAAATCGGTTTTTGACAATTTTTCGAGTATTTTTGCAATATTTTCTAAAATATCGCTCCAAATCAAGTGCGGTATTGTTTTCTATACCTATTTTAATGCCTGAAATCGATTGGACACAAAAAATTTCGATTTTAAAATTTTTCACTTTTTTGACTTTTTAACAAGGGGTTAGTATGGAAAAATGACCAAAACGAGTCCAAAATTTAAAGGTACCGAAAAGTGAAAATTTTTGATGCACATTAAAACTAGGATCAAAACCATTGACAGAAATGCTAAAAATTAAAAAATCGATTGATTTTTAGAAAATTTATGGCTTCTCAACGTTACAAAAATATCAATTTTTGTACTAAAATCGAGTTTATTACAATTTTCACCTTCCTTGAAATATTTTTCATAACATGTAATGAATGTTTGATACCGATTTAAAATATGATAAAAACCACGTCCGGAAATGCAAAAATATTGAAAATCGGGTAAGGATTGGAAAAGTTATGGATTCTCAAAGATGAGGAAGATTTCACTTTTTGCTCAAAAATCGGTTTTTGACAATTTTTCGAGTATTTTTGCAATATTTTCTAAAATATCGCTCCAAATCAAGTGCGGTATTGTTTTCTATACCTATTTTAATGCCTGAAATCGATTGGACACAAAAAATTTCGATTTCAAAATTTTTCACTTTTTTGACTTTTTAACAAGGGGTTAGTATGGAAAAATGACCAAAACGAGTCCAAAATTTAAAGGTACCGAAAAGTGAAAATTTTTGATGCACATTAAAACTAGGATCAAAACCATTGACAGAAATGCTAAAAATTAAAAAATCGATTGATTTTTAGAAAATTTATGGCTTCTCAACGTTACAAAAATATCAATTTTTGTACTAAAATCGAGTTTATTACAATTTTCACCTTCCTTGAAATATTTTTCATAACATGTAATGAATGTTTGATACCGATTTAAAATATGATAAAAACCACGTCCGGAAATGGAAAAATATTGAAAATCGGGTAAGGATTGGAAAAGTTATGGATTCTCAAAAATGAGGAAGATTTCACTTTTTGCTCAAAAATCGGTTTTTGACAATTTTTCGAGTATTTTTGCAATATTTTCTAAAATATCGCTCCAAATCAAGTGCGGTATTGTTTTCTATACCTATTTTAATGCCTGAAATCGATTGGACACAAAAAATTTCGATTTCAAAATTTTTCACTTTTTTGACTTTTTAACAAGGGTTAAAGGTTAGTATGCAAAAATGACCAAAACGAGTCCAAAATTTAAAGGTACCGAAAAGTGAAAATTTTTGATGCACATTAAAACTAGGATCAAAACCATTGACAGAAATGCTAAAAATTTAAAAATCGATTGATTTTTAGAAAATTTATGGCTTCTCAAAGTTCCAAAAATATCAATTTTTGTACTAAAAACGAGTTTATTACAATTTTCACCTTCCTTGAAATATTTTTTATAAGATGTAATGATTGTTTGATACCGATTTAAAATATGATCAAAACCACGTCAGGAAATGCAAAAATATTGAAAATCGGGTAAGGATTGGAAAAGTTATGGTTTCTCAAAGATGAGGAAGATTTCACTTTTTGCTCAAAAATCGGTTTTTGACAATTTTTCGAGAATTTTTCCAGTATTTTCTAAAATATCGCTCCAAATCAAGTGCGGTATTGTTTTCTATACCTCTTTTAATGCCTGAAATCGATTGGACACAAAAAATTTCGATTTTAAAATTTTTCACTTTTTTGACTTTTTAACAAGGGGTTAGTATGGAAAAATGACCAAAACGAGTCCAAAATTTAAAGGTACCGAAAAGTGAAAATTTTTGATGCACATTAAAACTAGGATCAAAAACATTGACAGAAATGCTAAAAATTAAAAAATCGATTGATTTTTAGAAAATTTATGGCTTCTCAAAGTTACAAAATATCAATTTTTGTACTAAAAACGAGTTTATTACAATTTTCACCTTCCTTGAAATATTTTTCATAACATGTAATGAATGTTTGATACCGATTTAAAATATTATAAAAACCACGTCAGGAAATGCAAAAATATTGAAAATCGGGTAAGGATTGGAAAAGTTATGGTTTCTCAAAGATGAGGAAGATTTCACTTTTTGCTCAAAAATCGGTTTTTGACAATTTTTCGAGTATTTTTGCAATATTTTCTAAAATATCGCTCCAAATCAAGTGCGGTATTGTTTTCTATACCTATTTTAATGCCTGAAATCGATTGGACACAAAAAATTTCGATTTTAAAATTTTTCACTTTTTTGACTTTTTAACAAGGGGTTAGTATGGAAAAATGACCAAAACGAGTCCAAAATTTAAAGGTACCGAAAAGTGAAAATTTTTGATGCACATTAAAACTAGGATCAAAACCATTGACAGAAATGCTAAAAATTAAAAAATCGATTGATTTTTAGAAAATTTATGGCTTCTCAACGTTACAAAAATATCAATTTTTGTACTAAAATCGAGTTTATTACAATTTTCACCTTCCTTGAAATATTTTTCATAACATGTAATGAATGTTTGATACCGATTTAAAATATGATAAAAACCACGTCCGGAAATGCAAAAATATTGAAAATCGGGTAAGGATTGGAAAAGTTATGGATTCTCAAAGATGAGGAAGATTTCACTTTTTGCTCAAAAATCGGTTTTTGACAATTTTTCGAGTATTTTTGCAATATTTTCTAAAATATCGCTCCAAATCAAGTGCGGTATTGTTTTCTATACCTATTTTAATGCCTGAAATCGATTGGACACAAAAAATTTCGATTTCAAAATTTTTCACTTTTTTGACTTTTTAACAAGGGGTTAGTATGGAAAAATGACCAAAACGAGTCCAAAATTTAAAGGTACCGAAAAGTGAAAATTTTTGATGCACATTAAAACTAGGATCAAAACCATTGACAGAAATGCTAAAAATTAAAAAATCGATTGATTTTTAGAAAATTTATGGCTTCTCAACGTTACAAAAATATCAATTTTTGTACTAAAATCGAGTTTATTACAATTTTCACCTTCCTTGAAATATTTTTCATAACATGTAATGAATGTTTGATACCGATTTAAAATATGATAAAAACCACGTCCGGAAATGCAAAAATATTGAAAATCGGGTAAGGATTGGAAAAGTTATGGATTCTCAAAAATGAGGAAGATTTCACTTTTTGCTCAAAAATCGGTTTTTGACAATTTTTCGAGTATTTTTGCAATATTTTCTAAAATATCGCTCCAAATCAAGTGCGGTACATGTAATGAATGTTTGATACCGATTTAAAATATGATAAAAACCACGTCCGGAAATGCAAAAATATTGAAAATCGGGTAAGGATTGGAAAAGTTATGGATTCTCAAAGATGAGGAAGATTTCACTTTTTGCTCAAAAATCGGTTTTTGACAATTTTTCGAGTATTTTTGCAATATTTTCTAAAATATCGCTCCAAATCAAGTGCGGTATTGTTTTCTATACCTATTTTAATGCCTGAAATCGATTGGACACAAAAAATTTCGATTTCAAAATTTTTCACTTTTTTGACTTTTTAACAAGGGGTTAGTATGCAAAAATGACCAAAACGAGTCCAAAATTTAAAGGTACCGAAAAGTGAAAATTTTTGATGCACATTAAAACTAGGATCAAAACCATTGACAGAAATGCTAAAAATTTAAAAATCGATTGATTTTTAGAAAATTTATGGCTTCTCAAAGTTACAAAAATATCAATTTTTGTACTAAAAACGAGTTTATTACAATTTTCACCTTCCTTGAAATATTTTTTATAAGATGTAATGATTGTTTGATACCGATTTAAAATATGATCAAAACCACGTCCGGAAATGCAAAAATATTGAAAATCGGGTAAGGATTGGAAAAGTTATGGATTCTCAAAGATGAGGAAGATTTCACTTTTTGCTCAAAAATCGGTTTTTGCCAATTTTTCGAGTATTTTTGCAATATTTTCTAAAATATCGCTCCAAACCAAGTGCGGTATTGTTTTCTCTGCCTATTTTAATGCCTGAAATCGATTGGACACAAAAAATTTCGATTTCAAAATTTTTCACTTTTTTGACTTTTTAACAAGGGGTTAGTATGGAAAAATTACCAAAACGAGTCCAAAATTTAAAGGTACCGAAAAGTGAAAATTTTTGATGCACATTAAAACTAGGATCAAAACCATTGACAGAAATGCTAAAAAATTAAAAAATCGATTGATTTTTAGAAAATTTATGGCTTCTCAACGTTACAAAAATATCAATTTTTGTACTAAAAACGAGTTTATTACAATTTTCACCTTCCTTGAAATATTTTTTATAAGATGTAATGATTGTTTGATACCGATTTAAAATATGATCAAAACCACGTCAGGAAATGCAAAAATATTGAAAATCGGGTAAGGATTGGAAAAGTTATGGTTTCTCAAAGATGAGGAAGATTTCACTTTTTGCTCAAAAATCGGTTTTTGACAATTTTTCGAGAATTTTTCCAGTATTTTCTAAAATATCGCTCCAAATCAAGTGCGGTATTGTTTTCTATACCTATTTTAATGCCTGAAATCGATTGGACACAAAAAATTTCGATTTTAAAATTTTTCACTTTTTTGACTTTTTAACAAGGGGTTAGTATGGAAAAATGACCAAAACGAGTCCAAAATTTAAAGGTACCGAAAAGTGAAAATTTTTGATGCACATTAAAACTAGGATCAAAACCATTGACAGAAATGCTAAAAATTAAAAAATCGATTGATTTTTAGAAAATTTATGGCTTCTCAAAGTTACAAAAATATCAATTTTTGTACTAAAAACGAGTTTATTACAATTTTCACCTTCCTTGAAATATTTTTCATAACATGTAATGAATGTTTGATACCGATTTAAAATATGATAAAAACCACGTCCGGAAGTGCAAAAATATTGAAAATCGGGTAAGGATTGGAAAAGTTATGGATTCTCAAAGATGAGGAAGATTTCACTTTTTGCTCAAAAATCGGTTTTTGACAATTTTTCGAGAATTTTTCCAGTATTTTCTAAAATATCGCTCCAAATCAAGTGCGGTATTGTTTTCTATACCTATTTTAATGCCTGAAATCGATTGGACACAAAAAATTTCGATTTTAAAATTTTTCACTTTTTTGACTTTTTAACAAGGGGTTAGTATGGAAAAATGACCAAAACGAGTCCAAAATTTAAAGGTACCGAAAAGTGAAAATTTTTGATGCACATTAAAACTAGGATCAAAACCATTGACAGAAATGCTAAAAATTAAAAAATCGATTGATTTTTAGAAAATTTATGGCTTCTCAAAGTTACAAAAATATCAATTTTTGTACTAAAAACGAGTTTATTACAATTTTCACCTTCCTTGAAATATTTTTCATAACATGTAATGAATATTTGATACCGATTTAAAATATGATAAAAACCACGTCCGGAAATGCAAAAATATTGAAAATCGGGTAAGGATTGGAAAAGTTATGGATTCTCAAAGATGAGGAAGATTTCACTTTTTGCTCAAAAATCGGTTTTTGACAATTTTTCGAGTATTTTTGCAATATTTTCTAAAATATCGCTCCAAATCAAGTGCGGTATTGTTTTCTATACCTATTTTAATGCCTGAAATCGATTGGACACAAAAAATTTCGATTTCAAAATTTTTCACTTTTTTGACTTTTTAACAAGGGGTTAGTATGGAAAAATTACCAAAACGAGTCCAAAATTTAAAGGTACCGAAAAGTGAAAATTTTTGATGCACATTAAAACTAGGATCAAAACCATTGACAGAAATGCTAAAAATTTAAAAATCGATTGATTTTTAGAAAATTTATGGCTTCTCAAAGTTACAAAAATATCAATTTTTGTACTAAAAACGAGTTTATTACAATTTTCACCTTCCTTGAAATATTTTTCATAAGATGTAATGAATGTTTGATACCAATTTAAAATATGATCAAAACCACGTCAGGAAATGCAAAAATATTGAAAATCGGGTAAGGATTGGAAAAGTTATGGTTTCTCAAAGATGAGGAAGATTTCACTTTTGCTCAAAAATCGGTTTTTGACAATTTTTCGAGTATTTTTGCAATATTTTCTAAAATATCGCTCCAAATCAAGTGCGGTATTGTTTTCTATACCTATTTTAATGCCTGAAATCGATTGGACACAAAAAATTTCGATTTTAACATTTTTCACTTTTTTGACTTTTTAACAAGGGGTTAGTATGGAAAAATGACCAAAACGAGTCCAAAATTTAAAGGTACCGAAAAGTGAAAATTTTTGATGCACATTAAAACTAGGATCAAAACCATTGACAGAAATGCAAAAAATTAAAAAATCGATTGATTTTTAGAAAATTTATGGCTTCTCAAAGTTACAAAAATATCAATTTTTGTACTAAAAACGAGTTTATTACAATTTTCACCTTCCTTGAAATATTTTTCATAACATGTAATGAATATTTGATACCGATTTAAAATATGATAAAAACCACGTCCGGAAATGCAAAAATATTGAAAATCGGGTAAGGATTGGAAAAGTTATGGATTCTCAAAGATGAGGAAGATTTCACTTTTTGCTCAAAAATCGGTTTTTGACAATTTTTCGAGTATTTTTGCAATATTTTCTAAAATATCGCTCCAAATCAAGTGCGGTATTGTTTTCTATACCTATTTTAATGCCTGAAATCGATTGGACACAAAAAATTTCGATTTTAAAATTTTTCACTTTTTTGACTTTTTAACAAGGGGTTAGTATGGAAAAATGACCAAAACGAGTCCAAAATTTAAAGGTACCGAAAAGTGAAAATTTTTGATGCACATTAAAACTAGGATCAAAACCATTGACAGAAATGCTAAAAATTTAAAAATCGATTGATTTTTAGAAAATTTATGGCTTCTCAAAGTTACAAAAATATCAATTTTTGTACTAAAAACGAGTTTATTACAATTTTCACCTTCCTTGAAATATTTTTCATAACATGTAATGATAGTTTGATACCGATTTAAAATATGATAAAAACCACGTCCGGAAATGCAAAAATATTGAAAATCGGGTAAGGATTGGAAAAGTTATGGTTTCTCAAAGATGAGGAAGATTTCACTTTTTGCTCAAAAATCGGTTTTTGACAATTTTTCAAGAATTTTTGCAATATTTTCTAAAATATCGCTCCAAATCAAGTGCGGTATTGTTTTCTATACCTATTTTAATGCCTGAAATCGATTGGACACAAAAAATTTTGATTTTAAAATTGTTCACTTTTTTGACTTTTTAACAAGGGGTTAGCATGGAAAAATTACCAAAACGAGTCCAAAATTTAAAGGTACCGAAAAGTGAAAATTTTTGATGCACATTAAAACTAGAATCAAAACCATTGAAAGAAATGCAAAAAATTTGAAAATCGATTGATTTTTAGAAAATTTATGGCTTCTCAAAGTTACAAAAATATCAATTTTTGTACTAAAATCGAGTTTATTACAATTTTCACCTTCCTTGAAATATTTTTCATAACATGTAATGAATGTTTGATACCGATTTAAAATATTATAAAAACCACGTCCGGAAATGCAAAAATATTGAAAATCGGGTAAGGATTGGAAAAGTTATGGTTTCTCAAAGATGAGGAAGATTTCACTTTTTGCTCAAAAATCGGTTTTTGACAATTTTTCGAGTATTTTTGCAATATTTTCTAAAATATCGCTCCAAATCAAGTGCGGTATTGTTTTCTATACCTATTTTAATGCCTGAAATCGATTGGACACAAAAAATTTCGATTTTAAAATTGTTGACTTTTTTGACTTTTTAACAAGGGGTTAGCATGGAAAAATTACCAAAACGAGTCCAAAATTTAAAGGTACCGAAAAGTGAAAATTTTTGATGCACATTAAAACTAGAATCAAAACCATTGAAAGAAATGCAAAAAATTTGAAAATCGATTGATTTTTAGAAAATTTATGGCTTCTCAACGTTACAAAAATATCAATTTTTGTACTAAAATCGAGTTTATTACAATTTTCACCTTCCTTGAAATATTTTTCATAAGATGTAATGACTGTTTGATACCGATTAAAAATATGATCAAAACCACGTCCAGAAATGCAACAATATTGAAAATCGGGTACGGATTGGAAAAGTTATGGTTTCTCAAAGATGAGGAAGATTTCACTTTTTGCTCAAAAATCGGTTTTTGACAATTTTTCGAGAATTTTTGCAATATTTTTTAAAATATCGCTCCAAATCAAGTGCGGTATTGTTTTCTATACCTATTTTAATGCCTGAAATCGATTGGACACAAAAAATTTCGATTTTAAAATTTTTCACTTTTTTGACTTTTTAACAAGGGGTTAGCATGGAAAAATTACCAAAACGAGTCCAAAATTTAAAGGTACCGAAAAGTGAAAATTTTTGATGCACATTAAAACTAGGATCAAAACCATTGACAGAAATGCTCAAAATTTGAAAATAGATTGATTTTTAGAAAATTTATGGCTTCTCAAAGATACAAAAATATCAATTTTTGTACTAAAATCGAGTTTATTACAATTTTCACCTTCCTGGAAATATTTTTCATAAGATGTAATGAATGTTTGATACCGATTTAAAATATGATCAAAACCACGTCAGGAAATGCAAAAATATTGAAAATCGGGTAAGGATTGGAAAAGTTATGGTTTCTCAAAGATGAGGAAGATTTCACTTTTTGCTCAAAAATCGGTTTTTGACAATTTTTCGAGAATTTTTGCAATATTTTTTAAAATATCGCTCCAAATCAATTGCCGTATTGTTTTCTATACCTATTTTGATGCCTGAAATCGATTAGACACAAAATATTTCGATTTTAAAATTTTTCACTTTTTTGACTTTTTAATAAGGGGTTAGTATGGAAAAATGACCAAAACGAGTCCAAAATTTAAAGGTACCGAAAGGTGAAAATTTTTGATGCACATTAAAACTAGGATCAAAACCATTGACAGAAATGCTCAAAATTTGAAAATCGATTGATTTTTAGAAAATTTATGGCTTCTCAAAGTTACAAAAATATCAATTTTTGTACCAAAATCGAGTTTATTACAATTTATACTTTCCTTGAAATAGTTTTCATAACATGTAATGAATTTTTGATACCGATTTAAAATATGATAAAAACCACGTCCGGAAATGCAACAATATTGAAAATCGGGTATGGATTGGAAAAGTTATGGTTTCTCAAAGATGAGGAAGATTTCACTTTTTGCTCAAAAATCGGTTTTTGACAATATTTTTGCAATATTTTCTAAAATATCACTCCAAATCAAGTGCGGTATTGTTCTTTATACCTATTTTGACTCCTGAAATGGATTGTAATCTTAAAACTTCGATTTTAAAATTTTCCCATTTTTTTACTTAATTCGAGCTCTTGAAATTCCTACATCTTATCAGGAATATAACTTGGAACAATGTCGGATAATGGTGTTGGCATCTATGTATTTTATATTACGCATGTATAATGATGTATGCACATGTTATTTACTTATTTCATCATTTAATTAGTATTTGTTTTAATGGTCCATAAATACAACAGTTTACAGTTGTCGACAAACATGCCAAATATTTCCCAAAGAGCGTTTTGTGGCCAAAACGAATCAAATACCGTATGTACATATATACATGTATGTATGTGCATCAATACGTTTGTATGTATGTAGTTAGTCTTAATATATATATATTATATATATATATATATATATATATATATATATATATTTCAGCATTATGGCTTGTTGAATAATGCCAAATTTTTAGGTCATAAATAAATGTTTCTGGAATTGTTTCCCCAACGTGCCACAAATTGCCAACATTTCAAGCAATCTCCGAGGCATGCGATGTCTGTGTGAGTGAGTGTAAATGTGTGTATGCATGTGTGTGTGTGTGTGTGTGTGTGTGTAACTGCTCATTATTGTTCACTTGGTTATTTACACTGATTCTCAGATGAATGTATGCATGTATGTATGTATGTATGTATGTATGTAGGTATAGGGCACATCAAGAGAGGCAGCCTTGAAAGGAAAGAGATGGTTGGATTGTTGAGAGGGGGGCAATGGGAGACAGAGGTGGAGAAATGGAAGGAATTCGTTTGCATATCGGTTATTTTATTGAATTTGACAGTAAAGTATTTTCTGGGGAAATCAATTACAATATGTGCACTTTCCATTCCTATTGTTTAATTGGGATTGCAACTTAAGTGCTTGGCAAATCTGCCACAAATTTGTCGGGCCAATGGCGACGACTCGGACACAGACACGGACACGGACACGGTCACGGACACGGACACGGACACGGACTCGATGTGTGCCCATATAGGGCAGGCCAAAAGAGCAAAATGTGGACAGGCGGTATGTTGTCTGTCAGATATGACGGCCATTATGTACAGGCATACCAACTATATACAAATGTATATGCATATACTTATACTATATGTACATATATGTACATAGTGTATACATTGGGCAGGAGTTGTCTGTTGTCTGTTTACGCTCTCATTTAGTTAGATATTTGCAGTTTTAATTAGAAACAAGCTTGTACAATAGAAGTGCTTTCAACAAAATTGAAAACTCTCTAAATTGTACATTAAATATTTGGTCACTTCTGGCTAACAAATTAATTTTTTTTTTTTTTTGTTTTTTTTGCTGTTTATCTTTTCCTTCTTATCCTGGAAGACGGCTAAGTGTTGTTGCGGATGAGACGCATGCTCTCCAAACTTGCATTAAATAGAGTTCCCCAAAAAGCTTTTGAAATTTTTAGAAAATTTTAACATGAGAGACAAAAATAATCTTATGAATTTTTATTTAACATTTGGCATTTATATTCTTGGCACATGTGGGAATATTTATTGTTTATATATTTCCATTTATTGTTTATATATTTCCGAGCTTAAAAAATATATGTATTTAAAATGTTGCTAGAAATCATCGCCAACATCATATGCACTATTCCAAGTTCGTTGGCCACAAAATCTTCCATTCTCAATTCAATTAAAACTCTCCCACTTTGCGATTCTAATATATGTATGTGTCTCTATGGCTGTGTCTGTGGGTGTGTGTGTGTGTGTGTATGTGTATGATTTGGGGCATGGTCAATACACACTAATTGCGCTTAACAAGCTAAAAGAAGTAAGCAGCGAGAGATTTGCAACAAAAAAAAAAAGAAATATAAATTGAAGGAGGGGAAAAAAATGTGTACAGAATGTTCACTTGAAAAAATGTTTGTTGCATGATGGGGTAGGGCGGGAAGGGGTGGGTTGGGGTAGTAGTGGGGGGAAGTGACTGCAGCTGCATTGACAGCTTTGGTTGTATGGGTAAAAAGATGATAACATGCTCCTAATGGACTTGACATGCAAATTGTCGTCATCAACAGTGGCCCGAAACGACCAAGTAGCCCCACAAATAGTATAATCAACCAAATGTGTGCTAGCCATGGCTAACGGAGATATGGCCCCGATTGGTTAAAGGGAATTTCGGTTAAGAAGTTCGTTAGAGGGGCAGGGGGAGGGGTTGGGGGATGGTGTGTGGTGTTGACCGACCATGTCTATCGCAGAGAAGCAACTGCTTGGATTTGGATTCTTGATTACCTTGACTGCGACTTTTTTGTTCATCTCATACTCTCTCTCTCTCTCTCTCTCTCTCTCTCTCTCTCTCTCTCTCTCTCTTGTTTGTATTCATACTTAAATTATCCTTTTTGCTCTGTATCTATCTCTTTCTTGCTTCATCTATCTGTCCCTTTCATACTTTGTTTCTTCCATGGTCACATTTCCGTCACTAACTAGTAATAGTACTGCAGCAGATGTCGCATTGCAAATTGCATTAGGCAAACAATTGAACAGAGTCTGGCCCTGAGATCGCCCCGTACCTTGTCAACCCATACATACATACATACATATGTACATATTCGGTAAGAGGCGTTGGTAACAGCAACAGGAACAGCTAACAGCAATTTGTGGCCAACTGCACAGCAGTCCTAGCATCAGAATCAGCATCAGCATCAGTCGCTACCAACTGAATCAGCAAAATTCGCATTCATTAACTGAATCGTTTCATCCATCCATCCGTCATAAGTTAATGAACCGAAACATCGCCGTTGCCATGCCCGCCACTCTCCTCAACCATCCCTCCACGTCTCATCCTTGCCAGATACATACATATGTACCTGTGTATGCCACATAGTTTCTTTTTGTGTGTTTATCCAGATTGTCCTGATCACCAATTGACTGTAAAGTCACCTTGACCAACCTTGACTGAACTGCCTTTGCTGACAGATTGATTGCGATTCGATTGACAGATTGACTGTTTGATTGAGTTGTGAAATGGCTAACTGACTGTGGCTCGAGCAACCCGTCAAGTCAAATTCAAAAACTATGTTATCGGTTTTATGAACTATTTTATAGTATATTTCAAATTTATTGACAGATTGACTAATTGATTGATTGACTAACTGACTGATGGACTAGCTGATAGAGCCACCTCTCAAGTGAAATTAAAATATCGTGTTAAGTGTTCTATAATGTATATTATTGCAGAACACTATCCGATTAACAGATTGACTGCTTGATTGATTGAGTTATTGACTGATGGACTAGCTGATAGAACAATATCCCAAATGAAAGAAAAACATTGTGTTATGTATTCTATAATCTACACTGTTGCATAATACAGTCCGATTGACAGATTGGTTGGTTGACTGATGGACTAACGGACTGATGAACTAACTGATAGAGCAACCTGTTTGACAAGCTATATATGGCAATCCGATTGAATATTTGATTGATTTTAAGATTGACTAACTGAAGGAAACTTCCAATATAATAGTATACAATTTAGATACTCACAAACTATTTTTAAGTAAAATCAACCCTACACTTTTCTCAGCTTCTCAGATTTCCACGAAGCCTCTTGGGCTGTAAGGTCCTTAAAGAACTTATGCAACTCTGTAGTACATATAACAGTGGCAACCCTTTAATTTCGAGCCGAATAGAGGGGGCACAATCAAATCGAAAGGATGCCATTATTTGGGGCAGGCCCAATGTTTAATGAGTGCAGTGGGTGATTTGGGATGTTTTGGCAGGAGCAGCAGGAATAGGGATTCCTTGTACGACCAATGTTACCAAAATGTCTGATGCAAATTCATGTGCTGAGGCCACCGACTGGGCTGGATTGGAATAGCCTTGCCTGTAGTGTCCTGTCCTATCGTGGCCTGCCCTGGTCTGGGCTGGCCTCGCCATGTCATCAATGTGTTCTGCTCAAATGCATGCATTTGGAGCTTTCAAGCCTTTACAATTCTACGGACTGGCCAATGAGCAATAATCCATAGAAACGCTCTCACTATCAGAGTTGAGAGTTTGGTTTGCTATCGATGCAATTTCCGGCATGTTTTCACTGAGAACAAAAATACTCGTTCACATATACATGTATGAGCACAGCTCACTGGGATCGCTGTCCGTGTCCGTGTTCAAGGTAACAACTGGAGCTCTGTCAGCAGCCAGCTAATCAGTTGACCCCCAGTACAAATATCCTTCACAACCATCACCACTCATCATCATCCTCCCAAAGCTGCAGATGATGGGAGCAGTAGAAATTCCATGTAGGCTGATTAAGTCAATAAAAATTTATTTAAATTCATTTAAATTAGAATTTGTAATTTATATACTTAATTTATAACATTTAATTTGCATCCCCTTAAAAATGGAATAAAAAAATCAGTGTTAAATCTGGCAAGTAATATATTATTTCCATTTAAACATTTGTATCATTAATTAAAAAAATCACATGGTTCCCTACAACAAAAGGTTAACAAATGAAGCGCATACCTTAAGGATGCTTAAAAATTTCCACGAATGTACTGAATACAAATCCCATGAATTGCCACAAGTAAAAGTCAAATAAGTTTGCACAGAATTCCGCTTGAATTCAGCAAGACACAAAAACCTACAAAAAGAAAAAGAAAGGGAGAGAGAGAGAAATAAGAGATAGATAGAGAGAGAGAGAGAGAGAGAGAGAGAGGGAAAGAGAGGGAGAGAGAGAGAGAGAGGGAAAGAGAGGGAGAGAGAGGGGGAGAGAGAGTGAAATGGGGTAAGTGTTTGTCACATTCACAGGTTTGAAAACGTGTAGGTTGTCTGAGATGGAGATAAAGTTGGGGAGTTCAATATACTTGGCAGCTAATTACCCTTGCCAACAGTTGTATATATACTATATATGTTCTTGATCCCAAAAAATTGCTGCAATTTAATTAAGACTAATAGCTGTTGGCACAAGGCACTTGCCTCTCGATTACACACTCTATATTGCCCAAGCTCATATTCAACTTACACGTATTTATATGAACATACATACATATGTGTGTGTGTGTGTGTGTGTGAGTGTGTGGCGAGTAAACCTGTCCATAGTGATATTTGCCGACATGCTTCATTACCAAGTGATTGTGCCCTTTGACGCGGAGTCATTTCACGCTTTTCCCGTAGCTGCCGCCAGCTTATTTGCCATAGCAATTTTCTTAATTTCCACAGTGGTTCGTTGAGTAACGGGGGGAATGTACTGTGGCTGGTGCAGAGGCGGGTGCAGGGGCAGGTGCTGGGGCAGTTGCGGGGGGAAAGGAGTTGATCTGTGGTAGCAGCCGGAAGTCACAGTACCTACTCCCAACTACAAGCGACCGACTCAAAGCATCCTCAGGCTCAACGTCTCTCTCTCTCTCTCTCTCTCTCTCTGTATGTCTCTTTCCCTTTTTCTGTCGTTCTCGCTCCCTCTTCCATCTCGTTGGGCATCTCTATGTATGTATGTGGGTAGGCCTAACGCGGACAATGCGGTGGTCGTGACAGTTCCTGCCAAAGCCAACAGCCACCGCAGCCTAGTCAACCCTTTGTACCTTAGAACATTCACTGTTTCTCACCCCAACTGTGTTAACCAAAAAAAAAAAAAAAATTAGAAAAGTCACATAAAGAAAATATATGTACATATATTAACAAAATATATATATATATACATATACATATATATTTTATGTTTATATGTGTGTATGTAAAGTGGTAAAATCGTCGCTTGAACCTCAGAGAACCGGCAGCTCATCGTTTGTCGTTCGTCGTTGTTCGGTATTCACTCGTCACTCGCCGCTCGTCTCTCGCCGCTCGTCACTCGCCGCTCGTCTCTCGCCGCTCGTCTCTCGTCGCTCGTCGCTCGCTTTACTTTATTCTAATTGAAAACGAAAATGTAATTAGTTTGCCTACGAAGATGTTGGCGTCGCTGCGGCTTCAAACGAAAAACGCACGCAAATGTCGCAAAGTTTGTTTAAAAATTACCAAGGCGGCAATACACCACCATCACCCCCCTTCAACCTATACCTATCATACCCACACACACCCTCCCGCCTCGAGCAACCCCTGTCTCAGTCATCATAGGCTGTGGAAACAATTAGCAGAAAACAGCGCATGGAATCGGTGTTGGAGGAGCGCGTCTGAGACAACGGCTTATTAGAGATGCCACCAACCATGCCCCATGCTCCATGCCCCTCAACGCCCACAATACGCAGTACCGTTGGCTTTATGCATATGGCGGCAAACATTTAGCAGGCTCAACTGTAAAGCAAACAAACAAAAACCCAAGCCAACCAAGAAACCAAAAACAGAACCGAGACCAAGACCAGGACTAAGACGAGGAGCAACTAATATATATAAAAGGCCAAAGACATGCGAATATACTCGTAAGTACTTACACTCGAATTGCTCAAAGAGTGAGACAGAGAGATAGAGAGATAGAGAGAGAGAGAGAGACGGTGGAAGAGAGAAAATATGGTCGACTTTAAAAGTCGCCTGTGACAGTCAAGGATCTTAACGGATTGCATGTTGTTGTTGTTTATTTGTCAATGGCCTTGCGGCATTCCCCACATAGCTTATTCGAGGTGAATTTTCAGTCTGACAACTCTCTTAATAATAATATGTGACATAAAATATATGTAGGTATATTCACTTACCATGCTTTGAGACTTCAATTAAATATGTGTTTCAATTTTCCCCACAATTCATAAATAAATTAAGCTACTTTATTTGTAATATTAGCCAACAAGTTTATTCCTTGTTATTATCCCCTTTCGTTGACATGGATCTCAAAAAGTTGACGGACGTTGATTTCAAAATATCGCACAATTAGTCAATTATTAATATGAAATTATTCATTATTTAAATGCGGCATAAAATCCACTTCTCTGGCAGACACACTTGTCCTGCAGGATCTACTCTCACTTAGGGAACTCGTTAGAAATGTTGCATATCTTAAGGAGACGTCAATATCTAATTTATGAATTTGCGCCTCGGGGCGATTTTGACTTCTTGATATGGGGTTGGGGTTGGCAGAAACACAGAATTTTAACTGTTTGAAATTCTTATAAATTTACTCGCATATATGAAGATAATATATAGATAATATTTTCAAACATAATAATCGAATAAAAAAACTTTGGAAATGTCTAAAGTGTTTGATTCTCATATTATTTGGAAACTTTGTCTGGTCTTATGATATAAACTTGGTCTTTGCCAGCAAATTCGTTATTTATAATAATAGATCGATAAATTTTGAAAACAATTTCCGACTTAAGTACAATGAAATGGTCTTTAATATTAAATTTCAAAAAAAAAAAAAATATATATATATATATATATATATATATATATATATATATATATTTATACCTTAACATCACATGATTAGATTGTGTTCCAAATAATAAAAAAAAAATAATAATTTTCATTTGCATTCTGCTCGACAATAAATGGTTTTCTTTAATAAAATATAACTTTTTATATTTCATTAATTATATTTTCTGCAAATTGAATAATAACAAGAATAATTTTTGAAATTAACCTGTCGTAATCGAAAATTCAATCATATAGCTTACACAAGGAACCTTAACACCAAACCCCCCTCCAGCTCTCCCCATATGTACATAGTGTAGTACTCCACATAGTTACTTTGCTGTAATTAGGCAACAATATCATTGGCAAATGGCAGCTACAAATTGGACAACATCCAACATAGTATATGTATAGTATAGTTAGTATGGTATGGTATAGTAGAGTGGGTCTGTGGGATGCCTTGACGCGTTCATTGTTTTTAGTTTGGGGCGCTGAAACCGGAACTAACCTTTTCTAAATGATATACGAAGCGGTCATAATTATAAGAGGAACACGCTTTGGTCGCTGCCAGGCAGCCATATTTGCCATCGTAAAGCTATCATTTTCAAAAACGCGCTGGCCACGGATTGTGTCCGGCATTGTGAGGGGTGATGGGGGGTGGGGTGATGGGGGTGGGTGGCGGTTGGAGGGTACAGGTGGAAATTCGCCGAAGAGTGACATGTCCCGGGACTGACCGCAGAATGCACCGCTGCGTAAATGTTACAGCAATGAGCGGTTTTGCAGTTGAGTGAATTAATCCGCGCTCACAACACACACGCATTCCTCTACACCCCATCGACAGATACACATACATACATACATACATACATACATACATACATGTATGTGTGCATGGGAAAAATACACAAAGAGACCCTTACACGAGAGCAATTATCATGTTTCAATTTGCATTTGTAAGCACTGCTGTTCACATTTCAGTTGCAGTTGCAGTTGCAGCTGCAGTTGCAATTGCAGTTGCAGGATAACAGCACAGGTCCTGGAGCACACCGTTTGGCTGTTGGCTGCTGGTGTTGGGGTTGGTGGCATTAATTGCAAATAGTTGCCACACGGCACCCAAAAATGGCGTCATTTCCGCACCTGACGCGTTTTACAAATCAACGCAAATTTTTCAAAATGTTTGCTTCACCAACACCAAAAATTTGTTGCCACCTGCCCAACATTAGCATTGTTCTTGTTGCTGTTGTTGTTGTTGTGGCATTTTGTTGCAGTTTAGCATTTCCACTAATGTGTATGAGAGTGGGTGTGTGTGGATGCATATGGGTGTGTGTGGTTGTGTTGCTGCTGTGGCTTGTTATTGGCCGTTGATAAAATCATCAATAAATTAGGTATGAACTTGACCTCCTGAATCCGTGTTGAGGCCTCACAACCTCAACACGCTCTCAGAAATCATACGCCTACAAATATGCAACACATCTATATATATATATATTTTCTACACAATTCTTAAGTACAAAATTATCTCGCTTATAGTATAGTATTGACTCACATAAATAATCATTGCGCATTTCCATGACAACTATTCAAACATACACCCCACATGCAAAGCAAATTCACTTGGTTATCAAGGATCTCAATTGCTTGCTTCCCATCCCCTCCCCTCCCCTCTCTCACCCACTCTTTCTACCACTTTGCTTTGAATTTGTAACAGTTGTTGGAGCACAGATAAGAAGGTTGCCTGACTAACAATGGTGCAACCTGTAAATGGACAACTTATTAAATATTTCTTAGCTCGGTAGTAAACATTGTAATGTAAATTAAATAAATGCTAAATGTGGCATTTTCTGCATGGGAAATTGTTAGGGCATTGAGCTGATTTAATTTGATTAGAACGCCAATTAATATACGATTATAAAATGTGTGTGCAGTGAACTGATTTATAAAGACAGCCCTACATATA
Organism: Drosophila quadrilineata; assembly: GCA_018150725.1. Taxonomy (NCBI): domain Eukaryota; kingdom Metazoa; phylum Arthropoda; class Insecta; order Diptera; family Drosophilidae; genus Drosophila; species Drosophila quadrilineata. The sequence goes on from JAECWN010000432.1 coordinate 12,484,995, forward strand.
CTCTCTATATCAGATATATACACATATATGATATGTATATATTTCTACTTTTGTGAATCTATTCAAACATGAATTGCTAATGAAATCCAAAAAATCGTTGCATACTTTCAGGCGCGCTGTGAAATTTTAACTTCAACTCGGCCTGAAGTTAACCAAAAGTGTTTGGTTTTTCTACTGCTCCTCTTTTGCTGGTCATATTTGGCAATGGTTGGCTAATAGTAATTGGCTTAATAGGTATTACCAAGTAATGCGTTGACATGATCCGGCAACGCTGCGTATGACGTCATATGAGTCGTTAATGTTGCCCATGCATACATATATCATGGTGTGTATGTATATGCGGTTAATACTGATATTTTATGCATTTGAAATTGGCGTGCAATTATTTGCTGAATTTGTATTATTTAATAATGGTGCCCAGTATGTGGGCAGCGGTCCAAAGGTAATCATTCTGATATGAGCATGTCACTTTGTGATGTGATATCAGATATCAGATATCTGATATCTGATATCTGAATAGGAGAGAATTGCGTGCTGCCAGAGATGCAATATGAGATGAGATGAGATGAGTTGATGGTCAGTGTGGTAAATATTATTGTTGTGTTGCTGGCGGATATGGAGATATATATATATATGGATATATATGGAGATATGTATGTGTGCATTTGTTGTTTGTGGTTGTGCGGTCAGAAGCTGATGGAATATTTACGAAACTTCAGAGCATAGTCAATACATGAGTACTAGTCACACACACACACACACACCTCCCGACCAGCTACCCCTCTAGCATGTAGGTACTGCATATATATGAAGGATATCAATAACGTTATAAAGTTGTTCTCGGCAGCTACTAAAATCATTCATTTCCATTTGGCAGACTTAATTAACTTAAGCTGGAAATGTACACGATTCTTGTTGTAGCTGAAGCTGTTCAATTGTTTGTTCACCCCCTCTTTCTCCCCTTTTCTGGACTCCCCGGCAGTCTCCTTAACACAAACTAAGGCAACTCACGTCACCTCCTTGCCATATTACGTATACGCCCAGTACTCCCGGCGTGATTGGAGGTGAACGTGGAGGGTGTGGATGGCCTTGGGGGCATCGCAAAGCAGCATTGACTGGTCTAAATGTAAGCTACTTTTATTGGCCATCTTTTGCGGCCAGCCAAGCTCTGGGCTTATGACATAATTGCATTGATTTTGGCCGTTACCATTTAAATTACATTGAAAATTGAATTCCGAATGTGCAATTCGATTGCACTGCTCAAATGAAATGATTCAACCAAAATAGTTGCACCACTCACTTCTCAGCTTTCAAATCCGTGTTAACATTTATTCTAAATTCATATTTGTAAACCGATTATTTTCTCCTCTATATGTACATTATATTCTCATTTTACAAAAGTACTTGGCTTGTATTTTATTGTGTCTACCTGTTGCTCCGACTGAGCCGTAGTTATAAAGTTAACTTTATGACGTTGTTCCCACGTTTATTTTATTTATTATAATTGCAGCCACTTTCAAGCGGCCATGCAAGATTCATAAATAATAATCCAGTACCAATTTGACATTTGAATGAATGAAATTTCCATAGAACAGGGAAAAGCCATCGCAATCGTTAGCCACATCAAGATACATTCTGTATTTACCACATAATCACATATACTTCTCGATTCACACACAAACACATATACGGCTCTGACTCATACCTAATTATGGGAAATCTTAATGAACTTAATGAATGCCAATCAAGTCATAGAGTCCCCACAAAGAGCATGATTATATACTGAGTGAATAGTAAGCTGCGAGTTTGCAAAATGAACAGCCATACTTGAGAGACACAACAGAGAGAGACATCATAAGAGAGAGATAAAGAGAAAGAGGGAGAGAGAAAGGAAATCTAAAGCAATTTTAATTTTTTTCAAAAATACTTGCAAAAATTTTTTAGGTTAATTTTCTGAATTCTTAAATTTCCTAAATATTAAAATTTCAATTACAAAAATTAGAATACATATTATTTCAGTCCCCGTCAAACCCTAAACAGTTGATCAACAGTTGTCAAAATTGACTTCATGTTGGCCAAACTTCGTCTTATCGAAACTACGGTATAATCAGGTCGGTCAAATGTTTTAGAATTCAAATTTTGAGCTGCAATTTGTTGAATTCTTGTTAATGCGAATCGTACCTTGAAACAATATATTCACCTTAAGGCGCCGTGACGAAGTAACACACCCACGAGCACCTACAAACGAGGAAGTATTCATACTGTCATCATAAGCATCTCAAAAATTAGTCAATTAAAACATATTACTAGCAAAACATATGGGGAGTAGTAGAATTACGGCATGGATTTACTCAAAACTATAAATTAACAAGGCCAAAGGGTTGGATACATACATATGTATATATATATATATATATATATATATATATATGTATCTCTGTATATAGTTTGTCTTTTTGAAATCTCAACTCACAAGTGATTGAAGCACTTTTGAGGTTAGACTAACATAGTCTGTGATCAAGCATTTCAACGTGATTAATCACATTCTATACGGTAATTATATGACTATCAATCCCCACTCTCTGTCTCTCTCGCTCTATGTTAGTAGTGGCTAGAATATTTAAATGTTTCAATTATATTTTTAACTAATTTATTTTATTTTATTTTTTTTTGCTTTTAATTATTGCACAATTTGGCAGTTAATTTGATGGTGATCTACAAAAACTCATGGACAGTAAATACCTCTTTTATAAGACATTTACTAAAATAATTAAAACAGAAAAAAAAGCAGTAAATCATATAATAAAAAAAAAGTAATTTTTCTTCAGCTCTTTTTCGAATATACCTAAGTATTTAGATGCTATTTGTAGTTTCAGTTAAGGGGTATAAGATACATTGCGTATAAACAAACTGTGTTAAAACTTGATTGATTCAACAAATTAGTTAGTTCTTGTAATTAATTAATTTGAGCCGTGGGAATTTAATTTAGTTGCTGGCAGAACAATTCGTAATCTTGCTATTAAAATGAAAACCAATTAAAATCCAACTTACTATCGAAATAATTGGTATTCACTTCCTAAAATAGTTCAAGAACGAGACCAAATTCTCTATACTCGATAGATCGAAGAAGAACTATTCAATATCTTATGGACTTGAGGTCGTGTTGTTGGTAATTCTGGTTCTGGTTTCGTTTGATGAGTGAAATGTCGTATAAAAAGATTATGAAACATCAGCAAGATGGGTTGTGGATACTCTTTAGCGGTGAGTAAGTCGATAGACAGGGGTTCGCTTACGTCGATCAACGTCATTTTACGTTATACCATACGTTATAAATAAACCATAATAAGCCGTACATCACGCTATGATTGCTGTTCTGTGGCGCTCTTTGATTGCATGTGTTTTTGCATAATTCTGAATTCTGTTCTTTTGTTGCTATTTTTATTTATAAATGTACAGCATTGTTATTTTAATTAACACCGATTAAGTTGAAAGCACGTTTCTGCCCATATTTCTTTTAATATGTATTTTCTTATAAGAAATTTATTTTCAGTCTGTCTTCTCTTAGATTCGTGCTGTTGTTGTTGTTGCTGCTGTGGTTAACGGCACTTATTCGATGTCTTCACATTTGTATACAAATATAGATACATGTATGTGCATATATAAAGATAGATAGATAGATATAGTATGTCAGCAGACGTCTCCGATAAATCCCCAATCTGCCTACTTATCGCCATTTGCCTTGAAGCGAGCATTTTTCCCACAGTTGCTGCTTGATTACAGCATTTACATGAAGCCCAATAATACAATAATACTTGGATAGATGGATAAATGGATAGATGGGTAGAGCCCGAAACCGGTTTACTAATGCAATCCCTCAGCGTTGACCGAGGCAGTGGCAGCGGCAGCGGCAGCGGCAGTGGCAGCGACAGAAGTAGAAGCAACAACAGCAGCAGCTGCGACGGCGGCAGCAGTTCCGGAAGCTGCCTGAGGGGTCACTTAGACGTTCTGCACAAGAAAGTACAAAACAACCAGGGCTGCAACAAATACCGCTAATGAACTATGAATGTGGTTATTAGATGATCGAACTGTTAATACCCTTGCAATGCTAATAGTCCTAGTCAACAGATAAACAATATATATATTCTTTGAATTATTTCGAAATATCGAAAAACACTTTGATTTTCAAACATTTTCAAATTTTTTACAAAAAAATAATAATCATGTTACGTAAATCGTGCAGAAAACTTTGCTAAAATCGATTTAACATATAAATCAATTTCAGGTATTCTTTGAATGGCTAAACATTCTAATCGAGAGGCATGGAGGAGCGGCACTAAAAATTCCATTCATATTTAAATGCGTTACAAATGTGCCACGAAAATGATAAGATCTTGGGGAAGGGTATATGCGAGGGATCGGGCTTCGGACTTTCAACCCTGTTAACGACGACGACGCGACGAGCGCTGACGGCCGACGTCAAGTCAACATCATCATTGACCGACGACGGACCGCGGAACGCGGACCGCGTCCACACGTTTAATTCATAAGACAAAAATGTATTCATGGGCCGAGCTCAGTAGCTAACTGACTGCCGCGATGCTGAGATTGTTTAATAAGTGCCCACCTGTCTCTTTATTGTCAATTGCAATGCAGCTGCCACTGATAATAACAATAACTATAACAATAACAATAACGAGTGTAATGTCGCTTACATCGATGCCTCCCACACAGGACTACTGTGAGCCATCCCTGTGTGAGGTGTACAACGGCAGCCACATACTCCAAACATCGAACACGGCCTGCGGCAACAATGGGAGCTTCGGTGACAGCTGCGGTCCCAAGCCCAAATTGCTCTACATGAGCAATCGTCGCCGTCTGCTGTTGCTGGACATGCATAATTTGGTGAGGGCGAAGGTGGCCGCTGGAGAGGTGGAGGGGTACATGGCTGCATCGAGTATGCCCATTGTAAGATGGGACATGGAACTGGAGCATATGGCCGAGCTGCATGCCAAGAGATGTCTGTTTGCCCATGACGAATGCCGGAATACACAGAGATTCAAGTATAGTGGTCAGAACATTGGATACTTTTGGATTGGACGCGAGTTTAAGTCGCATTCCAAGCGAATGAAATCCTTTGTCCTCAACTGGTTCCGTGAGTTCAAAGACGCCAATCAAACCTTCATCGACAGTTATCATCCGCACCCAGAAGGGTAAAGTCCTACACACATTATATGTACCCAATTAAAAATCTAATGAATTTCTTCATTATCATTAGGAAAAAGATCGGTCACTTTACTCTACTTGTGGCTGACAGGGTTCAACGTGTGGGCTGCGCTGCTGTCCGATTTCTCGAGGCCTCGTCCAATAGATATCAGTTCCTGATGACCTGCAACTACGATTATAACAATATATATGCTGAGCCTGTATATCGAACGGGTCCAGCTGCCTCCCAATGCGAGGATCGCATCAGTAGCAAATATCCAGCCCTATGTTATTGGAAACCCGATGATTCAGAGGGAGATGATAACAATATGCTAGATAATAACATTACAGTATAAAATAGGGTTTGGATATATGGTACACTCTAATTTTTATATGCCAAAATCTAACATGATCAATAAAAGTGATCAAGAAGAATATATAGTTTATCTTGTCAGTTGGTGTATTTTACAAAAGAAAACTGATCACTTAAAAATGTTTTTTTTTAAATCGATCTGTGGAAGGTTAAAAAAATAAAGTGTAAGTTCTCGTGCAAAAAATTGTCTTCATTATAAGCTAAACACACATTCAAACCCATTTATACATTTCAAACTCATTTTATTGAAGTGGAAACAATTATCAATATCATTCTAACAAACTTTAAATGTTACAGATATAATCAATTTCCTACTTTGTCGGTTATCCTAAAAATCAATTATCAATTATCTACAGAAAAAATGTTGAATGGTGGCAGAGACTCCGTCGTAGTTTCCGATGCAGGTGATGTAGGTTTCATTGTTGTAACTTTCTGAGTAGTTGGCTTCAATGTTGTTGGTTTTACTGTAGTGGGTTTCTGCGTGGTTGGCTTAGAGGTAGTAGGCTTCACTGTAGTTGGTTTCTGTGTAGTTGGCTTAGAGGTGGTTGGTTTCTGTGTAGTTGGTTTCTGTGTAGTTGGCTTAGAGGTGCTTGGTTTTACTGTTGTAGGTTTCTGTGTAGTTGGCTTGGAGGTGGTTGGTTTTACTGTAGTTGGTTTAGTGGTGGTAGGCTTCACTGTAGTTGGCTTAGAGGTGGTAGGCTTCACTGTAGTTGGCTTAGAGGTGGTTGGTTTTACTGTAGTTGGCTTAGAGGTGGTTGGTTTTATTGTTGTAGGTTTCTGTGTAGTTGGCTTGGAGGTGGTTGGTTTTACTGTAGTTGGTTTAGTGGTGGTAGGCTTCACTGTAGTTGGCTTAGAGGTGGTTGGTTTTACTGTTGTAGGTTTCTGTGTAGTTGGCTTGAAGGTGGTTGGTTTTACTGTTGTAGGTTTCTGTGTAGTTGGCTTGGAGGTGGTTGGTTTTACTGTAGTTGGTTTAGAGGTGGTAGGCTTCACTGTAGTTGGCTTAGAGGTGGTTGGTTTTACTGTAGTTGGCTTAGAGGTGGTAGGCTTCACTGTAGTTGGCTTAGAGGTGGTTGGTTTTACTGTTGTAGGTTTCTGTGTAGTTGGCTTGGAGGTGGTTGGTTTTACTGTAGTTGGTTTAGAGGTGGTAGGCTTCACTGTAGTTGGCTTAGAGGTGGTTGGTTTTACTGTTGTAGGTTTCTGTGTAGTTGGCTTGGAGGTGGTTGGTTTTAATGTAGTTGGTTTAGAGGTGGTAGGCTTCACTGTAGTTGGCTTAGAGGTGGTTGGTTTTACTGTTGTAGGTTTCTGTGTAGTTGGCTTGGAGGTGGTTGGTTTTAATGTAGTTGGTTTAGAGGTGGTAGGCTTCACTGTAGTTGGCTTAGAGGTGGTTGGTTTTACTGTAGTTGGCTTAGAGGTCGTAGGCTTTACTGAAGATGGTTTCTGTGTAGTTGGCTTAGAGGTGGTAGTGTGTGGTGGTTGAGTTGGTTGGGTTGGTTGAGTGGGCTGAGTTGGTTGAGTGTGTGGAGGTTGAGTTGGTTGGGTTGGTTGAGTGGGCTGAGTTGGTTGAGTGTGTGGAGGTTGAGTTGGTTGGGTTGGTTGAGTGGGCTGAGTTGGTTGAGTGTGTGGAGGTTGAGTTGGTTGGGTTGGTTGAGTAGGCTGAGTTGGTTGAGTGTGTGGAGGTTGAGTTGGTTGGGTTGGTTGAGTAGGCTGAGTTGGTTGAGTGTGTGGAGGTTGAGTTGGTAGGGTTGGTTGAGTAGGCTTTGTTGGTAATGTGCTTTGAATTGTCGGAATCGAAGTAGTGGCCTTAACTGTGGTTGGTTTTACTGTAGTTGGTTTCTGTGTAGTTGGCTTAGAGGTGGTTGGTTTTACAGTGGTGGGCTTCTGAGTAGTTGGCTTAGATGTAGTTGGTTTTAATGTGGTTGGCTTCTGAGTAGTTGGCTTAGAGGTGGTTGGATTCACTGTGGATGGCTTCTGAGTAGTTGGCTTAGAGGTGGTGGGCTTCACTGTAGTTGGTTTCTGAGTAGTTGGCTTAGAGGTGGTTTGTTCTACTGTGGTTGGCTTCTGAGTAGTTGGCTTAGAGGTGGTTGGTTTTACTGTGGTTGGCTTCTGAGTAGTTGGCTTAGAGGTGGTTGGTTTTACTGTGGTTGGTTTCTGAGTAGTTGGCTTAGAGGTGGTGGGCTTCACTGTAGTTGGTTTCTGAGTAGTTGGCTTAGAGGTGGTTTGTTCTACTGTGGTTGGCTTCTGAGTAGTTGGCTTAGAGGTGGTTGGTTTTACTGTGGTTGGCTTCTGAGTAGTTGGCTTAGAGGTGGTTGGTTTTACTGTGGTTGGTTTCTGCGTGGTTGGCTTAGAGGTAGTTGGTTTTACTGTGGTTGGCTTCTGAGTAGTTGGCTTAGAGGTGGTTGGTTTTACTGTGGTTGGCTTCTGAGTAGTTGGCTTTGCGGTAGTTGGTTTTACTGTGGTTGGCTTCTGAGTAGTTGGCTTAGAGGTGGTGGGCTTCACTGTAGTTGGTTTCTGAGTAGTTGGCTTAGAGGTGGTTTGTTCTACTGTGGTTGGCTTCTGAGTAGTTGGCTTAGAGGTGGTTGGTTTTACAGTGGTTGGCTTCTGAGTAGTTGGCTTTGCGGTAGTTGGTTTTACTGTGGTTGGCTTCTGAGTAGTTGGCTTAGAGGTGGTGGGCTTCACTGTAGTTGGTTTCTGAGTAGTTGGCTTAGAGGTAGTTGGTTTTACAGTGGTTGGCTTCTGAGTAGTTGGCTTTGCGGTAGTTGGTTTTACTGTGGTTGGCTTCTGAGTAGTTGGCTTAGAGGTGGTGGGCTTCACTGTAGTTGGTTTCTGAGTAGTTGGCTTAGAGGTGGTTTGTTCTACTGTGGTTGGCTTCTGAGTAGTTGGCTTAGAGGTGGTTGGTTTTACTGTGGTTGGCTTCTGAGTAGTTGGCTTTGCGGTAGTTGGTTTTACTGTGGTTGGCTTCTGAGTAGTTGGCTTAGAGGTGGTGGGCTTCACTGTAGTTGGTTTCTGAGTAGTTGGCTTAGAGGTGGTTTGTTCTACTGTGGTTGGCTTCTGAGTAGTTGGCTTTGCGGTAGTTGGTTTTACTGTGGTTGGCTTCTGAGTAGTTGGCTTAGAGGTTGTTGGTTTTAATGTGGTTGGTTTCTGAGTAGTTGGCTTAGAAGTGGTTGGTTTTAATGTGGTTGGCTTCTGAGTAGTTGGATTAGAGGTGATTGGTTTTACTGTAGTTGGTTTCTGAGTAGTTGGCTTAGTGGTAGTTGGTTTTACTGTGGTTGGCTTCTGAGTAGTTGGCTTAGTGGTAGTTGGTTTTACTGTGGTTGGCTTCTGAGTAGTTGGCTTAGAGGTGGTTTGTTTTGCTGTGGTTGGTTTCTGAGTAGTTGGCTTAGAGGTTGTTGGTTTTAATGTGGTTGGTTTCTGAGTAGTTGGCTTAGAGGTGGTTGGTTTTAATGTGGATGGCTTCTGAGTAGTTGGCTTAGAGGTGGTGGGCTTCACTGTAGATGGTTTCTGTGTAGTTGGCTTAGAGGTGGTTGGTTTTACTGTGGTTGGTTTCTGCGTGGTTGGCTTAGAGGTGGTTGGTTTTACTGTAGTTGGTTTCTGAGTAGTCGGCTTAGATGTGGTTGGTTTTACTGTAGTTGGTTTCTGCGTGGTTGGTTTTACTGTGGTTGGCTTCTGAGTAGTTGGCTTAGTGGTAGTTGGTTTTACTGTGGTTGGCTTCTGAGTAGTTGGCTTAGAGGTGGTTTGTTTTGCTGTGGTTGGTTTCTGAGTAGTTGGCTTAGAGGTTGTTGGTTTTAATGTGGTTGGTTTCTGAGTAGTTGGCTTAGAAGTGGTTGGTTTTAATGTGGTTGGCTTCTGAGTAGTTGGATTAGAGGTGATTGGTTTTACTGTAGTTGGTTTCTGAGTAGTTGGCTTAGATGTGGTTGGTTTAAATGTGGTTGGCTTCTGAGTAGTTGGCTTAGAGGTGGTTGGTTTTACTGTAGTTGGTTTCTGAGTAGTTGGCTTAGAGGTTGTTGGTTTTAATGTGGTTGGCTTCTGAGTAGTTGGCTTAGAGGTGGTGGGCTTCACTGTAGTTGGTTTCTGTGTAGTTGGCTTAGAGGTGGTTGGTTTTACTGTAGTTGGTTTCTGAGTAGTTGGCTTAGAGGTCGTTGGTTTTAATGTGGTTGGCTTCTGAGTAGTTGGCTTAGAGGTGGTGGGCTTCACTGTAGTTGGTTTCTGTGTAGTTGGCTTAGAGGTGGTTGGTTTTACTGTAGTTGGTTTCTGAGTAGTTGGCTTAGAGGTCGTTGGTTTTAATGTGGTTGGCTTCTGAGTAGTTGGCTTAGAGGTGGTGGGCTTCACTGTAGTTGGTTTCTGTGTAGTTGGCTTAGAGGTGGTTGGTTTTACTGTAGTTGGTTTCTGAGTAGTTGGCTTAGAGGTCGTTGGTTTCTGAGTAGTTGGCTTAGAGGTCGTTGGTTTTAATGTGGTTGGCTTCTGAGTAGTTGGCTTAGAGGTGGTGGGCTTCACTGTAGATGGTTTCTGTGTAGTTGGCTTAGAGGTGGTTGGTTTTACTGTAGTTGGTTTCTGAGTAGTTGGCTTAGAGGTTGTTGGTTTTAATGTGGTTGGCTTCTGAGTAGTTGGCTTAGAGGTGGTGGGCTTCACTGTAGATGGTTTCTGTGTAGTTGGCTTAGAGGTGGTTGGTTTTACTGTGGTTGGTTTCTGCGTGGTTGGCTTAGAGGTGGTTGGTTTTACTGTAGTTGGTTTCTGAGTAGTTGGCTTAGATGTGGTTGGTTTTACTGTGGTTGGTTTTACTGTGGTTGGCTTCTGAGTAGTTGGCTTAGAGGTGGTTGGTTTTAATGTGGTTGGCTTCTGAGTAGTTGGCTTAGAGGTGGTTGGTTTTACTGTGGTTGGTTTTACTGTGGTTGGCTTCTGAGTAGTTGGTTTTAATGTGGTTGGCTTTAATGTGGTTGGCTTCTGAGTAGTTGGCTTAGAGGTGGTTGGTTTTACTGTGGTTGGTTTTACTGTGGTCGGCTTCTGAGTAGTTGGTTTTAATGTGGTTGGCTTTAATGTGGTTGGCTTCTGAGTAGTTGGCTTAGAGGTGGTTGGTTTCACTGTAGTTGGTTTCTGAGTAGTTGGCTTAGATGTGGTTGGTTTTACTGTGGTTGGTTTTACTGTGGTTGGTTTTACTGTGGTTGGCTTCTGAGTAGTTGGTTTTACTGTGGTTGGCTTCTGAGTAGTTGGCTTAGAGGTGGTTGGTTTTACTGTGGTTGGTCTTACAGTGGTTGGCTTCTGAGTAGTTGGTTTTACTGTGGTTGGTTTTACTGTGGTTGGCTTCTGAGTAGTTGGTTTTACTGTGGTTGGTTTTACTGTGGTTGGCTTCTGAGTAGATGGCTTAGAGGTGGTTGGTTTTAATGTGGTTGGTTTTACTGTGGTTGGCTTCTGAGTAGTTGGTTTTAATGTGGTTGGCTTTAATGTGGTTGGCTTCTGAGTAGTTGGCTTAGAGGTGGTTGGTTTCACTGTAGTTGGTTTCTGAGTAGTTGGCTTAGATGTGATTGGTTTTACTGTGGTTGGTTTTACTGTGGTTGGCTTCTGAGTAGTTGGCTTAGAGGTGGTTGGTTTTACTGTGGTTGGTTTTACTGTGGTTGGCTTCTGAGTAGTTGGTTTTAATGTGGTTGGCTTTAATGTGGTTGGCTTCTGAGTAGTTGGCTTAGAGGTGGTTGGTTTCACTGTAGTTGGTTTCTGAGTAGTTGGCTTAGATGTGGTTGGTTTTACTGTGGTTGGTTTTACTGTGGTTGGCTTCTGAGTAGTTGGTTTTACTGTGGTTGGTTTTACTGTGGTTGGCTTCTGAGTAGTTGGCTTAGAGGTGGTTGGTTTTACTGTGGTTGGTCTTACAGTGGTTGGCTTCTGAGTAGTTGGTTTTACTGTGGTTGGTTTTACTGTGGTTGGCTTCTGAGTAGTTGGCTTAGAGGTGGTTGGTTTTAATGTGGTTGGCTTCTGAGTAGTTGGCTTAGAGGTGGTTGGCTTCACTGTAGTTGGTTTCTGAGTAGTTGGCTTAGAGGTGGTTTGTTCTACTGTGGTTGGCTTCTGAGTAGTTGGCTTAGAGGTGGTTGGTTTTAATGTGGTTGGCTTTAATGTGGTTGGCTTCTGAGTAGTTGGCTTAGAGGTGGTTGGTTTCACTGTAGTTGGTTTCTGAGTAGTTGGCTTAGATGTGGTTGGTTTTACTGTGGTTGGTTTTACTGTGGTTGGCTTCTGAGTAGTTGGCTTAGAGGTGGTTGGTTTTACTGTGGTTGGTTTTACTGTGGTTGGCTTCTGAGTAGTTGGTTTTAATGTGGTTGGCTTTAATGTGGTTGGCTTCTGAGTAGTTGGCTTAGAGGTGGTTGGTTTCACTGTAGTTGGTTTCTGAGTAGTTGGCTTAGATGTGGTTGGTTTTACTGTGGTTGGTTTTACTGTGGTTGGCTTCTGAGTAGTTGGTTTTTACTGTGGTTGGTTTTACTGTGGTTGGCTTCTGAGTAGTTGGCTTAGAGGTGGTTGGTTTTACTGTGGTTGGTCTTACAGTGGTTGGCTTCTGAGTAGTTGGTTTTACTGTGGTTGGTTTTACTGTGGTTGGCTTCTGAGTAGTTGGCTTAGAGGTGGTTGGTTTTAATGTGGTTGGCTTCTGAGTAGTTGGCTTAGAGGTGGTTGGTTTTACTGTGGTTGGTTTTACTGTGGTTGGCTTCTGAGTAGTTGGTTTTAATGTGGTTGGCTTTAATGTGGTTGGCTTCTGAGTAGTTGGCTTAGAGGTGGTTGGTTTCACTGTATTTGGTTTCTGAGTAGTTGGCTTAGATGTGGTTGGTTTGACTGTGGTTGGTTTTACTGTGGTTGGCTTCTGAGTAGTTGGTTTAGAGGTGGTTGGTTTTAATGTGGTTGGCTTCTGAGTAGTTGGCTTAGAGGTGGTTGGTTTTACTGTGGTTGATCTTACAGTGGTTGGCTTCTGAGTAGTTGGCTTAGAGGTGGTGGGCTTCACTGTAGTTGGTTTCTGTGTAGTTGGCTTAGAGGTGGTTGGTTTTAATGTGGTTTGTTTCTGAGTAGTTGGTTTTACTGTGGTTGGTTTCTGTGTAGTTGGCTTAGAGGTGGTTGGTTTTACTGTGGTTGGCTTCTGAGTAGTTGGCTTAGTGGTAGTTGGGTTTACTGTGGTTGGCTTCTGTGTAGTTGGCTTAGAGGTGGTGGGCTTCACTGTAGTTGGTTTCTGTGTAGTTGGCTTAGAGGTTGTTGGTTTTAATGTGGTTGGTTTCTGTGTTGTTGGCTTAGAGGTGGTTGGTTTTACTGTGGTTGGTCTTACAGTGGTTGGCTTCTGAGTAGTTGGCTTAGAGGTGGTGGGCTTCACTGTAGTTGGTTTCTGTGTAGTTGGCTTAGAGGTTGTTGGTTTTAATGTGGTTGGTTTCTGTGTTGTTGGCTTAGAGGTGGTTGGTTTTACTGTGGTTGGTCTTACAGTGGTTGGCTTCTGAGTAGTTGGCTTAGAGGTGGTGGGCTTCACTGTAGTTGGTTTCTGTGTAGTTGGCTTAGAGGTGGTTGGTTTTAATGTGGTTGGTTTCTGAGTAGTTGGTTTTACTGTGGTTGGTTTCTGTGTAGTTGGCTTAGAGGTGGTTGGTTTTACTGTGGTTGGCTTCTGAGTAGTTGGCTTAGTGGTAGTTGGTTTTACTGTGGTTGGCTTCTTAGTAGTTGGCTTAGAGGTGGTTGGTTTTACTGTGGTTGGTTTCTGAGTAGTTGGCTTAGAGGTTGTTGGTTTTAATGTGGTTGGCTTCTGAGTAGTTGGCTTAGAGGTGGTTGGTTTTACTGTGGTTGGTTTCTGAGTAGTTGGCTTAGAGGTTGTTGGTTTTAATGTGGTTGGCTTCTGAGTAGTTGGCTTAGAGGTGGTTGGTTTTAATGTGGTTGGTTTTAATGTGGTTGGTTTTAATGTGGTTGGCTTCTGAGTAGTTGGCTTAGAGGTCGTTGGTTTTACTGTGGTTGGTTTTACTGTGGTTGGCTGCTGAGTAGTTGGCTTAGAAGTGGTAGGCTTCACTGTAGATGGTTTCTGTGTAGTTGGCTTAGAGGTGGTTGGTTTTAATGTGGTTTGTTTCTGAGTAGTTGGTTTTACTGTGGTTGGTTTCTGTGTAGTTGGCTTAGAGGTTGTTGGTTTTAATGTGGTTGGCTTCTGAGTAGTTGGCTTAGAGGTGGTTGGTTTTACTGTGGTTGGCTTAGAGGTGGTTGTTTCCTTTGTCGATATCGTTGTTTGGTATGTTGGTCTCGGCGAAGTTCCTTTAGTTGTATATGGTCCACAATCATGAGGAGTTGTTGTTTTGTGTTCGCAAGGATATGATGGGGTTGTTGTGCGGTGCTCGCAATTGGGAGTTGTCGGATGGTACTTGCAGGGTGTTGTGGGCGGACGTAGGGTGGTATAGCTGGTCTTGTTATTGCAAGGATTGCGGAAGCGCAAAATGATCTCATTGTGATGATATCCAGGCGCGATGCGAATATGGGGCCCAAAGAGGGTGAATGAGGCGCCTGTTGCCACTAACAGGCAGAGAATCAGCAATTTCATCTTGTTGGCGTATTTGGACCTCTACGAACAAAGTGCTGAATTGCCAAAGGTTATGTTGTATCCTGTGTAGGTCGACAACTGTATGAGCAGCTTGACGACACCCTGGATACTAGTATATGTCAAGGCTGAGGCTACCTATTTAAGTTTTCACTGTTGTTACCTAGTTAGTGCAAAAATGCTCATAGTGGATTCTAAAAATGCATTCCCCAAATAAGTCGGCGTAATTCGGATACACATATGTTTTGCCATGACACGCTCAAGGGTTGACCTAATCTGAGACTTGTCTTGCATAAGACATAACTTATCAAACCGACCTACTGCCTCTCATAATACCTACTAGTGTGAAGGGCCCCGATCGCACGTAGCCCTGTGATTCATAGTCATGGGGGCACGCTTACATTTTGTTGCTAGTACTATATAATTTTTTCGTTCAAATTCCAATGTGTTGTCATACGTTGTAATATTCATAAAATTTATTTTTTGAATTTTTCGATTAGTTAAATTCAAGTGTATTCCGTTTACAACTCTTGCAACGTTGACCACATACATTTGAATTCAAAAAAAAAAAAAACTGAAACTAGAAAAAACTATTCAAAAATAATTTAGCGATTTTATTGTTCAAGAAAAAATTATACAAATAAAGGTATGTAAATATATACAAAAAAAAAAATAAATAATTAAATTATAATTAGTAAATATAAAATTAATAAAAAAAAAAATATTTTTATTTTCTAAAATTTAGTAACTAATTTTAAGCAAAAGCTGAAATTTAAATCGTATATAACCCGACACCATGATTTGGTTTAGAAACGCAAAGTTGTTTCGTTGTTTATATCAATTTATTTATTTAGTTTTCAATTGTTTTGAGTTCACTAATTAATTGCTACACATTGTGAGTACATGATGAATTGTACATTGTTTTTGTGGTAGGTATATGTATTTAGGTACATTTAATATAATTACGTCTATTTTATAAATATATGTATATCTATATATATATATATATATTTATTTAGGCAACAACACAAACAAAACTCGTACTTAAACATATTGTGCGTATCTGGAACAACTCGCACAACTAACTATGTATGTATGTATGTGTGTGTATGTATGTATGTATGTATGTATGTATGTATGTATGTATGTATGTATGTATGTATGTATGTATGTATGTATGTATGTGTATGTATGTATGTATGTATGTATGTATGTATGTATGTGTGTGTATGTATGTATGTATGTATGTATGTATGTATGTATGTATGTATGTATGTATGTATGTATGTATGTATGTATGTATGTATGTATGTATGTGTATGTATGTATGTATGTATGTATGTATGTGTGTGTATGTATGTATGTATGTATGTGTGTATGTATGTATGTATGTATGTATGTATGTATGTATGTATGTATGTATGTATGTATGTATGTATGTATGTGTGTATGTATGTATGTATGTATGCATGTATGTATGTATGTATGTGTGTATATATATAATAATGGTAACTTCTAAAACTAGGTGCTATTTTGATCCTGCAAAATGTCCCGATATTTACACACCCATTCATCAGTATATAAAACAACAGAAACTTAAACAATTTCCTATAGTCGATCGACTGCATCCAGCCATAGGTTTAGGCACAGGCACAACATCTTCAATCTTGTACTTAATTCCGTCGGCCCTTGATTACAAAATCTTGTAAGTTGCCAGAAATGCAGAATGAATGGTACTTGGAATAGTCACTAGTCGAGCAACTGGACGGAGAGGTAGACCGACTTCCGTGCTGACTAGTTTGGATATTGGCAAAGGGACATAGTAATAAGAGTCTAGACCTCATCGTCGCTGGTCTGGGTGCAGAGGACCTGCTCCTGCCACCAGTCATGCACCTCGTAGACCGCATTGGCCTGATTATTGAATGGCAACAGTTTGCCACTGCCTCCGATAAGCTGGCTCATCATAGCCGAGGGACTGCTGAGTGCCCCGTGGTGATGCTGATGATGATCTCCACCACCGCCATAGCTATGGAGGGCGGCTGCTGCTGCTGCTGTGGCAGCCGGATTGATTGTGGGATAGTGGAACTGGCCAATCTCACTGTTGAACTGTGAGAAAAATGCCGATGATTTGTTCGTGTCTCGCTGCTTGCCCAGCTGTCCGAGCTGTGCAACGTGTGGCAGAGTTGTCATCGAGTTCTTCTTACGCTGCTGACTGCTGATATGCAATCGTTCCTTGTCGCTGAGCGTGGATCGCTGCTGTGGATCGCTGGAGGTGGGCGCCAGGAATTTGCGGCCAGCCGAGCTGCCCGTAGAATCGCTACGATTGAGGGCATATGCCCGCTTGCCCACAGCCATCACATGACGCACTCCCGAGGTATGCAAGTCCGAGTGGGGCAGCACAATGGCGCTGCTGCTGCCATCCTTTTCGTCGTTTTCCGTTGAGCTGAAGGTGGGCGAGAAGGCGTCGCTTGTGGGCGGGCAGGTGCCGGCCACCGCACCGCTTATGGTGCTAATGGCTGACTTGTCGATGCCTCCAGTTGGTGCCTTGTCCTCCTGCACATTGGGTCGCATGACCGGTTGCTCGTTGGTGGCACGTAGACCGGCAATCAGTGAGTTTTGTTGCTTCTGCAGGTGGTATGCAGGAAAGTGATTATCGAATGGATGAAGTACTCTTCATCGCCGGAATGTCTCAACTTACACTGGCATTTTGTGCACGTATCTTCTTGAGGCAGCCCTCCAGCCAGGTGCGTATGGTCATCTTGGCCACCTCCTCCTCCACCAGGTACTCGAATTCTTCGCGTGCCAGCAGCTCCTCCAGCTGCAATGCCTTGCGTATGTCAACCGAGCGATAGGACAGCATGCTGAAAGATTCATCATTAGCAACAAACAATTGCTACAACAATTGCGACCTACTTGATGACATCGTGAAAAGTCACATCCTCGCCGTTATGCAACTTGTCCAACTCATAACACATGTACTTGAAGAGCAGACGATCCTTCTGCGGATCGCACTCCAAGCGACCCTTCAGCAGACGCAATATAAACTTCACCCTGCGCACGGGAATCACTCCACGCTGGTGTATGTCCACAATATTCCAAGTATTCTGGAAGTTACGTATGTCCGCATAGGACAGCAGAGCGTCCTCCTCATTCGAATAGAACAAGGAAAAGTTCTCCATGATAATAGCTGCTCAACGAGAGATTATGTTAACCTCAGAAACATAGAAGGAGGCAATGGAAGTCTATGAAGCTACCTACCCACTAGTAGGTTCAGCACAATGTATGTAATGATGACGTAGAAGGTGCAGAAGTATATCAAGCTGGCGGTGAAGTTGCCGCAATCGGTTTCCCAGTAGTTCTCACCCAGAGTACAGTATGGTGGCTGCACCATACAGTCATGCATAATCTTGTTCCAATCCTCACCCGTCACAATACGGAACAACATGGCCACACCCGTCACTGGCGATCCGAAGTTCGCCCGCCGACCTATGCCCTCCCCATACTTAACAGTGCCTGTAAAGAGAAAAGAGGTATCTTAACATAGTAGTGGTCGTGGGGAGGATTACTCACAGTTGACTTACCAAAGAGTATGGTGCCGGCGAGCGCATAAAAGAACACCAGTAGGAACATACCGAAGATGATGAAGAAGGACTTGCATACCGAGACGCCTACCGTCAACATGAGCATTTTCAGGGTCGTATGTTTACCCGTGATGGTGAAGAAACGCAGTATGACCACCATGAAACCAAAGAAGTAGGACAGATCATTCTGTGGGATTAGGAGATTCAAAAGTAAATGTGTTTCAGGTTCTTCTACTTTGAAGAGGAATAATTCTTACCCTTAAAATAGTTTGCAGTATTATCCAAATGACTCCGGCAACAGTGACAAGAAGATCGTAGCGATTCCGCCGGGACTGCCAGTAGCCACGTGGTGTAAAGGCAATATTCTTCATGACAACTTCAACAACAAACACAAAGGTTAAAACGGCACTAACAATGACCAGACGTTCCGTGTGAACCTCTCCCTTAATCCACTGCAAGCAAAAAGGTCGTTTAAGTTACTGCTAACCTACGGGGATCATAACCTACCGTTATGGAGAGGAGCATGCTGTTGATCAGGACAACGACAGCAATGACCCTCTTGAAAATAATATGCTGTGTTATGTCATAGGTGAAGGCACGAATCTTACGTCCATCCGGACGGGGTGGCAAATGCAGGGGCTGAGCGATCTTGAGACGCTTCTTAAGGTCGCACCAGCGACGTTGGTCGACGGTCAGCAGTGCTGTGCCCTTGTTTTCCGAATAATTTGCAATGACCACGCCCACAAACAAAGTCAAGCCAATCATGCAACCCAAGAAAATGTAGATGTGAATATAGATGGCATGAATCTGAAACCGTCATAAAGAATCTTCACATTACAAATGGAACTACGAGTATAAGTGGAGTTGGATTACCGGTCCCACAGCTTTGATCAGTACATCGCGGACATCCAGCCAGCCCTTGAAGGAGAGGACCTCAAATAGTGTTAGCATGGCATCTCCAATATTGTCAAAGTTGAAGCGACGTGGATTGGCCCAGACTCGAGGCACTAGCATCGCTGGATACGATTCATCAGGACCTGGTGTTAGCTTCATTTTGGTTACGAAGACACGACGCATAAAGACACCAACACAATCCTCTCGCCTCAATATAGTTGGGTCATTGCAACGTGCCAAGCGACCCCCATAAAGCTGTACCCCATAACTGGCAAATATGAACATGAGCAGGATGAGAAGCGTGGATACCAAAAGGATCTCTTTAAAGCCGCGACACAGCTCGTAGACCACCTTTCTCATATGCGGCACTAGGGTGAATATTCTTAAAGGTCGCACGCATCGAAGGATCATAAGTAACTGGGCTGGACTACTGGTCGGTATATTGTGGGGCATCCAGCAAAGAAAAGAGGTAGACACCACATAAATAAAGACGTCGAGCGCCGCAGCAACATCCTTAATATAGGCCTTTGGCGTAAAGAACAATCCGTCCGCGAGTATCTTCAGAGCCAGCTCTAGACTCATAAATATGACAAATCCGTATTCCGCAATCTGGAGCGTCGGATGATCCATTAGGCGGTAACTGGGAGTCTCGAACATCATCGAAATGCAGGAAAGCGTCGTGGCGAATATCATCACCCAATCTAGATAGGTAACCAGGCCAAGAAAGTTGCTAAAAGAAAAAAAATTAAAGATAGAAACACTCCGATTTTTTGAAAATGCCATATTTGACTAAATTTAGTAAATTTTTTGTCATATCTCGGAAAATACTCATCAGAATCTCCTCAAATAAAGAGCAAAATGTTAGTTATGGGTCCTAGAATCGATCTCAGTCAAAAATATTTGGTTAGAAAATTTTTCGATTTTTGATGATATTGTCAAGGGGTCAGTATGTTAAATTGGTCAAAAATAGTCGAAAAATTAAAAATAGGTATTTTGGGAAAAATTGTAATGTAGAATGAAGCTGACATAAAAACCATTTCCAAATCTATAAATTTGATCAAAATCGGATGATTTTTGGGTAAGTTACGGATGTTCAAAGTTAGAAAAGAGTCGATTCTATAAAAAGGTCGATTTTAACACATTTACAACACATTTTTAGCCATATCTCCGAAAATACTCATCAGAATCACCTCAAATAAAAATCAAAATGTAAGTTAGGAGACCTAGAATCGATCACTGTCAAAAAAATTTGGGTTTAAAATTTTTTCGATTTTTGATGATTTTCTCAAGGGAAGTATGGAAAATCGGTCAAAAAAGTCGAAATTTAAATATTGCGATTTTGGGAAAAATATAAATGCAGCATTAAACTGATATCAAAACCATTTCCAAAACTTAAAATTTCATCAAAATCGGATGTTATTAGCTAGGTTATGGCACTTTCATGTTAAGAAGAAGCACAAATTTGAATATTTAGTAGATAACTTACTGTAAGCTTTTGTACTGGACTTTGCGCTCCTTTCCTGTTAGTGGGTCCTTTAAACGAGCATCGTATCGGGCATGGACAATCTTCTGACAGATCTTGCGGAAACGACTCTCTCGAGGCACTAGGAATAGGGGTGTGTCGAAGAAGGGATGATTCTCGCGGAGATCTTCTTCCCGCTGATTGCGTCGCATCTCGGCTTGCTGGCGCTTCGCCTGAAGCAGCTTAATGTCCAGGTCATGTGGCCTGGCACGACCGGAGTTGGCACGTGGGGCAGCGGCAATGTCTCCATTCTCCATGAGATGCTCATACGTCTGCTTGAGCTTAATGGATCCAGACCGTACGCTGCGGCGTATGGAGCGGGACCCAAATCTGTCAATTGGTAGCGTACACACATCAAAAGAATCATGCCACTAACGGGCAGATGCTACTTACTTCTTCTGATCCACCCGCCAGGGCTTCGAGTGCGTGATGGTGCCCTGGGACTTGAGGCCTCCCTTGGTGCCCACCACGGGCAACATGGCCGAGTCGCCCAGCATAAGGCGCTGATTATTGCTATCACTGGGGGAGAAGGAGATATCAAGTAATTCAAGGAATCTTCATCTATCTCATCATAATTTCATATTACTTGATGATATGTGTGATGGCCAGTTTGCGGAGACTGCTGCCGGCAGCTCGTACCTTCGCGGTCTTGTTCATGATCCGCACGGGTTTCTGTTTGCGGAACACAACATTCGATTCCCAGCACTCGGACATGGGTCGCTTGCAGTTCTCGACTAGCGATGGATCATCAGTTTCCAGCTCGATGACGAAGTGCTTCATGAAACTTTCCCGCACCTTGGGCAACATGAAGTCATTGGGAATGCGATGGAGTATAGTCATCTGGGGGGAGTCGGGGAACTTCTCAAAGATGCGCAAGCGGAAGGGTAAAGTCTCTTTAATTTCCGCACTTTGCTCCCGAAACTTGAGCTGCTTCAGTTTCTTGATGTCCTCGTCCAGCTCCAAATTATCCAAAATGACCGCCACGAACAGACTGAGCACGATCAGTGTGACAAACAGATGGTAGAGTATGAAGTAGACCGCAACCAGGGGAGTCAGTGTCTTGCTGGTGCGTATCATGGTCTCATCCATAACCTCGACCCACGCCTCTTGCGTGAGAATCTGGAACATGCTCATGAATGCCTCCGGGAACGACTCGAACTTTGTGAAGTCGCACAGAAAGCAGAACAACTGCATCGATATGCTGGAGCTGATAATCAGCAAGCACATGGTGAATATGATCAGAGAACCGAGTTTCTTGCCAGGCCCAAAGATCTTGTATACGAACCCCTCCAACATAGGGGATGCCTTGATCAGTCGCACCACCCGCAGCACTTGGAAGTAAGTCAACCCGGATAGGTAAAATATAGGAACAATGTGGAGTGTGGTGCCGGCTGCCAGGAGCAGCTCGAACTTGTGTATAGAGTGCTTGTAGTAGCCGCGCCAGCCAAGGCAGTAGATCTTGAAGAGGGTCTCCAAATCAAGGAGGCACGTGAAGGCCACCTCGATGTAGTAGTACCTCTCGTAGAAGACGTGCCGGGGTCGACCGTCATGCTTGAAGGCCATCGTTGCGGTCACGATGCCATTAGCCAGGATGACGGTCATGACAAGCATGCGGAAGTACGGAGATCTCAGTATGGCATGGCATGTCTCCGGCGCCAGTCCGCCGTGTTTGTTGTCATCGATGGTGACCAATCGCCAGCCGGAATCGTTGCCGCTCAGTATCTGCGATGCTGCCGTCTTCTGTATATGACCGCGAGCGCCCCACATCTGCTGGAACTGCACTCGGATCTCATTGAAAGTCTCCGTGATCACAGCTATGAAGACGTTCTTCACCAGCCACGCCAGAAAGAAGATCATGGTGCTGAAGTAGAATGCAGCACGCCAAGCCGGCAGCGAATCAATAGCTCTGTACATGATGAACACCCAACCCTCCTGGGATGCCGCCTGATAGACCGTAAATATGCTCGTGGCAATGTCCTCGAATCCATTGAATCCTATCACATAGCTGCTAAGGAAATCCATCTTCATGCAGCGCATTCCCGGCGAGCACTGATACCCTGAGTCCGGATCCATGGAACAAAACGTATCCGGTATTGCCAGCGAGTTGATTGTCAGCACCCTAGGGATTAATGAGGAGTCTCATTAGTTACACATATGATCCCAAATCAAGAGGGATACTTACGGTCTGCCCAACAGATCGTACTCCGTGTTGTTCATGACGCAGTGGTTCTTCAGCTCGCCAAAGAACTGCACCCCCAGCAGTCCGTACAAGGACATGAAGAAGAGGAAGAAGAGTGTGACATTATAAATCTGTTGGCTAGATCGTCTGTTGGTATAATAGGATATAGTAGATTAGAAATCTGTGTCAAGGTTTATCTGAGGTATGTCCTACTTGAAGATCTGATTGATGCGACTCTTGGGCATGCTAAACTTAAGGAAGACGCGTAGGAAACGTATCATAATCAGCGGACGGGGTGCCCGCATTATGGATAGATACGAAAATCTGTAAACGGAACAAGAATATATATGTATGTGAATAGTGAAATTGGAATAGATTCAGCCGTACTTACTTTGGCACAATTTCGAGCACCTCGAAGATCTGCAGTATAATGGAGACCCAAAGGAAACTAACCATGGAAGCATCAAACTGGCACCAGTGATCCTTCAGATATGGCACCTCACCCTGCACACCATAGATTATACAGATATACGGACTGAATCGATATCTAACTGTATACTACTCACGTGTAGAACACCGCGAATATGCATCTTGGCAATCATCTCCGCCGTAAAGAGCACGGTTACGGCTGTGTCGGACACGAAGGTTATGTATTGCAACGACGGATGGCGCTCGAATGTCTTGGGCGTGTTGAGGGAGACGGAGGCCAGCGACACTAAGGCACAGAGACGCATCAGGCGACGCACCCACAGTTTGTTCACCCACTCGATGTCGGCGCTCTCATTGAGCGACTCCTCCGGACCGTAGTCGGCCAAAAAAGGTTCGCCGCCCTTGAGGCTCTGTTTGCGGCCCAGCATGATCTTGTTGCCAATGCCCGTGGCGATGCCCAGCCCGATGGGCGGCACACCAGTGATGGCTGCACTGCCGACGGTGCTGCTAATGCCACCGCAGATGCCCATGCCAGCGGCAGCTGCGCCACCGCCAAGACCTCCAATGCCGCCGAGCAGATTGAGACCGCCACCACCACCACCAGCGCCACTAACTCCGCCGCTTTGACAGACCCCAGATCCTGCTCCTGCTCCTGCTCCATTGTTGTACGAGTTCTGCCCACCACCGGCATTTGTGGATCCAGCACCCGCCGTGGTGGACAAACCTCCTCCAAGCTGCTGCTGCTGCTGCTGCTGTTGCGACTGTAGATGCTGCTGCTGTTGCTGCTGCATGGTGAAGGCAGTGTTACTGCCACCAGCACTGCCACTGCCCGAGTTCACAATGGTCGTCGGACTATTGAGCGTGCTAGCTGCATCCTGGCGTTGACTCAATCCGTTGCCAGGACTGCTACCCGGCGACGGATTGAATGTAAAGTGGCTCACCTGCTGCTGTGAGCTACGCAGATGTTGATGCGGATGCTGATGTTGATGCTGATGCTGATGTTGATGCTGATGTTGATGCTGACTGGAGTGCTGATGTCCAAGCGGATGCGGATGATGCTGTTGCGGTGTCAAGCTATTGCCGCTGGATGAACTGGTGCTAGCCGTTGCTGGCGTAGTGATGCCACTGGCGGAATGAAAGCTGCCACCGCCGCCGCCACCACCGCCACCTCCACCACCTCCACCACCACCACCACCACTACTAGCTACGCCAGCGCCACCTCCGCCGCCTCCGCCTCCGCCTCCTGCCGTGCGTTTGTTTCTAGCAGCTGCGCCCAAGCGACGAATCTGTAAGCGGTCAATCATTCAAACAGCGCATCCTGATCCTCACTGAACGCGTTAGTCAATCCTGCCTATAAAATAAATAAAAATAATTTACAAAATTATTGCAAATTATTATCAGAAGTATGCATGAATTTATGTATTACTATTCATATTTGTTTTTTTTTTAATTACTTTAATTTATTTATTTTTTTAGAATTTTTCATTTCAGCCAAGACAACTTTACCATCAATATTTACATTGGAGCAGTTGCCAAGGGAGGGAGGACGCGTATCAATTGCAACCCCAAGCAGATGACGGTGGGAGCAGAGAGAGGAGAGGCAAGAGAGGGAGATTGGTATAGAGAGAGGGAGACAATGAGTGTATTGCTTTGTGTATATGTTGGAGAGAGCACCTACATACATTATGTACATAAATATTTCGATTATTTTCACTTATTTCTAGGCTTAATTATCCTGTTTCCTTGGGGTCTATTAAGGGAACACTTTCTTACTTTTTGCTGGAGTCCCGTGAGTAAAATAGAGAAATCCTTGGCGCGTTTCGCTTATCACTGCTTATCACACAATGCCTCCAAGGGGATGCGTTTCAACTGACGATGTCCTTAATAAAATCAAACGCTGAGAAATATCCCGGACTTGCAACAGGACTATATAATGATATATTTAAAAAGGCAGAACAACAACATTTATGTGTATATAAATGTCGAGCGAAGTCACGGATAATGCCAGGACAAATTTCTGACAGTTGAATCAATTGTCACACTGACAGCCCAGCAGAAAAAATTACGTGCTCCTCTGCTCCTTGAACGGAATGGAGTCTGCGCAGTGACGAGCAGCTGCTTTGGGTCGATGGTCGATAGTCGATGGCCGATGGCCGATGGCCGATAGTCGATAACAGGAGCAGAGCCGTATTGGTTTCAACGTGAATTGACTTTGGCCGGAGGCAGCAGCAGCAGCAGCAATAACACAGCAATCAACATATAGAAATGGGAGCCACGGCATCGTGCAAGAAAACCGGTGGCGTCAGTTATCCCGAGCACGATGATCCGGCGTATCGCAAGTGCCAGGAATTGAAGGCAAGTCCACAGCTCTATTTACATAATCCTAAACACACACAGACACATATCCAAGCAACTATGTATATACTATACATACGATGTACTCATATAGATGGAGCGCTGGATTCAGATGCACTATCAGATCAAGCAACGGGAGCAGGCGATAGCCATAGCCCAGCACAGGGAGCTCTTCTATTGGCTAAGTGGCTTCTATCTAAGTGCCCTCTACGGCTGTGCCAGCTACTATCAGCGGGTGAAACGTGCCTCAGTCCTGGCACCCATGCTGCCACTCACATTCGTGCTGGGATACTACACGGATTGGGCCTACGGTAGTAAACTCCATCGCATACAAGGTGAGTACAATTTTCAAATTAAAATAATATTCAAATATCAAATATAAAATAAAAAATATAAAAAATATGATATAAAATTTAAAATAAAAAATATAAAATATAAAATATAAAATATAAAATATAAAATATAAAATATAAAATATAAAATATAAAATATAAAATATAAAATATAAAATATAAAATATAAAATATAAAATATAAAATATAAAATATAAAATATAAAATATAAATTATATAAAATATAACATGAAATGAAAAATATAACATATAAAACATAAATGATATGTAAACTAATGGAAATATTTATAACACATACACAGCTGAGGCCAACATGATAATGGAGCACGAACAGGAGCTGCTCCATTGGCCAGGCGGGTTGCCCACTGTGGCGGGCATCGATGAGGCGCGTGTTGAAATTGAAATGGAGAAGAAAATGCATCCGCATCACATGTAGACGACACTGAGAGGCTGATAGCTTTACTTGACACCATGCTCAAGTTGCAGGGTGGGATTACCCTGAGACGGACAATAGTCAAGGCACCAATGGACCGAAAGTAGCAACAGCAACATTCACTCTACATTTTAACGCACGGCATACATATAGATAAATCCATGGAAAATATATATATATAGGATATTGGCGCAGTCATCTAGAAATCTCTTAATTCACATTTTTCTAACTATACTATATATTATATGCTATACACATATACTAAATAATTTTATTAAATCTTGACTTTCACTTGGATCTTGCCTAATCTTCTAATGCATCTATCTATCTCTGTATCTATATGTATATTTGGATATCGAATAACTTTTTGAGACAATACTCCTTACATTTGATAATATACAATATTTAATAATTATTATTGTAATGATATTATGTACTTATATATATATATTTATGTATTGTATAAAGAAAGCATAAGCAATTGTAGCCTAGAGCATCTAATAAAATTTATTGCGCCCAGTTTTTCCCTCGGCTGTCGAGTTCAGTGTTCAGACCATTTTCCAGTTTAGTTTCCCGTCCAAATTCCAGTCCGATTTCCAGTTGAGTTTCCAGTCCATTGTACAGTCCACTTCCATTCGCTTCCAGTTAAATTTTTGAATCAACATTCCCTTTCAGTCAGACTTCCAGTTCAATTTCCAGTTCGATTTCCACTTCAATTTCCAGTTCAATTTATAGTTCAGTTTCCAGTCAAGTTTCCCGTCAACTTTCCCGTCTCAGTTAGTAGTTCATATCCTGATTGACATCGTCGTCGTCCAGCAAATTGTTCTCGATGAGCTCGCGCGAATCCTTCTTGTAGTGCTGCTCGCAGAACTCAGCAATGCGGACACACGCCTCCTCAATCATCTCGCCCGGCACCGTCAACACGATGCGCACATAGCCCGGATACTCAAAGCAGCTGCCGGGAAGACAGAAGACGCTCTGCTCGTTGACCAGCTCCTGCACAAAGTGGGTGTCGTCCTTGAACTCAGGGAATCGCTCGACGCAAACGCCAACCATCATGTACATGGCACCGCTGGGCATGATCGGGTTCAGTCCGTTCACACGCTTCAACAGTTTATATGCCAGCTGAGCATTCGACTGGAATTAGAATATATATACATTTATACTTATATAGGTCGATCACGTGATATTGCCTCGTAGGTTACTTACGTGGAGAATGGAGATGACGCCATCGAAGTAGGTCTGCGGTGTCTTCGATAGAATATCGGGAAGTGCACCCTGTATGATGGTATTGGAGCCAAGAATTCGACCACACATATTTTTCAGTCCATGCAGTGCACTGCCCAGGCGCTGCTCCCTGTCGTGCACTACAATCCATCCCATGCGCCAGCCAGGCACTAGGAACCGTTTGGTCAAGCCCCCGCAGGACAAGACGGGCACGTCGCGGGACAAGCTGCTGACAGCAATGTGACGGGATCCGGGAAACACAAAGTGCTCGTATATCTGCGATGAGGAATGAATCATGTCTAGTTGCGGAGTGACAAAATAATGAGGATGCGGACTCACTTCATCGGCAATGATGGGCAAGTAGTGGCGCTCGCAGATGTCGACAAGCTGCAACAAATGCTCCTCATCGAAGACACTGCCACACGGATTACTCGGATTGTTGATGAGCAGTGCAGCCGTGTTCTCATCGATGAGGCTCTCCAGCTGATCCACATCGGCACGCCATTGCTGTTGCGGCAACAGATCATAGTAGCGCACCTCGATGCCCAGACCCTCGGTGAGCGTATGATAGAGACAAAAACCGGGTCGGGGCACCAGCACATTTTGGCCACGATCGGCCAGCGCCAAGATGCAATACTCCAATGCCGAGGAACAGCCGCTGCAGAGTATAACCTCACTGGGATCGATGACCCCGCCAACACGCTGATGGGCACTGTATTTGGCGACGGCAACACGTGATGCCTCATGACCTTGAGTATGGGCATAGCCATTGAACTTGCCGCTCTCCACCGAACGCAGCACAGCCATCATGGTCTCATCGGCCGCCTTCAGATTTCCAAAGATTGTGGGATCCCCTGAAACATATCACAAATATTTCATCATCATCATCTCGAAATTCTTTGCGACTCAATGACATTATAATTATCGTATATGCAGATATATAATACGATAAGAAAGGAAAGTTTCTGTATATAGGCAAAGCATTAATAGCACATTTGAATATCGTGCTCGTAAATACAGTATACATATATCCAATATATCCCAAATTATTTTGCATGATCCAGTTCGAAACCCGTTTCATGTTTTTGCGCAAGTTTCCGGCTAATGTATTTCGTATTTCGTATATCGTAAATCGTACATGAAATGATATCCCGTAAGGGGTCTATCGGCATTGGAACGTTGTTTTGATAAGCTCTAGCTGCCTGCCTGCTTATAGATACTACATACCGGCTCGATTCTGAACAAATTCGATTCTCGATCTTGTTTTTTTTTTTGTATTTTAATTTTTCTCGATTCTCCAAACAGGTGAAACTACATTTTATGCAAATGCAACGAAAACGCGTGCGAGCGCGCGCCAACGAGCGCCCGCCTCGACAATAACAATAATAATATGTAACAAACAGCAAATGTCCAGATCTCCGATTCTCTTAATTTTATACACCGAATCGAATCTAATAGTATCGAATACATTAATTAGAAACTCGCAATTTGATAGCATTATAAAAATGCATATTAAGAACGGAGTTTCTTTCCTTAAGCACCTCAAAAACCCTACACGATATACGATATAGAGTCTTTTTGTAAATTATTCCACGAATATACTTGACGTTTTTTAAGTTTCAAAAATTTCTGACGAAATAGAACACTTTAACTTACATAAGTCGCAGATTTTGAAACTACTACGATTCTAACCGAAAAGACTCTTCAGTCAGACCTTCGCTAACTAAAATATATCAAGTTCTTCTATAAAATGATATATTATATTATTTATTTTGAAAATCAGATTAGAAAATTTAGAGATAATTTCAATAGAATTATACACACCTATGGAGAGCGGTATCATTGGCTTCTGTGGATTGGGTTTGATTTTCAGGGCCTCGACAATATTCCGTATACGATTGTGGGTATTGAGGGATAGCGAGGATCCCTTCACCTTCCACTCTTTCCGACATTGCACAGTTTGAACAGCATCCACAGCATCAGCATCCAGCTGAAGCTGGGCCACTGATTCGCTCAAGGCATCACCGCTGGAATTTTCCGGCGGATAATCGCTGCTATTATTGAGACTGCTGAGGCTGCTCTGGCTGCTCTGAAACTTGTTGTCTTCGCTTGCAACACTACTGGGCATTATCACCAGGCAGGTGTTCAATAGTATATTCACACGAAAAAAAAAAGAAACCAAAACAAAAATTTTATGAAAGTAAAATTTCCAAATCCAATGTAGGCAACTGTTAGCTAGCTCAGCTCCTTAGCGCTTTTCAAAATCAACGACGTCCTCAAATGAATGTGAAATTGTTATCCTGCTTTTCATTCCACACTAGCATTAGAAAATTCTCCGATCTTGAGGCTTTTCTCTCCCAACACGTGAACACTTTGTATCGATTTCGATAATTCTCTTTTCTCCGCTTTCTTTCGTTCGTTCGTTCGTTCGATTTTCTCCCTCTTATTATTGTCCAAAAGGAATTAGGTCGCTGCGAATTCTGGGCTAAAACAACACTGATTTAGTTGGCTGATCTTTTAGTGCTTTTATCGGCTCTGGCTGCGCCGCTTGGTCGCTTCATTATATACAATGTGTATAATGATATTGATATGCATATGGCACACACTCTCACAACACACAGCACAACACACAACACCACACGCCACACCACTCGGGAGGGCCCGAGCCAAAGAACAACAACTACTATAATAACTTCGGTTCGAACTCGGGCCTAACTCTGATTTGAATACTGGCACTGCCACACTGACAATGCCAGATAAAATTCAACAGAAAATACAAAAAAAAAAAATTTAAAAAAAAAATGAAACAAGTCAGTAAGGCTACAGACCGATACATTCGCCTATGAAAGACCCGGTACTATAACTTTCATCTACTTTTATTTCAATATCGCCCTCAAAACGGGAAAACTCAACTATTTACAATAGCAACACCTCAAGTGGAAGCGGATTTTTTAAAATGATGAAGTCCTTGTTGGTATAAAATTGAAATTTATATTGAATTGAAATTTATATTATATCATTAAAGACTTTAATTCAGTGGAAAATGGGCATATAAACTGAAAGTCCTTGGCTAAAAGCGACTCTAGCTAGAATTTTTGAACAACCTAGTCGAAATTAATAGACTCTATATGCGGGATCTCAAAGAAATTATAATATACTTATACATATCTATGCATATAGTATAAGCATACTTTTGCATATAAACAATATGTAGATTCATACAGCTTGACCAGAGACTTGGCACCTGTTTTTAAGTTTGATAAACAGCAACAAAGCAGCACAAGCCCAACTTTTCCAGTTCCGATCCCAATCACAATCCCAATTCAATACCTAGAAACGTCGTTAAAAATATGCAATATAATTTGCACACAACCATTAGGATTCAACTAAATATCCATATAGTGCTGACAAGATCTTAGATAATGAGACAGACGGACCTGTCAAATATACATATATGTGAGAAGGAGAAATGCATTTATATATATCCATGCCTATATCCTATAGCCTGGAATAGATCTATGAAAATACATGTTGCTGCTGCCATTGGAAAATGATAATGAAAGCAAAGCAGCAACTACATCGCATCGCATCGCGTCGCGTCGCAATTCGCGTCATAAATGCGCTGCACGCGCAACAACGTAAACAAAACAAATATGAAATTTACGGATAACTAATTTTAAAGCCGGTTGCTTACTAACATATTCACTATATGTAATTGTAAACAGAGACGGATGGAATATTTCGATGTTGATCTTGATGTGTCGATGGTGCGCTATCCCTATGGTGGTGGGGCCTGCATGGGACCAGGGTTATTATTGTGGACTTTGCTTAGTCAGCGAGCAGCGGTAATACATATATATATATATATATAGATATATATATATATATATATATATATATATATAGATATATATATATATATATATATAGATATATATATATATATATATATAGATATATATATATATATATATTTAGCCAGCCTTAACATTGCACTATATGATAAATTAGATACCGATTACAGATCAGCAATCACTGATCCACAGATTCCAAGCTGGAGATCGAGCCTCCAGCTTACCTTGTGCTGCGGAACAGGTTTAACTTTTGTTTTGATACCAGATATACCTGCGTAAATATTATGCCATCTGCTTGCCTCTATAATATATTTATATACGTGCATATATAATACATATATATATAGTGTATTCGAAATGTAAAACTTTCTGCGATTATGACCGACTAACTGACTTACAAACTGCATACTCATCACTTGATGCATATATGTACATATGGTTCAACTTAAAAAAGGACCAACTTGATTGGGGAGTATTTCGAGGAACGAATTAATTCGTGGCATTATATCGATTTGAAATGATTGACATTTAACTAATTTATGAATATATTTGACTTATACATACATACACATATGCATTATGAAAGTAAATGTCAATCAAAAGTGAAGTCATTGTTACGCAATCTTAGAAAATATTATTCAAATCAGATCAATAACAATAATAAATTTAATACAACTACATAAGAATTAAGATTATGAGATACCCATATATATATATATAACGAATTCTCAATGAAAATGCATTTAATATAATTAGTTATGAAATATCAAGGGTTTTCACAGATTTATTATGGAAAACAAGAAGAAAAAAAATTACGAAAAAAAAAATATCTGAAATTTCACTGTATCGTATCGATGAAAGGGATATACATATATCGCATACACTTAATTGTTACATATAAATTGTTAGGTAAATTATAATAGATATATTACATGATTGAAGGTACAAAAATGATCTTAAATCGATGGCCTAATGGCAAAAATCTTTTGTATACTGGATACTTATTTTCGAAAATGAAATTAGTCTAACTATAAACGAGTTCACAGCACATTTATTTACTGAGACTGTACTGTACACTTAAATATAATTATGATTACGATTACGATTATGGTCATGATTATGATCGATTATGCCATATAACATATACATGTATGTAGATAATTGTCCTTTGTTGTGGATCACGATGATTACTTGCGTTTGAACATGTTGCTAAGGCGTCGTTTTGGCGGTGAGTTCTGCAAAGTGGACAATCAAATTATTGGATGGTATTAATACGATTCATCGAAGACGTAAGCGATGATTGGAACTGTGACTGTGACTGTGACTGCTGCCTATTGCAGTTAATGAATCCTGGATTCACCTATCTGCTGCACAAGTAATAAGCTACAATTGAGAGCAAGAGGCTGACAGCTGCTGTTGCTGATCCTAGAGCCTGCGAACCGAAGTATTGCACTAGAAGCAAGAGGAGCAGTATGCAGCCGCACCAGAGCAGCTTGTGGCCAGTGATGTGATGCAGCTGAGACGGTGCCTCGAAAATGTCACTCAGGTTTCGCATGTACGTGACGGTAATGTTGGGCATGCGATGGCTTAAAGTTGAGATAGTCCCGGAGTGACACGAGGATGCATTCGTTGTGGTGCTAGCGTTGGGAGTGGCAATCATATTACTTAGACTGCTCACTGGACGAGTCGTCCTTGCATGTCCCTCAATCTGCAACTCCGACTGGTTGTACTGCAACGGGTGCAGCTCAAAGGGAGCTGTGGATGTGGTTTGGCGACATATCTCCTCAAATTCCAAATCATACGTCAAATGATTAGCGCAGACCTCGACTGAATCACAGAGCCAAGTGGCGACCAAATTATTCTTGCTGTGGTTATCCAAATCCGAACTCGAGTCGAGCTTATCTGCATTATAGGTGGCGGCCAGCGCCATTTGCGTTTCGTTGCAACGAGAGGAGGCGGAGTATGGGGCTGAAGTTGATGGCGACACATTAAATGTGGCTGCTCCTGCATCCACGACTTGATCCAACACAGATTCCGCCTCAGCAGAATCCATATACTCCATTTTGGTATGTTCTGTATGCAGCAACTGCGTGCCATCCATAACACTGTCTATGTTATGATTGTGAGTACTGTAATTGTTGTTCTCAAATGGCTTGACAATAGCATCTTCCGGTGAAGATACTGTCATGCCCTCTCCATCGGAATCGGATTCTCGGTCTGGCAGCTGCCTGCCCCGATCGAAGCATTCAAAACGATGACGCCGCACCTTATTTCGCTGTATAGAGCGCTGACGACCCATCTGTTCCACGTTGGCTGTTTTCACCCGGGTTCGGTCCTTGGCAAAAATATTACCATGCAAATAGAGCGAGACACGGGCAATAGATCTACTTTTGCGTCTACCCGACGACATAGCACTGTTCTTGGAGGCAGCACTACTGCCGGAACTTGTGCTGGTCACCGATCGACGTCTCAATACGTTTATTCTTCTGGGCTGTCCGCTGGTCATGGCTGCCAGCGCATCGTTGGACAAATGGGGGGTGCCGTCATCCTCTTCGGGTTTCTCTAACTGGTCATCCGAGCCATCACAATCGATGATCATGCGTTGCTGATCATAGTATAAGCGTCTCTTGCGTGGCGTCGATGTGCAGAATGAGTTCGCAGCACGTATTTTCAGATTTCGACGATGCAAACCTGATAGGAGACTTTGTTGACCCTGTGCAGTTCGGCGCGATCGCGGCTGGTGCGGCTGCTGTGAAGGAACATATACATAGTTGCTGTTAAATGACTAATTGTGGTGTGCACCACATAAAATGACAAGGACAACAACGACGATGACGACAACAGGCAGCTAACACAGTCTATGCTCAATAAAAGTACACAAAACGCCAACCAAAAAGGAAATAAAGATAGACATCCTATTTTGGGAACATACCTCGTCTCGTGGCAAACAATGACCACCACCGCCGATGCCACTGCTACCCATACTGAAACGTGAAGCAAATAGTTTAAAGCGCGCCGGAGTCTTGGCCGCTCCATTTTCGTAAGTCTCGCGCAATATCTCACGGGGTGGCTCCGAGCTGCCGAAGGACAAGCGACCGCCATTTTTGCTCGGCGTGGGAGGACCGGGACGTTTGTAGTGGGTGCCCATTGACTTCTTGCGGGTACCAGCACCACTTCCTCCAGTGATGCTAAGCAGCGCACTCATGCTATCGTCCAAGCTAGCGGTGCCGTCCTGTCCAAAAACCAAAGAATACAATCGAGTTAATAATGAAATTGAGGAATTTGCCACAGGATATATACTGCAACCCATATTAGTAACAATAGGATCCAGGCACAACAAACACGACGAAACAAATAATAATAATAATAACAACATATGACACATAATAGAACAGGACGAGACAGGACGAATACTAATATGCCGCTTACTTGGGCCTAAGTTTGTCAGATTACTTATAAATATATATACTTCTATATATATATATATATATATTCTTTTCTGAGTTGAGGTCTAATTTGAAAGTAACATAGACCTCAGTGTATGTATGTGTGTGTGTGTGTGTGTGGGGGTGTGTGTGCGGGTGAGTGTGTGTCTCTGTCTGTTGCTATCTGCGCCAGCATGATTTAATCTTATCAAATCTTACTTTGAGATCATCGTCCTGAGAGCCTAAGTCATACTGTGCCGCATATGCGCTCTTCAAATGCGGTGGTTGCAGTGAATTCCGATATTGCAGCTCTTCAGCCCTGTTGCCATGGTAATAATCGGGATTAGTCCATTTACAGTTATTTTTAATAAAACAGATTAACATACGTCATATCCGGTACACGACCCAACTTCAAGTCAGTCAGATAAGTATTATTAAAGACCTCGCCTTCTTCGTCCTCCATAGCCAGATTGCTGCCCAGATTACCACCAGATGGAGCACTCGGCCTCTTGAAAGGTGGCCAATCATCGCTAGCGCTTAATGTGCCCACCGTAGCTTGTTCGGCCTCCTGCAGATGTCGCAATTTGGTGCTAAGAATTGCATGTTGCTTCTGCTGCTCCAAAATCTTTTCATTCAGACGCACTATCTGGCTGGACAGTTTTCTTGTATGCTCCTCGTATTTAGCGTTCTGCAAATACATATATATGAAATATTAGTATTATAACTTTATCTAAGAAATATGTGTTCATTTCTATATATTTGAAGCATTCCAATAATGCGTCCACTCACAAAATGCTCGTAAATAGCTGAAAGCTAAAAGCTGCGATACTCACATATCTGCAGCTAAAACTAGTTGCGAATTATAAGGATCGCAACTACAAAAAAAAAATACATTCAATAGCTTTAATTGTGGGTGTAACAACTTCCATCGGAATGTTTCTCCATATGAATAATTTCATATTTAGGCTCTGTATGTATAGACTTACCTGTGCACCAAGTTTCTCCAATTCGGCTTTGTCGTTGGCCACATCACGTTCCTGTTTCTCCTTCATTCGGGTTACTTCGGTCGTGTAGAGAGTGCGCTACAGTTGTCAGATGTAGTGGTAGTGTGAAACACGGCAGACAACGCACGCAAAGCGTAATTTGTCGGGTTAGTGAAGTGCAGTGAGAGCGTTATGTGATCATAGGTAAGAGTTACGGAGATAGCGTTGCAACCAGACATATATACATATGTACATATACGAGGGACGACACACAGACAACAATAAGAACAAATATTTCAAACATAACGATAACCATCATTCGACACCAGTCGATCGGGAAGACTACATATGTATATAAATTTATAAAGTAGACTATACTAGTCCCTTTCCATTCAACAAATGAAACATAACATACGTAACATGCATATATAACATTTATTGTGACTACATACATCCAAATAAGTACCAATATTTAACAGACATTTTGAATTTCTAATATACATATGAATAAATTTTTTTCCTTTTTTAGGGTCGACTTCCAGAGGTGACTATCAATAAAATGTTGAAATCAATCAACTTAAAACTCAACTGGTCGACGGGCTTTGAAGGTAATCTCAACCCCATTAAATTTAAACATTAGAAAGCCCGCAACTAAGATTCCCGCCATTACAATTAGGGATTTCATCCAAAACCTATCGATAACAGAATTCGAGATGACCTTATATTCACTCTAGTAGTGTTTGAAGTTAGTGGTGATGGAATAGTAATTTGTGTATTGGAAGTGTGCGTGTGTGTTAGGATTATAGAGGGAGTATAGTTGGAAGAGAAAAGGAAACAGAGAAAAATTGTTTTAAATACTGCAATGTATGGCAATGATATACAAATTATGGAAGCTAATTTCTACAAATAATAATTTAACTACTGCAATTCCCGATCTATCCTCGTTTATATCTCACAGTGCTAACAACACAACCTCGCACACCACAACAATCAAATAACTTAAGTAATTTATGGTCTACAGTGATACTAATTAATCTTCATACATTCAATAAAGCTGATTTTCGGTAGGGAAACATGATCCTGACATTGCACAAAACAACATAAATATATATAAATATATGGTTTTACTTAATTTTAGAATGATTTGTGCAGTGTCAAATGATCCAAACTGTTAGTTAGTTAGCTCTTCTTGGAGTGTCTCTTTTTTGGACAGAGGAGTGAGAAGTAATATCGCCATTGCTTGACAACACTAACTCCAATTAGGGACACCACTCCATAAAGAATGGAAGCACAGAGTAAGCATCGCTCGAGGCGGGAACAACTTACCATTTTGGTCTTCATTTTATCTAGTTTTCCTTCCATCTCAAGCCGCTGATCCTTGAGTTTCTGCTCAAAACTGGCTATCTCCGCCTTGGCATCACGATATTTTGCCTGTAGAATTTGGCAGTCGAGCTCGAGCTGTTGAGACTTGGAACGTTCCTGTTTAACCTCATCCTTGGCTAAATCAACTGTTTCCATCATTTCTTCGCGGGCATTACGCAGCTCCACAAGCTCCGCAGTACATTCACTTAACTCTTCCTTGAAATTATCCAGTTTACGCTGGTACTGTGGCTTGAGATCGCGCAGCTGCTGCTCAAGCTGCTTATTCTTCTCAAACAGTTCCGCTTGCATTGATTCGTGGTTAAGCTGTGCCACGTCGAGCTGCTGTTGAGCCTCCTTTAGCTTCTGCTGCAGATCCTCCAGCTTCTGCATATCTTCCCCATTTTTAAGTGTCAACTGCTCTTCATTGCATTTTTCCATAGAAGCGAGCTTCTTGTTAGCCAATCGAAGAAGGTGGCTTAATTCGGAGGTTCGGCCCTCATGCTGAGCAATATTTGAGTTAAGCTCCCCCACCTGAAGATTTAGATTAACCTTTTCAACTTCCATGACATTCATTTGCTGTTGTATTTGGCGATACAATAATCCACCCACTTCTCGCTTCTTCTCAACCTTTTTAAACTTTTCAAGTTCAAGTTTTTCTTCGGCACGAGTCGCAAGATCCTTAGCCTGACGGAGTTCCAATTGTAGCTTCTCCTTTTCGCGCTGCAGACTGCTGATTAACCGCACTTGTTCTTCTTTTTCCAGCATAGCCTGTGATAGTATACGCTCCTTCTTTGAAAGAAGACTCTGTTGTTCGCCCAGCTGCACAGCCATTTTCTCCAATCTCTTGGTTGTCGCAAGTAGCTGAAGCTTAACTTTCTGCAGATCCTCCTCCTTTTTAACGATGGACATTTTCATTTGAGATTCGTTAGCTGAATACTTGACTTCCATCGAAGTTAATCTATCGGCGGATAGAGTGCATTTCGTTTGCAGTTCACTTGCTACTTTCTTTGCTGATAATAACTCTCGTTCTAATCGCTGTTGCATCTCTTTGTTTTTATATTCCAGATCCGCGATTGTCTTAATGTGTTTCTTATTCTCCAGTTCTAGTTGAGAATGAGAGCGTTGAAAGGTACCAATATCTTCCTTATTTTTTTTCAACTCATCTTCTAGGTGCATCACATTTTTAAGGTTATCTTGCTTTTCTGTCTCAAGTCTCTCCAACAATTTATTTTTCTCCTGTACCTCTTTCTCGAATCGTTGTTCCGCAACAATCAACAATTGTTGATTGGTGTCTTCAACTTCGATCAACTTGTGCTTAACGGAGTTCAACTCGAGGTCCTTGTTATGCAATTGATTCTTGGCCTGTATCCTGGCATGAATCTCCTGCTGCAATTGTTCATTGATGCGGTCACGATCTAGTATAAGTTTTCTTTCATTCTTTTGTAGGTCCAAATACATTCTTTCAATATTTGCTAGAATGTCATCGATTGTTATACAGTTGTCCGCGGAGTCCATATTGCAAGTGGTGAATAATTCCCTCACTCGTGCCTCAAGGTTACGTAAGAGTTTAGATTGAGCCTGTTTATCAGTTTCGAATTCTGCTTGAGTTTTCTTCAATTTTTCAATGAGGTTATTCTTAGCCTCAATATCAATTTCCAATAAATGATGTTTTTGTTTTACGGAGTCAAGTTCGTCTCCTATTCGAATTTGTACTGACGACTGACTACTGAGTTCCTGCCTGACCGATTCGAGTTGTTGTTCTAGTTGGATTTTGTTGGCATTTTCAAGATTGAATTTTTCAGTAGAAGAGGTTATCTCCTGCTCCAGCTGGATGAGCTTACCATTGGCTAACTTCAATTTACTCTCGAGCTCCGACTGAGCCGACTTGTGTTCGTCAAGGTTATGCAGAACACTTTCAAATTTCGCTTTCAAGTGATCATTTTCTTCGTCCTTCTTGCCGATAGTCTGTAGATAATCCATCACTCTTTGCTCAAACTCCTGCTTAACGGTATTCAACTCGAGGTCCTTGTTATGCAATTGTTTATTCGCCTGTATCCTATTATGAATCTCCTGCTGCAATTGTTCATTGGTGCGGTCACGATCTATTATAAGTTTTGTTTCATTCTTTTGTAGGTCCAAATACATTCTTTCGATATTTGCTAGAATGTCACCGATATCCATCTGATCCATTGTTATACAGTTGTCCGCTGAGTCCATATTGCAAGTGGTGAATAATTCCCTCACTCGTGCCTCAAGGTTACGTAAGAGTTTAGATTGAGCCTGTTTATCAGTTTCGAATTCTGCTTGAGTTTTCTTCAATTTTTCAATGAGGTTATTCTTAGCCTCAATATCAATTTCCAATAAATGATGTTTTTGTTTTACGGAGTCAAGTTCGTCTCCTATTCGAATTTGTACTGACGACTGACTACTGAGTTCCTGCCTCACCGATTCGAGTTGTTGTTCTAGTTCAATTTTGTTGGCATTTTCTAGATTGAATTTTTCAGTAGACGCGGTTATCTCCTGCTCCAGCTGGATGAGCTTACCATTGGCTAACTTCAATTTACTCTCGAGCTCCGACTGAGCCGACTTGTGTTCGTCAAGGTTATGCAGAACCCTTTCTAATTTCGCTTTCAAGTGATCATTTTCTTGGTCCTTCTTGGCGATAGTTTCTAGATAATCCTTCACTTTTTGCTCAAACTCCTGCTGCGATTGTTGTCCCACGGTCAACAATTGTTGATTTGTGTTTTCAATTTCGATCAATTTTTGCTTAACGGAATTCAACTCGAGGTCCTTGTTATGCAATTGATTCTTGGCCTGTATCCTATCATGAATCTCCTGCTGCAATTGTTCATTGGTGCGGTCACGATCTATTATAAGTTTTGTTTCATTCTTTTGTAGGTCCAAATACATTCTTTCAATATTTGCTAGAATGTCATCGATTGTTATACAGTTGTCCGCGGAGTCCATATTGCAAGTGGTGAATAATTCCCTCACTCGTGCCTCAAGGTTACGTAAGAGTTTAGATTGAGCCTGTTTATCAGTTTCGAATTCTGCTTGAGTTTTCTTCAATTTTTCAATGAGGTTATTCTTAGCCTCAATATCAATTTCCAATAAATGATGTTTTTGTTTTACGGAGTCAAGTTCGTCTCCTATTCGAATTTGTACTGACGACTGACTACTGAGTTCCTGCCTGACCGATTCGAGTTGTTGTTCTAGTTGAATTTTGTTGGCATTTTCTAGATTGAATTTTTCAGTAGACGAGGTTATCTCCTGCTCCAGCTGGATGAGCTTACCATTGGCTAACTTCAATTTACTCTCGAGCTCGTCAATGTTATGCAGGACACTTTCTAGTTTCGCTTTCAAGTGATCATTTTCATGGTCCTTCTTGGCGATAGTCTCGAGATAGTCATTCACTTTTTGCTCAAACTCCTGCTGCGATTGCTGCAACTTCTCATTTGCAACCATGATATTGGAGTGGCTTTCCGCTAATTGCAGATCTAAGCATCTAATTTGGTCCGTCAATTGGGCAATGTGATCCGATTGACTGCCACATTTGCCCAGCATGGAACTGTATTGGGATTGCAGTTCTTGCACACGTTGCTTCTCCTGCTCGGTGCATAGGGATAACTGATGCATGCTGCGCTCGATAAGTTGCAGCAGGTGTGGCTGGGTTTTTTCAAGTGGCTGGACGGGTATCTCGAGATGATGTTGCTGGATGAGTTGTAGGACCTCATCTACTGTGCGGGACTTCTCCTCCACGGTGGATGCAAGCTGTTCCCGTAGTTGCACATTCTCCAGCTCCTTCTCACGCAGTTGTTTGTCGACAACAGAACTTGCCAGATTTTCGGGGGTTGTATTCATGCTGCTTTGCAATTGCGAGGTGTCCAACAAATCCGATGAGGCATTCAAAACCTCCCGGCCATTGTGCATCTCGTCGCGTATCTCCTGCAGACAACGTTCCAATTCCAACTTATCTGCCTCAAGGCTAGCAATTTGATTATCCTTTTCGTCTGACAACTCTCGCCCACTCTCAATGCGCAGCTCCAAGTCACTTATGCGGTCCATGCACACCATCACTTGCGTCTCGGACATCTTGAGCTGGATAGCAAAGAGATTAAACCAAAAATGAGACCTATAGAAGATCCTTCGAACTCCACATACCATTTCTTCAAAATTGCATGGCTTTACAATGCTTAGGGATTATATTGCTTACGGATTTACGGGAAATTTTTAGCGCTCTCACCTTATTGATAAGTTTCTCGTGTTCGGCCTTCAGTTCCTGTAGCTGCTCATTGTTCTCGGCCAGTATAGTGTCCTTTTCGCCAAGTTCCTTCATCAGCCGCCGTTTCAGCTGAAATTCAGGTAAACCCATTAAATGTTGAGTTACAGAGCAGGTAACAGAGAGGTGCTAATGGTCAGTATACATACATTTTCAAATTCATTGGGTATATATTTGCGCATATAGATATCGTCGTCGTCGTCTTCATTCTCATTTTGAAGCGAGGCCTTCAGCTTGGACAGTTGCTTCTTCTTCACGGTATTCTCTGTAATTGAGGATATATCATATGTACAATATTCACTATCAAATATATGCACTTTATACCTTTACTTAGAGAATTTATCAGATGTTCATTTTGCACAATTTGCTCCTCCAGGACAGCCTTCTCGTATCGCTCCGTTTCCAGTTGCGCCTAGGGTGGATCCACGAAATACATATATTAGGTTGGAACTTCCGAGGAAGTTCTGGAATAATGGTCGACATGATACTTACACGTAATCCGAGCAGTTCTCGGGTTCGCTGCTCGAGGAGCTCAGACTTAGGAGTCGATGGGGTACAAATGATACTATCATTGAGCCGATTCTGATGCACTGGGGTCAATGTCGAGGATAACGTTTTGCCACTGCCATTGCCATTAGTAATTATGGGCGAATTATTTGAAATGCCGTCGGCAGAGTGTTTGATCTGCACAGGCGTTATGGGTGCAGTGGCGCAGGCAGAAGTACGAGCTGGCGGCGTAACATCCGATGGCACAACAACCGTGGACGGCACCAGGAAGTTGTGGTCCGTGGCGGCATTTTTGGTATTCACAATTAGTTGACGCAAGTTGGTCCGGGTTAGCTTCGGACCATTCACAGTCTCCTGCAGGAACATGGCTATGCAGTGTTGGGCGCTCTCTGGCAAATTCTGGCAGAGATTATGAAAGTATGTCCGGGGATTGAGGACGCACGTATAGTGCATGAGCAGCGTATACACATAAACATAATCGGATGTTAACACATGACCTTCATCGTCCAAATGAGGTTGGAAATCCGGATAGAACTCTACAGATTAAATTATTGTAAAGATTATTTTAGTTTTGTTTCTTTCTTTTACAAAAACAAGAAGGAAACAAACCTTTCAGAAACAGCTGAAGTGGAGCCGGAGCAATCGTGGAATTTGAAAGGGGCAAACCTGGCGGCGAGGACGACTCTGGAGAGGAATCAACCTGAGCATGCTCCGCATAGGCCACATAAAATTCCTCAATATCGGAATCCTCCAATGCTGTAAAGTTTGAAATGAAATTGCACTCTTTCACCTGTGTGAACATTTGAATATTTAAAATAATATTCGAATACGAAACAGTGCTTGATTCTACGCACCCAATTCAATAGAAGTATCTTCCAATCGCGGAGCTCCATTTTTATTTACAGCGACACAACAAAGAATAAACAAAATTATACCACAAACAAATAATAACTTTTAATATACGCGTTCCCTAAAGCCTTAAAGCCTTTTGCAAACAATGCCGGAATATACTTTATTTGAATGTAGCCATTGCTCAAAATAACATTTATTAATTAATTGTTTATATTAATTCCCAGCAGTCTTAATTCTACACGGGACGACGTTTTATTTAAAATGGCATAACCTAGACGCTAACAAAATGAGCGCGCTTGTTTGCGAATTGCGATACAAATTTTTCTGCAAGCGAGTACTATACTTGGGTATCGAGTACTTTTACAGAAGTACTCATGCGAGTTAAATGTTTCTCTGAGCTGCAATTCTAGGTAACTACGATTGCTGAATTTGTAAAAGCAAAAACCTTGTAATTTAACAGGAAATAGTTCAGCATTTAATTATTTATTTCATCAAATAAACTATCCATTATCTGTAGATTTTCGCTGCCGAAGCAAGCTGGTCACACTGTTTACATACATATGTGTAACTGTATGTATTTTAAATCGGAAGCCATCACACAATATTACATTTCATCAAAATTTAAGAACTTTGCGCACATTTATGCATTTTCAGCGAGCTCTGCTTTTGTATTCATCCACATTCATTTTATATGTGCAAAATAAGGAGCGTTATCATCTTGCCAGAGGATAAATAGATAGCCCTTGTTGATATCGTTAAGTCAGGACTTTCCATGATATGGTAAAGTTATAACTTATCTAAACATAAACCCTTCTCCCTTTTTTCCTCTATACACATCAGCACAAATTCAGAGTTATAATCATTTTCAAGCAGAGTATTAACAATATTTTCAAGATGTAGTATGTACAAAATCCAATAGATGGCGCCTTAAATAATGTTTTACA
The DNA here is from genome assembly GCA_018150725.1 of Drosophila quadrilineata. NCBI lineage: Eukaryota > Metazoa > Arthropoda > Insecta > Diptera > Drosophilidae > Drosophila > Drosophila quadrilineata. The sequence continues at coordinate 12,528,267 of JAECWN010000432.1, forward strand.
GTCATAATAATAATACATGAATAATGTTATAGGTTATTATTGGCGACAAACGCACATTTCAGTAGTCTTTATGTGGACTGTCCTGTTCCTAGGGAGCCGAGCTCATCCGTTTGATTTGCGGCATTGGTAACGTGTCAGTGCGTTGCAATCGCTCCCGTTTCATGGTCAACTCTGAAGCACCACCATCCGTCTCGGCTTGATCCGAGCTGTCGCACTGCATCTCGAGTAGCTTGACATGGGCGATCGTCTGGCCAAAGAGTTTCTGCCGGAAACTTGGCCTTTTGGGTCCATTTCGATGTACCTTCACGTCCACTGTTAGGAGATTTGTCGTGTTTTCGTCACGCTGACGTTTCTTGTGACGTCGTTGCTTCTTACGCTGTTCGTCACTTGACGCCACTTCGTTGACATACTTCACGCTGCCAGATGCACCATCGCCCTCCTTGTCCTCATTTGCATTCTTCGCTCGCGTGTGCTTCTGCTCCAGCTCCGATTTGTTCTTAAGAGCCACCTCCTCAATATGCCTTTGCTACATTTCACAGCATGCATATGAAAGAGACATAGATAGACAGAGGCATGTATATATAAGTATGAAAGAGACGGACAGATCACTTACAAACATGGCGCGCTTACGCTTATCGCGCTTAGCCAAGACAACCACCCATGCGCCGTAGGACAGCATTATGCCAGCAGGCACCAACATGCCAGTCAATTCAGCCGGTTTTCGAATCCACGTATGATAGACGGCGGTGAATATAACTGTTATACAATTTGAAGATATTGAAATATCATAGGACATTAATTGTATAATCACTGTTATTTAATCAGTGATATAATATACATATAACTACTTGTAGAAACACACTAGATGTATCTGCAACAACGTATATACGCTGAATTTAAAAACAAAACAAAGTCCAAAGAATTATCTAGTACAGATCTTATATACAGAGTTGTAATTATTTATATTTGGTAAAAATGCACTTCTATGGGTATTAGAGCATCCAAGGTTTTATTTACTTCACGCGTGTTTTTATTGCAGACTTAAGTGCGAGGAGTATCGGCGAGAATTGATAAAATTTACACATTCTTCTGATCTGTACATACAGTATATACTATATATGTTTATCCGACGACTATATTTCATAGACTTACCGAGAAAAGCCACTATAACGGCTACTAGACGGCCATTGGCTTTTCGCTCCTCCTGTAAAATATATATAAGAAAAAAATACAATATAATTTAAGGGTTTTTTGTATATATAGAGATATATGTATGTGCCTGTATATCTACGCATATATAGAAGACATTATGTAGTTCTGAGTCACAATGATCAGGGCTGACTGTATAACCCATAAAAACATTGTTTACAATTTCACATTCCAACACAATCTCATGATCTGCATTCGTAAAGTATACTATATATCTCATAAGTATACATATGTATGTATGTATATAGTTTATCGATCTGTATTCTATCAACAGAATCTGCAGTCTTATTATATGCAATAATTTTAAAAAAAAATGTTCGTTGACAAGTTTTCAATTCGAAAACTAGGCAGGGAACTTCGAAAATTCATGGGTTACATTATCAAACTTCTTAAGATTTGATCAACTTTACAAGCAATATATTTGAGATAATTTGAGATAAAAATTAATAAATTTGTAAGTAAATTAAATGTTTTTTCTCCACTGTGCTTTTAAGAATATGCATACATATATAGTATATATGTATATACATATGTTTCCAAATGAGTAGCTGTAAATATGAATGAAATCAGATTCGAAACGATTAACAGGGAATATTAACCAATGCGATCGGCACGTTCCAAGTGACCGTGATGACCCATCAATCCGCATCCGATATACATATAGTTCCGATATATGTATGTACATATCATTCTCAATCAATATATTTCTTACTTACGCGCGACTTCATTTCCAAAATCTGTTTGAGATTTTCCTGAATGATCTCGTCGTCTGTCATGGAGGTTAAGCTCTTCCTGGCCAATAGTCCAGTTACATTGTCAGGCGATTTCGGTTCCTTTGTCGGTTTCTTTTTAGTAGTCACTGTTGCTGTGGTAGTTCCCGATGCTGTATCAGTGCTTGTTACCATTATCTTTGGCATTGGCATTGGCAGGGCCGATGTTAATGCCATCCGTTGTTTGTCGCGGCAATATGAATGGGCCGCCATTGATCTTGTAATTATTGATTGACAACACAAATGGAACCTTTTAACTTAAATTTTATAAAAAATCACACACACCCACAAATAGAAAATAATTAAAAAATATATATATATATATATTAGTAGTTGTAATAGATGCTTGCTTCAGCAACGTGCACAATCGACAAAGGAAAATCAAATAATAGCATTTACACGAGAAACACAGAATCGGCCGACAAATGATCATCTGTCGATCGATCGCATATAGTGCAAAGCGATGCTCTCCAACGCCTGCCAACGGTACCGACGGAACACGTCGTTAGATCTTGTTATTTACTTTCCGTTGCCTTTAGTTCCAGATTCGCGATCAACCATGGGATGCTGACGGTCAAATGCACATCAAATTAATTTTTGTAAAAATTACTACTTAAATTTTACTGGATCTCAGCAATAGTTATTCGCAATATATATAATTGGATTCGAGAAATTACAAATTTGGAATTAAACAGTGATGAGTTTTGACAATCAATCGGTCAATCCCACTGTACAATCGCACCAAATTTCGCTTAATATGTTTTTGTGGTCGAGCATTTGTTTTTAAGTGTGTATCGAATGCGAGTCCAGCAACAATTCTAATTGACTTTCTGTTTATTTACATTACAGTAAATAATTCGGTAGCTGCTTGTGAGGGAAAATTTGCAATACAGTGCTTGTAAGCACAAGCCAATAATACACACATTCATATGTACGCACTTATACAGAATATTTGCGAATATTTATATTTTTAAGAAATGACTTTTTCATTTCTTTTGTCTCGATTAAGGGGCGCCAAAATTGAAATCCGACAACAAGTAATTGTTGCATTTCAACACAATCGTTGTCGTGCTATCGAATTTAATCGATAACAGATTGGGCATTTCATCGATAGTGTATTCCATTTGTGTTGAAACAGTGACGTCTCTAACACAAGCACACAAGCAAAAAATCGAGCCAGCAATCACTTTCCGAAATTCTCGGAAAGATCTTTTAAAAATGTTGTGAAGTTGTCGTGTTTATACTACTGTTCTGCTGTAGTGGATCCATCAGGCAACAGCTGGATTGATACATTAGCGCGCGCCTGCATTTCTAAAGTTTTTCGCTTATTCCCCTCGGAGATACCGTCCTGCTGCTGTCGGAATGGCACAATCACAGCGTGAACGAGGATCGGGTCCATTGCCAAACCGTTGGCTTTACTGCCCCAGGAAAAGTGACTCGATCATCCTGGAACGATTTCTTGCCTTCAAAACGCCACTTAGTCAGGCCTTCCAAGACAAAATGCCCATTGAATGCACCTTTCGTCCTGAAATGGTTTTCGACTACTGCAAGACACTCAAGGTAACATAGTCATCATAGTCATCTCATTGCACATTGCTCATTGCCAATGTGAGTTCAACTCCTTGCCACGTTATAATCAACGTTGAATTCCACAGCTTAAGCTGGGACTCTGGATTGACCTGACCAACACGAAGCGATTCTATGATCGCCATGTTGTCGAGGAACGTGGCGCACAATATATTAAGTTGCAGTGTCGTGGACATGGTGAGACGCCATCGCCGGAGCAGAGTCGCAGTTTCATCGAGCTGGTCGATAATTTCATAAATGAGCGTCCCTTCGATGTCATTGGTGTCCACTGCACCCATGGCTTCAATCGGACGGGCTTCCTCATCATCTGTTATTTGGTTGAGCGCATGGATTGCTCTGTGGAAGCAGCCCTTTCCGTGTTTGCCAATGCCCGGCCACCGGGCATCTACAAGCAGGACTATATCGATGAGCTGTATCGTCGCTATGAGATGGGCGAGGAAGCTCCAGAAGCCCCAGAGCAGCCCAACTGGTGCCTGGAGTACGATGACAGCAATGGCAATGGCAACGGCAGCGACGCCTATGAGGAGGTCTCGCGGAAGCGTGCCTACGATGAGAGCTGTTCATCTACCTCACAGCAGGCGGCTGCTGCTGCTGCAGCAAACATATTTGGTGACGATGATGATGACGCCGAGGCCGATGGCAATGCGGCAAATGGTGATGAGGTCGCCGCTCCAAATGCAGAAAAGAAGAAGCGACGTCGCGAGATGATTGTCAAGAATGCTGAATTCATGGCTGGAGTGCCAGGAGTGCGGCATGTCACTGCACAGCCCCGTCTCGCAGAGCTGCAGCGGAAGGTGCAGGACTGGTGCAAGTGGAAGAAGAGCGGCTTTCCGGGAGCTCAGCCTGTATCTATGGATAGGAACAACATTAAAAGACTTGCAGAGATTCCCTACAGAGTGTCATGGAAGGCAGATGGTACTAGATATATGATGCTAATCGATGGCCGCGACGAAGTCTATTTCTTTGATCGCAACAATTCCTGCTTTGAAGTCGAGAACGTCACTTTCGTACAGGACAAGAATCTGCAGGAGCATCTCGATGGAACTCTGCTCGATGGCGTACGTAACTACGCACTGGGCACTTCATTTCTATAAGACTTTTTTATCCCATATTACAGGAGATGGTATTGGACAAGATTGGAGATACTGTGACCCCACGGTTTCTGGTATACGACATCGTTAGATATGGAGGTCGCGATGTCAGTGATGAATTCTTTTACCCACATCGCTTGGATTACATTAAAAACAATGTCATTGGTCTGTCGGCGTATATTAAGTTCCGATTGCTTAACTGATATTGATCTCAATGTATCTTAGGTCCTCGTATCTTGGCCATGAAGCATGGCATCATTAACCGGGCTCTGGAGCCATTCAGTGTGCGCAACAAGGAGTTTTGGGATATCCGAACTTCAGCCCGATTGCTGGGAGAGAAGTTCTCTAGATCGCTAGCTCACGAGCCCGATGGTCTCATCTTTCAACCTTCACAGCAACCATACACGGCTGGCGTCTGTAGCGACGTATTCAAATGGAAGCCTCATGAGCTCAACTCTGTGGATTTCCGTCTCAAGGTTATTGTCGAAAGTGGCAAAGGGTAAATCATCAAGTGAAACATTGAGTTTATTTGGACAAATTATTACAATTTAGATATTTTTCAGCTTACTGACCAAAAAGGTAGGCTTCCTTTTTGTAGGAGGCTGTGATGCACCATTTGGTCGGATGGAGAAGCTGTCCAAGGAGGTGCGTGAACTGGACAACAAAATTGTTGAATGCACCAGAAATGAGTATGGCAATTGGGAGCTCCTACGTGAACGGACCGACAAGAAATTGCCCAACAGTTATAACACAGCTGTTTGTAAGTTGATTCTACTATATTTTTAATATCAGATGATTATACAATTAAATTTCTGTGATTTTAAGCGGTCGTGCAGAGTATCCAGCAACCTATCACTAAGGATTATCTACTCAACTTTATAGCAAATTGTGGGTTCCGCGATGATCATCAAATGATGCCACCACCAGCTGCCCAACGACGCTAGCAAACGTTTAAAGCTATCTCCTATCCCTCAACACATCTATTAAGTAAAGACACACTGGACACTAGGAAACTAATAAATCATAATTAATTCAAACTACTATATATTTACCAAAATAAGATTTATCACTGGTTATAATCCTTCAAAGGTAAGATACACCTCCGCTAAAGTTTTCAGAGAATTAAATTAGCAATGTGGGATTTTTTTCGATTTTTGATGATATTGTCAAGGGGTCAGTATGTAAAATTGGTCAAAAAAAAGTCGAAAAATTAAAAATAGGTATTTTGGGAAAAATTTTAAGCTGACATAAAAACCATTTCCAAAACTATAAATTTGATTAAAATCGGATGATTTTTGGGGAAGTTACGGATGTTCAAAGTTAGAAAACAGTCGATTCTATGAAAAGGGCGACTTTAACACATTTTCAACACATTTTTGGCCATATCTCGGAAAATACTCATCAGAATCACCTCAAATAAAGATCAAAATGTTAGTTATGAGACCTAGAACCGATCACAGTCAAAAAAATTTGGGTTGAAAATTGTTAGATTTTTTATGATTTTATCCAAGGGTTAGAATGGAAAATGGGTCAAGACAGTCGAAAAATACAAAATGGTGAATTTGGGAAAAATTTTAATGCAGAATTACACTGATATCAAAACCATTTCCAAAACTTCAAATTTCATCAAAATCGGATGATTTTTGGCTAAGTTACGGCAGTTCAATGTTAGAAAACAGTTGATTTAGCATAGTTGGCGATTTTAGCACATTTTTTGACATACCTCGACACATACTCATCAGAACTACCTCAAATAAGAAGCAAAATACTAGTTATGAGTCCTAGAATCGATCCCAGTCAAAATCCCAGTTGAAAATTTTTTTTGAATAAGTTATGACAATTCCATGTTAGATAATACACAGATTGTTGGCCATATTTTGGGAGCCCGTTAAATTGTCAATTTGTTGTTAATTTATCAACTTTCTCCAAAGTTTAAGCTGCAACTTTATAAAATCAGAATCGAGAATGTCGACAGTAAAATTAAATTACTATATTACTAAATAATTTATTACCAATTATTTGATTATTTATTTATTTATTTGATATATCTTCATTAACAAAATCATAGCTATCTAAAAATTAGTACTAATTTTACTTTAACAAAAGTATACGAAAAAAGTATACAAAAGTTCGATCTTCCCAGCAGACAATCATATATATATAAATATATACTTGAATAGTGTCCCAGATCTTAGCTGATCAAGCTGCCATTCTCACAAAGAGTCTTCTCTGAAAAGTGTCCGAGTTGGAGAAGAGCAACCAATGCAGCGCCCTGTTCAGCTTGTTTCTTGTTCTTCTCCCAGAAGGTACTACTGTAGCGGAGTCCATCGTAGCTACAGATGGAACGGAATAGCTTGTCGCACTGCTCCGTCTCATAGGTGGGAGGTGTGACACCAGCACGTCCGGCATGTACATAGAGTACAGTCTTGGGAAGTTCGGAGTCTAGAAGGAAAACATTATACGCAAATGACTAAATTGAAATCCTTAGGGTATAGTTACCATTGGCAAAAGTGGATCGCAGATACGCCAAGTTGCGGCTAATGACACCCTCATACTTGTCCTCGTGATTGTCGGACGGCAGACATTCATCATCGAGTCTTGGCCTTTTGTTTGGACACTGAATTGGCGTTACATCGGCACGACCCACGTTGCCTTGTTCCTTCAACTCCCTCTGCCGACGACGACAATAGTCGCCCAAGTGCCAAATCTCACAGATCTGCTGCAATGTTTGGCACTGCAGGAAGCGCTTTCCACGCGGCGTCTCCTGTAATTCCTTCAGGATGCTCTGCACGCAGTACTTGGAGTTGTGCGGGGTATTATCGTAGTCGACGCATAGGCGAAGATACCTATCTATGACATCATCTATTGGCAGCATGCCTTCCTTGCGAAATATTGAGATATTCATTTGGGCAGCACGGGCCACCATGATGCTATCGGCACCACACAGAGCCTGGAACTTGTGAATATCCTCATAAGCATGAATGTCCCGTGATCCGCCGTTGGCTATTATGGGTATGTCCACAGCACCAGCGACAGCACGTATAACGTCTGGATGTGGACGATGTTGGGGACGTTCATCCCTCGTCCGCGCATGGATTCCAATGGCGGATATACCTGTTGCTGCCAACTGCTGCACCAGTTTGATAGTGTCCAGTGTATCAGGCAGTATGCGTATTTTACAGGTAACTGGTATGTCCAACTGCGAGCACAAGGTCTGCAATATGTGAGCAGCCTTGTCCGGCTCCGCCATCAGAGCAGCACCCATGCCCCCCTTTATGGAAAACTCCTTGGGGCACCCCATATTGATGTCAATGCCCGCTATATCACGTTGCATCAGTTTGCCCACGGCCAGAGCACGCTCCGCATCGCTGGTGCCCATTTGCAGCACCAGCCGGGATGTTTCCGTGTCACATGTGCGGAAGACAATCGTTCCATCCGATGGATCCACGAAATCAACAGTGCCCAGGGCAGCTGAAATGCAACACGATTATTAATATTTATTACCCTTCAAGTCATTTGGCTTCAACTCACGATTTGGACGACGGATGCTCTTAATGAGTTTGAGGTCTATAAGTTCTTCAGTGTAAACAATGTCAGCTCCCATTTCCAGGGCCAAGAGCCGCATGGGTAATGTACCAACACGCACCATGGGGGCCAGGATTAGTTTGTTGCGGTAGTCAAGTCGTTGATGGTCCTTCATTTTCATGTTGAGGAATTTCCTGATATGTGACAACCACCTTAAATGCAACATGAGCACGGAACGCGGAGCACGATATCAACAATGAGTAAAACATGTGAGTTGAGAGAAGCAACCATGTATATGCTTACCTACCCGTAAAGAAGCGAATATTCAAATTAATTTAGTGGCAAATAGAATCTGAAGTACGCCAGATATTGTAAACATCGAGAACAATAAATGACACAAGAAATTTCTGAATGAATTATCAAAAGAAATTAACTGTAAACAGAAGTAAACTTTCGCAACCTAGACTCTCATCTCTCATCGCATTCCAAAATCAGCTGGACATATCGATGTATCGATATCGGCATCGATAGCTCGGGCAGTTGCAACTCAGCTACTGTTTTCATTCTGATATTGTTTGTTGTCAAATAGTTTAACAAATTCTTTGTAAGAACGTGAAACTCGTTACACACAATAACACAATCGAGGGATCCACTTTAATTGAACAGCTCAATATTATTAATTACCACCCACAACGCCAAGCCAAGGCCAAGCTGACATACGAGACCCATCCGTTGCTCCTCCATCAGTAAACAAAGAGGAATTCGCGATTGCCTCTAATTGGATTAGCGTCTAAATTATTGAGTCTCAACACTTGTATAACTTTAAGTCCGTGTTACGCCTGACAACGTGCTAAGCTGTCGCAGTCAGTTGCCCAAAACAGCGTCAACGGCAACGCATATGCATAGGAAAGGACGTTGTGAAGGACAAGGACTCGAAACGGATATCAACAGCCAACGGCACTGGGGTTTCATTGATATTCGTCAACATTGCCCTTGGTCAGTGTCTGCAATATCTGAAATCCTATTGTTTACCACGTGTCCAAGACCATCAGCATTCCTGGCATCGATTTGATCTCGTCCACAGAGCTAGTGTGAGCTACACCAAGCTCTCAACTTGGCACCTAGATGACCGACAATTACTCCTACAAGTAAGCGATTCGTTGAGGCTCAGTTATCGCCCAACGTCAACGTCACTCAGCAGCGATATGTCCCTGCTGAGATCTGACGGGGTCAACGGGACCAGCTCCAGAGAGACGGATGCCGATGTCCACATTGACTTCACTACGATACTAATGGAGCGGAACAAGTGGTATTCCGACGTTACCAAGCCCCAGGATGAACGGGGTTACTTTTTGGGCCAGTATGTGCTGGGCGTCATTGACTTCAGTTCTCAGTATGGCATGGACTACAGCATATCATATACGGCAGCCAATGTCATTGGCAGACCTACAAAATTCCCCGGCTACGGCGACTACCCAGAGACCTTTACAATGGTACGTAAATATTTGATACTCAAAAAATTATATACATAAGATGTATTTTTTTTTTTGTAATGAAATTTATCCAGCGTACATATGGAGATTGGTGGCATATGGCGCCATCGGCCACTCGGGAGATTCAATCACAGAATCTGCCAGAGTTGCCAACACACGATTTTATCGGTAGGTTTACCCCCGTTTTCATTGGATTAATTCTACTAAATATTGTCGTTATTAATTGGATTTGAATTTGAACAGTCGTGTACTTTGAGAAGTTTGTTATACCCTCCGAAGTGGCCATATTTGAGACATTCAATCCGGGAGGAGTAGTTCGTATCTGGGCCTATACTATCAACAAATACTGGACGTGCCTGTGGGAGGCGAACAGCCACGATCTGTTGAAGCCGCCCAACAACTGTAAATCACGTCGGTTTGCACCGCCTCTGAAAAACACCAACATTATAACCAAGTAATTTCCTGATCATGATATATACCCTGATGTCACTCTTAATCCATCTGATTTCATGCAGAACATTACGGATCGACTTCAATCACAGTAAACTCAATTATTACACTGATATTGATGCCATCCTGCTCTGCGGTCGGACCGTCTCGATGCGGTACATGCAGCGGTTGTTATGGTCGATGGAGAAGCGTTCGGATGACGCTGGCGAGAATGCTTGTGGTGGACCAATCTCTTGTAAGCTGCGTACATTGAAGTTCCAGCCATGTTGTCGGGATAGTTCTGTGGTCAAGTTGCACGATTTTATCAATAATGATCTGGGCCAGTTTCTCATTGACAACCAAGTGGAAACGGAGCACCAGTTGCAGAGCAACACCTCCAAAATCTCTCTAACCGACTTGCCGGTTCGTTGGACTATCCCACTTCTCTGCATATTCCCCAATATTTAAAGTTTGTGTTCCAGTTGGAAATCTTGTTGAATATACTCAGTTACCTGGATCTGAAGTCCTTATTCCGGATGGGTCAAGTATCACGTTTATTTTATGACATATCCACGCACCCATTGCTCTACGGTGAGTTGAGCCTTAAGCCATACTGGCATCAAACGGACTCCGAGCTCCTATGTACACTTGCCCGACGTGCCACAATGTTGCGCAAACTGGACTTGTCCTGGTGCGGTATTTTTGGAGAGGTCTCACCAACAGAATTCAAAAAGTCAGTAAGCTAACCACTTATCATGACTATACGTATATGGTATATCTTATCGCTGGTGATTATGATTTTCTGACAGATTTCTAACCCAACGAGGCGACAATCTCACCCACTTGAGGCTTAACTCGTGCAAGTTTCTTAATGCCAGCTGCATTGAGACAATCGGCATAGTCTGTGATAATCTGATAGGTACTTTGAAATATCTTGTTTCTCATTTGGGAATTACATTACACATAATATAATGGTTTCTTTAGAGCTAAGCCTGCGCAATTGTGCAACGGATCCTCCGCTACTGAATTTCTCCTGCCTGGCAAACCTTAAGAATCTGGAGCGACTTGATCTCTTTCAGACCGCCTTTGAATCCGAGCTTCTATTGAGCATGCTTGAGGGCAATCGGAAATTAAAGCATCTTAACTTGGGTTAGTCAGCTCGACAGGATTTCCTTTTCTTATAAATAATTTATACATTTTGATAGGCTTCTGTGGTGTATCGGTGAATATGGATAACGTTGCCACACACCTGGCCACATACAACACGCAGCTTGTATCCTTGGACATGTGGAAGGCACACTTTTTGACCGTGCGTGGACTGGAAACTCTGTCTCACTGTCAGCAATTGGAGGAGTTAGATCTGGGCTGGTGGTCAGTTGAGGAAATCTCTAATCAGATACAAAATATTAATGGGTTTTTTTTTTTATTTTTTTTCAGCTTGAGGGAAGCTACGTTGGGGGATAGCCTATACCAACTTCTATCCAAATGCCCGAATCTGAAGAAGCTCTTTCTGTCGGCTGTCCGAGGAATTACAGAACGTGATCTCATACATATTGCAATGCTGGGTAAAAATCTGGAGCAGCTGGATCTGATGGGCAATCTCAACCTAACACACGATCGTGTTTATGAGTAAGCTGATCCTAACGATACAATGTTATATTAGTTGTATACCAATTTCTCTTGATAGCATCCTGGTGCATTGTACAAAGTTGCAACTATTGGATCTTAGCTTTTGTGATAACATAATGGATGGAGATGTATGATTTCAATCATTTTAAATTTAACTCAGTGATTTTAACTTATTTTGTGCATTATATATATTTTTTTTTTTGCAGTGTGGAATGATCGCCGAGTGGTCACGACGTTTTAATGTGGAAATTAAGAGTAGCCGCATCTACGATACGAGATAGTCTAATTTAGTCAAGTAATAAATATAAATTTCTTTGTAAAGGACCCCCGTTTCGATACCTATTGTTATTCTATTTATGTAAATGAATTTGATAAGAAATTATAAGAATATTCACATTTATTACTATTAACTTCTTTGCTGGGGAACCTGAAATTCATAATTCACCAACAGTTGGCATTTCTCTTTTAATTTTCTTTCTTGGGAAACTCACTATCTGAAATTCATGATAACTCTTAAGAAACATTTTGCTTCTTAATATCCGCCATTTTCGAAAAATCGTGCATTGAAACTTCTAACTACCATAACTTTGCTGAAAATCATACGATTAGGATGAAAAAATGTGTTGAAAATGTGTTAAAATCGCCCTTTTCTATAGAATCGACTGTTTTCTAACTTTGAACATCCGTAACTTCCCCAAAAATCATCCGATTTTGATCAAATTTATAGTTTTGGAAATGGTTTTTATGTCAGCTTCATTCTACATTAAAATTTTTCCCAAAATACCTATTTTTAATTTTTCGACTTTTTTCGCCGATTTTACGTACTGCCCCTTGACAATATCATCAAAAATTTTAAAAATTTCGACTCAATCTTTTTTGGGGTTTCTTCGATTCAAGGACTCATAACTAACATTTTGCTCTTTATTTGAGGTGATTCTGATGAGTATTTTCCGAAATATGGCCAAAAATATATTGAAAATGTGTTAAAGTCGCCCTTTTCATAGAATCGACTGTTTTCTAACTTTGAACATCCGTAACTTACCCAAAAATCATCCGATTTTGATCAAATTTATAGTTTTGGAAATGGTTTTTATGTCAGCTTAATTCTGCATTAAAATTTTTCCCAAAATACCTATTTTTAATTTTTCGACTTTTTTTGACCAATTTTACATACTGACCCCTTGACAATATCATCAAAAATCGAAAAATTTTCAACCCAAATTTTTTTGACTGTGATCGATTCTAGGACTCAAATCTAGCATTTTACTTTTTATTTGAGGTGATTCTGATGAGTATTTTCCGAGATATGGCCAAAAATGTGTTGAAAATGTGTTAAAATCGCCCTTTTCTATAGAATCGACTGTTTTCTGACTTTGAACATCCGTAAATTACCCAAAAATCATCCGATTTTGATCAAATTTATAGTTTTGGAAATGGTTTTTATGTCAGCTTAATTCTGCATTAAAATTTTTCTCAAAATGCCTATTTTTAATTTTTGAGGTGATTCTGATGAGCATTTTCCGAGATATGGCCAAAAATGTGTTGAAAAATGACTAAAATCATGAAATGTTGTTAATCCCACTATAATTCTATCTTCAAATCTTGTTTAATTTGTTTGTATTCATTTAATTTTATTTATGTTCTTGTTTTAACAAGTTTGTTTAGCTGCTACCTAAATATGTTAAGACTATTGATACATCAACTAATTAAGAAAATGGAACATAAAACAAATTAGTTAATAATAATTGGTCTTAGTATTTATTGTATACAACTAATTAAGAATCGCATTGAGAGGGAGATATTCGCTCACACATATGATAAGAAAAAAAAATTATAAATTTTGGGGGCAGTCTAAAACACTGCTGGACTTAGGCCTTTGAGGGATCCTCAGCTTTGCTGACTGGAGGATCAACATCAGTGCCTGCTTCTGCATTGGCTACAATTGGAGCTGTCTCTGGAACGGGAGTGGGATCGGAAGCGGCAACAGACTTGGCAACTTCGCCAGCTGGAGAAGCAGGCTTCTTTGGCTTGGAGGCACCGCGAGCAAAGATGGCCTTCTCAATACCCAAAATAGGCGCCTCAAATGCCAATGTTGCGAAAATGGACAGAGTCAGAGTGATGCCAAAGTCATGCCACCAGCGCAGGATCTAAACACACAGATGAGTGATGAGTTGCTTTGTAAACAATGCCGGAGGGATTACTTACCGCATCATAGTCGGAGAAGTGGGTGTCTGTTTGGAGGCGGGCGGCATTCACCAGCTGAACAATTCTGTGTATCACATACATGCAGTAACAGAGTCGGCTGAAGCCGGTGAAGAAGCCCCAGGAGAGGAAGTCATTGATCAATCCGCCATGCCCATTGTAGCAGGCCCACACAATCCATCCAATGGCCAAGGCCCAGGAGGTGCGGCTGAGTGGCTCAAAGAGAGCGCCCTCAATGAGAGGGGAGTCCGGAGTATCGGGCAGAATGCGCCAGAAGGGGCCCCAAAGATCCGCTATCATGGTACCAAATGCCACCACCCATCCAATGATGACCCAGTGCTTGGCCAATGGGATTTGGCGACCGCGATTGCGTGTGAAGAGGAAGTAGCCAAAGATGACACCGATCAGCCAGGTGGGTATGCGGGTGTGGGTCGGATAATAGGTCAAACGTTGACGCAGATCGACATGATCGTCCTGGACGCGGAACAGCGTGAAGTCGTTATGCAGGAAAGTGGCAACGGTGCAGCCCAAGCAGAGCACTCCAAATATTGAGATTGGTATCAGAGCCTTCTTGCCCCACTTATACAGCGGTATAAGGAACAAAGGCGACAGGAAGTACAGCTGCGTGTCCACAGCCAAGTACCACGATTGCGAGACGCACTGCAGCAAACGGATGAAGATAATCATGAGATATTACCAACATTACCAGGGAAGAGCATCAGTTGACTTACAATGCTGTAGGGGAAGGCATAGTTCTGCACATAGAGGAGCGTGGCCCACCAGGTGTCCTCACAGCGTTTATCCTGCGTGCCCAGCTTAAACCACATGGGACCTTCGCCAGAGTAGCGATACAGCGACATGATGTAGAGGACGACGACAGCGACGACAGGTGTCAGACGGATATAGCGATGGAAGTACATCATCGGTATATTCAGCTTGCCCTTGGTCCGCTCCATTTCCCTGAATGCACCCCAGCACATCAGCAGACCGGACATAAAGAAGAAGGTGTCCACGCATAGGGATCCGTTCTGCACCAGCATCGAGTACGGTGTCTGGAGCCACGTATAATACTTGTTCCGATTGATGTGCGGCAAATCGTAGAACGTCATATAGCCATGACCAAACACCACCCACATCATGCTGAAGCATCGCAATCCGTTCAAGCAATGGATCACATTGGGGCTGTTGATCTTCCTCACCGTGAATATCTTGGGGGCGTTGTTCAGCACGGAGAACGCCACATAAAGTGGCTTCTTCTCACCTGTAATATAGTAAAGAGTTGATTGAGTTGATGAGAAAAGATGATCAATCAAAGGGATGTAATTGATTGATGACAACTTACCGCCATTACGGGACTGCACATAGTCGTAGATACTGCTGGCTATAAGGAAAACTATAATCAGCGAAAAGAATACGCTGATTACAAAGTTGATAATTAGTTGATTTCATAACAATCAGAGATTACTATATAGTAAAAAGAAATCATATCGATTTGATCAATATTTACAAAGTTATGGCTGCTTGAACTTAAGGATCAAAAAAAAAATATCTGTATATAAATACATATATTCGATCAAAGAATATGCCGTAATTATTTCAAAAACATTTTCAATATATCCGAGCAATACTATTTTATGGATGAGGAACATTTTGAAAAAATCTTCAGAACGATCAAATATTTTTATTAATTTTTTTTTTTTTTTTTTGAATGATATTGTTACTTACATGGCGCATATGTCGACGGCTCGTAACTCCACGGGTGCATCGTATTTACACCAACTCTCCCTGATCAAGTCCTGGCTGAGATCAACAACATCATTACCGAACATTTTGAAAAGTGCATCCTTCAGATAGGCCTCCGTTTTCTTGGGTCCACAACTGCTGGGCACACAAATGCCTAGCTCGAAGATCTCGGGATCGGTTTGCTTATAACTGATGCGAGCGGTCTCTTCATGGCGACGCTTCACCCGACTATAGAAATTGGTAATATTCAAGCGTGCCAGGCAGTACTGTCCTCGGACCTCGTCGCCATATGTCGAGGATGCCGCCACGCATTCCTCGTACTGACCCATGCTGATCAGATGACCCCAAAAGAAACCGACGGGCAAGCGACCCCATGTATCCGGAACTGAAAAATTCAAAATATAATAATCCTATAGTTGAATAGTTGCACTGTGAACCTATAATTCGAAATGTGGGATTATCGATATAGTCAAGTACCACCTGCAAATGCATTGACTCATTGCTAAATAAGCCGAGGATTCATTTCTTTTGATATACTTGTGAACATATATATAGTCATGTATTGATTTCAACAATATAGGAAAACGAGTCGAAAACAATTGCCTCGTGACTAAAGATATGAATCAGATTTGAGGCTCTTATAATGATGTCACTTGAATCTCTTATACGTATATGTATGTATATATGTACTAATATACCAGATTATATAATATCTGATAATCGTATAATCGCCAATCGCACCTTATCAAAACTGATTCGGGATTTGATTTACAATACTGCATAAAATATAATTGCAGCAATTATTATTATTGAATGGGGAAAAGGCACACTTCAACTAAAAATAACCCAAATCGGGTCCGATTTCTTCACACTCGATTAACCGTAGATTGAGGCCAAAATACGTTAATAGATGTGGTCTATTTATAAGATATTCTAACTCTCTCATATGTATCTCAAAATAGGTGCAGTCAGTTATATGGGTTCATTAACTTCCACTTCTGTTTCAAGTTGATTCCCATATTCGTATATATACTTTTTTCGATTCGATCTGAGAGGAATCTAATCGGTTAGGCTATAGTTAGCTGTAATTGAGAGTTGTTCAATGAAACCACTTGAAACCAAGTGTATATATTAATTAGTGATTTTCCGCACTTCATCGGAGATCCATCCTTCAAATTTCAAAAACAAATCATACTTAAGGTTCAAGGTCGTCTCTTCAGGGTTCTCTCCTCTCAGACCGTATCTGATGTTGACGGGATTTAGGTACATACATACATACGTATAGGTATGGCTAATCCAGATATTTTTTTTTGCTTACATTCAAGTGCCCATTCCTCCATGTTATTCATGGCTTTATTAATGCGGTCCAATTGGTCATCGCAGAGTTTATCGTCGTAGGCTCTGTTGGTGGGCTCCTCGTAGTAGGTGCTCTGCACAAGTTGAGATCCCGTCGCATTGCCAGCCTGGGCTTTTTCGGCGGCGAGGCTGAAGAACTGATGGGCCAAGCTGCTATGCATGGCCACGGAATGACCCGTGAGCAAATCCTTGGGGTCATTCGAATGTGCTCCGATGGCAGTGGTTAAGAGCAGGAGTATTGCTGCCACTGCCACTGCCAGACCTGGCGGTTTATAGATCAGCGCCATTATCGTAATCCTGTTGGCACTGCTGGCGACTTCGAGTTGAGATTGCGCGAACTTACTAACTGACTGTGGGTCTGTCCAATTAAGACGCCACCTTATATAGGCTCAGATGGGAACACTTGGCATGACCAACCCACAAAGCAACGATCGAAGCCTATGAAACATTATTACATACGCATCGAGTTAGAGATACAGATAGAGATATAGATAGAGATACAGGCACTGGCTAATGTCGATAAGGAACTGTATAATCAATTGCTTATCTGATTCCTTTGGCCACTACCACTGCCACTGCCACTGGCAACGGATTATTTGGCTGGGATTTGGAGCACACCTGATATAAATTATGTCCAAAGGCACCTGTGTCTTAAAACTGTAGCGATAACTTGCTAACGATTTATAGCTAAACGCACCTAATTGAATTGCTGGAAAACCCTATACTCTCTCTCTCTCTCTCTCTCTCTTTCTCGCTATATCTGTCTCATCTGAAGCGGTGTCGGACTTTAGCCATTCCAGGCAACTTCCGTGAGTAACTCTCGCACTGGAGTACTCCGCAGATAAGGCTTCAGGGTACATGTCCACCGACACAAAATCTTACATTCATTCACAATTATCGTCAGAAGATGTAAAGCAGAAATCCTTACAGATCGTTCAAGATGATAAAGATAAGGTCATATTGGGAATCAAGGTCAAGCATATCATATCAATTAATATGCAAGGTCACATACCAATTGAAATAGATATACATACATACATATGTACATATGTATAGTACAACTGGAAAGTTGTAGTTCCTCAAGATCTCAAAGTGAGTCTTCTTGATTGATTATGAAGATGTACTTATAGTATAGTATCTAGAGTTAGTTTCTGGGAAGGGGCTATTATTTGAGTGATGGTTTCAAGAATTCATACACTTGAAATTGATTATTCGATGGTCAATCGAAATGATCGCAGATTTGAAACTATGTGAATTTTTAGCCACTTAATAATAATATTGCCCATAACTGGCATATATCAATGTTTGTATATCAATTCCAATTCCATATCTGATCAGCGGCGTGGGAACAATTGACGATGCCGCCTCCCTCCAAAAAAGATCCTTCACTGAATATATGTTATGTATAATCTTATCAGTTATACGATTTCTATTTGCCACTGGGTTTTATTTCAGTATTGGAGGTGACGGTTCATTTTGCTTAGGCAACAAATCATGATCTCAGGAAATAATAAATAAAATTAGCCGTATATGATTTTCATGTTCTTTCTACTGGATTTCTTCATTACTCAGCATTAAAGAATCATGAAATATCTTTCCAACCCAATAATAATACTTATTGTTGCAAATATTAAATATTTCTTCTTTTCCATCAAAGCAATAAATATATTATTTAACTCTAAAATTTGAAATAAAAAAGTGAAATTTCATCACTAATTCAATATTAATACATCGATCTGATCAAATTTAATTGAATCATCTGTAGTATCAATTGGTTGTAGTCGATTCGAGAATCAAGTGAATGTCACATAGTTGGTTAGTTTCTTGATAAGCATAATCAAAATCGGAACACTATATCATTTTTGAACAATAGCAACAGTTGGCAGGGCTTTAAATCTTTCCCCGTGGATCCAAATAGTGCTTTTATTTTAATATAATAAAATCTATAATCATAACAACCAGCACCATGTGTCCGTATCTATACTACTATATTCCTATGACCAAATGCATTATTATCTGAAGGCCAAAGTACGAGGTAAATATAAGTTTTTGTAAATTGTTGTATCAAGAGGGGGATTATCTGTTTTTTGTTGCGAGTTCCAGTCAGAAGTAAATATGACGATTACACACTGATCTATATAAAATAGTACACATATATAGTATATATAGGCAATAATTTGGCAAAAAGACAATTTGCAAAGTGATATTCAAATTGAGATAGAGAAAAAGAGAAACCTTCAAAAGACAAGACAACGGCCTCAGACTATGCTAAAAAAAAAAATGAAATTAAAAAAAAAAAATTTAACATAATTTTATTTTTTCCTAAATACAAGGTTAATTGATAATTAATTTAATTAATTTTACTTAGTAAATCTTTTCAGCCCTTTCATAATTACCTCCAGAATTATAATCTACACTTTTAAAATGGTTCTTTTAAATACAACCACTTTTCAATTACATGAACTTTGATTAATTTCTACTTTAGATCTTCTAATCTTTAAAAGTATTTAATTTTCTTTTTTCATTTTTGCCAATTTAATGAATTATTTTATTTTTGTTTCTTTCGTGTGAGCCGATGTCCCAACGAAATGTCCCAACTACATATACATATGTTATATGGTCAGTGAGTATATTATAACTCATCAGTATGTGTTCCTCTCATGGAAATCCTGAAACCTTGTCCATAATATTACTCGGGCCATGCTGAAAATAACCCATATTTCCTAATCATTACTCCACTTTAGCGAGAAATCTGATTTATTGATTTCGTTATATGTATTATTAAGTAAATTATTAATATATATTTGCTAAAAATAATGTAGCTTATCGTTTATTTTTGTTTAATCAATTCGATAGTACCCACTATTAATAAGGTGAAGAAAGTGCCATATAATGTCACCAAATATATACCGCTATAATAAGATCAGGCTATCTTCAGATCGGACCCACTTGGTCGAGATTTTTTATCAAATTGGGGAGTATCGGAAAAATGCCACATCATCATTGCTGTTAGGGCTATAAAATGTACGGTAAATATGGGGAATACCAAATGTGTGACCTGAAGTTGAAAAGAGTGAATTTTTTAAATTTTTATTTAAATTAATTTATTTTACACTTTCAAGCAAAGTATTTTGTTAATTACAGGATGTTGTTGCTATGGTTTATGTTTGTTTCATTTCTTGTTACAGTTTAATCATTTTGTCATATATTTATATATACTAATTTATAAAATACAATTAATCCGTATGTATATGTATATATTTATATCATATATATATATATATATAAAACACGTAAAACAATAAAGACAAATAATAATTAATGAAAATTAATTGAAATGAAGACAACATTTGTTTGTCTTCACCATCGATCATCGCACATACATATATTACAATTAATATAATTATTATTTTATTTTAACCGTTTACGTTATAATTATTTATTATTATGATTATAATTATTTTTATTTTACTTGTATTGTATTTATAACTAGTTTTTACTAAGGCTTGGTTTACACTTGACTTAACTAGTATATCGTTTACTTTATTCAATTTTATGTGTTTTCGAAATTACATATTTTATGTATGTGTGTGTGTGTTTATTTATTTTTTTTTAGCAATTTTCGTTTTTTTTTTTTGTTTTTTTGTCGCATAATAATAAACATGTCAGCGTTTTTGTTTTTTTTTTTTTTGGGCATTATGTCCAGCTGAATTTAGAATAAATCATCAATAATTTGTTTTCATAATTTACAATCGTTTCGTAAACTAATCGCCCTCCCCATACAAGTGTACATATGTACATACATCATCAATATGTACATCATATGTATGTATGTATATATTTATGTGTGTGTGTAATTATAGCTGTGAGTGTTGTTGCTTCGTTTTAGACTAAGGCTTAGTGGCTAAGGATTCAACTTGTCTCACTTTGCGTAATTTTTAATGCGTTTTGTGTTGCTTTCATTTCATATATAATTTTAATCACAAATAGTTTTGGAATATGCTCTTTCTTTCTCACACACTCTCTCTCTCTCTCTCTCTGTCTCTCTCGCTCACACACACACACATGGTTGTTCTCGCTCTCAGAATAACAAATAAAAAATGTTGAAGAAATGAAAGTTGTCTTAAAATTACAAAGGACAATAACACGCACACTCATATCCTTATCACTCGCACACACACACACACACACACACATGATAAAAACTTTGTTCATTGTTGCTGACTGGACCTTAAAAACGAAATATAAAAAAAAAACAAAGGAAACAGCAAACACAGATTTGTTCGCTTTTCACTTAGTTATCCTTGATTTCCTTTTTAAATTTTTTCGTTTTACATTTTTTTTTGTTTTTTTTTTTGTGTTATATTTTTGTTGGTTTGTCTAAGTTCTTAGTTTCCCTCTATCCTTTTTGGTTAATGTGTGCTGCATATTTTTTTTATATTTTATTTATTTGTTTTTTTTTTTTTGTTTTGTGGGGTGGGGGGAGGAAGGAGTAGTAGGTGTAGGGTGTAGGGTGTGGGGGATGGCAACAATGCTGTGGAGTCCTTGCGCCTGTTTTGCCTGCCAAAAAGAGCTACGCAGCAGCCGCTGTTAAAAGGCAGCGTCATGTTTCTGTTACTGTTACTGTTGCTGTAACTGCTACTGTTACTGTAACTGTTACTGTATCTGTTTCTTGTTCGTTTCGTAATGTTTTATAAAAATGTTACAAGCATACATAACATATGTATGTAAGAATGGATGCATGTACATATGTTAGATTGCGTTTTCTGCGTGAATTATCAAAAATGTCACATCACTAATAGTTATACATAGTATTATTATTATTATTATTATTTAATGTACCGCATCCACATACATTAAATGGATTTAAAAAAACGTATCCTGATTGTGCGGCGCTGACGAGCGTCTAACAGATGTTGGCACAGGTGCACAAGGACACTCCACCACAGCAACAATCAGACATACATACGATATATATCCTGATTGCCCCCCCCCTTGTACATACATTGTTATAGTTTATAGTTTGATAAATTTTTTTTGTTTTAGTTTTCGCTTAAATAACAAACTGTGCAGCAACTGTCTGTATGAATATAGCTCAGTATATATGTACTCATGTATGTATGTATGTACATACATACATATGTAAGCTGTCTACATTCACGTTAGTTTTATACATATGTATGCGATGTCTATAACTAATGTGTTGGTTGTATCCGAACTACATAATATATGTATGTGTTATTTAAGTATATCTAATATAAGTTATATATCTATATATATGTATGTATATGTATCTATATGTATATAAGTTTAAGCCTATGTATAAATATATGTATAGTATGTAGCAAACAATGTTATGTGTGTTTAAAACTATCATCAATTTACAATTACATACGTACATATGTATGTATATAAATATATATTTACATTTATCATTTATTTGTATATTATTTTTTCATTTTGCAATTTGAAGGCATTTTTATGCGCAGTTTACAATTCAATTCAATTTAAACACCATCCTTTTTCATTTCATTTTTTTTTTCTTTCAATTTCATAAATTTTATGATGTTTCGCACTCTCTATTTGCATTCTTTACGATCCATTTCAGGATCGGGTTCTCCATTACTACCTGTACACGAATCTTGGGCGGCGGCAACTTTTGTTAAGAATTACAGAAAAAAAAATGTATAATAATAAAATATTTATTTATATATTTATAGATGCCTACATAAATATGTTATTAATGTATGTCTAATAATAATAATCATAATCATAATCATAATAAGATAATGGTTTAAGATGAGCTTAGCGCGATGTCTATAAAAATTCTCGATTTCATAGGTTTAATTAATAATAGTGTTTGATCTTAATTCTATGTATATATATTTAATTATATATATGTATATATAATATTTGCTCTTATTTATTTATAGATGTGGGTGTATAGTTAATAAATAGCAATCGATAGTTAATTAAATTATATTTTCTAGAAATGTGTGTTCTGTCTTGGGAGTTTTGAGACAAATGTAAAAAAAAAAAATATTATTTATAAATATATATATATATATGTATATATATAAATATAATATTAATTAATTCTTACATCGCGGTCAGTTGCATGTGTTTTCATGTTTTTTTGTTTACTTTATCACAAAATGAAATACTAATTAAATTATGTAATGTAAGTTTCCTATGTACAATTGCTGGCAAATATCTCAATATTATAGAATAATTTATACGCTGCATTTTTGTATATATGTATGTATGTATAAAAGGCTTGACGCACACGGACTTAATAGATAGCAGTTAAATTATATATATATATATATATATATGTATGTCTATATATGTCGGTATATATGTTTATGTATATATATATATATAAAATAATAAACAACAGAAGATATCATTGATAATAACTAACGACAAATCAAATTTCCACGCATTTTCAGTTTAATAATACAGGCATCCTTGAACCTCGATCTCGATATTCGCTGTTATCCTTTATCAATTTGAGTTCCTTCATTGTATATGTTATAGTATATAAGTATAATTAATATTAAATATGATTTTATTCTGTTATTTTTTTTCTTTTTCTTTTTTTTTTCTTTTTTTTGTTGACTATTGCTTTCATTAATTACGATTTCTCTGGTGTTTTCATTTTGTTGTTGTTGTTGTTTTTTTTTTTTTTTTGTTTATAGATGATGTTATTGTTGATGATACTCTCTCCTCTCTCCATGTAACCTGCTCTTATTGTTGTATGTCAATTGGAAGTTGATCAAAAATGGAGCCATTTTATTTTTGTAGTATTAGTTTTTCTTTTTTTTTTTTGGTTATTGATAAAATGCGCATACATACATATGTATGTATGTATGTATGTACGAGTTATGTAGTCATGTGTGTATGTCGGGTAGCGATATCTACTATATGTATGTATTTAGGTATATATATAAAAATATTTCTATGTGTGTTCCCAATTGAAGCTCCTATAAGGAGCACATACTATGTATATACATAACTATTAATCTGACAATGTTAAACATACTATATATACATATATATATATATATTTGTGTATATACTTATACAAGTATGCGGTTGATCTGTATATGTATATGTATGAAGTTGATAGCTATTTAATATTGTTCTTCCCAGTTATGTTAATGTTGAAATCATCTTTAATAATAAATTAAATAAATGTTTACAAACGGTCGTCTAGCGTTACAATTAATTAAAATTTCTATGTTTCTTTTTTTCTTTGTGTTTGCATTAATTTAAAAATTGTTAAAAAAAAAAAAAAAAAAATAATCGTACATATTTAGGAAAAATTTTGTTAAATTAAATAAGTGCCAATAGGACATGTATGTATGTATGTTGTTTAATTGTAGATATATTTAATTTACTATAGTTGCGATTGATTAATCAGTTGAATCAGCATTACTCTCACTTCCTCACGATTGTATTACATGTGTTTGTTTACTTTAAATATGATTTGGAAAGAGAATTCAACGTTTTACGTTCACGATATAATTATATAGATATATATGTATATATGCATATAGATAAATATATATCGTGGTAGCATTGGCTTTATGACTGGATGGATCTGTAGTAAATCGTGTGTGTTCTGAATAATAGTAATAACGATGATGGCTGTATCCAAAAAATCGATTGCACTTTAAGCTTCAATTTAAAAAAAAAAAAAATAGAAAAAAAAATTTGTTGTATATATAATGCGACTGAATACAGTCGCAGCTATGCATTTTCTTTTTCGAATGCTTCCAATATAGATATATATTTGTTTTTATAGACACTGTAAGCTTATGGTAAAAACATGAAAACCGCCTAATATGGTATGTCTGATAGCATATTAATAACATATTAAATTAGTTAAATAACAAAATTGATTCAGTAATGGGTGAAATTTGTTCGATTTCTAAAATATTATCGATTTATCTAAACTGTCTCTGCACTTGATTCCTAATCATTATCATAATCATAATCATAATCAATTTTGTTGAGATGTACACTGACTTTTGCACACAATTATTTCAGTGAGTTTTCAAATCTCTAATCTGATCTGAAGTAGCATTTGTAAAATATATATATATATAAAAAAAAAATATATTAGGCTAATTAATTTATATCATAGGCTAGTGGTAAACTTAAGGACATTAAACACACAATTCCGTATGTATGATTGTATATAGATCTGGCATGGATTGGTCGGCCAGACGTACACTACATCCTCCTCCAGTCAATGCCCCACCGTGCATCAAAAGTAGTGCGGTGATTGGGAAGGAGCATGTTGCTGATTCTGCTGCTGTTGTTGTTGTTGTTGTTGCTGTTGATGTTGATGTTGTTGTCCATTGTATCGGTAATTGTTGAGGTTGATTTCAGAGCCACTGCCACTCCCATTGGCGTTGGCATTTGTGGTGCACTAAAGCCGCTCCACAAACTTGGTCAGCTGATCGGATGCGTCGGGAAGGGCGCCACCAGCATTGCCCACCACGTTGCCCGCATTCACTCCAACTCCTCCAACGCCAACACCGACACCGCCAACACCAACACCGACACCGCCAACGCCGACATCCTGCGGCACTCCTGGCAGCGGCGACTGATGATGCATGCCATGGTTGTGCATGCCATCGTGCGGTGCTTGCGGTGCCGGCGAATGGCTACTCATGCCATGGTGCGGCGAAGGCTGGGCACGTGGCGAGGCGGATGGGCCACGTGGCGACGGCGCCGATCGCGGCGATGGAGTCGGTTGCGGCGATCGTATCGGTGGCGAAGCTCGCGCTGATTGCATCAGCTGCTGCTGCAGGGAATGCGGTGTGGGTGGCCCCATAACATTGGTGGCAGGACCGCCTGGACCAACGGGACCGCCGCCTGCCAGCGTATTCTGTGGATTTGCATTAGACATACCCCCACCACCACCGCCCGCCACTACCTGCATCATTTGCTGCTGCTGTTGCTGTTGCTGTTGTTGCATGGGCTGCTGTTGCTGCTGCTGCTGCATCCCTGGTGGCATGCCGACGCCGACACCAACGCCCACGCCGACGCCCAACTGCTGCTGCTGCTGGGATCCGGGCTTTACACCGGCACCACCTCCTCCGCCCTGCTGCTGCAGCATGTTGCCACCGACAGCAGCATTGCCCATCGCATATTGATCTGCTCCAGGACCGGCAGCACCGCCACCACCACCGACAGCGGCACCACCAGCCACGGGCACGCCGGCCACATTGCCGCCACCGCCAGCATTAAAGTTGCCACCGGCACCACCCGGGAACTGTTGCTGACCCGCTCCACCAATATGCGGACCACGCTGTCGCTGTGGATATGGAGGTGGGTACTGATTCATGGGCATGTAGCGCATCTTGTTCCAGTTCTGATTGGCGACCTGTGTACGACAAAAGGACATCAAAGACATGAGATAGGAAATGGACATGAGTTCGGAGATATCATGAAGGTGACAGGGATAGTGTATCTAGTTGAGATGAGAACAACAGGGAAGGGATGCACTTACCATGCCGCCCTGGGCAGTGACTCCTGGCGGAAGATTGGGCAGCATCATGGCTGCATTGGGCATGTTGGCCATGCGCTGATGCGGAGGTCCCTGTTGTTGTTGCTGTGCAGCCTGCATTAGATTCGCCTGCTGCTGGCCAGGACCCATCTGCTGCTGTCCAGGCACAGGTCCTTGCTGCTGCTGTTGGTTCATCATATGTTGCATTTGCTGTTGTTGCATCACTTGCTGCTGCTGCTGTTGTTGTTGTTGTTGTTGTTGCTGCTGCTGCTGCTGTTGTTGTTGCTGCTGTTGTTGTTGTTGCTGCTGTTGAGGTCCTTGTGGTCCGTTGCCCGCTTGGAGCGCACCACCACCACCACCGCCACCAGCACCACCGGCAGCAGCATTTAATTGACTCTGCTGACGCTGCTTGATGATGGCCGCCATTATCTGGGGATTCTGCTTCAGGATGCTGAGTATATGCTGGTTGCTCTCGTTGGTCGGATTGTTCTTGATCTTCTGCATGATCTGGGCCAAGGTCTGGGTGTTGAGCGGCGGGCCATTCACCATATTGGGACCCGCATTGCCGCCACCAGCACCGCCGGCACCCACATTCTGTACGCCTGGCGGACGAACACCACCACCACCGCCAGCTGTGGCGCCCATCGGTGCTCCCATGCCGCCAATGCCATGTGGGGCGCCGCTGCCACCCATGCCGACGCCACCGCCCACAACGGGCATCTGGCCGCCACCAACGCCGACTCCAACTCCTACGCCGACACCCAACTGATTGGGCGGCATGCCCATCATCTGTTGCTGCTGCATATTCTGTTGCATGAGCTGGTTGGGCTGTCGCATGCCCGGTTGGTTGGGTCCATTGTTGGGATAACGCTGCTGTCCGGCACCGCCAACACCAACGCCCACACCGCCACCGCCGCCCCACTGCTCCATCGGCAGCAGGTTGTTGGCATTGAGGACATTGTTGCAGTTGCCGCCGCCGGAGAGTGGACCGCCTCCTGGTCCAACACCGACATTGCCTGCCAGCTGATTGGCGCCCATATTGCCAACCATGCCGCCCATGCCGCCTTGATTGGGCACGCCCACGCCCATGGGTCGCTGCATGACCGGCGGTGCCATTGGCACTCCTTTGCCAAAGCTACCGCCGTGCGGCACCTGCTGACGTGCCGCCTCCTCCTGCACCTGCTTCACCACCTGCAGCACATTCGGTGACGGCGAGTGTCCACTACCCGGCTTCATGCCAATGCCCGGCTGATGTGGATGCGGCGAGGTCATGCCACCCATGCCACCGCCAGACACCGGCGACGGCACAGTGACCGTGGATGGACTCATGCCGCCTGCTCCGGCGGGTAGTATAGCTGCCTGGCCGGGCATCACTTGCTGGCTAACCGCCACTCCCGATATGCCCACCACGGGCACGCCAACACCAACGCCGCCGGGCGCCACCACAGGACCACTGACAGCAGGACCTGGCAGTGCCGCCGCTGGAGTTGCTGTGCGAGACATGAGAGCGACGCGTCGTCGAAGCAACTGCTGTTGTTGTAATCTGGAATAGAGCGAGATGGCAATAGTTAGTGCATGCAGTATAGCATCAATAGCTGTTTCACTCGCACTCCTACAAACTGACAGCTCACACAGAGAAAGTGTGACAGAGATAGTGAGAGAGAGGCAGTTTAATTCAGAGATGCCCGAACTACTCTCATGAAAGTCCAAATTACGACTGTCATCACAAAACAGCGCCAACCACATAATGCATGCAGTCCGTTCTGTTTTACACTGAGCGAAAACTATGCAAACACACTTGCGTGAACTCTTCTAATATTCTGCCTTTCGATACACAAGCACTTAACTGTTCTTCACAGTAATTGCGTTTCGGCGAAACAACAATGCAATGCTTGCTTTTCTATGCTCTGTGCTGTATGTATGTATCCGTCATATTTTCGGCGCAATTACAAAAAAAATACAAACAAATAAAAACAAATAGGAGCGGCCACTTTGATGGGCCTGCCTGGTTTTATGTGGAAGGTATACTAACTTTTGCTGAAGCTGCTGTTGCTTGAGCTTGTGCTTAATGTTGGGACAGAAGGGCACGGGGCACTTCTGTTCCTGACAGTGTTTGGCGTGATAGCAGCAGAGGGCAATGAGCTGCTTGCAGATGGGGCAGCCACCATTTGTCTTCCTCTTGCAGTTCTTGGTGTGCTGGACAACGCGCTTCATCTTCTGGCACGATGGCAGGCGGCAATTGGCATCGCGACACTGGCATGCATGCACCAGAGATTGAATGCAGCGCTGGATGGATTGTTTTCTAGCCTCCTGGGGATTGGCTTGCTTGAGATCAGCCGGCGCCGATCCATCATCCAGATCGAAGCCAAGTTTCTCCATTTTGTGTTGATGACCGACCTTCTCCTTGCACACAGTGCACAAATCAAAGTCCTGCACGAATTCATATGAAATGGAAAAAGAAAAACAAACAGTTATTAAAGCATGTATTCGATAGATACGACACCGCCTACTATGTCACGAACGATATGACAGATAGATAATAATAATAAGTTCGATAGAAACAATCGAGAAATAAGTAAAAAATTATTTTCTGTTCCAAATTGAGTGTCATTGACGAGTTGGAAGACAACACGAAAGTTACTAAATTTTTTATAATATTTTCATAAGATCATTTTAAGTCACTTGCGGAGTCATTTCAGGGAGTCTCTCATCATTCAAAAGATAGCTAGCAAATATGCACAGAGGCTAGAGTATCACTCAAACGCCCTCGCCAGGCGTCAACACAGCGCTGGATTAAGAGCCAAAATATTGTAAATTTCCAACCATAGTTTATCTAGACATAGTTTTACTTTTAATTATAATTTTCTCATGAGCTTAAGTTGGCACAAAGGTAATAGAATACTATTCAGTTGTAATCAATATTTCAAACAAATACGATTAAGAAAACAAAAAATCTCATTATTCAAACTGATATTTCCTATCATCCTAAGGATATTATTGGGGGTTTTGTACCAGTAGCAGCATTTCGAAAGTCGGAGGAGTTCATATACGTTGTGTATCTAAACTTTCTTGTATCTAAACTTTAGTTTCTAAAGCATATTTCAATTATCTGCAGTTGATTGCGAACATATAGATGTTTTCTCAAGATTTTGGAAATATAGCTGATTCCTAAAAATAAAAATCGAGAATCCCCGTTTCCCACTATTTTTTAATTTATTAACCAAGTGCTTTAAAATAAAGCTATATTTGACGGCGAAACCCTAACCGTAACTTACATCGCACACGGTGCAGTGATAGCGTGTCTCCACGGCGGTCTTGCAATTGTTGCAAGTGTAGACAAACTTGTCCTGGCCCTGATTGTGCAACTCATACAACATGGAGAGCGTGGAGAATTGTGCACGTCGGAGCGATGAGAATTCATAGTGCTTATCGCGCGCCAGTGTCAGGAATGCATCACGACCATCCATGAGATCACAGGTTAGCAACGGATCCGGATCTTGAATTGGCTAAACAACAGTAAATATAGAAAATTCATTAGAAATATATCATTATTATTATTAAAGTATTATTATAAATATCCTATTTATACCAATTCCATGATTAGTTTAAGTTAAGGACTAAAGTAATTTACCGCCAGACTTGCCGCCGACTGTGCCGAGTGTAGGCGTATCACAAAGAAGACCTCCTTATGTTTCTCCATCGTGGCATAGATTTTGGTTGACAAATCGTTACCAGACTGATGCTCATTGGACTTTTTGCTGTTTTTGCGCTGAGCTGCCTTCGATTTGTTGGATTTCTTTGCCTTCTTCTGGCCCTTCTTCTTGCCATCACCACTGACTTCGTTGTCCTCGATGGAGAAGAGCTGTACAAAGAAATAAATAATAAATAAGAACGGGTTAAATATGAATAGAAATGCATAGTAAATAATATTTAGTTTTTGGCCAGATAATTAGTTAATGCTTTAGTTTCAAGGGACACTTGTATGGAGTGCAGCTAAAACCAGTTGGGAATTATAAGCTACAGAAACTGGTATCCTCTGAATTGTAACCAGAAATGTAGATGTTTATAGGGAGTGCGAGTTGACAACTTACATTGGCTGCAGCTGCTGCTTCGGCGGCTTCCGCCTGTTTGCGTTTCTCTTCCTCCTCTTGGTCAAGCTCCTTGATGCTTTCCTCGAGTACATTTGGCCAGAAATCACCTTCGAAATAGGGTAGTTCGGCAGCAGACCCCAGCTTATCCTCCATGGCCTGCTTCAGGATATCCTTGTAGTCCTGTATGATTCGCTCAATCATGCCCTTGTCCAGCATCTTCTTGTACCACTCCTGCAAACGCTTCGGCTTGGGTATCTTCTGGTCCGTCGGATGACAATGAAAGATATAATCATCGCCCTCCGAAGGTGGACACGCCCAAATGTGTGCCATCGTGTATCCCAGCTGTTTCACATAGTCCATGTAGCCTAGCAGGATTTCATGATAGACGGCCGTACGATACTGGCGCGGCCGAAAGAAGTGCACGGAATCGAGATAGGCGATGTAGACACGTCGAGTATTGGGTGCTGGGCACTCCGACCCGTATTCCTGTACATGCATGCCAAAGAAGCAAACATCGATGCCGTCCACCTCCTCGAATGCAAACAAGGCCTTGGCGCGATAAGGGAACTCCTGCATCATTTCACCACCCTCGACGAAGCGCCGCCGCATACCGGGCTTAACCTCGACACATTTGTCCGATGAGGATACAACACGAATGTGAACCTCACCGGCGCCAGCTTCCTTCTTCTTCAGGAAGTTATTGACGCGAGTCTCTATGTAGACGCCCAGCTTGGTTGTGGGCAGGCGTTTTGCATTAAACTTGTTCTCCTTTCGCTTGGAGTTCTTCTTCTTGAGGCAATTATCACAAACGAAGCCACCAGGCCAAATCGAGTCCAACCAGAGCACACAGATCTGATGCTGCTTGCGCCCGCATTCCTGGCAATCAACAAATGGCTCTAGTTCCAAATGATCATTCTTCATCTCCTTGAATTGGTCCTTCTTAATTTGGCTGTTGAAATATTAATAAAAAATATATATTTGTTTTTTTTTTTTTTTTAGGATTATCACGATCATCAATTATTGGTTGGTGGCAAAGAATACTTACGTTTGTGACTGGAGCGGATCATCGCCAAGGGTAACCGTGTCTCCTTGTATGTCATTAAAGCACTTCTGGCAGAACGTGTATCTATTTGAGGCGACACCGTATTCCTTTAGACTGTTGTTGTGATATTCATGGCAACAATTTACGAGTTTCATGACGATGACGATGGCGATAACGATGACGATGGCGGTGACGATGGCGATAGCATTAGGCAATGAGGCGATGGGACAATTCGACAATTAATCACAATAAACACACAATGAGACACAATGATACGAAAAATAAACAAAATAAAATAAAAAATTAATAAATAATTTTATCCACATTTAAGTATGTAAATAATGAGTGTATCGAGAATGAGATTGTTATAGTTATATACAAGTTACAATACAACATTTCCCATTATTCATGTGTTTTGTTCATCCCCAAATAGATAAAAAAAAATATTTTGGTAAATGAAAGGAAAGAAACGAAAAATTGGGAAAAATACAAAAAAAAATCAAATTATACAATTTAGCATTAGATTCGTAGATGATATACACATAAAATAGAATTTCAAAAGTAATGGAAGAGAACTGCGAATGAGATATCTCATTGCCTTGCGTAGAATGTTTGTGTGTATATGCATATTACAGCGTTAACTAGTTGAGAATTATAAGGCAAGCTTTACTATTTTTTCCATTTTTGTTGTGAGCAAATTTTAGTTCTGTATCAATGTTGCTATGCAAACAATAGCGAATCCACACACACAAACACTTTACGATTCACATATATGTATATGTATATCTATATATGTATAAGGTAAATCTTGGTTGGATCGTTGGGGAAACTTGCCTGTTTTGGTAGCTGTAGTACTTGGCGTCGCGTGGTATCGTACAAAGCTGTTTGCCGTAGCAGCATAGCACCTGCGGGTTGAATGTGTACTTGCGGCCACAGCAATAGCCTAGGGCCTGCATCACGGGATCTATTTCAGCCTCAAACACCTCGGATAACTGCACAGAAGGAATACAACAAAACAACAAAATAGAAGAGGTATATATTTTGTCGAATATTGATTTTTGAGTATATTGATTGCAATGAATACCTTGGTGCAATAACGGTAGACACGCGACGTTTTGCGATTGTAGAGCCACGCATTGTCAAACATTAGCCAGACATCGTCGACGTACTCCCATGGATCTGTGTATCGACCATTCAGTATGTTGGTGCGTATGGTGCCCAGATCCATTGGCTTCTTCACAATCTCAAAGTAGTCGGGTATGCCAAGAGCCTGAGGATCGACCGGATAACGAAATGGCACGGACTCGGGCTCCTGCCGGTACAGCTTATCCAGCGTGGGTAGTAGTGCTGTGCGCAGCTCTTCTGGATTGAATTCTAGTCGAAAATATATATATATATTTTTTTTAAATAACTTATAAATACATATATTATTTGGCATGCATTCTATCACCTCCTTACAAAAAAATAAATAAATATTTTACTAAGAAAATAAACAAAAAATAAAATAATAATAATGTTAAATCTAATAATATCAATGTTAAATTTTATATTAAATTTGTTATAAAATTTACTATTTTTTTTTTAATTTTACAATTACGTTGTCAATTGTATTCAAGTTGTAATTTTAAGTTACTTACGGCATTTCTTCTTCTTGTCACCAGCCGCTGGCGCAATAGGCTCCGGCACCAAGGGCTTGGTTTCCGTTTTGATCTTGATATCTGCCCCGCCGCCGACAGCATTGCCATCGATGGCGCCATTGATTTCGTCCTTGACATCGACGCCGGCAGTACCACCATGGGCGCCATCACCATGTGCACCACCAGGAATACCGGTGCCACTGCCCGCCGCCGATTCATCGACATCCATGGGCTCAGACTTGATCTTGACATCACAATCGCCGCCATCTTCGGATTTAATCTCCATTTTGATCATGCTGGTGCCATCATTGTTGACATTTTTGCCCTTGCCACCAGTGGAGCAATCCATCTGAGAGTTATCACCGTTGCCGCCGCAACTGTCATCCATGAACTCCTTCTTCATCTCATCGTCCTGCTTGATGGAGTCCAGTTTACCCTTGGATGACATGCCGCCGCCGCCGCCATTGCTGCCGTTCGTATCATTGGCGCCACCCGGCGATGGTGTCTCATCGTCATTGTCACGGGCAGCCGCCTCCAGTGCCGCCATTTGTGAGGATAAACTCGAGCTGCTAATCATGCGACTCGGCACCGTCGTAGGTGCTCCTCCGTTCTCATTGTTGCTACTGCTGCTGCTGCTATTGTTGTTGTTGTTGTTTGTGCTGCCGCTGCTGTTGCTGCTGCTGTTGTTGTTGCTGTTGCGCGCCATCAGCAGCAATGTGTTGCTGGCGGGCGCTGAACTGCCGTTGCCATTACCATTGCCACTGCTGGATGCGGTTGTCGATGTGGGTGTGGCCACCGACGAGGATGCACAACTCAGTGGTGTACTCACTGCCGTCGTGGTCGTCGTTGTGGCTATGATGCTCGCCGTGCTGCTGCTGCTGCTGCCACCACTGTTGCTGCTGCTGCTGCCGCCGCCGCTGTTATTGTTGTTGTTGGCGGTACTGCCATTGGCGCTGGTGGCGCAAGTGGCTGCCGCAGAGGCGGGTGTGCTGCTGGTGGCCAGGCCAGAGGCACTGGTTGCCGGCACTGGCGAGGCGGGTATATACGATGGTGTTGCTGGCCGATTGCTCAACGGCTGCATCAGGCTGCTGACTGAGGGCGGATTGTTCGAGGGCGTGCCAATGGGTCCGTTGGACATGAAACTGGGCGATGGACTGGGTGCAGCCACAGTGCCACCACCGCCACCACTATTGGCGTTTGCATTGGCGTTGGCATTCGCATTGCCGCCAGCAGTCAAGGCATCCAAACTGGTCGGTGTCGGTGGCATGTTGTTCATGACATTGCCACTACCACCACCAGGCTGTTGTTGTTGCTGCTGTTGCTGTTGTTGCTGCGGTGTCTTCTGCTGCATGGGTGAGCTAAAGGCAGTCGTTTGTTGCTGCTGCTGTGGCGGTTGCTGCTGCTGTTGCTGTTGTTGTGGAATTGATGGAGCATTGCTGTAGGGAGACAGCGGCATCAACATAGCTCCGCCTGCTGAGGATTGCTGCTGTTGCTGTTGCTGCTGTTGTTGCTGTTGCTGTTGCTGCTGATGCAGCAGTCGCTGTTTCATGATCTCATTCAGCGGCTGATTCTGTGCACCGCCAGCACCACCTCCATTCGCATTGATGAACTGCTGCTGATGTTGCTGCTGTTGCTGGCCAGGCACAGGACTCGTTAAGACACCGCCGACAGACGCCGCCTGCATGGTCTGCTGCGTATTATAGGGCGATAGCACTGGATTGGTCACCATGCCACCGGGACTGGGGCCGGGCGGTCCGACCAACATGCTGCCCTGTCCGGGCTGCTGTTGCTGCGGGAATTGCATGCGCTGTTGCTGCTGCATGGCCAGCAGATTGCCACCGGGTGAAAGGCTACGCATGCTGGCCGCCAAGCTGGGTGGTTGGCCGGCGGCATTTGGTTGCTGTTGGTTGCCAGGCACCAGTGGTCGCAGCTGCTGTTGTATCATGCCGGTTGGGCCACCGCCTCCCCCACCGCCCATTGGACTGATGATGGGGCGGACACCTTGTCCGGGCTGCTGCTGCTGAAGCGTACTGTTGGTTAATGAGGCGGGATTGACGACGCCTCCCGCGGGGCCGACTTGTTGCATTTGGAGCAGCTGCTGATGCTGTTCCTTGCGCTTGAGACGCTTCTCCTCCAGCTCCTTCTGGATCTTGTAGATCTTCTCGGCCAGCAAATGATAGTATTCGGATCGTGACTTGGCCATCTCGTACATATCCTTCTCGACCTTCTCCGCATACGACACAAGGTTATGCATACGCTTGTCCTGCATGGTGGTTGGGTCCGATGTGGGAAAGATGGCCTGCACCAGCTTGTGCACCAGATGATTGCGCAGATCCGCTGTCACAGATTCACGCCAGTCTTTCTCATTGTCGCCGCTGCTGCCGCTGCCACCGCCACCTCCACTGCCGGGTGTGCCGCCAACACCAACACCACTGCCAGCGGCACCTGCACCACCAGCCCCGACCGTCGCATTCGAGCCGCTCGACGAGTTATTGTTGTTGTTGTTGTTGCTGCTGCCGCCAGCTGTGGTGTCAGCTGGCATCAGGACACTGGCGCCACCAGCATTAACATTATTGTTGGCACCAGGACCAGGAGGTCCCGTGGCCACCGCATTTCCATGTCCTTGCACCTGTGCTTGTGCCTGTGCCTGTGCCTGCAGCAGCTTAATCTTGGCCAATTGATCAGGCTGTCCACCCACCAACTGTTGCTGCTGCTTGTCGCCGGCATTCACAAAGTTGGCATTGTTGAAGCCAACATTGACGGATAGCGGCGTTGGAATGTTGCCCAATTGTTGTTGTTGTTGTTGCTGCTGCTGTTGTTGTTGTTGCTGTGCATTCTGTTGCTGTTGCTGCTGTGCGTTGGCCTGCTGATCCACCATGTTGGGCAAGGCACGTCGGCGTCCAGCAGCTGTGTTGCAGCCTTGCAACATCAGTTGCCCGCCCTGCGCCTGTTGCTGCTGTTGCAGATTGTTGACATCGTTGGCTCCGGCCAACACATTCTGGCCGGGCACGGGCACTGGCACTGGTACTCCACCGCCTGGTATGGCGTTACCCGGTCCTGGCTGCACGCCCAGCACACGCACCGCCGGCGCACCCTGCATCCGAATGCCAGGCGGCATGCCCTGCGCCGTTGCTCCCATCATGCCGCCAGCTACACCACCTGGTCCCGTCTGTCCAATATTGATCTCGAAGCGACGTAGCTCTTGCTGCTGTTGCACTTGTTGGTGTTGCTGCTGCTGCTGCTGTTGTTGTTGCGCCGCCAACTGTTGCTGCTGTGTCATATCCGTGTTACCCTTGGCCACATTCGGAGCACCCGCCGCCTGCTGCTGCTGTTGCTGCTGCGGCAACACTATGGCTGTATTCTGTTGGCCGGGAGTAGCGCCAGGAGCTATTTGCTTGTTATCCACAACTCCCACGCCTACGCCAACGCCCACACCGACACCGCCAACGCCGCCCAAACCAACACCTCCAACTCCGGCCTGGTTTTGCTGGATATGTTGCTGTTGTTGGCCCTGTTGTTGCTGCTGCTGCTGCTGTTGCTGCTGTTGTTGTTGTTGTTGTTGCTGCTGCTGCTGCTGCTGTTGCAGTGGCGCCGCATTGGGAGTGTTGCCACCACCGCCCGCACCACCTGCATTCTGAAAGAGCGAGTGATTCTGGCGAAACGGCAGGCAGATGATGCAGTCCGACCGCTGACAAGTCTTGTAGTGGAGCAGTATCTGCCGGGAGGATGTGCAGTGCTGCATGGTGCAATCCTTGCTCTGCTTGCAGGTGGCCATGTGGGCGAGCACCGCCTTCATGGCTTTGCAGTAGTTGACGCTGCAGACCTCGCGATTCGGATTGAGGTTCTCGCGTCTGTTGCACTTGTGTGCATGGAGTAGCAACATCAACTGTTGCTGTATCTGTTTCTTGCGCTCATCCGACATGCTCCCCGGCACTGGAGCTGCTCCTCCGCCACCCACTGACGGCGACACTCCTGTCCCAACTCCTTGCTGCTGTTGAGATGTGCCCGGTTGCTGTTGCTGCTGTTGTTGTTGCTGCTGCTGCTGCTGCTGCTGTTGCTGCTGCTGCTGTTGTTGCTGGGCATGACCCAACAATTGATTTGGTTGTGGCGCTCTTGGTCCCAATGCTCCCTGCTGGACACCAGGTTGCTGTTGCTGTGGATTCATTTGAGCATTTGCTGCAGCCAATTGCTGCTGCTGCTGTTGTTGAGGATTGCCAACCAGTCCACCGGGACCTGGAGGCGCACCACCATCGCCGCCGAGACTGGACATGGGCACCACAGTGCCAATGGGTCGATTGCCCTGTGGCATGCCGGCACTCATATTGGGGGCGACAACGGCACCACCTCCACGCTGCGCCATTTGCTGTGCCAACAGCTGTTGCTGCTGCTGAGGATTATTACCGCCGGGTGCTCCATAGTTGCCGACTCCATAAGGCATATTATTGATCTGACCTGCAATCAAAGAGAGTTAACAGGATTAGAGGTCAGGTTGCAGCATTGTGGAAGGCATCTCGGACAATGAGGAGTCGACTTGCGATTGCTTACCAAGTTGCATATTGGGATTCTGCATGCGTGGTCCACCGCCAACTCCAACTCCGGGTCCGTTGCCGCCACCGCCGCCACCGGCACCCATTAAATGCGGACGCATCATATGCTGTTGGCCCACCATGCGTCCCATCATTGGACCATTCTGCATGTGCATGCCCTGATTGGGCGCCGATGCAGTCACCGAACCGACACCTACTCCGACACCAACGGCACCGACACCAACACCGGGCACAGCATTCATCATGGAACCGCCGCCCGGTTGCTTCAGTGTGTTGACCATGCCGGCAGCACCCAAGCTACCCATGCCGCCGCTATTGGTGAGCACCATGTTGCCGAGATTGCCCTGTGCGATGGTGTTCATGCCTGTGAATGGAATTGGGAGCAGAGAAATGGCAGGTGGTATCGATGGTACATTAGTTGCTGTGACTGCTGTCGAAGTCAATTTCCTCCACTGGGACTCACCGGGTATCGCATTCATGTTGTTGTTGCCATTATTCGATATGGATATGGACATGGTTATGGGATTGACCATGCCCATTTGATTGGGGACCTGCATCACTGGCGTATTGGGTGACTGCAGATTGGGTGACTTGCTGCCCAGCTGATTCATGCCGGGAACAACGATGCCACCGCCGGCACCCTTATTCCCCTGATGTTGGAGCAGCTGTTGCAGATGCTGATTATGCAGTTGTCTAAGCTGATTGCCGGCAGCGCCACCGCCACCGCCATTGCCACTGCTATCGTCACCGCCGCCGCCGCCACCACCAGCTCCATTCATCTGAGGTGGGACGACGCCGGGACCAGGTCCCTGGGCGGGTGGTTTGTTTGGACCGCCAGCACCGGCGCTAGCCGCTGATGTGACCACATTGACGCCGCCACCGCCGCCCGTGTTCAACTGATCGGACCAGCCACTGTTGGAAGACACCAGCTCATCTGGCAGATTATCTTCCAGAAAAAATGGATCCGCTAACGAGTCGAAAAATATAGCAACAAATGATTATTATAATATTGAAGGATTTTAAATTGATATGGATCTATTGTATATACATGTACATATGTTGTCTACTCACATGGATCCATTTTGACCCGCTTCTGTGGCGGCTCCTCCAAGTGATCGGTCATCATGTAGATATTGTTGATGCTTGCCGTTGCAAGGCAGCGAAATGTGTTTCTTTGTAAATTAATTTCACTTTCTTACACCTTTCTTATTTATTATTATTCTTGTTGTTCTATCTTTCTGCGGAGTTGAGGGACGCAGTTGCTCCGTCCCGTATTTGCAGAAAACAATCACTTGGAGGGGAAACAGCAATAACTAATTTCCCCAAAACAAAAAAAAAATAAATTTAAAATATATTTAACAGATTTTTCACAATTTATAAATTTCCCTTTCAACTAACAGAGAACACATTACAGTTTGTGAGTTTGTTTTAATATATATATTTAGTTTTTTTTTTTCAATTCTACTTCAAAAAGTTCTCTTTTTCGCACGGATATCTTTCAATTGCAATAAGTAAAGATTTTTTGTTGTGTTGCTTTTGCTTATGCTTTGTTTTGTTTTGCTTTGCTTTTCGCTACTTTCGTTTCGTTGCTTTCTTCTTTTTACGCTTTTTACGTTTACTTTGCAGCATATACATGTACTCGGGACTCTCCTTACTCGAAGTGGAAGTCGATGTCGACCGGTAAATATAATTTGTTGTTGCTTTTGTTTATTTACTTATGTTGTTTGCTTGTTTGTTGGTTGGTTTGTTTGTTTGTTTGTTTGTATAAAGTTTTGTATCATAATAATAATAATAATGATGGCGATGAGAGATTACGACATCATTATCCGCGTTATTGGCTTAATAAATTGTTCTAGTACATTTTTGCATAAACTTGCAGGAGTTGTTCTCATTAACAATTGATACTCCTTTGTTAAAATTATTGTTGTTATTATTTGATGTGTTGCTGCTGCTCCTGCTACGGTTGTTGTTGTTGTTGTTGTTGTCGCCTGGCGCTGCGATGAAGACGACGTCGACGCCGTCAACGCTATCGTCACCGCGTCCGCGACCGTGCCTGCGGAGCACGTCGCTGATTCTGTTGGTTCGCCGTTGAGATCGTTGTTGTAGCTGCTTCTGCCACTTCTGGCGTCCCATGCGCTGCCAGTTGTTAATCGCCGTCTACTCTTCTCCAACTCCACTTTTCGCTCCTGCTGTTCCTCTTCTTCTTCGTGATGCTGCTGCTGGTGATGCCTCTTAATATTGTTGATGTTTGAGGAATAAGTGTTCGTCGTATTGTTGTTGCTGTTGTTTGTCATACAGCAGCATGCGCACGAGTGCATTTTGTGGGTGGGTTAAGCGCCAAATCCACCAAATTGGCCGAATTCTAGAGATCGGCCTTGGTCAGGATTCGCTATTTAGTATGCAGATTGATTGTTTACTGCCTTCGATGATGATATCCCACAACTGCAGCTGCCTGCAGGTGATTTTGTAAGTTGTAAGTTGGACAAAGGACGAGACAACAACGATGATGATGCTGATGCTGATGATGATGACGACGACGGTGACGACGAGGGCGACGCACGAAGAAGGTGTGAGAAAAGCAATCAAAATGGGCAACAAGCAAATGCGCGCAATATTGCATTTGCTTTTGCTTTGCTTTTCCAATTGCATCCACACTCCACTCTCCACTCCACTACATCACATCTTCACATCATCTCGTCTTCTGTTCGATGTCGGCCGAATATACTTTTTTTTAATTTGTAATTAATTATATATATATATATATATATTGTGATGAATGATGAATTGGTGTTGGGCTTTTAGTTTCTTGTTGTTTTGTTCACTTGTTTATCTGAAATGTTTAGCATGTTTTAAGAAATTCTTTTTCTTTTTCTGTCTTTGTTGTGGCTGATGTCGCGCTGCTGCTGTTGCCGTGTTTACATTCGTTTTATTTAACATCGCACATTTACTGCAAGAACATAACAGAGAACATAACAAAACATGAAATTAATTTCACAGAATGCAACATTTGTATTTGGGGGACCTATGCGACGATTCACATTTGTTTATTCACGTACTTTAACACATAAAACGCACACATAACACACTAAATATTATAACTACAAATCGCAAAATGGCATTTTTCGTTATTTTATTTTATTTTTTTTTTTTCATCTGTCTTTCGTTCGTTCGTCCGACTGAATGCGAATGCGGCTACCGCTGCTGCTGCTGCCGCCTGCTGACCGAAGACAACTCGCTGCTTTATGTTTTTAGTCTCTCTTGTTGTTGGTCGCTCTTAGTATTCGTCATCTCGCTGATGTCTGGCTCGACTCAGACTACTCAGTCTGGCAATCGTCTACGTGTTTCACTCTCTCTATGTATGTGTCATGATTTAATACATATACATGTGTGCGTGTGCGTATCGGTGTCGCACACACAGAGAGCGATAGAGAGTAATAGTATCTGTATCTGTATCTCTATACCTCAGAGAGTAATGTATCTGTGTGTATCTCGTTAGTTCGTTTGCGCTCTCTCTCTCGCTCTCTTTCTGTCTCTCCGAGAGCGTATCTGTGTGTGCGTGCACTTTTACTTGGCCAACACGCACGCACAGAATGTGCCAACAGCGTGCACAAGTGCGGCGCCAGCTTTTTAAAATTGCGCGCAATTTTTTGTAAACAATAAAAAAAAATATATATAAAAAATTAACAAAAAATTCAAATACATTATTGTATGACGAAACAATTTTAGGAATGTACATCAGCGACTGAAAAAGCATGGCATTGGGTTTCATAAAAAAAA
This sequence comes from Drosophila quadrilineata, assembly GCA_018150725.1. Classification (NCBI taxonomy): domain Eukaryota; kingdom Metazoa; phylum Arthropoda; class Insecta; order Diptera; family Drosophilidae; genus Drosophila; species Drosophila quadrilineata. Next base: position 12,569,918 of record JAECWN010000432.1, read on the forward strand.
AATATTTTGCTTCCGCATTTGACAATAGGTGAACACCACCAAACATATACATAGGAATACGACAGTTGTTTTCAGAGCCGATGTCGAGTGACGATTAAACAGCAAGAGCACATACCAGACCAGACCAGACCACACATCCGCAGCAGCTGGAGCTTTTAAAAGCTTTTCGTGAACTCGAACGCCACTGCGAATGGTAGGTTGACTGATTTTAGCGAGTATATCGCAATACACATACACACTCACAACCACGTACACATTTACTAAAACAAAAAAATACACACACACGCACGCACACATACACTCTGACACAACAGGCGCGCGCCCAACGCATATGCACATATATAGATACACATATAAACGTTTATTCTCCGACTCGTTTGAGAGGCGCCGTTTTCACTGCACACACGTATACAACACAGCGAGACAATAATGACAGCGAGTAGAGAGCGAGAGAGCACATATTAAATGCTTGCTTTGGTATTGGTATTTCACACTGGTGTGCATACACACAGCATAGGCATGGCCAACGAGTGCGAGCAGCATTGGAAAAAGAAAGAAAAACAGACGACAGAAAATATATTCCTTTTTTTTTGTGTCGCTGCTCGTCCGTTTTCTTCGAGTCGTATCAAAGTTTTCTATTGCAGAAATTTTTGTGTTGTAGGTGTATTTTTGATTTTTTGCGGCGTTGAAAAAAATTATTAAATTTTTTGCACTAAATTCGAAATTCCGAATAATTACGAAAAAAAATAATAAAAAATTTCAGGCGATTTTATCACTTTGTTTAATTTTTGAAAAATTATTATTTCGGAGCGCAGTTAATTTTGTATTATTTTTCAGAATTTTGCTTAATTTTGCATTTTTACCATATATTTTTAACATTTTTTGTTAATTTTACACAATTTGTTGAAATTTTTTTGCAACACTAAAACAAAAATTTTCAGTCCGCTTGTGTTGCAGCAGAAAGTCAACTGATTTCGCGAACGAGTAGCAACAGAACTAGAAAGAAAGACTGAAGCTGAAACGACTGCGACTCTTGTGTGTTGTGTGTTAGTGCCAGACGACGTCGACGACAGCGACCAACGACGACCAATAACGTCAACCAGTGGCGGCAATGGCGAGTACGCGTATTCGGCGTACTGTGAGAGCGCACTCTCAGAGTGCAGATACCACAAAAGAGAGACAGGGCTATTTGAGGCGAGTGTTGAAAGAATCGGCAGTTTTAGGCGGCGTGCGCTTTGTGTGTGTATGAGGGAGAGAGAAGAGTCAGAGCCACTAGATAACAAAATAACGAGTAGTTGCAGTGTTGTACAGTGTGGTGAATGAGCATGTTTTTAGCTGTGGCGGCAACGCTAAGCGCTATGTGAATTTCCAAAAAACCAAAATTTAGTATCGTTTCGTACCAGGATGTGCCAGTATCGCTATCCTTGTTTAGCAACCCGGTGTTCACCAGCAACTGGTCACACCTGTATTGAATTAATATACACATATGTAATTATAAAATTGTATTTCAATACTGCCACCATAATATGGTTGCCATGTCCCATAATATTTTCTCATCGCAATTTATTACTGCGGAGATGAAATTGCGTTCGCATTATTATTTTCAAAATTTTGTAAAAGCGGTTGAGCATTATTTTTTGTTACACTCACATTAACTAATATTTATATAAAAATAGAAAAAGAAAAAAAAAAAAAACATAGGCACACACGAAAATGAGTACGACAGCACAGATATAAAACGAGATGGCTAGACAACAACTAAATACGCTGTTGTCCGAATACAAAGTGTGAAAGTGGGACAAATAGAGTAGTCCCACAGCACTCGGTGAGACGTTTCAGCGAGTATGCGTGTATTTCTTTCGCATGAAATTATTTTGTGCTATTGCTAATGTTGCTGCCAACGGAGAAATTTATTAAATTGTTGTTTTACAGTTCTCAATTTTTTTGTTTTTAATTGACAATTTAGGGGCTCTATGTAAGATTTAAGTAAATATTAACCGGCAAATATCCACACAAACAAAAACCATCCACCTATTCCGAGCATTTGTACATACATACATATGTAATGTTTCATACACAGGGTATACATATACATACATACATATGTACATATGTATGTATCTCTTTGGCTCTCAGCAAAGTGCGCCAATTTTGTCCAACAACTTTCTGTATCATAAATATTATTTCCACGAAAGGGCCGATGAATTTTAAAATGCAAGCACAATTAGGGGTCCGTTGATTTATAATAAATGCAGCATTAGAAATAAAAACAAATTGCATTAATACCTTAAATACAATAACGCGACAATGCTATCGAAATATAACGAATAGAGAGGAGTGCGTGATTGTTTTTATTCTATTCTATTCGTATATGTATTTACATTTAATAATAATTAATATTTCATCATTATTATTTTTATTTATTTATTTTAAATATATTAAAAATGGTTATCTAACAAATCTAATTAGCAGTAAAACTTTTATGTAGCGTACTTATGGTCATATGTAAGTACAATATAACGATAACTATCGTCAGTATCGCAGCGTCAATTACAATTTCGTGCCCATCACCAATTATTCGTCGGTTCCTCTATTACTCGCAACGAATTTTCGAGTTTCGTTGAGTTTATACTTAGGCGCCACGTTTGAAAAGATCATGCAATTATATTTTGTAAGTGTAACACTATTTTATATTTTGGATTTCTCATTCAGGGCATTTAGGAGAAGTTCACTTTAATTGGTATTAATAATTTCATAAAAAGAAATAGAAAAATCTGCTATGCAAGCATGTTTTGGAGGGCAGGCAAATTAGTAATTATCGAAAACTCGTCAATCGATATAGTCGACGGATGACAGCTGAGTGTAGTTCACAAAGTATTCGCTAGGGTCGCCAAGGCTGACACATAATTTTGAAACGACCTCTACGGGCGCAAAACAGAGATGTTTTATTTCGATAACAAATAAATCAGCTTTTAAATGCTATCTATCGCCTAAGAGTATGCATCAAATATAATTATTGGATTTTGTTAAGAAGTTCGAAGAAATATCAGGCAATTAATTTCCCGGCTTTGATCATATTTTAAATCGGTATCAAAAGGTTTAACATGTTTTGGAAAATATGGTAAGGAGAGTAAAAATTGTAACAAAATCGTTTTTTGGTACCAAAAATTGATACATTTGCAACTTTGAGAAGCCATAACTTTGTCGAATATCAACCGATTTTCAAAAATTTTGCGTTTCTGTCAGTGGTTATGATCCTAGTCTGAATGTGCATCAAAACTCTGTACTTTTCGCTACATTTAAATTTTCGATTTTTTTTTTTTTGGCCGTTTTTGAATATTTCCTCCTTGTAAAACTGTGAAAAAAGTGAATCTTTTTAAATCGAATTTTTTTTGAGCCTAATTGATTTCTGGCATCAAAATAGGTATAAAAATTCCTACCGCACTTGATTTGAAGCGATATTTTAGAAAATATGGCGAAAATACTAAAAAAATGGTCAAAAACAGCTTTTTGAGAAAAAATTGATATCTTCCTCATTTTTGAGACACCATAATTATTCCAAATCTTCGCCGATTTTCAATATTTTTGCATTTCTGGTTTAGGCTTTGATCATATTTTAAATCGGTATCAAAAGGTTTAACATGTTTTGGAAAATGTGGTAAGGAGAGTAAAAATTGTAATAAAATCGTTTTTTAGTACAAAAAATTGATACAGATGGAACTTTGAGAAGCCATAACTTTGTCGAATATCAACCGATTTTCAAAAATTTTGCGTTTCTTTCAATGGTTATGATCCTTGTTTTAATGTGCATCAAAACTTTGTTTTTTTTGGTACATTCAAAATTTTCGACTTTTTTTGGCCGTTTTGCATATTTCCTCCTTGTAAAACTGTGAAAAAAGTGAAACTTTTTAAATCGGATTTTTTGGAGCCAATTTGATTTCTGGCATCAAAATAGGTATAAAAATTCCTACCGCACTTGATTTGGAGCGATATTTTAGAAAATATGGCGAAAATACTGAAAAAATGGTCAAAAACAGCTTTTTGAGAAAAAATTGATATCTTCCTCATTTTTGAGACACCATAATTATTCCAAATCTTCACCGATTTTCAATATTTTTGCATTTCTGGTTTAGGCTTTGATCATATTTTAAATCGGTATCAAAAGGTTTAACATGTTTTGGAAAATATAGTAAGGAAAGTAAAAATTGTAATAAAATCGTTTTTTTAGTACAAAAAATTGATACAGATGGAACTTTGAGAAGCCATAACCTTGTCGAATATTAACCGATTTTCAAAATTTTTTCGTTTCTTTCAATGGTTATGACCCTAGTTTAAATGTGCATCAAAACTTTGTTTTTTTTGGTATATTCAAAATTTTCGACTTATTTTTGGCCGTTTTTGCATATATCCTCCTTGTAAAACTGTCAAAAAAGTGAAACTTTTTAAATCGGATTTTTTTGAGCCTAATTGATTTCTGGCATCAAAATAGGTATAAAAATTCCTAACGCACTTGATTTGGAGCGATATTTTAGAAAATATGGCGAAAATACTGAAAAAATGGTCAAAAACAGCTTTTTGAGAAAAAATTGATATCTTCCTCATTTTTGAGACACCATAATTATTCCAAATCTTCACCGATTTTCAATATTTTTGCATTTCTGGTTTAGGCTTTGATCATATTTTAAATCGGTATCAAAAGGTTTAACATGTTTTGGAAAATATAGTAAGGAGAGTAAAAATTGTAATAAAATCGTTTTTTTAGTACAAAAAATTGATACAATTGGAACTTTGAGAAGCCATAACTTTGTCGAATATCAACCGATTTTCAAAATTTTTGCGTTTCTTTCAATGGTTATGATCCTAGTTTTAATGTGCATCAAAACTTTGTACTTTTTGGTACATTCAAAATTTTCGACTTTTTTTGGCCGTTTTTGCATATTTCCTCCTTGTAAAACTGTGAAAAGTGAAACTTTTTAAATCGGATTTTTTTGAGCCTAATTGATTTCTGGCATCAAAATAGGTATAAAAATCCCTACCGCACTTGATTTGGAGCGATATTTTAGAAAATATGGCGAAAATACTGAAAAAATGGTCAAAAACAGCTTTTTGAGAAAAAATTGATATCTTCCTCATTTTTTAGACACCATAATTATTCCAAATCTTCACCGATTTTCAATATTTTTGCATTTCTGGATTTGGCTTTGATCATCGGTATCAAATGGTTTAACATGTTTTGGAAAATGTGGTAAGGAGAGTAAAAATTGTAATAAAATCGTTTTTTGGTACCAAAAATTGATACATTTGCATCTTTGAGAAACCATAACTTTGTCGAATATCAACTGATTTTCAAAAATTTTGCGTTTTTGTCAGTGGTTATGATCCTAGTTTGAATGTGCATCAAAACTCTTTACTTTTCGGTGCATTTAAATTTTCGACTTTTTTTTTTGGCCGTTTTTGAATATTTCCTCCTTGTAAAACTGTCAAAAAAGTGAAAATTTTTAAATCGGATTTTTTGGAGCCAATTTGATTTCTGGCATCAAAATAGGTATAAAAATTCCTACCGCACTTGATTTGGAGCGATATTTTAGAAAATATGGCGAAAATACTAAAAAAATGGTCAAAAACAGCTTTTTGAGAAAAAATTGATATCTTCCTCATTTTTGAGACACCATAATTATTCCAAATCTTCACCGAATTTCAATATTTTTGCATTTCTGGTTTTGGCTTTGATCATATTTTAAATCGGTATCAAAAGGTTTAACATGTTTTGGAAAATGTGGTAAGGAGAGTAAAAATTGTAATAAAATCGTTTTTGGTACCAAAAATTGATACATTTGCATCTTTGAGAAGCCATAACTTTGTCGAATATCAACCGATTTTCAAAAATTTTGCGTTTCTGTCAGTGGTTATGATTCTAGTTTGAATGTGCATCAAAACTCTGTACCTTTCGGTGCATTCAAAATTTTCAACTTTTTTTTGGCCGTTTTTGCATATTTCCTCCTTGTAAAACTGTCAAAAAAGTGAAAATTTTTAAATCGGATTTTTTTGAGCCTAATTGATTTCTGGCATCAAAATAGGTATAAAAATCCCTACCGCACTTGATTTGGAGCGATATTTTAGAAAATATGGCGAAAATACTGAAAAAATGTTCAAAAACAGCTTTTTGAGAAAAAATTGATATCTTCCTCATTTTTGAGACACCATAATTATTCCAAATCTTCACCGATTTTTAATATTTTTGCATTTCTGGTTTAGGCTTTGATCATATTTTAAATCGGTATCAAAAGGTTTAACATGTTTTGGAAAATGTGGTAAGGAGAGTAAAAATTGTAATAAAATCGTTTTTTTAGTACAAAAAATTGATACAATTGGAACTTTGAGAAGCCATAACTTTGTCGAATATCAACCGATTTTCAAAATTTTTGCGTTTCTTTCAATGGTTATGATCCTAGTTTTAAAGTGCATCAAAACTTTGTACTTTTTGGTACATTCAAAATTTTCGACTTTTTTTGGCCGTTTTTGCATATTTCCTCCTTGTAAAACTGTCAAAAAAGTGAAAATTTTTAAATCGGATTTTTTTGAGCCTAATTGATTTCTGGCATCAAACTAGGCATAAGAATCCCTACCGCACTTGATTTGGAGCGATATTTTAGAAAATATGGCGAAAATACTGAAAAAATGGTCAAAAACAGCTTTTTAAGAAAAAATTGATATCTTCCTCATTTTTGAGACACCATAATTATTCCAAATCTTCACCGATTTTCAATATTTGTGCATTTCTGGTTTAGGCTTTGATCATATTTTAAATCGGTATCAAAAGGTTTAACATGTTTTGGAAAATATAGTAAGGAAAGTAAAAATTGTAATAAAATCGTTTTTTTAGTACAAAAAATTGATACAGATGGAACTTTGAGAAGCCATAACCTTGTCGAATATTAACCGATTTTCAAAATTTTTGCGTTTCTTTCAATGGTTATGACCCTAGTTTTAATGTGCATCAAAACTTTGTTTTTTTTGGTATATTCAAAATTTTCGACTTATTTTTGGCCGTTTTTGCATATTTCCTCCTTGTAAAACTGTGAAAAGCGAAACTTTTTAAATCGGATTTTTTTGAGCCTAATTGATTTCTGGCATCAAAATAGGTATAAAAATTCCTACCGCACTTGATTTGGAGCGATATTTTAGAAAATATGGCGAAAATACTGAAAAAATGGTCAAAAACAGCTTTTTGGGAAAAAATTGATATCTTCCTCATTTTTGAGACACCATAATTATTCTAAATCTTCACCGATTTTCAATATTTGTGCATTTCTGGTTTAGGCTTTGATCATATTTTAAATCGGTATCAAAAGGTTTAACATCTTTTGGAAAATGTGGTAAGGAGAGTAAAAATTGTAATAAAATCGTTTTTTTAGTACAAAAAATTGATACAGATGGAACTTTGAGAAGCCATAACTTTGTCGAATATCAACCGATTTTCAAAATTTTTGCGTTTCTGTCAATGGTTATGATCCTAGTTTGAATGTGCATCAAAACTCTTTACTTTTCGGTGCATTTAAATTTTAGACTTTTTTTTGGCCATTTTTGAATATTTCCTCCTTGTAAAACTGTAAAAAAAGTGAAACTTTTTAAATCGGATTTTTTTGAGCCAATTTGATTTCTGGTATCAAAATAGGTATAAAAATCTCTACAGCACTTGATTTGGAGCGATATTTTAGAAAATATGGCGAAAATACTGAAAAAATGTTCAAAAACAGCTTTTTGAGAAAAAATTGATATCTTCCTCATTTTTGAGACACCATAATTATTCCAAATCTTCACCGATTTTCAATATTTTTGCATTTCTGGTTTAGGCTTTGATCATATTTTAAATCGGTATCAAAAGGTTTAACATGTTTTGGAAAATGTGGTAAGGAGAGTAAAAATTGTAATAAAATCGTTTTTTTAGTACAAAAAATTGATACAATTGGAACTTTGAGAAGCCATAACTTTGTCGAATATCAACCGATTTTCAAAATTTTTGCGTTTCTGTCAATGGTTATGATCCTAGTTTTAATGTGCATCAAAACTTTGTACTTTTTGGTACATTCAAAATTTTCGACTTTTTTTGGCCGTTTTTGCATATTTCCTCCTTGTAAAACTGTAAAAAAAGTGAAACATTTTAAATCGGATTTTTTTGAGCCAATTTGATTTCTGGCATCAAAATAGGTATAAGAATCCCTAACGCACTTGATTTGGAGCGATATTTTAGAAAATATGGCGAAAATACTGAAAAAGGGTCAAAAACAGCTTTTTGAGAAATATTGATATCTTCCTCATTTTTGAGACACCATAATTATTCCCAATCTTCACCGATTTTCAATATTTGTGCATTTCTGGTTTAGGCTTTGATCATATTTTAAATCGGTATCAAAAGGTTTAACATGTTTTGGAAAATGTGGTAAGGAGAGTAAAAATTGTAATAAAATCGTTTTTTTAGTACAAAAAATTGATACAGATGGAACTTTGAGAAGCCATAACCTTGTCGTATATCAACCGATTTTCAAAATTTTTGCGTTTCTTTCAATGGTTATGATCCTAGTTTGAATGTGCATCAAAACTCTTTACTTTTCGGTGCATTTAAATTTTCGACATTTTTTTTTGGCCGTTTTTGAATATTTCCTCCATGTAAAACTGTGAAAAAAGTGAAACTTTTTAAATCGGATTTTTTGGAGCCAATTTGATTTCTGGCATCAAAATAGGTATAAAAATTCCTACCGCACTTGATTTGGAGCGATATTTTAGAAAAAATGGCGAAAATACTGAAAAAATGTTCAAAAACAGCTTTTTGAGAAAAAAATTGATATCTTCCTCATTTTTGAGACACCATAATTATTCCAAATCTTCACCGATTTTCAATATTTTTGCATTTTTGGGTTTGGCTTTGATCATATTTTAAATCGGTATCAAAAGGTTTAACATGTTTTGGAAAATGTGGTAAGGAGAGTAAAAATTGTAATAAAATCGTTTCTTGGTACCAAAAATTGATACATTTGCATCTTTGAGAAGCCATAACTTTGTCGAATATCAACTGATTTTCAAAATTTTTTCATTTTAAATTGGATCAATGCATTGAATCGCATCAAAATAGGTATAGAAATCTTTACCGCACTTGATTTGGAGCGATATTTTAGAAAATATGGCGAAAATACTGAAAAAATGTTCAAAAACAGCTTTTTGAGAAAAAATTGATATCTTCCTCATTTTTGAGACACCATAATTATTCCAAATCTTCACCGATTTTCAATATTTTTGCATTTTTGGGTTTGGCTTTGATCATATTTTAAATCGGTATCAAAAGGTTTAACATGTTTTGGAAAATGTGGTAAGGAGAGTAAAAATTGTAATAAAATCGTTTCTTGGTACCAAAAATTGATACATTTGCATCTTTGAGAAGCCATAACTTTGTCGAATATCAACTGATTTTCAAAATTTTTTCATTTTAAATTGGATCAATGCATTGAATCGCATCAAAATAGGTATAGAAATCTTTACCGCACTTGATTTGGAGCGATATTTTAGAAAATATGGCCAACATTTTCAAACTGCTAAAAAAAAAATACGTTTTTTGGTGAAAAAAATAAAGACATTGTGTTAACTGTGAACGGCTTTTAAAATTTTAACCGATTTTAAAGAAATTTGCATATCTCCAATCGGTTTCTGGCATCAAAAAAAAAAAACGTTTACATTAGTTTAAACAAATCGAAATTATTTTTGTTGAAAATTTAAATATTTTTATATTATTAACTAAAATCTTCCCTAACCTATTGGCATTCTATACTCTACACTCCATTAGTCTAAAATTTCTAGTTTTTCTCAATATATAAAGGGAAGATATGGCTTGTTCAGGGAAAGGCTACGTAGACCTTCGGACGCATGTGTGTATATGGTCGGTAGGTCTGTAGGTCGGTAGGTCAGGTTGCCAAAGGACAGGTAGGGGCTCTGTGATGAAAAGAACAACGTGTTGCAATTTGTAGTTGGAGCAATTAATGTGGCATTGTCTGGATTTGGTAGGGAATCTATTGTGAACTCATTTTGCGCTTGTCTTTGTCGCCTCCTTGTCCCTTGTTTGAGGTTTGAGAGGTATCTGTGCCGCTCTTGCCTTAGTTTCAATTTGCGCACAAAAAGACCAAAGCAATCCGATGCAAATGCAACAACGAGTAAGTGAGTAAGAGACAGAGAGAGAAAGAGAGAGAGAGAGAGGGAGAGGGAGTAGCAATTTTCCCATCGACTGTGGCAGTGGCAGTGGCAGTGGCACTGACCGTGGCACACAAAACACCACAAACGGCACAGTAGGGCGTGCGGTGCAAGATCTGAGGAACGAGACCCGCCGCGGGGCGCCCAACTGATTATCATTTCGACACCCCATTTATGTTACACAGTGTTTTTGTCGGCATTGCCTCTGTGTTCTTCTCGACTCTCCTCTGTTCGCCTGCTCTCTTTCGCTCTTCCAACGGTCGTGTCTATGCGATCCGAGAGAAACGCAGTGAAATTAATGTAACAAGTGCATGCCACAGAGACAAAGAGAGAGTGAAAGAATGAGAGGGAGAGACAGACGTAGAGAGATTTGAGATTTTTGTCAAGTGATTTCCCGGAATGTGTTAGAATCCTCTTGTTTCGGCACTGTTTTGCGGCATCGCATCGCATTGCTCATGGGCCTGTAAATTGATCCTGTTGACATTTTTAGTGCAAAATTCGAGTCGGTCACAAAAAAGGATACCGAATCCAAGCACCACACTCCAACTCCAACTCCAATTGCAACTGCTCCCAAATGATTTGTTAGCGACTCTTGTTTCTACTAGCAGCACAGCCAAATGGTCCCTGACCTACTGAACCCTATACCTAACCTCTTACCTATCCTAACCTATGTCAGCTTCGACAATAACAACAAAAAATAAAAACTGAAACAAAATTTGTAATGTAATTAAAAAATGATTTTTCCTTACAGCATCTGATCGGGTATATCTACGACCTCTATTACATTCGATTAGCCGCAAATTTCTGAGAAAGGTCCTGCCACGCATGTCGTATCAGGTCAACGCGACAAGTGCATTGCGCAATCTGTCGCGTGGTCCTCATATTCTGAGGGGCGTGGCAGGCAGAAACTCAACAGATGTTGCTGCTCCAGCCACACTCAAAAAGAAAAAAAGAAAGGTTAATATAAAATTGAATTCGTGTGCAATTGTGGCACTTTTCAACAGTAGTTTATATGATTATGATTTTGAAATTTTAGCAAACCTACAAACTAAATTTTTAAATATATTAAATTAATAGTCAATAATTTCCGAAATATATAATTGATAAGTTAAAAAAACATAATTTGTTATTTTCAAAATATTATTTAAGGATGTTGAAATTTTTGGAATGACCCTAAGATATATACCCTAAAAAATATGTTGAGAATACATTGTCAGAAATGACAAATATTAAACTTAAATTTTATTTATCTACTAAAATGCAAGAAATGTAATATGAAGTAAAAATAAGAGATGTCTGTAGTCTGTCTAGAACTCTTTCAAAATATATAAATATAACATAAACATAAATTTTAATATAATTATTTGTATAGAAAAAGTTAAGATCCGAGCAATTCTAATGCTCAACTCCGGCCTGTTTCTGTTTTCAGTTCTCATGGTTGTGTTTGGTGACTTCTAGAGAGCTCAAAGGCAATTGTTGAAAAACCCCCCAGATTTGGCCGATAATCTTGGGAAGCCTACGACAGAACGGCCAAAATATTTGCAGACAGTGAAAGGATTTAAATGCGAAAATCCCTTAAATCCAATTAAAATTAAGCTGCATATCGACCATGACCATGGGAATTGCAAAGGATAATGGCAAACGAAAGGCATAAAGGTTAACGGGTTAAGGATTCTCAAAACGGCTTAAGACACTACGCCAAACTCCGAGCAATGCAAATTTAATGAAAATTTCAATTGAAGGTCCATGACTGACCCACTAATAAAACGAAGGACCTCATCGACCCTACCTGACGGCTGTTGTATGCCTTGTTGCCTGCTGATGGTCATCCAAGGGAAAAAGGGGTGACGGTTGATGCACAACTTTGCTTGCGGATTACCGCAAACGATCCTTTGACTTTTCCTGCTAAGCGATCGTAAAGCGTGGATTATGCATTTATGGCCCCCCAGCTACCACCCATCGCACACACACAATCCTGGTTTGAGGACTCACTGTACTGCATAGTAGTGACCAGGAACTGCAACTGCTACTAGGACTACGACTGCCACTGGTAAAGGTAGAGGTAGTCGTAGTAGTAGTGGTACTGGGTGCGGTTTAATCCGAGACCACCACAAAGATCATGGCGCGTTCATTTAATCTGCTCAGTTGGGTGCAAATTGTGTCTCAGGCGTGCAGGACACTCTGACTTATGCAGCTCGACACTAGGTAAGCGGTTAATCCTGGCTAAGGCCGCTTCACAGGATTAGCAGATATAATATTTCTACAGATTCTTCTCCTTTTTGTTGTCTTTGAAAATCCAAGCAGATCCGCATATATGTACATATATATTCTATATAGAAGCTTTGTTGGTTTGTTTTGCTGTTATGACTAATCGCGGAAAAGTCAAAGGCAAAAGCCATCGGAAAAACTTGCTATACCTGTTAATCGGGGTAACTACCTGCCTTGCCTGTCTCACTTTTGAATCCGCGAACGAGTTCTCAATTCGCGATACTCTTTCTCTCTCTCTCTCTCTCTCTCTCTCTCTCTCTCTCTCTCTCTCTCTCTCTCTCTCTCTCTCTATCTCTCGTGTTGTGTCTCTGTTGCTCTTTTTATAGATTGCATTAAAACCTTCAAGAGACCTGTTCTTAAATACACATTTTCATCCGTGTTACTTAAATATTTTGCTAAATGTTTTATTAATTGGGGTTCCTACTTTACTTCCATTTATCTTAAAACTACCTTAAAACTAAGATATACTTTCAATACTTCGATGTTTAGCAACTTGTTTCTTAAAGGAAATATTTATGGATTTTTTTAGGACAAAAAAAAATTTTCTAAGGACATCGTAAATTTGGCTTAATAAAGATACATGCAATTTTAAAAATTTTCTCAATATTAAATTTTGTATAAAAGTCTCTTCTTTATTTTAAGATTTATGCTAATATAAATTTAAAAAAATTTGGAATTTCGTAAAGTTACTCATTATTATTTACTCATTTGTATAACAATAAATTCAATTGTAATCTATCTGTATTTGCCAACTTAATATCTTTATATAACCTTTTAAACTCATAGCCAGTTTTTTAAATTTAACTCTAAGCTACAATTAATAATAAAGAAATAAATTATTTTTTTTATAATAAGTATTTGTTGAAATCCACAAAAATACTTGATTTTTGAAAATATTTTTCAGTACATATTTTTTAAATAATTATGTGGTTCTTCTTGATGGAATATTTTCAAAAGTAGCTATATTTTGAAGTGCATATATTCAATGAAAATTTTGTTCAATCATTTTAAGTTTCAGTTTCATATTTACAAAAAAAATTCTAAAAAAATATGATTTTGTCTATATTTTTAAGAAATATTTTAGGTATCCAAAAAATTCAATAAAAACGAAATATTTTTGAATCCCATTGCACAAAATTCTAATTTTTTTCTAACTGACGTTCCGCAGTGATTTTTCTACAAACATACGTAGCTGTAGATAGTAAAGAAATATTTAAAATACAAATTGTGGAGGAGCTCTTAGCAGACACAACCTATGTAACCTTCGTATATAAATGTGGTAACTTGTAGAGCATTACTTGGAGAAGGTGCGAAGTGGTTTGTACTCCGTTTGACCTACTCCTGTTAACTGGCGCACACTTCAAGTGGGCGTCATCTTCGCCTCACATTCTAGGCAGGCACACAAACACTTTCCCATCAATATGGATACATTATGTATGTAAGTGGAATGTATGTTATATGTACATACTTATATATATATACATATATATGTACATATGTATCTATATCTATGTGGAATGGAGGGGGCGTGATATGTTATCTTCATTGTAACTGAGGTGGAGCAGCTAATTGATAAGTTTACCAAGCAGAGGGACAATAACTTCTAGAAATGCTTATAAAGGTAGTGCACAGTGGGTGCCATCAGTTCTCCCATATTGCCGATCAATCCCGATAATAATTAATATCACAGGCAGCACAAATTATAATTATGGGTTAATAAAAAATATGTATATCAGCGGATTGCAAAAAAATACATAATTTACGTATTTACTTCGAAGTTGAACACATGTTATACTTAAAAAGTGCAAGTTTAAATTGTGATTTTAAAATTTTTAATTATTTCAAAATAGCATATATAAAAAAACAATAATAATAAAATATAATATAATAATATCAAATAAAAATATAGAAAAATTTATAAAAAAAAAAACAACAAAAAAAAGTTAAAAATATACTATCCCTTCACGATTAAGATAGTCCCAACAAAGGACAAGCTGCAAAGCAAGGACAAGCTCCAAAAGGAAAAGCAAGCAAAGTTGGCAGATATAAAGGAACATTCTGATTAATACGCACACACATGCACATACGGAACCCATGTATACGCGTGCGCAAGTATGTGTATGTGAATGGCCAAAGGCGTTGAGAGAGCGAGTGAGAGGAAGAGCGAGCGAGAGAGCAGCTCTCTGTTGGCTTCGGCGTGCTTGTTGTTTTGTTGTTGCTCATACTGCTGCTGCTGCTGTTGTTGTTGTTGTTGCTGCGCTGCTGCCGTTGCCGCTGCCGCTGCATAGTGTGGTGGTGTTTGGTACCGCCCCTTTAAATACAGTTATTTCATTGGGCCGCGACTACAAATTTATTAGTTTTTATTGTTATTGTATTGATATTTGAATTATGCGTGCGGAGTTGAATTATTCTGTTTTGTTCTCAAGACACTTTCCATATTATGTATCGAGTTTATCATGTTGCTGATACACTTCATACCCTGTATTTTGGGTTGGCATAACTGACTAGGAGTATAGTTAATGATTTTTGGTTGATTTAACGTAAAAGTGTTTTTAAAGAAGAGTTACATATATTGTTTAAGAAATTCAATGGAAGTTTTCTTTGGCTTTGCTTTTCTAATACAACCATATGCGTGTAAGTATGTGCGTATGTGTGTGTAGAAACAAGTATGGAGCACTATGAGCGTATCTCACACATACTCGCAGGCACGCATTTCTACACACACACACAGAGAGACAGAGAGAGAGAGAGAGAGAGAGCGAGACTGAGAGTAATGCTCACCCAATTGCTTTGACACACAAACCCACACATAGAAATTAAAACAAAACGCCTGCGGCGTCCACAGGCAAGAACAGCAATAGCAAAAGAAACAGCAACAACAAGAACAACAACAACAACAACAATGCAAACAGCCAGCAGACCAACCAACTATATATATGAGAGTGTACACGGATGGGAGAGCGAGCGAGATGAAGAGCAGAGCCAATGTTATGCTGTGTTGAAACGGGCTAGCAACGGGCAAACGGTACGGTGGCAACAACCACCAAAACAAGCGAAGGCGTTGGCTAGCGTGTGCGAGAAGAGCACAGCACGTGTGCGCTGCTAGCGTCGTCGTCGCTGCTTGCTGCCGTCATCAGTGATTCGTTTTGTACGTTGTTAGACTCTCTCGCTGCGTTTTGGAATTCAGTCGACAACGATAATTACCGGTGGTTGTATCTCGAGCGCTGCGACTGAGGCCCAAGCAGACAGCCAACGACCAACAACACAATCAACAAAATCGAAAACGGAAAACCGAAAACCCGCGCGCTCTTCCACGCCAAGCCACCATCGAGCATCAAGACCGACAACGACAACAACAACAGCAACAAACAACAGCCTTGCCAAATGCGAATAATAACAGCAGATAAAACTTTTGCGTGTATCTGCGTGTGTGTGTGCACTTATAAAAATTTTAAAAAGCAATTTATAGTGTAAATCAAAAGAAGAAGAGAAACTTATTTTTATTGACAATATTTTGTGTGCAAGTCGTGGCCATCTTTTCCCCCCTGCCTGTCAGTCCCTCTCTCTCTCACTCTTGTTCTTCTGCTACTATCTCTCAATCTCTCGCGACGTGCAATTATCAAAAAAACAGAAACAAAAACAAAAACAAAAACATAAAAAAGCTCAAAACGAAGACAAAAAGCAAAACAAAAAGAAATTTCGCGCAAAGCCGGTGGAACAGCAGCGTGTGTGCGCGACTTTTGCTAAGAGGCCTCAGAGCCCTATAATTATATGAGCGAGTGTACGTTGTGTGTATCCCCACATGCATATCCGTGTGTGCAAGTGTGTGTGTAGCCGATAAAAGCAAAAACAATACAAGTGAAAAGCGTGCCATAATTACAACACACACACACACACAGCAAATGCAACAGCAGCAGCAGTCCAATTTAATAACTATAATCAAATATCTAAACTAAATCAATAACGAGCAATGTGTGAAATTTGTTAACAACGCATCAACAACAACAACAACAACAACAACAACAACAACAACAACAACAACAACAACAATCAGAAGAACAAGCTTCAAAAGGCGCAATTCAATTTAAAGAGGTCCTTGGAGGTTGAGTTGGCATCATAAACAATTCAATTGCCAATATGATTGACGCCGCCTGCAATTATTTGAATCCCTATGCGCTCTCCCATTCCACGGCCATGTTGCAGCAGCAACACCAGCACCAACACCAGCAGCAGCACCTACAGCAACAGCAACTGCCACAACAGCAACAGTCACAGCAACATCCTCATCCACATCCACATCCACAGCAACTGCTGCCCACACAGCAGTTGCAACAGCAACAGCAACAGGAGCAACAGCAACCAGGACATAATTTCATTAGCTCCTCCTTGCTATCTGCCTCCGCATCGTCCTCCAGCTGCAACTCGAATGCTTCCTCACCATTGTCACTGTACGGTGGCAGCAAACAGGCAACTGCCACAACAGCAACAGCAGCAGCAACAGCAGCAGCAGCAATGGCAGCAGCAGCAGCAGCAGCGGCAGCAACGGCGACGGCAGGAACAACGACAACATCATCCAGCACGCAACCATCGATGGTGGCACCAATGAAGCTGGAAATGCAATATCCGCCACAGGCCTCATCCACGGGCAGTGCATCGCCCAACTCAAGCATATCGCAATCGGCGGCATCATCGGCATCGGTGTCACCTAGTATCTTCCCATCGCCAGCTCAATCATTCGCCTCCATATCCGCCAGTCCACCGGTACCGGGCGGCATCTCCAGCTCCAACTCCAACTCCAATTCGAATGCCATCTCTGCCTCCAATTCCGTGCCGAGCACAACATCTGCCGCAGCGGCGGCGGCGGCTGCTGCTGCTGCCGCTGACTTGGGTGCGGCGGCGGTGGCAAGTGCCGCCTATGGCTGGAATACGGCTGCCTATACAGCGTTGCCCACACGGTAGGTGTCAATCATCAATCAATCAACCATTCAAAATCAACTCTCTTCGATTCAAGATTACAAATTGACTAACTCCCATATCGTATATTGTTCTCTTTGATTTTTTCTTTTTGTAGAACTCAATTTCCGTATGCGCAATACGCCTCCGATTACTATGGCAATGTGGGCGTGGCGGCATCAGCATCAGCCGCATGGTTCTCGCACCAGGAGCGCCTGTATCAGCCGTGGTCATCGCAAACGTATCCCAGCTTCAACTTCGATGACATCGCCTTCCAAACGCAACTGCAACGCCGCTCCGTCCGCTGCACATGCCCCAACTGCACCAACGAAATGAGCGGCCTGCCGCCCATCGTCGGACCCGATGAGCGTGGCCGGAAGCAGCACATCTGCCATATTCCTGGCTGCGAGCGCCTCTACGGCAAGGCGTCCCACCTCAAGACCCATCTGCGCTGGCATACCGGGGAGCGGCCGTTCCTGTGCCTCACCTGCGGCAAGAGGTTCTCCCGGTCCGATGAGCTGCAGCGGCACGGGCGCACCCACACCAACTATCGACCGTATGCCTGTCCCATCTGCTCCAAGAAGTTCTCGCGCAGCGATCATCTCAGCAAGCACAAGAAGACCCACTTCAAGGACAAGAAGACCAAGAAGGCACTCGCCGCCGAGGCCAAGGAGCAGCAGGCAACCACCATTAAGCTGGAGAAGAGCGATAAGACGCTCACTGGGAAGAAGACCACTTCCAAGACGACGACAGCCACTGGCACAGCCACTGGCACATCCATGCCCGCCAGCACTGCTGCAGTCCAGTTCAAGCAGGAGCAGCCGGAGGCCAGCTTGGGATATGCACCCTATATGAACCTCTATCAGCAAACGGCGGCAACAGCAGCTCTACCACCGCCTCCACCGTTGTTCCAGCCACAACAGCAGCAGCAGCAGCAGCAGAGTGATGTGGCAGGGAACAGTAGCAGCTACGAACCTTGGAGCAGCAGCAACGCCAGCAGCAATAATCGTGCCATGGAACCGCAGAATCAAACTACCTCATCAAGTGCCAGACCCATAACTGTAAGATCGGCGACAATATCCAGCGGCAACAGCAGCAGCAGTGCCACCAGCAGCAGTGGCGGTGGCGGTGGCAGTGGCAGTGGTGGTGGCGGTGGCAGTGGTGGTGGCGGTGGCAGCAACCAGACACCGCACTATGCAGCGCTTGCCATGCAGAGCGAGTCACAGCTGGCAGCGGAATATGGTCTGACCATGTCGGGATTGGCAAGCGGTGCCAGCGACAACAGCAGCAACAGCAACAGCAGCAGCAGCTGCACCAACTCCAATGGCGGCTACTCCGCCAATCTTATTGCGCCGATGAAATCCGAGTACACCAGCAGCTATCCGACGGAGTTTGCCAATAGCTCCGGCTATGGCTATGCCCATCCTCATCACCATCATCATGCTGCCCACGCCCATGCCCACGTCCATGCCCATGCTCATGCCCATGCCCATCATCATCATAACGCGTGGACCGCCGCCTATCATCCGCATGCCACGGCCTAAACCTCAACCCACACCTTAACCTCAACCTGCACCTGAACCTCATCCTTATCCTGCCTACAAAGTGTGTGATCCGTAGTCCTTGTTGTTTGAATGCCGGAGAAATTGAACGTGATTTGTGTTTTATATTTTAGTATATAGTGCATATATACTAAATATTTTTTTTTTATATATTATTATTATTATTTTTTATGTGAATTACACAGAGAAGTCGGTTGAAACCGCCATATTCTTGCCTATACTATATACACATATAGTGTGATCGAGATCCCCTTAAAAAAAATAATGCATTCTAATCAATCCCAAAACGTAAACCGATATCCTCTAGTTATTGTTTTTTTTTTTTTTTTTTTTTTTGCTAGTACCCTAATTGTTTTTGTTAAGTGAAAAACAAAATTCAACAGTATATACATTAATATATAGAATATAGAATATCTGATAAAGTATCGGAAATATCTTAAATACTTACTAGATAAGATTAAGAAAACAAAAAGAGAAAACACTTTTTTTTTCATAGGTTAAGTGCATTTTTTTTTGCATGTATGTAAATATAAATTTATATATATATATATATAAAATACATAATCGAAATAATTGTGTACCATAAAAACATTGTAATATTTGTTAATTGTCTTTAAGATAAATTATATAAACCAGAAAGCAAATTAAACAAATTACACTCCCATTAACAATCCAATTAAAAACGAAATAACAACAACAACAAAATATATATAAAGAAATACAACAAAAATATTCAATACCAAAAATTAAACGACTTTTTATTTACTTAACTATTCCAAGCCCAGGATCGAGATTGGGAAAATTTAAAAAAAAAAAACAGGATTTTGCCGCAAATTGACTTTGTTTTGTAGGGGAAAATTATCCTTTTTCTCGTTTATGAGAAACTAAGCAAAGTATAATTTTAAATGAAAATATATCTAAAATATAAATATTTTATATATTATCTGTATGAATGCAATCCGCTTCCATTTTCAAAATGCAGATATTTTTTCAAGTATTTTTTTTTAGTATTTTATTTCGCTACTTTAAAATTTATTTTACATTTATGTGTTATTTTCTATATATTTTTTAGATTGAAAAATAAGTTAAAGGGTAAAAAATACAATAATATTATAATATTTTTTTGTTGAAAATATAATTTTTAAATTTAATTGTTTTTGTTTATAATATTACTTCGTCTTATTTTCAAGCTTAATATATATTTGTTTGCGAACCCTTTAAGTATATAGTTGATTTACTTGATTTGCATTTATTTAAATTTGATATGCTTAATTGCATCTTCAATATGAATAATATGCCAAAAACTAGTTCTAATTGAAATTGACAATATATGCTTTTCTTTTGAGGAAACAAAACAATTTTTGTTCTGTATTTTTTTTTTCGACAAATTGCATTTGTTTTACGAGTCGTTATAGGAGAGTTCATGGTTCTCAGCAGGTCGTCGGTGTCATCGATTTATATATGTAGTATGTCTGGGGGTGTGGCACTCTTCCCTAAAGAAAGAGATAGACAGAGAGTGTCTGTCTCAGAGAGAGAGAGAGAGAGACAGCGATTAGATAGACGCGTCGTTTAAATGACTAAATCAATTGCGATATGCGTTCCTTCAACTTTTGTGGCTGCAGGCAATACTTTAAGTTACACTTTCGCTGTCCAACAGCCCAACAACAATAGCAACAACAATAACAATAACAATAGTGAACATTTACAAAGTTAACATTTTTCGAGCCATTAACTCCGAACCAAAGCAAAGGCATAAACAGCAAACACAAACTATGCCCAACCCAAAAAAAAAAAATAAAAAAATAACATAACTACCCATAACTTACGCGATGGATATTTGTATTTTACACGCAATAAAAAAAATATATATATATACATAAATAGAAAGAAAGAAAGAGGAGAAAAACCGAAAAAAAGTGAAGTGAAGAAAAAAAGCCAAAGAAAAATTAACAAATCATAACATGATCATTTATCATCATTAAGGCGAGAGTTACAATCCCCAGTCCCAAGTGCCAGTCCCACTCTCAGTCCAAGTCCAACTCAAAGTCATACTCCCAGCAGAAACTCTTACCCACTTCCAGCTCCATCTCCATCTCCAGCTCCATCTCCGGCTCCAATGTTGTAGTTCCATTGGCGCTTAGGCAACAGCCCTGTGAACATATGTAGTATATGTACAGCAATAGCCACAACTTCAGTTATAAATCAATCAGATTTATTTGAGCTGACCAGCGAACAACAAACCTCAAAATATGTATATACATATATCTATAAAACAATCAACCAAAAAAACAAGGCAAAAACAAAACAAAAACAAAGGTAATGAATTTGCGGTCAACGCGTCGTATGATTAACGCTCGTGTGAATCTGATGCCATCTACACCTAACCCTAGTTGGGAGTACCTTGTCAACCATTCCATGCTCGTACTCTCGCACCAGAAATCCGCTTTCAACCATCACCACAATCACTAGTGGGACGGACGGGCTCGTTCTCCTCTCAGCTTGATTAATATATGTATGTATGTCCATACATAGTACCAGGAGGAAGCTCCGGTCACATAAATTAATACATTATGTGTAAGATGAATTGATGGATACCACTCACTACATATGTATGTATGTATGTATGGACAGACTGGTCATGAAGATGAAGGTGGTCATGAAGGTGGAATGCACTGGCGATGCTCCTGTTCAATATGCATTCTATATATTCGTAATTAACTCGCTTAGAATGCTAATCGAGTCCATAAGTTATGGCAATATGAAGTCAATCTACAATATCATTTTCAAGGATCTTGCACTGGGTGAGGACTATACATACAAACATACATATAAGTAAAGGGATATGTGGAAAAATGTAATAATAATAATAATATTATTATTATTATTATTATTATTATTATTATTATTATTATTATTATTATTATTATTATTATTATTATTATTATTATTATTATTATTATTATTATTATTATTATTATTATTATTATTATTATTATTATTATTATTATTATTATTATTATTATTATTATTATTATTATTATTATTATTATTATTATTATTATTATGATTTTTTTTTTTGTTTTTCGTTTCATAAATTTATCTTCGTAATATTGAAGTTAATTTTGAAATGTTGGTTGAACTTCAAACTTCAGTCACAATTCAATCAGCTATTGTCCTTAAGTGGCAGTCTACATAGTTCTTAGAAATTGGCGTTAACTGACACCACCTACAGGTCTATCGGATTGACACACTTCAGGCCGAGTCAAGGGGTACACTCGCTGCCATAAGTATTGTCACACGTCCTCAGAAAGAGGGCTGAGATAGAGAGAGAGAGGGACGCGAATGTGGAAAACACTTGGCAGCGACTCACGTGACATGCCATGTGAAGTGGGCGCTGAAGACGATCCACTTGATGGCTCTAATTTTTTGATCGAAGCTATAAATAATAGAAATGTTATATAACCACTTGACAGTCTGCTGACCGGGCGCACTTTGTGTTTCAGCTTACAGGAGAGAAAGGAGACCACAGCCAACATTAAAAAAGGAGATCAACCGAAGGGAGAAAAGAAAAAAACACGAGAAGGGAAAAAGAAATGTGAAGAATACAGAGGAGACCGCCTTTTTCCATAGAATACGGTTTGAAGTTGCACTGATCCTGACAGGGTCCTGACGTCAACCAGCAGCAGCATCGGCAACAGCGGCAGTGACCGCAGCTAAGGACACCAAATTGAGTTGCGATTATCGCTGCTTGGGTCTCTGGCATCGCTGCTCATCCTTTGTACTAAGCAAGCGTGTCCAAAGGACCAAGTGAAATGCGGTTTAGGTATACCGATTACTCATATATCTATGGCTATGGTTATGGGTATGGGTATGGGTATGGGACAAAAGGAGAGCAGCGACAACGTCAGCAAGGACATGACTTAACTAGAAAATGCTTAACATTTGCCACTTGGTATTTATTAGTTCTTAGTTCTCCTTGTTCACATTTCTCTTGCCTCCAACTACCATTTTTAAACTTGAGATCCTCTTTCCACACACACACACACACACACAACATATTTGTTGTCCTTCTTTTTTGTTTCTCAAGTGGGCGTTAATGACATGGTCATCGGTGATTATAAATGTTCCCTAATTCTCTGATCTCTGTTCTCTGCTTCTCTATACTCTGTTCTCGTCCTGTTGCTGTTTTGGTATCCTTTGGATGTTCATATTGTGTTCGTTGTGGCTTATGTTTATTAAAAAAGATTATTACAGCATATGGCTGTGCCCAGGATTTTGTCGAAGTCCTTGTGCATCTCTTGCCAAACTGA
This sequence comes from Drosophila quadrilineata, assembly GCA_018150725.1. NCBI lineage: Eukaryota > Metazoa > Arthropoda > Insecta > Diptera > Drosophilidae > Drosophila > Drosophila quadrilineata. Next base: position 12,593,247 of record JAECWN010000432.1, read on the forward strand.
ACTGGATGCTGATATGGATCTCTGATTGATCTGTGATTATTGCTTGGGCTACGAAGTTGGATTCGATAGCGATCGCAGTCGAAAAACTGCCAAAAGTCAGAGTCCAGAGTCAATTGCAGGCTAAAGGACCTTTTCCTGATCCTGATTGCAGATCTTTTCAATCGATATGTCTAATTTTTTAACGAGAATTTCTTTAAGTAAATTAAGCATAAATTTTGCACTTTATTGAATTTCAATAATAATATAAATTATTATAATTATTTATTTTTTTTTTTTTGGAAATAATTAAAAGTAAAATAAACGAAATATTTTGAAATATATTTTATTTGAATGGAAAATGTTGGTAAACGAGTTTCTCAACGAAATGAAACTATACCTATACATCATTAGCCAAAAGGATACGCTGCAACTGTGCCTTAAGGACCTTAACTATTTACAAATTGGCCAAATATGGAAAGAGGCAACGTCGTGGGGCATGCCACTGATCGATTCTCGTATGAGGCACGTGACTCAATCAATGTCTCGCATATTAAAGCGTAACATACTCACACTCGATATCGAATTGGGAATCGGAAGGATGTGAGTTTATGATTTGGGGGATGCGCCTATTTAAGTGGTCAAGCAGCCACAATCCTGACAATCCTGACAACCCTGACAACTCTATCAGCCAAGGACTTGCCCACAATGGCTGCCTCATTGACATCTGTAGCATACAAATTAAAATATTTCTTCGTCTGTTTGTCTGTCTGTTTGTCCAAGCTAGTTATAGTGAGTTATATGTGGGGATAGTGCCTGGTGAGGGGTCCTTAAGACCCGCAAGAAATGCGGTCGATGCAAAGTGCGACATATGTGCAGTAAATAAATTTTTCACTTTTCATGCTGACAGCACATAAAAAAAAAAAAAAAAAAAAAAATAAGGAAAAAAGAAAACAGGGTACAAGGAACAGCAGCTAAAGGACTGTTAATGGCCCCACAATGACCAAGCGCATTTTCAACACACACACACATATACACACACTTATTGAGAGGGAAAAAAAGGTCCTTGGGTATGTTGTGGATTTACTTTGTTATGCATTCGAGGTGCACTTAATTTGATTTCATTGTTTCGCGCTTAGCGCATTTGTTGATGTCAAATCTACCGATACACATTATTGATGTGACACGCCCACTCATCACGCCCACGCCACCATATATAGCCACACTCTAAATCAAAAACAAAATAAACAAAATAAAAGGCAGTCACATTTTCATAACATTCAGTGCAGAACTTACAATTTTAAACATACAAATTTATACAAATAAAAAAAAATTTATTTAGCACTAAAATAATTTTGCAAGTCTTATAGTTTATTATAGTTATTTTTTTTAAGCTAGTTTATAGTTAAATGTAAATAAAACTTAGCTGTGTTTTCACTCGAAAACAGTTTTAAATTTAGATATTATTTTAATAAAATAAAATAAATGCACTCAAAAATGCTAAATTATTTAGTTTTATTGTAAAGCTTTTTAATTATTTGCTTTACGTTTTTATGTTTTTCTTTTTTATTACTTTAAAATTTAAAAATTTTAATGTTTTATTTTTCTAATTTCTTTTCGTACTTTCTTTTCTTTTTTTCTTTATTTTGTATTATATTACATTAGTTCTGAATTTATATTTTTTGATATTATTTTTTTTTAGTCGAAATAAATTAATTTTTTTTATGGGATGCATATTATTTGCAGTATATCAAATATCTATTAATATGCATTTAAATGCTTGTGGCATGAACAATGTGGCAGGCAGTTCATGCCCACGCACACACCCCCCACTCACCCACTATGCCACTTTCTCAGCTATATTCTCACCCACATTCATATCCCCATCCACATCCACATCCACATCCATATCGAGCCGCATACGCATCACGAACCCATACCAGAAACTGATGCCCGCCCATTTGAGGCAGTTGCAACTTGGATATAGGATAGCATATCTGTTGTATTCAATGGAGTTCCCTTCGTGGTGCAAACAAACGGCGTTACGAATTGATTAATTTTCTCTCTCAGACTATGACCGCGACTCTCTCTCTCTCTCTCTCTCTCTCTGTCTAACGCTCTTTCTCGCCGACCTCCTTGATAGGAGTGAGGTACGAGTGGACTTCAATTCGAGTGTTGCCTGTAGTTCTCTGTCTACAACAATTCAGAGCTGGAAAACCCCACAAATCGATTTGTTGCGCCTGATTTTTTGTTGCTATTGTTGTTATTGTTAAAGTGGTTGTTGTTGTTGTTGGTGTTGGTGTGATTTTAATACGGGCTTTGTTTTGGCGTATCCTTTATCGTTTATCCTGTTAGGTCCTTGGCTACACTGGCGCCACAATTCATTCGGTTGTGGTTCATTTGTTAGATTGCCATTGCCATTGCCCAGTCTCGAACATGTCTGGCGTTGACGTGAGCGCCGACAATTACCAGGTTCCTACCGCCATACACTTCCCCAACCATTCCACGACTCCCACTCCCACTTCCACTCCAACTACATCTGTGGGTATGGGTATGGATGGGGAGAGGTACGTCTGCGAGTGGTGCCAATGTCGGTCTCTCAAGACCCACCGAGACTGCCGAAGACCAAAAACATTGTTACTTGGTTGACATGTGGTCGACAGTTGTAAGCATTCTCTGTGTGTATGTGTGTGTGTTTTTTGCAATTATTATAAATCAACATTTTGATTTATGCATGTAACAAAACTTCAGTTACGTTCAGCCACGACACAAACTATGAAATACTATATGGTTAAATTTATGACCGAAACACTTACAAATCCTACAAAGTCTCTGCCAGCTTGACATGCCACTTATTCTCTGGCCACAACTTCCCAATGGGGCCCCAAAACGTCAACAGTGTCAAGCACCCAGAACAACAACAACAACAACAACAACACAAAACCCCACAACTACAACAATGCAACATTTTGCCCAAAACATTCTCAACAACTTCTCCACTCCGACATAACATCCTATATTACAAGTCCCATCTAGACCAGTCAATAATACCATATATATATATATATATGGTATATATATATATATTCACTGTAAATTGAACCACCTAATAGATATCACAATATTTTTGAGTCAATTTCAAGTTAAATTTTGGTTACATTTCCGAAAGATATCCTCGCACAGACCTCCAAAAAAGTATTATAATGTAATTGAAACATTTTCGAATTTTTGATGAATTTGTTAGAATGCAAAAATGGTAAAAGAAATCATAAAAGTGCCTGTTGAAATTAAGGAAAATGCCAATTTTAAGAAAATTATCAATTTTAGTAACTTTTTGAAACATTTTTGGCTATATCTTTGGAAATACTAATCAGAATCACCTCAAATAAAAAGCAAAATGTTAGTTATGAGATCTAGAAACGATCACAGTCAAAAAAAATAGGGTCGAAAATTTTTCAAGGGGTTAGTATGCAAAATTAGTAAAAATAAAAATTGGAAAATTTAAAAATAAGGAATTTGAGAAAATTTGAAATGATGAAATAATCTGATATCAAAGCCATTTCTTCAAATTTCATCAAAATCGGATGATTTTTGGCTAAGTTACGGTACTTCAAAGTTGAAAGGAAGCCGATTTTACAAAATTGGTAATTTCGGTTCATTTTCAGGATGTTCTTTTGCCATATCGAGGAGAAATTAATATACTAATTTTAATGTTTATTGAATCAATGATTGCCTGATTCACTGATATTATTTTTAATTATTAAAATTATTTTTGTGGTTGTCAATTAATTCAATTCGATTTTTCAACTCTGCTTCAACGAAATGCATTATCTGTGGTGGCAAGGATGAATCCTTGGGCTCATGATGTCACATGTACAACATGAATACGCAGGGATATGAGTGTTTGGAGTGGCTGTGTTCATTGTTGGCACTCGATGAGGACACTCGATTGTTGAATAAAAACAAACTACTTGTGTGTCGAGTAAATGGCAAAAAAAAAAAATAAATAATATATATACATGTATGAATCGCAATTTGCATAAACTTTTTATGTGGATGTTGTACAACAACAAGAGATATGAAACAAAAAATACAAGAAAAAGTGCAGAGAACAAAAAATGAATGAACGGAAACGGAAATGGATGCCACACGGTCAACAGCGTGCTCGATAAACAGCCGCTGTCCAGAAATGGGCGCCAATAGGCAAACTTAACAGCAACAATGCCAGGAATAATAAAAAAAACATACATATACAAACAACAGCAACAACAACTACATCAACAATGGCAACAAAAAAGAAGCGCTCTCTGCATAAATCACTGCCTGCCAGCGAAAGAGCGAGACAGAAAGAGAGTGTGTGCCACAGAGAAAGACATACACATACATATATCTAGAGAGAGAGAGAGTTGGAGATACTACTCTATGGCTAGCTGGGTAGTTTATAGGGTGGCGGTGAGTGGGGGGGGGGGACGGTGTTACAAACAATTTATTTGAAGCGGCGAGTTTGCATTTTTTATGAACTTGTCGAACATCGTTACAACAAATCCATGTACTCGATATACATAAAAAATGCATAAAAATGCGCCGAACAACTGCCCAACAATGAGAGGTGGCTGCTGGACATGAGGGGGGAGGGGGGGGGAATGGAGGGGATGACAGGACAGACATCGAGCTGCAGAGTTGCGAATTGCAGGACAACACTGCCAGGATATTGGCAGGCTGCACTTCCACAAATGAAAAAATTCCCAAGTTATTTTTACATACAAAAAAGCAAAGAATTAAAATAAAAATTGAAATAAAAAACTCAAATTAAAATTAAATTTTTGAAAAATCTTAAGATTATAATTAATATGATAATTAAAATACAACTATATATACGAAAGGCATTGCAAGTTATTGTTGTTCAATCTGTTGAATCTTAAATTTCAATTTTCGAATAATATACCTAATTATACATTTGAGATCCTTGAGGGTGTTCGAAAATTTCCCTGCAAATTGTTTGTGTGGTTGCTTCTTCTTCTCCAGCTCTCTATCTCTCTCTCTCTCTCTTTTTATTTTTCTTTTATTTATATATGTCTATACATATATATATATATATATATTTTTTATATATAGGGATATCTTTTCTATTCTTTTCCGTCGGTTGGCAGGGGTGCGCACAGTCCTTATCGAAACAGGACGTTTCATGTGTCAAGTTTGGTCTTCCTGCATGACGACACCATCGTTGCTTCGCTGGATGCTGCCACACTGCCACAGCCACTGCCACAGTCTCTGTTGCTGCCACTGCTACTGTTGCTGTTGCTGTTGTTGCAGATCAATGAATATTAGAGAGGACATTTATCATTTTGGCAAGCGGAAAAATTAAACACATACACACATGCACATGGATAAATAGAAGAGACGCTGCGCAACGGATATCCTTGACATATCCTGTCACTCGAAATAAAAAAAAAACAGACACATTCAAGTATTGTGTGCGAATCTGAATGTTGTTGTTGCCAATGAGACAAATCGCGTACACATAATCAGATACATTTGCAATCTGTTATCGGCAGCAGCAAATTGCATTGATTAGCTCTCGAGTTTCAACAGCAACTCAACACCGTGCCACACCTGACGGGAAGTGGCGGTGCCCCTTCTCCCCGTCTCCATTACAAACATACACACAGTATATATATATATAGTATGTACATACATATATGAATGTTGCATGCATTTTTAAACAAATTTTTGATTGTTGTTGCTCTCGTTTTTCTGCCTCTCTCATATGTATAAAATAACATACATACATACATATGTATATCAATTGGAGGAGCTTGGCCAGCTGCCTCTAAGCCCCTGTCCTTGTTTCTCTCTCCGCTCCCTCTGCTCCCCTCGCCAACCACCACAATGCATATGAAATGCCATTTATGCTTTATGTTCCTGTTAACTGTAGTCTATAATTATCGAGCAGAAGCTGCCACAGTTTCTCTTTATGTTTCTCTTTCTGTTTCTGTGTCTGTTTCTGTTGACGTTGCAACGTCGCTGCCAACGCCCAGTCTTCGGGAGCACGAGTTTGAATGTGTGATCTAGTCGGTCATGCTCAACTTACCAGATGCCCTTTTTATTCAGCAATAAAGCGAGATATACAAATTTCTTAATCAATTTACTTATGCAGTAACTGAAAATAATCGGAAACTGAATTTTCATCAAATTCCAACAATTTTTGGCAAAGTTAAACCAGCTCAAAGTTCGTAAAAAGCCGATTTTACAAAAATTACGAATTTTAACGTATTTTTGGCACGTTTTTGGTCATATATCGAAAAATACTTATCGAAATAACCTCAAATAATAAGCAAAATGTTAGTTGTGAGTCCTAAAATCGATTGGAGTAAAAATTTTTTAGATTTTTTATGGTTTTATCAAGGGGTTATTATGCAAAATGGGCAAAGAAAGTCGAAAAATTTAAAATGACAATTTTATAAACTTCTTTTGAAGCAGATTTAAACTGATATCAAAACCATTTCCAAAACATCTAATTTTATCATAATCGAATAATTTTTGACCAAGTTATGGGATTTCGAAGTTCGAAAATAGCCGATTTTTCGAAAATCATGATTTTCGCGTATTTTTAGCACACTTTTTGACATATCTCGGGAAATAGTCATCGAATCCTTGTATAGATTACTGTCAAAAAATTGGGCACAAAAATGTTACGATATTTTGTGATTTTGTCAAGTATGCAAAATTGGTAAAAAAAGGCTGAAATTTAAAAATTTGCTATTTTGGAGAAATTTGAATGCAGAATTAAACTGATATCAAAATCATATCTAAAAGCTCAAATTTCGTCAAAATCGGATGATTATTGACCAAGTTTTAGGGAGTTCAAGTTATGGTGATACGAAGTATATGCCCTCAATACATTAGATATGCTGAACTGTAGAGGAAGCATTATAAATCTGTTATTGGGTCGATATGTTGGTTTTGCAAATGCCTTTAATCAAGCCGCAAAAGGAAAAGTAATTTAAATTTGCAAATTATTTCCAGCAAAAGGCACCACTACTATGATGATGATGACAATCATAATAATGCTAATGATGATAATGATAATGATGAGAGGTGGCGGCGATGATTATGGGGTATGCGTGGTTTACAAATGGAATGGGGGTGGTCGGCGATTGAAGGAGTTTGACGCAGATCTGCTACCGACTCAGTCATCCATTAAACTGCCTCTGACTCTAGGTAGATACATACATACACATACATACATATGTACATATGTATATACATACACACATACATGACCGTATTTAAATTAGGCGCACATAATAAAGCCAATGAGTGATTTAGTTGAATTGGCAGCAATTGAATAAATTTTCCAATTGCCTGCATTTTCGCATTAGCATTAGAAGGATAACAGCGCTTCCATCTCTCTCACGCTTTCTCTCTCTCTCTCTCTATCACTCTCTCTCTTTCTATGTGTGGCGGCGCAGCTTACGCACGTCTCTTGTACGACTGGAGGCTGGAGGAAGTTGCTCCGCTCCGTGATCCGTGCTCCGTTCACGGCAATGCAAATACAAAACGCAAAATCAGTCAATCGAGCCGAGCGCTGCTCAACCTTTATTTAACCCTCTCACTCTCTTACTCTCTCTCTCTCTCTCTGTCTGTCTCTTTAACCTGCCCGTGCTCGTCTCAACCAACCATCCTTGCCATCCTTGTTAATTCTCATGCTCCCGTTTGTTGTGGCTGCCGTTGCCATTCGACGACGCCATTCATTCAAATTAGGTTGACGACGACGACGACGACGACAAGGATGAGGATGACGCTTCGTCGACCAACAATTTGAACCCTTTCGTGCGGCGCAGGCGACCGCCAATCGATTGGGGCAAGGGGAGATGGGGCGGTGTTCGGGTATGTGGATTAGCTTGAGGAGACAGGGGCTTGGATTTCATGGTGGGTTTCCAGTCATCCGTTGACTGTGTTTGACTTTGTCAAGTCTTTGAAGTTCTATACTGGTTTTTGGGTTTCCATTCCCCAATCCCCGCCTCGCCATCCCTTCCCATCAACTACTCTACTCTGCTTCTTTTTGCCATCGTTTATCATAGCTGTCTCCTCTCTCTCTCTCTCTCTCTCTCTCTCACTGTCTCTTTTTATCTCTGTTGAACAAACTTGTCGCCAAAGCACAAAATGAGTGTTTGTTTCATTTTCATGCGTTGACACCCATTTTTCAACTCGTTTGTTAACCCAATACATACACCGATGTACGTATATACATATATAGTTATGTACATACATATGTATGATCTGGGTGTCTGTATATATTATATATGAATGTTTGAAACTGGAGTACTGCCATCATGAATTGTGAATGACAAAAAGAGGGAGAAAAAAAACGAAAAACAATTTCAATTCAATTCACTTCAGTTTTGACAGTAATTTATACGGAACTTTCGAATAACTGAATGACAAATACTTTTTTAATAACAGTCTTGGCAGAAGCTTGATTATGAATACATATTATCATACTATATAATGAAATATGTGTATTTGAAATTTGCCATATATTTTTCAAAGTCTACTACAGAACGAAGCTATAATTTTGGCAGTTCTAAAAATAGTTTGAAGATAAACTTGTTTAAAAAGAACATGTAATTTTTAAATAAAAATATCGAAAAAATATCATAATAAATTCTGATCAGCTCTTAAGTCCTTTATTTGATTGATTTATTTCACATTAGCTCAATTCAACTCAACTTAAGATTAACAACAAAAACATTATCATTTCTAAAAATATTGAAAATATATTTATTTACTCTCAAGGATATTGTAAAGAGAGAGAGAGAGAGAGAGAGAGAGACTTATTCACTTTGAGGTATTTGATTCTCTCTGATTCTTTTGTTCAGCAATCAAAAATTACTTCATACAGTCTTAAGTTAATAAGGATGGATAACTCCTATTGATTCTCGAGTTTTGTGCAGACTGCAAAATATCCTTAAAGTGGGTGTTATTTTGATTGAAGTGGAGCGGAGTATGAGTGCGAAAGGGTCACATGCCGAACAACGGGGAATGGGAAACGGTACCAAGGTCGATATGCGGTGGCTGCGAAAAGTCCTATCAAAGCAGGACCGCCCGACCGCCTGTCCGACCGACCTACCGACCGACCGACCGACCGACTGGGCTAACCCAAAGTCGATCCCTGACAGCGCTGGGTCGGGCTGGGGCGGTTTTTGCGGAGGGGACACGCCCAAATGGTTTTTATTTCTTAGAAATAAATAGCTGCCGTTGTGGCATCGACTGAGACTCTGGATGAGGCTGAGACTTCCACTGAGACTTCCACTTTGACTTTGGTTTGCCATTTTACGCCTGCTGCCTTTTCTGCCTCCTCTTCTTCTTCTTCTGCTTCTGCTTCATGGTTGTTGTTGCGGTTGTTGTTGTTGTGCAGTTGCCGTTTGTTTTTGTTACCATTGATTGACTTTATGTAATCTCAGTTGATCATTTTGCTGACTTTGCTGCCACTCTCGCTGGGCGTGTCAATATTTTGACTATTGTCTAGTTATTTTCCTTGCTGTGAAACTTCTCCGCATAATGGTCACATTATCATATACATATATGGTTGAATTATACATTATCGTAAGCCTGAAAAGGTTACAGTATATAAATATCCTTTAACACATTTTCAACAAATGTATGAATAATTGTAGAAAAATTGATCCTTTATTGCAAAAATTAAATTATCTGCCTGATGAGAACCCAGTTACAAAGTGGAATTTCAACGCTTGGGAAATTATTACAAAACATATTATTGTGTTTGGTATATGACTTATATGTATGTATGTATGTGTGTATGTATGTATGTGTGTATGTATGTATGTATGTTAAGTTAGGAGCCGATCCATACATTCGCACTTAATGATGATGACGCCATCATCATCGGCATCGTTGATCTCGCTGCGATAAGCCGGCAGAGGCTTATGAGCATCTTTTGCTACTTTTAACTTGACATCAATCACACGACGAATGAGTGAGGAGTATGGATTGTAGGGTATACAGTGAGTAGGGAGTAGGGTGTACGGAGTAGTGAATGGCCAGTGGGCAGCGGGTAGATGAGGGAAGATGAGGCATGAACTGAGAGGCTGTTGTGGCTGCCAGCTTCTGTTAAAGACACACTCAAAATGCTTTTAAGTTTTGCGAATTATTATACCCATTAATCCTAACAATGGGTATGCATAGTACAACTATAAGTGAGAGATTTAAGAATCCATAAATAATTTATAGATTTAATTATTATATAAAAATATGAAATTTTCCCAAGTTGTAATTAATGAATATTATAATATGTTATTTCTTAACTGCGGGATTTCGACATTTCTAGAATAATTATTTAATATTTTAATACAGATGTATAATATTAAAAAAAAGAAAAAATTTAGAGAGTATTTTTGAAGTCGCCTTATGCATATGCAGATTTTGGTTAGATGTCTTGGGCCTATTGAAATTGTTTTTGTTTAGTGGTCGGTCGCTTGCCGGCGCTTTTACAAGACCAAAAGAAAAGGAAACTGCTGATGTAAAGATGACCGAACATAATTTTTGTGGGATTTTTGTTGGCATGGCTGCTTGGCTGATTGACTGCTTGGCTGATTGACTGCTTGGTTGCTTGGTTGCTTGAATGCTTGACTGGTCGTCAGTTGTGTGCTGCGTTTGTGGCTGTTAATTTGATTTCAAAGCGCAGCCGCATGAATAGGCAAATTATGTACAGGTGCAGTGCGGTTGCCACTGGCCACTGGCCACTGACCAACTTGCAACACCTACCAACCACAACAGCAACAACAACAACGGCCTAAGGCTTGATGGCTGCCGTCGCCTTCGCCTCAAATACCCCAAAAAGAATCGAGTGATGAAATTGCAGCTCAGAGCAGCGCAGCGCCGCTTTCTTAATATCGGCTATTCGTTCGCTTAATTGAATGTCAGCGCTGCGCTGCGCCGCCTGAGCAGCAATAACAACAGCAGCAGCAATACGAAGACGGACAGTGCCCCGATGTCGCTGTCGAACACGACGGCAAAAGCCGAAGCCGAAGTCAAAGCTGAAGCCGATGTCGATGAAGACGAAGACGAAGACGAAGACGACAGCGAAGACGAAGACGAAAGCGAAGAAGCACGCGAACTACTCTGCTGGCTTAGATTTTTCAGTGGCTGCTGCTGAGCACAGCTTTCGATACTAAGCGCGGTGGGCGTTGTGGGCGTAAGCATTGATTGAACGCTCAATTGAGCGCATGAACTGGCGATCATTTGTTGCCGCCTTCACCTCACTGCCCCCGTATCAACACACTCCGTCAGTCTCACTCTCTTTGTCTTTCTTACTCTGTCTGTATCTCTCTCTCTCTCTCTCTCTCTCTATTTGGCTTTGGCTCATCTAGAATTGCGCGCAATACGCACTCAGCGATTTAAGCTTGATGGTTTGATTGATGGGTGTCAGCAGCCTGGATGAGTCGTAGATAAAGTTTGAGTTCTCCGCTTGTGAGTTTTTAAATGCAATTTGTCGATGATTTTCAAGGCGGCTGCCGGTAATGCTGCTGCTGTTTGAAGACTACAAATAATAGCCTGTCCTACTTATGGAATAGCTATGAATAAATATATGGAAAAATAAAGAGAGAGATAGAAAAAAGTCATGAAGATATTATGAAAGTATGAGTGAGAGAGAAAGAGAGATGGCGTTGTTTGAACCTGGGAACCTTATGATCAAACAACTTGTGGTTTCATTTACTTATTTTTGCTTGATTTTCAATCAAGAGATTGAATGAAGACATTTTTTACACACGAAATGAAAAGTTTATTTGTTAACAATCGAATTTCAAAAAATTTTAAATTTGCAAGCAATTTATTAACTTTCTAACTGTTTTTCTCAATCAAACGCCATGTAATGTCAATCAAGTGAAATTAATACATATTTGAAAAACAGATTTATATTACTTAACCGATGTTGGAAAATTTCGGTGTCGAGTTGAAGTCAAAAAATACTTTATGAGGTACTTAATAAATTATTTTTAGATTGATTTGATATGATTGAGACCATTGATATATGTATATATTTGATTGACGATCGCTTAAATATTGAAATTTATATTAATTAAATAATGTTGAAACTTAATATTGTAGTATATTCAATATTCTATACAATAATTATAGACAGTTTAGGAGTAGAGGGAGTGTATTCAATATTTTATGTATTCTTTCTAGACAGTTAAACTTTAAAATCCAGTTTCTACATGCTATCGTATATACATATGTATGTATGTATAAAGCAGGATCTATATTTTAATGAGCGAAAGTGCATACATTTTATCGGAGAACTTGAGAGTGAATCTCGAATACACATGCTTGCCCATGTTCTGGCACAAACACACCTACATACATACATATTGTATATACATACAGGCACAAATATATATGTATGTGTGTGTGTGTGTATGTATAGATATGTACGGTTGTTTGAAAGACCTCAAGTCATTTTAAACATAGCCAGATAAAAATCTAATAAAGTGCAGCGCGTAAACAAAATGCAGTCAACGCAGCCACAAGCTAACTCAGACCAGGCTAACACATATACATAAGTGTGTGTGTGTATGTGTGTGTGTGTGTGTGTGTATGTGTGTGTGTGTGTTTGCAGTTCACTTTACGAGCTCTCTTGGCTCATGCGCTTGCGTTGCATTAAAGCAATTTCTTGAAATTATTTTTTAATAATTTTTCTTGATTTTTGCCTGTTTTGTTTTTAGTTTTATCGCTGCTGTTGTTGTTGCTGTTGTTGCTGTGTGTTTGAGGCACACTTTGCACTATCGAACCATGCGGATCTGTCGGCAAATGGCGACGTGGCTTTGCCTCCTCTCCGCTGTTGCCATCATGACACTTGCAGGTGTGCCTCCCTCCTCCTTCCCCCTTTACTCCTGCCACTCGCCTCGCCTTGCCATCGACACTAGCCGAGTGAGTGGATAGGGAGAGGGGGAGTAGGGACTTTTAGTTTGGTGGTGGGGGGGTGTGGGTAGGGGGTTTGCATTTTGTGAGGGGCGTGTCGAGTTCGGTGGTTCTGCTTGCAGATGTGCATAGCAAAAACACGTCGCAAAATTAATTTCATGTTACATACGGCATGAGAAAAGGAAGGAATTTTTAATTAACTTACATGGCGTATGAGTAATATTAAATTATTACAACAACAAAGTCGCCACCAAAATAAGAAAAAAAAAACTGCAACTAAAAAAGAAAACTAAAACGAAATCTGTGAGTGAAATATATACATACATATATGTATATATTGTATATATGTTGGTCACGTGGTCGCAGTTGCTACCAAATTGTTTGCTTCCTGGCATCCATCCTCCTGCTCATCTTTATCCTCTAATTCTCATCGTCCTCATCATCTCAACTAGATAGCATTAGCCTCTAGGCTGGGGTGGGGTGGGGTGGGGCTGGGGGAAGTGGTGGGTGCTGCCAACAATTTACGCTCGTTACGCGGTTTTCCACCCTAAAAATCTGAGCTTTAAAATCACCCCATCACCCCATTTGTTATCCATGCCATCCCACCCCCGCCACGCCTCCGCTTGCCACGAGTGTGTGTGTGGATTCTGTGTTTTGTCATTAGTTTCATTTTATAATTTATGAACGTCAACAAATTTACAGTATCAAGGCAAAAGGATCGCAATTGTTGAAGAGTGAAGTGAGGATTTTGCTAGCTGTTTTTGAAAAGCGTATATGATGCGTTCATTTGTTGCCTCATTACGTATATCTCTGTATGAGTGTGTGTCTTGGGGTGTGCGTGTGTGTGTGCGTGTGTGTGTGTTGGGGTGTTCATGTTATTGCCACGACTTTTGGCTTCAAATGACCAACGAAGCGGATGCACTTTAATTTGACAACAATTGCGTAAATTGCCTCGTCATGCTGTTTGTCTTTCGACTTGACCAAGACTATATATATATATATATATCTATATGTATGCATATATATATATATGTGTGTGTGTGTGTGTGTGTGTTACTCAACTTTCCATTTTAATGACTGCATCAGGCAGACAACAACTGACACTAATGTGTCAAAGGTCACGTGCCATTCGTTTGCGACATTTTCTAGATTTATCTTCCAGCTTAAAACTTGAAAGTATCTAACTTCAACTTCCTGGGGTATGGGCTTTACAACTTACTACTACTACTACCCCTATACCTATCTCTTTCCTTCTATCTAGCTAGCTGTCTCTTTCTCTACGAGTATGTAATGTTTAGCTAATTGTCAATATTGTAAATGGATTTTAAAGGCATCTGGCTTTAATGCGTTCCAATCGCACACTGATTGAATCCTTGATTGAAGCACATTTGCCATTTTAATTATGTGGATCGTCGGGCATTATTTAGATTAGGGTTACCATCCAGATAAGAATGCGGCATCCACACCTTGTTAATATGAAATTAATGACTGCATTAGATAAATTACAATTTCAACAATTGTTGCCGTTGTCCACAACTCAACCCAGACCCACTTGCCAACAAATTGCCATTAAACAACATCGATAAAAATCGATGCAAGGAACTCAAAGGACTCCACTGGAGTCAACCTTAAGCCCGGACAATAGTGTTAGTAGTCGACTTTTAGACTAATGACACTCTCTAGTCGCTGGCTCAGGCTACTGTGCCACCAATGCCACTTGCCTTTGTTATTGTAATTAGCTTGGCCCCGATGGCCACGCCTCTCCAGCCAAAAAAGAAACGAAAATATGAAGAGAGAAACGAATTTGAGCTCCAATTCGTTGGCAGTCGGCGAGGGTGGCACATTAAAATATGATTAACTTTGTGGTTCATTCCATTGTCGTGTCTATTTAATTAGAATGCCAGTCTCTCCTGCCGAAGGACCGAGTACTGCTGTATACACTACCTGGCGACAGGAGTCCATGAGATCATGTGCTCAACTCGCGTTGAAGGGGGTTTGTTTTTGTCATAGATTTTATTTTATTATTATTAAGAATTTACATTCATTATCTATGTAATTTTTTACTCAAGAAATTAATTAAATATTAAATAAAAATGTGTGGGTAATTTTTAATATTTAATTAATTATATAATTTTTTATATATTTGAACTATGGGAAAGATAAACGTAAATAAAAATATTATATATAGCATGAATGTTGATTATAACTGAGATATATGCAAGAAAATCCTAATATTATATTTAATTATATTAAACTGTATATATTAATAACAGTTTAATTAAGATTTATTAATTATTATAAAAAAAGAAGAAGCAATATTTAATATATTTCCCAATCATTTTAATATTTCGCATTGCAATTTTGAGCACTATCCTAAGTTAGAGTATTTCCAAAGTTATTTAAGTTAATATAACTTTTTTTAAATTAATTTATTTACTTATATCATAGCGAGTATAGATGACGACATAAAATATTATCACAGCTGTTAAGCTTGTCAATCATTTGATTTCCTCAGCAATATCCCTAGTTAGAGTATTTGTAGTGCGTATTTAGAGTTGCAACGAATTGTATGGTATGTCTAAGTAGGTGTAGACATTTCTGTATGTACTGGGATTGTGTGTGTCCACCCTCGACCACTAACTATGCCCATTTTCCAACTCGCCCGAATTTCAGTTTTTTCTATCTTTTATTTTTTGGCCATGGGTCCTGGGCCTCTTCCGTATCCTGTGCTAACTAATGACACTTAGACAAGTTTGTTAAGTTTGCTAGGGATTGGGAAGGGGCCGGGAGCGGGGGCAGTAGCGGGAGTGGAGGCGGGGAGAGGTCCTTGGGGTGGCTGACAAAAGGCGCTAATCTATGTTTTACGTGTTCAACGTTTACGCTATGAACCGAGTATCCCAACTACATGGTATCTATCAAGTATATGTATCTATGGGTATCTATGGGTTCGACCTCATCATAATTATGTGATTTGAATGGCCCCCGATTGTCCCACTATAATTGTATTAAAATAGCGACCCTTTCCACACAAGTCGCTATCGCTGTCTTAAGTATCTTCTATCTTCTCTTTCTCTACATGTTTTCCTTGTCCGTTGCTGTTCCGCGTTTTGTTAAAAGGTGACAATTAATTTGTCAATAATGAAAATTGTCACCACACAGATACACGTGTATACCTGCTCTCTCTCTCTCTCTCTCTCTCTCTTTCTCTTTCTCTTTCTCTCTCTGTCTGTATGTTTCTATCTCCATTTAAGGTTAGTTTGTCTCCCTCGATATATTGTCGCTGTTTTCATGCTCGTGCCGCATTTTAGCCATTATGCTTTCGGCCGTGCTTCGTTTTCTTGCCATGCCCCATGCCTCATGCCTCATGCCTCGTGCTTCATGCCGCAAGTCGCGACGTCATATCGTTATACTAATGATATATAGTCTAGCTGACGGCTTGGTCAAGTTGCTCGTTTTAATTATTTTGTCATTTGTATAAATTAAAATATTTTGTCGCTGCCACATTTTATTGTGCCTAATCAAAACAACAACAGCAACAACATCAAAAAAAAGGGTTAAATACTTATTTACTTTACACACCAATACTGATGCATACATACACACATACATGAGTATGTAACTGTATTTGTTTATTGATTAATGATTGTTTAGCCTTTGGCATACATTTGTGACAACTCAATTTAAATACGAGCAAAAGTTATGCGTCAGATTGATTGAGTAGCACTGATTGATTGATCGATTGAATGACTGACTGACTGATTAACAAATCTTTAACAAAGTTCAAAATTGAGTTAAACATATACATTTATTAAATTTATCATTGCATATTTTTAAATGCTGTTAAACTATGTTTAAAATTAAAAAAAAAAAATGTATTAAATTTCTTTAGAGTTTTTGATTGAGAAAATTAATTTTCATTATTTTGTAACAAAATTCTGCTAATTTTCTGAACTGTATTGAACTTTTTTCGGTGTATTCAATGAGATCAATAAAAATCGCACACTCCATGATGAAAGCAAATGATTTTTTTTCTTATTATATATGTATATCCTTTTTTTTAATATATTGAAAAGTTGGAATAAAAGCGAAGAAAGCTAATACAAAAAATTGGGGGAAAGAACTTTTAAAATTAGTTATCGATTTGGGGTTAAAGGCAGATCTAAGGAGCATATCACGATTATGGTTATGCTTATGACGAAGGGCTACGCATCTTCTTCCTTTTTAGTTTAAGTATTTTTTTTTTCGCTTTTTTGCTTTTTAGTTGAATTCAGCTTTCGCTGTCTTTCGGTTGTTAATGAGAAAATTTTGAAAGATTTGAAGCGCCCTGGCCGAAAATTACCAGGAATTGTTCACATTAACGGACGGATGGATCTGTTGGGAACGAACCGCAGAGCCACGATGAAGACCAAACAGACTGAACCGAGGCACCGAAGGTCCAAAATGGCCAAAAACGGCAACGCAGACGCGAAAAGACAACAAAAATGGCGTTAGAAATCGTGATACAATCACGTCTAGACATTTACGAGTTTGCTCTTACTAACAACTTGCCACAACACAAAAAAAATATGAAACGCAAAAAAAAATAAAAAGAAAAAAATAAAAATTAAAAAAAAAGAATGCCAGACAAACACGACTTCAAATATACCCAGCAATATCGTATAATGTAAACAAGAAATAATTATAAAAATTAAATATCATATTTATAATTCATCCCAGATTTATAATTTAACATTTTTTTTTTTTAATTTTTTTTTAATATAATTCATTTCATTGAACTTACTTTTTTATAATAAATGCTAATATAATATAGTCGATAATTAAAAAAAATATAATAAAATTTTTTTATAACATTTCTTTTGCATGCTGCATTAACAAAACTTTGCAACCCTTTGCATTCATTATATATATGTATATATATGTATAGATTTTTGTGGCAGGCAGAGGTATATTGGGGGTAAACTTAAGAACAACAGTTTGTCTGTTGGGGGCAGGTCGCGCGGTCAAACAACGAACAGCAACAGCAACAGCGACGTCAAAAATGCGACGGCAGCGGCAACAGCATTTGTTGCATGGACTTGACTCTGACTTGGACTTGGATTTGGAAACTTAGGAACTTTTGTGCCCAGGCAGCTGAAGCTGAATCTGATGACGCCAAAAGGCAGAATCGGTATCAGACGTAGGAACAACGTGTATCCAAGAACCAAAAAGACACAAGACTCAAAACTCAAACTCAAAGACAGTCCCAAGTCCCAATCCCATAACCGAGACTCAAACTCAAACTTGAACTCCAACTCGGAATTCAAAGTCAGACAAGTTGGCAGTGGCAACAACAGCAGCAGCAGCAGCAGCAGCGTCTGGGGCTAATTACAGGGCTGCCAACAGCAGCAACAGCAACAGCAACAGAAGCAGCAGCAGCAACAACAACAATAATAACAACAACAACAACAGAAATGATATATTTAAGTTGTTGTCGCTGCTTCTTTTATTTTACAAAAAAAAAAAAAAAAAACTACTATTTATTTGTCAATAGGAAAAAGTTGTGTGCTTAAAATATTTTTATGTGAACTTAAATTCATTATTTTATTTAATTGAATTATTTATTTTTGTTTTTAAAAAATTTTATTTTACAAAAAAAAAATAAAAAACTTCATTATTAATTTGTCAATAGAAAAAAGTTGCGTGCTACAAATTAAATTAAATTAATTATATAATTGAATTGAATTCTTTATTATTGTTTTTTAATAAATTTTTAAAATTCAAGAATGTTGAAATGTACTATATACTTATCTCAGCTAATGGAGAACCTCTTTTCCGTTATTATCTTGAAGATCTTGCATATTGATTGCGGAATATCCTTAGATCTCATTTTCTACTGCATCTAAAAACCTCCTCTCATTTGGGGGAACGTGTCTAATTTTATCTCAATTTTTTTTTTCCAAATTTAATTTATGCTTAATGGCTTTCGTTGGCGAAAACTGCGCCAAAATTCAACATTGACTTTCTGTTGATGTTGCAAGGTTGCGCTATTTCTTGCAACAGAGCTAGTCTCCTTTATTTTTCTCTCGTTTATTTCATGGCTTTTTTTTCTTCTCATTTTTTTTTTGCTTTTTTTTTTTTGGCTGTGAGAGCTGTGGTTGCCAACAGATCTCACAGCAGTGCCTTATCCTCACCGCTCACCCCTCACCCCTCACCTGGGCAGGTCGGATACGTAGGTGGCAGACACAAGACAAAGATACAGATACATACTGACACTGATGTGTATGTGAGAGAGTTTGTTCTTTCGTTACAGTTTCCAATGTTACCGCCATCCTCCATTTGGTGGCTTTCTTTGTACTTTGCCGCAGTTTTGAATTGGATTTCGACTGCTTAAATAGTTTTTATATTTTGTATTCTGTTTTCATATTATTTTTTTTCTTCTTTACTCTTATGCTCATTTCATTTCATTTCATTTTTCTTAATTTTATTTTGTGTGTTGGCCCTTTTGTTTGAAAAACTGACTTCGACTTTCGGGGATTCGACACTTTAACGGCCCAAGCGGCTCTTTGTTTGGTTAATTATGGCCCAGAGTCTATTGGCGCCATCTCTCACTCTTTCTCACACGCTATCTCTCTCTCACTCTCACTCTCACTGTCTGTCACTGTTGCTGTCTCTATCTATCGCTGTGTCTAAAACTGGCAGCTCGTTCACAAATTTATTAATTTTCGGCGCGTTTATTTTCCATCGTTTGTTAATCGATTTTCATTTAAGAGGCTGCACCGAAAATCAATTATAATTATTATTGTTTGCTCAACGGCCCCATTACACTTTCATAGAAAATAATGCCATAATAATCGCATGAAAATGCATTTTCACACGCCACTCCGCCTCAATTGAATGAAAAGCTGAGAGAATGATTTCTCATTGATTTACAAGCACATGAATATTACTAAGTGAATGCAAATAAATACTAATTTGCATAAGTTAATTGTTTAACAGTCAAAATTAATTTAAATCAATGCATAAATACCAAAGATAATCATTAGTTATTGAAATATTTGAAACAATATTTTTTAATAAATTTTATTAGCAAATTAAAATTAATCGAAATTTAATTTAACTTTCTTTTGTTTACATTTATTTTATAAATTTTAAAATAATAATTTTTCAAATTTTTTAATGTCGCCATGTATTGCCTCATCTTTCACTCTAAGATAACTACTTGATTTTATTTTAACTATTTGCCTTTAGTGAATATTTATTCTGAATTGATTATTAATAAATGAAGGGAAGGGTAGCGAAGGGAAGGGAGGGGATGTGATGCACCTGCAAGTTGAATTTTTTTTTTTTTTTTTTAAGTTGATATGAAGATCCAACTGAAGTCGTCTGCAGCGGAGTTTTGGCAAATGGGTTTGCCGTGAGCTGTAAGTTTTAAACGTATCTAGAAATTCCAGGAATATTTTCATTTATTAGGATTTTTTGTGTTTTCCTCATATATACATGTATATTTTTTTATTTAATTTTGTTTTTTTTTTTAGCATGTGCAAAGAAGAGATGGGGTCCGGCCCCGTCAGACGTTGTGTCAAAGACGTATAATTATGGGTTAACGGGCAATACGGGAAACAGTGGAGGGTGAATATATAGAACGAAGCAGACCACAAAAAAATAATAAAAAAAAATGTAAAAGAAATAAAATATAAGAATACGACTAAAAAAATCATTTATATGAAAGATGAGCACGGTGAGGTTGTTGTTTGTTTGTCAGTGGCAATGGCTGCGAAAGGAGTCGAAAACCTTTTTCTCTTTCATCTCTCAGGTTTTGTTTTTTACTTTTTTTTTTTTTCTTTGGGGTGATGGTAATGTTGCTTGGGGTCAGACATTGCGCAATGATGAATGATTTGTAGACAGTTTGTGGGCCAACGGGCGACGGGGTTAATACTCAAAGTAAAGGAGTCTGTGGCTCACTCGACCGCATGACAAACAGGTGTCAAGAGGCTGCCAGAGGCTCCTGCCTTATGCCTTATATGCCTGATGCATTACTCATAAGCACACACACACACACACACACACAGTTGAATATACACACCTTAACAAGGTGTATCTGCCGAACATTTATTAGATTTAAATTCAAAGTCCTGGGCGTTGTCCAAACTAGAGCAAACGGAGCATTCAAGCGAACCGACTTCTATTAATTTCATTACAAAATTGTTTCTTGTTGCTTTTAAATTACAGACAGCCTCACAATTTATCATACCCAGGCTCGGTTAGCCCAAGGTTTACTTTCTTCCTCCGCTACTACAACAACTACGACTACGTCTACTACTATTTTTCGTTCCATTTCTTAACCTCTCTACTCCTGCCGTCCCTCGATTGTCTTCTTGGCCGTATACCCAACCAATCCACATCCATTGAAGTCCTGGGCTAATTAAACGAGGCGCAGCTAGTTCCGTGATAAATGATGAAGGCAACCTATGAATGAATTGTGCCGTCTTCTGGAAGTCGCCTTCACCTTGTCCTTCATTCAGTTTGGCAGCCCAAAAAATGTCGGTTGCTTGTGCTGCACTTGCATTGCAATTAATGCAATTCCTGAATGAATTTTTTTTTTCGTTTTTTGAATTTTTTGGCCAGTTTCCAAGTCCTGGGCTCTGCGTTCTCAGAATTTCGGCCTACAAATTAACTAATGAGTTCAACAAGGAGCGCTCCTTTTGAAGCCTACAGACTACGCCAGCACCCACTGTGCACACCTTCCGTTCAAGGACCTCCTGCTCTAGTTTGCCACCCCATATTTAGATAAATGACAAGTCGCAGACACCAGCTGAGAATTGGCGTTTCATCTGCCAAAAAGTCAACCTGCCAAAAACTAATTACAAAACGGTCCCCAAACCGTCGATAGTACTACCTACTGCTTCTGAGATCGAACCATTTAAACAGTTATGCGAACAGACTTTTGACGGAGAAGAAGACTGCAAGTAGAGTTCCTAATGGGAGGATCGACAGCACAGAAAACCTATTGCGAAAGTAATCATGAAAATCGACTCCAGATCGATGTAGTTTAGGCACAGCTAGTGCACTTCAAACGTTTTTCTAATTTGCCGATTTGAGCAACTTTTCAGTCGATTTTTGGCTATATTTCGAGAAATACTCATCAGAATCAGCTCAAATAAATATGAATATACCAGATATGAGTAATAGAGTGGATTAGAATCATAAAATTAGGATCGAAAATTTTTCGATTTTTCATGACCTTGTCAAGAGATTAGTATGAAAAAAGGGTCAACAAAGTTAAATATTGAGGATTTGTGAAAATTTTTATGCAAAATTAAACCGATATTAAAACCATTTCCAAAAATACAAATTTCTTTAAAATCGTATAATTTTTGGGTAAGTCATTGCATTTTGAAGTTAGATATGTACCAGAAAATTGAAAATATTGATTTTGGCTAAATACCTTTTCGACCATATCTCGATAAATACTAATCGGAATCATCTGAAATAAAAAGTAAAATGTTACTTAAGAGTCCTAGAATCGATTGGTGTCAAAAAATTGGGTTAACAAATTTTTTCGATTTTTTATGATATTGTCAATGGATTAGTATGCGAAATCGGTCAAAAAAATCCAAAATTTTAAAATGGTGATTTTTACAAATCTGTTGATGCAGATTTAAACTGATATCAAAACCATTTCCAAAATGCCAAATTTCATGAAAATCGGATGATTTTTGGCTCAGTTATGGCTCTTCGAATCTAGAGAAAATCCGTAGTTTCTAAAATGACAATTCGTGCCCATTTTGTGCACATTTTTGGTCATATCTCGGAAAATACTGATCGGAATCACCTCAAATAAAAAGCAAAATGCTAGTTAAGAGTCCGAAAACCGATCGCAGTTGCGAAATTGGGGTTTAAAATGTTTTCGATTTTTCATGATTTTACCAAGGGGTTAGTATGCAAAATCGGTCAAAAAAATCTGAAATTTTAAAATGGTGATTTTTACAAATCTGTTGATGCAGATTTAATCTGATATCAAAACCATTTCCAAAATGCCAAATTTCATGAAAATTGGATGATTTTTGGCGAAGTTATGGCCATTCAAAGTTGCAGAGAAGCCTTTATTACGAAAATGACAATTATGGGTTACATTTAAGCACATTTTTGAATTCTTATGAAGACTTGATTTCGTTCAATCAATTTAGAGTTAGAAGTATTGATATTAGAATATCATGAAAGTCTGGCTTTGTTACAGAGGAATTTATATCCCGTATCTGTTGAACGTATTTTTACCGTTTGAAGATCATTCGATGTGAACTTTGAGTTGCGTGCCAATAAATTTGTTTGCATGACCTTGAAGACGAATAAAATGAAATTGGATCTCTGATTTACTGAACATAACGATACACAATTATGATGGAGGTCTTTTAATTTCTTGATGGGTTTAATGGCTTTCATATATTTACTTGGCAACATTGAATTTATGCGCAGACCTCTCAGAGACCTCTTAGGTATTATGGCACAGACAACCTAGGGTTCACAAGGAGGTCACCGAAAAGGATAATTCAAAAATTATGCGAATTATATTTTGAATAATTCTCATGGCAACATTAGGAGCAAGGAGCAAAGGAGCAAAGGAGCGCAGAAACAGAAGGTCCACAAAATGAAGAATGAAGAATATCTGGGTAAAGAGTCTGAAGTCTGGAGTGGTATGTCTGCATTTTCCCAGTCTCGTCTGAGCGTCTTTATTTTATTTAACTTTTTTTTTTGTTTGTACTGTTGTTGTTTCTACGGTTTTGACATACAAATCTGTTGCTGGCCAAAAAGTGGGTTGGAACAAAAATCTTCAACGCGTTGGACATATCTGGACAGAAAACTAAACTGCAGCAGCTAGTCAACCCCAATTCAACCTGCCCGTTGGCCAAAAGACTTGCTCAGGCCTCCCCGAGTCCACCATCATCAAGACCCGAGATCCACAAACTCTTACCATGAGGAGAAAAAAAACAAAAAATACAAAAAAAAAAACAACAAAGTTGCTTGCCACAGCTTCAACACTGCCTCTGCCTGGAATTGTGGCAAGTGCTGGTCTGGTGTCGACCGGCAAACTTCGACCCGGGCATGGGCATAGTGATGATGCACACAAGGCAACAAACCACAGCATCGGAGTCGGAGTCGGAGTTGGAATCGGAGTCTGTGCCACAGCATCAGCATCAGCATCAGCAATGGCTTTTGTCTTTCGAGAGCGTTGCAAAAATGTTGCGATGTTGCGATCTTGCGTTGTGCCCTGTAAAATTTGGCAAATGGGGTATGCGCCGCATTCATTTACCGAGTCTATATGATAAACAATATTTTTATAAATTATGCATTTCAAAAGGGGTAATCTTTAAAATGAAATGTATAATAATACAAAAATAAATTTATATTATATATATAAAAGCTAAAATATATTTATAAATGTAATATATTAATCGAAAATTTATTTACTATAAAATATTAATTTTGAAAATAATTATTTAACGTATACAGGGTATTCTGCAGTCCATTCGTTCAACATCGAGTACTTTATGTAGTATAGTTTATTTTATTCAGCAGATTTCTTCTCTTTGTTTTTTTTTTGCTTGACGTTGTCGGCATTTTTTGATTTGATGTTATTGTTGTTGCTGTTTTTTACCATATTTTTTTTGAGCATTTTCTTGGTTGTATAGTATTTGACTTTGGCAGCATCACGAAAATTTACCATGTCCAATGTGCAGGTTAAAAGCCAAAAAAAAAAAAAGTGACTCAAAATGTTTTTTTTTTTGCGGAGTGGAAAATATAATAAGTAAAGATGGTGAAAAGTGTGCAAAAGCGAAACAAACAACAAATTTCTCTGGTCTAGTCACATTTAACAATCATAAAAGAAAACAAAAAAATACAAAAAAAATGGCAAGAAAAATGTTGTTAGCCGCGTTCATTCATCCGTTCATTCTGTTAATGGCTAAAACAAAAAGCATAAAACTTTGGCAATTTTGCGCTCTCATAATTAAAATATTTAATTTGCCGAACAAAATGAGCCAAAGTACACGCCCACCTACATACATACATACATACATATGTACATACATACATACATACATACATACATATCTATATACATATGTAATTGGTTAAGAGATCTCCAATAGTGCAAATCGTTTTTCTCTAGGCTCATTAAACTTGCGGCGGCCTCAAATAAAAGAGAAGCCAAAACTATTCAAAATATATATACATATATATATTTATACAAAAAAAAAATGAAAAACGATATTTAAAATTACATATGTGAAAGAAAATATAAAAGGCAACTAATTCAAAGTTGTTCATTAATTGATGCCAAATTCGCTATAAGCAGTTTTAAAATGATCAGTTTCCCCACAGAGTTAGTTGAAGATTGTATTGATCAGTGGTGTTCTCAATTCCGAAAGCGAACGAAATGTGCGGATTTGCAATGTTACGTTCGGATTGGCAATTGAGAACAGGCCTGAGTATTTCTCAATCCGTTTTTGACATTTAATTATGATTAGGTTGCTTAACATATTATAAAATAAAAGTCACGCGAATCTTGTTCGAATATTGAAAATCCCCAAACATAATTAATTGGTGTCTAATTTCAATCAATATGCTAGAAGATATCGTTCAGATATAC
The DNA here is from genome assembly GCA_018150725.1 of Drosophila quadrilineata. Classification (NCBI taxonomy): domain Eukaryota; kingdom Metazoa; phylum Arthropoda; class Insecta; order Diptera; family Drosophilidae; genus Drosophila; species Drosophila quadrilineata. The sequence goes on from JAECWN010000432.1 coordinate 12,618,793, forward strand.
ATAGATGGAGAGATGGAGACGCTTAAGTTGTCAATCATTTCACACAGTTTCTGTTTGTCACGTGCACTGATTCCACACTGAGTCCCATAAGTATTGGTATGTCTGTCGAGAGTCCCCTGTGTGACGACGACGACGACGACGGAGACTGTGAACTTGTCAAAGAGCTGTCACAACAACTCATCATTGTATTGAGTATATGGGGTATGGGGTATGAGGTATGGGGTATCATCATCATGATCATCATCATCATCATCATGTTTGTTGCTCTTTTTAATTAGCTGCTGTGACATTTTTATGAGCTGAGAAAAGGGGTTGGCGGCACTTTTTCGGGCATTTTGATGGCAGGTCTCTCTTCACTTTGTTTTCTTTTCTTTTCTTTTCTTGTATTTATTTATTTACATTTTTTTTGTTCCGTGTTCCTTTTATTTAATTTTTTTTTTGTTTTTCCTTGGTTTTGTTGTCGTTTTCATTTTCATTTTCGTTCTCGTTGCGTTTGCTGACAGCGCAATAAAAATTAATTGTGTTGCTGCCACAGGGAGCTTGCCACACGGCAGCGGCATCGGCAACGGCAACGGCAACGGCAACTTGTGTCTTCTGTGCACCACCCGCACTTGCAGCAGCCTCTAAGCACAACAATGAGCCACCACCCCATGGCGGGGAGGCGTAGGAGGACCTTTAAGCCCCCCCCATTCCCTTCAATCCCACAGAGGCAACGTCTCTGTTTGTTTATTGCTCGTCGGCGGTTGTGTTGCCCTCCCCACCCCTTTGCTGCCACCCTCCAGCAGAGCAACATCCCAATACTGATTCCCTGAACTGCTCCCCTTTTAATGCGTGCACTCTACTCTCCCATCCCCTACTTTCCCTGTGGGTTGTTGCTGTTGTTGTTTTTGCTGTTGTTGTTTTTGCTGTTATTGTCAACGGCAAAAGCCACGCCTTTTTTGCGTTAATTTCATTGGGGGGGAAATTGCAGCGCAACTCTCTCCATCTCTATCTATCTTTCGGAAAACGAAACCCATTCAAAAAAAAAACAAAAAAAAAAAAAAAAGTAGAAAAAAGAAAACCAATCCCAAATCAAAGGAATACAAAAAACAAGCCAAAAGCAACAGCAGCAGCAGCCCAACCCAATACAAACCTTCCAAAACTTCCAATCCAAGCGCATCCAGAGTTTCGCCCTTGAGAGTCCCCCTTTGGCTCCCAGTTTGCCCCCCTCCGTCATGTTGTAATGTTTTTATTTTGTCATTGTCTTTGTCATTGTCATTGTCATCGTTGTCGTCTTCGTCAGCATTGTCTTCGACTGTATTTAAGTACATACATATATCTTTATTTGGTGGTTTTATTTGCCTGTTTATTTAATTTTTTTGCTTTTTTCATTTTTTTGTTTTTGTTTTGGTTGTTGTTTTTATTGGGATTTCATTAAATGTTGTCTTTTATGTCGTTGTCATGCTAAAAATTGCCATAAAAAAACACATAACACACAGCAAACGAAAACCAAAGAAATTTCTCTACAAGATGAACACACCCATTGAACAATGCCGGGAAATTGCTATTTTGCTGAAAGGATAATGCACTCTCGCCCAGAGATAGATATTAGGATACTCCTCAATGTCGTTCAGCGCAATTAATTGTTACATTTTTTTAAGTTTCAGGTATAATAATAATAAAAATAATATGTTTTGTTTTAAGCTTGTGATTCAAATTTTTGTTCTCGTAAAGATCTACACATTTAATTTAAATGAAATTTTCAATCAAAGGTGCCTATATACAGTTCTGACCCTTTGTTAGGTTATCAAGTTAGTTTTCAAACTATCAATATTAAATTTAAAAAAAAAATAACAATTTTAGTTAGCGAAATGGAGAACAGAACTAAAAACTATAAATATATACATATTATTTATATATAACAGAAGATATTGAAATGACTTAAAGATGGGTTAAAGGGTTCGCAATTAGAGGCAAAATTTGCATAACATATGTTGGCTTTAACACTGTTAAATAACATAACAGAATTGCCAGTCGAATTTAAGGTGCGTCGGTGGTGTAATGGTTAGCATAGTTGCCTTCCAAGCAGTTGATCCGGGTTCGATTCCCGGCCGACGCAATTCGTTATCCTTTTTTTTTTTTTTTGTATTACATTTGAATATAACAATTTGAAATTATAAATAAGTGACATAAATATTAAATTGATACAAAATCGGTGTGGTTTGTTAAGTGTGGGAAGTGGAGGGAATTGTAAAACTCTCATTAAGTAGTTTTCTATTTTTCAATGGGATGAATAAATGGGAAGCCTATATAAATATTATTATTATTTTGTGTTTTTTTGAGCAAAATAAATTGAATATTTTTCGTATTTATCATGTATGTATTTGTTTCATGTGTTTATTTTTTATTTAATAATTTATATAATTTTTTATTAATAATATATTATTAACATAAATAATTCTTTAATTTGATTTCATAGAGTGTTACGAAAATGAATTCCGTATCAATTTTATGCTTAATAAAAAAGTAAAGTATTTTTTTATGTAAGTAAATTTCTCTCTTTTTCTCTCCTTTCATTTTTGCTTGTTTTGAAATCACAAATCTCTTTCGAGTAGTACATTTAAAACTCAGAATCGTATGAATAATCGTATGAGGAACACCATGAATAACTTGCGATTTGCCGTGTCTTCTTGGTCAGTATTGTGGAAAAAAAAGAGAAAGTGCCTTGCAACCACCCACAACACTACACCACACCCCCCCCCCACAACACACACACAAAACACACACATACGCAGAATAGAACCACATCAACGTGCGATTAGTGTTGGTGTGGAGAAGGCAAAGCAGGACTAACGGCATGTCAGGACATGCCTGGCGTGGGGAATGGATGCAAGTATTTATCTATCTATGTACTACATACATATGTATATACATACATATATACATATACATACATATGTATATAAGTTGAAGGTATATAGTATATATTTAATTTATTTTAATTTTTTTATGATTCTTTTATTGCAAAGCTATGTAAAAGTTAATTTTTTATTTTTTATTTTTTTTTATAAATTCATATGTACATACATATGTATGTATGTATGTATGTATGCATGTATGTATAACAAAAGCCGCAGTCCAAATATAGCTGTCTGTTAAGTATGTTAGTAAGTAAGTTGTGTGTGTGTGTGTGAGTGAGTGTATTAGTATAGTAGTAAATGTTCTCTCTCTCTCTCTATCTGTCTCTGTCTCTTATGCTGTTGCCATCTCGCTCTGTGTCTGCTCGAAAAAGGGGGGATTCATTCTCTAAATTGCTAGGCAAAGGCGTGTCACAAAATCGTAAATCACTTTGAAGTGGGTCGTAGACGTCCAGCAACGTTCGAGACTTACGCCGATACTCGAACAGCAACAGCAACAGCACCAACAACAGCAACAGCAGCAGGAGATGATGATGATGATGAAGAAGAAGAAGATACAACAACAGCAACAACAACAGCAGCAGTTACAGACACTACTGTTCTCGTCCAGTGCCATGGCCAGGGCCAGACTCGGACTCGAACTCCAACTCCAACTCCAGCTCGAACACTCCGATTCCGAGTCAAATTCACAGTCAGATTCAGAGTCAGATTCAGATACACAGTCAGATTCATAGTCAGAGGCAGTTGCAAGTTTAAGTTGAAGTTTAAGTTGGGCGACCCCTTCAATGCCCCGCAGCGACAGGAAAAATCACGCTAGGCGCTTCTTCTCCTGACACACGGTAGCGCTTAAGTGTCCGACCAACAACAACAACAACAACAACAACAACAGCCACTCTCCTCTCTACTCTTCTCCACTCTCTTCTCTTTTGTGTGCTCTGCTCCGTTTGATCGTCTTTCAAAATGCGATCCAATCAAATTCTCGCCTCCAGATTTCTTAATCCATTGATGCGTCAAACTTTTTTGTATACATCTCATCAATAGGAGCGGCATCCTTCAACATATCCTCGGTCTTGTCTCCACTTCGTTTCCCCCATCGCAATATCCTTCTCTCTTTTATTTTTATTTATTTTTTTGTGTTTTTGGCACTTTTGTTTGCAGTCCGTCAAAATAATAACAATAATTATAGCAATTATTAAGCAAATTAAATTGGCAGCCACTGTTGCCATCAAAAATAATTTATATATTCACGGCGCAATTTTATTGACTGCTGAAAACATATTAATAAATAAAAATATTTTATATACATATTTTTTTATCTATTCAATAGTTTGAATACGCACAACTTCAAGTTCAATTATCTTAAAATATTCCTTGGCAGAAAATAAATATCTGAAAAATCGGGCAAAATGCAGAGAGAATCGGGGTCCTATTTTCTATATATCATATATTTTATTTCTATTCTATATTATATATTATATTCTATATATCACATATTATGATTTCTATTCTATATTATATTCTATATATCACATATTGTGAAACTTGTAAAAATTACAAAATTTAAAAATAAGTAAATTAATATCGAGAAATGTTGTATATATATATTTCACATATATTTTTCAATTAACCTTTTTTTTAATTTTCTAAAGTTTTTTAAACTGATGAAAAATTAAAAAAAAAAACTTTATATTTATTAATAATTATTATAAAGTTATGTGCCTTTTATTATTGTTAATATATGGTACTTATTTTTTTTCATTTTTAATAATTTTCAATTAATTAATTTTTGGATTTTGTTAAAAATATTTTTTTTTACTTTTCCGCTTCTGTTCGAATTCTATGCTTAATAAATATTAAGAAAAAAATAGATTTTTTTTTTTGAGAATAAAATAAATTAAAAATGTATTAATTAATAGAAAAAAAAGCATTTTAAAAAATTTGTAAAATTATGTTGCTAACAACAAAAACCAACAAAAAAAAATAACAATAAAAGTTATTACTTGTAAACAATGATAATTCTCAAGTTGGAGCAACATATAGAGTTATAGCCATGAACATATATGTATGTATATGTATATGTATATGTATATGTATATGTATATGTATATGTATATGTATATGTATATGTATATGTATATGTATATGTATATGTATATGTATATGTATATGTATATGTATATGTATATGTATATGTATATGTATATGTATATGTATATGTATATGTATATGTATATGTATATGTATATGTATATGTATATGTATATGTATATGTATATGTATATGTATATGTATATGTATATGTATATGTATATGTATATGTATATGTATATGTATATGTATATGTATATGTATATGTATATGTATATGTATATGTATATGTATATGTATATGTATATGTATATGTATATGTATATGTATATGTATATGTATATGTATATGTATATGTATATGTATATGTATATGTATATGTATATGTATATGTATATGTATATGTATATGTATATGTATATGTATATGTATATGTATATGTATATGTATATGTATATGTATATGTATATGTATATGTATATGTATATGTATATGTATATGTATATGTATATGTATATGTATATGTATATGTATATGTATATGTATATGTATATGTATATGTATATGTATATGTATATGTATATGTATATGTATATGTATATGTATATGTATATGTATATGTATATGTATATGTATATGTATATGTATATGTATATGTATATGTATATGTATATGTATATGTATATGTATATGTATATGTATATGTATATGTATATGTATATGTATATGTATATGTATATGTATATGTATATGTATATGTATATGTATATGTATATGTATATGTATATGTATATGTATATGTATATGTATATGTATATGTATATGTATATGTATATGTATATGTATATGTATATGTATATGTATATGTATATGTATATGTATATGTATATGTATATGTATATGTATATGTATATGTATATGTATATGTATATGTCTGTATATTGGGTTTTGGGAGAGGGGTAATTGCAGTTAGATTGAATCTTATTTGCTAATAGAGCTATCAAAATTACCACATCAACGCCAACATATCGTACAATACTCTACATAAATCCCGAGTTAAGACCGAGCTTACTATATAATGACTACCTACCTTGATTACACACTCTGTGCTCTCCCTCTCTCTCTCTCTCTCTCTCTCGCCACTCTCCACTCTCACTCAACTGTCTCTGCCCTCCTCTCTCTGGTCGTGGTGCTTTTCGGTCTCAAGCTGAGACAAGACTTTGACTCCACCAAGTTGAGGGTGTTGCTGTCTCTGGTTGTGGATGTGGTTGTGGTTGTGGATGTGGTTGTGGCCATGTCTGTGGCTGTAACCATGGTCCAAAACCTGTGTTTAAGCTGAAAAGGGTGCCAACGTGTGCAGTTGTAGTTGTGTTTGGCCAAAAATACAAGTGCACTTCACACATATATGTACATACATATGTACATATACATACATACATATACATATATATATATCTATATGTATATACCCTCGTCAGTAGTGCGGTGTCGTGCGGTTGTTGCTGCGTGCCGCCGCCGCCCTTTGCGGCTTCATTGCACTTAATTATTGTTATTTATTATTTTTATATAGTTTTGATGAGATGTTGAGCAACATGTTGACGAAATGTCGAATTTGCAAATTGTTTAAAACAACTGACCTGCCTGAAGTGTGAGGATGAGCATGAGACAGACAGACAGACAGACAGACAGACAGACACAGAGAGAGAGAGATAGAGAGATAGAGAGTGAGAGAGGGAGGGAGTGAGAGGAGATGGCAGTCGCTGCCTTATAATTGATCGATTGCAGCTCGGGGCGCTCAGTGAAATTATCATAATTAGACTAAATGCTCAACCAGCCAGGCAGCTACCGGGTCTCCACCGTGTCGCAGCGAATCGACCGTGATGCTTCGCTTTCTATCCATCTCTGATTATTCTGGCCTCAAACTCTCTCTCTCTCTCTCTCTGTCACATACATACTATACTGTTCTCTCTCTCCGTTTGTTACTTTTTTGTCTCCCTCGTGAATTTTTATTGATGGCGCCCATCGATTTTCTGGCTTTTAGATTTTGGCCCAAAATCCTGCCTAGAATTGCAAGTTCCAGCCTCATTTAATTGCCTAATTGGCCGCAATTATTAACCGTGAATTGAATGTGACAAAATGGTATTAATGCCACAATATTGAATGGGAAATTTAATTTAAAAATTCTACTGATTTTCAATGTTTCCTCCGAAATGTTTGCGAGTGGATATTCAGATATCATAGTGAGCCGAATAAATTATTATATTATTAAAATCAATTTGAAAAATTATTTAGTTTCACTTTTCAATATCGCACAGTAAATCTAATATTGAAAATTAAAAAATATTACAAAAAGGATATATTCTGAATAAGATTACAATAAATTGTTTAATTTATATTAAAATTAAACTGAGAAATTTATTCAGTTCTAGTTGTGAATATCTAATAGATAATATAATTTTAATATTCAAAAAATAATAATAATAAAAACACAATAGATATTGTTTTTAAAGTTCAAATAATTGTTCAATTTATATTAAAATATAATTCCGATATTTAAACACCTTTAGTTTCAATTATCTAGTATGTAATCTAAGCATCTGAGGAAAAATGAAATAATAATGAATTTTAAAGTACACGAAATGAAAGCTTACGTAATTATTATATTTATATTAAAAAATGTTATCAGTGTTAGTTAATGGCATTATAATTTTTTGTATAATGAAAATAATACTTATATAATATATGAATTGTGTAATCGGCAAAGTTCAGACATAATAAACAAGAGAAACTTTTGATATTGATTATGCGGAACAAAGTTTTCCAACAGTAGCTTTAACTGTCATGGAAAACTAATGGAAATTCATAGGGGAGGGGATTGGTATGTGGAACACTACGGAGGGAAGTTGGAAGTGAGGAGTGTGGAGTGTGGAATGGAAGCCACTTCACTGGTGTCTAATGTCCATTTTCATATCCCGAAACCCGTTTACGAGCAACACTTCGTATATGTTCAGGATTTATATGGGTGACTGTATACATACATACATATGTATATATGTATGTAGAGGTATGTGTGTGTTAAGGAGGAATGGGAACTATGGGGGGAGGGGGGATACTCGTATGTCTTTTCTCACATACATGCATACAACTGTTTCACTTTGTGTTGCGTCCACATAATTAATTATTCTACTGACTACAGCGCCAAAAAGTCGGCAAAGTCTGCCCGGGAATATACATATGTATGTATGTGCATATATAGGTACGTATATGGATGTATGGTATATAGTCAGTAGATGCAGTTAAGAGCTGCAATAACAGCAGCCGGATTGTTGGGGATCGGCAAACCGAAAAACATTTTTCTTCTTACAGCACAACCTGTAATTATCATTCGATACAAATCGAAAACGAAAGACACAAAAATTTATTATTGTGTATTAATAAATTTTATTTTGTTTGCCGCCGTTGCCAACGTGCTCCTTGCCACCAACTATCTCTCTGGCTGAAAACTCTTCCTGCAAAGCCGCATAATTTTTTGTTTTCTCTTCTCACTTTTTTTTTTTGTTTTTGTTTTTGTTTTTTGTCTGTTGCACAAACAATTTTAATGGTGAAATAATTTTTTAGTAGAGCTTTTCAGCGTTTTTCTCTTTTTATTGTTATTATATACATACATATATATATGTATATATTTTCTTCTTTTATTTCTTTTGCATTATGTTTTATGTTTGTTGTTGTTGTTGTTGTTGTTGTTGCATGTTGGTTTGCAGTATGCTTTTGTTGTCTGACAGCGCGCATATATCTTGGGCATTATCTTGTCATACAATCAGGCGGCCGCAAAAATTTTTCTTCTTTTTTTATTTTTGTTTTTTTTTTGTTGTTTTGTTTCTTAAGATGAAAAATGTAATGCTAAAACGTATGCCGGCTAACGAAATGAAAAGGAGAAGAACGAAAGCTGCTTTGGGTGGCAAAAATTACTGCACAGGCATATCTACAAATTCACTCACCCCAATCAGATAGAATAACACGATCTGGAAACACAATTTCTATATGAAAAATAGACAATTACTTAATGCGACTTATTGTTATATTCAAATAATATACAAAAAAAAGGATAACGAATTGCGTCGGCCGGGAATCGAACCCGGATCAACTGCTTGGAAGGCAACTATGCTAACCATTACACCACCGACGCTCGTTAATCTCTTCCGCCAATTCTGTTATGTTATTAAACGCTGTTAATTCGAACACTCTAGGACAGAGATACTCAAGCTCCTCAGAAAGATCGCACATTTGTTTTTTTTTTAATTGCGGCGAATCTATGTCGTATACATGCATACATACATAACAGACATACATACGTACAGAGCACTCACTATAGCAAAGCATGCATTGCAAAAACAAATTTGCGTGATTCCTTCATTGTCTCAATTCGCTGCCTGGTTTGGTTGTTGTTGGTTCATAACATTCGCAGCTATTTTTGTTGTTGCTGCGCCGAAATGCAATTCACTGTGACGAATAGTTAAGTGCTTGTGTCGCCACAGGCGGAATTTCGTTAGAACATTAGAAAATTGCAGTAAAGTGCTTGCATATTTTTCGCTCAGTGTAAAACAGAACGGTTGCTTCTTTATGGTTTTGGTACTGTTCTGTCATGGCATTAGTATATTGCACATCTATGCGAGCTGCCTGGGCATCTCTGCTCTATGAACTTGATCAGATTGAATCATCATCCGAAATTACTTGAAATACCATTTTAATGGAATTATTATTTTGTCAAATATTTCTGAAATTCATACATACATATGTATGTATTGCAATTTTTCGCGAATTATTTTCAATTAATTTCAATGAAATAAAATTAAGAGCATTGCGTCATATTCATATTGAGTTCCTTGAAATTTCATCAGCTCTGATGCCGTCATACTACTTTAGAATATGCAAATAAATGAAATCATTATATTCGTGGATATATTTGATGAATATGTTCAACTATATTTTGGATGAAAAATAACTACATTTAATTAATTTAAACGTCAACGAAAATTCTCGATGGAAAGCAATTAGTTTGCAGGAAGCAATAAAATAAATGCAATTATCAATTAAATTTTTAATGAAATGCAATAAACGCGTTTAATTGACCAATTTTGGGTGCTTCAGAAGTGGGCGTGTCCTGAGGACCCCAGACCCCAGACCAGGTGCCCCATTTGTCCTTTGCGCCAATTGCAAATTTCAATTGAGTTGCAGGTGAGGTGGGGCGGGTGGTTGTGGGGTGTTGAAACTTTGAGGCAAATCGCAAATGGTTTAATTAAGTACAAATGGCTGACAATAAGAGTGTCATTATAATTGTTGACAGGCGGGCATGGGCAGAAGTGCAAATCATCGTTGTGACGAGCCACCAACCCAACCCCACTGCCGCCACACTCTCCCACGCCCACTGTGGCGCGAACCACGCCCCATAATTTTCAAGTTACGGCTCAAGACGTTGACAAAAATCTTGAGAGAGTGCTGCGCGTGCAATGAATGAATAATTGACAAACTCAATTGGAGTACCCCCCCCCACCCTCCTACCTTCTGAAACACACACAGATATCAGTCAAAATTATCATTAATATTTGGCAGCAATCAATAAAATACAAGAAAAACTATTCATTTTTATTGGGTTGCAGTTGCTTGTGTGGATGTATGACTCTGGTTGGTTGACGTGCCATGACATGTGCGTGGTATGTGGCAAGTGGCATGTGGCATGTGGCATGACATTTCTGTGTCGAGCTTGTGGGTTGCATCTACACACACATACATATGTATGTATATATGCGCAATCACAGGCACTCAAAAAAGAAATGTCTCCACCCAGCCAGGTTTTTTTTTTGGGTACCTGAAGTCAGTATAGCCAACCCCCCCACACCCCACCCATCCACACCCACTCCATTGACGAATCAACACAGCACGCATGCGGTTAACTGTGTTGGAAAGAGACGAAGCGAAGAGCGAGTGTGTGTAAGCAGGACAGCGATTGTATGTCAAGATAAAGAGTAAACGGACGCGACGTTGATTCGCCCACATGCCTGAACCCAATAAGTGTCGCCTGTCCCGCTCTCTCACTGACTCTCTTTCTCTCTCTGTCAGCAATCAGTCAATTGTATGACGTTGAGAGGACTTGGATGCGCTGTTATCAACAAGGAGGCAGCATGGTCAGCTGATGAATACCAACCGCAGTTGAAGTACGCCCACAGGAATGATGGTCGTGGCATTTCAGGAAGTTTGCTGGCCTCGTTTAGGCCTTGGCAACTAGGGAACCTGGCAACCTGAGGTCGGGGCGCTCAAAGCTATGCTGGTGCTGCATGGAGTCGGTGTGGCGCACCTATCGTCGGTCATGTCGTGAGATATGCGCCGCAGACAATGTCTGCCATGTCTATGTGCATGCCTCCTAAATTTAATCTTGGGGGAATCTCCGCTAAGCTCCGACCTTCTTCAAGTGCTTGCCGGCTGCAACAACATTTCTCACCTCAGTACTCCCCGATCTCCAATCCACAATCCCCATCCCAATCCCCAACTCCCATCCCATTCTTATGTGCTGTGAGGAAGCTGGTCTCCTGTGGTGTTAAGTGACTACATCATCATGTACTACAAACAGACATTAAAAAGTTGTGGGAATATTTAATTTGATTTTTTCTTTTATTATTTTTTATATACTAGGAAAAATTTCATTAAAAAATAATAATAATAATAATCAGTGTTGTCATGCCTATTTCTAAAGAATTATTATAATTTACGTATTACTTATTAAATCAACTAAGTGACTATGTATTTATTTTAATTTTATTTTAAATTAATTTTTTTTTTTTTGAAATATAAAAACATTTGAGAGAGAAAAACACCTCTATTGACAACTTTACAGGTTACATATGTATAAGTGGGTATTTGGATTTCAATTTTAATAAATATTTATTAAAGTGCTGATTTTATTAAAATAATTGCATATTTTCAAAACATTTTATTTCTCTAGTTGCTGCATGCTCAAAATATCTGCATAAATGAATTTAGCCATAAAATGAATTTATTATCATTTGAAATTTAGCAATAAACAATCTATATATTTAATATCAAAGACAAAGAAAGTATTTGTCACTTTGTGTTAGTTTCATTCTCTTTTTATTTTTTTTTTTTTTTTTGGGTAGTTTGTTTCATTTTCGAAATCAAATCAATAATTCTGTGAAACAACTATAGTTGCGGTCGCAACAGTTTTCAATTGAAATAAATGTAATCCATTTGCCATTATAAACAAAACAAAACAAAAAAAGCAAAAAAAAAAAAAGGAATCAAATAAAAAGGAGTAAGAAAAAGAGAAGATGAAACTGCGCAACATTTCAGCGAACTTCGCACGCGATGCGTTTCCACTGACAGCGACTACTGAAGACGAGAGAATATGTGTTGTTGTGCTCTCTCTGCCGAGCAATGGGACAGCTAGAGGGCGAGAGTGACAGCTAGCGAGAGAGTGAGAGCGAACAGTGAACAGTACAGTTGTGTGTTGGCGAGACAAGGTGCGCTACAGTGTCGGGAATCGGCAGCGCGTGCCAATTGTAGAGGCGTCTCGCTCTCACAGCGGCCATCGCTCTAATTATAGGTTACGGCAGACAGCGGCCAAGACAATTCTCTGATTGGTCGATGCTGACGACGACTGTGCGCAGCACGCACGCAACGGGGCGTCGCCAAACGAAACTTGTTTTGAGCGCGTGCTTGTTTGCTTGCTTTTATGAATGAAATGATGACTACGGGTGCTGACGGTGTTGGTGATGGTGTTGGTGATAGTGTTGTTGGTGGTAGTGGTGGTGGTGGCGGCAGAGCAGTGCTGCTCTCTCAGCTAGCATACTAATACGTCATCATCATCACGATCATAGGCATTGCATATGACTATGACACGCATTCATTTGGTGGTTGCTTAGCTCTATCGCTGTCTCGCTCCGCATCAGGCAAAACCACATAGACTAGGCTGCGCCAATGTTACGGCTAACAGCCTCATGATGAATGGGAATGGCTGCTGCCGCTGCCTCAACGAGTCGTTGCTGCTGCTGCCGCTGCTGCTGCTGCTGCTGCTGGTGACTTTACAGAGAGGCAAGCTGTGCTGTGGCTGTGGCTGTCTCAGTTTGCCATCGCATACAGACGCGAAAGAAATACAACAATTGCAAATCGAGTTCTCTCTCCAAAGCGACGACCGGTCGCCGCCAACTTGATTTGACGCGCCCTCTGCCAAAGCTGAAGCGAACTTCGAAACGACGAACGAACGCACGAACAAACGTACGAACGAGCCGAAGAGGGAAACGAGCGAAACGACAACAACAACGACTGATGTGCTGACGCCGACGCTGACGTCGCTGCCGCTGTCGCTGTCGCTGTCGCCGCCAACGATAACACGAGAACGGGGCACAAGCTTTTTGTTTGCGCTGGCAACGCGTGAAACAGTTGCAAGCCTTTGAACGATCAGCGACGACGCCGAAAACTTTTGCGCGGATACATTTTTGTTTGTGCTTGTGATTGTGCCTGTGCCTGTGCCCAGGCGCCTCCTTGCTGTTGTCGCTAACGTCGCCGCCGACGCCACAGCGAGTAACCTCAACCACAACAACAATAACAACATCGAGAATAACGAATAACAACAACAACAATACCGAATAACTATATCAAGTGCGTTCTCAGTGCATTTCGATCAGAAAAATTCAAATTCTTTCATATCATATCATTCATACAAACACCCATACATACGCACACACATATACACACATATACATACATATTCATATACATATACATATTATTTTGTTGTTGTTTGTTTATTGTCTGTTGAACGTACGCATTTTATTGTTTAGCTTCAGTTTAATATGCATCATTTTTTGGCTTGTGTTCTTTGATGCCACTGCTCGCATTGTGCAACGTGCCTCAACGACAGTTAGTCCAGTAGCAGCAGCAGCAGCAACAGCAGCAGCAGCAGCGACAACAGTAAACACTAAACAGTTTGAACTACAGTGAGCACTCCTCGCGTTTGTAAAGTGAGTGACAAGTGAATGAAGTAATAAACAAACAAATAAAAGAAATAAATCAAAATAAACAAATTTCAAATACAAATTTCACAATTCAAGACCAAGGCAAAGGCAACTCCGGTTGCAAAGGATCAGCGGAGAGGATCCTCAATGCCATTGTCAGCGGACAGCCGACGGCAAGTGTCCTCTTAAGTGACTGTGTTCAAAATTGTGTGTGAGTGAGTGACTCGAAAAGTAAACAAAATAAACGAAAAGAGAAGAGAAGATAAGAGAAGAAGAAGCGAAAGATATTCATAATTTTTGTTGCATATTTTTTATTGTTTGCGACAAGCGCGCGTGTCCTTTTTCTGTGCTTTCATTCATTGTGTGTCCTTAGACCAGAGTCGAAACTTCAAATTGCAAATTTCAAATTGCAAAAACGGCAACACTTTTTTTTTTTTGTTTTTCGAACATAACCAAGATTCAGGCAAAACAAAATATACAATCATTGTACGCCTCAAAATTACAACACCAACAACAGTAACATCAACATCGCCGGCAGCAGGAGCATCAGTATCCAAAATGCTAACGGACATGACACCGACGGCTGGTCAACTATATGGCTCACAGATTCCGGCAATGGCTGGCATGAATATCACAAATATCGCAACACATCTGCAGAAGCCACAGGTTAATCCGGTAAGCGCACTACTCTTAACATTCACATCATTCCAAGGAACACGAACACAGCTGCAAAACAATATTTACATACATTAAAAATTATAAAAACAATTAAAAAAGAGAAGTGATCACATGCGTCGGCCGGGAATCGAACCCGGATCAACTGCTTGGAAGGCAACTATGCTAACCATTACACCACCGACGCACCTTAAATTCGCCTGGCAATTCTTTAATGTTCTTTAACAGTGTTAAAGTCAACATATGTTATGCAAATTTAGCGAATTGCGAACCCTTTAACAGGAACATTAGCTGCTGCTTCCTTCCTCTGTTAATGTAATTTCGCTAACATTTCAAGGGAAGTACATATGTATGTACATGAATTGAGGTATGATTTCTGTACTTCCATTTCTCATAATCGGAGATTAAATGAATTACTTTATTAAAATATGTTGATGTTAGTTGAGAATTTGATGCAGTTAAAGGAAAAATACGCATTTAATTCCAAAATGTATTCAATTACTTACATTCTGCAATTTTTCAAAGAATTCCTTCCAGTTAAGCAACTTCTCGAATAATTGTGTAGATGTATGTAACAAAATGAAATATCTACGTACTTTAATAATCGGCATAGATAGCATAGATCAAATAGCATATAGAATCAGAAATTCCTCAGCACAGATATGTCATACAATCTGTAAAAATTGAAATACTCAACAAATGAAATTCTTTTTATATGCAAACACTCATATGGAAATTAGAAGACTTATGTACATATATCGGGTTTATTTTTTTGTTAAAATATTTTAAAAATATTTTTAAAATTATTTCTGAAAATGACAATACTTAGAAATGGGCAGTAAGTAACTAAATGTTCTTTTTTTTAGCGCCAAAAAAGTGCTGTAAAAGTTCATTGTTCATTGTATGTTATGCGACATATCAACCACTTTTATGGCGCATTATGTGCCACAATAGAAATAGTAGCAACAACAACAATAACAATAACAATAACAACAACAACAAGTTTAATAACAATAATCCAGCTCAACTCGAAATAAAGGGCATCCAAATCGGTTGAGGAACGATGCGCCATTTAACGCCATGTCATTTCCACACACTGAAATTCCGTGTCAGGCATGTCCGGATGATATGCTGGCAGGATCATCTCATCATTCAGAATGGGTACGGGTTTTGGGCTGTTTGTTGAGCGGCTTTTGTTGGCCCTGCTTGACTGTTAAACCCATTGTACATACGTATGCATGTATGTATGTATATATCTAATGCCGCTACCGTCTCGACTACAAAATCCACTCTGACTCTCAAAACTGAATCCATACTTTTGTTGCCCAAATCGATTCGATGCGGCTTGTTCAACACTCTCCCTGTGTGTGTGTGCGTGTGTGTGTGTGTGTATTTGATTTTCACGCTACGTTTCAAGAGATACACAAGCCACAGCGATAGATACAGATACTCTTCTGATTCTCTGATCGACTCGAATCAATTATGTTATTTGCGATCATATCTCTTCAAAATATCGTTGAGGTGTGAATTGTTCTCTTTGTTTCTCCTCGTCTTTTTTCTCAATATATATATATATATATATATATTTCGAATGTATCGTATTACCAAAAGTACTTGACTCTCTATTATGGTCCATTGTCTACAAATATTGCTCCGATATCCGATATAGATGTATGCAGATGTGTTGAGTTAAGAGCTACGATGCGGAAGTAATAGTTTTCCATCTCAATCTCCATCTCAATCTCAGACTCGAATTCAGATTCATCCTTAATGATTTCGCACTAGACCCATCACATTAATTTTGGAGTTTTCGGCTTTGATCTGTGCCGCTGTCGATCTACAACTGTTGAAAAAGTTGAACATAATCACACGTTTTCATAATTATTAATTATATAATATTTAAAATATATTAATGGCAGCTCAACACAAAAATTTCCAAACTACATGCTATATACTATATAAGTATGCATATAATGGCAAGATCTATTAGCTGTATAAACAGCCTGAAGTTGAAACATATTTATGGTTTCATTATGCTATTTTCAAATGGTTTTGCTTTGGGTTGTTCTCAATTCCGAATCCGAATGAAATGAGCGGATTTGACGCAGTTACCAATACCAAAACGGCACGTTTTGTGCGAATCCGGAATTGGGATTAGGCCTGATTAAATACATTTGTAGACTTACAATAAAGAAATCATACTTAATAATCTATTAAATTGATATTTGTAATTTTTTATTTAAAATATTTTCAATTATAAATTTATTTTAAAATCCGTTGCAATATTTTTGCTATTTAAATACACTATTTTTACAATTTATTTAAAATTGATCAATCATTTTTGCTGTTCCACAATTGAATACATTAATATAAAAAATTCAAACTCAAAAACATATATATTCCTTTAGGGCTTCACTTATATGTGTATATATAGAATGTTTCTACTTTAGCTGGATATACATATTCGATATGCTGTTGTCTGGAAAAAGTGGCCAACAAAATTGATGAGTATTATATGTGTTCAGTTTTTAGTTTTGCGTTTTCATGGCAAATTGCATGACACTTTTAATAGAGTTGGTAACGCCAATAATGGCCATAAAGCATTCAGCCAAGTAGGCGCAAAATTGTTGATGTTATGAGTCCGCCTGGGCTTCTCTTAACCCAATGTCCAGAAATAATCATCGACTGTTGGAAATGTTACCACAGGGGCAAAGGACACACGACACAGGACACAGGACACAGGACACAGGACACGGCGAGGAGTAGAGACGGAGAAACGCAACTGCGTGCGCCTATAAAATGTAAAACCGCAGAACGAAGTGCCCTCTAAATGGCAACAGAATTGTAGTTGGAGATGGTGTTGGAGTTGGAGAGTTGGAGTCTCTCTCTCTCTTAGTTGGAACAGGTCTCAGTGTTGGTGTTGGTGTCGAGTCGAGCACGGTATGCATATTGATGGAGCGGGCAGGCGTTTATTAAAATTAATACCACATCAATCATTTTACAAACGTGCTGTCGGCCAAGTTCAAAGCCGCCTGCCCCTCTCCACCGTATATGCATACATATATATATATATGTATGTATAATATATACACATCTGTGGTCAATATGACGGGGCTTAGAGACTAGTTCAAGCCATCTCAGTGGAGCAGCTCTAATCTTTGGCGCTCCGTTCAAGAAAGTTACACATGCGCATTGGTTTTAATTAAAAGCGTTTAAAGACGCGACACGAAATACAACAACAAAAGTGAAACTGACAAAAAAATACAAAAAAAAAAAAATACAAAAATGATAAATTACCAAGACAAACTGAAATTAACATTTATGTTGGAAACAAAGCACAAAACATATGTTGCAGACGAACAGACACTGTTCACAGAAGAGCGAGAGAAAAGAAAAAAGACCAAAAAAAAAATGTTTAAGAAAGATTATTGAAATACTCCTCTATATGTTATATGTACATACATATGTGTGTATGTATGTATGTATATATAGTAAAGTTGTGTCTGCTAAATTATTGAAAATCATGCAACGCTCTTCTGCCGTATTTCCCATGACCACCATCTCCTCCGAGCTTCGACTTGGTTTGCGGCTGCTGCCGGTCACTTTCTTGGTCCACTCTCTGAGTCGAGGGTCTCTGGCGGTCGGAAGGTCTGTCAGTCTGCCGGTCTGCCAGTCTGCCGGTCTGTCTATGTCGGCATAATCAGCATAACAAAAGAAATTAAGCAATAATATATTAATAAAAAATACAAAAAATGAAGAAGAAATATAGTTAGGCCTCAGAGAGTGAGCTCTTTGTGCGATGAGCTGCAGCAAAATCGCCTCGTCATTGACTAATTTGTTGTGTTCTGAAGTCAGTTAGGCGCCAGGGCGTCGCTCATCGGCAAAAGGGGCATCGGTAGCCCTGACAGCCTCGACAGCCCCGAAACAGCAGGCGCTGTCAGCGGACGCCCCGCCGATTCCCATAGATATACATATGTACATAGTACTATGCCGTTATTGGTCTATCTTCGCCAACTACACTGACACACATACAAATCCAAATACATGGCGAGAAATGATCTCGTATCTTAAATGATCTTCCATGCGATTTGTGTTTCAAATAAATTCATATGCGATATGACAGCAATTGCACTTCATTTTGCAAATCAAGTTAGTGAGTTTTTTTTGTCAGTGTATAGTAATAGTTGGCATGTTCTTTTCTCACTCAGCTGCTTGAAATATTTACTTTATATTATTTGCCCAACTACAGATACCCTGCGAATACATAAATATGACGGTAAATTATCTAAATTATCTTCACTTTAAATAAATATTCGCATTTTTTCCTGTCTTTTCATTTCTGTTTGAACGCCCAGCGAATGCAAAACAAGTGAGTGAGTGTATAGTACTAGTTGGCATGTTCTTTTCTCACTCAGCTGCTTGAAATATTTAATTTATATTATTTGCCCAACTACAGATACCGTACAAATATATATATGACGGTAAATTATCTAAATTATCTTCACTTTAAATAAATATTCGCATTTTTTCCTGTCTTTTCATTTCTGTTTGAACGCCCAGCGAATGCAAAACAAGTGAGTGAGTTTTTTTTGTCAGTGTATAGTACTAGTTGGCTTGTTCTTTCCCCACTCCGCTGCTCGAAATATTTACTTAATATGATTTGGCTTAATGAATGCGTTTCGCTTTGTGCAACTGTCTGTGCACATTTTCACCTTTGACAATAGGCCGGGCCGACGCAATTAACTTGAGTCATTTGGAAAATTAGTTGGCATGATGCTGCTGAAAACGAAAACAATATGTTGGGCCACCGCTGTGACAAGGACGGCACTACCGCCACCAACTGCTCTCACATCGCCGCTCGCAGCGAAAGCGGCAGCGAGAACGAGACCGCATGACAAGGTCGTCGCCGCTTTTTGGGGTCTTCAAAAGTGCCGCCTGCGCGCCTGAACCTCAACCTCAACCTGACTGAGTTGAGCCTCAGCATATTTTCAATTGGGTTTTTCCCTCCAAACTGACTCTTTTCTTTCATATAGTGTTTTTTTTTTTAGTTTTTTATTTTTTCAATTATGTGCAACAACGAGGAAATATGTATGTATGTATGTGTGGTGAGTGTGAAGGAGGGGAGGGCAATGGGAGAGTAGAAGGAGGAGCGTGCGTGCCGTAGTTATGGCCAAATGACTTGCAGTTTTTCACAACATGGCCAACAAAGTGAAAATATTTGTCACACACACACACACACATGCAAATATATATATATATATGTATGTAGATATATGTAGATATAGAGAGTCAGGTCAGAGGGAAGGAAATATGCGCAAATAAACAATTTGCTTAATTGTCAGTAGTTAATAAGAGTTAAGCGAGTGCAGCGAATTTATTAATTTATGCAATAGTTGTGTTCTTGGCCATTATTATATTTAATTTGAAATGAATAATTTATGGCCAGGTTGCATTTTTTTTTTTTAAATAATACTTTATAAATGTATATATATGTATATTTATAAATGGTTCGCATATTTCTTAATTACGAGTCCACGTGTTAACTGTTAATCAACGTGTCCAGTGACAAAGAGACAGCAATAGAGAGAAAGAAAGAGAGAGAGAGTGAATGAGAGAGAGAGAGAGAGAGAGAGAGAGAGAAAGAGAGAGTGAGAAAGATATGCATATACAGTAGATATAAATGCAAAACATGAAGACAAACATTAATTTTTGTATGTCAATAAAATTTTGTGGTAATTTATTTATTTTTTATTTTCAATATATATTTTTTTTTGTATTTTTTTTTTTTGAATTTAATTTAATTATTTTTTACTGTTAAGTGCGTTTCATATTAGTCTCGGTATCGACATTCCACTTTGTGCCAATGGTTAAGGAATAAAGTCCATTTACCCAACAAACAAATAGTGTAGTATTTACGGTGAAACATGTTGACCCCAAGGTCCCCAGTTAGTTGAGAGTGTGTTGGCCAAGTTGCCAAGTTGGTGTCTATTAGCCTGGCCAAGTGCGAGAACTCGACGAATGGCAACCGAGTTGACAACCGTTGACAGGCGTTGCAAACGTCAATAGCCACGCCCATTTGCCGCACACTCTTTGCAACAACAACAACAACAACAACAACAATAAAAAGAAAAACAACAACTAGACACTTGTAAATTTATTATGTTATGTCATCATCGTCAGTAAGTGGGAGTATTCTGAGCCATATAAGACTGACTCCATCACTCAAATGATTGTCTTAATGAATATATATTTTGCAATCACACATCCATATGTAGATGAAATGAATATTGTTATTGTATTGCAATTGCAATTGTTATTAACAATCAGCAGCAGTAGCAACAAAATTTATTTTTTATATCCCCTCGAAGAGCACTATTATTTAGATGACACTTGAAATTTGTTATAATTTCCATGCATTCATCTAGAATTTTTAAAGATAACAGATTTTATTAATTTTTATAAATTTGTAAAATAAAATCAAAAATATAAAAAAAATATTTTCACCAACTCTATATTCAATTCAATTCTATATAAAGTTTAGAAAAGTATTTATGATTTTAGCTGAGAACTCGAGATACTTTTTTCTTTGTGCTGATCTCAAGTTGAACTTTTTGGCACCCGGATCGTGTTTCTGATTGGCATTTGATTGATTGGATTTTTTGGTGGCGGGTATCAACAGCTTGTTATAAATTTTATTGACGCCAAGTCAAAACGTTTGTCAGTTTTGAATTGCATTGATTGCAAGTTCATGAGCTGATCAATTTAAAATGCAAGCAGTGCCGGTGGGAAGTGGTTGCAACAGGGGGGTGGGTGTTGGGGCAACCGCAATTGGCATCGCACTCACAACCGCAAACTGTCGAAGTCCCCAGACAAGTTGTTGGCCAATGCGACTTGGACACATCATTTTGAGTTAAGGCCAAGTCTGTTCCTCGGTCCGTCTGTCGGACTATCTGTCGGTCTGTCTGTCTCTCCGTTCGTCTCTCGGTCCGTTTCTCGGTCCGTTTCTCGGTTCGTTTCTCGGTCCGTCTCTCGCTTCGTCTCTCGGTCCGTCACTCGGTCCGTCACTCGGTCCGTTCCTCGGTCCGTCTCTCGGTCCGTCTCTCGGTTCGTCACTCGGTCCATCCCCCCGACCGCCTCTCGGCCTGTTTGAGAGACACAGTCAATCGACTTGGCTTTACGAATTGGTTGATCGTGCTGTAAATTTTATTTGATAGTTGGTGACGGCAATGGCGACGGCCTTATGCATTTGTAATGCAGGCGTGAGACAGAGACGGCGACAGCTTGAGTGACAGAGACGGAAACAGTCTCTTTGGCTCCGTTAGCAAGACAGCGAGTAAAGTAATTTATTTATATGTGCATACATACGTATCTATTTTTTTTATGTCTTCGACTTACTTTTCTTTTTTATAAAGTCTTGTATAACTTGGCTGCAAAATAACAACTAAAAAATTATACAACAAAAAATATAAAAATAAGAATGCAGCAACAACAACTTGAACAGATTGGGTTACGTTTAAAGTTTTGCTGCAGAATGAAATGATTTATGGTCTGAATTACAGATAATTGTGATAATCATACCGAAAAGGCGCAGTCAAAGTCGCAGGTTTTTGTTTTTCTCTCTCTCTCAATTTTGTTTTTTGGTCTGAAATCGATATAAAAATCGAGAGCCATATCCCATATACGATGGGCAATGACTGTCGGCTTTGGTTCGCCTCGGTTTGGTTGGATTTGGATCGGGATGCGTGTCTAAAATGCATAACAATTTTAACTGACTGTAGTAACATATTTGAATACCCTGCAATGTTGCGTGCAGCCAAAGTGGGTATGCCAACAAAGAGAACAGATATGTGATCTTAACTGAAATTTTCACTGAATTTTCAATTAATTATGCGAATACATTAAGCACTGTAAATGAAGGAGAGAAAGAGAGACATAGTTGTAGCTAATGGCAGATAAAGAGGGAAGCTGAAGCGCCTTTGGCCTCTTTGGCAGGGCATATCCGACTAACAGCATGTCCCTTAATCGGCTAACAAGGAACAAGGAACAAGAAAAGAGGAATCAGGATCACAATTTACTTGCGAAATTTGTTGCATTTTCCTGCCATTGTCATAATGCATTTAATGTCTTTGTGTTTTTTCTTTTTTGTTTACAAAGTCGGCTTACACAACATTGTATAGTCCCATGTTGTTGTAGATACTCTAACTGAGTCTGTGCCTCTACCAGGTGCAACTACTTTACAAGGGCGGCTCAGTTTGAGACGCAGTTCCGTACCCAATCTCAGCCAGAATCTGCTCAGTGAAGTTCTTTTGGTTTTCCTTTTTTTTTTTTTTTTTTTGGGGGGTTTTTATATTTTAGGGCTTTCCGTGTACATTTCATGACTTTTTATGTGGCCATATTTCTGGCAAGTGTTGAAGTTGAAGTCAAAGGCGAAGTCACTTGACAGACAGACATGGAATGTCGAGGACTGACAGACAGGAAACAACAACCAACAACCTCCATGCCTTTGGCCATAAAACTCGTTGCATTTTAATGTTAGTTTTCGTATTCTCCACTTGCCGCCCCCTCTTTGCCATTTTGTTGTCTTCTCAATCTATATTAGCTCAAAATTATGTGAATATTTCAATATTTTAGACTTTCTCTGGGTGTATTCTGAAAACAATTTGAGTTATGAGCCACTTGCTGTACAAATATTTATTTATTAATTTTTTTACATTTTTTTTAAATTTTTTATTAACAAATTGCCTGTTTGGCCAATATTTGATCAAAATTATGGGAATATAGTTAAAATATTGGAAATCAGGTAGTAGTTTTTAAAAACAGTTTGATTTATAAAAACTTGGAGAAACCATATGTTTTTTTAATTTTTTAAATTTTATTTATTATGTAAATTTTTATATTATTATAATTTATCTCAATCTAATTGCATTATTCCTCTTATTAATTATAATCACTTAATATTTTATTAAATTATTTATTTAAATAGCTTTTTAAAGCCATTAGATAACAGTTAATTAATAATTTAATATTAATTATTATTATATATATTATTAATAATAAAATAATTTATATAAAATATATTCATTTATAAATTATGAAAATGATAGAAATCAGAAATTCAAATTCACAAGAAAATTCAGAATAGAAACTCAAAGTTCATAATAAAAAAATCATAGATTTTAAATAAAAATCTAAAATATATTAAAAAAATTTAGACTAAGAGATTTCTTTATATCTCTGAAATGTCTTTATAGACGACTTCTATTTAACAGTATATATCAGTGATCGAAGATCTGTCGATGACTGAGAAATGTCATTCAATGTGGAGCGTGATTTCAATGGGGCAAGAAGCGACATGTGAAGATATTGGTGGCATGTTGTAGTTGTGGGCGGGTGTGCTGCAAGGGGTGCAGTGGGGGTTAGAGATGTTGACGTGACGATGATGGCAGCAGTTGTAAATATTGTGTTAAACATTAAATGAAGTCGTTAAAATCATTTAATGATGCACTCGTTAGTCAACTCGCGTTGACATGTGAAGCGATGCTCAACACCGACGCGTCTGCAACTGCCACTGCCACTGCCACAGCCACTACTTCTACATCGATGTCGACTTCGACGTTGACGTTGACGTCGGCAGCGGTGTTGCAAGTGCTGTTGAAATGCTGTGTTGGATGCTAGCGAGGCATGCAAATAGGCAGCCAGGAAGGCAGACATGTGGCATGACATTCGTACAGTGCCCAAAAATGAGAAAGAAATGAAAAAAAATGGAAAAAAAACGAGCGGCAGGCAGCATTGGGGCATGCAGCATGCAGCAGGCGGCACTTGTCAAAAGGAATTGAAAGGATGTTTGATGGCATGCTAAATTGACAAATGCATGCAAAAAGCACTTGCTGCCAACCGCACTACATTCAACTCATTATTCATAGCTAGTAAAAATCGCATGTTGTTGCTGCTGTTGCTGTTGCTGCTGGTGATGTTGCTGCTGGAGATGTTGCTGCTGTTGCTGTTGCTGTTGCCGTTGCGTGCCATCATGCAATTGCACACTGTTTGACGCTCTTTATTTTGAATTCTCTCTTTTTTTTTTTTTTTTTTTTTATTTTTGTTGTACTAAATATATTTTATTTTTCATTTTATATTTATAATTTTTAATGTTAATTTTCATTTGCTGCTCACAATGGAAAGCGTGTTCAACTAATTAATGCAGCAGCAATTATGTCTATACAGAATATAATGTGCTTTCGATATGTAAATTATATACATACAAATACATACATGTATATGTAGGTGTGTGTATGTCTGTGTGTGTGTGTGTGTGTGTGTGTGTATTTAGGTGTGCAGTTGTTGGCCAAGTTAATATCAAATAGTTAAGTGCACAGACTTGAGGTCAAGCAATGGGCAACAACTCTTTAGCTGCCAGCGATTCGTGAACTGCACAATAAAAAGAGACAGAGAGACAGAGGCAGACAGAGAGAAAGAGAGAGAGAGAGTGAGTAAAAGAGATGGAGGCACATGTGCTTAGTTTATATACAAACATTGTAGCTGTTGTTAAGTCGCCAGCGGCAATGCAACAACAGCATCTACAACTAAGTCGCCTTGCCATTGGTGTTGCAGTTGTTGTTGTTGATGCAGTTGTTGTTGTTGCAGTTGTTGTTGTTGCATTTGTTGTTGTTGTTGTTGTTGGTGTTGCACAGCCGCCTGCTGCTTAAGATGAATCTGCTGTGATTGCCACCAGGCGAGCGTGTACTTAAGCATTTTATATGCCTTCTTCTTTTTTCTTTTTTTTCTTTTTGGGCCAGCTAAAAGCAAGTTTTAACTCACAATAAAAATATTAAAAAAAAAAAAAATGAAAAGTTAAAAAAAAGACAATGAAAAATAAAACACAAAAGGAAACTCAACGCGATGCTCGATTGTCGATTGTCGAGTTGCAGCCACAGCCAAAAACGCAGGTCCAGTCAAGTCAAGTCAAGTCAAGTCAAGTCATGAGCAAATCTGAAACAAAGTGATGTGAAGTGAAGAGTCACAGTGAAGTGAAGTGAAGTGAAGTGGAGTCATACTACTACGCCCGAAATTAGGTTTATAACTTTGCAGAAGGCGCGCGTTGAAATGGCGTTGATGATGTTCATGTTTCATGTTTGTGGCCTGATGAAGCGCAACGATTATCCCCGGCAACAACAGCAACAACAACAACAGCAACAGCAACAGCAACACACGGACAGCAACAACAGCAACAGAAATATGCCATGAGAGTCAAGCAAATTGATTGATTTGCCACGGCACGAAGCTGGACGCAAAGCTGCAAGGCAACAGCATACCAACAGCAACAACTATCTGCAACAACAGCAACATCAGCAGCAACAGCAACAGCAGCAACAGCAACAGCAACACCGACAATAAACTTGTTTCAGTTTCAATTTCATTTTGAAGGCACTTTGGCAACGACAAACAATTTTTAAGTGCGTCGCGCTATGAGCATGAAATGTATGAGTGCATGAGGTGCGGGGAATGAGGAAGTGGGTACTGCGGACACTCAAAGTAAGCAGAAGTGGGCGTGCTGTTGCTGTTGCTGTTGTCGTTGCTGTGACTGTGACTGCAGTTATTGCTGGCGTGCCAAAATCTATCAAGGTATGCATATACTATATATACTATATATACTATATATACTATATATACTATATATACTATATATACTATTTATGATATATATGTATGTGTATGAATTTTCAAACGACGGCGACAAAATATGCGGCAAATGCATTGCAATTGAAACGCAACGAAAATGTTGCTGTGTGCAACGCCCACAAATTGGCTTGCGGCCAAGCCAACTCGTCGTGTTGCACACAACACACAAAACGAAACTTGCCACAAAATGTTGCGGCTGCCACACAACAATTTCTCAATTGAAATGTGTACGCGAAAATTGTTGCCAGTTTGCTGCTGCTGCTGCTGCTGTTGCTGCTGTTGTTGCTGCTGCTCGTTTGACAAATAAGTTGCATGCAAATAACAGCAGCAACAACTGCTGCAATTGCTACTGTGGCAGCAATTTGAACGCAATGAATTAAATTCCAGCGCACAATTTTCTCAATGGCCACTGCCATTGATGAAAATCACAGCTTCACCTTTGACCAACCAAGTTGTTTGTCAAGACGAGCTGACAGCAACCGTTGCTGCTGTAGCTGTTGTTGCTGCTGTTGTTGCTGCTGTCGCTTTTCCCCATTGCTGCGCCTGTTGACATGACAAATTTGGCTGACAAACAACACCAACAACATGCCACGTGCACCACAAAACGCGATTAGTCAGCTATTGCTATCTCTTTCACCTTTCTTTTCCATCTCTCTCTCTCTCTCTCTCTCCCATCTACACTGCATTTTTTGGGCTGTTAATAAAAAATCGATGTAAATGTGGAAAACGTTTACAAAATTCGTCGCCGGCATTGTTCCCACATTCGTCAGTCCTCCAGTTCCCAGTTCCCAATTCCAAACCCAATCTCAATCCCAAACCTAAACCCAATCCCAATCCCAATCTCAGTCTCAGTCTCAGTCTCATTTTTGGGCTTGGGAGACTTGAGAAAATGGCCTAGAGGCAAACAGATGCAGCGACTTCACATTTCCATCGACTGCAGCCAAAAAAAAAAATAAACCTTAAGCCCAAATACAAAATTAAAATATACGTATATACCTACATAAGTGTGTATATATATTTATACATATGTATAAGTTTGTTGGCATCTACATACGTACATATAAAATGAAAAGCAGCGCTTAAGCCGAAGTTAAACTTAAACTTAAAGTCAAAGCCAAAAAATACCTAAACGCCGTTGTTGCCTGAAAATTGTGGGTAATTTTCGGAGCCCGGCAAAAAAAAAACCGAAATGGCAAAAAAAAGGTCTCAACTCGTCTTCTTGTTTAGCAAAAACCCCAAGTCGAGTTGAGGAGTCCTCTGCCGTCATCTTTAGCTTGGCTTCACTTAGCTGCCCTCGTGGTGTGTCTCCTCTTTTCGGTCGCCACTTTTCAGTTTTCAGTTTTCAGTTTTCAGTTTCCACTTTTCCTCTGGGGTCCTACTTACCCTATGTTAAGGTTAGCGTGTGTGCAGGTTGTAATTTTCTACTTTGCGCCTAAAAACGCTGATAATAGAAAGCATCAGAGTAACGACTGCGATGACTCTATGGGCAATATTTTGAATTGACTCCGACTCCGACTCCTACTCCGACTACACGAGACTCTGACTATGAGCTGGACCTGGACTGGGATGCGATCATTATCGGGTGGTTTCGGTTGCGGTTGTGGTTGTGGTGAAGTGAGGTCTATGGAGAGTTGCTCATAATTATGGCGGAACTTGTTAACTGCTCATAAAAAATTGTTAACTAAAATGAAATGATATACACGATTTTCATATTCGCTCACAACCAGTTGAAGCAGCATGTATACTTATTGTAATATTTTTTTTTCTATGTGCAGTGGATATTTTTTTCTATATTTTTCTTTTTGTATTTTTTTTTGTATTTTTTTTTTGTTTTTCGTGCTGGGGGCATTCGTGTGCGGAATTCAATCAGAAACTATCATTGATGGCGCCTTTTTATGGCTTGTTTTGCACTCTCTATAAAAATATACATCCATCTAAATCCAACAATCTATCTTTCTATTGTTGTTATTATTATTGTTGTTATTATTATTGTTGTTGCTGTTGAGCAGCAACTAATCGTTGTTGTCTATCGGACTTCAGTGTTTGTTGTTTGGTGTTTTTGCGTTTTGTTAATTAGCCATTTAATGCTCAATAAAAACAACAATAGCAACACCAGTTGGTGAAGCCAACAGCAACAGCAACAGCAACAGCAACCGCTTATGGCCAACACATATTTGATTTATTGAGTCATTAAATAATAATCATAATTTTCTTGTTTAGCAGTCAGTCAGTCACTCATTCATTCGGTGACTTTATTTATTTATTTATTTATTTATATTCATTTATTGGCACTCCACTCTGCGCGCTTCAGGCTTCAAATTCTATTTCTGCCATCAACTCGCAGCGCCATAAATTTTAATATTATTATTATTAATTTTTTTTTGTATTTAAACTTTTCGTATAGGTCACAGGTAATGCTTGTAAAAAAGTAGCAACATTTTAAAACAAATTTGTAATGAAAGTAAATATATATGCATATAATTGTGAAGTTGTCAATTTAGGTGGCAGAAGGCATGTTAGTTATGAAATTAATAAGTTAAATTAAAAAAAAAAAAAAAAAAAAATATATATATATATATATATATATATATATATATATATATATATATATATATATATAATAAAATAAAGTAAAATAAAATAAAATGAAATGAATTGAAATAAAATACAAATGAATTTATTTAAATATAATTTAAAATTAAAATACTTAAATTAATAATAATTATAGAAATTATAGAAATTATAAAGAAAATTGAAAATTGTATTTTGGCTATTAACAGTTAATAAAACATTTTATAAGGATATTTTTTTTCTTTATGTTTTTGTGATGAAATTGTTGAATATAAACAGACTGCAATCAATGAATTGGAACAATAAAGAAATCAATAAAGTAAATTGCCGACTCTTGATTGGCCACGTTGAACACTTTTTGCACATTGTTGTTGTTGTTTTGGATTTTGATTATTTATTATTAAACGAATTGGTGCAACCTTAACTGCCAGGCAATTTGCTACCGGTGTTCTGTATGACTGCCAAAGTAGCCCCAGTCCCTCTTCCAGTCCCCAGCACCCAGTCCCTCTCCCAATAATATGAATATGCAAAAGAGGCCAAACTCACATACTGAGAAAGAAACAGAAACTGAAACAGAAAACGGAAAGACACTCTTGGCCATATCGACAAATGGCAGTTGGTAGTTGGTTGTTGGTTGTTGGTAGTAGTCTGTAGACTGTCGGCAATCGGCAGCATTTTGGGGCTGGACAACTGGACAACAGCTCACAGCGGGATGCGACTTGTCCAGTTTGCACTTCTTGGAGTTCCCATTCCCATTCCCAGTACAGACATCATCAGACTCCCAGTCTCAGTCTCAGTCTGAGTTTCAGTTTCAGTTCAAATTCAAGTTTATAACCATATAGCTAATTCAAATGAGGCAGGGATGCGATGGGTTGTTTTGGCATGGAGAGGAGGGGAATCCAGACTCTGTCTCTCCATCTCTCACATGGTCAACTGTTGTTGTTGTTGTTGTTGTTGGTCAGCGCCAGCAATATTGCTGCTACTTGTGGCAGGAGGCACAGTTTATGATGCGGCACTGGCAGTGGAAGTGGCAGTGGAAGTGGCAGTGGCAGTGGCGGTGGCAGTGGCGGTGGCAGTTGGCGTTGCAATTTATCAACATTTTGGCCCTGTGTTAAGAAATTGATTTGCATATCCAATTATAAACACATTCGCATCGCATCTTCAACTCGAATATTGCTGATGTTGCCGTTGTTGTTGTTGTTGCTGCTGCTGTTGTTGCTGTGACGACACAAATTGTCGCACTTTAACACAGCGAGAGCAACAATAAACAACAATGATATTAATAATACTAATAAAGGCAACAATAAATCCCATTTTTACACAAAATACAACACAAATGCTTATTTAAAGTGCAAAACTGTTCAAAATACAATAATAATTATCATATAATAATAAAGAGCAGTTGAAAAAGAGAAAAAATGTTGATGAATATATAGTATGTAGAGGGCGATAAGAGACACGCAATGCATGGTGAATTTCGACTACTATATTTAACAATTTTAAAAATGGTAATCATAAAATTAGCTAAATTGCAATAAAGCCAAAGCCATTATTATATATTCAGATAATATTCTAATAATTAATTCTTTGAATATAAACTTCAAAAACCAGCATTCAAAAAGAGAGAGAATTAGAATTTAACAGCAAAAAAATAATACATATATATTATTTTATATAAAATGAAAGATTTTTATCTTAAACCAAATATATACACACATTATAAAACGGGAAAATTAATTCCTTCATTTTATAATTGAAACAATTTAGAAAAATAGTAAAAATACATCAGATGAAATATAAAATAAACATAAAATGTAAAATAAAATATTTACAAAATTTATTACAAATATATTTAACAGATATAAAGCGATATATTTTGATATATTTTTTTTTTTACTCTTGATCTTAACCTTTCTGCATATAATATTTGTTGCCACTTGAATTGAAAGTCGTCGCCTTTGCCCAATTGCGAATCATAATTTGTGTCTGTTTATTTAGCGGAGTTGCATTGTGGAAGTGGCACCTGTGGCACGGTAGCGATTTGCATGGCGTGTTCATTGGGGCCTGCCACTTATTAAACACTCGTCACTTTTAATTAAAAGCCGCCGTCAGCTGGAGGACCGAGTTGTGAGAGTTCTGAGCTGTGAGCTGATAGTCCCCACACCCCACTACATATGCACATATCATATATGCCAACTTCAGCCCTAAATGTGGGGAGGTCTGCGACGAGGGCTGCAGTTGCTGCATGCCACTGCAATTTGCAATTACCGCAAACACGCGGTCTCCGCTGCCACCGCAATGTGGAGAGGTCCCTCGTTTGGTGGAGTGCTGGTGGTAGGGCAAAACTTTTGCAATTAGAACACTACTTTGCCAATGGCTTTCAATGATAACAGCAACAACAACAACTGCAACCACTACAACTACTGCGGTTACTTCAGTCCAAAAGGACCTAAGGGGCAGGTGCTGCAGGACCTCGCAGGAAGGTAGCTTTTAAGTGTGTCTGCGCCTGGACGACCTGCTTGAAAATTCGAGGGAAAAATGTTCAACGATTTTCGGCCAATTCACAATTTGCTGGAATTAAACAAAAACTGAACTTGAACTCGAACTCAAACTCGATTTGAAACTTGAAGTACTTACTTAGTGGGGTAGTATTATCAGAAATGCGGTTACCTTAGGTCTGGCTAACCTACTATATACATATCTGTTCAGTATGTTGTTTTAGGCCCATGTTGAACTGAATAGTTTTGGAATCAAGTGGCAGTTTGTTTACTTAAGCAGACTTGGCCAGCAGTTGCTGCTAACTGGTAGTTCCCTGTTCCCTGTGACCTTCTTGTCATCATAGTCATCACAGTCATCCTGGTCTGGATCTCGTTGTGTTGTTGTGTCCTGGCCATTGTATTGGCCACTTATGATCCATGGCTAGGGCTCATTAGGCATTGGATTTAGAGCAATGTTTTGGGTAATGTGCAATCTTCAATGGCAATGACAATCACAATCACAATGACATGGACAATGACATGGACAATGAGCGGAGCCAGGACAAAGCAGGACCAGCAATGAGCATAACAATGTCTGATGTTTACTTAAGGTTCGCTTAGCAGGCGCTGTGCCAGAGTTGCATTAAAGGATTTAGCGGATGAGTCCTTTGCATGTAGCTGATTTGGTCTCGGATTTGGCATTGCAGGCAGTGTCACTTCAATCTCTGTCTCTTTCACACTCTATCTGTCTGTCTCTCTCTCTCTCTCTCTCTCTCTCTCTCTTTCTGCACTCTCTCCCTGTGTCTCATTGCCTTTGTTTGTTAATTTGTTACCTGATGGATATCCTGCGGTGATAAACACCACGGCACTTTTCAATCAACAAAAGGCCTCTCTCCGTTTCCCTATATGCTATATATATATATATATATATATATATGTGTGTGTGTGTGTGTGTGTGTGTGTGTGTTTGTATGTGATAGCTCGCTAATTTGTTACAAAATTGCACATTTGGCTGACGCTGCCCAACATGGGGTAGGGAAATGCAGCTAAAATGTCTGCCAAGCGATCATCTCTCTCTCTCTCTCTCTCACATACACATACGCACACATATCTAACTATCTCTTTCTATAATTTCCCTTCTCACAGCTTCACAGGCATCCTCCCCGTTGCATCCCATGATCCGTTGCTTCGATCCCATGCCATCCATCAAATGCGCTGCCATTTGGCAGTTTCCTCCTGTTTTTCCTCAATTCATTTCATTTTTTTTTGTTTGGATTTTTTTCTTGTGCATTTTCATTCATTTGTTGGTGCGGTGTTTTCCATCCTTGCACTTTGACCTTCGTCTCCAGCAGCGCCATTTGAATCACTTAGCGGCATTTAGTCGTGAGTGCATTTGGCAATCTGTCAGACAGCAGCCAACATAATTACACAGACCTCTAATACCCTATCTAAAATGGAGAATATGCTAGATATATGGGAGATATTGTTGCCATCTGTGATTATTAAATAGAAGCAATATAATTATTATAATATACATATGTGGGTTGCTTTTACATTTTCAAAAATATCTTATAAAATTACTTCAATTAGGGAAATATGGAAGTTGTAATTAATTTTTGCACTTATCATAGTATATTCTGTCAGCAATGTGAAGTAAATATATTCGATTATTTATCAACTCAGAGTCCAAGTAATTAAAAGATTATTTGATTATAGACTGGCGACAAAATACATTCAATATGTGTTCCCTTCAATCGCGAGCGCATTCAATTAACTTGATTCGATCAAATTAGAGAAAATTGATTAAGTTTTGTGCAGTCTACATTATTGTCATTGGAATTATGCAAATGGATAAACTGTGTGCTCAAATTCTGAGTTACGATCTCTAATAGGCTTCAATGAAGACAGATAAATACTGCTTTATTCACTGATTGATCTTGGTATTAAAATCGATTCAGAGCAGGTATGTAAATGTGATAGAGCTATGTATGCAGATATTGATTGAGTATATGGTGTATGTAGAACACTCCTAGGATTACTCAGAGCGCGTCAAACACAAATGGGTATCAATCAATTGCTGCGCCATAAATATCAATATCAACTTGCTTTCAATCAAGCTCATTATGCTAATGAAGACACACAGCTGCACAGCACATACACACACAAACACACACATGCACACTCTGAAATACATACACATTGATTGACTTGACTTGACGAACTTGTCGAGTTGTCCAAGCAACTGCTGCTCGGCACAAGTCCAGAGTTAAGCTCTCTCTGGATCTACAGGTCCGGAGTTGAAGTCGGTGTCGATGGTATCCCCTCGATCGTTTCGTGTCTTGTGCAGACGGAGTAACAGTAACACTAACAGCCACAGTCAATATCATGATCATGATCATGATCGCCTGACCATCGACATGAGCATCGAGCATCGACAGCTTGCGGCGACGTTTAAAATTTGCTCATACTCTATACACAAAATGAGTTGAAGATTCTATCTGATCGTGTAAATATTTGTTAAAATTAAGCTTTCAACTGAAAAGCTTCGAAAATGTTAATTTTGATCAGCCAAGCAAAAATAAGCCACAGAAAAAAAAAGATCCACATAAAACGAAAAAAAAAGAAACTTAAATGAGAAAAAAGAAAAATGATCAAAAGCAACAACGACAACAACAACAAAGAAGCGGACTTGATCAAGATGAAGCATTTGAAGTTGGCAAAGTGATCGACGACAGTAATTATGTACTTGCCGTATCCATATCTCTGGCTCATTGATTAGTGCGGTAGTTCATCACTTTAAACTGATTTACGCTGATCATCAGCTGTGTAGATACTTAACTGATAGTTAACACTCCCCCATAACCATATAAATCATTTATTTGGCGTTCGACTTCAGTATATTATACAGGTGTATGACCTTCATTTGAAGTACTCCTCCTAAGTATTTCTCAAGATATCTCACAGTAGAAATATAAATCCCAAAAAAAAACATATTTTAGCTATTTTTTAACTTTGAATTGTCGTAACTTAGCCAGAAATCATCCGATTTTGATGAAATTTGAAGTTTTGGAAATGGTTTTAATATCAGTCTAATTCTGCATTTAAATTTTCGTAAAATTCACCATTTTTAATTTTTAGATTTTTTTTACCCATTTTTCATACTAACCCCTTGACAAAATCGCCAAAAATCGAAAAGTTTTTCAACCCCAATTTTTGAACTCCGGTTGATTCTAGGGATCATAACTATCATTTTGCTCTTTATTTGAGGTCTTTTTGATGAGTATTTCTACAGATATGGGCAAAAATGTGTTAAAAAGTATCTAAAAATGGCATATTTCGTACCATGAACCTCATCATATATTGGAATTTACATAACTCGGTCAAAAATCATCCGATTTTGATGAAATTTGAAGTTTTGGAAATGGTTTTGATATCAGTCTAATTCTGCATTTAAAGTTTCGTAAAATTCACCATTTTTAATTTTTAGATTTTTTTGACCCATTTTTCATACTAACCCCTTGACAAAATCGTCAAAAATCGAAAAGTTTTTTTAACCCCAATTTTTGACTCCGTTTGATTCTAGGGATCATAACTATCATTTTGCTTTTTATTTGAGGTGTTTTTGATGAGTATTTTCACAGATATGGCCAAACATGTGTTAAAAAGTACCTCAAAATGATATATTTTATACAATGAACCTCCTCATAACTTACAATCGCCATAACTCGGCCAAAAATTATCCGATTTTGATGAAATTTGAAGTTTTGAAAATAGTTTTTATATCAGCTTAAATCTGCATCAAAATTTTTGTAAATTTCACCATTTTTAATTTTTCGACTTTTTTCACCTATTTTTCATACTAACCCCTTGATAAAACCATGAAAAATCTAAAAGTTTTTTAACCCCAATTTTTTGACTCCGTTTGATTCTAGGGATCATAACAATCATTTAGCTTTTTATTTGAGGTCTTTTTGATGGGTATTTCCACAGATATGGCCAAAAATGTGTTAAAAAGTATCTCGAAATGGCATATTTCGTACCATGAACCTCCTCATAGCTTGGAATTGCCATAACTCGGCCAAAAATGATTGTATTTCGATAAAATTTGAAGTTTTCGAAATGGTTTCGCATCAGTTTTAATCTGTATCAAAATTCACATTTTTCGATTTTTCGATTATCATCAAAAAGCGATTTGTAATACCAGATTTGTTTTTACGTGGTATTCTCAAATTGATTGTACTCGACTATAGGGGAATGTGTTTGTTTTTTACCTGTTTTTGGCACAGCAATGCTTAGAGCCACGTTTATACCCTACACCGATTACCGACTACCGTCTACTCGCAGCACATAATTGAATAAATTTGATTTAATTGCGGCAATGAAAGCGATGCATAAATTCATAAATTATGAAGGCAATTAACGTATCAAATTGCCTGATAATACACACACATACATACGTATATATCTATATAGATGTATATTCATATAGAAAACATTGGCATGATTCTATGTGGCTGAGATGGAAGCAGAAATTGCAATATGTTGCCACCTAATTACCAATTCATTTATTGGCCTGGCCTTCGATTTGGCCATCAACTTTGTTGGTAGCTCTCAAAAATTTTCAAATTTTCGCCAAAGCACAAACACACACATTTTCGGGGGTTGCTTTGACTCCGGGGGCACTCTGGCAATGCCACCCCTTGTGGCAACAATACCTGTGCAAATACTTGGCTTATAGCCAAAAAAAAAAAGAAAAAAAAACTAAGAGAAACAACAATGTTAACCAATTGGCTGTAACAGCGGCTGTTTGGGGTTAAACAACGAACAAGCCAAATTGCTAAATTGCTGACGATGTTGTTGCTGTTGCTTAATGACGCAATGAATTTGTGGCCGTCGTTGTTGCCGCATTTTTGCCGGCTGCCAAGGCAAAAAAAAAAAAAAAAACAAAACTTGTATTAAGTTTTAAGCAGGTTCTAAGTGCAATGCTAGCGATTTAAGGAAAGGAGCAACCAAGGAGATAGAGGCTAAGCGGAATCTTGATCTGCTCGGAACTCTGCGCCCTTAATGCATAATTGAAAAGCATAATCAACCCCAATTACCAACAGACAACACTTGAGTACAGAGCTTCATTTGCCCAACCCAAACCCAAACCCTGCCCCCAACCTCATACCTAAGAACAGAGACCCATGCTTCAAATGCTCAGTACACCCACCCATGTGACAAGTGGAGGAGTTTCAGTTCAAATTAATTGCAATATGAGACAAATTAAATGTGACCCAGTTGAGGGTTGGTCAAAGCCATGGTCACCATGGCCATTGGGAGAAAGTCCAGGCAAAGCAGGCGCTCAACCTCCCCCCTGCATGAAAGTCAAGAAAGAAACAAAGACCTTAAAGTAAAAAGCAAAAAAAAATTATGGTCATATGGTCTTAATGAGCGGTCAGTTAATCATGACATTTCAGACAGCAATGCCTGAGAAAGAGAGAGAGAGATTGAGAGTGTGTGTGAGAGAGAGACAGAGAGAGAGGGGGAGAGAGTAAGCAGAAAGTAGGCGTGATCTGTGCCCCAATGTGTGTCCTAGAGCTGATGATATGTTGCTTCTGCTGCTGCTGCTGCTGCTGATGATGATGATGATGATGATGATGAAGCGCGTCCAAACGGAATGAAGTGGAATGTGAACCGAGGCGAGAGTGGGCTTGGGATTGCGCTGGGAAACGGGGTTGCTTATAAGGTTGAGGTTGAGGTTAAGGTTGGGGTTGCGGGTTGGGGTTGCCGGTTGAGGTTTGGTTTACGGCATTCACTAATGAAGTGGGTAAAGTGGCTAAAACTGAGCAGCATCAACATCAAATTGAAGCGTTTTCTAAATTAAAAGCATATATTGCACTTGTTTTTGTTGTTGTTGTTATTGTTTTTGTTTTGTGGCTCTTCATCGGCATCAAATCAAATCAAGTTGAAGTTTTCAGTTTGAGTTTGGGTTGTTGCCGCACATTAAATACACTTTAATGCACTTCATCAATTTGGGTTATGGCTACAAAATGCTGGCCACGCATACCTATATACATATTTATTGCTCATACTATATATATATATATATATATATGTATATATATATATATGTATTGCATATATTGAGCCGCTGCCAGAGAGCCGTAATTATCTTTGGCGCAGATTCGACTTGACTTCACTACCCCTCGCCACGTCTCCACCACTTGGCCAAGTCTTCGACTTGACTTGGCTCCGCTTTTTAAGATTTCGCAAAAATAATAAATAATAAAAACAGCAACAACGACAGACTTGCTTTTCGCTTGCAGATAACAAAATAACAAAAAACAAAAAAAAAAAAAAAAGAAAACTGCAAAAAAAAAATTATGATGAAACTCCATTAATTTTTGTTGCCGCTGCTGTTGTTGGTATTTTGCTTTTTTTTTTTTTTTTGTGAAGCCCGTTTGCAGCGGCTGCGTCATTGTTAATGAGTTTTCGTGTATGGCTTACTTATAAGAGAGAGAGAGCATCCAGGCAATCTGGCTGAGCCAGGACCCGACCAGTTCCAAGGAACTCTTGGCGAGACTGGCCCGGCTCTGGGCCTACTTAATATTAGCCAACTCAACTTCTTGGCATCGTCTTCTCTACTTCAAGAAGACGTCCATGCAGGGCACAGAGACCTCAAGACCTCAAGAGGTCTTCAGCCAACTTCTGTGCGAATCTTTTTAATAAACTTCTTAGATAGCTCTGATGTTTCCTTTCTCCCTGCTCTCCCTATCCCTCTCTCTCTCTGCATCTCCAACTCCATCACCAACGGCAACTGCATCTCTTTTGGAGCAGTTCCCACGCTGCTGCTGCCGCTGCTGCTGCCGCTGCTGCTGCTGTTGGCCAAGCAACCCAAAATCAAAGCCATTAGTTTACACTTTACATGCTAATGGCAATGTTGCTGTGGCCAGAAAAGATTTCGACTCCAGCAGCAGCGTAAGCATCACCAGCGTGCGTCCTTCAGCGAATGCCGCAGGCTGTAGGATGGCCATGTTCTGGCTTCTGGTTAGCTAACCAAGCTCTCCAAGCTCTCCAAACTCACCAAGGTAGTCCAGCAGTCAGCCTATCAAGCTGAAATAAAACCAATGAACTTTTTAATTGCCTATGAAGGTATCGCCACAATCCTTGCCCCAGTCCGACATCACAGCACCAGCTCCACTTCCAAGCGCATCCTCATCCTCATCCTCAGTCTACGTCTTGGTTGGATTGGCAAAAGCGAAACTCCAACTTGGCTTTAGACTGATCCGTTTAAATGTCTCGCGTATTTGGGTAGCCAGACAATCACCATCTCACTCTCTCTCTCTCTCTCTCTCTCTCTCCCTCGTTCGCTATCTCGCTCTTTTTGTGTCTGTCTGTCTCTTTCTGTATTTGGCACTGCGGTTAGCCGCAATTTAAAAGTTTTACAGTTTGTTGTTATTTTATTTGAGGATTGGCGCCGTTACGAGCTGCCAGTTGACTGCAGTTCACCTCTTTTATTTCCTTCTTATTTTGCTGTATTTTTTTTTCCAACTTTTTTTTTTGTTTGTGGTGTTTTTTAGTTATTTTTTTATAGCGCTTGGCACGAAAATTCGTGCAACTTGACGGGCTGCGTCTTTGATTGGATGACTGCCGTATGCTACACTGTGCCACAAAGTTGATGCACTTAAGCAAAATGTTATTTATTTATTTATTATTGACTATACTGAGGCTCAAGAATTGCAATTAATTTTCACAAAATAAGTACATTAACAGCAGTTTAATTAAACAGCAACAATCAAAATAAAATATAAAAAAACCTAACAATTTCAGCAAGGACTCTTCGGTTGAAAATACTTCCAACACTGCAACAGTTCACAGAAAATAATAAACTTCAGAATTTATGTGTATAGGTTCTTAGAAATCATGATTTTTTCTTTTTATATGGTATCTCTCTGGGAGATATTAAACTTAGTTGCGGATTTCTCTGCTTAGCAAAAGAGTGATGTTTTTTTTTTTAATATTTATTGAGTGCAGAGTCCCTACAGCAAAAACGACACTTAATAAATTACCAAATTTAATTTTTTTTTTTTGGTAATTTTAACCTTGAGTATCTTTGCTGTCGAGGGCTGAGATTGAGGCCGGAGAATATCAAAGGGGCAAACAAGTTACCACGTTGCATTGGCCTAATTAAGGCTGTTTAATGTCATTTCTAAACAAATTCACTTGGCTCAGCAGGTGGCGACTGGAGCATGTCCAGCAGTCACAAGTCATGTAGTTGGACTGGAGGCAAAGTGGCCAATGGGCACTGGGTTAAATGGAACCTCGGACCGGGTCACAGCGGGCGCTATCAACGAGCCAGGCGCTGCAGGTTCAGCACCTTTTGTGCTACGCATAGCCAACAACAACAACAACGAGAACAACAACAACAACAACCAATTGTGTACATCAATCGGAGGCGGTGTCATAATTTTCACAGCAGGTGTCGTTGCTAATGATTTACAGCAGTGGAGGTATGAGAGAAATAAAAGGCAAAGAGAGACAGATAGAGAAATAGAGAGAGAAATAAACCGAAACAGAGAAAGAGAGAGAGAGAGAGAGATAGCAGTGGCATTTAGAACAACTGCAGGGCAGGCAAAGAGTGCAACAAAGTGCAGCAGTGGCAGTGGCAGCGACTGTGTGGCAGTGTGGCAGGAGTTGAGCGGATGAGATAAGAGGCGTCGCTGTGGCAGCGTGTCGGCTATAACAATAAAGGGGCATCAAAAAAAAAAAAAGAAGTCGAAACCAAATTTCGTTTGTGGCCAACAAGGCGGACAACGCTTTGAAGTCCACAATGCCACTTTCGAAGTGCCAACGATAGAGAGAGATAGGGAGAGAGAGTGAGAGAGAGTCTCTATTGTTGTTCCGGCCAACCAACGAAAAAATAAATAAATAAAAAGGGATTCATTATTCATTATTGGAGTTCATTTCGATATGCCACCGATATTCATAAGAGCGACAGGTCGACAACAAAAAGTAGTAGTAGAAGAAATGGGGGGCGTTGCAGTGGCTCGCTGCGCTAATTTAGTCAGAGAGCATTGAGAGTCGTCGCAGTGGCGCCACTCTGCCACTCGGTGGCTGTGGCATGCCCCCCAACGCGAACAAATTGTTAAAGAATGCGATGCGATGCGATGCGATGCAATTCGATTAGATTCGATGTGGAGCATTTACATGGAGAGTGGGTCAGGCGAGGAATTGAGGGATTGAGCAAGTGAGGAACTGAGAAACTGGGAAACTGAGCAACTCGGCTCTCGATTAATCAAATCATTTTGCATTTTAATTTTTGCCTGCCTAACTAACTAACTAACTGAGTGCTTTGACTACCTGCCTGACTGCCTGCCGCCAATATCATTTTCTATAATTTACTTGCCACACACACTCACACACATCCACACACACACACACACACACTTACACTCAGAGAGATAGTTGGGGCTCCATGCGCAGTTGCACGACGTTGAAATTGCTCCAATTATGTTAAAGCTGACGCGGATTCGGCTTCGACTTTGACTTCGACTTCGGTTTTGGTTTTTGGTTTTGTTTTACTGATGGCGACTCTGACTTCGCAGGAGGATGTCATTAGACTGCCAGCGGGTCAGCGGCACCTGTCTGCCACACCAATGATATCCAACCACATACAGTCCACACCAACCACATCCCGATTCTGTTGAAGATTCTACTTGGCATAGTATGGCCCAAAATAAGACCTCATGAGAGTAGCGCAATGCGGAAATCGTTTTCTTTTCGATTCGATTCGATTCTTTTCTCTTCTCTTCTTCTCTTTTTATTGTTTTGTGGCCAAAGACGCTATCTGCAATCTTCGCTAGGTGGTGGGCAGTAGGGCGACCCCACAGAAATTATCCGTCAAATAGCAGCTTCCGCGGCCTCGATATGCGCCGCCTGATTGCAGGTTGCCAGCAATGTCTGCCCTGGCTGACTCCTGCTGCATGCCCCATGCTGCATGCCGCATGCCGCATGCCTCCTACTATGTGGCTCAATTGGCTCGAAAAGAGGCAACGGTAAAGCCAACCAGGCAACTGTAAAATTGTTGCACTGAAACTATTAACTTAATTCTTTTGGACTGCCTGTCTGCCCACTTGACTACTGGTTGGTCAAAGCAAAAGCCAAAAGCAAAAAAAACAAAAGCAACAAAAAAGAAAAAATAAAAATAAAAAATCAAAAAGTGGTTAAATCGACTTTTACCACTCGAATAAATTGCTTGATGTTGTTGCTTCGTTGGCTGCCGTTGACAATTTTGGCTCAAATCAAACAGCTGCTAAGCCAACATATAAAAAAAAGATGAAAACCAAGAAAAAGGAATATGTTTGATGAGGATCAGGCAGCCAGGATCAGTCGAGAAGACGTGCAGGGCAAGAGCGGTAGACAAATCTTTGACCGTTGTCAATCAGACACAGATGCTCCAGTCAAGCAGCTAGAAAGAGACACCGCAATCAACGGCTAGAGCGAGACACAACTAGTTAGATTCGTTGGCCACCGGAGAGGGAAACGGAATTGAAAATTACTTGAAAAATTAAAAAAAAAAAAAAAAAAAAAAGAAATACGAAAGAAACAGAAACAGGATAACATCACAACCAGCACATGGAATTTAATGACTTCCTTCTGGAAAGAAAGCAAAACTCGAATGCAGTCAATCTGTGGGGTATACTCGACTAAGCAAGCTCCTTGATTGAAGATGTTGATACGAAATATGAATTAAATTCGAACATTTAGATAAATTGCATCATTTTATAATCTGCAATCAGCTAAGAAATGGCCATGGAATGGGAAAATTCAATTAAATTCGCGATCAACAGATTTCGATAATTTATTATCGGCTAGAGTTCAATTGCGTTATGCATCACATATATTAATGAAATTTACTTGCAACGTGCCGCATTCAAGGCAATCAAAATTTCCATCAAAATAAAGTGCAGTCGGAGTACAGATTTGTTAATTAATTTCTCTATTCCCACACGTCTGGGATCTGGTTGATTTGTGGCTTTGATTTTGGGCCAGGCTCCTTCAACAAATGATTGAGGCTCAGTTGAAAACCCGGCCATGTTTGTGAGCGAGGGCAGTGTATGCAGCTGGAGTAGCATATGACCGACTAGCACATACCCAGTACTCTGGAAGCGATAATTTGGAAAATGCAGCCATTTAAAAAAATGTGTCGTGTACATGAAAAACACAAATATGAATTATATATACATTTTTAAAAAATTTACTAATTTTATAAATATATATTCAAGTGTGCTTAAATAATTTTTGATTTATTTATTTATTATATAAAACAAATAAATTAAATATTAATTTTTAAATATTTATCAGTTTTATAAATTTATGATAAAACAAACAAATTAAATATTAATTTTAAAATATTTATCACTTTTCTAAATCAATTTTATATTAAAATTTAAAAAAAATATATTAGATATTGAAATACTAGCTTTATTTATTATTTGTGCAAAAATTTAAATAATATACATATATATTTATTTTTAATATATTTACTAGTTTAATAAATATACTAAAATGTTATTCAATACATTTCAAAAGAATGTATTTTAAAAATTCTATTTTAGATTTACTCAACAAAAACTTTCGTTTTTGTAAATATTAAATTTGGCAGCGGTATGCCCTTTTGTTTCGCAGTACAGGGTATACGAAACTGCACACCGTAAAAACTTGCCGCATTTAACGTTAAAAGCAAAATTCAGTTTTGATTTACGTAGCGAATTAATTTTGTGGGTCGTCGGCGTCGTCGGCGTTATTAGAAACCGTTCTTCGGTTTGTTGATGTTGCTGTGGTTATTGTTGTTTCTGGTGTTGTTGCAGTTGTTATTGTTGTTGTTGTTGTTGTTGGCTACAGGAAGCGAAATTGAGCATAACTAATTTGTATTTAAATAATTTGCAGTTTCGCGTGAAAGACGCGCTGCTTAATTAAGAAATGTTGAAAGTAATTTGCGGCGTTCTCACGCCAACTACAATGTCAGACACACACACACGCACACACACACACACACACATACACACACACACACACATAGGCAGTACACACAATTGATGAACTGATGAGTTTCTTTGTCTTCTTCTTTCTCACCTCTCTGCGACAGGATCATCCCAGTCTACGAGGAACTCCACTGGCCATGCTCGCTGCACAGTGCAACAAGCTCTCGAACAAATCGCCGCCGCCCCTGGCAGATGCTGCCGTGGGCAAGGGTTTCCATCCCTGGAAGAAGAGTCCCAATTCACCAGCAGCGGGCAGCAATGGCAGCGTCACTGCCGGCGGCGGCGGCGGCAGCGCAGCCAGTGGCAGTGGCAGCGGCAGCAGCAGCGTCGGACAGCACTCGCCATGTGCCATCTCAGCGGCGAGCTCGTCCAGCTCCAGTGGCAGTGGCGGTGGCGGTGGCGGTGGCAGTCAGGCATCGCGCAGCCTCTCGTCCAGCGCCAACAGCAGCAGCACCATGGTGAACATCACAGCTAGGTAAGCAGCGCTGCGGCGCACAGTGGTCCAAGATCATCGCAACTGACTGTTCAATTTATCACTTGTTATAATATCAATAATAAAATTAGTAGATCTTTAAATATTATAAAAATATTTGAAAAAAATATATGCACATTCGATAATATGTACAATTCTTATTGAATATAAAATGGCACACTGGTTCACTGTCATCATGGTATATATACACTGCCCAAGAAAAGTATGATCTCAGCAATCATTACATAGTCAAATTTTTTCAAAATTTATCTATTTTTATTTGAACATTTTAAATGCATACTAAATTTCCAACAGAACAACTTTATTTCTTTATTTATTTATTTAAATAAATTAAAATTTTCTCTTGAAACTGTTTAAAATTTCAGAAATGTTCTAATTTATATAAAAAAAAATACATTTAAAATCAATAATGAGTAATATTACAAAAATAGGAATTCTTTAACTCAAAGTGTAGAAAATATACAATATTCTGGCCATTTCACAATTTCGAAAAAACTTTCAAAATATTAAGAAAATTATGGAAAATCAACCACTTTAAATGTTTCTATTAAACTATCAGATTTTGATATAGACTTTAAGGTACTTTCGTAATT
This sequence comes from Drosophila quadrilineata, assembly GCA_018150725.1. Classification (NCBI taxonomy): domain Eukaryota; kingdom Metazoa; phylum Arthropoda; class Insecta; order Diptera; family Drosophilidae; genus Drosophila; species Drosophila quadrilineata. Next base: position 12,663,315 of record JAECWN010000432.1, read on the forward strand.
TCAAGATGTGTTTATAAATAATAAATATATATATATTTTTTTTTATTTATCAAGAAATTAAGTAATTTTACAAATCAATAGAGTGCATATAAAATACTAGAAAATTTAATATTAATTTGTCTAATTTACTCATATACTTATGCAGTTATAAAATATAAGAATCAGTCTGTTGCCAAATGGGTTTTCGACCACTGTGCGTTGGCCAGCTCGCCAACAGCTCGCTGTATACAACTTGTGAATAATTTCAGCATCTATCCTTACAGTCGTCCACTGGCATCGTCCTGCGCCGCGGTGGGCAGCTCCGCCTCCGCCTACGGCAGCGATCTATACTTTCCGAACACATCCACATCCACGGCCAGCATGGTGGCCGACAATCATCACATGCACCAGGGACTCCTGGGCAAGGTTGAGGGCGCCGCCTTCGGCTCGGTGTACTCACGGCATCCGTACGATTGGCCCTTCAATGCGGCGGTCACCGCGTCCGCCCACAAGGCCGCCGAGGCGGCCAGCGTCAACTCCGGCTGGTGGGACATGCACAGCGCCGCTGCCGCCGGCAGCTGGCTGGACATGGGCAGCGCTGCAGCAGCGGGCATGCACTCGACGATGGCGAACTATGCGAGCGCTGCGGCAGCTGGCACGGATTACAGCTCGGCGTTGTCGCATTCGCTGTCGAACACGGCGCACTTGCTGGGATCCGGGCAGCATCTGCTGCAGGACACGTACAAGAGCATGCTGCCGGGACAGGGAGTGGGTGGCTTCTCGCTGCCACATAGCTCGCCGTCGGCGGCGGCAACGGCCGCCTCGCCACAGGCATCGACACCGTCGACGCCATCGCCGCGATCGCAGCGACGGTATGCGGGGCGGGCGACATGCGATTGCCCCAATTGCCAGGAGGCGGAGCGTTTGGGGCCGGCGGGCGTCCATCTGCGCAAGAAGAACATACACTCGTGCCACATACCGGGCTGTGGCAAGGTGTACGGCAAGACGTCCCATCTGAAGGCGCATCTACGCTGGCACACCGGCGAGCGTCCCTTTGTGTGCAACTGGCTGTTCTGTGGCAAGCGCTTCACGCGCTCCGATGAGCTGCAGCGGCATCTGCGGACGCACACCGGCGAGAAGCGGTTTGCTTGCCCCGTGTGCAACAAGCGCTTTATGCGCAGCGACCATCTGGCGAAGCACGTGAAGACGCACAACGGCACGGCGCCCAATGGCATTAAGAAGGGCTCCTCGGAGTCGTGCAGCGACTCTGAGGAGGCTGCCAATCAGTCGGGTGAGTCGAACGGGCTGGGCGGCGCGTCCAGTGGCCAACAGACGGGCGCAGGCGGTGGCGGCGGGGGTGGCCCCGCTGGCTCCAATGCCGGCAACGCTGGCAACACTCCCGGCAGCGGTGGTGGCGGCGTTGGTAGCGCCGGCAACGGCAATGGAGCTGGCAGCCATCCCGGCACCCCGACCTCGCTGCATGCGCACAGCGCCTCCAGCACGTCCAGCAGCCTGCTGGGCGGCGGTCTGCACCTGGCCACGCCGCACCAGATGGTCGCCGCGGGCGGCTCGCCGGTGATGCTGCATCAGCACCAACAGCAGCAGCAGCAACAGCAACAGCAACAACAGCAACAGCAGCAGCAGCAACACTCCCATCAATCGGCTCATCAGCAACAACAACAACAACAGCAGCAGCAGCAACAGCAGCAACAACAGCAGCAGCAACAATTCTCCCAACAACATTCGCATCCACATGCCCATCTACATCATCATCACCACCATCATCTGGTGGGGGCATCGGCGCCCAGTCCCGGCCTGGATCATCGGCTAGATCACAGCGCCCTCGTCGATATCAAGCCGCCGATGGTTTGAGGGTCGCTGGGACCCTTTCTGTTCACCAATTGAGCGGAAATGGGTTCCTTCTGGTCGCAGCTCGAGATGCACTTGCTCGGCAGCAGCAGCACTCTTGCCCCAAACATAATGTAACATAACATGGGGATGAACTTGTTCCCCATGCAACATTAACACATACATAATTTATTAGCTAAACTATGAAACATATTTCTGTTGCAAAACTGAAGCAGCAACAAAATATTTACAAAAATTTATAAAAATAAATTTCATTCTAGATTTGTTTTCATAGAGACACAAATATAAAAGAGTCGCAGAAAGAGAGAGTCAGAGAGAGAGAGATAGAGAGAGGGGGAGGCAATTTAGTAAAGTTGCAAGCAAATCAAATATTTCAAATTTGATTATTATCAATCATAATCATAATATTTAATAATAATAAAAATGCGAAAAATTATTAATATTACAGTTTCTTAAACTTTTGTATATATGTATGTATGTATTAATGCTTATCCATATATCTCGATGTCTATATATACAAATATATATATATATATATATATATATGTCTGTATGTATATGTAAGTCGATCAGTCGCGATTATTCAAATATATATTTAACCATCAAGATTAATTGCTTAGCTCGAAACAAAGATGAAAACGAAGTAACGCAACAAAATATCTATCTATAATTATTAAAATAAATCTAAATAAAAAATAAATATATAAATATATATATATATTTATATATTTAACATTTTTTTTTCTAGCACCTATGTAGATGTAGGTAATTTTTTTTGTGTCTTTTTTTTTTTAAATAACTTTTAAGATATTAATTAGAATCTAATGTCAACATTGAAAATAAAACAAAATGATATTAATAATAAAAACACATGCATTAATATGCGTACAATTTATCATAATTATACAATAATAACAAATTGGCTACATAATAAAAATCAATGGCAAAAACAACAAACGAAAATTGATTTGAATTATTTGTTGATCAACAGAAATGGAAAAAATAATTATTAACGTTAATGAATCAATTCATATTTCTAGTCCAATTAAACGAACAGAGCAGTGAAAACGAAATTGAAAACAAAAAAAAAATTTATATAAAAACTAAACAATTTAGCAGAAAAAAAAACAAAATTAGCTTAGAACTTTAACACCAAAATTGTAAAAAAGAAAAAAGAAACAGAAATCAAAACACAATCCAGCAACAGTAGAGAAAATGCTTTGCTTCAAAGAATTTAACAAAGATTGAATTCAAAATAAATTTGATGTGCATAATTGAAAGAAAATAAGAAAAACAAATATTAATAATTATATATATATATGTATATGAAGTACATAAAATGAAGCATATATGTTAGTAGTAGAGGAAAGTGGGCGCTGACAGCTCTGAAAAGAAATTACAGAAAGAGATGCAGCATATGCAAGAAAGAGACAAACAGAGAGAGAGAGAGAGAGACAGAGAAAGGGATAGAGATACAGATAGAAAGAGAGGTGAAGCACGAATTCGATCTCTGTTGAAAAATGCTGGCAAGTGGGCCGAAGAAAACACGCCAAAGCTAGATTGTAACATAACTCGGTGAGTGTGTGTGTGTCTGTGAGTTTGTGTGTGTGTCTGTGTGTGTTGTAACGGTCTTTCTCTGCTTGGCTGCGCCATTTTGTAACATATACATATACAACTGAAATGTGTAACTGTAATTGTAGCTATATTTGTAATTGTAATTGCGATTGGCAGCTCTATGTTTTATTTTTGCTATCTATAAAATATGTACTATATATATATATGTATACATATATACATATTTGTTATCTAAATACAGATACTATTTTAAAATAAACATACTATTTTTAGACTATAGTGCTTTAAACCCTTTACTAAATGTTTGTGTTGTTTTTCAATGATATTAATATATACATATATATATATATATTTTTTTTTTTAATTTTTTTTTGTCTTATACTTTAAGCTTAAATAGATACTTAACATACACAGTGCTTACTTAAATAAATAATAATAATAAAAACAAATTCATTGAAATACTATATAAAAAAAGAACATGAACATCAGTCTCAATGTAGTGCTTGAATAGTTGATTTAGCTTTTAAAGTATCGAATGGAACTCCTGGGAAGTTAAAAAGGGAGGGATGGAGGCAGGTAGGGAAGTATCAATTTCTCGCTACACTTCTTTCATATCCACAGATATGATATATATATATATATATATATATATATTTTTTTTTTTTGCTATAACAAGATGTAAATTAATTATTTAAATAAACTAAATATACATATTTAAATTTTATTAAAAATAAATGTAAAAATGGAGAACAAATTACTGGAATTTTGTTTATTCTTTAAACTGCTGCCGTTTACAAACAAATCATAAATTTCAATAAAAATAAAAAAATTAAAATAAAATCTGTCAGCCATCAAAGGGCAGAATAATAGATATATGTATGTAGAGTCACCCCACAAAACACAACGGTAAAGGTACCAAAAGCTTCCAGCGATTAGAGTTCCGTCAAAAATCAATTTGTCAGACGGTTGCCGGATAACGTAAATTGTATCTGTATCTGTCTGTGTTTATCTGTTTGTATCTAAATTTATGTATGAATATTGTTGGTGTCGTCAACTGCCATAAAATATGTTTTGAGTCAGAGTTAAAATCAGAATCAAAATCAGAATCAGAGTGAGAATCCGTTTGAGAGTTAGAGTTGTGTGGGGGATGCTTAGACGCACATTTCCGATGGGGTCTTTGTTGGACCAAGTTGACTGGGTGGGGGGGAGGGTGTATGCTGGAAGGTATGAGAGGGTGGCCAGGGTGGCATTTGAAGTGCCTGCCTATGGCGAATACCCTGACAGTTTATTTAACATTTGCCGCTCGGAATGCTGCGTTGTGGGCGTCATTGGTGGGTTGGACGGACCAACCTTGTCGTTAACGACCGTAGTAAAGGTCATGGGTATATATACATACATACATATACATACATATATAGAAATATATAGAAAAACGTTTTACGTTCCGCATTATACGCTACACACATACCGAACACCAAATGCGAAACACCAACGAACTGCGAAACCAGGAGAACGTCATTTAAGTTACTTATGAGGGGGGAGTCCGACAGTATTTTGGGTGATTTAAATTTTATTATCGTAGATTTGTTGACTTTGGTGGCCCCTGGGGTCGTTGCCAGACAACGATGGATTGGTAGCGGGTGGTGCTGCCATTGGATGTGCATGGTTGTCAGGGGTTTGTGGAAGGATGAGAGCTGGGGTGTGGGAGTGGAAGTGGGTGGCATGCTGCAGTTGAGGGGCATAAACAGATTGATATTCAAGTGTGTACAGATTGCTTTTGATTTCTGCCACTCTCTCTCTCTCTCTCTCTCTCTCTGTGTGGGACTCTGGCAATGAGCAGATTAAGCTGCGCATTTAGTTGGCAGTGTTGACATTGCCAATGGGGCGTGGGGTGGACACTCTCTCCCTTCGTCCTAGGGTGTCCTTGTATGCGATTGTGTTTTTTGGTTACTTGTTTGTTTCGGTTGCATTAAGAGAAGCAAAATCAGAGTGAAGCAATCCCATATCCAAGGCAATGAATTCCAAATACTTGACAGCAAGTACATAAATAACAACAACAAACACTTAAGAGGATGCCCCTCATCGCACATCATTTGAAGACTTTCCCCATAAAAAAAGGACAGCAATAAATTTCACATAATTATTGTTATGGCTCAACCAAACAGATAATCTTGAGCAATTTCCATTTTTTTGCTATAATAATTTTAAGCTTCGATATTGAGTTGGTCAACTAATTAAAGATATGCTTGCCAGCATATACCCAAGTCAGTTTTAGTCATCCTGATCTTAAAGCTGAACCCACTATCCTTGCCTTCCCATGTCACCAGGATGATTGTCGTATTTCAAAGAGAACGCGTTGGAAAATTTTCTAAATTTGAATACTCAAAAAAAAAAAAAAAGAAAAAATTAAGATGAGAGTGGTTGTAGAAAAGGTCGAAACGGTGCACGGCATGCGTTCAGCATCGGATAACTCACACACACCATCAACCACATGTCACACACACACACACACACACACACACAATGCACACATACACATCAGAGACAGACGGAGACACAGTTGGAGTGTATGGCATAGGACATGTCTGATGATAAATGGCAGCATCGCTGGCGCTAACAAAATCATTAGCAGTAAATTTTAATTAAATAAGCAAGTCTCCCCAAAAAAAAAGCGAACATGCATAGCTGATAGACTGCCAGATACCGTAGGATAACTACAATAGAATCTACAAATTAGTAGTTTATTTATTTGTTTTCTTTTTGAGGAATATATTTTACATTATAAATTATTTTACTTAAATTAAAGAAGAATATATAAATTACATTTTTATTTTAGCTATTTTAAAAAATTAATTGATTTTGTTAAGATTTACTGCAACTAAAACAATATTAACTAATATGAACTTCGAACTTAAATATTACTTTGAGAGTCTTCCAACAACACGGAGAGTTAAAGAAATTGATATGGCGAGTGAAAGTGAGAGAAATTTACATATAGAGAAATATAGAGTGATATGTTAGTTTTGTAGAGGCACTTGGTAAAAATTCCTTAATGGCTGCCCCGCCCTCGCCGCCTCTGCTTTGGCACTGCGGGTGTGTTTCCTCCTTGTTCACACATTGTTTTCATTAAGCAGCCAACATACAAAAATTTCAACCTCATACAAACATCTGTATATACATATGTATATATGCTGCCATTATCTTCATTTTCATCTGCGGAACTTCAACTTCAACTCCAACTCCAACTCCATCTATACTATATATCTTCATCTATATAGCTTCAGTTACTGAATGAATGCGCGTGATTTGTTGTTGTTCTTGCTTTTGTTTTTATTGTTGTTGTTGTTTGTTGTCGCCTGTCCTGCGGTTTTCCACATCTGTTTGCATTTGACACGATTATTTATGTTTATCGCGCGTTAAATACGCGCTATTATCAGCATAATAATCGTAATTAAAAGCCAACTAATTTATGGCAGTGATTTATGCACATTATGTGATCTCTGAGATGTGATGTGATGTTTCTCTGCGCGTCGCATTCCTTACATTTTCTCACTTCGTTTGTCTTCGCTTTCAAATTCCTGACACTCCATTCCCACTCACTGTTCCTGTCTCTCACACTCTCTCTCTCTCTCTTGCTCACTCTCTCTTCGACTCTCTCCCTTTGTGGCTCTTTAAATTTAGTTATAGTTGTTCATCCTTTTGGAGACTTTGGTTCAGTTTCAATTTTGGATAGTGACAAGAACTCCTGAGGTTCTCAATTATGGGGTAATTTCTCTATTCTCTATTCTCAATTTCATGTTGTTGCTGCTGCTGCTGCTGCTGTTGTTGGGGTTTCATTGCGCAAATATCCTGCGGCGCAAGGATACCCGCAGCGTATTTTAATCTCATTAACTGTCGCCGTTTTTGTTGCCATTGCCATTGATTACAATTGTTGTTATTGTTATTTCAAAATTCACATTTCGAGCAAATTGCATTCGTTATCCTGCGGTTACACTGAGCCGAGTATCGCCAGGACTTCCCCTTCACACTCGATAGAGTAATCAAGCCAAATTACTCAAGTGTCTCACAGTTTGCCACATTTATTGTAAATTCCCCAGCCCTAAAATTGCATTGAAATATTATTGAAATAATGCTGAGCATTTGCAGTTCACTCTTCAAATTGTTTGAATACCGAGATATATATATATGTGCATCAAGAACTTGAATAGTGTATTTTTCCTATTTTTATATCGTTATTGATGGTATTTGAAATGGCATGAAAATGATGTTAAGGTTAGTTTGATTGTTTTTGAAGTTTTTTGATTTTGAATACTATGGAGTATCGAGAAGTATTTGGTATTATCTTTCCAGAATCGGGGGTTTGAATCTCTGTTAAGTTTAGATATTATTATATATCTCTAAATGACTCACTTTGTGACTAAATTGATAGATTAAAATCAAGTTTCTTAGCAAGCAAGTATCCCCACTAACTGAACCTTATCCAGACCTAAGGTAGCAATTTACAATTTGCAGAATATTTATAATGAAATGCAAATTGACTTTCCAACTAGCTAACTACTATAAAATTGAACTCAACGTATTCCTTCCCAATTTCAACGACTGCAATTGTCATACATATACAAATGTATGTGTGTTGTAGTTGTTGATATTGAGGGGTATTGGCGGTACTAAGGGGTACTGAGGTTGGTTGATTGATACCCATCCCATTTGGGCAGATACTAATTACTCTATTTGCGGGCAGCACATGACATATTCTTGTGGACAGACAGTTCCACACTGGGGGGCCACCCTAGAGGTGTGCACAACAAAACTCATACTACATATATATACAATTGAATATATACATACATATTACATATATATTGGTATTTGGTATGGTTGAAGAAATGTGAGTAGTAATTTTCTAAGTTCTTGATGTACATTTGCATGTGGTTTTACGCTTAATAAGTTCGTTAACAAGTCTTCAAATGCCATACATATATTATTAGTTAATGTTTAATTTGAAATGTCGAACCTATCATTTCGAATGTGCCTCACGAGAACCGCAGCGACAACCTTAAAGGGTTGACTGCACACATATACAGTTACAGTTACAGATATAGTTATTGTTATAGATATAGTTATAGTTATTGTTATATTTGTATGTAAATGGTCAGTTAGAAATACATGTGCGGCGTCAACTTCAAATTTTGTTGTAATACATTTTTGGGGTTACGATATCGTGGATATGTAAATAATTAAGCGACAAAGAGAACCCAATTGAACCCTTTTTCCCAACAAAAGGTGACCTCTACATATGGTACACTTAATTGTGGTGCCAACTGTCTAGGCTTAGGTCCAAACCCTCTCTCCACTCGCACGCAATCCCCTCACATCACATCACATCACATCTCACATCAGCATATCCTATGGCTGCATCTAGATTAATAGCTGATCCCTTCAGAGTTGCACTTAGTTACCTATACCGATGTCAGAGATTGCCACAAGAAGATTGGGGATGGGGTAGAGGATGAAGGATGGAGGATCGAGGATGGAGGATAAGGTGTACAGGCAGCACGCTTCGATAGTTACCAACTGGCGCTGCAGCAAGGACCTCTTGCATGCATTTGCGGAAAGAGTTGATAGAAGAAGAGGTCGCTGAAGATTGTTAGTTCCTTAACCTTAGGCAAGCAGGCTCAAGGACCAAGCGTGAACCCACTTGTCAGAGGCAGTGTCAAGTATATTACTATGCCGCTACTACAACAGTATCTCAGACAATTACCTGTCTATCTGAACAATGTACGCTTGGAGACCGAGCAGCTGAGCAGAAGGACGATAGGACGGAAGCAGCAGTAACAGGACATGGCGGAGACGACGACAGAGAGAGCGAGACCGACACCGAGACCAAGACCAAGACCAAGACCGAGACCGAGATGATTATCTGCTAGAGTTAAATTCGATACCGTCTATTAGCCTCGTTATTATCCCTTTTGGCTGTCAGCATTTGAAGTAGTATCGTGTGTCTCAAAAGCACGCCAGGACCTGCAACTCGTCTCGGGCTCTGGGTGCTCCTTGCGGTGAACAATGAACATTCTACGCATACTCATACACACAAATGTATACGTACATATACATATATCCAATTCGCGGTCTGTGTACATCATTTATTGTCCAATTTCAGCTGTGAACTCTCTGCTCTCCATCCATCTCTCTCCTCCGCCAATCTACACAATCTACAATCATTCACATGCTGTTGTTGTCCATGCCGTGCTCCGTACTCCTTGTGGCTCCCACGCTGTGCAGGGCGCTCACCTTCGCCATTGATGAAATGGGAGACGCTGATAGAGACAGGAAGTGTAGAGAGGTCGTCACTGTCCCTAAATACTCGCATTCATTCGATGGTCTTATCATTTATCAGGCATTAGATACCGATGACGATGTCGATGCCAATTGAGTTGTCCTCTCTGCTCTTCGCATCTCAACCCATCGGCTGTCATCTTGCCTGTTGCAACTGAGCTGCGTCTTCGGTTTCAAATGTTGCAACCTACAAGTGCAACATGTGTGCCTGCCACTGCCACTGCCACTGTATACTCTATATATGTCGTATTGTCTATATCTCGTTTAGTTCGCATTGCCATTCGATATCGTATCGTATCAAGTTTTGGGCTGGATATACATAGGTATAGTCAGGGATATGGGTATGGGTATGGGAATGGGTGTGGGGATGGCTGACGACTTTTTTTTTATCAGATTACTTGCACACTGGTCGGTTCTCACAATTAGGTCGTCAGCCTGTTCCAATTTCCAAATACCGCCCTCCATTTTAGTAACGCCCACTTGTCAACATTTCATTTGACTTGTCCACTTGTCCACAGCTATCAAATTAGAACCCCAAAAAAAAAAAAAAAGAAATAAAAATTATAAAAAAATTACAATATATGTACATATAAATAAAAAACAAAAAAGTGTGCACAAAAAGAAAATTAAATATGTTATGGGTATTAAAAATTCTTTACGATAGTCACACGGACATCAAACATCGGTCTGCTTCGTTTAGTTTATAATTAATATTTTTTCAATGAAACGCATTACAATTTTTCCACTCTCTTTCTCACTCTCTCTCTCTCTCTCTCTCTCTCTCTCTCTCTCTTTATTGTAATATGGCCAGTTATCCTCACTGTATGTTGTAAAGTTCCTTCTTCCCTGACCACATTTTGCGGTTTCACGCTGCTGTCATGTAGCTTGTTAACAAAACTCCTTAGGCAGCTGAAAGGACTGACTTTGGGATACCCATTGAAATTGATTGGAAGACATAATATTAGTAATATATTTATTGAAAATGAGAGAATGATATTTCTTTACAAATTAATTAAATTCAAAAGCAAACAAAATATAAGTAAAATATACATAAATTGAGCAAATTGCAATGAAAAGAAAGTTAAAATAAATCTCGAAAAAAACCTATATTATCCTCTTTCAAACTGTTTAATTTTCAAGCTGAAGTATATGTATAATTTAAAGATATTTAACAAAATGAAGCACACAAATGCAATATAATTGTTTTTTTTTTTAATTTATATTAGAGTATTGAAAGAGGATACCCTTTCTATATCCTCCATAGCCTAATGAGTAATCCAAGTATTGCCAACAGGACACCACCAGTATAACAACAGCAACAATAGTCCAGTAAGTGTAGTAAGTAAAGTCAACTACTTGATGAAAAACAACGAATTTGCAGTACACTACAAAATTGGAAAATAAAATTCAATTAAAATGTAACTACAAAATAATCGTATCCTTCACTTTTGGAGTGAAGTTATATTAAATATTAATTTTAATAACTGCTATTTATTTTGTATTTATTTGTATCATAGCCGTGATCCCCGTAAGATTGTAAGTACATAGAGTATAGAGTAGACATCACCGGCTGTCAGGTAATCAAGACCTGATTCGCACCATAAAAGGACATTAATTATTCAAAGGAACAACGCAGGCAAATGAAAGGCAACAAAGTGCCACAAAAAAAGAAAAAAAAAAAAAAGAAAAACAAGAAACATTCTAAGTGGGGTTTTCAAAACAAACTCAATTATAGTTTTTAATTAACTTTGCTGAAAGTTGTTTCGGATCTGAAACTGATATGATATCGACTTGCAGACTGACTCTACAGACACTCTATCATGTCGACAAAAGGTATAAAAGAGTATAAAAATATTATTTTAAAATTTTCCATCGATTTGTTGAGAATACGGAAACGTAATGAAAGTCGCTTGTTGAAAATCAGTCAATTGAAATAATTCGTGTGGAAAATTGTAAAGAGATTGCCCGATAATCGTCCTTAGCCCGGGGCCATTCCTCTCCACGTATGTCCTGCCAATTAACGCTGTTGTCGCTGTGTCGCCATGTCGCATTGTCGTATTGTCGCCTTGTCGTTTTAACGTTTTATCGTCGGTGGTATCGCATTTTATCGTCTATTCGTCTAATTTGAAATTTTTAACACGCGTCGAGCATAATTTGTGGCATGAAGCAAGGCAATTGCAAACGCAAGAATTGCAAGTCCTCGAAGTCCTGCAGTCCTGCGTCACGTTGGCTTTAAAGCTGCCAGCACTTAATTGAATTTGACGCAGATACTCGTAGTTACCCCAAAAATGGCTGGAAGTGAATGTTCTAGCTGACACTGATGCAACATGACATAATCCTTTTAACATTAATCACAATAAGACAGGACAATGGCAAATGCCAAGCATATATACATATATATATATATATATATACATATATATCTGGTATTCTCTCAACTCTCTAATCGTATATTTTCACACCTTGTTCTAAACGAAATGGAAGCGAAGGGTTACCTTCGGTTCGGTTAGGTTGGGTTGGATTGAGTTGGGTTGGGATTGGGATTGGGTCGGAGTTGGAAAGGGGTTGGGTTGGTTAACTGGGAAACGGTTGTCATTTGCGTGAACCATTTGGCCAGTCCTGCATTTGTCATGGGCTCACAGAGAAAAACAACAACATTAAAAGAATAAATGTATATATATATATATAGGAAAAGGGTTACTTAGGAAAAACGAGCATGGCTGAGAAACGGAGTTCCGGCTCCAATATAATTTCAATTTCAATTCCATATTCAATTTAAATTTCATATTCAAATTTGAAATCAAACTCAAACTCACATTGAAACTTGAATGGCATTCTAGAACACGGCAGACGGCGTCTTTGGCGACGCCTTATTATTAAATTTAATGATTTAATTAGAAAATTAGAGACAATTGGCTTTTGTGCATTTGCCGCACTTATTTCGAATTTATTGTTCGATTCACCTTTCAATTGAATACCGACCGCACTCACACTCATTCACACTCCCCGGTATGTGTGTGTGTAGATATTTTAAACACTCCTTTGCCCTGCCCTCTACCCCCCCTCATCCCCTCACCACTCATTAGTTATTGCGCTTTTGGGGGCGTCAATATCGATATCGTTGCTCCGATGGGGTTGCCGATTCCCAATGTGTCTGTTGTATTGCTTTATTGCTCCAAGTGGATGATGAATATATATATGATGGATATATCGGTGTGGTTCGCATTAATTGCAGCTTCTACACACTAACATATAATCAATTGAGTGCATTAATAGATCATATTTCAGGAATTTGCAGCTCAATTTCTAAATTAAATGCCCGCTTAATTTAATATATACATGCATACATATATATACATACAGTGGCTCAAGTTGTTATACTCAGTTCACAATTAAGAAATAATAATAAATTATTAAACGAAATTATTCAAGTGTTTATATAAATTTTATTCAGTTGAACTTAAAGTACATGTGGATTGTTTAGATTGTTTCCATTAAATGTGTGACTTTTCTGTTAACTAATAAATTCCAAAATTAGTTTTTAATCATAGAATTTGAAATGACAAATTTAAAAATATTTATAATTTTTTTTTTTTAATTTTTATATCGTTGACAAAATCAATACTTTTCTTATTAAAATCATAATTGTAGTTGAAAACGAAGAGGCAACAAAATGAATTAAATAATATTTATGTGTAGATTTGATTTGATTTAATGTGTACATATTTGCTTAATTAATAAATACCAAAAACAAACACAAACATATTTTTCAGCATAAAAAAAGAAATACAAAATTCCAAATTTAATAAATTGAAGAATTTTTTGGCAAAATTATGACTAACACTCTTCACGTCATTGTTGTTCTGTGATAATTGAAGTTGAAAACTGCGAGAGGCAACAAATTGAATTATTGAAAATATATATATATATATATATATATATATATATATGCATATATATATAAATATGCGAATCTGTATGTGTGTTGAACTGGTTAAATGTGAGTTTGTCAATTAGTTGGAAGTAGGGTCAATGAATGCTGGAAAGGATTGGATCGAGGATCGCACTGCGATGCACTCGAGTGTGTCTAATGTGGGGCGTTATTCAAATGAAATCGCCTGAAAGAGAATTTTATAGAAATAAAAAAAAATAAAATAAATAAACATAAATAAAAATGCAGAAAAAACACACACATACGAAGATCTTACATAAATAGTGTACTCCTGTTAATTTGAGCGATAAATGTGAAAATTGTGAATCAATTAAAAAGTTTTAAAACAGCGACGCAAAATTAACGCACAAACACATCAGGCGCGATTTTCAATTTTAATTTTAAATCGTTGTTGTTGTTGTTGTTATTGTTGTAGTATTTATTGTTATTGTTGTTGTTGTAGCTTTGTGTAAGCTACTGAAAACGGCATTTATCGCAATTGGGGGACCGCATGCTGCGGCAGAATTCACCTTTGTTATTAATTGAAATAGCAGGGCAGAGGATGATGCCTTGCAGGCTGCCAACCAACAGCCATCAACCAACAACCGACAACCATCAACCAACAGCAGCAACCGCAGCCAGCAAACAATGAACAGTCAAGAGGGGAGCAGTGGCTAGAAGAGCAGAGGAGAGAGAGAGCTGAGGGAGTGCGGAGAGCAGACAGTTAAGCAAAAAGGCTTTGTGGTTAGCCAAGAGCAAACAATTGGCACAAGGACATATGCATACACACTAACACACTCACACTCACACTCACACACACACTCTTTCACACACATACATACAGATGGCTGTAATTTTAGGTAGGATCATTGCCGCTGGCAACTGTCGGGACATTTGGCGATTCATGGATCGATCGATCGATGAAAATTTGTTGCTATGTGACAATGAGCACGAAAAACTGACAACTATTATTATCATTTCTTGGGATTGGATTTATGGACAGGACAGGAACGGACTTGGGTTTGCGCCCGGATTTCCGATGACTTGGCATTGAATATGTCGAGCGGACCGAAGGGACCCTCGTAAGTGGAGGGAATTTGTCAGCGAGGTTCCTAATTAGAAGGCTGATGGCAGTCCCTCTCACACTCTCACTCACTCTCTCTCACTTTTCTCCGGCTATTCACCGATTGCGACCTTTATCCCTCAGATTCCAGGACAGCATTGGCAGCCAGCACGAAAAATGATTTAATTGATAAATTGTGTCGCATGCTGTGTCCTTACCAAGGACCAGCTCAATGGACAACAGGCAAACAATGAAACAAGCCAGATCACAATTGGCAGGGGCCAACCGCATCCCCAACCCCATGCCCATGCCCATTCCCATTCCCATTCCAATTCCGATTCCCATCCCCAGGACATACAGTTTGTCAGTTACATGAAGTTGACATTTATGCGTGTTATTGTTGTCACTGTAACTGCCCCTGCCCCTGGACCATCCAGCCAGTCAGTCATCCAGAGTCATCCAGAGTCACCAGAGATTCCCATTGAGAGCGTATCAATTACTTAGCCAAACAATAACTTTTGTGCAATATACAATACTTAACTTTGGTTCATTTTTTTCTATCTTTTTATTTGATTTTTTTCCTTTTTGTGGCACCCCTGCGTAATTTCAATTCATGCGTTGTCCTGTGCTGGATATCCTTTGGCCACTGTGTCCACTGACATCATTCATTGTTATTGCAATTTTTGCAATTTATGGCACGTTTTATCCACAATCAACTTGGCCAAAAAAAATAGAAAGGCAGCCCATGCCTCCGTCAATGCATTGGACCAGATATTTTTTTATTGACAACTTCCTGGAAGGCTTCATTATGGCCACAGTCTGTGGCCCACAGATACTGATGTTAGCCAGGCTCAAACAGCATCGATTCATTCAGCGGCCCCTTTGATATAAAATTGTCTTGGCAATTGTCTCAAATCGTACAATTACTGCTCTAATTATTCCCTTCTTTTGCCCAGAATTTTTTATGGCTTATTGTCATTTTCTCTATTTTGTTAATATCTTCAAAAATATTATTTCGAATTCAATTTAGTAAACTTGGTAATAACTATTTTGTTGCCCAAAATCGATAGGTAATATTTGTACCTTAAAAATATATAACTACATATATATATTTTTAATTTCGCTTATGTAAGTATTTTGTATTTCATGATAGTATTTATCTGTGTACTTTGACAGCGCAATTGGGCTTGACAAGTTTCAATTTTCTAATATATGATAGTAAATGAAACGTTTGACAAAATGTTTAACAAAATGATGCTCGAAATGGGCGTAGAAAAGTTGTCGTTATATTATAATCATATATGAAACAGCAACAAAAGTGAATGAGAGAATTGAAAAGCAAAAAATGCGACTGAGAATGAGAATGGGAATGGGAATGGGTATGATAAGTATCCAATTCACAACAATGAATGACAAAAAAAAAGAGCAAATAAACATGCGCTGCGTATGTGATTATTGCAAACAAATATGGTAAATGGCTGAAGAGACAATGAACAGCTTTTAAGTATAGTATATCCATATGGGGATGGCTATAATAATAATAACAATAACAATTGCAATACCAACAGAAATGGCTGCTTCTAAAAACTGTCAACGGAACGCTGGCCACGCCCACACCGTACCAACGTTCATGCACCGCCTGTTTTCCACAGTGTTGTTGTTGTTGCTGCTGCTGCTGCTGCTTTCTGGCTATAATTACGCGGTTAAGTTAATAACACATTTGTGGCCAAGTATTTTTAAAATTTTTTTTGTTTTTTGAGCTACAGCTGTATACGCATACTTACTAGTGACCAGTGGCAACCTAAGCAAGCTCCAATCAAAATCCCCATGACAGTCTCCTCTCCTTGCCGCCCACATCATCTCAGCTCCATCTTCAAGCTGCAGCTCAAGTGAATGGTGAACTAGAGCTGCACTCCACTAGTTATTTATTTTGTTTTTTTTTTTTATTTTTTTTTTGTCTTGTGATTGCCTCCAAGTGGTGCAGTCTATGATCTGTGGCAAGCGACCTGTGGCCAACGGTTCGTTACAGTTCCTGCTCCTGGGGCACCTCCTCCAGATCTAGAGAGGCGCAAATCTCTTTGCCATCTGTGACCCGTTTCTTGCCATGCTTGACAGACGTTCTCGTTGTCGTTGTAGTTACCCCTTTGTGGTTACAGAAATAAACAAAAACAAAACATAAAAAAAACTAAATAAAAAGAAAATACAAAGTTACGACCTTAAGATATCCTGTAACAAAAATGAACCTACTGAAAAATTCGCTCAACTTTCATGCAGTTTCTCATAGTTTGCGTGCATTTTCAACTGCCATTTAACTGCAAATTGAAAATTTAAATGGAATACAATAAAAATTACAAAAAATGAAAAAAATAATATTTATATATATATGAATATATATTGAAGGAAAACAATAAAAAAATAGGTGTACTGACTCCAGTTTTCCCCCGTTCCCTCGTCGCATGCGTGTCTTTTGTTGGCACTGTAATTACATTCGAAACGTCACCAGGTATTGTCATAGATACACATGCCAAATGTACATACGTTTGCATGAGTGTGAATGTGAATGTAAATAGTTGATGGGTCACGGAATCGGCAAACGCAATTGGCACTGGGAGAGAGACTTTTCGACCATTTTCATTGGCAACCATCGACATCGGCATTGACATCGTCGGCATCGGCATATTTTGAGCCTCGAACACGAGTCACGCAATCGCCAAACCAACCCTTTTCCTAGACGAATTCAAAAGTGAAAAAACGAACGACTGAAAAAATTACAGCAGCAATTATTTAAATTGAAATTAAAAGTAGAATGACAAAGTTTTTTTTTTTTGAGATTATCGTTGTTTCTTGACATTCATTGTTAACGCAACCTCAATAAGCCAATAAGTCAAGTAAAAATTTATTCATTGCATATATTGCATATATCCATATTAACTTAATGACATCACTTAAAATATCTTCAAATTGGATAAATTGAGAGCTTTCTAGCTAATTTTTAATCATATCCCAGGAATCACTCGATAGAATCACCTCAAAAAAAAAACAAACTTGAAATTTGTAATAATCACGTTTTTTGCTACAAAAAATTGATGCATTTGAAACTTTGAGAATCCATAACTCTGTTGAATATCAACCGATTTTCCAAATTTTAGTATTTCTGTCAATGGTTTTGATCGAAGTTTGAATGTGCATCAAAAATTTGTTCTTTTCGGTACATTTAAATTTTCGAACCTTTTTCTGGCCATTTTTGGATACTTACCCCTTTTAAAAATGTCAAAAAAGTGAAACTTTTTAAATCGGATTTTTTTGAGCCTAATTGAATTTTGCCATCAAAATAGGTATTAAAAACCTTACAGCACTTGATTTGGAGCGATATTTTAGAAAATTTGGCCAAAATACCAAAAAAAGAGAAGAAACCTGCCTTTTCAGGAAAAAGTGAAATATTCCTCATTTTTGAGAAACCATAACTTTTCTAAATCTTAGCCGATTTTCAATATTTTTGGATTTCTGGGCTTTGTTTAGATCATATTTTAAATCGGTATCAAAAGGTTTTTAAGTGTATTGGAAAATATGGCAAGGAAAATGAAATTTGTAACAAACTCGTTTTTTAGTACAAAAAATTGATACATTTGAAACTTTGAGAAGCTATAACTTTGCTGTAAATCTTCCGATTTTAAAAATTTTTGCATTTCTGTCAATGGTTTTGATTAAAGTTAAATTGTGCATCAAAAATTTGCTCTTTTCGGTACATTTAAATTTTCGACCTTTTTTTGCCCATTTTTGGATACTTACCCCTTGTAAAAATGTCAAAAAAGTGAAACTTTTTAAATCGGATTTTTTTGAGCCTAATTGAATTTTGGCATCAAAATAGGTATAAAAAACCTTACCGCACTTGATTTGGAGCGATATTTTAGAAAATATGGCCAAAATACTAAATAAATGGTCAAAAAACTGCCTTTTGAGCAAAATGTGAAATATTCCTCATTTTTGAGAAACCATAACTTTTCTAAATCTTAGCCGATTTTCAAAATTTTTAGATTTCTGGGCTTGGTTTTGATCATATTTTAAATCGGTATCAAAAGGTTTTTAAGTGTATTGGAAAATATGGCAAGGAAAATGAAATTTGTAACAAACTCGTTTTTTAGTACAAAAAATTGATACATTTGAAACTTTGAGAAGCTATAACTTTGCTGTAAATCTTCCGATTTTAAAAATTTTTGCATTTCTGTCAATGGTTTTGATTAAAGTTAAATTGTGCATCAAAAATTTGCTCTTTTCGGTACATTTAAATTTTCGACCTTTTTTTGCCCATTTTTGGATACTTACCCCTTGTAAAAATGTCAAAAAAGTGAAACTTTTAAATCGGATTTTTTGAGCCTAATTGAATTTTGGCATCAAAATAGGTATAAAAAACCTTACCGCACTTGATTTGGAGCGATATTTTAGAAAATATGGCCAAAATACTAAATAAATGGTCAAAAAACTGCCTTTTGAGCAAAATGTGAAATATTCCTCATTTTTGAGAAACCAAAACTTTTCTAAATCTTAGCCGATTTTCAATATTTTTGGATTTCTGGGCTTGGTTTTGATCATATTTTAAATCGGTATCAAAAGGTTTTTAAGTGTATTGGAAAATATGGCAAGGAAAATGAAATTTGTAACAAACTCGTTTTTTAGTACAAAATATTGATACATTTGAAACTTTGAGAAGCTATAACTTTGCTGTAAATCTTCCGAATTTAAAAATTTTTGCATTTCTGTCAATGGTTTTGATTAAAGTTAAATTGTGCATCAAAAATTTGCTCTTTTCGGTACATTTAAATTTTCGACCTTTTTTTGCCCATTTTTGGATACTTACCCCTTGTAAAAATGTCAAAAAAGTGAAACTTTTTAAATCGGATTTTTTTGAGCCTAATTGAATTTTGGCATCAAAATAGGTATAAAAAACCTTACCGCACTTGATTTGGAGCGATATTTTAGAAAATATGGCCAAAATACTAAATAAATGGTCAAAAAACTGCCTTTTGAGCAAAATGTGAAATATTCCTCATTTTTGAGAAACCATAACTTTTCTAAATCTTAGCCGATTTTCAATATTTTTGGATTTCTGGGCTTGGTTTTGATCATATTTTAAATCGGTATCAAAAGGTTTTTAAGTGTGTTGGAAAATATGACAAGGAAAATAAAATTTGTAACAAACTCGTTTTTTAGTACAAAAAATTGATACATTTGAAACTTTGAGAAGCTATAACTTTGCTGTAAATCTTCCGATTTTAAAAATTTTTGCATTTCTGTCAATGGTTTTGATTAAAGTTAAATTGTGCATCAAAAATTTGCTCTTTTCGGTACATTTAAATTTTCGACCTTTTTTTGCCCATTTTTCGATACTTACCCCTTGTAAAAATGTCAAAAAAGTGAAACTTTTTAAATCGGATTTTTTTGAGCCTAATTGAATTTTGGCATCAAAATAGGTATAAAAACCTTACCGCACTTGATTTGGAGCGATATTTTAGAAAATATGGCCAAAATACTAAATAAATGGTCAAAAAACTGCCTTTTGAGCAAAATGTGAAATATTCCTCATTTTTGAGAAACCATAACTTTTCTAAATCTTAGCCGATTTTCAATATTTTTGGATTTCTGGGCTTGGTTTTGATCATATTTTAAATCGGTATCAAAAGGTTTTTAAGTGTGTTGGAAAATATGACAAGGAAAATAAAATTTGTAACAAACTCGTTTTTTAGTACAAAAAATTGATACATTTGAAACTTTGAGAAGCTATAACTTTGCTGTAAATCTTCCGATTTTAAAAATTTTTGCATTTCTGTCAATGGTTTTGATTAAAGTTAAATTGTGCATCAAAAATTTGCTCTTTTCGGTACATTTAAATTTTCGACCTTTTTTTGCCCATTTTTCGATACTTACCCCTTGTAAAATGTCAAAAAAGTGAAACTTTTTAAATCGGATTTTTTTGAGCCTAATTGAATTTTGGCATCAAAATAGGTATAAAAAACCTTACCGCACTTGATTTGGAGCGATATTTTAGAAAATATGGCCAAAATACTAAATAAATGGTCAAAAAACTGCCTTTTGAGCAAAATGTGAAATATTCCTCATTTTTGAGAAACCATAACTTTTCTAAATCTTAGCCGATTTTCAATATTTTTGAATTTCTGGGCTTGGTTTTGATCATATTTTAAATCGGTATTAAAAGGTTTTTAAGTGTATTGGAAAATATGCAAGGAAAATGAAATTTGTAACAAACTCGTTTTTTAGTACAAAAAATTGATACATTTGAAACTTTGAGAAGCTATAACTTTGCTGTAAATCTTCCGATTTTCCAAATTTTTGCATTTCTGTCAATGGTTTTGATTAAAGTTAAATTGTGCATCAAAAATTTGTTCTTTTCGGTACATTTAAATTTTCGACCTTTTTTTGCCCATTTTTGGATACTTACCCCTTGTAAAAATGTCAAAAAAGTTAAACTTTTTAAATCGGATTTTTTGAGCCTAATTGCGTTTTGGCATCAAAATAGGTATAAAAAACCTTACCGCACTTGATTTGGAGCGATATTTTAGAAAATATGGCCAAAATACTAAAAAAAAAATGGTCAAAAACAGCTATTTAGTAAAAGTGAAATCTTCCTCCCTTAAAATAAAATGCAAAATACTAGTCGATTGGAGTTAAACTTTAAATTTAATCGTATGATATTTGGCAGGTCAACATTGAAATATAGATTTTTGGTGGTATTTTGAAGGATTTTATAATTCTGTTGTTGGGTCTTAGGCTCTCTCCATAATTTGTAGTAAATGAGAAGATTATGCGTAGATAATCCTGCAATTATCAATCCAGTTAAAATTCCAGCAAAAGAATCCATCCATTGTCACTCTGTCAATAGCTTTTAGGGACACAACATGGTCTTGTTTGGTGTTAAGATGTTAAGTGCATTGCAAATGGAGCGCCCACAATATTAGAAGCGGTTGGTGCACACCCCCATTGGACATTTTATGGGCAGCACGCCCATCCATTTCCAAATCATATTATAAATAATAAATATAAAGTGCGAGTGCTTCTCGGATGCGAGTTTATTGTTGAAAAGGATTACGATATGGGAGCAGGAGCAACAGCAGCAGGAGTATGGCCTGATTAGTTGTTGACGTTGGTTGACACGTTCCATGGAATGAGTGCTCGCTCTGCCTCACATACACACATACATACAGAGTGTGTGTGTCCTGCCCACACACACATACACACACACACAGACACGCAGTATACAGAGAGAGGAAAGTTGGAACAATGCATATTATTTTATTATTTTTTTTTTTCGGGAGGCGTCTACAGAGGCTGGACGCGGGCGTGGCACTGAGCACGAGTGCGAATTCGAAATGTGAATGCGAATGTGAATGCGAATGCGGATGGAAAGAGCTCCTGGTACTTACCAGCATACAGTGGAACTAGGATGATGACGATGACGATGACGTTGTCGATGTCGAGGTGCAAAACCTCGAGCCAGCTGGTGCACGCCCAGTGGTTGCCTGGCAGCCGTCCCAGTTCTGGCGCGCGTTTTGCATTTGTGCAGCGATTCATTTGACAGGCGGTCTAATCACGCCCCCAACTAAATATATATACATATATGTACATATATATATATGTGTGTGTGTGTGTGTGTGTGCCTGTCACATGTCAAACCGGAAGTGTGCAAAAATTAAACGAAAGGAAAAAATAAAATCAAATGAAATGAAATGAAATTTTCAAAAACTGAACAAAAAAAATGAAATATAAAAAAGAGAAAAAGGGGGCAGCGGCAACGGAGAAACCAACCGTGATTCGTTTCCACTAGTTCCCTCTGTCTACCCTCTCTCTCTCTCTCTTTCTATCTCGCTCTATGTCGTTGTGTCCTGCAACTACGTCTGCGCAATGCGCTCAGGTAAAAGAAAAAAACTCTGAGAGCGTGCACCCTTTTTGACGCCTGCAAGGACAATGGCAGCAGTGTAATATAATTATAGGCCCAATGTCCCCGGAAGCGCTTTCATCAGCACCCAAGCATCCTTCGTGATGGGGTGCCAACAAGCTTTGTGCGCCTGCGCTCCCGGCCACCGGAAATCAAATCATAGTCCAAGGCATACAGTACTTACCAGCCATGTGGCCATGGCACATGCCCATCTCAACATGCGACTGCATCACAATCTCTCCCATCTTCCACCTCCCATCTCGCCATCTTTGGAAGCACTAACGTATAATTATCAAAACAATGTGCGCGGATCGGTTTTCACGCATCCTGTCGAGACTCGACTCGAAGCGACGCTCCGCGCACCCTGTGCTCCGGCTCTGAGCTGTGACGCAGCTGTCCAGAATCCAGTTGTGCCATTGGTGCTCGGCCCCCTCCCTCGATTGTCGGTAGTTTCCAGTTGGCATACTATAATTTAATTTCAGATTTCGATTCATAACTAAAATATTGCGTCGTTTGTTGCAATTCGGTCTCCTGCTTGCTCTCTGTTGATATCTCTTTCTCTCTCTCTCTCTCTATCTATCTATCTATCTATCTATCTCTCTCCTCCTCTTAAATTACATTTGATTGATTAGCCCCGGTCTCCAGACCCACATCTATGCCATGCCTCTGGCGGACACATCAATAGGCCAGGCCAGCACGTGCTCCTATTCCTCGAAATCTTTGCGGGCTCTGCCCTCCAAGTGCTAAGTGAGTGAATTTGGAATGTTTCTGAAGGTGGAATTTCGCAGCACATCCGATATTATATGATAACTGAAAAGATCTGATTTCCATAAAATTGTTAAATACACTACAAATAAATATTGCAATATTGTAAATAAATTTAATTTTATAACATGTCTTATATGCGTTTTTAATTCAATTAAAATTAAGGATCATATATAAATATAATTTTCATTTTAAGGAAATATTTGCATAAAAATATATTATCTATATATACTATCAGGCATGTTCTCTAATCCGAATCCGCACAAAGTGTGCGGTTTTGGCATTATTAGCTATTGCAAAACCACACGTTTCAATCGGATTCGAAATTTAGAACAGATCAGTATATTTTGTGGTATTTTTAGACTAAAAATTAAAAGTAAAATGAAATTGATACTAACTATATTAAACTATCTCAATCAACAGCTTTTCTCGGTTGTATGACATAAAATAATAAATAAATAAATAATAAATAAATAATAGAGTCTCTGACTTGACATTAAAATGACGAATGTTTATTACTAAATTTATAAGTATCTTTTTGCAAGAGAATAAAAAGACATAATATCTTATTGATTTGAACAAACTCTAAAGATCCATTAACATCTACAATGTATAGTTAAAGTATTGTTTACAAATACATGTTATTTAGTTTTCAATCTTTACGAATGCAATTGTTTATATAGTAGTAGTCTCTAATAATACATTTAGATGTCCTAAGGGTGCAAGCAGAAATTAAATTTAAATGCTTGACTTTGCGGTCACGATCTGAAGTCCAAAAAACTAATTTCCCTTAAGTAAAAAAAAATATTAAAATAACTATGCAAAGATTCGTAGAAAAGCTAGAAAAGTGCTGTGAGAATATTGTAAATAATTTAAACAGATATTTCAAATATCTTTAGTTAAGAGAAACTGCGTTATTATTTATAGAAATTCCTCGCCATAAAATATCTTAAATTCAAAATACAAATAGCTAAAAGAAAATATTAAAAATAGCATATAAAAATGATAAACAGCATATATTATATTATTGATGTATAAAATATGATATATGACATTATAAAAAACTCAAATATAATAAATATTCCAAGCAATTGCAGTGTCGGAGAAATGAATATTCATTTATTCACACTTGGCAATCAATGGTTGAAGATAGAGAAAGAGAGAGAGAGAGGGAGATTGCTGAATATGCTATATAATAGAGGCAAGACAGAGAGAGAGAGAGAGAGACACATAGGTTTATATATTGTTATGTCTATTCTAATAAATACATAGACTGCCACTTCAGCATCTGTGTTCAGTGCAACACGAAGCAAAGAAATGCAAATTGCCGACACTTTACGAGATATCAATGCAATGCAGTAGCTGCAACATCAACAGCAGCAACAGCAACAGCAGCAACAGCGACAGCAACAACAACAGCAACATGAACAACCAGTTGCAGTAGGTAACAATTTCCAGGAATGCCGCAGCTTAATAGCCCAACAAAATGCATTTAATAAGCAACTGCGAATGGCAAACTGGCAAAGTCAAACAGAGAGCAGGCAACTTGCAACTTGCAACTGGAGTGCAACTGCAAGTGCAGCAGCAGCACCACCACCACCAACAACAATAACAACACCAACAACACTAGTAAAGAAGGGCTCTAAAACCGTTGGCATACTGGAGGTGGTATCCAGTGGAGCTGGAGGGGAAGTGGAGCCTGCTCCAAGCAGCCGTGGCCAATGCGAATGTGCGATGATCGCTTCCTGCCGATAAGATGCAACAAATAATAATTTTCGCTTGCTGGCAATGCAACAACAACAACCACTACAACAACAACAACAGCAGCAGCAACAAAAACAAATTGCACTTACAACCTGCAATGGAAGCCAGTGGCAAGCTGACAGACTTGACGGACGAGCCTGTTGCCCCTGGACATGGACATTGGATGTTGGATATTGGTGACTGGAGCTGGGGCCGGAGGGCTCGGAGGGAAGCAGGAGCCTGGACAGCTTGTAATCACGTCGAACGGCAGCCAACGAAAGCACGAATTATTTCAAAATTTAAATAAAAACTGCCAATCAAAATGCAAACACTCAACGAACAACGAATACTCTAAAGTACTATATTTTAAAAATATATTTTATAATTTATTTTGTATGTTTCTATAATTTCTAGTTAAAGAAGCAAAATTTATTAATAATTAAAATTAAATTATAATTTTAAGAATAACTAAATAAACAAACAAGAAATACATTTAAAATCATGCGAAGAAAGAAATTTATTAAAATTTATAATTTAAAATATTTAAAAAAAGATCAACCAGACTTATGTGAAATTGAAATTGAAATGAAATGAAATTTAATTTTACTTTTTTGAGAATATTAAAAAAAAATAACTAAACTGATATATATCAAATGTATTGATACATTACATTAATAAACATCATAGCTGGAATATTATTTATTTTAAGTTTAATTAACTTAAAAAAATTTTGAATTTATTAAAAAAAATATATATATAAATAAACATTCAGTTATCATATTTTATGAATTATATAGAATATTTTTGTTGGATCCCATGAAGTATTTTTTGTTTTGGAGCTCCTCATGCCACATGAACGATGCAGGCAGCGTATCCTGTTGAGAGTAGAGTGAGATGGAGAGTGGGAGCAGCCATGTTGGGCTGCTTCAACTTGAAGTGTAACAACAGAAGTCGTCGCCAAGTCGCATCGTTGCTGCAACTACCTGCAACATACACCAGCAACATATACCAGCAACATCAGCAACTCTGCGGCAACCAGTTTCAGTTTCTGTTCAAGTTTCAGTTTCTGGAGGGAGGTGGCGAAGTAGATGGAGCTGGCAAGCAGCGGGGTGTGGCCCTCTTGGTTTGCATGCTACCAGCAAATAAAAGCCAAATACACGCACAAAATGGTAAACAGCAACAGCAGCAGCAACAACAACAGTTGCTTTGGCGGCCATTGCGCTGGCTGCGACGTCAACGGCGACTGCGCAATGGCGACGACTGCAGTTATTGTTTGCCTGCTTCTTTTGGGTATTGCCAAGTCGCCAAACGGCCATCACCTCCCTCTTCCCCCCCCTCCCCAACCATCACCCATCCGTCCGTCTGTTCGCCTGTCGATTGCTGGCTTTGCGTGCCAAGTGGCAATCAGTCACGTTGAAGGCGTTGTCCATTGTTTTGTCCGCGTCCGCATCCTCAACCGCGTCCGCGTCCGCCGGTGTCGCCGTTGACTTCTCTCCAATCGCAAAACGTTGTTCGCTGTTGCGTTGCGTCTTTTCTCTCCCTCTCTCTCTCTCTCTCTCTCTCTCTCGATATATATATATTTTTTGTGTTCGCTATCTACCTGTCTCTTTCACTACGATATCGACCCCTCTCTCTCTCGCTCGCTGTCTATAGGCGTCTCTTTCTAACGTTTTTTCTTTACTGCTTTTTTATTTCAGGCCGATGACGACGACGATTGTTGCCATTTTAAAATAAACTTGGAAGTTGGAACTTGATACTTGAAACCGTTGCCAGTTGGCGAAATCGTAGACGGATGGTGGGGGGATGGGGGAGGGATGCGGTGTTGGCACATACGTCACCGCACTTTAAGAAAGCCACTGCCAGAGCAGAACACAAAACAGTTCATAATAATAAGCTGAATTATAGCCTCGAATGCGAATGCGAATGCGAATGACGATTACGAGGAAAAACTCTCTGGCCTTATTATACATACATATATCATATAGTTTCATTTGAATGTATTCTTAGTTTTTCATATGTATGTATGTATGTATGTATGTATGTATTTATGTATATGTATATGTATATAATTCTGGGTAGTATTGCCGCTGGGCTAATGGCAGTGGTAACCGATAGTTAGGAGCCATAGTTATCATAAGTGGCTGCCAAAAAAAATGAAAGAAAAATAAAGAAAGAGAGAGAGAGAGAGATAGATGGAGAGAGAGAGAGAGATATAGAGAATCGCATATGCAAAACAAGACTCCACCTGTTTCATCCTCGGGGCAAGACTGCTGCTGCTGAACTGATCTTCATCACGTTGTGGCAGAAACATACATACTCTACTATATACATACACATATATGTAGATATATAGATATATGTATACTGTAATGTCTGGCAACATATCATATTCTGCTGACCATTTGCTGTGTGTCAATTAAAAGGTGTGGAAAATGTCGACTTGACATGCAAAACAACAATTTAAATTGTGTGGGTTGTGGAGTCGCTTTGAAGCTCAAGTTAAAGTGTTGAGAAGTGACACAAAATCATTAACAACACTTTTTCTCTCTCTCTATCTCTGTCTGTCTCTTTCTTTACATACATTTGGTGTCTCTTTTTGTAGCTGGATTAGTCATGTTGTCACTCTGTTTTCAATTATTTGAAAAATGGAATTACACACGAATTAAAATGTGTGAACAAAGCACATTTCTAGAAATAAAATGATTTATATTTATATAGCAACTTTAAAATTTATGATTTCACTTCGATTAAAAAATATGAAAAAATTTCCAAAAATATATATTACATATAATTAGTAACTCTATACAATTTATGATTTAACTTCAATTATAAATAGAAAATGATTTGAAGATAATTTATATTAAATATATAGAAATCGTAATTTTATAAATTTTATGATTTATCTTCAATTTATATTTATATAGCAACATTAAATTTTATGATTTCACTTCGATTAAAAAATATGAAAAATTTTTCAAAAATGTATATTACATATAATTAGTAACTCTATACAATTTATGATTTAACTTCAATTATAAATAGAAAATAATTTGAATATAATTTATATTAAATATATAGAAATCGTAATTTTATAAATTTTATGATTTAACTTCAATTCACAAAAAAAGAGTTTTAAAAAAATTTAAATAATTTATATTACATATATAACAATCGTAATTCTATAAAATTTATGATTTAACTTATATTACAAATAGAAAATAATTTTAAAATTATTTATATGACATATATAGAAATCATAATTCTATAAATTTTATGATTTATCTACAATTTACAAAAAAAAAGTGTTTTAAAATAATTTTTATTAAATATATAGAAGTTGTAACTCCATAAAATGAATGATTTAACTTCAATTAAAATAAAGAAAAGAAATTAAATAATTAATATTACATATATAGAAATAGTAAATCTTTAAAATTTATGATTTATCTTCAATTACAAATGGCAAAAATTTAAAAATAAAAAATTATATATACATCTATAGAATAATAGAGACTTGATTTGCTGGGATTGCAGGTCTTGGTTTCTTGGCCATAATTGGGGCATTTCATTAATAATGTGGTAGTGCCACAGTGTGGCACATACACGGGAAATGCAGCACAGTGAAGTAGAAGAAGAAGAAGTAGAAGTAGAGGATGATGATGATGAAAATGAAGTATGTGGTAGAAAAAATTGCATGCGTTTTGCAAATTGTTTGACGATTAAGAAAGAGAAGGCAGCAAAGTCAACTCTCGTTCACGAAAACCACAACCGCAATTTTCATGGCGTTTGGAAAAGCGCGAAACGCGAACAGAGAGAGAGAGAGAGAGAGAGAGAGACAGACAGAGAGAGAGAGAGAGAGAAAGCTGAAAAAAAAAAATTGTGTGGCTGGAACAAAATGGCGCGCGTGTTTTCCACGAAAGTAATTAAAGCCAGAGAGTGAAAGAGAGAGAGAGAGAGAGAGAAAGACGAGTCTAACAGCGAGAAAGAGACGGCTTGAAAGTTGCAAAACATGGCCTGGTTTGCAATTGAAGCTGAAGGTGCAGCTAAACATATGACTTGGAGCATCGACTTTTCTTCTTTCCCCTCACTCTCTCTCCCTCTCTCTCTCTTTCTGTTTCTGTTTCTTTCTGGCTTATAGTGAACTTACAACTACCGGTTTTTGTTACACTTTTTGTTTTGCAGCATTTTTCAGTAGTTGTTGTTAAACAGTTGCAGGCCAGTGTCAGTCAGTCAAGTCAACGTTTCCAACCCAAACCAACCCAACCCATTCCAACCCAACCCATTCCATCCCAACTGAGTCCAGTCGAGTCCACTTCAGTTGAGTTGAGTTTCAACTCATCCCATCCCATCTCCATGCAACCCATGCCACATACCTTGCCACACCATCCTCCATGCCTCCTAACCCAACTCGGGTAAATTTGTTGGCCATTTTAATGGCCGTCATCGTCGTCGTCGTCATCGTCGAATGGGGTGTTCAACCAACTGCAATTATGGTATTTTTTTTTTGCTGCTGCTGTATTTTGTTTCAGTTTTTTGCTTTTTTTTTTTTTGTAGCTGCTGTATTTTTTTCTTATTGCTGCTTTTGTTTTTCTTTTAGCGCAATAATTTGCCTCTTTCTGTGCATTAAATGGATTTAATGAATGCGGTCCTATTAACTTTTTTTGCGCTGTTCGTCGTCGGAGCTGCTGGTTTTTCCTTCTTCTGTTCCTCATTTTTTTATTTTCTTTTTTTTTTTTTTTTTGTTTTTGTTGTTGTTGCTGTTGGTATTTTGACTAATAATAATTGGCAGAGTCGCCGTCGTCGCCATCGTTGGCATCTGAATTTCAAATGCAACTTTAACATAATTTTTATTACCGCATTTTTGATGTTTCTGAACAATGTGAATGGCGAATGCGTCTCTCAAATTGTTGCCTTCGGTGAGTATCCGCAGCTTGAATATGGAATGACTTTAACATGAAATCATCCTTTCCTTCACTGTTTTTTCACCACATTTCTCCCCCTACGGCTGCTCTTTCCAAATTGCCTTCCAAAATGGCCAAATTAACCAATAAGATGATGCCAAGTTGGCCATAAACTCTGTTTGAACAGAGAATAAAAAAAATTTCTGAAATCAACATTTCGCAGTAAGGAATAGTATATTTTTTTTTCATTTAAAAATGTATGCCATCACTTTAATATGTTTAACTAAATTTGAATTTATTAAAGATTCGATTTGCTACTTGAAAAGTTGAGAACTTTCAACAATAGAATTTTCATTAAAATTTCATAAAATAAATAAGAAAGAGGAATTATTTTCTATATGTTTGAAAGTCAAGAAAAGTATCAATTGTAAGAAAGACTTAGTTTTTCAATACATCTTAGATTAAATATTAGATTCCATAACATTTTTTTTATAATATTATATAAGTACTATATATCGAAGGATTCCTATATATAGACAGAATATTATAGATATATGATGAAGAGAACGAAGAAGGCTCAAAAAGAAATAAGAAAAGAAATTAAAATTACTTGAAATACAATTTTGTTGAAGATTTATTTATAAACATTTGTAGAGTTTTGATCAGAGTAACTCAAAATATATATCGAGCACCACATCAATCTATACACTTAATTAGGAAAAATCGAATTTTTTTAAAATGTAATTTAATAGAGACGAAATTAACTATAGCGAACAAAATTCTCGATGACTACAAAAAAAAAAAAAAATGGAAACTTTTGTTGCTGTTTGAAGATCTTCTTCACACCTCTCTTGTCTATGCCACAAAATGATGTTTTTAAAGACACATGATAAACAGAGTGAATAAATTACGAAAACGGAAACAAATGAAGACGGGTATGTGAAAATGTGTGAGAGGCAAGGAAATCCTTAAAGGAGTCTCCGCATAGACTTCAAGCCACGACAAATAGAGGAAGTGTCTGCAACACGCACATAACGTGGCAACTGAAGGTGCCACACAACTTGTGTGTGCGTGTCTGCGAGTGTGTATGTGTGTGTGTGTGTGTGTGTGTGTGTGTGTGTGTGTGTGTGTGTGTGTGTGTAAATTCTGGGATCATTGTTATGGAAAAAGCTGACACCGGAACGAGCACGATCAAAAAAAAGGAAAAATTGAAAAGGAAAAGAATTATATATACATACGTAGATATATGTATATATATATATAAATAGTATATAGGAATATAACGCAGCATTGACATCGGTGGGCGTTGCCCTTCAGTCTCCCCTGGCCGCAGTCTGAAATGGAAATCGTAATAAGCGCAATAATAATCATAAAAAAAATACCAAACTTAGGAAACAACAATAAAAAACGAACGCATTTATGTATGTATGTGGATGCAGTGGAAATGGAAACTACCCCTGGTTGTTTTGAGGCTGATGCTGAAGCCGTCGCCTCAACCATTTCCACATCCTTTTCATCGGCATGGCCCCTCGCCTGCCAGCCTAAATGAATTATAAATAGTTTTATATCTTTCTCCCTCCCCATTTGCACTCCCTTCCTCCCTCTCTCCCTCTCTCTCTCTCTCTCTGTATCTCTCTCTCTCTCTCTCTCTTTAGTGTTGCCATCACTATCCATGCAACCAATAAACAACTGCATGGAACCCGATCCGAACACGTGACCCAAAACGCTCGAGAATTGCCACAGCTGGCCTCTCCTTCCCTTCCCTTCCCTGCCCCGCCCTGCCCTGATACCCCAACTCGATCTGATACGTGGAGAGGCACCGATTCCCTCCTCCGGCGCCTCACTCCACACTTTGTATTAAGCGATTATCACCGCGGGACATTCATCAGACGACGAAATTGTGGAGCGTGCTATAAGCCAACTTAATAGACTTAATAGCTGACAAACTATGGCCCACAGTGCGGTACTCCACTCTCTTTCCCCTCTCCTCCCTCTCTCTCTCTATATATATATATTTCTTCTCTCTCTCTCCACTCTGCAAAGTTCGGGCCAGAACGCCCTTGGCCAGCAGGCAACAAGCCAAATACTACGCCCAAAAGACCAACAACAAGTCAAGACAGCAGCAATAACAATAACAACAACAGTCTGTGCGAAAAATAATCACTCTTCACATTATCATCTCAGATGGACTCGCGAAATTTGAAATAAAATTTCATAGTATTTTGCATAGTTCAATGATTCCATTTCGGAATCCCCTAAATTTTTTGAAAATTATTTTAATATTGGTTCGAAACCAGCATTCAAATACTTTTATTTTTTAAATATTTAAAAATCACAATTTTTAAAGATTTTGTAGATCTTCTTTAAAGTATTCAGCAGATAATTTAAATCAAGTTCCCCACAATCAAGTTGCATATATATTTCACTGTTCTTTTGAAAATAACTTAAATATATGTAGGCTTGTAAGTTAAAAATTTAAATTATAAATTTATATTCTCTATGAATACAATACTGTGAAACAATAAAGAAAAGAAATCCTCTATAATTTTTAATTTAAATTATGTTAAATGTTATATTGATAAATATATCTAAGTATAGATACTATAGATTGAGAAATACAAACAAAAAATAAAATGCACATAATTTATAATTTAAATTATGTTAAAGTTAAAATAATAAATATTTTTGAATGAAAGTTAAAATAAGAAATATACTTGAATGAGGATTCTATAAACTAGGAAATTAACGAAAACATAATAGAATTTCAGAAAATAATAATTCTGCATAATTTATAATTTGAATTACTTAAAAAACAAAAGATTAATAAATATATCTAAGCATAGATTCAACAATTTCAATTTCGTTAAAAGTTAATTTAATGAATATATATAAGTAAATGGAAATTCTCAATAATTTATAATATACAAATATAAAATATTTGAGTTTATAGTAATATCAGCAAAAAGTGAAGATTTTTTTTATTTGGGTATATATCATATATTCAGTTGGAGTCTATTCATGGTTGGATTTGGGATGGGGGAAGTTGCGTTTGAAACAGCAGTTTCCATTTGAATGCGAGTGAGTTCCTAAATACATACATATATTCACAATCATACATACATACATACATACATTCCATTTTATTTCATTTGCGTTGAGTTCATTCTTTGCATATTGTTTGTTAATTAGCGGCATTTAATTGCCTTTTATTGCGCTTAATTATCGCCATTGGCCATTGGCGGCAACGAGCCAACCGCATAGCGTGGCAAATAGTGCTCACCAGAGGGGGTGGCTGGGAGGGGAGGTAGTGTATGTGATGGGCGGCAAGTTGCAGGAACGATGCGGGGTGGCTTTCTCTCCGCACCTTTGGCCCGCCCGCATGTGCATTATTTTTGGTTTTTTTTTTTTTTTTTTCTTTTTCTATGATAGAAAAAAAGCGTCCCAAGTGTTGTTTGGTGGTTTCTATGTGGCCCATAAATTTCTATATATATGTACACACATCTATATATGAGTGTTTGTGTGTGCGAGAGTGTGTGTATTTATGACTTTTGACTATAATTGGGGGCTTTCCATTGGCGTTGCGGCCGCATTTAATTTACGAAATTAGCAACAAGCCTGAGACCCGAAGTCAATGGATGGGCTGTGGCTACCCACGCCAACAACACCAACAACACCAACAACAGCAACAACAACTATAACATCTAGTAGCAATTGTTGTTAATACAGCTATGCCCATGCTCCGCAAATATTCCTCTCTATTCGTCCTCGGGTTATGGTCGTAATTATGGCAACGCCCCTCCGCTGAAGAGCAGAGAGTCTACTTTGTATTCGTACTTATTATGCATGCGTTAATGGTATGCGATGGTGGGCGTGCCAGCGCCCAGGCAGGTGTATGTGAATGTGAATATGCATATATGTATGATATATACGTATGTATGTATGTAAAGGTGATGTCGACTTAACTTAGTATATATACTATGCTATGCCATCGATTCAAAGAAATGAGAGACAGAGAGAGAGTGAGAGAGAGAGAGAGAGAGAGAAAGAGGGAAAGAAAGAGATTGAGAGAGTGAGTGAGAGAGAGAAAGAGGGAAAGAAAGAGATTGAGAGAGTGAGTGAGAGAGAGTCGCTGCTTTTCCACCTTGTTGCGTCAATTAATGAAAATGCAGTCAAACAGCTCAAAAGGAATGCTCAAATTTTCATATTTTATTGCCTCTAATTATATTTAATAACGGTGGCCCCCACTTGCCCATAAATTTGCTTTCTTTCAGCTGCGCACCTCAACTCAACTCAACGCAGCTCCACTCTCCACTCAAATTAAATATCATACCCACACATTTGTGGCAATAACAACCGCAACCTAAATAAACCTTCCCCTAAACAGCGCAAGTTCACATCATTTGAAGCGTCTGCCAAACAAAAGACTTAGGCAACGAACTCGACTTCGATTCGATTCGAATTGCAAAGTCATGTTATTGACATGTTAAGCGGCAAATCTTGTGTTATGGAAAGTTCATGAAATCTATAAATATTTTTATGAGACAACTTAAAAGGGTTGTGGGGAAGGGAGAGATTTACTTAATTTATGATATATTTTTGTTATAATTTTTAGATTTAAATGGAAATGAAATACTTGTGAAAAGAGACTTCAATTGCATTAAAATTTGCAATATAATCAAGGGAAACATATTGAACTCTGCCGGACAACAGCAGGCAAAAATTAAAAAAAAAAAAAAAAAAAAAAAATTTAAAAAATGAGAGACATAATAAAAAAAAATGTAGTTCAAGTTGGGTGAGAAAACGACATTGCGGTCTGTGGACAGAAGCGATGGATCATGGCATACATGGCATCATACATTCGTAGAAGGTTGAGGTGGATCAGGGAACAGCAGTTGGCATGACCTGGCCATGATCCTTGAAATTCTTCTGCGGTTGCAGTAACGGCGACAATAGGGCCAAATGGATTTTTAAATGTTTTCCAAACCGCAAGAACAACAGCAACAGCAACGGCAACCGCAACCGCAACCTGTAACAGAGGTCAAAGTAGCGTAAAATTATGAAAAATATTTCAAGACATGCACACACACATACACACACATTTGTATAGTAAAGATATATACATGTATAAACACGTTAACTCACGCATAACGGCGCTTTTAATTTGGCCAATAAATTTGTGAGGCAGGAATCAATCAAGACAAATCAAACTAAGAAACCGTTCGCTCTCAATCGTCTGCCCCATCAATCTGCGTCTCCCGCAGTCTCTCTCCTTGGGCTGAGCGCTCTTTCGTCGGCAGTTCGCGGGATCTGGTTGCGTTTCAATGTGCAATAAAGGTCTCGATATCGAGAGCTACTAATTATGCGTAATTACTGATTATTGTGAGCAGCATTTCACTAAGCCGGCAAATTGCGTGTACGTGCGTCTGCGTCTGCAATGTGACCTTGACGGACATGCTGCGGATGGCTGCGATGAGCCAAGTTATGGAAGGTATTGATGGTATCACCTTCGATTCAGTTTGACCATGATATTTATGTGGAAGTTATACAATGTACTTGCATTACACATTGTGAATAATTAACGAATAATACTTAATAATTGAACTTGAAATTGAAATGTATTTCAATTATTTATATAATTTAACTACTTTAACACATTTAACAACTCAATCAATTGAAAGCAGCTACTTTTGAATTGGGCGCGTAACATCCGCCATCTATTGTCCATACAAACAACTAATGGCAAACGCGTAGCGCGACACAAAGCTGTTTGCTACGCTATGCGATAGTATATGTATGCCGTGCATCGTTGTGTTGTGCCAGTTAACCGCTGGAGGCGCTTTCGCCTGACAGCTGTTTCATGGCATTTCTCTTTCTGCCGCTTCGTCCACATACTTCTTTCTTGCTCTATCTTTCAACGAGGTGGCTGCCGTCAACAGACGTGCTACGAGTGTATTTTCTGCTTAACCGGCTATCTCTTCTCAACTGTAAATACAATTTTTTGTTCATTTTGAAATTAACGTAACGTGTTCAATATTTGCAAAGGATTTTCAATTAAATTTCAGTCACGGCAATACAGAATACAACTACATATTTGCTGGTAAGCGGAGTAAATTCAGTTTGAGGTTATGTTGAACGCTGTTGTGGCCAAAAATGGCAAAAAAAAAACAACAATTCACTATTCTCTCAATCAATCATAGTGTGTGTGTGTGTGTGTGTGTGTATTCATGTATTTATGTACGTGTGTGTTGCAGGAACAGTCAATATGCCACCTAAGAAGCATGAGGAACCGGAACGCAAGCCACTCATAGGACGCATTGGCACCAATCTCCGCATCGGTATTGTGGGCGTGCCCAATGTGGGCAAGTCAACGTTCTTCAATGTGCTGACACAGAGCGCCGCTCCTGCCGAGAATTTCCCCTTCTGCACCATTAAGCCCAATGAGAATAAGTATTCCAATTACCATACAGCTGCAGCTCCAACTACTGCATCTCAATCCCGGCCAGACATGGCACATAGTCATCGCTGCTGCTGTGGATGCTGCTGTGGATGCTGCTGCTGTTGCAACAGTTGCCGTTGGCCATGTTGGCGTCGCAATCATTGCAATTTGCATTGCTTTTTATAATAATTGTAATCATTGGCATTTGAATCATTTTGGCCACGGCTGCTCCAACTCCAACTCCAACTCCGTCTCCAACTCCATCGTCGAGGACGAGGGCGTGTCCTGGCTGCGCAATTTGCTGGGTTGCCAGTTGCTAGTTGGAGATGGAGAAGGCCAGGTCATGCCGGCAGCCGATTCATATGCAAATTGCGATCTCTTGTCCGTTTAATTTGATCGACTTCATTTTGGTTGGGATCGGGCATCGGAGTGTCCAGGCCCAAGTCCGACGTCAATGTCTCGCGGTATCTCCATGATTGTGCAAAATTATACAAAATTGCAATGATTGGCAATTGTGGCTAAAACCGCTGCCGGCCATCAACCAATTCCTACCCAATCACAATCACCAGTCAAGCTAACATGCATCCCTCTGCTCCTCTCTTCTTCTTCTCCTCCTCAATATATGTGCATCTCTTTCGCTGGTGGCAACTGATACTACTCGCACTCCCCATATATATATACATATATATATATATATATATTTGATTGCATTACCAACACGTCGCGTGCCCGTGCCCGATCAGAGATTCGATTACCTCGTGGATTTCCATAAGCCAGCCAGGTGAGTCCATTGGGTGTTAAATCGAGTACCGAATTCTTGACAATGTCTTGGTTGCAGTGTTGTGCCCGCTTATCTGAATGTGGTGGATATTGCCGGTTTGGTGAAGGGCGCCGCTGAAGGTCAAGGATTGGGCAATGACTTTCTGTCCCACATCAGTGCCTGTGACAGCATTTTCCATTTGTGTCGGGCCTTCGAGGATCCGGATGTGACCCATGTGGAGGGTGAAGTGGATCCGGTGCGCGATTTGGAAATCATTGCCGAAGAGCTGCGACTCAAGGATGAGGAGAAACTGTTGCAGAATCTCGACAAACTGGAAAAGGTTGTGGCCCGCGGCGGTGACAAGAAGCTGAAGCCCGAATATGACTCCATGGTCAAGATCAAGGAGATCTTGGTTGACCAGAAACGTCATTTGCGTTTCGAAGATTGGAATGCCCACGATGTGAGTCTACTTCTCACTCTCTCTCTATCCTCTCTCTTTCAATTGATTATCGTGCATCTCTTTCGTTTTGGTTGTGACTCCACAGATTGAGACACTGAACAAGTATTTGTTCTTGACATCGAAGCCGGCCATCTATCTGGTGAATCTATCCGATAAGGACTTCATCCGCAAGAAGAACAAATGGCTGCCAAAGATCAAGGAGTGGATTGACAAGCACGATCCGGGAGCAATGCTCATACCATTCTCGGGCGCCTTTGAGACTCAGCTGACCGAGAAGGATGAGTTGGAGCGCAAGGCATACGAGGAGGAGACCAAGTGCAAGAGTCAGCTGGAGAAGATTATCGTGTCGGGCTACAAGGCGTTGCAGTTGGAGTACTTCTTCACAGCAGGCGCAGACGAGGTCAAGGCCTGGACCATACAGAAGGGCACAAAGGCGCCTGCAGC
The DNA here is from genome assembly GCA_018150725.1 of Drosophila quadrilineata. Taxonomy (NCBI): domain Eukaryota; kingdom Metazoa; phylum Arthropoda; class Insecta; order Diptera; family Drosophilidae; genus Drosophila; species Drosophila quadrilineata. Next base: position 12,701,525 of record JAECWN010000432.1, read on the forward strand.
TGCGGGACGCATTCACACCGATTTCGAGAAGGGATTCATCATGGCCGAGGTGATGCATTTCGAGGACTTCAAGGCGGAGGGCAGCGAGGCAGCGGCCAAGGCTGCTGGCAAATACCGTCAGCAGGGACGCAACTACACTGTTGAGGACGGCGACATTATCTTCTTCAAGTTCAATGCTGGTGCCGGTCTCAAGGATGCCAAGAAGAAATGATACCATCTGGTCGCCTACATCGTTATGTGCACCATCCTGTACGTGAATTTAATTTTGTACTCGCAACTGTTTAGCTTCGCTTGACGTCTGGCTATAAAATGACACGCCCTCCCTCCCCCACAACGTACATATGTATGTCCCCATATAGACCATAAATTATGCATTTGATTGAAGTTTTTTTTATATGCCACACATAAACAATTTGTTCACTCTCATTGTCTTGGTCTTGGTCTCGGTCCTTGGGTCAGCTCAAAATCCTCGATATTCATTGTCAACACGGCTGGAATTATTCCAATTACACTAATTATTATCATTGTTATTAGATAATGGCATTCCCCTTATGGTCTCTGAGGAATTTTCGGGGATTTTCTTGCTTATCCTTGAAATCTATGAATACATGGGAATTCGAAGATAAAATTGATGAGTATAAAGAAAAAGCGATTCACTTAGAGATCTTTCCTTATATTTTTGAAAATGCGGTATAACTATATATATTCTGTTGTATTTTCCAAAAAAAAAAAAATTGAAAAACTTTCATAATTGTTCATCTCCAACAAAATTGATGAGTATAAAGAAAAAGCGATTCCCTTAGATATCTTTCCTTATATTTTTGAAAATGCGGTATAACTATATATATTCTGTTGTATTTTCCAAAAAAAATTGATAAACTTTCATAATTGTTCATCTCCAACTTTAACATATACTGTTGGATTTTCGAAAAAAATTGCCATTGGGAAAGTTGTCGATGGAAGTCGTTTAAGCTGTGCCGAAGATAACCCACAACTTGGTTATATACTGTCGATTCTCGAGTCGGTCTGATAAGGTTATTTTCGGAAGTACTTTTGACTGGGTTGAAGCAACTTTTTCGTCCTGTCGGCGCACAAACTAAGACGTTAAACACCTCTGCCGAGGAGCAGTTAACGCAGCACCCACAAAGCCGCAAAGCATTCGTGGCATAAATGGTTAGGCTGTGGGTGAAGGACATTCGGGGGAGTGTGAGTTGTACATGTGTATCATATATATGTCAATATACACACACACGAATGTGGATGTGCGTATGTGTGTGTGTATGTGCGTGCACGTCTGTTGTCTATGGTCGCAAGCAGAAAGTTCCTAAGCACATAATTTGGTTTACCACATTGCCAAACATACACCCCAGGACGAAGATGACGACGACGACGACGATACGCATCAGTTGCAACAGCAGTTGCAGCAACATTTGCCTATCTCTTTCGCACTGCTGCCCCGCTAACACCCACACCCAACAAATAAACACAACCAAGTCTGCGTGTGTGCGTGTGTTCGTTTGCATGTATGCATTTGCATATGCACGCGCTCTTTGTGGGATGCTTTTGCGTTGTTAATCTTTTGCCAAAGAAAGTTTTCTTTGCACAGTGGGACCAACATTATAACACTTATGATTCGCATAATAAGATTTAATTAAAAAAAAACATTATAGTTATAGAACAAATAAAATATTTTTATTTAGTCTTTTTATTTAAGAAACAAATCAATTAATAAGTTATTTCTTCTCAGAAAAAAAAAAACTAAACTTTCAAATAACAATTAATAGCAATAATATATGCTCAGGAATAGAGGGTTATATTTTTATTTTTCCTAATTTAAGCGAATGTTGTTAAGGTGCTTAAGTATCGCTAAGCGGCTTCGACGCCAAACAAAAAAAAAAATATTCTTTTAAAAATATTCAGCCAATTAATTGCATATAATGTTTCTGGATGTTTTATAGTATACACTGTGCTCCTTAAAAAAGTGGGTTATATATGTAAGTCTTGGCAGCTTGCTGAACATTTTATAGATTTTGGGCATATGTGGATTTTTTGCAAGATTTTGCAAGCGAAAAAATCCAAATTCTAAACTCACTTAATTTAAGTATAAAATACAAATGGCAATTGCACCACTGTGCCATACGCTCTCTCTCCCTCTCTCTCGCTCTCTACTATTCGTACTCGTCCAAAATTGCATCCTTTGGCTGTGATGGGCAAAACTTGCGTGTGGCTCAAAACAAGCCAACTTTTCATATGAAATGTGCCAAATTACACACCCATACACACACAGACACAACCACACACACAGACACACACTCACTTACTCAGGCATGGCAACAAGGAGGTATGCGAATTGCAGAAGCATGGCAAGACACAAGCCGATAAAAATATTTTGAATGTTTTATTAGCTCAGCACACACACACACACACACACACACAGAGAGGCAAAACACTCAAAAAACTTGCAAAACAACAACAATAGCAAAAACAGGCAAAAATACAAATGAAATGGAGAAACGAATGAACGAAGGGACGAAGGAATGAATGCATGTGGGGAAAAAGGACCAAAATTGAAAATGCAATTGACGTGGAGTTTCTGCAGTTAATTAAAGTGTAATGCCTGTGAGCTTTTACTGCCGTTTGTCTCTGTGTATTCAAGTGTGTACCTGTGTGTGTGTGTGTGAATGAGTGTGTGTGTGTGTGTGTGTGACAGCATATGCTGTTGTTGGCATCTGTATGTCTGTGCATCTGTCTGTCTGTTCGTCTGTGTGTGTGTGTGTATGAACATGTGTTTGTGGAGCAGGCCAACGTTGACAAGGCCATCAAAGGCACATGAAATATGGCTACTAAACTGAGCGCCGGCAAATGGCCATAAGCGAAATAGGCAAAATGCCCAACGGCCGTCAACAAAGAGGCCAACACAAATCATAGAGAACATAAAAAAAAAAAAAAATAAAAAATAAAAACAACGATACGAAACGAAACATAATACACAAATAAGCCAGAACTATTAGCGAGAATTTGCAAATACTCTATTTACTTGATATGGATAATTTGTATAAATTATAGTATGTTCCATGTTATAATATTCATAATAAAAGTAATACTTTCGGTTATATTTGCAAATATTAATTATTCCAAAATTCATAAATTAATTTAAATAATAATACGAAATTCCAAAAGAAAAAATTCGAAAATTTAAAGCTCATTTCAATTTACGATTATTCTGAAATAATAGTCTGGCATATTATAAAAATTATATTTCTGATTTCAATTAAGAGCTTTGAAAATGTATTTAATTTTGAATTTTGAAAATATTTTCGAAAGTTTAGTCTTACAATATTCTTTGTTTTTAGATATCACCAAGTTTCTTGCTAATTCTCATGGAAACTTTCTGGATAATATTTTTGAAGTTGTCCATGTCAAATTGAATTTCATGCTTCCAATACTTTCGTTTTTTAATTTAAGCGTAATTTTGTATAATTTTCCAAAGTGATTTTAGTAGGCTTCCGTTATTTTTAATTTTAAAAAAAATATTTTTTGTTTTTATAATATTTCGAAAGTCTTAAAAATACAGTAGTTAAAGTAGGAAAATATAGTTTTAACAATTTGATATACTGAGGAAACCGTCATTATGTGAAGGGGGTTCAAAGAGCATGACAAAGTGACAGTCGTCTTCTGTAACGGGGCATTGAGGCAAGTGCAGCAACAGCAACAGCAACAGCAACAGCCACAGCAACAGCCACAGCAACGTATTGTTTGCTTGCCTTGCCGTTTGTCACAGAGTATTCATACACTCTCAATTCAAAAATTCATTCAATTCAATTGAAAAATGGCGTTGAATATTTGACGTATGGCATGGCAAGTGAGTGGGAGTGGCAATGACAGTGGAAGTGGAAGGGGAAGGGGAAGTGGAACTGGGAGTGGGAGTGAGAATGGGAAGATGAAGGGGAATGGGAAATAGAAATGGCCCCAACTGGGTTCAATGTTAGTTGAAGCTTTTTCAGTGAAATGGGGGGTTATGGAGGTGACTTGGTTTAGGAGTAGCAGTAGTAGGAGCGGAGTAGCACCATCCACAGCTGTCACTTGCAGGATTCAGTTAGACAGGAAGGAAGACAGGAGGTCGACGTCGTCAGCGTCATCGTCATTGCCATCGCCATCCTCATCGTTGGTGGCCAGCAAAGCGTTAAAAATGACTGTCATAAATTAATGAGCGACGCCTGATCAAGTGACGCATTGAAATTGAATTGAATTTTGCTGAATTGCATTCATTATTCATTTACATCTGCTTTGAATGCTTTCACATTTCCCTGTTCCCCCTTTTCGCCTCGTCACCGACTTACGCAAATAACTCTGCTTTAATTGTGACTAAAAAGTGCATTGCACCTTCCTTAACTCTCCTCTCCTGTTGTTTCGCGCCAAACCGTATTCAATCCTAATAGCCTCGTTACCCCGCGTACCCTTCGCCCGCAGCAGCTGCCAAATCCCAATCTGGGCGAAAACGTGACAATAATATAAATCAGTAGATTGCTTCGATTTCTGATTTGGAGCTGGTGGTTGGTGTCCGTAGGTCGTAGGTCTGTGTAGGTCGTAGGTTGAAGGTTGTAGGTTCTGGCGTCGTCTTCCTCATCAATGCTGCCATTTAACTTAATGCCACATGCGGCGACAGCGTAAAATGCTCAGAGTCTGGGATTAAGAGGGCAGCTCTTGGCACGCTTCAGACACGGCAAAATAAGCGGGGACAAATCGAAAGAGACGGACAGAGAAAGAGATAGAGAAAGAGAGAGAGGAAGAGAGAGAGAGAGAGAGAGAGAAAGAGAGAGAAAGAGAGAGAAAGAGAGATAAAGAGAAGGAGGGAATGTGAGCAAGTGCATTGGCCATTGAAAGAATTCCTCGAACGACAGTAAAAACCTTGAAAATAAAGCGTGTAATTGTTAATCAATTTAACAGCTAATTAAGGACTTTCCCTAACATCCTCTCCCCTCCACTTCCGCTCCCATCCGCCCGCTGCCACTCAAGTCACACTGGCAATACAACAAGGAGCAGCAATAAAAGTTTCCTTGATTGTTGACCTTTCACTTTGCTGGACCATTTGCTGAGACGCGTTGTAAATGTTGCGATCTTTTATTGAGTTCATTTATTTCCTGAATATATAAAATTATTTATATTTTGCACTTGAACAACATTAATTAATTATTATTAATTTTTTTTAAATAAATTTAGCTAGTCAAGAATGTGTAGAAATGAAATTAAAATAATTAAAAGAAACTTAGTGAATTCATAGAAATGAAAATCAGAGCTTAACTTCATAATTTTCATGGAATTGTGTGAACTGGACCCACCAAGCAATCTTTTAGTAAATTGCCGCAGCAAAGCAATCTCATTAACGCAGTCTCATAATTCTCTGATTCTCTGTTCTCTTTTCACTGTTATACACTGCGTATGAGTGTTACCTGAAGGCCCATTTTCTCGATGTGCAGCTGTGTGAGTGTTTTGAGTAATTAAATTTGAATGCCTTCCGAAGGTGCCACAAGGGAAATCGCATTGCATCGCATCGCATCGCAGCGCGCTCTCTTCAATCAACATGAATTCCACTGAAATAAACAAAGCGCCCAAAAGTATGCCACAAAGTTCTACGTTCTCACTGTTCTTCTGTTCAGAAGTCAAAGTGGAAAAGAGCGCATTAAGCAAAATGCTATAAATGCAACTTTGTTAAACAACTGCATATATGTCAATGTGTTTGTGTGTGAGTGAGTGTGTTGTAGGTTGCAGGCAAACAAACAAATAAACAAACAAAACACACACACACACACACGTACACCGGAAAATGTGTTCATTTCCGGTGTCAGTGTCATCGCTGCACAATTGAGCTGCACAGTGGACACACAGAGAATCTGAAACACAGAGATACAGATAGAGAGAGAGAGAGAGAGAGTGAGAGAAAATGATGATGGGTGCTCTACTGATAGACAGAGGACAACAGACCATCAGGGAACAGCAACAGCATCAGTACCGCCAACGTCATCGCCATCGCCATCGCCATCGCCATCGTCATCAACATCGCTGTATCTATTGCCCTGCCTCAGTCTGTGTGGAGAAATTTCGTGACCCAAAGTATCATTGCAGCGAGGAGCGTATGACTTTCGAACATATTCGTTTATTCGAACAAAGTATTCGCAGAGCACTCATGGCCCTTCACTTCATTCACTGCCGCACACAAGACATCATAATAATATAGCCGCCATGTGAAAAACAAAGCAAACATGCAAACAAAACGACAACGGGCGACATATACCAACAAAGGATACACACACACACACACATACACATATATATATACACACTTTGACGAAGGACAATGCGCCTCTTGCCCAGTACCCTCTAAAAAATAAAAGAGTGGACAACAACAATACACAGCGCACATAAAAATCAGTATGTATTTTTAATTTCCTGTTATACATAACAATATACATATGTATATATGTATGTATATACATATATGTACATATGTGTACATCCATACATCCTCCATTGGTGACTTCAAAATAAAATTACAGACGAATATACGCCATTATATATATATATATATATATACACTGTATTCCACTATCAATGCACAAATATTCGTCATATCGGCAGTTATAGAATAATATATATTCTCCCATAGTAAATATCATGGAGAAACTTGGCAACTTTTATAGTAAAAAATCTTCATAATAATATCTGATTGTTCATGCAGTTTTGAGGAGTACAAAATAACTATAATATTATCATAGATTGTTTCAACATACGTTCAAAATTAACAAAAGAGAAACAGTTTAAAATCGAGAGGAATTTATTAACAAAAATATATTGTCTATAAAAAAAATTAAAATTGTTATATATTTATCTTGTATAGAATTAAAAAAAAAAATTAAAGCTAAAAATATTAAAATAAATATATATAAAATTTAGCAAATACTTGGTATTCGCAGTTGATCACTAGTTTACTACAGATTACTCGAGAAAATACTTATTTTAAATATTAAAATTTATACGTATATATATATTTTTATATATATATATTTTTTTGCTTTCACATCATCGACTCAACAACAACTAGTTGGGCAGGATTGCCCATGAATTTCAACGCCAAGCAGAAATTTTGTATGTTTGCATATGAGTGTGTGAAGCATGAGCACGATGTGCAGTAGGAGGCGGTGAGGGAGCGGGGGAGGATCAGCACATTGCTGTTGTTGCACTTACACGTAACTTTAGTGGCAACAACTTTAAATGCCTACAATATTTCTGGCGTGTCTAATTAGCAGGCAATTGGGGCTTGGCATGCATCATTGGCTCATCGATGAGGTTGATATGGATGTGGATGTGGATGTGGATGCCACTAAGTTGAGTTGAGGCAACATGCAACGACTCTGGGTGCTGTCATATACACACACACACATGCACACCTATTGCCAATGGCAGTGTGTGTGTGTGTGTGAAGTTATTTATGGCAAAGCTCCCTTGGCATCCATCCATACGTCTGATTTATGGCTGTTATTGAAAAATTTCGGAGTGCAGCTTTTAATTATGGAGTCGTGGTGCAATGTGGACACATATCCACCTCCCCCTCCCCCTCCCCCTCAAACCCCCTACACTTTATGGACACTCCCACCACTTTGGTATGTTGCGAGTTGTTTTGTTTGCAATACATTAAAATATATTATTTATTTGCAATGTATTAGAAGAAATGTGACTCCAGAGACGGCAACTGCATCGCGTTCCATTTACAGAAAGTGGAAACTTTGCTGTACATTTTAATTTGCTGTAAAATGATTGGGATAAATGTTAAATACGAGAAATTCACAACAAGGAACGTTAACAAAAAATCGCACATTTGCAAACAGAATAAAATAAAAATGAGAGTAACCAACGATGCGAGTCGAGAGCGTTGAGAGCTGCAGGGCAACGTAGGCTTCATTGCACAGTTGGAGATGGTTAACAGTGCGCGAAAGAGGTTAACGTTGAGACGGGATGGCATGGATGGGGCACATGGCTGGGGTGGGGGGACGTGGAAGACATGTAGCATGCGTGGCACAAGTGTTTTAACACAATTTAATATGACCCGCCGACGATGACGACAACAGCGCACAGGACATAGACAACTTTCTGCGATGACATGCTCCGGAGCCAGATAATATGACTGTCTCGAAAAGGAGCCAGGAAGCGAGGATGGCCTGCCTGCCTGCCTGCCCGGCACTGATGATGAGCATGAGCTTGAGCTGAAGCTGGAGCGGGAGGTGGAGCTGGAGCTGGAGCACGAAGACGGCATCGCTGATAATATGGAGCAACTCTTGCACTGTAATGTCGCAAGGCAGCCTGCCTCACACATACACACACCCACACACACATACATGAATACATACATACATATATACGTACATACATACATATATACGTACATACATAGACAAGCAGGATGCGCGCACTTGCAACTTTATTAAATCATAAGGCGTCAGCTGCCGCCGTCTGCCGCTCACATTAGGGACAGCCTGGGAATTCCAGTGTCTTGCCAAAAAAGATGAAAAAACGAAGGCAGAAAAAAGGAACTACAGCTGAAAAGGGATCAAAAAAGCATACGGTGAAAACAAAAATCAGCCCCCACATATGGCTGTTACTCTCATAACAAGTTAATGTTGACTATAAATAACCCTTTAGCGGTGGTAAATAAATAAAAATTAACTTCCCACCCCACGTCTATCAAATTCAGATGAATTCCGCTCAACGGCATTTCACATCAACTTTCTCAACAGGGCAGTTTCCAAGAGTCAAGTACTCATTTAACAATCATGTAAATACATGAAAACAAGTTGCTTTTAAAATAAGAAATATATAAATTATACCTCAAATGAAGTATTTCTCATGAGAACCGAAATCCAACTTTTCTCAATTGAAGCTTCCTCCGGCATTTAAGCCTCAAATTTTGTAAGGTTTCGCCAATTTCAATTTCTCAAATCTTTTAACACACTGCAAAATAACTCCATGATGAAATCATAAAAATCAAAAATATGTTTGACTCCTCTTAATTAACATTTTACTTTTTATTTGATGTGATTCCGACCAATATTTTCCGAGATATAACCCAAAATGTGACCCATAATTGTCATTTTCATAATAAAGGCTTCTCTGCAACTTTGGATTGCCATAATTTCGCCAAAAATCATCCAATTTTCATGAAATTTAGCATTTTGGAAATGGTTTTGTTATCAGTTTGATTCTCCATCAAAAGATTTGGTAAGATTGGCATATTACATTTTTCACTTTTTTTCACCGATTTTGCATACTAACCCCTTGACAATATCATCAAAAATCGAAAAAAATGTTGTACCCCAATTTTTTGACTCCAATCGATTCTAGGACTCTTATCCAGCATTTTGCTTTTTAATTGAGGTGATTCTGATCAGCATTTCCCGAGATATAACCAAAAATGTGCCCAAAATGGGCACAAATCGTCTTTTTCGAAATTGCTGATTTTTCCTTAATTTGAAGTGCCATAACTGTGCCAAAAATCGTCCAATTGTTATGAATTTTGACATTTTGGAAATGGTATTGTTATCTGCTTAAATCTGCATCAAAAAATTCGGAAAAAAGTAATATAAATTAAAAATTAGTTAATTGTATGAAAATTAGTAAAAAGTAACAATTAAATTAAGTCAAATTCATTTCATTTTGAAGTTATAGTATTTAAAAGAAAAGATATAAAAAATATAAATTATAAATTTAAAGTTAGTCAACAAAGGGGTAAAATAATCAAATAAGTTATATTAATTAAATATTCAAAACTGAACACAAATTAAATATCTATATATATTGTATTTAAGAAACAAAATAAAATTAAGATAAATTAATTACATTTTACATTAATTACGTTTTATTTTTAGTTAATTTATAAAATATAAATTATAAAATATTTTAATTTGATTCTTCTTTTTTAATTTTATGAATCGTACTTTATTTATAATCTTACCCTATTGTATGATGCACCCCAGATTTTGATTTAAATATTTTTAGTCTTTGGAAGTCGTTGTCCAGCTAGGCATATAATTTGACACTCTAGAAGAAATCAAAACCAAAGTTACGCATACATGTAAACAAGTGTGTCCACACAAGAAACTATGCTTGTATTTGTGTCCGTTTTGATTGAATGAAATGCGCCACCTATATGTTAAATGGTCAGTGGTTCAAGGTAGTCTGACGTCTATATGTACTCCCAAAATATATGCACATATATTTTGCACACATTTGGAGGAATACCAACAACTTTGGCGCAGTTGTTCATTTGCTTGACAGTTTGCGATGGGAAGACATCGTTTTATAGTGCGAGCATTTCTGATACTGTTGCTGCTCAGTTCGGGAACCTGTGAAGAGGTAAATGCGAGGTTAGTGGAGATGTGCAGGGGGCATCCAGGAGGGATGCGGGTTTGCTTGACAAGGGCAGACCAAGTATTTGTCCGCTGCTGCAGAAGTCAAAGGAGGCAAAATATCAATGACAATTGCACGCAGTGCAATGATATTTCAAAAATGGAACTACAAAGTCAGGAGGTTGAAATCGAGGATCGAACACTACGCGGTGGTTGCACAACATTTCGTGGCAAGTGTGTTCCTAGAAGGCGAGGAAACTGAGTAGACTGGATTACTTAAGACCTTTTGGGTATAACAAAATATATGTATATATGTATAAAGAGGAGAAGGCATAAGACTGTAACACGGATTCTAAAATAGTCTGTTTATGTTTATGTTTGTCTCTCCTATACATAGTGCGTATCTCTCAGTATCTCTCCGATTCTCAATCTCTCTGGGTCTCCAGAATTTATATAACAATTTGCCAACTTATATTGTACAAGTAATAAATTGTCTCTCTTGCTAACTTGAAAAATGTGTTTATATGTATGTTTAAATCTCTCTCTCTCTCTCTCTCTCACTCTTTCTCTTTCTCTTTCTTTCTTTCTACACACACACACACATACACGTAGCCAAATAGTATTTCTCTGTGTGGCTTCTCTGCTCCGTTTACATTTGGCGAGAAGGCGACACAATTATTATCCGCGTCCGTGGCGGCGTTTCCTGGCCACCAAAGTGCCGTGGCGTAACTTTTAAATAAACTTTCATAATTTTGCATACTTGAGATAACAAATTGCATGCTGCAAGTCGTTTCCTACGCTTATGCCTCATGCCCCATGCCCCATGCCCCATGCCCCTTGGCCCCTCCCGACTATCCCTATCAGTGCGACCGTAAGTATCGCCCCCGTTGGCGACCTCGGCTAGAATGGATGGAGCAGTACAAATGCAGCCCAGATCCAGATTTCTCTCAACATTTGTTGTATGGTAGTATTCTGGGCGTAACTGGAAAACTTTAAATTAGATTGTTTTCTTGGACGCACTTGCCGCTTGCCGCTTGCCGCTTGCCGCTTGCCACTTGCCACTTGCCACTTTGCCACTAGCCGCTTGTAATTTTACAACTTCAGTTAGCGGAACGTCTGACAGCAAATTGGACAATTCGACGCATACTACGCTACCAATCCAAACTGAGCACAAATTAAAATTAAAAATAAATAACAAATTGTTCAAAATAACAAAAAAAATGTAAAGATAAGCAATAAGGTATTGTTTCTAAAAAATATAAAATTTAATATTAAAAATTAAAAAGCAAAACATTCCAAATAATTTTCCGATATTTCTTTCTGCTGATAAACGGCTTGTAGAAAGAGGTCTGTCTGTCTGCCATTGTGATATCTGCTTAGGGCTCTGCCAGTGTGCGAAATAGTGTTGAATAATTCTCACTTTACGGAGTCACAGATTATATAATGTCCACAAGGTATGCTCCAACTTTGGCTGAAACCGCAACAAAAGTGGCAGCGACAGCGAATGGCGGCTGCATATTGTCAAGTTGCAAGTCAATAGACCGCAAGGACTTGCGTCTGATTTGATCTCTGCGTGTGTTGCTGTGTGTGTGTGTCTGTCTGTGTGTGTGTGTGTCAGCACACATTGATAGATATGTAGTTTGTATTGGTGTGTGGGCGTGGCATATGTCTTAATTTTTGACCAAAACTTTTTGGAGGGCACACACACCCTGGCAGTATGCTTGCAAGGGATTCTCATCCGCCTAGTCCTGTTTAGCTGTTGTCCTTTCTGCTACTGCTCCTGTTCCAGCTACAAACTCTGCTGCTGCTGCTGCTGCTGCTGTTACTGTTGTTGTTGGTGTTTGAACTAAACTTTAATGAGTTTTCTGCTTTTCGGCCACAAAAACCACTTAACCGGCACATATGCATCCCCAGCTACAGTTGAAGCTGCTGCTGCTGCTGCTGCTGCAGAAACTTTGGCCGACAAAGCCAACAAATTCTGGCCGAAAATACCAGGCGCCAACTCAGATATATAAATCTATACATATATACATACATATATATATATAAGTATATATGGTTATATTGCAGCATATCTAATATATATATACATTTCTGTATATGTGTGTGTGCCGCATAAATGTTGGGAGCACAAAAAAATGTTGCTCAAATTTGGAGCGCATGTAAATTTTGAGGCAGGCAACTGAGAGACAGAGACATAGACAGAAAAAGACAGAGAGAGGGAGAGAGAGAGAGAGGGAGAGAGAGACAAAGACCGACATTTATGGCCGGCAAATTTTTCGCTTAGTGGTAACCAATCAAGTGTGGCAAGCAGGCAGAGGCATGGCCACACTGTACAGGACATGGCCAGTGTATCCTTTGCCTCGCATCCTGTTCTGGGCCTGTTCCAGCTTCAGCTTCAGTTTCAGTTTCAGCATCATGCCTTCGACTGAAATATTAATCTATTCCTTGTCGCTTAAGTTGTCCTGCCGTCCTTAAAGGCAGCAAATTTAATTTTTGACTTTTATAACATGTCGAATGAGTAATGCAGACACCCTTTTTCTCTCTATTTTGCTCCTTCACTCTTTTACTACTATTCCCACTTTTTTTTTTGTACTTGCCACTGTGCAACATGATAGCCTCTCACATTCACACATACCACATGCTCCACGTTTGCTACAGCCATAAAAAGGCCAATGCACTGCGCACCTAACAAAAAAAACTCTACTATATAGAAAGAGGGAGTGGAGAGTTGGAGAACTGGAGAACTGGCGAAGTGGAGAAATGGAGAATAGTGTTTTCGGGAAGCATTGTCAAAGTTTTATGACTGACCAGTTCGCGAATTTTAAGCGTCTTTCGTTTAATTATAACCCCGGACACGCTAGCTGAGATGTCTCTCTGACTCTCTGACTCTTTCTCTATTTCTCCATTTCTCTGTGTCTCCAACATGGCGAATACCCTTTAATTTAGCACTGCATGTGCAGCATGGACTGAGGGAGTCTAGGGTATTTTCTCGGGATATCAAACGAGTTGCATTGGCTGATAATTTTTTCGTCACAACATTTTTTTGTGGCACTGTTGATGCTACTGTTGATGCTTTTGTTGTTGTTGTTGTTGTTATTGTTGTTGTTATTATTGTTGCTGGCCCGCAATTACATTGTGGCTAGGAAAACTAAATGTGGATGCGGCGCAGCTGCCGTTAGCATAAAGTAATCAAAAAAGTTTTGCTTTATTGTGGCAGCAGTCATCATCATCAGTGTTGGCGGCAGACAGTGACAGCATAAGGGGTGTGGGGAGGGGGGATATCAGGGTGAAGATATAGTTGCAGACACATTGTGCGGCAGCTTTGAAGCTCGATTAATGCTTAACTTAATTCATATGTTATGAGAGAGTTCCAAAGGGGGGCACACAGAGAGAGAGAGCGAGAGAGGAGAAAAGTCAGAGAGATATAAACTAAAAAAAAAAAAACAAAACAGAGAGAGAGAGTGAGAGAGGGGGGAGAGCTGAGAAAGCGCAGCTTAAAGAACCGTTAGCTGCCAACCCACAACCTTGAACAAAGTGCAAAAAAGACAGAAAAAAAAAATTCAATAAAAACTTACAACTTGGCATTATTCGCCTGGCTGCAGGAGCTGAAGCTTAATTGCAGTCAGGATAGTCGGGGCAGTCGACAATTGCCACAAGGTGTTGCCTGCCACACACACACACACACACATATATATATATATATATATATATAGATATATGGTCTGCTAGAGTAATTTGTTATTATTTGCACGTAATTCGATAAAATTTTAATAATCTTGCCTCGATGGTAATAAAGAATTTTCGACATCATGATGCCTGATGCCCATAAGTATGCTATGATATAGAATGACCATACACATGTGTGTATGTATGTGTGTGTGGGTGTGTGTGTTTGTCTAACACCTGCAGCGACGTAATGTGCCATGATGCTTCCCCTTTGAATGAGGTCCTTTTTCATCAAATAACATATGAGATTGTTTGGCACGATTCACGAGACACAGACACAGACTTGGCTGCGATTTCCACTTCCATTTCCATTTGGATTTGGGTTTCGATTCCGATTATGATTTGATTGTAATTGCAATTGCAATTTTAGTTGAGCAATCAGCAGCAATTTAATTAAAATTACTTACCGACTAGTAACAAAATCACAGCAAAGCCAAAGGCAGCCAAAGCCATGCCACTCCGAGCGTCATGCAACATTCAACATTCAACATTGAGCAAAATCAACAATCAGCATATTCGTTCTGCATTCAACATTCTATGCACCTGCTGCTTTGCGTACTTTATTTAAATTTAATGTTGCCACAAAAACATTAAAAAAAACACACACAATCAGATATGCTAACAATTTAATTAAAATTGCATTTGCCGAGTATTACACTAACAACAACAACAACAAAAATCAGCATCAACATCAGTTACTAAGTCCCATAGTCAGACATTGGAAATCTCTCTCAAAATACTATATATACATAGTATATTTTCTCGTGCTCCTCTTCATTGTCACATCTCTCATATGAAGTTCTCAGTTGCCTGTAATTTTCGTCAGTGGCGACATGTGTCGCCAACATGTGTCCTCCATATTTCTTCAGCGTCAAATTGAAGTAAATTTCATGCCAGTTTTTGTTAAAGAACATCTTTAAACTCTATTTATTCTTCATCATTTTTGTAACATTTTTGTTTTTTTTTTGCGAACTTTGCATTTTGATTTCGTTTGTTGGTTTCCCGGTTTGTTTGGCATTTGGTAACTTGTGGCGCGTGTTTCCAGGACGATTGGAATGTAAACAGAAAATGTAAACAAATCATTTGGAAGGATTGTTCGGCTTTGATTTTGCAGTTCACCACATGGTGAGATTACTGTGCGCTTCATAGTACTACAGCAGCACTCTAAATGAAATGAGGAAAGTTACGAAAGGTTCCAAAAAAAACTGTTGCATAGGAGCAGGCGCCGATGGCAACTTGCCGAAGCCAACAGCATCGCCAGAGTCCTTCAAATTGGCACACAGCCAACGGCAGTACGTCGTTGTTTTGCCGAACACCAGAGACGAGGAACACCAACGACGTTCGTGTGCCACACACAGACAAGTCAGCAAGGACTCAGCCTACAACTGTTTGCCGACCGTCAACTGACGACCGCCGATTGCCGAGTGCCGTTGGCCGAGTAACGTTTGCCGAACAACGACTGCCGATTTAACGACTGCCGATTGCCGACTGCCGATTGCCGTGTCGGCTTGTCTTGAGTTGGCTGGTGTCCTTTAACGCGTACTAAGCAACAGTTTTGTTTAAAACGTCAACACATGCGGTCGCCATGGCTCTCATCGCAGCCTATGTCCTGTCGTTGTGGTGCCGAGCTTACGTCGCGTGTGAATAACTTACGTGTGAATTCGAAACTCCTTGGTGCAATCCGTTCACAATAATTCACCGTCGCTAATTGTAGCTAATTGTTCCGTTTCACTTCTTGCAATTGTTATGGCCGGTCTGACTATTTTTTTCCACTTTCTGTTCTTGTGATCAATAATTGCCCCAAAAGTATATTCCCCTCCCAACAACAACATATAAATATAAACAAAAGTAACCGTTTAGTTCCAGTGCCAGGGAATCGAGAAGCAGCAGAGAACAAGTTGAGTGCTGCTACGAATTTTCAAAATTAAAAGGTAAATTTGGCTAATTAATTTGCCAACCAATAATAAGAGAAAATGTATATATGATATACCAGCAAATTGTGACCACATACAAGAACAATAACGTGTGGGTGAATGAATGAAAGAGTTCTGGTTGTGTGTGTGTGTGTTCTGTGAATCGAATTGCAGCGATAATAAGCCAAATTTCTGGAAATCAAAGTAAAATCAAAAGCTAAAATTAGCGTAATTTGCGCTCATTACAATCAAAAGGGAAAACATCACACACAGATACACACAACCAATCCATTCGTTCATTCACACACACTTTGTATTTTTGTTTTTGGCTTGGTAATTTTCATTAAGCGCCTTTAACGATTCTCCAACCCGTTTTCACTTCCTGCCCCCAAAACTCGCCGCCCCCCAGCACGTCAACAACTTGCCATGCAACACACAACAAGCTAAACACCATGCCCCAAAAACAACAGCAACAGTGGAAAAGCAAAATGTCGACAGCAAACATAAAAGAAAACAAACAAAAAAAAAAACAAGAATACAAGTAAAAAAAATGAAAGAATCTTAAAAAAAAGGCAGCGAGAATAATTTTTGACTAATCGTTTCTCGATTGCATTTTAAATGTCAGCGTCAAACCCCGGAAACGGAAGTGCAGTCAAAAACGCGCGAATAACAGAAGAACAAAACATGGAAACCATAACAAAAAGAAAATAGTACGAAAATGCCATGAAAAACTAAAAAAAAAAAATACGATAAACAAAAAATGTTTCAAAAATATTGTAAGCCTTTAAAAAAGCAACTTTTTAAAGAAGTCCATGAAGAAAATATGTGATTGATATCTATAACTTCAATGAAGAGGCACATTAACTAATTCATTAATATTCAATTCTTTAAAAAATTCTTAAAAATTGTTTTTTTTAAATTTCTTAATTCATTTCTTTAATTAGTTGAACATTAAGAGCAGATCTTTTTTCTGCTGCAAATTTAAAAATAAAATTTCTAATGAATTAATGAATGAATTAAAAAAAATATTTTTTTTATACCATATTTTTTTTATTGTTTTAAATAGTACAAAGTATGTGCAAGTATTAAAAATATCACAAAAAACTGTGTGGACTTAATTTATGATTAATTGGAGTATTTATTATAAAAATCCCAAAAACATATAATTTATATAAATCCATGTGTATATTGTACAGAAGTGAACACGCTCCGCTAAAACATTCAGTTTGAATCCAAATCCGAATTTCGTTTCTGTTGTCGGAGGATTGCGTGTTCATGACGCAACATTTGTGGTTGTTTATGTTTTTGAGGTCTCATATCGTGGTTAACCAATTGTTATGCGCATTTTGTTTTATTGCACACACACGCACCGTTGCCTTTACACCAATGTTGTTGTTGTTGTTGTTGTTGCCTTTTTGGTAGTTGTGGTGACATTTTGTGTGTTGGGTCGCCATCGCCATGGCCATTGCCCATAGGTGTTAATATTTCAATTAGCACTCGTTTATGTTAACGTTGCGAAAAAATTCTCATGTTATGCTCCACGCAACTGTTACGTTAAGACTCACCATCACCATCAATGGGTGTGCATATGTGAGTGTGTGTGTATGTGTGTGGGTGTGTGCTTGGTGTGTGTGTGTGTGTGACTCTTCGTTTAATGGTTGCTTCTGATTGCCGCTCAACATGCTGAGATTTCAATGCGTTTTATGACATTACGTTTTTGTCAGCTGCCTAAATGTGCTCAGCATGTGTGACCACTGTCTGTCAATCAATCGTCAATCATCAATCATGACTGATGACTGATGACAAACACTGCTAATGCACAACAGCTGAGTATATGTTTGAGCGTAATATGCAATTGTCGACATTGTATGCATTGTGTTCTGAATGTTTGTGTGATTGACGAAACTGATTGATCAGTTCATAAGATTGAAGCACTTAAATCGCGCCACTTAAATGGAATCAACTGGATGTTACGAAATTCATCAAATTCATCAACTTTTCACAAATCAATTGAACTCGGTTAAACTACGAATACATATTCAAGAATTTTTGGTTGAGCCAAATATATATTCTGGTTGACTTCAATTGGCTGTCTGCTTAATTTGTTTTAAATAAATATTGTCCGTTGAGTTGCATCTGCGGTCCTGGCTGCCAACCTACCCACTGCCATGGCGACTAAATGACATTTATTGTCAGTTTTTGGATCACTACAATGCGGATGCAGCTGCAAAAATCTGTCGCTGGCCAAAATGTCTTTCCATATTTTTCATGCACAATTTCGGTATTGGTACCTCCACTTCCATCTCTGCACCTCTGTTCCTCACTCTGTGCTATGGTCATGCAAATGCTCTGTACTGTGGAAACTCGTTTCCATCCATTGCAACGGTTACGGTCACGGTCTCTTCACCTCCACAGCACACATCCCACATCCCACTGATCTCTGTAATGCGGAGAATACGTATGTAGTTTACTTTACATACATATATATTTATTTATTTACGTGGCCAGTGCCAGGGCTGCAGTAACAGCTTCAGTTTCTGCCACCAACTCCAACTCGGTCTCGAATTCGAATGGCAGGCTCAGTTCCAGGTTGAGGGTCGTGGGTTGTAGGTTG
Organism: Drosophila quadrilineata; assembly: GCA_018150725.1. Taxonomy (NCBI): domain Eukaryota; kingdom Metazoa; phylum Arthropoda; class Insecta; order Diptera; family Drosophilidae; genus Drosophila; species Drosophila quadrilineata. The sequence goes on from JAECWN010000432.1 coordinate 12,720,178, forward strand.
GTCTGTCCAGTTGGTCGTCTGGTCGTCTGGCCGAATGTCGGTTGGTTCATTGGTTGCTCGCCAGGGAAAAGGAAGAATATTGCAATGGCTGACAAATTTATTTCGTAGCTATCGCCATTTGTGCCGTTGGCGGTTTTTTCTTTCAGATATTTCTTTTTTTTTTTTGTTAATATTTTTTTTTTATTTTCATTTTTGTACTTTCTGTTTTTGTAACGTGTCAGCCCTGCCATGCATATTAAACTGGTAAAAAACGCACATTTACTTTTGCATATTCATTATTGAAAACTTTTTGCATACAATTTATAAATGTTATAAGCAAAAATAAATAACATTAACATTACTACAGCCACAGCTGCCTCTTAATCAACAAATTGTATTACATGCAATGCACTTAACACCCAACCCATATCAGCAAATTAATCTGTTTATATATCTACTATTCATATATGTTCATATGCGTATATCTGATTAACAAAATTGCCGTGTTTTTCACTTGACCAAATCAATTTATTCTGGATTTGGTTGCAGAGAAGAGAACATTTCTTAAAGATGAATCACTTTGCAAACAACAAAAACCCTTATTAAATGAATGTCCGCAATTTGGCAAAGAATTTAGAAATCTGTTAAAAATTATGCAACTTGTGCGGAGCATGTCCTTTGTTGTTGCTGCTGTTGAGCTATTTGGGCTTATTTGGAGATGAGAATTTATATTCAAAATAGTATAGTATAGTATATTATAGTATAGTATAGAGTGTAGACGGCCATTCACATGATGGCCAAAAAGTCGTTGCGACAATTTTTAAACTAAGGATGAATAATACATGAAGTGGAAAAAAACAACCAGAAATAGAAACTGAAACAGTAGCAGCTTGGAGCTGAGGAATGGCTGAGCAGGAGTTGAGGAGGATGGACTGCAAAAGAGCTGCAGCAGAACAGCCGGCGAGGACATGTGTCAGCGCGTATGTCCTTTGACAACTGCACGGTTACATAAACAGGATAATAAGGCACTTAACATGCACTCTTTGCCACCGCCACCGTCATCGCCACCGTCATCGCCACCGTCATCGCCATCGTCGTCGTCGTCGTCATCGTCATGGCTGCCATTGCCTCTGCTGTTGTTTAACAACAACAATGGCAATGGCAATGGGACTGGGAATGGGAATGGCAATAGAAATAACAGTAGCAGGAGCAGGAGCAGGACGAGGCCAACGAATGGCAAATAGTAAATGGCTTCGTTGTAGGCGTAACAGGACAACCGGCAAGTTGAACAAAACTTGCGTTGAGTCGCCGCCACTTGCGTCAAAGCAAATCAAGTGTTACTCTTGACAAGGATCTATATGTGTATATAGATACATATGGAAGGCACCAGCAGCAGCAGTTTGGAGTCCATCTCAGCCATCACCACGCCACCCTCAGACGGAGTGCCGCCTTGGCCAAGATTGCCTCCAGGCCAGAGCTGTGACTTTCAGACACATTTGCCTTAAATTACGTTTTATGTCATGTCATGAGCGTAATTGAAAATTTCCATGCTTTTCACTCAACACCACCGCCAACACCGCATCAACAGCTGCCGTTGCTGTTGTTGCCTTGAAATATGCCAGCATAAGATAGTTGCAACAACATGTGGAATCGTTTTACTGATTTGCCTACATTTAACTTTATTTATTTGATATTTATTCATTTTAAATAGTATTCAATTATTTAATTGATATTCAGATGTTTATAATAATTATTATATTTATAATTGTTGCATCAAAATAAAATTTACATATATTTAATAATTTTCATTATATTTCTATATTTTTATATATTTTATTTTTTATTTTTGTTTGATAATAATATCAATAATAAAACGAATAATAATGGCTACATAAAAATAAAATATTTAAAATTAAACTTTATTTTTAAATGTTAAATTTCTTTTTCTAAATTAAATTAAATTTAACTTCTTGAAGTTAGTATAATTTCAGTTCTTATGAAATTTTCTGAATTTTATATCTATTTACAAATGCAGTTCTTGGAATGTCTCGTTATACTTTACATTGTTATTCCTTCGAATTGATCAAAATTAAGCGCAGGACAAACGAAGTTTTGGCCTTGCTGCAATTTTTTTATGGGCACTTTGTGGGCCTTGCAACAGTGGCAAGCAGCAAGTAGCAGGTTGCAAGTTGGAAAGCTAATTACGGCTGAAGTAAAAACACAATTCATTTTGCAACTGCACCACACTCGCTGTGTGTGTGTGTGTCCAGTTCTCCACTACTCCACTACTGATTTGACACCATGCCACATACCACAGGTATTCATTTGCACACACAAGCCACAGGATACGCCACGCCCCCACAACCAGACTCACGCCTCACTTCTCACAGCTCACACCTCTGCTTGGCTTTGCCAACATTAACAAAGCGTTGCTTGCTTCCCCTCTGCCACTTGCAACTTGCCACATCTACTGTACTTGCCACTTGCCGCGTCGCGTCGTCTCGCGTCTTGCTGCGATATAAAAATGTTTATGGCTGACGTTTGTTGTCATAAACTGAGAACTTGGCTTGGCTACCGTTGCCATTGTGATTACAGTCGCCAGGCAAAAAGGTCACCAAGCCATGGCCGGCCATCGATGGCATGCACTCAGCACCGCCACCGCCACCGCCACCGCCACCGACTCCACCTACACCTCCACCCCTCCTCCACCATCCAGCAGGCTGCAACTACCGCTAGTCCTGCGTCAGCTGACTTGGCTCTTGTGTTTATTGCGCCATATTTGTTAATAACACTTGCATTCACCCACTGACGCAATACGTGAACACCTCATCCCGACCATGTCATCGAATAACTTCCTATACCCTATAAACTTTTTTTTAAGTGTATGCAATTCTCTAGCTCTCTATGACATATTTTATAACTGAGATACGTGTATTTATTTTATTACGCATCATGATCAGAAATAGAATCACTACCTGTACATTTGATTCTTTTTCAAATTTCATCTGCTTACAGATTTTGCAGCCAAATACTGAAGATTCGCACTTGGATTGCTCCGTATTGCAGCAATAGCCGATGAGTCATGGAACTGCTGCAGTTGCTCTGTTACACATTCCTGCTGCTCCTATCACGAATGCTCGGTAAGTCTTAAGGACTAACTAAGTTAGTAGGACTCGGGCCTACTCGACGACAGGGGGTCAGTGTCAGGCGTGTCAATGATATGCCAAGTGGAGATGCAGATGCCTCTGCATAACTTGGCGGTAGCAACGAGATGTCACGTGTCCTGAAAAGTTGCCTCAAATGTATGTGCCTTGACATTAATTAAGAGCTGATGGCAGTTCAACTTGCTCAGATACTTCGCACTTGAACTGTATTTATTGTTTTAAGGTCATTTGTTTTGTCATCGTTGTCTCTCATTATCGGTTGTATGTATATTCTCTGAAAATTATTGTATGGAATTTTCCATTATTCTTTTGTTTTTTTTTTTTTTTGTTTATTCCATTTTTTGTCTTCGAGCATTTTATACGTATTTGGCTTAAAAGCAGCAAAGAAATTTGTGCAATAAATTCACGTTGAAATTTTGCAATAGTTGCATCTCTGTCCGGACGATTTGCCAGCCATAGAAGCATCTGGATATAAAACAGGCAACAACATTGGAGTCTGCTCACAGTTTACGCCCCTAGCCACCCAATAAGTTGCATGCAACGCCCACTTGCCACTACCCGCTGGCCATTGCCCAGAGCCCATCCAACTTCCAAGCTCCCATCTCCAAACTCCCAACTCCCCGCTTCCCGTTCTCGACTCGCAACTTGCAACTTGCAACGTGCAACTTGCAATGCCCAATGCTTAATTCTACTTTGCCTGGGCAAAGTCAAGCCGGCGGCAACAGGAGCGTCGTCGTCGACTGCACCTTGCCGTTGCCTTTGGCCGTGCCTTCGTCCTTGGGACGATGGCTGTGACCGAGGGGGCGACCCTTTATTCTCGCCGATAAGCGTGCCTCGCCCTTGTTTGTGGCCCACTTCAAGTGCGCCTTTCGATTAAACTAAACATAAATTTTATGGACGATAAATCAGCCGTGAGTGTCGAGAGGTGCCCAACAGCAGGTGCAAACCTGCAGCTCAGCCCCTGCCACAGTCCCTCACTCCTGCCACAACTCCTGTTCCTGTTCCTGTTTCTCTTTCATTTTCTATTTCTTTTTCTTTTTCTGCTTCTGTTTCATTTCTCTTTCAAGCGAATCTCTAAATGCAACACACCTTAAATTGCATTCCCGCCAAGCGGAAACATTTGGGAAATTATGTGGCTCACTGTTAAAAAGATGACACTGTGGTTCACAAAGGATATCTGCAAGTCGTCAACAATCTGCATCCAGGGTTCTCATATTTATACATTTAGTTTGTTACAGCATTTGTATTGTCTGCGTCATTGAAAATCAATTTTGATTGCGCATTGCAAATGGAAATATGATTGCTTAACCAGAACCGATGTAAACCCTCCCAACAGTTTCCCGACAACAATTGTTGTAAATATATTCAAGTTATGCAACACTGTCTGTAATATAACCCAAAGGACAACTCGAAATAGCAACCACATATTTTTGACAACTTAAGAAATAAATCAGAAATTTCGATTTCTAAATTTTCACATATTAGACTAAAATTTTTAGTAAGTTAAAATAGTTAGTTAGAAAATACGTGAAAATCGATTACAACATACAAAATGTTGTTAATGCATATTTTGATAATTATCTTAGGCAGAGTTGCAAATATTTTAAGAATCGATTGCATTTTCACTAAATTAATATAAATTGAAATTATGCAAATACTTGACTAGTAGAGTCTTCATATTCTTTGCCAATTTATTCACCTATAACATATGGCTTGGAATTGATTTTGATGCTTATTGTAGACTTAAGTAATAAAAATTAGAGCCATACTAAATAACTTAAAACCTTCTTAAGTTCATAGGTAAATAAATAAATATTCCAATAGTTATCTTTTATATTTTCATCAGTTTTCCACTGACAGTTTTCCCTCTTATTTGTTGTCCCATTGAAAGCGGTATGCATTTTTACGCTTCGTTTCACTTTTAACTGATTTCAATCTGTTTTCGCTGTCTTTCGATTTTCCAACCAACCTTCGGTTTTTCATTTCTTCGTTTCATTTGGCTTTTGATTCATTTGTTACCAACAAAAGTCACTCTTTTTCTTGTTCTTCCTGTTTTGTCCTATTACAACGTTGGCTTTGTGCTTGTCGCTTGGTCATTATCATCATCACCATCATCATCATCATTATAACCGCCATCAGCATTCTTGTGGTCATTAGCATTTTGAGTTTTTGTGCCCTCGTTCTTCTATGCGAAATATCTTAAAAAAGCAAAGAAAGTAGCCACAAAATTGAAGTCCCCGTACACTAATTAAAATCGGACGCACTTAACTTGTTGATAGAGTATTTTTTAATTCGTATAAGAGAAAAACTTATATACATATATTTATGTATTATCATAAATAATTGAATCAAATCAGTTTTTTAATTTTTGAACTATGTGATAGTAAGTGATGCGTGAAATATTCTTTAAAACTATACGAATTAATTTTCTCTTCTAAAGTATATTTTTTTCGAAATTTTCTTTAAAAGTGAAAAAATATTGCTGTGTTTAAGGGGAAATGCAGCCGTTAGGATTCCCTAATATCCCTCTTTCTCGTTCTGTGATCTTCGAACTCGGTTTCGAATATACATTTATATATTTGATATTAATTATTAATATTGCAGCTGTAGCTAATAGCGGAAAGTAACAATTAATCGCAAGTAAAGTATTGAAAAATGAATTGAATTTTAGGTAGCTAGATATACTAAGAGTATCTGCTATTCAGACAGAGTTCAATAGACTGATATTACGATTGTTCTGCTTCCCTTGACTCCCTCTCCGATTCCAGCAAAAAGTTCATTTTTATTCTATTTTCATTTTCATTTTGGTTTTTTTTTTTTTTTTTTTTTTTGTTGGTGGGAGGATAGAAGCGGTTGGCAGGCACAATGGAAATTAGCAGCTCAAATAATCAAGTGCAGTTTTCATTTGCACAATGCTCTCAGCGAGCAACTGAAACAAAGGGCAGGACAAACAAAGGAGCTGCCTGGTGGGGAGGATGGGTCTGTTCTCTGCTCTGTTCTGCTCTTTCTTTCCTTCCTCTTTGCTTAGGTCTGGGTTGGGTTCGGTGGGATCGGTTTGGGGCGAGTCGAGTCTGGTCCAGTTGTTGGCTCATTTGAACCTTCCTTTATTATTATTTTTTTTTTGGTTTTTGGTTTTTGGTGGGAGCTGCCTTCGAATGTGGTCACAAATAATTGGCCAGTCGTTTGACGTTTAAATTTTATTGAATGCCGCCAAGGAAGCCAACAACAGCTGCAATTGGCAGTTGGCAGTTGCCAGTTGCCAGTTGAGTTCAATTCTAAGCCAGCTTAATTGTTGGCCCATTCGGTGGAAACAATGGCCAGTCCAGTCGCAGGTCAGGCGCTAGATGAGCATAAGGAGAGACTACTATGGATAAAATGGGAGAGCTACGCTTATTCTATGGCTCTAAATTGCACAACTCCTTTGTTCATTCATGTCACTGCATCTCATATCTGCAACTCATTGCTCTTACTATTCCCATTCAGAGTCCGAGTCAGATTCTGATTCGGATGCCAATTTGGTGGCTGTTATGCGAAAACTTTGCCAATAACTGACATAATACTTGTAATTTCTTTTCAACTTTCAGCGACTATTATGATATTTGGACTGTTGATATATTGTAGTACCTGAACTCGTAATATTCCAGATATTTTCAGTTTGAACTTGCTTGGCCCACTTAACGACTATTTTACGCTAAAAAATCGCTGTAATTGCGAAAGGGATGCATAAATTTTGCGAGTCCTTGAGGGGGATTGGAGGGTTGGGGGTTGGGTGACCAATTCGCATGTGTGCATTATTTACGGATCATTTGCTGTGGGTGGCATTTTGGGTGAGACTAATTTGCCCTTTGAGTAGGTAAGTGACGGAGGCGCAGACAGAAGCAGAGGCAGAATTTTACGCTTAATTTAGCATTGATAACATTACATTACATTCGCCACAGATTCAGAATCGATAACGATGGCAGTGCCCGAGAAGGGCCATGGTAATGTTAGTATCTAGGCTACACTTATGCTTATAATACCAACACCGATACCAATACCAATACTAATAGCAACACCTGTTGTGTGTTTATGCGTAATGGGCCACAATAACTGCATGTTGGATATGAATATGGGATATAACCTATTTGCAATGGGGGGGAGTGGTTGCGGGAGAGGGACGAACATTTTTTAGCTTGGAGTACAGGACTAAGCACTTCAGTCGCGCCCCAAACAACATCGACAGCTACAACAATAACACGAATATCAATAATCATAACGGAATGCGAACGTCAACCCCCCACCTCGCTCCCTCCCTCAGATATGACCCCAAAAGTCATTGAGGTTGGCAGTGCGTACGAAACAAACAGGAGGATACAGTGGGACCAACTTATCAATTGCAAGTCAAAATAATTTTATTTTATGTGGGAATGAATTAGATGTAATCTCAATTGAATTGCATATACAAATTAGATTTATTACTATTTTCATTTTACTATTTATTATTAATTATTTTAAAAAAAAATTAAAAATTTTGTACTGTTTATTACATTTGAGTTGAAAGTTGAATTCCTTATTTTTTAGTCGACTAATAAATCAATAATAGAATTTGGAATGTAGTGAAATCAACAGTTGCCTCATATACACCACTGTGCACACACATTCATACATATACACACACATATACATACATATAGTACGTATAATAGACGAAGTCCCAAAACTGTGAGCTGCTAAAATTTTATGGTCATGGTCCCAAGAATCCATTTTCTTGCGTCACTTGCTGAATGTGCCACACAGGTGGCGGCAAATTGATGCTGTTATTGTCCAAAGTCGTCGTCGAGGATATCTCCTTCTCATCCAACTCCACATCCACATCCCTATCCACCTCCGGATACCCTCCTTTTGAGTCAGCCCAGATGACTGCCTTTGTTGCTGTTGCCATTGTCGCCCTTGTTATTATTGTTGCTGTTGTAGTTTGGGTGCCAAAATGCCAAACGCTGTCAACTGTCATCACTTCACTTGGTCTGTCGCCTTATACCTGCCCCTGGCCCTTGTCCCTGGCCCTTGTCCCTGGCCCTGGCCCACCACTCACCCTCCACCCATCGTATGGAGCATTGAGCTTGAGTGGCTGCTGTCATGTCAGGCGGCCATAATCATTGGCGTTCATACATAATGGACTCATTGATATTCGCAGCCAGGCAACAAAAACAGTAACGAAGCAGCAAAAGTCAAGTGGCTTTGACTGTTTCCCCTCAACACGATTCTCCTCCGTCCAGCTCACACATTTGACCCGCCGAACAGAACCGAACAGACCTCAGAACGGAACCCCAACTGGCCTTAACATATACTGTTCTCGTCGCCCTCATTGGGGTTATAACAGTAATTGGCAACAAAACGAGTGATTAACCTGACAATACACACACACACACACACACACACACACACACACACACACACACACACATACAAACACACACTTAGACATACTCGGAAACCAATTCAACTCTGCTGCAACATTTACCGACCGACAACGCCCACATTCCATTCTCGATTTGACCTTGTCCGTGACGTGTGCTCCTGCTCCTGCTCCTGCTCCTTGCTCCTGTTGCTGCTGCTGCTCCTGGCATTGTGGCATTTAGCCATTGTGTCCACTTTGCTGGACACTTTGCTCTCTGCTTTGACATGTCTCTTTTAGCCCAGAAGAGAGTGAGAGAGGTACAGAGAGAGAGAGGGACAGGAAGAGTAGATAATTACTTTAGCCTGGCCAAGTATCTAAAATATGCATGAGGCCATATTGCTGCTCGCCAAATGCAACCACATTATGGTTATATCAACTTCAGCTTTAATCGTCACATCTATACATATACATATATCAATATATGTATATCTACTGATGAAATGCATAAGTAAAGAGTATACTCGACCAGTAAAACTTTATTAAATTACTAAATTAATTAGAATTCATTCTCGCTCACTCTCTATATGTCTCTATCCCTCATTTTAAGCCCTTAAATAAATTCAGATTTTTATAATACATACATATAATAATACTTTAGGGCTATCAATGGGGTTAATCATTTTCAGTCAATTAATATGAAATATTTCCGTAAATAAATGTACATATCCAGCTTAAATTGTAAATATTTTAATTTAATTGCCAGTCATTTGTCATGAGGGAGTATCGACCCCGTGTCTATGCCATGAATTTAATTGTCGCAGCATTTTTAATGATTGCTCTTAATGCATTATTTACAAAAATATGCATTTTGAATAGACTAAAGCTCTAAGCGCTCCTCATTAAAAATTTACATTTTGTAACTTTTTTTTTGTTGCCCAATCGATGGAAATTTCATGATAAACAGTGTTTCTCTTTGGTTTTCATTCACTGTTGGCCGTTTTATCGGGTTTAGCTCGAAAGTTTTCGAATTTCAATTGAAGTTTGATTTTTAATTGCTGTTGCCACGCCCCAAGGCCTAACAGCTCAAACATTTGTTTGCTGCCCCCGTCAATTATATTTGAATTTGTTTGCCTCATTTTCTTTGAGGTATTATCGCAGCTGCCTCTTGCCACATGTTTCATGCCTCATGTCTGGCAAACCCTTTCCCAGGGATTGCTTGTTTTGGTCATGTTCCTGGCCCCAAACGTCAGTTGAGGCTAAAAAGCAAATCAGTCAAAAGGAATCAACAAATTTACGCTTTGATTTTCAACACATTGTGGAGTGTTTGTCTTCTATCTTCCACATGCTTCATACAGCACGTCTTAAAAGTATTTGCCTAAGTATTCTACGTATACATGCATCAATATGCATATACTACAAATACACACATAACATTATATTTAATTTCTGTAAAAATGTTATTAATACATATAGAAATAATTGTAAGAGAGGTCAACGTAAATAGTTTATTTTTGTATTATAAAATATATTATAAATAATTGTATCAATTAAGTGTCTATATTATTACATATTTATTTATTTATTATGGGGTAGCTTCTCTTTATATTGGGAAAATTAAACCACTTTAAATTCTGTTCTTTATTTGTAAACAAATGTGAGAGTACCTTAAACACTAAACAGACATTTTAAATACTCTTACAGAATATTTTAGGGGGTGCTCTGATTTTTAATACGGTAATACGATTGCCTGAAAAATGAACTGACTCTGTTCATATATTTGTGAATTTACATATTTCCTTGACTTGGTCTCTGCCTCCTTGTTTGGTTTTCTTTATTGTGTGTGCTGTGCTCATGTTTTTTTTTTTTTTTTTTTTTTTTTTTTTTTTTTTTTTTTTTTGGTATACATATTTTCTTGGTAAGCAATTTTCGTAAAAGCAAAACAAATCAAATAAAGGATTCTAAATTTCATTCGAAACGTACAACACACAGCACTGGCTCAGGACATGCGTGTCCAAATAAACACACTATGTTGGGGGCTGCGGCTGCCGTTCGTCACCTCCTCCTGGGGCCGCTTCCCTTCTATAATTTTAGCCCTTGGTCGGGGTCCTTTTTTGCACATTCAACTGTTCTTTATCTTTAGCACGTGCAACAATTTGACTATTGGTCTCTTCCGTTTGGAGCTTTCCGTAACTTTTGCGGCTTTTCAACGTCCAAAAACTCACCGAGTTGCTGTTGGTGTGTCTTCTGTTCTTTGGGTGTAGTTAGGGGCTAAATTAAAATTACAAGTTTTGACTACACGTTGACGATGTTACGATGTTGTGATGTTGCAATGTTGCACTTGTGCTCACTTCTTCTTGTCGACTTGCTTTGCGTGCGACCCAAAAAAGTATGCTACACTTTTTATGCTCGCTTCGGCTGCTGTTTCTGCCCTCAGTCTCCTACTTTGCCTTTTGCTTTCGCCGATGTTACTTCTGGTTTCCACTTCTGTTTCAACTTCTGGTAGTGCTACTGCTTCTGGTGCTGGTTCTGGTTCTGGTTCTGCTAATAAAATTGCCAAGTACGTTTTGTAAAAATGCCAAAAATTTGCTTGAGAAAATGTTCAACTTCCGGCACGAACGAATCATACGACTTGTTTAAGCCATTTTGCCATTGCTACTTCCCATTTTCTCTTCGAATTCCCGATAGCCTCTCTCAGCGCAGTCTTGTTATTGTGTTTGAGTGAGCAGACGGTAAGTTTTTCGCATGCAAAACATGTGTAGAATTGAAGAAACGCTATTAACTGGTCGAAGCCTTGCTTATATTTCTTATTCTGTTGGCTCAAACTTGCCATGGAACGTGCCGACTCGTCCTTTGAATTGACCAAAGTGGCCAAATAACCCAATCCTGTCACCTTAACCTCCGTAACAATCCTTTGCACATGTGTCGGGCTGGTCAGTTATGCTTCGTTGGCCAAATTTACGAGTTATATCCAGGTGACTTCATTTCACAATCCTCTTCTCTGCACTCTGAAATTATCCACTTTGATTTTATTATCAAATTTTAAAATTTTGAAATTTTCTAATCCTCACCAGATTTCGACTCAGCACATAAATACACATAAATAGTTACGCTTGCTGAATAAGGAATCGTTTGAGATTCCTTCCAGACATATACTCCATACAAACTGGCGGCGCATTGAAAATTAAATAAAAGGAAAATAATACTGTGCAATAAATAAATGAAATCTCAAACACTTTCCTCTTTTTCCTCGTTTGGCTAAATATAGAATTTCGAAAAATGAAGTTGATTTCCGTGAACGGGATAAAGTCTCAGAAGGAGCATTGACTGTGTGAATTAGCTCAAAGGATACCCACCTGGATGCCACACATTCACAATTGTCGACACATGCAACACATTGAAGCAAGAGGGAAACCAAAATCGAATTCAGAATCAAAAACTGTGATCCAAATCGAGTTGGAAATGTCTCATTTATCAGTGCTGAAAACGGATAAATGACCTTGGGGTTTGAAAATGTTTAAACTGATTCAAGGCCATGTCCTCATCATTCCTGTCAAGTATAGAGTTTATCATTTGTGGCAAGGAAAGGGTGGCAATTGAACAATTGAACTTTGCAACAAATTGAAATAAATTAAAGTTTAATGGAAATACTTTTCTATTTTAAATATTTACTCTCTGAGTTGTAATTTATATTTTTGATGCGTGTTTCTATATAAAAGTTTGAAGAAAAGATTTAAGAATAAAGAAATGCTGTAAAGAGCTGCGATAAAAGTGAAATGATTCGCAAGTTAAATTTGAATGTCCGAATAACCACAGTGACTTCAAGCACTCGTCTCGTCTGCTTTCATCTCGATTCGCATTTCGTCCTTAGTCGATTGTCGACTGTGTCAAATAAAAACATCCTTCAGCTCCGGCATTGAATTTGCCTAGCTGGCAACGGGTCCTCCCAGTGCTGAACTGAAGAGATCCACAGAGTGCCCATTTCAAATGGCCAACAACAAGTGACCGACAGGCAGGGGGAGCTGAGCCAGAATGAGGTGGAGAGCATACTTCAAAAATGGCGAAAGAGAGAAAAAGAGAGAGAGAGAGAAAGAGAGTGGAAATGGAAGTGGAAGTGCGGAAGAAGTACAGCATCAGAGAAAGCAACAATGTGTAGCATACTTAAAGTTTGTGCACTATTTCCACTTAGACTAATTAACTGCGCCGTCACTTGATGTTGTTATCCATGTCGTGGACGGCTCAGGACCTGCCGGACTGCCCGGGCTACCCGATTGCCCAATGTCCAATGCCCAACTGGGCCAACTTAGCAGAGATGGTCAACTGGTTAACTGTAAAACTGTTTGCCCTGTTAGCTGTTGGCCTTCATTTGGATTGTTTCAGTGCTCCTTGGCTCTGGTCAGCCGTCATCCGGCCATCCCAGAATGAGAACGAGAACGAGAACTGGAACGAGCACGAGCACGACCGCAGACAGTTGAGCAACATCATTAAGTCGCTTGGCCAGCACCCGTTGCAAGGATGCTGGCAGGATAATGCAATCCCCAGCCCAAAATGTGTGTGCGCTTAACTTTTCACTGTCTCTATGCACTTTTGCTCATTTGACATCAACGCAACATCAACAGCAGATAGTGTGTGTGCGTGTGTGTGTGTGTGTGTGCCAGGAAATGAAAAGCATTCCTCTTCTCCTACTCCCCTCTCTCACTATCTCTCACTATCTCTCTCTATCTGTGTGTGTCTATCTCTATCTCACACAACTGTCAAACACCTGAAACATGCAGCCAAACAGCAAAGAGACATCAGCATCAACTTACAATATTGCCTGCTTTGTCAAACTCTCAAATTAAAGTGTCTGTCGAATGGAGTTAATAGCTTTTCACAAACTCAAACTATGCTTAATGAGTTCAGCTAAAATACAGAAAGAGACAGAGAGAGAGAGAGAGAGAGAAAGAGTGTGCGAGAGAGAGAGAAACAGTGAGACAAAATATTGATTGAAATTTCCGATATATGACATAAATGGGCTTATATACTAAAGATATATCAATTTTTACTCTAGTAGCGATTATTCATTTATTAAAATATTTAATTTAATATATAATATTACTAAATTAAAACTAATAGCAATGCATGTGGCCAAATTCCATATCTTAGTATGGACTTCAAACTCAAAATAAAATTCAAATTCAATCTCAAATCTCTCAAGTTTGGCTGTATTTACCATGTAACAAACTGAGACTAAAGCCACTTTAATGTACATTTATCTTGAATATCTATGCATGGATGTATGTATGTAGATGTACATATGTAGATCATACCCTGGAGGCAACTGGACAACAAAGTATATTTAGTGGTAGCAACTATCTCGATTGTAGTGCGAATACAGAAAGAGCACGAGTTGGAGAGGATTGGGAAGGTGGAGTGCAGGTGACTGAAACACAGTTTATCGCTGGATATGTATATGAATACAAAGCAATGGATAGGGGAATGGGAATGGGCATGGATGTGGATGTGGATGTGGATGTGGATATGGATATGGGCATGGCAGCAGTGAGTCACTCGTGTTAGCCAGCAGTCTCGTAACCTTTCCATCAGTCAGCGAGCAGGTTCGTCAGCTGCTCCAACTGCTGCTCTGTACAAATCACTGTCTGTGAAATATGTACACTCAGTGCTGGCATTTTTAGCTGCTCTCTGTTCTCTGTTCTCTATTCTCTGCTCTGCTCTGTCTATTCACAGGTCTCAACAGGAAACAGTTCCCTTACTTCTCCGCTGTCTAAGTGCAGTTTTTGTCTTTGAGATCTAGCAGCTCCTTTAGATGAAGGGCATCATCAATGTCGACATGTAGACGAAGTTGCAACATTCCTTAGATACATACATATATGTATATATAAATATTATATACAAAATATTTATAAGTTGGCTGACAGCATTGCGTGTTTGGCAGTCAAGGACTCTAAACGTGTTTGCTGAACACATTAAGCCAGTTATTTATATTTGATTATTAATAAAATCAACTAAACGAAAGTCGAATGATTTCAAATTAAAATAAAAATTATATTTGAAAAAATAAATTTAAGTAAATAATTGACTTTTGAAATTGAGAAAATACACATTTTATAATTTATAATGAATATACAATTAAAAATACTGTAATAATCACTGCAATAATGTTCTGCCCCCCTCATGCATAATATGCCTATATATGTTCATCTTCCGTCATTATAAGTGACCCCATCCATGCCTAACCCATAACCCATAACCCTTAGCCCTTAGCCCATAACTCCCAACTCTCCAGTATGTTGGCCAAGTCGAAAGGGGAGTGCTATGTTGGTGTGTTTGTCTTATTGCTGGCGTGTTTTTAGCCATTGTGCAAATGCACTTAAAGCGCAAATGGAAATCGAAAATAAAACAAAAAACAGAAAACAGAAAAAATATGGGAACGAGAATGGAAAAAAAAAAAAAAAAATGGCGACAGGCCGCATAAAATTTTAGTACTCAGTACGTAATTGAAATGGCATTTACCATTAGCCAGCCAGTGTTTGGACAGCAACAGTAGCTGCTAGCTGGAATCGGGTTTGGGATTGGGATTGGTATTGGAATCGGACTTGATATAGTGGGAGTGGGTACTGGGATTGGTAGTGGCAGCGTGACCGTGACTGAAACTGTAACTGTAACTGTTACTGAAACAGTAACTGGTGCCATGAATTGTGGGCTGACTAGTCCGAGACGTGGCTTGGACAACTTTGGCGTCTTCCATCGCCCATCTCCAATCTCCCCAATCTGCCATCTCCGGTCTCACCTGACATGTCTGGGATTGGGGCAGGGTGGGCAAGGTGGGTTGCGATGGTGGCTAAACAAAGGCGTGCCATGGCTATGCAGCCACACGAAACTTAATAAAATCAAAGAACAAGGTGTGGCTGCCTGAAGTCCTGGCGCAATGGAAATGAAAATGAAAATGAAAATGGCTGCTGGTCACTTGAAAAAAAAAGCTTGGCAATAGAAGTTAAAAACCCAGTCAGCGCCAATAGAGGCGTGTGTAAGCCCATATATATATATATATATACATATGTATATATGTATCTATGTATGTATGTATGCGCATGGAGTGGGTTCAATTGCTCCGACTTGTCGGAGGGGGAGGGAGGAGGTGCGGGCAGGGACAGGACTCAAGCTGCCTAGCGACCGAGCAACATGATTGAAAGCTTTCACTTGTTTTCCAACGTTTTTAAGGTATGGCTCTATACTTATATTTGGGAAACCATCGATGTGTGTGTGGGTGTGTGTGTGTGTGTGTATGTATGTGTTAATTTGCATATGACTTTGGCCAACTGTAAACGAAATGAATATGCTTAGATATCGATGCAAAATAGGATTAAAGTCATTTACAGAAATGCAACATTTTTTAAAATCGGTTGATATTTGACAAAGTTATGGCATTTCAAAGTTGAGAGAGTTTTCAGAAATATGCAAAAATGGCCACAAAAAGTCCAAAAATTAAATACGACAATATTAATAAACTTTTGATGAATTTTGAAAGTGGATTGTATACCATTAACAAAAATGCACGAATTTAAAAATTTGGTTGATTTTTCGAAAAGTTGTGCGTTTTTGAGGTTAAGAAGATTTTCATTTTTGTACTAAAATCTATATCTTTACTATTTGTTTTTCCTGGTCCATATTTTCTTATTAAAACCAATGATGTTAGATATCGATGCAAAATAGGATCAAAGTCATTCACAGAAATGCAACATTTTTTAAAATCGGTTGATATTTGACAAAGTTATGGCATTTCAAAGTTGAGAGAGTTTTCAGAAATATGCAAAAATAGCAACAGAAGTCAAAAAATTAAATACGACTATATTAATAAACTTTTGATGCATTTTGAAAATTGATTCTATACCGTTAACAAAACTGCATAAATTTAAAAATTCGGTTGATTTTTCGAAAAGTTATGCATTTTTAAAGATATGAAGATTTTCATTTTTGTACTAAAATCTATATCTTTACTATTTGTTTTTCCTGGCCCATATTTTCTCATTAAAGCCAATGATGTTAGATATCGATGCAAAATAGGATTAAAGTCATTCACAGAAATGCAACATTTTTTAAAATCGGATGATATTTGACAAAGTTATGGCTTTTCAAAGTTGAGAGAGTTTTCAGAAATATGTAAAAATGGCCACAAAAAGTCCAAAAATTAAAAATGACAAAATTAATAAACTTTTGATGCATTTTGAAAGTGGATTCTATACCGTTAACAAAACTGCACGAATTTAAAAATTTGGTTGATTTTTCGAAAAGTTGTGCGTTTTTGAGGTTAAGAAGATTTTAATTTTTGTACTAAAATCTATATCTTTACTATTTGTTTTTCCTGGTCCATATTTTCTTATTAAAACCAATGATGTTAGATATCGATGCAAAATAGGATCAAAGTCATTCACAGAAATGCAACATTTTTTAAAATCGGTTGATATTTGACAAAGTTATGGCATTTCAAAGTTGAGAGAGTTTTAAGAAATATGCAAAAATGGCAACAGAAGTCCAAAAATTAAATACGACAATATTAATAAACTTTTGATGCATTTTGAAGTGGATTGTATACCATTAACAAAAATGCACGAATTTAAAAATTTGGTTGATTTTTCGAAAAGTTGTGCGTTTTTAAGGTTAAGAAGATTTTCATTTTTGTACTAAAATCTATATGTTTACTATTTGTTTTTCCTGGTCCATATTTTCTTATTAAAACCAATGATGTTAAATATCGATGCAAAATAGGATTAAAGTCATTCACAGAAATGCAAAATTTTTAAAAATCGGTTGATATTTGACAAAGTTATGGCATTTCAAAGTTGAGAGAGTTTTAAGAAATATTCAAAAATGGCCACAAAAAGTCCAAAAATTAAAAATGACAAAATTAATAAACTTTTGATGCTTTTTGAAAATGGATTCTAAACCGTTAACAAAACTGCATGAATTTAAAAATTTGGTTGATTTTTCGAAAAGTTGTGCGTTTTTGAGGTTAAGAAGATTTTCATTTTTGTACTAAAATCTATATCTTTACTATTTGTTTTTCCTGGTCCATATTTTCTGATTAAAACCAATGATGTTAGATATCGATGCAAAATAGGATCAAAGTCATTCACAGAAATGCAACATTTTTTAAAATCGGTTTATATTTGACAAAGTTATGGCATTTCAAAGTTGAGAGAGTTTTCAGAAATATGCAAAAATAGCAACAGATGTCCAAAAATTAAATACGACTATATTAATAAACTTTTGATGCATTTTGAAAATTGATTCTATACCGTTAACAAAACTGCATGAATTTAAAAATTTGGTTGATTTTTCGAATAGTTGTGCGTTTTTAAGGTTAAGAAGATTTTCATTTTTGTACTAAAATCTATATCTTTACTATTTGTTTTTCCTGTTCCATATTTTCTGATTAAAACCAATGATGTTAGATATCGATGCAAAATAGGATCAAAGACATTCACAGAAATGCAACATTTTTTAAAATCGGTTGATATTTGACAAAGTTATGGCATTTCAAAGTTGAGAGAGTTTTAAGAAATATGCAAAAATGGCAACAGAAGTCCAAAAATTAAATACGACAATATTAATAAACTTTTGATGCATTTTGAAGTGGATTGTATACCATTAACAAAAATGCACGAATTTAAAAATTTGGTTGATTTTTCGAAAAGTTGTGCGTTTTTAAGGTTAAGAAGATTTTCATTTTTGTACTAAAATCTATATGTTTACTATTTGTTTTTCCTGGTCCATATTTTCTTATTAAAACCAATGATGTTAGATATCGATGCAAAATAGGATTAAAGTCATTCACAGAAATGCAACATTTTTAAAAATCGGTTTATATTTTACAAAGTTATGGCATTTCAAAGTTGAGAGAGTTTTCAGAAATATGCAAAAATGGCCACAAAAAGTCCAAAAATTAAAAATGACAAAATTAATAAACTTTTGATGCATTTTGAAAATGGATTCTATACCGTTAACAAAACTGCATGAATTTAAAAATTTGGTTGATTTTTCGAAAAGTTGTGCGTTTTTGAGGTTAAGAAGATTTTCATTTTTGTACTAAAATCTATATCTTTACTATTTGTTTTTCCTGGTCCATATTTTCTGATTAAAACCAATGATGTTATATATCGATGCAAAATAGGATCAAAGTCATTCACAGAAATGCAACATTTTTTAAAATCGGTTTATATTTGACAAAGTTATGGCATTTCAAAGTTGAGAGAGTTTTCAGAAATATGCAAAAATAGCAACAGATGTCCAAAAATTAAATACGACTATATTAATAAACTTTTGATGCATTTTGAAAATTGATTCTATACCGTTAACAAAACTGCATGAATTTAAAAATTTGGTTGATTTTTCGAAAAGTTGTGCGTTTTTGAGGTTAAGAAGATTTTCATTTTTGTACTAAAATCTATATCTTTACTATTTGTTTTTCCTGTTCCATATTTTCTGATTAAAACCAATGATGTTAGATATCGATGCAAAATAGGATCAAAGACATTCACAGAAATGCAACATTTTTTAAAATCGGTTGATATTTTACAAAGTTATGGCATTTCAAAGTTGAGAGAGATTTCAGAAATATGCAAAAATGGCAACAGAAGTCCAAAAATTAAATACGACAATATTAATAAACTTTTGATGCATTTTGAAAGTGGATTGTATACCATTAACAAAAATGCACGAATTTAAAAATTTGGTTGATTTTTCGAATAGTTGTGCGTTTTTAAGGTTAAGAAGATTTTCATTTTTGTACTAAAATCTATATCTTTACTATTTGTTTTTCCTGGTCCATATTTTCTGATTAAAACCAATGATGTTAGATATCGATGCAAAATAGGATCAAAGTCATTCACAGAAATGCAACATTTTTTAAAATCGGTTTATATTTGACAAAGGTATGGCATTTCAAAGTTGAGAGAGTTTTCAGAAATATGCAAAAATGGCCACAAAAAGTCCAAAAATTAAATACGACAATATTAATAAACTTTTGATGAATTTTGAAAGTGGATTGTATACCATTAACAAAAATGCACGAATTTAAAAATTTGGTTGATTTTTCGAAAAGTTGTGCGTTTTTGAGGTTAAGAAGATTTTCATTTTTGTACTTAAATCTATATCTTTACTATTTGTTTTTCCTGGTCCATATTTTCTGATTAAAACCAATGATGTTAGATATCGATGCAAAATAGGATCAAAGTCATTCACAGAAATGCAACATTTTTTAAAATCGGTTTATATTTGACAAAGGTATGGCATTTCAAAGTTGAGAGAGTTTTCAGAAATATGCAAAAATGGCCACAAAAAGTCCAAAAATTAAATACGACAATATTAATAAACTTTTGATGAATTTTGAAAGTGGATTGTATACCATTAACAAAAAAGCACGAATTTAAAAATTTGGTTGATTTTTCGAAAAGTTGTGCGTTTTTGAGGTTAAGAAGATTTTCATTTTTGTACTTAAATCTATATCTTTACTATTTTTTTTTCCTGGTCCATATTTTCTGATTAAAACCAATGATGTTAGATATCGATGCAAAATAGGATCAAAGTCATTTAGAGAAATGCAACATTTTTTAAAATCGGTTGATATTTGACAAAGTTATGGCATTTCAAAGTTGAGAGAGTTTTTAGAAATATGCAAAAATGGCCACAGAAGTCCAAAAATTAAATATGACAATATTAATAAACTTTTGATGCATTCTGAAAGTGGATTGTATACCATTAACAAAAATGCACGAATTTAAAAATTTGGTTGATTTTTGGAAAAGTTGTGCGTTTTTGAGGTTAAGAAGATTTTCATTTTTGTACTAAAATCTATATCTTTACTATTTGTTTTTCCTGGTCCATATTTTCTTATTAAAACCAATGATGTTAGATATCGATGCAAAATAGGATCAAAGACATTCACAGAAATGCAACATTTTTTAAAATCGGTTTATATTTTACAAAGTTATGGCATTTCAAAGTTGAGAGAGTTTTCAGAAATATGCAAAAATGGCAACAGAAGTCCAAAAATTAAATACGACAATATTAATAAACTTTTGATGCATTTTGAAAGTGGATTGTATACCATTAACATAAATGCACGAATTTAAAAATTTGGTTGATTTTTCGAAAAGTTGTGCGTTTTTGAGGTTAAGAAGATTTTAATTTTTGTACTAAAATCTATATCTTTACTATTTGTTTTTCCTGGTCCATATTTTCTGATTAAAACCAATCATGTTAGATATCGATGCAAAATAGGATCAAAGTCATTCACAGAAATGCAACATTTTTTAAAATCGGTTTATATTTGACAAAGTTATGGCATTTCAAAGTTGAGAGAGTTTTCAGAAATATGCAAAAATGGCAACAGAAGTCCAAAAATTAAATATGACAATATTAATAAACTTTTGATGCATTTTGAAAGTGGATTGTATACCATTAACAAAAATGCATGAATTTAAAAATTTGGTTGATTTTTCGAAAAGTTGTGCGTTTTTAAGGTTAAGAAGATTTTCATTTTTGTACTAAAATCTATATCTTTACTATTTGTTTTTCCTGGTCCATATTTTCTGATTAAAACCAATGATGTTAGATATCGATGCAAAATAGGATCAAAGTCATTCACAGAAATGCAACATTTTTTAAAATCGGTTTATATTTGACAAAGTTATGGCATTTCAAAGTTGAGAGAGTTTTCAGAAATATGTAAAAATGGCCACAAAAAGTCCAAAAATTAAAAATGACAAAAGTAAAATACTTTTGATGCATTTTGGAAATTGATTGTATACCGTTAAATAAAATGCACGAATTTAAAAAATTTGGTTGATTTTACGAAAAGTTGTGCGTTTTTAAGGTTAAGAAGATTTTCATTTTTGTACTAAAATCTATATCTTTACTATTTGTTTTTCCTGGTCCATATTTTCTGATTAAAACCAATCATGTTAGATATCGATGCAAAATAGGATCAAAGTCATTCACAGAAATGCAACATTTTTTAAAATCGGTTTATATTTGACAAAGTTATGGCATTTCAAAGTTGAGAGAGTTTTCAGAAATATGCAAAAATGGCAACAGAAGTCCAAAAATTAAATATGACAATATTAATAAACTTTTGATGCATTTTGAAAGTGGATTGTATACCATTAACAAAAATGCATGAATTTAAAAATTTGGTTGATTTTTCGAAAAGTTGTGCGTTTTTAAGGTTAAGAAGATTTTCATTTTTGTACTAAAATCTATATCTTTACTATTTGTTTTTCCTGGTCCATATTTTCTGATTAAAACCAATGATGTTAGATATCGATGCAAAATAGGATCAAAGTCATTCACAGAAATGCAACATTTTTTAAAATCGGTTTATATTTGACAAAGTTATGGCATTTCAAAGTTGAGAGAGTTTTCAGAAATATGTAAAAATGGCCACAAAAAGTCCAAAAATTAAAAATGACAAAAGTAAAATACTTTTGATGCATTTTGGAAATTGATTGTATACCGTTAAATAAAATGCACGAATTTAAAAATTTGGTTGATTTTACGAAAAGTTGTGCGTTTTTAAGGTTAAGAAGATTTTCATTTTTGTACTAAAATCTATATCTTTACTATTTGTTTTTCCTGGTCCATATTTTCTGATTAAAACCAATAATGTTAGATATCGATGCAAAATAGGATTAAAGTCATTCACAGAAATGCAACATTTTTTAAAATCGGTTGATATTTGACAAAGTTATGGCATTTCAAAGTTGAGAGAGTTTTCAGAAATATGCAAAAATGGCAACAGAAGTCCAAAAATTAAATACGACAATATTAATAAACTTTTGATGCATTTTGAAAGTGGATTGTATACCATTAACAAAAATGCACGAATTTAAAAATTTGGTTGATTTTTCGAAAAGTTGTGCGTTTTTAAGGTTAAGAAGATTTTCATTTTTGTACTAAAATCTATATCTTTACTATTTGTTTTTCCTGGTCCATATTTTCTGATTAAAACCAATGATGTTAGATATCGATGCAAAATAGGATCAAAGTCATTTACAGAAATGCAACATTTTTTAAAATCGGTTGTTATTTGACAAAGTTATGGCATTTCAAAGTTGAGAGAGTTTTCAGAAATATGTAAAAATGGCCACAAAAAGTCCAAAAATTAAAAATGACAAAACTAATAAACTTTTGATGCATTTTGAAAGTGGATTGTATACCATTAACAAAAATGCACGAATTTAAAAATTTGGTTGATTTTTCGAAAAGTTGTGCGTTTTTAAGGTTAAGAAGATTTTCATTTTTGTACTAAAATCTATATCTTTACTATTTGTTTTTGCTGGACCATATTTTCTGATTAAAACCAATGATGTTAGATATCGATGCAAAATAGGATTAAAGTCATTCACAGAAATGCAACATTTTTTAAAATCGGTTTATATTTGACAAAGTTATGGCATTTCAAAGTTGAGAGAGTTTTCAGAAATATGTAAAAATGGCCACAAAAAGTCCAAAAATTAAAAATGACAAAACTAATAAACTTTTGATGCATTTTGAAAGTGGATTGTATACCATTAACAAAAATTCACGAATTTAAAAATTTGGTTGATTTTTCGAAAAGTTGTGCGTTTTTGAGGTTAAGAAGATTTTCATTTTTGTACTAAAATCTATATCTTTACTATTTGTTTTTCCTGGTCCATATTTTCTGATTAAAACCAATAATGTTAGATATCGATGCAAAATAGGATTAAAGTCATTCACAGAAATGCAACATTTTTTAAAATCGGTTGATATTTGAGAAAGTTATGGCATTTCAAATTTGAGAGAGTTTTCAGAAATATGTAAAAATGGCCACAAAAGGTCCAAAAATTAAATACGACAATATTAATAAACTTTTGATGCATTTTGATAGTGGATTGTATACCATTAACAAAAATGCACGAATTTAAAAATTTGGTTGATTTTTCGAAAAGTTGTGCGTTTTTAAGGTTAAGAAGATTTTCATTTTTGTACTAAAATCTATATCTTTACTATTTGTTTTTGCTGGACCATATTTTCTGATTAAAACCAATGATGTTAGATATCGATGCAAAATAGGATCAAAGTCATTCACAGAAATGCAACATTTTTTAAAATCGGTTTATATTTGACAAAGTTATGGCATTTCAAAGTTGAGAGAGTTTTCAGAAATATGTAAAAATGGCCACAAAAAGTCCAAAAATTAAAAATGACAAAAGTAAAATACTTTTGATGCATTTTGGAAATTGATTGTATACCGTTAAATAAAATGCACGAATTTAAAAATTTGGTTGATTTTACGAAAAGTTGTGCGTTTTTAAGGTTAAGAAGATTTTCATTTTTGTACTAAAATCTATATCTTTACTATTTGTTTTTCCTGGTCCATATTTTCTGATTAAAACCAATAATGTTAGATATCGATGCAAAATAGGATTAAAGTCATTCACAGAAATGCAACATTTTTTAAAATCGGTTGATATTTGACAAAGTTATGGCATTTCAAAGTTGAGAGAGTTTTCAGAAATATGCAAAAATGGCAACAGAAGTCCAAAAATTAAATACGACAATATTAATAAACTTTTGATGCATTTTGAAAGTGGATTGTATACCATTAACAAAAATGCACGAATTTAAAAATTTGGTTGATTTTTCGAAAAGTTGTGCGTTTTTAAGGTTAAGAAGATTTTCATTTTTGTACTAAAATCTATATCTTTACTATTTGTTTTTCCTGGTCCATATTTTCTGATTAAAACCAATGATGTTAGATATCGATGCAAAATAGGATTAAAGTCATTCACAGACATGCAACATTTTTTAAAATCGGTTGATATTTGAGAAAGTTATGGCATTTCAAATTTGAGAGAGTTTTCAGAAATATGTAAAAATGGCCACAAAAGGTCCAAAAATTAAATACGACAATATTAATAAACTTTTGATGCATTTTGAAAGTGGATTGTATACCATTAACAAAAATGCACGAATTTAAAAATTTGGTTGATTTTTCGAAAAGTTGTGCGTTTTTAAGGTTAAGAAGATTTTCATTTTTGTACTAAAATCTATATCTTTACTATTTGTTTTTCCTGGTCCATATTTTCTGATTAAAGCCAATGATGTTAGATATCGATGCAAAATAGGATTAAAGTCATTCACAGACATGCAACATTTTTTAAAATCGGTTGATATTTGAGAAAGTTATGGCATTTCAAATTTGAGAGAGTTTTCAGAAATATGTAAAAATGGCCACAAAAGGTCCAAAAATTAAATACGACAATATTAATAAACTTTTGATGCATTTTGATAGTGGATTGTATACCATTAACAAAAATGCACGAATTTAAAAATTTGGTTGATTTTTCGAAAAGTTGTGCGTTTTTAAGGTTAAGAAGATTTTCATTTTTGTACTAAAATCTATATCTTTACTATTTGTTTTTGCTGGACCATATTTTCTGATTAAAACCAATGATGTTAGATATCGATGCAAAATAGGATCAAAGTCATTCACAGAAATGCAACATTTTTTAAAATCGGTTGATATTTGACAAAGTTATGGCATTTCAAAGTTGAGAGAGTTTTCAGAAATATGTAAAAATGGCCACAAAAAGTCCAAAAATTAAAAATGACAAAACTAATAAACTTTTGATGCATTTTGAAAGTGGATTGTATACCATTAACAAAAATTCACGAATTTAAAAATTTGGTTGATTTTTCGAAAAGTTGTGCGTTTTTGAGGTTAAGAAGATTTTCATTTTTGTACTAAAATCTATATCTTTACTATTTGTTTTTCCTGGTCCATATTTTCTGATTAAAACCAATGATGTTAGATATCGATGCAAAATAGGATCAAAGTCATTCACAGAAATGCAACATTTTTTAAAATCGGTTGATATTTGACAAAGTTATGGCATTTCAAAGTTGAGAGAGTTTTCAGAAATATGCAAAAATGGCAACAGAAGTCCAAAAATTAAATACGACAATATTAATAAACTTTTGATGCATTTTGGAAATTGATTGTATACCGTTAACAAAAATGCATGAATTTAAAAATTTGGTTGATTTTTCGAAAAGTTGTGCGTTTTTGAGGTTAAGAAGATTTTCATTTTTGTACTAAAATCTATATCTTTACTATTTGTTTTTCCTGGTCCATATTTTCTGATTAAAACCAATGATGTTAGATATCGATGCAAAATAGGATTAAAGTCATTCACAGAAATGCAACATTTTTTAAAATCGGTTTATATTTGACAAAGTTATGGCATTTCAAATTTGAGAGAGTTTTCAGAAATATGTAAAAATGGCCACAAAAAGTCCAAAAATTAAATACGACAATATTAATAAACTTTTGATGCATTTTGAAAGTGGATTGCATACCATTAACAAAAATGCACGAATTTAAAAATTTGGTTGATTTTTCGAAAAGTTGTGCGTTTTTGAGGTTAAGAAGATTTTCATTTTTGTACTAAAATCTATATCTTTACTATTTGTTTTTCCTGGTCCATATTTTCTGATTAAAACCAATGATGTTAGATATCGATGCAAAATAGGATCAAGGTCATTTACAGAAATGCAACATTTTTTAAAATCGGTTGATATTTGACAAAGTTATGGCATTTCAAAGTTGAAAAAGTTTTTAGAAATATGCAAAAATGGCCACAGAAGTCCAAAAATTAAATACGACAATATTAATAAGCTTTTGATGCATTTTGAAAGTGGATTGTATACCATTAACAAAAATGCATGAATTTGAAAAATTTGGTTGATTTTTCGAAAAGTTGTGCGTTTTTAAGGTTAAGAAGATTTTCATTTTTGTACTAAAATCTATATCTTTACTATTTGTTTTTCCTGGTCCATATTTTCTGATTAAAACCAATGATGTTAGATATCGATGCAAAATAGGATCAAAGTCATTCACAGAAATGCAACATTTTTTAAAATCGGTTTATATTTGACAAAGTTATGGCATTTCAAAGTTGAGAGAGTTTTCAGAAATATGCAAAAATGGCAACAGAAGTCCAAAAATTAAATACGACAATATTAATAAACTTTTGATGCATTTTGAAAGTGGATTGTATACCATTAACAAAAATGCACGAATTTAAAAATTTGGTTGATTTTTCGAAAAGTTGTGCGTTTTTGAGGTTAAGAAGATTTTCATTTTTGTACTAAAATCTATATCTTTACTATTTGTTTTCCCTGGTCCATATTTTCTGATTAAAACCAATGATGTTAGATATCGATGCAAAATAGGATCAAAGTCATTTACAGAAATGCAACATTTTTTAAAATCGGTTGATATTTGACAAAGTTTTCATTTCAAAGTTGAGAGAGTTTTCAGAAATATGTAAAAATGGCCACAAAAAGTCCATAAATTAAAAATGACAAAATTAATAAACTTTTGATGCATTTTGATAGTGGATTGTATATCATTAACAAAAATGCACGAATTTAAAAATTTGGTTGATTTTTCGAAAAGTTGTGCGTTTTTGAGGTTAAGAAGATTTTCATTTTTGTACTAAAATCTATATCTTTACTATTTGCTTTTCCTGGCCCACATTTTCTTATTAAAACCAATGATGTTAGATATCGATGCAAAATAGGATCAAAGTCATTCACAGAAATGCAACATTTTTTAAAATCGGTTTATATTTGACAAAGTTATGGCATTTCAAAGTTGAGAGAGTTTTCAGAAATATGCAAAAATGGCAACAGAAGTCCAAAAATTAAATACGACAAAATTAATAAACTTTTGATGCATTTTGAAAGTGGATTGTATACCATTAACAAAAATGCACGAATTTAAAAATTTGGTTGATTTTTCGAAAAGTTGTGCGTTTTTGAGGTTAAGAAGATTTTCATTTTTGTACTAAAATCTATATCTTTACTATTTGTTTTCCCTGGTCCATATTTTCTGATTAAAACCAATGATGTTAGATATCGATGCAAAATAGGATCAAAGTTATTTACAGAAATGCAACATTTTTTAAAATCGGTTGATATTTGACAAAGTTATGGCATTTCAAAGTTGAGAGAGTTTTCAGAAATATGCAAAAATGGCAACAGAAGTCCAAAAATTAAATACGACAATATTAATAAACTTTTGATGCATTTTGAAAGTGGATTGTATACCATTAACAAAAATGCACGAATTTAAAAATTTGGTTGATTTTTCGAAAAGTTGTGCGTTTTTGAGGTTAAGAAGATTTTCATTTTTGTACTAAAATCTATATCTTTACTATTTGTTTTTCCTGGTCCATATTTTCTGATTAAAACCAATGATGTTAGATATCGATGCAAAATAGGATTAAAGTCATTCACAGAAATGCAACATTTTTTAAAATCGGTTGATATTTGACAAAGTTATGGCATTTCAAAGTTGAGAGAGTTTTCAGAAATATGTAAAAATGGCCACAAAAAGTCCAAAAATTAAAAATGACAAAATTAATAAACTTTTGATGCATTTTGAAAGTGGATTGTATACCATTAACAAAAATGCACGAATTTAAAAATTTGGTTGATTTTTCGAAAAGTTGTGCGTTTTTGAGGTTAAGAAGATTTTCATTTTTGTACTAAAATCTATATCTTTACTATTTGTTTTTCCTGGTCCATATTTTCTGATTAAAACCAATGATGTTAGATATCGATGCAAAATAGGATCAAAGTCATTTACAGAAATGCAACATTTTTTAAAATCGGTTGTTATTTGACAAAGTTATGACATTTCAAAGTTGAGAGAGTTTTCAGAAATATGCAAAAATGGCAACAGAAGTCCAAAAATTAAATACGACAATATTAATAAACTTTTGATGCATTTTGAAAGTGGATTGTATACCATTAACAAAAATGCACGAATTTAAAAATTTGGTTGATTTTTCGAAAAGTTGTGCGTTTTGAGGTTAAGAAGATTTTCATTTTTGTACTAAAATCTATATCTTTACTATTTGTTTTTCCTGGTCCATATTTTCTGATTAAAACCAATGATGTTAGATATCGATGCAAAATAGGATCAAAGTCATTTACAGAAATGCAACATTTTTTAAAATCGGTTGATATTTGACAAAGTTATGGCATTTCAAAGTTGAGAGAGTTTTCAGAAATATGCAAAAATGGCAACAGAAGTCCAAAAATTAAATACGACAATATTAATAAACTTTTGATGCATTTTGAAAGTGGATTGTATACCATTAACAAAAATGCATGAATTTAAAAATTTTGTTGATTTTTCGAAAAGTTGTGCGTTTTTGAGGTTAAGAAGATTTTCATTTTTGTACTAAAATCTATATCTTTACTATTTGTTTTTTCTGGCCCATATTTTCTCATTAAAGCCAATGATGTTAGATATCGATGCAAAATAGGATCAAAGTCATTCACAGAAATGCAACATTTTTAAAATCGGTTGATATTTGACAAAGTTATGGCATTTCAAAGTTGAGAGAGTTTTCAGAAATATGCAAAAATGGCAACAGAAGTCCAAAAATTAAAAATGACAAAATTAATAAACTTTTGATGCATTTTGATAGTGGATTGTATATCATTAACAAAAATGCACGAATTTAAAAATTTGGTTGATTTTTCGAAAAGTTGTGCGTTTTTGAGGTTAAGAAGATTTTCATTTTTGTACTAAAATCTATATCTTTACTATTTGTTTTTCCTGGTCCATATTTTCTGATTAAAACCAATGATGTTAGATATCGATGCAAAATAGGATTAAAGTCATTCACAGAAATGCAACATTTTTTAAAATCGGTTTATATTTGACAAAGTTATGGCATTTCAAAGTTGAGAGAGTTTTCAGAAATATGCAAAAATGGCAACAGAAGTCCAAAAATTAAATACGACAATATTAATAAACTTTTGATGCATTTTGAAAGTGGATTGTATACCATTAACAAAAATGCACGAATTTAAAAATTTGGTTGATTTTTCGAAAAGTTGTGCGTTTTTGAGGTTAAGAAGATTTTCATTTTTGTACTAAAATCTATATCTTTACTATTTGTTTTTCCTGGTCCATATTTTCTGATTAAAACCAATGATGTTAGATATCGATGCAAAATAGGATTAAAGTCATTCACAGAAATGCAACATTTTTTAAAATCGGTTGATATTTGACAAAGTTATGGCATTTCAAAGTTGAGAGAGTTTTCAGAAATATGTAAAAATGGCCACAAAAAGTCCAAAAATTAAAAATGACAAAATTAATAAACTTTTGATGCATTTTGAAAGTGGATTGTATACCATTAACAAAAATGCACGAATTTAAAAATTTGGTTGATTTTTCGAAAAGTTGTGCGTTTTTGAGGTTAAGAAGATTTTCATTTTTGTACTAAAATCTATATCTTTACTATTTGTTTTTCCTGGTCCATATTTTCAGTTGAGAGAGTTTTCAGAAATATGCAAAAATGGCAACAGAAGTCCAAAAATTAAAAATGACAAAATTAATAAACTTTTGATGCATTTTGATAGTGGATTGTATATCATTAACAAAAATGCACGAATTTAAAAATTTGGTTGATTTTTCGAAAAGTTGTGCGTTTTTGAGGTTAAGAAGATTTTCATTTTTGTACTAAAATCTATATCTTTACTATTTGCTTTTCCTGGCCCACATTTTCTTATTAAAACCAATGATGTTAGATATCGATGCAAAATAGGATCAAAGTCATTCACAGAAATGCAACATTTTTTAAAATCGGTTTATATTTGACAAAGTTATGGCATTTCAAAGTTGAGAGTTTTCAGAAATATGCAAAAATGGCAACAGAAGTCCAAAAATTAAATACGACAATATTAATAAACTTTTGATGCATTTTGAAAGTGGATTGTATACCATTAACAAAAATGCACGAATTTAAAAATTTGGTTGATTTTTCGAAAAGTTGTGCGTTTTTGAGGTTAAGAAGATTTTCATTTTTGTACTAAAATCTATATCTTTACTATTTGTTTTTCCTGGTCCATATTTTCTGATTAAAACCAATGATGTTAGATATCGATGCAAAATAGGATTAAAGTCATTCACAGAAATGCAACATTTTTTAAAATCGGTTGATATTTGACAAAGTTATGGCATTTCAAAGTTGAGAGAGTTTTCAGAAATATGTAAAAATGGCCACAAAAAGTCCAAAAATTAAAAATGACAAAATTAATAAACTTTTGATGCATTTTGAAAGTGGATTGTATACCATTAACAAAAATGCACGAATTTAAAAATTTGGTTGATTTTTCGAAAAGTTGTGCGTTTTTGAGGTTAAGAAGATTTTCATTTTTGTACTAAAATCTATATCTTTACTATTTGTTTTTCCTGGCCCATATTTTCTTATTAAAACCAATGATGTTAGATATCGATGCAAAATAGGATTAAAGTCATTCACAGAAATGCAACATTTTTTAAAATCGGTTGATATTTGACAAAGTTATGGCATTTCAAAGTTGAGAGAGTTTTCAGAAATATGTAAAAATGGCCACAAAAAGTCCAAAAATTAAAAATGACAAAATTAATAAACTTTTGATGCATTTTGAAAGTGGATTGTAAACCATTAACAAAAATGCACGAATTTAAAAATTTGGTTGATTTTTCGAAAAGTTGTGCGTTTTTGAGGTTAAGAAGATTTTCATTTTTGTACTAAAATCTATATCTTTACTATTTGTTTTTCTTGGTCCATATTTTCTGATTAAAACCAATGATGTTAGATATCGATGCAAAATAGGATCAAAGTCATTCACAGAAATGCAACATTTTTTAAAATCGGTTGATATTTGACAAAGTTATGGCATTTCAAAGTTGAGAGAGTTTTCAGAAATATGCAAAAATGGCAACAGAAGTCCAAAAATTAAATACGACAATATTAATAAACTTTTGATGCATTTTGGAAATTGATTGTATACCGTTAACAAAAATGCATGAATTTAAAAATTTGGTTGATTTTTCGAAAAGTTG
Source organism: Drosophila quadrilineata (assembly GCA_018150725.1). Classification (NCBI taxonomy): domain Eukaryota; kingdom Metazoa; phylum Arthropoda; class Insecta; order Diptera; family Drosophilidae; genus Drosophila; species Drosophila quadrilineata. The sequence goes on from JAECWN010000432.1 coordinate 12,751,634, forward strand.
TGCGTTTTTAAGTTTAAGAAGATTTTCATTTTTGTACTAAAATCTATATCTTTACTATTTGTTTTTTCTGGCCCATATTTTCTCATTAAAGCCAATGATGTTAGATATCGATGCAAAATAGGATCAAAGTCATTCACAGAAATGCAACATTTTTTAAAATCGGTTTATATTTGACAAAGTTATGGCATTTCAAAGTTGAGAGAGTTTTCAGAAATATGTAAAAATGGCCACAAAAAGTCTGACAATGAAAACTAATAAAGTAAGCAAATGAATAGCAAACCCAACTAATAAAGTGCTCTGCAAGTGCCATAACTTTTCTCACAAACTGTACAGAATCGAGCAAGTGACATGCATATATTATATTATATATATATATATATGTATATATTAACTTTTGTTATATATTGACATAACTTATATTAATTTGATTCAATTGAGGTTTTTGTTGATACTTGATTGATTAATTGCATTTCACTTGCAGTGAGGATACAATACAGAGCGCTTAGATGTGTGCCCCATTCCCACTCCCTTTCCACTTCCTTCCCCCCTCTTTACCGTTCACTTGGAGCAGGTAATGACAGCTATTGGCAATAGTCAGAATGGCAGTCCTGTCACCCTGTCTTCCTGTCCTCCTGTCGTCATGTCGTCGTGGTGTCGCTCCTTTGTCTCGGCGCTGGTGAAGAACAATCGTGGGGTGAAGGGCGCAACAAAATGCTTAACAAATTTTTATGGGTCGCTTTGGAGCAACGAGGCGACAAATGGACGTCTCCACTTGGCCACCTCTTGCCTGCCACTCCACTCCACTCCACTCCACCCCGACCCCATCCCACCCCTTATTGGAGTTTTGTGGCAGTTGGTCGTGCTTCCATTTATGTTCATGTCAGTGGCTGTCATGACAGTCAGGCCAGACAGTCGGCCATGTTGCTCCTTTTTGCCTTAGTCCTGCCAATTGTCTGGCTTCGGTTTGTTGTTGTCGTTATTGTGGCTGCTTCGTTTCGTTGTTATAGTTGCTGTTGTTGTTGTTGTTGCTGTTGTTGTTGCGACTGTTACTATTAATTACAAATGAAATTTTCTTATCATTTGTTGCCGCCCTGACAACTTTCTGTCTGCATTGGCGTCTGTTGCTCCTTCCTTTCGTCCTGTGTGTTGGGGAGGGATGGGGGACATTCATTTGATTTCTTTCCTTTTGTTTGGTTCTCTAGTTTTCGCTATGCTTTGCCAACTGCACTTTAAGGCCAATAAGCCAAAATATTTGTCACTAATTGCCGCTGTCCCATTATTGTTATTGGGTCTGCGTGCAAACGTCTGCCGTGTTTCCATTTTCCACTTTCCACTTTCCACTTTCCTCTTTGGAGTTTCGAGTTTCGAGCTCTGAGTTCCGAGTTCCGAGTTCAGTTTCCCCCGCTGCCGCAATTGCTTTTTGGGGCCATGACTTTCAATTTCGTTGGCGTTGAGCTCCCATTTTCCATGCTCAATATTTTCACCATTTTTGGCACTGTGAAACACATCGTCCACTTGTTTACAACATCGGAAATTAATGGTGACACTTTATTGCTGCTCAATTGTATTCGGTTGCTTTGCTTTTTCATTGGGTGTGATACCCATTCAATTGTCCACTGGGTATGCCGGACGTACTTCAGTGGGTTATCAGGAGCATTGACTGTGTTAGGGCATCAGTTAGTCGTATACTTCCCCTGGAGATGGACAGCACTGACATCGAATATCGACGTCGTCATCATCATCATCATCGTCATCGTCATCGCATTTAAAAACACGTAAACTGAGCTGAGCTCGGGCTGTGCCGAGACTTAGCGTCCTTCCATCCCTCCTTCCATCCATCTGGCTGCGCCCTTCGACAAATCCAACAAAAACAACAACAACAATATACTAAAAAGGATTGACGTGAGCTTTCTAGAGACACGCTGTCGTGAGTTTTTCGCCTTTTTGCCATTTTAGCTGATTGTTTTTTTTTCTACTCTTTTATTTTTTTTTATACTGCGTGCTTCTTTCTTTCATTTTTTTTGGTATTTCTTTTTATTACCGTGGCTAAGGATACTACACGCCATGTCACCAACGCCTCTATGTGTGGGTAACATAATATTTTGTTTATGTTTACCCAATTTGATTATATCTATCACTATCACTAACTAAACTAAACCAGCTCAAGTCCTGCGTCTTCGACTCCTTCGCGTCATATGCAAATTTCCATTTTCTATTTATGTTGTGTTTGTAGAATGGCGCCATGAACAAAGGCACGCCTGGATATACATATTTATGATATACAAACATATATATATATATAAATATATAACTATTGGGGTCTAATAAGTTGTATGCTCTCCACCAGACACGAGCATACTATATTAGTATATCTTACAAATTTGAATATTATATATTAAATATATATTAATTTTTATAGTATTACTTTTAATGCTGCCAAATTTTTATTTTAGGTCATCTTAGCATGTAACTCAAATTTTGTATATATCAAAATAAAATATTTACTGATATATATTGAAAATGAATAATAATTTATTTTACGTCTAACATGAAATATAAATCTTTAATTATTGTTTATTAAAATTCTATGCTAACTAAAAAATCTAAAGAATTTGTACTTGAAAATTTATGTGGTTAAACAAATGAAGCTAAATTGCTGAATTAAGATAGATGATCTTAAGTCGGTCCAAAATATATATGATATATATGACGAAATTAATTCTGTGACTACTTAGGTTTTAATTGGCATTCAGTTGTTGAAAGTATAGTAGTTCATTAATATTATCATTTATTTTAGTTTAGCTTGGACAACATAGAGAAGTAAAGTATTTCATAGCGAACTAAATCATTTTATTCATTTTGAGGATAATATATATAATATATAATATGTTGCGAATGTAGTTCAGGCATTTCCGTTGCAAGAACAAGGACATCAGAGCACTTTAAGCGACTAAAAATTTCGTATTATTTAATTTAATACAAACTATAAACTATATTAAAAAATTAGCATCAATAAATTAAATATATAGTATTATACAAGAATTTTGTATATAATTATATTGATTTATATTAATTTTAAATGAATAAGTTGACTAATAATAGATAACTATATTTGTAATAATTAAAATAAAAATTGAATTATTATTAAAATTTAACAAAAAATCTGTATGCACATATAGACGTATTGGATCGGTTATAGTTTGCAGCCAAATCCCGCTATGTTGCACAGTAATTTGTCGGAGAATAGAGAGAATGGCGAAAGCAAAACATTTCAAAACGCGAACACTTGTTGTTGTTGCTGCTGCTGTGGCTGTTATTGTTGTTGTTGTTGCTGCTGCTGTTGCAATGACGCGAGCATTTAGAAATCCATTAATTTCAATCATTGCCCATGACTTTGCAATAATCAGGCAATACCCTTTCCACTGCTTAAATGAACATCGGGTGACTCGGTTAGCAGACTCAACTCAACTCAACTCAAAGAGTTTTTCATGATTAGGTTATAGTATCTGTATGATAGCATTACAGTAGTAGACAGTTCGACTTTCAGATTCATTGGCATGGAAAATGTGTTAGTTTGTTTAGGTAGCTAATAGGCTGGCTTGTGGCATAGAGTATACATAAATGCAGCATTGCACTTAGCATTGCACTTTGTGCAACGTATAACGTACAACGAACAACGAACAACGTGCAACGTGTAATATGCAATGTGCAACGTGAGTCTTACGAAATGAGCAACGCTTTTTAATGACTCGACATTTCTTGACTTTGATTTGAATGGCGGCTGAAAAAGGACTTGGGGTAGCCAAAGGCGTTGGTCTCGGCCCGCTTTTTGTCGGTTGTCAAAATAACAAAGTGCTTTGGACCTGAGGCAACTCAGCTGAACTTTGGCGCAGCTCAGCTCAGCTCCGCCTGCAGCAGCAACAGAAGCAGCAGCAGCAGCAGTGACGGGGTGGCGGTGGCAATGGAGGTGTAGCAGCGACAACGCCAAAGGCAAAAACTGTCGATGAATGTTAAAGTTAACAAGTGACGGAAGTAAATTTACAGCACGGAAAAAGAGCAAGAAAAAACAGTGGGCGAGAGAAAAAAGGACGCGACGAGAGAATGAAATAAAAAATAGTAAAAAGCAAGTAAGCAGAAATCATTTCAGCAGTTAAATATGTATGTGCCTCTGTCCGATTCCCTCTCTCTCTCTCTCTCTTTCTCTCTCTTTCTCTGTGTGTATGTGTGTGAGTGGGTGGTATCCTGAAAAGGAAAGCTCAAAAAATGACGCACGGTACTTAAGCTGAGAAAGAGTTTGGCTTCAAGTTCTCCATAAGCGAACAATGACTTGACTATAGTATACCATAAGTATATGGCACGAATTGCCTTCTTCTACTTTGTGAATTGCCAGCGCACGAAAGTATGCTATGCTTTTCCTCTCTCACTACAGACAATCCTTTGCACACGCATGAGCATGCGTGTGTGTGTGTGTGTGTGTGTGTGTTAACTTATCAACTTGCATTTCACATTTGTACACATTTATGAGAAACTTGAAAATTTATATTATAAATGTTTTGTGAAATTAAAAACATGCAAACCCATATCAAAAGCCACATATGAATACTAGTGAAAGGATATTTTCAATTTTGTGAATACTGCATTTTTAAGTAACCTCTCTGAGTTCACTTTCCTTAAGAGGTATTTAGAGCTGTTAAAAAAATACAACACAGATATATTGGGTATAGGAAATAATTCTTAACTTCTGGGACTGTATTGTCTAATAAATTTCGAATAAAAATCAATTTCATTTTTATCCGTTTCTCAATCTACTTCCAATTCAATTACACTTTCCATTCTCTTTCTTATTGCAGTGCTACATGCAGTTAGTTGGGAAGAATGGTGGACCTACGATGGTATATCAGGTAAGTTATCGTGAAAACTTTTTGCAAAACTATACTCTAAATAATTCCATTTGCGGACAGTCTTCAAATTTTCAACTGTTCAATGTTTGTTTTTTATTTGCTTGTTTGTTTATTTGTGAGCATCAATGCGTCTCTGGCGAGGCATATTCACGGTTTTTGTTGTTGGGTCTCTTTTGCTTTTTAGTGGGTTTATTTTCTGGCTGCCTTGCAGCATGTTCATAAATGGCAACAACAAAGTAAATTTTAATCAAAGCTCATGGCGACAACAAAAATTGCAACACATACAAAGAGAGAGAGAGAGAGAGAGAGAGAAATGACGGTATACAGCACGAACAAAACAGAGAGACAGAGAGTGAGAAAAACAGTGAGAGAATGCAAGGAAAAGTAGGAGCACGCGCCGCTTCCGCAACTTCAGAATCCCATACCATTCATTACGTGTTCATACATACTCCCACCAATACACACAAATACATTCACAGCAACACCCACAACTACACCCACATCCACATCCATACTCCTACTGAAAGAAAGTAGAGATTCTTTACACTACTTGAGAATAAGGTATGCGCAACAAAGTTCGCGTGAAATAACGTAGCATGCTTTTTGGCATTAAAAAGGCGCTTCCACCTGCCGAGCTGCCGTTTGTTGCACTTGTTCCCATTGATGCTCCTGTTCTTCTTCTTGTCGTTGTTTTTGTTCACAGCGGTTGCTGTTGCTGTTGCTGTTCTTGTAAAGCGATTTTACCAGAAAAACTAAAACTGCACGCCCGAACTGCACAGTCAACCCGGAGAGACAGAAAACTTGCCACAGACTCCGAATCGAGACAGACAGACAGACAGAGAGACAGACAGAGAGAGAGAGAGAGAAAGAGAGCGCCAGTCTGGCATGATGGCAGAGACATAAACAGAGAAAAAGTTAGATTGAGATAGAGACAGCGAGAGAAATGAAGACGAAGCCGATTTGCAGCTGTCAAATGGAAAGCAGACACAGTACGTCAACAGGAAAAGGAGTAGATGGAGTACAATAGGTAGAAGAGCTTGGCCCCATTGTCTGACTGTGAATCGCGATAAGCTAACACCGCAATCAAACCAACTGCAGACCGGGTTCACATTTGGATCACTGTCCGGCATCACTAAAAAAGACTAAACTGCAAATAAAATGGTTGAACAGCAAAAAAAAAAAAAAAAACAAAACCAAAACGAAACGAAACGAGACTTCAATGGATCACGAGTTGCCCGACTGGGCCATCTGAAGGCGTCCTTGGAGATTACGGCCAGACGACAGCCATAGCTGCCAGGCTAGTTGTCGTTGGCTTCGTTGGCGTCGTTGTCATCGTAGCCAAGCGCCAGATAAGCATGCTTCCAGCCAACATTTTCCACCGCTTCTTCTTGCTCATGCTTCTGTATGGCTGCATGTCGCCATCTGGAGCTGCTTTCGCATCCTCCAAAGACTCTTTTGCTCGCCGTCCTTCTTAATCTCATTAGAGGCAATGGCGACGGCGTCGGCGACTGCGACGCCATTTGCACAAGACAAATGCATAAATAAGTTCAAGTGCTTTGAATTTGGAATTGGATTTGGTGCAACCCGTAAGGAACATACACAAACACCAACCAGGTGCTGCCACTTGACTACGACTTGCCTCTGGAAAAAAATAATGTAAAATTTATGTGCAACAATGTTGTTAGTTTCCCCATTTTAAATCTGTTTTGCTCCACAAGAGTTGGCCACTGTTTCTCTTTCAATTAGCAATTATATTTTTAGTAATTTAGTAAAACCTTACGAAAAAAGAAACTAAATATAATTCAGCAGAGGATGCAATGGATAAATACACTGTGATAAATTGTTTACTATTTTCTGGCAAGCTGTGCAAAGAATGTTCAAATGTGGTCTCGTTTTCTGCCTGATCTTATCAAACTGTATATTTTTGTTGGATTTATTTGCGAGTGCGTAGGTTACGGGGCTCTATCAAGAAACCAACATATAGTGTGTTGAGTGGCTGACGTTGTAACACGTGTTGTCAACAAATTTCAACCAAATCCGGACAAACTTTGTCTGTCTTTGGCATAAATAAATTTGCATAAGTATTGCATACATGAGTGCAACGAGCTGATGTCTAGCAACAATTCTCAACTGCCAACTGCCAACTCCCAACTGCCAAGTTCCAGGTACCATCTTAGCTATTCGCATTGGGGTTGAAATTGGAAATTTTTGGGCATTGGTCTGGATGCTGGTGGAAGCAAACGGGGGCTTGGCGCGCTTAAAGCACATGTAATGCGCCAGAGTCCGGTTAATTCCATTCCATTCCATTCCATTCCATTGAGGCAGGCATATAGGGGGTACATATGTACATATATGGTATGGTTCTCATGAGAGACGGAGCAGCAGGGATAACGTAGGGGAAAGGATAGCTGAGTCGACGACGTGCTCTGGTGGCTTAACATGATTTGCACGACCAACGAGCCAAATAAAAACAAGTCAAGTAAACGTAGCGAACGAAGCGTGTTGCATACCTCTGGGCGCCCAGACGATCCCCCAATACCCATACCACGACCAACAGTCCCCTATCCACGATATGCTTGCAACGGCATCGGCATCGCCGTCGCCATCGCTGCCACTAATGTTGTTAATGGCTGCTAAAATCGTTTGGCAATTGCCTCATTGACTCGACTGCAGCCTGCAATTTAATGGACTTAAGCTTCAGTTGCCCTCACTTCCTGCTCTCTCTCTCTCTCACTCTCTCACTCTCTCTCAATGCCTGTCTCTCTCTCTCTCTCTTTTTTTCTCACTTGGCTTATGTTGCACAGTGCACGCCCATGTCTTGCCACACCGTTGAGGTCAACAATCGCTTAAACGCCCGTACGTGGTGTATCTATGATTGAAGCTTTTGATTGTGACTGCCGATATAACATAGCATACCCGCTGAAACGTGTTGATTTCATCTCATACCACCCAAAAAACAATACTCCCCGCCTCCTCTGCTCTACTCACGACCCACATTTTTACTCACTGCATAATGCGGTCTTCAGACAATTCAAGCTGACTCTCTCAGCTCGATCCTTTCCTCATAGATATATATACAAACATGTGTGTATGTATTTGTGTATGTATATAACACAAATGATGTATGCATACATACATACATACATATACCATATGTACACATGACCAGCATGTAGTTCACTTGACGTGCCATCTAAGATATTATAGAATGATATGCAGCGTATTCCAAATAAAGCTAATGCATTCAACTATTTTTGGAGCATCAGCATCACAAGCATCCTTACATAATCCTTGCAGTACTTAAGGATAATTTTAACGCACACATATATAGAAGTGTAGGCACGTTGTAGATTATTTTAAACGTCGCTGCATCGTTGCATCTGTTACAGGTCCTGCCTTTTGGGGTCTCATCAATCCGGAGTGGTCCCTCTGCAACAAAGGACGCCGACAATCCCCAGTGAATCTTGAGCCTCAGCGCTTGCTCTTTGATCCTAATCTGCGGCCCATGCACATCGACAAGCACAGGGTGAGTAATTATTATTAATTTCCATTAAATTAACATCATCACTTCCATTTCGACTTAATTAATTAGCCAAAATTGTCAAGTGTTTTTCTCACATTAACGCTGTTTGCCATAATCTTCTGTAAAAGCCCAATTTTCAATTAATTAATTACAAAATATACTCAAATATTTTTAAATAAATACATTTAAATTAAAAATAGTCATGAGAGCTGCGATTAAGCCTCAATCCATCAATTATTTTAGATCTCATTATAATTACATTTTTCGGGATAATTTTAAATATATCTACTGACGTGCTAGTTAACATACAAGCTAGTTAAACTAAAATCACATACAATTCCAAAAATGGAAAGTCCCGCAATTTCAAATTTAGGGAAAAATAAGAAATTTCGAAAATGGCGATATTTGCCCATTTTGGGCACATTTTTGGTCATATCTCGGGAAATACTGATCAGAATCACCTCAAATAAAAAGCAAAATGCTAGTTAAGCGTCAATCGATATTAAAATAACAATATATTGTATTGTCAAATATAATAATGAATGTAATTAATTTTTTATTTGCTTTGGCAGATAAGTGGCATAATCAGCAACACAGGACACAGTGTTATTTTCACGGCTGGAAATGACACGGTTGCCAATTACGACGGGATGCAGACGCCGGTGAACATATCCGGCGGGCCGCTGTCGTATCGGTATCGCTTCCATGAGATACACATACATTATGGCCTCAACGATCAGTTTGGATCGGAGCATAGTGTCGAGGGCTACACATTCCCGGCGGAGGTAAGTTTGATTGACCGTTCGACAGGTGAGACATCAATGGGTTCTCAGTTGGAGGCAGAGCCATTTACCGCTCAAATGACGTTCAAGGTGCAAATTGAAGTAGGAGTGTATGATATGTATTAAGTATACGACACGTTGACTCTTGGAATGTTTGGTGACAATTTGCTGGTGCCTTTTTTAAGCATTGATTCATGCTTAAATATTTCTTCTTGTGTCCCTTTTCAACAATTCAATTGTGTGTGTCAAGAGAATATGCGGCAAACAGACAGAGAGAAAGACATACAGACAGACAGACAGAGAGACAGCACTAAGTATATGTGGGTGTTAGAGACAGGATGAGTGGAAAATCAACGTCGAAATCCGTGTGTCAAGTTTCGAATTTATCGTTGTGTCGACGACTTTCGTCATTTCTTTTTGATTCTGTGTTTCATTTGGTTTTGTTGGTTGTTGGTTCTTGGTTCTATGGCATTTGGAGCCATTGTTGTACTTGGCGTCGTAACTTGTTAGCTCGTCCTGCTTAAATATTTACACAGATAAACGAGCGGAAGTGTATTTGATCAGCAGTTAACGTAGCAAATGCCGATTTGTCGCTGCCAATGTCTTCAGCCTGACTTGGCACAAGTCTCAGTTGCGCTTTTTACCCTCAGCGAGTCGGCAAGGATATTTAGGCGAGAGGAGCGGGGTGGATGTGGGGATGCGAATGTTGCTTGACTGCTGACTGCCTGTCAGACCGTGTGCCTCCTCGCTGTATTATCATGAGGACCCTTGTGAGTTTTAACAATATGTTAAAGTTTAGCCTTTGTGCTGGCCTTCTTTCAAATATCATTCACACTGTTTGCAGAGACACACGAATGGCATTATGAAGCTCAAGAGACGGAAAGCAACAGAGAGGGCAAATTGAAGTCGACTTTTTCATAATTAAAGCCGTTGTTTTCTATAAATGTATTATTTATACGAAAAATACGAGGCAAATTCAATTTTAAAAGTCACCCCCGTAAGTGATGAGTGTTTGACGAGTATATTGGCGTTCTATGCAATGCCAAAAATATAATATATTTTATTGTGTTACTTCTACATTGTTTCAGGGCATCAGACAAGATATGTATACGAGACAGACGACAGACACTCTTGAGCATGCCAGACACCGGAGTACTCTTCTTTCATTTTTTCATTTTTTTGTGCCTAATCCTGGTAACACAGTCAGAGGAACAAATACCTTTACCCGCCCATTGCCACTTCCTTCCAAGTCTTTAAGCAAATTGCAGCTGCTGCTGCTACCAAGTGCTGCCTCGTCCTGTCTCGTCCTGCCTGCTAGCCTGATTTATTTAGCCTGGCAGACTGTACACATGTGAGCTTTTCCTGACTGCCTGACTGAACTTTCGACTTGAAGTTCAAGTTGGAGTTCGACTTGGGATGCTTTCACTACCTCGAGGCTGCCTGTTTTGTTGCCAGTCGTTTTTGTTTTTTTTTTCTTTTTTTTTTTGGCAAATATGATTTGGTCCCCCTTTTTTCATTTTGATGTCAAGCTCAGCGACAGACCGCCGCACAGACTGAAAGACAGACAGTCGCTCAGTTTAGTTGATTTGCGAGCAGTTTATTAAAAATATGTAAATACGCGTTTCGCGCCCAAAAGGGCAAAGGGCGAAGGACACAGGGTAAACAATGCCAAAGGTTGAAGATTAAAATGTCCTGCCACTTGAGACACGCTCGTGGCCTGCTAATTTGCCAAGCCATGTTGCAAGTTCCCGGTTACGTAGCAGTGTGTGTGTTTGTGTGTGTGTGTGTGTGCTTTAGCTGTCAGCTGCGGCGATTTGTTCATAAGCAGCTGCCACTGATTGTCTACTCAGCTGTCGTTTCCCCGACACCCCCTGGCTGCCCACACACACACACACAGTTTGTGTTAAATGATCATCATTGATTTCACTGGCCAAGCTCGGCACCAGAGCAGACCAGAGATGTCTCTCTTTCTCTCTCTGTATCTCTCGGGGGTCTCTCTGCCAGGAGGCGACATGTCAACAAATGACAGTAAATTTCTCTCAGTCAACAGAAAGTATACAATAGTTGAGTTGATATGGTGTTGTAGTATAATTGTAGGGCTCACCAGAGGTCTCAAGTCCTTCTGGCCATAATGTGCAGCTGTTGCCAATTTGTTGGTTTCTTTGGTTTCCTTGGCTGCATATGCAGCTTATGCCTCTAATTAGTTAATGCCAATGGTAATTATCTCAGCCAGCAGCCAAAGCGCAAATATGATGGATTCAGCTATCAATAATATGCCATATCAGAAATATAGACAGAGGGAGATCCCCACCCACTAGGGTAAAATCAACGCTAACTGGGGCTGCTCTGCTTTTGAAATTGAAGTCACCCTGCTGGGACTGCTGCAATTACCTAGTAGAGTTCAAGATATCATTTTGTTTTTCCTTTTTTGTATTTTCTATCTCTAATTTTTTGCCTGCTTTGGCCTGTTGTGTTGTGTCTGGACTCCCTGCCAGAGCCGTTGACTTTTGAGTGATATGCGACATAGTTTCTCTCTTATTCTTTTCTCTCGGGTTTCTTACATTTTTTTTTTTATTATTATTTTTCTCCTTCTTTTTTTCTGTTTATGTTTTTGTTTTTGTTGAAGTTTCCATCAAGTGCTAGCTGGCAGGCGGCATTGTTTAGCTCCCCTTACTAATCAGGCTGCAGACTACAGGCTACAGGATATACGAGAGAAGCGAATGATAAATGCGAACAAGTTTCTAAGTGCGAGCAGAGCCATTGCGATACGAATGGGAGCATTAAGCTAACAAATTGAAATACTTTTGTTTGGCATACTCGACCAACAGGTGACCTGTAGTTGCACTGTATGCATATCATGTGATTATTTCGCATGCGATTCTTTTCTAGTCAACTACAAAATGAAAATGTGGCAGAGATAATTTCTATTTACTTTATTTATATTTTTAAATATAATATATTTTTTCAATTTCCGAATCATGTGATGTTAAGGTAGTTTAAGCTGTACAGATTCGTCACTTATTAAATATATTTAAAAAAAAAATCGGAATCTGATAGAAATTGACGATCAGTCCCTTTCCTCTTCGATTTCTCGCATTCTCTTCATAAGTTGGCTAGTAGTGATGAAGTAAGTCCGTCATCTCTCTCTTATACCAAAAACAGTTGGTAATTAATCACTTGGGTGGAGGGCGTAAGCAAATGGTGAAATGATTTCTTTATGGGCGTGACTAAATAGCGAGCAGCTTTAATGAATTCGTAATTGGCAATTTTAATTAATCCCACGAAAATCCGCACGAAATTGCACTGGACATGTCTTGGATTTCAGTTCACATGCTCCGGGAACTGAAGGGAACTGCGTATTCTATATATATGTGTGTGTGAGTGTGTGTGTATCTTGGGGTGTAATATGTATCTATCTATTTTTGGCACTTTGCTGTTGTTGTCGTTGTTGTACTTTGATTTGTTTCATTTGTGTTGGTTGCGGTAATTTAGCGCTTGTCTTGTGGCTGAAATTTAATCACTTGACACACTTGACACACCGTGCGGCCTCCGGACTAGGCACGGCCACAGGGACCACCCGCAGTGTGAGCGAGCATCCACTCTCCACTCTCCACACTCCTCTCTCCACTTCATCGCTACTACATATATACAGTTCATCAGTCGCCGTTTGCCGCCTCCTGCTGGTTAATGGTCGCTGCGGTCTCCATCCATCTGCGGATTCATCCATTCGCAACGTGGCAACAACATTGGCAGCGCCCAAAAAACGACAGGCAACCAGCAGACAGACAGACAGACAAACCAACAGACCGACCGACGCAAGGACAGACAGGGGACAGGACAGAGCGACGTAACGCGACGCGACGTGACCGAAGGCTTAACCATTAATTTACGCGCTAACCATGAGGTACTTAAATATACAAATGTATCTGTATCTGTATTTGCATCTGTATCTATGTAGTTGTGGCTCCATAGTGGATGTGCTGTTAACCATATCCTGTGACCCGCCCCCTACCGTTCGCTCTCTCACACCCCCTTGCCAAATATTTAATGGTAATGAGTTCGCACTGTAAATTTTCGGTTTGATTTTCAGCTTCTTCATCAAGTTCTCATTCCCCCTCCATCCCCCCAAGCACCCCTCCTGCACAGTCGCTGGATGAGCTTAAAGTTTGCCTTGATTTAAGTAAACTCTTTCGTTGGATTTACACGTAATTAGTTTTGCTAAAAGGGATATCAAATTGTGGCCTACCATGCCTAGGCCAGGACCCTCAGCTCAACACCGAATCATTAAGTGTGAGGTCAACGCAAGACGGGGAGAGAGGCAGAGGTCAATCAGCAAATAACGCAGTTGAAGGTTAAACAGTCTATAACATTCTCTATTTCTATCTCTATCCTTCTGAGTCTCTCTGTCTCCCTCTCTTACTCAACCTCTCTGTCTGTCTCTCTGCCTACATCAATAAAGTCAATGATTGTGTCGCAGGACGATTCGTTGTCTTTGTCTGTCTCCTCTATCTTTCGTTCTCTCTCTCTCTCTTTCTCTTTTAGTTGTATTTAATGTTTCGCTTAAGTTTCCCAAGAGCATTTCTCTTTGTGCTCTCTTTCCCCATTCTCCGCGCTCTTTCATTGCTTTCTTCTCATTTGAGCGCATTTTAAAACGCCAGCAAAGTGCAACATTTGCCATTATCTGCTGCTACTGTTGCTGCTGTTGCAGTTTGTGCAGCGCATAATTAGTAGCAAGTGCCACTACCACAAATCCACACACACACACACACATATGTACGTATAGATATTCCACTTACAAGGACTACACACACACATACACACTCTTTTGACTGATGGAATGAGCTGATAGAACCGTGGGTAGCACATGGTTAGCCAAGCACTGCAATCCCTTTGCACTCCCTCCCTCCCTCCCCTCCTTCTCTCTCTCTCTCTCTCGCTCGCTCTGTCTATCTATTTCTTTCTCTGTAGTGCCTAATGGCTATGTGTGTGTGTGTGTGTTGGACATCGTCCCTTGTGCGTTGTTAAGCTAATTTGCTTCATTTGTCTAGAAAACTGACTGACAAACCTCTTACATACGACGACGACGACGACTACCAACAAAGGCCAACAATGGATACTCTGCTCCTCCATTGCCTCGTGCTGTGTTGACAAGAGAGCATGTTGTCGGGTTTAGAGACCACTCCCAATCCCAGTTCTAGTTTCAGTCCTCTCTCTCTCTCTCTCTATATCTCTCTCTCTCTCTCTCTCTCTCTCTCTCTCTCTCTCTCTCTCTCTCTCTCTCTCTCTCTCTATTGTAGCCAGCTCAGTTACCCGTTCAATAGACAAAGGATGGCAATACCCGAAAATATGCAGTCTCTATGAGAGACATAGAGAGACTGAGAGAAATAGACTGAGATAGAGATATGTTTCTTTTGAGTAACATTTGATAATTCTCATTTGTATTTAATAATTGTGATTGCATTTCAATTAATCTCATCTAACTAGGCAATTAAGACAGCTATGTGTAGGGCAATTAATTCATCTGTGATTTATATTCTATTGCCACATACAAATTTGCCATATTAATGCGTTCACACTTTGGCCGATGTCAATTGGCAGACACTGTCAGAGGCCAGAGAATATGCCAACTGGCCTGGTCTCAAACAAAAACACACAGACTGTACTACACCTACGGTCACAGATACAGATACAGATACAGATACATATACAACTCTGTGTCCAGATGCTTTCATTGCTTTGCTTGTTATCTGTGATACTGCCCCTGCTCCTTTCTGAATCCTCACTACAACTCCAATGTAGGGAGCCGAGACTGGCTGGCGACTCCTGCCCCAATTGAGGAGCAGAGCCAACCGAGCCTGGAATCCATGCAGTGAAAACATGTGTAATTGATCTGATTAAGTTGCCTTTTCACTGCGTCTGTCTCCCCACTGTGTGTAGAGACCCCACTATGCTCTGCTTCACTCTCGCTCTCTTTCTCTCTTTCTTTCTTCCTCTATGTGTGTGTTCGATTATACATGCTTGACAGTGTATGGGTGTGTGTTTGCAATTGGTAAGAAACATGGCTAGTGCTCGGTTTGCGTATGGCCTCCTCTCCAAACAAAAGAGGAAAACAAACTGTGATGCCTTCAGCCTGCTGTTGACCCCCCTCCCCATCCCTTGCCCCATCACACTATCTCACTCTCTCCTCATCCCGCTCACACACACTCTCTTTTATACTCTGTTTGTGTAGAACACACATTATCCGCCATCCCTTCTTGTCTCGCACGAGGCACCTCCATGTTGTCCGGCTATTTGCCAGCACACTTGATGTGTTGTTCCTTCTGACCAGGCCATGACTATGGCTTTAGTAATTCCTGCTGTTGAAATTGGTGTTTATTTGCTGCTGCCGCTCGTTTTGCTGTTTAATGAAACGGAAGTAAAACATTTTAGTTTGTGGTAAATACTATTGCATAATTTTCAGCGCACACCGAGCAACATCTGCGATAGCGAGAACAAATAGAGAATATATATGTTCTATACATATATCTAATTTGACAACAGCTTTAAGTAAAGTAAAAATATAGCTTGACAATAGTTTATGCATAATTTTATTTATTTCTTTATTGTTAAGCATAATTGTTATTCGCACTTGCTGCAAGATATGAAAAATGTGCAAATAATTTGCATACTATTTATGAGGCGAGCACCAAACGGCTAATGCCAGCAACAAGTTTGTGGCGAGTCTAAACGACTATGGAATACCCTATAATTATTTAATTATTTAATCGAGCATTTTTTTTCAATTTTAATTTGAAAAGTATTTAAAAACAATACAAAAAGCAATTATCTCCATATTTGTAATTATTACTTATTATACTATTTTACAAATAATTATAATTAAGAAAAATAAACAAATGAACTTACAATAAGTATTTAATTAATTATTAAATTAATTAATTATTAAATAGACACACTTGAAATAAAAAGTTCTGTTTAAATGTAAATAAAGTCGCCACATACATATATGGACTCTATTCTTTAACCATAGTATTTAAAATGCTGTCCTTCCCTTATGTGAGTCTGTATGAGTTTGTGTCTATGTGTGTGTGTGTGTGTGTGTGTGTAGACTTCCGGTTGTGTCGCCAGCTGCTTTGCTGTGAGAATCTCACAGCTCTATGTCATTGCTTTGGTCTAAATGCTTCCGTCCGAATGCTAAATCTCAACTTAGAATGCTCACTGGCATGTCCTGGCCGAGAGAGTTGAGAGTCCTTGTGCGCTTGTGTGTCATACGATAAGTAATTCATTTGAAAACGCACCGACAAACACATGCCACAGCTCGACAACTGAATGCATGTATATATCTATGTTTGTATGTAGGTATGTTTATGTACTGGGATTGCGTAGGTGGGTATGTTTGTTCATACAATTTGTGTTGCAATTTGCTCGTCAAAATTTCATTTGCATTTACGGGTTTTTGCCTCGTTTCGACTCCTTTATTTGCATGCGCTTCTTTGTGAGGATTCAACACTCAAACTCGAACGTAACGCAACTCATCATGATCATCAACGTCATCATCTCATCTCAACTCATCGCATCGCATCTCATCTCACATAACATCTCAACTGAGAAAGCAACTTTCGAAATTTTAATTTAATTTCATTTCATTTCTATTTGCCTTACTGGGCACATATTAAAATTTCAGCACACAATTTTAATATTTAAATGTATTTTTCTATTACGTTTTCACATTTTCTTCTCTTCGCTTGTGTTTTTCACCATTTTCCATCAGCTCGACTCTTATAAACATACATACATACGTATGTATGTGTTTGCCGTGGAGTCGAAACCTCTTCATGGTTTGACCAGCATACGTATGCGTTGCTCCTTCCATTCCTTGATATTACTTTTATTAATATTAAGTTATTATTACACTTATTTGTTTTATTAGCGTCTGCTGCATTTCCGTTTCTGGTGGTCCAACGAAACCAAGCCGGATACCTTTTCACACTCACACAAATCCCTTCAAATCCGCATACCAGAAATAAAGGATACGCATTGGCGAGAGAGGTTTCTAGAATTATCAGCTTACTATTATGAGAAAATTTTCGATTTTATAATATTAGACGGCTATGAAATTATTTTGTTTGATATTTTTAAACATCTCATATATAATAGATTCATAAAGCATTAAAGCGAAATTTACATGACAAGTCCTGCGGGTAAAGCAAAAAACTGACCTCGTTATTTATAAATTTCTGCGTTTTTCTTTTGTGGTCTTTTTCAATATGTTCTGTAGGCAAAAGCGGCTAATTCATATTTATGTTATGTTATGTTATGTAATACAAGTATGTACATGAGGATGAGGGAGTGTTTTCGATCAGTGTGCCCAGGTATTACCAACTCAGCACCTTTAGCACTTAGGCTCTCCTGGTCAATGAGGCCATCCCTCGAGTTCCTCGACGTTGTCCAGTAAGACAAATATTTGTTCTTTTATCTGGTGTCTACTTGATCTCGCCTATTCATACATATATTCGTAGTCGTCGACATACATATACGTGTATGTATAAGTATGTATATTCGCTTGGGTGGCTGTGTGTATATTTGCGAGTATTTTGTTGATAGTTGGGATTATTTTGTGGCAATTTATGTGAAACAAGCAAAGCTTTCCCGCCAACAACAAACACAACAACTTGTTTCTGCTCCCATGCTATATGCCTGCCTCAACCAAGCAATTGTTGTCACCTCAGTCCAATAGTCCTTTGAACAAACAGGACGAAACACGTTGTCGGCGCTTTGTATACATTTGTGATTAAATTGAGCAACAATCTAGTTGACCACGACGGCAGATAAAGGCCAAAATAATGCAGAAGGGTTATTATTATATTCCCATTCCAATTTACATTCATTTGCTTTGCTCTGCTCTTCCAGATACAAATATTCGGCTACAACTCACAGTTGTACACGAATTTCTCGGATGCTTTAAATCGAGCTCAGGGCATCGTTGGCATATCCATTTTGCTGCAGGTAAGCTCACCAAAATATAATTATCGTCGAAAAGACTTTGAATGCCGATGCTATGATCTACTTTCAGTTGGGAGATCTGTCCAATCCGGAGCTGAGGGTGCTTACAGATCAGTTGGAGCGCATTCGTTATGGCGGCGATGAGGCCTTCGTCAAACGACTCTCAATTCGCAGTCTTCTGCCGGAGACGGATCATTATATGACCTACGACGGCTCAACAACAGCTCCAGCCTGCCACGAGACAGTCACTTGGGTCGTTCTTAACAAACCCATCTACATAACAAAGCAACAAGTAAGTAAAACAAATTACATGACTGTTAGTAAGTTATTCAGCCAGTAACACTATTATCTCATATTAAGAAATATGGGAAATATGGGTAAAACATTGTTTTATTTCAGATCAAGTCTATCACATATGTATCAGAAATCGAGTATATCACAATTAATCCCAGTATCGATTTCAGTCAAAAAATTGGGATTGAAATTTTTATCGATTTTTTATGATATTGTCAAAAATTTTGATGAAGATTTTAACTCATATAAAAACCATTTCCAAAACTTAAAATTTCATCAAAATCGGATGATTTTTGGCCGAGTTATGGCAATCCAAAGATATGAGGAGGTTCGTAATGCCAAATATGCCATTTTGAGACCCTTTTTAACACATTTTTGGCCATATCTGTGGAAATACTCATCAAAAAGACCTCAAATAAAAAGCAAAATGATAGTTATGATCCCTAGAATCAACCGGAGTCAAAAAATGTTGGTTAAAAAACATTTCGATTTTTAATAGTTTTGTCAAGGGGTTAGTATGAAAAATTGGTTAAAAAAGTCGAAAAATTAAAAATGGTGAATTTTACAAAAATTTTGATGCAGATTTAAACTGATATAGAAACCATTTCGAAAACTTCAAATTTTATCAAAATCGGATGATTTTTGGCCGAGATATGTAAATTCCAATTTATGAGGAGGTTCACAGTACGAAATATGCCATTTTGAGATACTTTCTAACACATTTTTGGCCATATCTGTGGAAATACTCATCAAAAAGACCTCAAATAAAAAGCAAAATGATAGTTATGATCCCAAGAATCAACCGGAGTCAAAAAATTGGGGTTAAAAAACTTTTCGATTTTTCATGGTTTTGTCAAGGGGTTAGTATGAAAAATTGGTTAAAAAAGTCGAAAAATTAAAAATGGTGAATTTTACAAAAATTTTGATGCAGATTTAAACTGATATAGAAACCATTTCGAAAACTTCAAATTTGATCAAAATCGGATGATTTTTGGCTAAGTTGTGGAAGTTTTAAGTTGAACAGGAGCAGATATTTTGAAAATGTCGGTTTATGTTCATTTTTGGCTAATATTTGGCCATATCTCAAGAATCACTCATCAGAATCACCTTAAATAAAATGCTAAATGCTAGTTATGAGTCCTAGAATCGATCAGAGTCAACTTTCAAAATCAAAGACTGTTGATTTTTGGATGCTTTCTAACTGTTGTGGGCCACATTTATTAGAAACCTCTTCAATTGAGTAATAAATGAGTAATAAATTGAAAAGTCAAAACTTTTTTAATTGATTATCCCATGATATTTTCGAAATTAAAAAGGAATAAAAATTAAAAATTATTCGCCTTTTATTTTGTTTTATTTGTAGAAGAGCATCAACATCTTGTTAGTTTGGGGTAAGAGAGGCTGATGTGGCAGATGGTAAATATATGGCCACTTTCAGCTTGCTTTATTTTGCTACACGAAAAAAAGAAATAAATACATAAATAAAAAAAGAAGCGGTGGAGTGGAAGAGGGGAAACATGAAATGTAAAATGCAATACAAATGTTTATTAAGTACAAAGCTGTAATAAAGACGCCAAAATAGAAGGCTACCATGCCAAAGGGGATGTGCGGGACGGGACGGGATGGGACGGGATGGGACTTGAAATAAAGCCGGCGGCTGCAGGCGTACGTGTAAACAATGTAAACGGTTAGAGGCCCAGCGAGGTAGGTAGGCGTGGCTGGGCACACATTCACATGAATGCCTCGGCTCCAAGCATGGCAGTAGCAGTTCGTGGGAGGGAGCGCGGAGGGGTTGTGCCAGGGCAGACAGCAGCCGAGTCAGACTCATAAAAACTTCAACAAGCGCAATGGCGCCCATGAGCACATGGTTGCAACTTGTGGCAGTCGTGCAGCTCCCAGAGGTGCCGCACGGTCTAACGACGGGCATGGGAACCTATCCGGATGAAACGGAACGTAACGAAACGGATCGGCATAGCACGGCACGGCATGCCAGGGCACGGCTTGTACTATAGATGCGCCAAACGAAGAGCTCAACATTGCAACGGCGATGTAATTTAGTGCTCCATCGCTGTGGCTGCCTGTCTGCCCTGTGACCTGCACCTTCTCCTGCTGCCGGAGGAAGACATAATTTACCAAATTAAAGTAACGTCAGACTGCAAGTGTGCAATAACATCAAGGAAAGCTGGAGAAAGAAAAAGTAGACAGAGAGAAAGAGAGTATAGCTAGCGACATCTGACTTGGAGAGTCTAATTAACCAATTAACTTGACCAAGAATCACCTCTCGGAAATTCATGAAATTTCCAAACCAACTGCGGTATTTCACAAGACCTTATTTGACAGCATATTTGAATGCTTAGGACGCGAGGATTTCCACTCAGTAGATGAATATAATGTTAGATACTTTGATTGGGAGATACTCAGTTCTTAAATGCGACGATTGTCTTAAGTTAAATAAGGATTCGTACTCTGCCTTATATCATAGCAAATAAGAATTTGACAGTGAAATTTAACTGCCAGCAATGTAATCACAATGTAAATTGATTGACGACAATGTATACGTAATTCCGTAATTCTGTAATTCCGTAAACGGGAAGAATGTGTTTCACTTTTGTGCGACACTTTGCACTTTTCCCTTAGCATAGTACTTCCAGCTGGTTTGGCTCCCACATAACTTAATTTCCACTTGAGCGGACGCCAAGCCGTAACCCTGGACTGGGCATTCCTCGAAGTCGGCATCCCTTAACCTACAGTCCTCCCAGACGCGTCATTAAAATCGCTTTTGACGGAAGTCAATTGATAAACAGATTGTGTAGATTAAGTGTTATTGACTTGATATGCTGTCAGTGCTTTTGCTACATTTTTATTTACTTCTCCGCGGCTCTTTCTCTCGAACCTTCTCTGTCTCTCTCTCTCTCTCTCTCTCTCTCTTTCTTTTCATCGTCCATTTGGTTCTTCTCAATATCCCCGCTTTACTGTCTGCTCCTATATCTTCGTATGTGGGTAGTTTTTGGGTGATTGCCACTTAATTTTCGATTTTTCGATGAAATAATTTAATCATCACCGACCATGCAATTTCTGCTCACAGTTAGTGCAAGGATAACGAACTATAAGGATTCTCTTTATAGCTAGTCTTTAATGTACCGCCTAATTGATGCCTCATGCTTTTGTACAATTAATATGGAAAATCAATTTGAGAACTAATTAGATTCCATTCGATTGCAGTTGCATGCACTACGCCGCCTAATGCAAGGCAGTCCCGACCATCCGAAGGCCCCCTTGGGAAATAACTATAGACCCCCACAGCCTCTACTGCATAGACCCATTCGCACGAACATTGACTTTAAGACGACGAAAACAAATGGCAAAGCCGCCTGTCCCACCATGTACCGGGAGGTCTACTATAAAGGTAAGTCCACCGTCAGGAATCTATCGCTACGATTCATAGTTCAGTTTGATCTAAGGCAATTTAGCTACAAGTCACTTCAGAAAACTCCCAATAAGTCCATTTGTTTCTGTTTCATTTGTTTCATTTGTGCAGCGACAAGTTGGAAACAGAACTAAAAGTGATGAGGGCGAAGGGATCGGCGAAGGCGACGGCGACGGCGACGTGTGACGTGAGCAGAACAGAGCGTATGGCGTGCAACAGGAGCTTCCACTAACCATATATAAAGTTAAATCGAGGAGATGTCGAAGGACACAAAGGAGATCGAGGCATGGTAGGAGAGAATGATACTCTTACTTTGATGACGCAGCATAGCGAAATGGCAATTAATAAATCTAATAATAATATTTATAGAGTATATATGTTATATATATACCTAGGTATGGCAATGAAAAATCCTCTACTAATAAACTAGCATATAATGTGAACATATAGTACATACAAATTCACACACACACACACACACACACACCTTAACCATATATACATACAGACATACAAATATGCATTTTTTTTTTTGTAATCAGGCCAAATGCTGCTTGGATAAGTGTTGTTGTTTATTTTTTTTTCGTAGCTCTAAAAATGAGAAAGTAAGTTAATGACGTTTAGGAATAATTAATAATAAAAAGTAATAATTCTAATAAATAAATAAAACAAATTACTTAGAATTAAATTACTTAATAAGATGGCACAACGAGATTGTGTTGAACAAACAATAAGATCAAATGGATAATTAACATACATAAATAAATAGTGAAAAGGCACTCACTGTAGAAATAAGCATGCATATAGAGATGAATCGTATATATATACATACATACATACACATACAATATACATACATATACTGTAACTATATCATAGCAAATGCGAACACAGATGTCAACTGGCAACTAGTGAGAATTATACTTCTGAAGGCATTGAGCAGACCCACCCGTGCTATACACTATATACTAATATATACATACATATAAACTATATACGTTAATTGATATGTATATGCAACACACACACACACACAGACAGAGATATACATACCACATACGATGTATTTGTAGAGTCAATATCCGATACTCACAGTCGACCCGATCGAGCCTATAGTAAGCTGTGTGTAATATATAGTATATATACAGATATAAATACACATTATTTCAAATAAGTAGTTGCGGCCTATATAATGAACACTAATACATATATTGAGAACTATTCGGTAAACATTCTGTTTATTTATCAGCCGTCTTTAGTTGCAATTACATTTGTCATCGATGCCACGAATTTAAGCGACAATTTTCATTACTTAAGTTTCTCTATTTCTCATTATCTCTATATCAGTCCCCTACGTTCCTCACTTTCCTCTCTTTCTACCTAATAATGTATCTATTAAGTCTCAGGCTTACATCAACATCAATATGCATGTATAGCTTCAATTGTGTCATAGTATCAATTAAATCAATTGTTTTAGCTATATACTTATATTTATACATATGTACGTATATATATATAGTATATATTCAAGTATAAGAACAAACAATTATTGTCTTCGGCATACCGAGAAAAAAAAATAAAAATATATATTGCAAATTGTTCATAATCCACCTCGTGTTTGTTTATATTCTATTCATATAGATACATTTTTTAATATTTATTCACTTCCATAGAAACTTCAGATCTGCTGTCAATCAGACTGAGGTCAATCTATAAGTCGAGTTCAATTTATATTCATTCTTTGCAGCTAATCATATTCATTCATATATTTTTCCGTGAACAATTTAGCTTGGTATAATTTAGCATCAATTCCAGAGAATTTAAGCATTTTTAACAGTTGCCCAAATGTGAAAAATGTTGCATTTATGAAATCAATAGCAATCTGAATTTTCAGCTATTTTCGGTTTGCAATAAAATAACTTTTACGTCCCACAACTTGGTGTATTTAAAATCAGTTTCACCGCAGCAAAGTCAGCGGAGAGACGGAGTGCGTATGTGGCAGGTAGGTAAACATACATACATACATATCTATATATATATATATTTATATACATATAGTATGTGTATGCGAAATTGTGTATGTTATATATAAAAATCAGAGCTGTCCTTGTCAGCGCTGCGGCGGGCTACTGTACCTTTTGCATCCTGCCCAAATGTCCTGCGGCTGTCCGCCTGTCTGGCCGCTTATCGAACATAAAATGCAACATGAAACCACAAAATCTGCTGTGGTTATTTAAAATCACGTTTAAATAGTGCAGTCTGAAATATAAACTTTTATGACCAAAAGGGAAATTATGGCGCATAAGCAGCGCTTGGGAAATGATTGCAGATACGAGTATATGTGTGCCCAATACCTTCTCTCTCGCTCTCTCTCTCTCGCTCTCTCTCTCCCTCTTTCTCTCTCTCTCTTTCTCTCTCTCACTCTATCTCTCTTTATATATCTGTCTGCATCCTTCGATTAATACCTTCACCAATGCAAAACATGTTTTTATTTTAATTTTTGTCAATCTGTTGCAATGTGGGGGGGTTTCTAGCGGTTGAAACAGGCTTATGAATACATGTATTCATGTACATACATATGTGCTCGCCAAATCACATAATAATTTGTATAAATATTTTCATTTTTACGTTTTTTATACCGCGTAACCATTGAATCTCCCTAAAATGTGGATGCAACACGTAGATGGAGTATTTCATTATATAACATAATATGTCCATAATAATATAAAAATATATATTATTTTATTTTTTTGTAAGTTTATTAAATGTTAATTTCTTTTTTGTCTGTTATATAAATCAATACTCACAAGGATACAGAGCATTAATTGTGAATCAATACAAAATACCAAAAGGCAAAAGCAGTTCAGGGCAGCAATTCGAGCAACGCGTTCAACTTAATAATCTTTTTTCCTTTTCCTTTTCTTCGTGCAATTCATTCAACTTAAGGCAAACCAAGAGCAGTGGTAGTTTGAGCAACGCGATCAGCTTAAAACGAATTAACGGTGCATGCCACAGAGAATCTCAGAACAGTTCGAACAACGCGATCAACTTAAAGTCACAATTAATTCAAAGTGGCTTTGCTTGTTGTTCTTCAAATTCGTGCAATTCATTCAACTTTGGGAGAAAGAGAGATTTTTAAGTTTGAGAAACCGCACTTATGAAAAGGTCAATAATGTTGCAATCTAATTAAAACTACGAAATGAGCATGGAGTGTGTTCTAGTCGAGCTATCTCTACTAAAGCATTTAGATTTGTTTCTTTTAATGCACTTTACTCTTGTTTTTTAAATGATTTTAAATTTTTTTTGTCGACCAATTTTTATTTGCTGGTGTTTTATGTTTTCATATTTGTTTGTGCAAAGCTTTTTAGTGGGGAAAATTTGAACACAACACGAGGGATTTGACTATGAAAATTATAACAGAAATTAATTTATATTTTTCAAATGGAATTTATTTATGCCTCCGCCGTGTAAATTGGACTTTAACCCGCCGATTGCCCATTTCGTTTCATTTGCAATTTGCATTTTAATGCAACCGAGAGGCACAGAAAAATTTGAAAACAATGGCGAGAGCTTATTTAATCATAATTTATCTTCAAACATGAATGCGAATGGTTCAATTTCGACTCCATTATTATTTCAAATTCATTTGCAATGAGATTAAATTTCTCAATATCGAAAATGTACGCGAATTCTAGCAAATTGCATAGCAGCTAAATCTAAATATTGACCATCAAATAATTGTACTTCCTTATTTGTTTGATTATTGGCTGAATGAATCTCTATACCCAGTTTGGTTCAATTACTGCTCATTAAGAATACTCCTAAAATTGCGAATCCTAACCTGTGATATTTGCATTTCAAAGAGACAGCCTCATTCACCCAACTTCTAATTGTGGATCTATCATCTAATATCGATGGCTACTAATTTGCGGTGAGAAAATCAAACCGCTGAAATTCCAATTCAGAGAGCAGATTGGCGGTATCTACAATATAATATTCTGTTTGAATTAAACACAACGTGGACAATAAGGACTCTTTTGATTTCTGTAGACAATATAAAAATATGTCTCTTACTGGCAAATTTAAAAATCCAACCATGTCAAGCTCAACTGCCTATGCAAATCAATAATAACTGATTATAATTGTTATGCATTGAAACGAAAATATACAATTTCAAATTGAAAATAAAATGGGGAAGCTGAGACTTGTTCAATTTAATGAAATATTCTAATTAATATAAGTGCACTTCATATATTTGTTAATAAGTCCCTTTGTCGTCTTCGAGACAGTTCCCACTATGCCTTTGTCGTCTGTCTCTCTGTCTCAATTTAGAGCTTTCGGGCAGTTAATGAAAACAATGCAAATACTAATTAAATTATGTAAATTGAATTGAATTGAACATATTGTTGTGTGTATGTGTGCAACTCAGACATTCCATGATATCCTTGTGTCATAAGTGTTTGAGAGCATGGGTATTCGACACGCCCCATAGATGCCGATGAAATGGCATGCGAATGATGTCGTGGTCAGCATATTGTAAATCATATTACAATAAAATGCAAAGCACAGCAACGACAAGCAACAACAACAACATTCCACTTAATTATGACATCATTAATTTTTAATAATGACAATTTTGCGACAATAAATCATTTAACTAATACAAGTGCGCCAAGTGTTGCACACGCACAGGCAGCCATAGCAGCAGACAAGTGGCAGGATCTGGATCAGGATCTGGGGACGGACTGCAGTGTGAACAGGACACACAAAAACATCAACATGCATCGAATTAGTCAACTTCAACAGTGTGTGTATGTATATGTTTATATGTATGTGTGTGTGTGTGTGTGTGTGTGTGTGTGTGTGTGTGTGTGTGTGTGTGTGTGAGGGGGTGTGCTTATATACCCACATAAACAAATAAACAGATTGACTCTCCTGGCGTTGAATGATGGCATGCGTATGCATGCATGTGCGTGTGTGTGGATTTGTGTGTGTGTGTGTGTGTGTGTGTGTGTGTGGGCATGTCCTGTTACTGCTGGGACGACACTCTAGATGCTGTGCGAGTGCATGGATGAATTTAATTAATCTCGCTACCGTCAGTTGCACGCAATTGCAATTAACTTGCAACACTCGCATAATTACAGGCGACCTCATGTTTTGCTACTTATCAGCATCAACATTGACCAGCGACAGTGCCAACACCAACAGCAACATGCCACAGACTCCCCCTTTGCCACTCCCTTTCTGCACGTTTCTTCACCCCTCCATCCCTCCCCCCTTCACCACCAACACAACTCACTGACAGCATACAGCGTAAGTCATGATGTATGTACGTTCGTGTGTCTCTCAATATACATTTATATACATACCTATATATATTTATATACGTTTATATATTTGAAAATGTGCGAGTGTGTGTGAGTGTGTGTGTGGATCTGTGTGTGTGAGTTGTGGCTGGCTCATTGGTCATTTGGTTACGACTCGGTTGGTGTTAGCGGTTGCTGTTCGTCGTCCTCATCATCGTAGTTGTTGCTCCTCATCCTGTTGTTGCTGTTGTTGTTGCTGTTGTTGTTGCTGTTGTCGTACATTGGCCAACGACTGATTGCAAATGTTGCCTCTGTTGCGGCTGAAAATAGACAGTAGCATAGCTTGCAATCCTTGTTACTATGCAACATAGTTGTTGCTGTTGTTGTTGTTGTTGTTGCTATTAAATGCAATTCACTTTAAATGGGGCATATGAGTCCAACAATTGTGAGACAAGAATCGTGTCGGCTTCAGGGCAGCTCCTTCGCAGCTATGTAAATATCCATATTAATTGTAAAAATTATTAGCTTTAAATATTGTTAATAATAGTATTGAAATGTCAATAAAGTGAGATTCATACAAATTTATAAATGAAATGGCAATTAAATCATAAATCATATATTGTATTGTATATTTTATCTAATTTTAAATGAAAAGTAATAAAATTACTAAATTAAAGGAAATAAAATCCACAAATATTATATAATTTCATAAATAGCAAAAAATAAACATAAATAATATAATAGATCAATTAAAATTACATTTTAAATTTATTCAATCAGTAAAGTAAACATATATCATAAAATTAATATCAATTATTATTATTATCCTTACATAACTTCAAAACAAATATTAGATAGATAGAAAGAGAAAAGGCCGTAAAGGGTATGGCATAGCTTATCAACGGATTATCAGCTATTGCCATTAATTCCCACACATTACAAAGCTCCGCCTTGTGGTTAATCCACCTGCCTCTGCCTCTGCCTCTGCCTCTCTACCACTACTTCCTCTTCCTCATCCTCTTCCACTGACACTGTCACTGTCACTGCTGATTTTGTTGTCGCAGCCTCTGCTGGCATTTCAGCGGTTGCTGCTGCTGCTGCTGCTGCTGCTGTTGCAACTGTTGCAAATTAACATTTTGTAGCGCGTTTCGCTTTTGCCGCCGTATTTTCGCTTCACACTTTCGGCCCGACAATGTCATTGGCATTGGCAATGGCAATGGCACTTGGAATCAGAGTTTGTAATCGGAGTACGCGTGCCTCTGACATGCAGTTGACATCAGCCAGGTGGCATGTGGCAGTTGAATGCAACCATTTGTGGCGGCCAATAGGGGGCTGAAGTGCGCATACATTTCCTCACAGTCCAATATGCCAAATTGTTGTATTTGCGCTTGATTGTCAAATCAAATATTTGCCACACACACACATGTTCCGAATGGACAACATGCAACGGCAACAAAAGCAACAACAACAACAAGACAAAGTCTTGCAGCTCATTTGGCCTCCATTTGGCGCATAAATAAATATCCATACACTACTCATCGTAAACAAACACTAATATGGGAATTTATTGGGGCATTTACTCCAAATGTTTAATATGACCAAATAAAATAATTAGATAGTTCTCGTAATTGTATCAGATGTATTTAGTAACTATTATGGATGACTTCAAACTTGCAACATTTTATTTGTGATACTTTAATGAATAAGACTCTCTTTCTTTTATACCTTTATAGCAATTTTCGTTTACCTCGTCATAATTTATCTAAAATGATTGTTCAAATAAACTTATTTTATTGTAATAAAAGTGAGATTCCCCAAATTGTATTGAAGACAGTCTCAATGTTAATCTGACACCCCAAGGAAATTACCTGTAACAGCGGAACAATTGCTTATTTCCGCAAATATACGGCGGACAAGCGACAGGACAGCCTCTTTAAGGACGGGGTTGACAATGCCTGTCTTATAATATAATACTTATTATGTGACGGAAACAAACTAATTTCCGGCACGCCCACAAAGCACGTCTCAAGCGGAATTATGATATGGCTCTGGAAGAGCCATCAAGTTTCGCAACCTCCTCAAATTTACAAGAAAAAAATAAAAAATAATTAAAACACATATTAAAAAAAAAAGAATGTATATATGATTATGATTATGGGTCAGCACTATAGTGTTTACGCGAAGACTGTTAGAGAGCATTATAAATATAATAAGATGATAAAATGGATATCCGTTTTGGGCTACTTTATGTCTGCTTGCAAGTATGTTTGTTTGTTTGTTTGTGTTTGTCCTTTGCCGCTGTCGACGAACGATAAAAATCTGCTTCATTTCCCATTTGAATCTCACACCGTATGTTAGCATCCCACACCAGCAGAGCAGGACGCAGGACTCAGGACTCAGGACTCATCTTATCGCCAACGAAAACACACATAAAAAAGCCTATTGCCTGCTGAAACGAAATGAATGCCGGATATCCTGCCTGTTGTGGCCTCTTGGCAGGACTCTCCCACGCCATGGCCTTAATAGCCACACGACAACACTAACAAACAAAAAAAAAAAAAATATATATATATATATATATTTGTAGAGTATGTATCGACAAAAGCAACACCAAAAAATAAGGAGAATAAGAACAAAAAAAAAAAGATTAGCGAAAACGTCTTGGGTCACCTCCCTGGAGCAGGCTAAGGCTTTAACAGATTTTGAGGATTTTGGTATTTAGTTTTGTGGATGCCTTGGATGTCGTCTCTCTTCAGCTTCTTTTTTTTTTTGTGGGTCGGTGGCTTGTTTTGGTTGGGAATGGGCTCAGTTGAATGGCCGGCGATCGGGCAATTTGCCATTCGAGTTGCTTATTGATTTTGAAACCATCTTTTAATTTGTGGCCGCGACAGCTGCCGCTTTCAGTTTTCAATTTCATGGACAAACATCAACCAGTTGCCACTGCCACTGCCACTGATTTGGATTCGACGGTTGCTGCCTATGCTGCTCGCATGCAGATGTAGATGCAGATACTGGTCATGGGTGATGGCGATGATGATGATGTTTCGGGTATCGCGTATAGTATACATCACCGCGTGCAACGTCAGTCGCAAAAATTTGAGTTTACTTTTTAGTTGGCCCCCCAAAAGTTTTTTCTGCCACGGCAATCGGATTACAATCGCAGTGGCAACGACAACAGGCCAGAACCGTTGCCAAAAAGGAATACGAATGCGAATGCTGCATTTTCAATTTTGATAGCAAAAGCAACAGAAAATCAAATCGAAACAAGATAGTAGATGAACAGCTGCCAGCTGAACAAGCCAAACACTAAATATTCTTTACGCCGAATACCAATTAACAACAAATTTATTAAAAATATTAATATTAATAAAAAATTATGAAAAAAAAATTTACGGTTATCTGCACTTTTTGTTTGAGTTGCAAGTTCATTAAGGTAGCCAAAGTTCCCGATTGCAGCTGAAATTCAGTTGAGCCGCCATCGATTGTTGCCCAAAAATAAAAAAATAAAAAAAAAAAACAGAGGGAGTGGGCGAAAAGAGAGAAAGAGATGAACAAATTGAAGGTATGAAAACTGAAAACTGGGATAGAGCCAGCAAAGAAACAACAAGAACTCAACAAACAGATCGGATGGACAAGTATGGGACAAGACAACTGCACGAGAGGACATCGAGCAGCATAGTAGGAACAGAGGGACATGACGTACACCATGCACGGTCCTTGTCCAGGTGACTCTGGTAAGTGCAGGCGGACAGCAGCCGTTCGGTCAACAACTAAAATCACAAAATCACAAAATCAGAAATCAGGCAAGCGGTTTGAGTTGTGGCTCTACCTGCAGGTCACTCGGAAGCCGGATGTTAACGGCAGCAGCAGCAGCAGCAGTTGCAGTGGCACTGGCAGTGGCAACCATTTCAGGATACGTCCCAGGCAACGGAACAAAAGAGGAAATTAAAATATGCAGACACAAAACCGCGCGTTTTGAATTTTGGCGCGATTTTTGGTTACGGCTTTGCATAAATTTCCGACTGCCAAGAGCCTCACAATACCCTCAGCCTACAGAGCAGCCCACCGCGACCACCCAGTTCTCTTCCAGCTGCTCCCAACTTCCCTCGATCTTTGTATACTGTGGACTTTGGGCCAGGGCCGTGTGCAGCCCTCCAGCCCGGCCATGTATCATCAAAATATGCAAATCTCGAGCGGGCCACATGAACCCCATGAACCCATGCTCCTTAGCTGAGCAGCCTCATATGTATGTGGGTGTGGGTGAGAGAGTGGGTCAGCTGGGTGGCTCATGCCATGAAATTAGTAGCAGTAAATAACGCTGTCAGTCGCTCGTGGGCGCAGCACAAACATATCCCTAGGGCAAGCAGGGGTGGGCAGCTGAGGTGGACCCTGGGTCCTGCTTCCTGGGTCGTCGCTGGGTTGCAAGAGCAGAGGTCCAAAGTCATTGCCGCTGGCAGCTGGATGCTGGATGCTGGCTACTGGAATTTATACTTATGCACTTGGCTCCAAACTGGCCGCAACAGAACGAGAGCAGCAGCCCCATAACTATAACCATATCCAAATGCCAGGGGGCAGCAATACCAACAATTACAGCAACATCACTAGTCCTGGCAACAACAGCAACAACGACAACAACAAGATGAAGCGGATCGCTGCGGTGCATGTGGCAAAACGATTTATGCGCTGGCAGATAGAAATCGATTGAACTGTAGTCGTCGCATCCGCTAGCTGGGGAGGTGGCAAGCAGCAAGTATGTTAGCAGCGAGTACTGATGCTGCAGCTACAGCTACAGTTCTATCTGCCCCATCGCGAGTCGACCTCTGACCCCATTCAACCCCTGCCAGCGTGCGGTGAGTGTTTAGATTGAATGTAAACTGCACTTATGACAATGAACAAGTCACTTTCCCATGCACCATTTCCATAACCCCCTCTACCCTTTAACCACCACCAATCCCTCTCTCTGGTCCATCCGCCATAGTTATTGTTGCAGCATAACAACAACAACAACAACAACCACAACAAGAATGAGCGAGCGAAAAAAGCTGCAAGTCAGAGTCAAAGTGCCACTGCCACAACTATTACAACTGGAACACAGTTTGAATCTTCCTGGCACGCACAGTGCCTAATGTATGTATTTGCCGATTGTGATCCGAAATCTATGCAAATTATCCTGGCTTCCTCGTCGTAGTTACTTAGTTAATTGTCGCATAGTAGACTCTATAAAATTTTCCGTTTCACTTTCAATTCAGATCCAGATGATAAAACTATATTTGCAGGCACTGTGTGTGCCTTGAATCAAAGTGAATTAATATTAATAATATGTTATATTATAACAAAATACATTTTTAATATTAATCAATATTATTAATAATTAATATTAACTTTTTTTCATTTAAACTAGAAAATTTCATTGAATATATTTTTTTACCTCTTTTACATACATATTCCTATTCAGTTAGAGTTTATTCGTAACTACAGTGTATAGCATAAATTTCTTGCTCGTTTTGGCGAACAGTAATGGTAGCCACTGTATCTTACTATACTATATATATATATATATATATATATATATATATATAGAACTGGACAGCATACATCTGTTTTATGCTCAACCTTTTTTGCCAGACTATGGATATTATTGCCTCTGCCCCTCAGGTGACAGACACCTTATCCTCTCCCTCTCTCTCACACTCTCTCTCTGTCTCTTTCTCTTTCTCTATTCTCAATTCTGTGTTCTCTCGGCTATATGCTCTATTCTACGTTTTTATTTCAAATACTTCACTTTTAGCGTTGCTTCTTTTCCTCCACGTTGTCGTCACCGTTGCTGCCTCTTTGTTTTTTTCTACCTATATTTTTAGTTTCTTTTTTTTTTTTTGTTTGGCCCGATGTTCGGTACCGCAACGTTCCCTTGGCACAGTCGTCGCTGCAGCCATTTCTTTTTATGATTTATGGCGCTGAAATATTAGTTTTGCTTATTTCATATAGGCGATCCGCCCCCACCACCTGCCCCTCCCCAACCACGAACTCATCAAGTGTTGCTCCCACTCTATGCACTGGATATGCAGCAGGAGCATTCTCTCCATCTCTCTCTCTCTCTCTCTCTCTCTCTCTCTATGTATATATCGCTTGCTCTCTTTCTAGCTGTGCCCTGTTGGTATTGGTAGCCGTGTTTCAAGCTGCGAAAGTGGGGCATGCCACTGCTGTTGCTGGCCCGTCTTGGAGCTGGGCCACGTCTAAGATGCATACCTCATTTCATGTGTCTGGGGAGCATTTATAATAATCATAGAAGACACATACACAGAGACACAATTCCAACTGCATAGGATATATGCAAGGATAACAACCTGAGGCCAGCGTGCGATCGACTAGGATGTGCACGGCATTCCATTTAGCGCCAGGTGGTTCAAGCCAGGCCAGCATCGTCATCGTCATCGTCGTCGTCGCCATCTGCGTCTCAGTGTCTTCTTGCCACCCCAGGAAGCAGCCCCGGCCACAGTTTAGATTGTTTTGCAATTGATGCACAAATCGTGTGCGCTGTGTTAATAAATTGCCACTTGCAGCTATTTGCAGGCATGCCACAAATTGGCTTTTATGCAGTTGCAAATTCAAGCCAATGTCATACGACACACGACACACGACAGACACTCAATTGGCCGCAAAGTATGCAACAAAAACCTTGGCTACAACTGCTCTTTGGTGGCAGTTCTCGTTCCTCTTGCTGGCTCAAGTGTTTGTCATAAAATTTGATTATGGCCTCGTGTACCCAAAGACACAGTACTCCAAACACACACACACACACACCCACACACACACCTTCCATTTTCTTCTTCTTCTTGGCTGTTTGGTGGCAATCATAAGGCTTGCCGCATAAACAGCTTGCCTTTGGGTAGTATTAGAGGCTTCTCCTTTTAGTCACATTCACAAAGTCTCAGCGTCAGCTTCATTCTCATTTTCTCGCTCATTCTCTGTCTCTCTGTCTGTTTCTGTCTCTATTTCTTTCTCTGTTTCAGTTCCAGTTCCAGTTGCATGTCAATTGTCATTGTCGCCTTTGCGCATTTTTTACGCTGTTTTGTTGGCGGCTCATTAAAAACGACTCCCCCCCGTATAGCAGCATGGCAAGTGGCAAGAAGTGGGGGCATGTGGCTGAGAGAAATATAATAATGTGTAAGCGGCAAAGTTAACACGCAAGTATCGACATTAGGGGGCATGAGGCACCTGATGCAGGCACCTCATATTGTCACACCTCAGAATACAATACAATAACAGCAACAATAAACGCGCTCACATATGACATATTCAATGAGCAGACAAAGTATACATATCTACATACGTACATACTAGCATGTATGGCAACAGCAATGAAAACAAAACAAAACAAAAGAAAACAGAAGTAATCGTTGCAAGGTTGTCATGCCGTGTCTTTTCAGTTGAGGAACAGACAGGGAAAGGGGCAGTGGCAGTGGCAGTGGCAGCGACACCTGCAATCCCAACCCCCCCAGGGAGCAGCTCAAAGGGAATGCCAGGCCAACCCATCCCATGTACCAGACACAGTACCTGGTGATTGTGAGTGCGTGTCAATCGCTTGATGTGTTTATTTGCCAAAAGCATCAAGGAGCTCCAACATGTAGACTTCAATGCCTGCCACAGTAAACCCCCCACCCGCCCCCCTTGGGGATCCAAGGGTACACGACCACGTTAAACTCATCAACAACAGCTCACAGATAATCGATGCGAGCGACAATTAGAGAGAGACTGACAGAAGCCTTCGTTACCCTCTGACTCACTGACTGACTGACAGCGCTGTTAAATTTGAATGCGAATCAGCTGAAAATTGGGCAACAGCAGCGCATCTTCTTCTTTTCCTTCATCTTGTTGCAGCCACAAAGAAAGTGATGTTGAACACACAGAAAAGCAAACAGAAGTCAAGTGCCACTTGAGGCAACTAATGAGCGGACTAATCTAAGTATTCGTGCTTATAATAAGCCTCCACACTCTACTCGAGTAGATAGGGAGGGCACTTTGAAGCATGCAGATAAATATAAAATATCTGAAAATAGATAATACTCGAAAGTAGCACATTCGACAATAGATACTGCTCTGCAAATATACAATAATCGTATAATAAAAAAATCTGATAAAAGCAACTACTCGCAGTATAAGATATCTGCGAATAGTTATAGCTCACAAAATACTCTCTTATGGGATGACGAATAGTTGTCACATTATTCAGACCGATCCTTAGCACTGTCAAATAATAGCTTTTCATAAATCTGCTGATAATAATGTATTGTATTTATTCCGACAAATATGAAATGATGCAACGCCTCAGATAATGGCTCAACACTTGTCATGTCTGAAAATGCGCAAGTATCTTCGATCATCGATAGGTAATATAATCGGAGCTGGAAGTGGGTCGAAATTGATGATGTGAAATGAAATGTAATGTAATTTTATGACTCATTATGCCGTACGCTTACGCACAGTCAAGCTGCCACCAGTACTCGTTTCAAAACGAATCCGAGCACGAATACAAAAACGAATATAAAAAGACGAGCACGAGCACGAATACGAATGAATACAAGCAGACGAGTATTCAGAGAGATAAGCACGAGTCAAAAAACAATGAGCAGTGAGGTATGGCAGGCATGTGAAATGAGCTCTGTCAGAGAGTATCTGCTCTGCATTTGTTGGCTTCTTGCCACATTTTGTGGACGGTGTCAATATGGTGGGTATATATACTGGTCTATGTATGTATATACCGACATTCAGACACCCTTCCCCTCTCATCAACATGACAAAACCTTCTTGACAGTTAAAACTCTGCAACACCCTACTCCTACCCCCCCTCAACCCACCCCTAAAGTTCTCCCTTCACCTATGCTGCACACACACACTCATTCAATACACTCTCCGGTGTTTATTTGGCTTATTTATTTCCTGTCGTTGGGGTCGTCGTTTTACTTTTACTTTCAATACAATTGCCGTTTGCCGTGTGCCAAAGACACTCGTGCGGCTTTTGACGTCATGTGCGCCTCCCCTCAAAATCACCAACAGCGCCTGCCCCCAGCCCCAGCCCCAACTCCAGCGCTAAACAACCCACCTTAGCAGTAGGCATGACTGCCTCAAATGGCGGGGGACCATGTCTATTTAAATCGCAGAGAAATCAATTTCGGATTCGCGTTTTATGCACAAGGCAAACATAAAATGTTGCGCATGAAGTGCGTTATCACCCCCACCACCCCCTACCGTGCCCAACATCACACCCCTCACCGAATACCCTAGCCGCCCAAACATCCCACATATTTATAAGGCATTGGTAAACGCGAGAAAGGAGAATAAACGCATAAAGGAGCCACTGGCTCCACATCCTGATGCATTCACATTAAGCCACTCGGCATGGCAAAGCATACACTGTTGACAATTGAAATGCGATGTGTGCGCTCGTGTGTGTGTCCCTGCGTGTGTGTGTGTGTGTATCTGTGTGTGTATCTGTGGGTGTTTGTTTGATTGCAAGATTCCGTTTCAATATGTAGACGACAGAGGCGGCGACTTAAAAGGGATTTCCATGGCATATATTTGGTTTATCCTGGCAGCACTGTCTTTGAAAATAGGTTTAACAAACGGTTGAAAATTCAGTTCTTGTCAACTTTGAGATGCCATAACTTGGCCACAATTTAACCGAATATAAATATTTCTGCATTTCTGTCAATGGTTTTGATACAAGTTTAAATCTGCATCAAAAATTTTTACTTGCTGGCACTTTTAAATTTTCGACTATATTTTGGTCAATTTTGCATACTAACCCCTTGATAAAAGTCAAAAAAAGTGAATATTGAAAATTCAAAATTTTTTGTGTCCAATCGATTTCTGGCATCAAAATAGGTATAAAAAAACTTTACCGCACTTGATTTGCAGCGATATTTTAGAAAATATGGCCAAAATACTGAAAAATCCGCTAAAAATAGCTTTTTGAGCAAAACATGAAATTTTTCTCATCTTTGAGAAGCCATAACTTTTCCAATCCTTAACCGATTTTGAATATTGTTGCATTTCTAGATAATACATCAATCAGATTTTAAGTCGGTATCAAAGGTTCATTACATGTTCTGGAAAATATGCCAAGGAAATTTAAAGATTGCAATAAACTCGTTTTTTATATAAAAATTGATACATTTGGAACTTTGAGAAGCCATAACTTTGGTAAAAATTATCCAATATAAAAAATTTTTGCATTTCTGTCAATGGTTTTGATACAAGTTTAAATCTGCATCAAAAATTTTTACTTGCTGGCACTTTTAAATTTTCGACTATATTTTGGTCAATTTTGCATACTAACCCCTTGATAAAAGTCAAAAAAAGTGAATATTGAAAATTCAAAATTTTTTGTGTCCAATCGATTTCTGGCATCAAAATAGGTATAAAAAAACTTTACCGCACTTGATTTGCAGCGATATTTTAGAAAATATGGCCAAAATACTGAAAAATCCGCTAAAAATAGCTTTTTGAGCAAAACATGAAATTTTTCTCATCTTTGAGAAGCCATAACTTTTCCAATCCTTAACCGATTTTGAATATTGTTGCATTTCTAGCTAATACATTAATCAGATTTTAAGTCGGTATCGAAGGTTCATTACATGTTCTGGAAAATATGCCAAGGAAATTTAAAGATTGCAATAAACTCGTTTTTTATAGAAAAATTGATACATTTGGAACTTTGAGAAGCCATAACTTTGGTAAAAATTATCCAATATAAAAAATTTTTGCATTTCTGTCAATGGTTTTGATACAAGTTTAAATCTGCATCAAAAATTTTTACTTGTTGGCACTTTTAAATTTTCGACTATATTTTGCTAAATTTTGCATACTAAAGACTTGTTAACAAGTCAAAAAAAGTGAATATTGAAAATTCGAAATTTTTTGCGTCCAATCGATTTCTGGCATCAAAAAAGATATAAAAAAACTTTACCGCACTTGATTTGCAGCGATATTTTAGAAAATATGGCCAAAATACTGAAAAATCGGCTAAAAATACCCTTTTGAGCAAAACATGAAATTTGTCTCATCTTTAAGAAGCCATAACTTTTCCAATCCTAAACCGATTTTGAATATTGTTGCATTTCTAGCTAATACATTAATCAGATTTTAAGTCGGTATCGAAGGTTCATTACATGTTCTGGAAAATATGCCAAGGAAATTTAAAGATTGCAATAAACTCGTTTTTTATAGAAAAATTGATACATTTGGAACTTTGAGAAGCCATAACTTTGGTAAAAATTATCCAATTTTAAAAATTTTTGCATTTCTGTCAATGGTTTTGATACAAGTTTAAATCTGCATCAAAAATTTTTACTTGTTGGCACTTTTAAATTTTCGACTATATTTTGGTCAATTTTGCATACTAACCACTTGTTAACAAGTCAAAAAAAGTGAATATTGAAAATTCGAAATTTTTTGCGTCCAATCTATTTCTGGCATCAAAAAAGTTATAAAAAAACTTTACCGCACTTGATTTGCAGCGATATTTTAGAAAATATGGCCAAAATACTGAAAAATCCGCTAAAAATACCCTTTTGAGCAAAACATGAAATTTTTCTCATCTTTAAGAAGCCATAACTTTTCCAATCCTTAACCGATTTTGAATATTGTTGCATTTCTAGATAATACATTAATCAGATTTTAAGTCGGTATCGAAGGTTCATTACATGTTCTGGAAAATATGCCAAGGAAATTTAAAGATTGCAATAAACTCGTTTTTTATAGAAAAATTGATACATTTGGAACTTTGAGAAGCCATAACTTTGGTAAAAATTATCCAATTTTAAAATTTTTTGCATTTCTGTCAATGGTTTTGATACAAGTTTAAATCTGCATCAAAAATTTTTACTTGTTGGCACTTTTAAATTTTCGACTATATTTTAGTCAATTTCGCATACTAACCACTTGTTATCAAGTCAAAAAAAGTGAATATTGAAAATTTGAAATTTTTTGCGTCCAATCGATTTCTGGCATCAAAATAGGTATAAAAAAAACTTTACCGCACTTGATTTGCAGCGATATTTTAGAAAATATGGCCAAAATACTGAAAAATCCGCTAAAAATAGCTTTTTGAGCAAAACATGAAATTTTTCTCATCTTTAAGAAGCCATAACTTTTCCAATCCTTAACCGATTTTGAATATTGTTGCATTTCTAGATAATACATTAATCAGATTTTAAGTCGGTATCGAAGGTTCATTACATGTTCTGGAAAATATGCCAAGGAAATTTAAAGATTGCAATAAACTCGTTTTTTTATAGAAAAATTGATACATTTGGAACTTTGAGAAGCCATAACTTTGGTAAAAATTATCCAATTTTAAAAATTTTTGCATTTCTGTCAATGGTTTTAATACAAGTTTAAATCTGCATCAAAAATTTTTACTTGTTGGCACTTTTAAATTTTCGACTATATTTTAGTCAATTTTGCATACTAACCACTTGTTATCAAGTCAAAAAAAGTGAATATTGAAAATTTGAAATTTTTTGCGTCCAATCGATTTCTGGCATCAAAATAGGTATAAAAAAACTTTACCGCACTTGATTTGCAGCGATATTTTAGAAAATATGGCCAAAATACTGAAAAATCCGCTAAAAATAGCTTTTTGAGCAAAACATGAAATTTTTCTCATTTTGAGAAGCCATAACTTTTCCAATCCTTAACCGATTTTGAATATTGTTGCATTTCTAGATAATACATCAATCAGATTTTAAGTCGGTATCAAAGGTTCATTACACGTTCTGGAAAATATGCCAAGGAAATTTAAAGATTGCAATAAACTCGTTTTTTATATAAAAATTGATACATTTGGAACTTTGAGAAGCCATAACTTTGGTAAAAATTATCCAATTTTAAAAATTTTTGCATTTCTGTCAATGGTTTTGATACAAGTTTAAATCTGCATCAAAAATTTTTACTTGTTGGCACTTTTAAATTTTCGACTATATTTTAGTCAATTTTGCATACTAACCACTTGTTATCAAGTCAAAAAAAGTGAATATTGAAAATTTGAAATTTTTTGCGTCCAATCGATTTCTGGCATCAAAATAGGTATAAAAAAACTTTACCGCACTTGATTTGCAGCGATATTTTAGAAAATATGGCCAAAATACTGAAAAATCCGCTAAAAATAGCTTTTTGAGCAAAACATGAAATTTTTCTCATTTTGAGAAGCCATAACTTTTCCAATCCTTAACCGATTTTGAATATTGTTGCATTTCTAGATAATACATCAATCAGATTTTAAGTCGGTATCAAAGGTTCATTACACGTTCTGGAAAATATGCCAAGGAAATTTAAAGATTGCAATAAACTCGTTTTTTATATAAAAATTGATACATTTGGAACTTTGAGAAGCCATAACTTTGGTAAAAATTATCCAATTTTAAAAATTTTTGCATTTCTGTCAATGGTTTTGACACAAGTTTAAATCTGCATCAAAAATATTTACTTGTTGGCACTTTTAAATTTTCGACTATATTTTGGTCAATTTTGCATATAAAAGACAAAAAAAGTGAATATTGCAAAATCTAAATTTTTTGTGTCCAATCGATTTCTGGCATCAAAATATGTATAAAAAAAACTTTATCGCACTTGATTTGAAGCGATATTTTAGATAATATGGCCAATATAGTGAAATATTGGTTTTAAAATAGGAATTTTTTAAACCAAGTCTTAACATTTTTAGATTTCCCTTTGTTTTATTGAAAACTTTATGATTGAGATATAAAGAAAATATTCCGTATGAAATTTGTTAAGCGTCCTCAGAAAAATCAAATCACTACGCCTCTGGCAGCTTTGAAGTAACTGATTGAGTGTGTTTGCGTTTATGTGTTATCCTTTTGGCTGTCTGTGTGTGCGTGTGTGTGTGTTTGTGAGGCTGTGTCTGCGTGTGTGAACAAAAATAATCGCATTTCCGATTTGCGATTTGTGATTAGCCTGCGATAAAATTTTTCAGCTTTCCATTAAGCGATTCATTGATTGTTGTTGTCGATCTGGTTACTGTTGTTGGTGGATGTCCCTTGATGTTGTTATTGTAGCAGCAGCTTCCATACACATGTTGGGCTCGGTCTTTGAATTATCCAGCGAATTTCCCGCCATTGTGTAACCAAGCATAAATATAGCACGGTTCTTTCAACTGAATCGAAAAGCTTTTCCTCTTCCAATGTTTGTTTACCTTTGGCAATTTTTTTTTATACTTTGCGCTTTTCACTTCTCACTTTTATGCACATGCGACGATAAAGATGATGTTTTCTTCTAGCATCAGTTTATTACACATCAGGAGCTGAGGTGGGCAGCAATGTTGCCAGGACTTGAACTGTGACTCAGATTGAAGAGCTTCCCCCGTCAGCAGCATTAGTTGCAGCTCGAATTTTCAATTAAGAATGTGGAATGTTCTTGTTGTTCTTGTTGGCAATTGCCAGACTCCCCCCGTCAGGCATTTCAGAATTCATATTCATGAGTATGAATCAATGCCCGGAGTGGAGTGCAAAGTCCAAGTGCGATGATGGGCATGGAGAGAATTTCACATCGGCCACGGGGCATTTTATCAGTGCTCGTCGACGTCGTTGAGTGTTTGGCGCCGGCATTGTGAGTGTGGGGAGGCACTGTTGCCATGTCACCCCCCAATCACCCTGCCCCCGTACCACTTCAGTGCACTCAACCTTTGCTTTGTGTTAGTGTGATGGAGAAGCGAAGCCAAACAGGCGCCAACATTATCGCCAGCAACATTATTCATTATCGCTGCCAACGCTGGCCTGCCCCCTGCAACAGATACTTGCCCCGCTTAGTTTGCCAGCATGTTGCAAGTTGGTGACATTGCAACAGATACTTGTGCTGCAGCAATTGCTGGTGCTGCAAAAAGAACTCAATGAAGCAACACAACGATAGTCGTAACTGCCCCTTGCAGCCCCTTCTTTGCCCGTAGCTCGACAGTCGCCTTTGAGCAACATGAAAGTCAAACTCTGGACAAAGTTTTCTGAAATAAAAACGAAACAGGCAACAGGAAAAGCAATGCCAACATTGTTCCCTTTCCCTTTCCACTATCCTTCCCAATCTTTCCCTTCTCCACCCATCCTGAGTTGTCCCTGCTTCAGCGTTATCCTCGAGGAGAGGCGACGTCTCAGTCGTCTGCCGGCACAAAAACTTCCGTTTCAACTTGGTAGCCAGCAATTGCCGCCGCCTGTTGTTATATCCTGGCAGCCGAAGGAGTCTCCAGCTGGTCACTGCAGCTTCTTGGCCCATACACTCTGCCCAGTCTATTGGGAAATGCAAGCATTTTGCAGCAAATGTGATTAACTAAATAAGTATATTATTTCGACAATTTATCGCAATTTTCAAATGTTTTCACGGACCCACTGAAAAAGCCATGTTTAAATTATCCTGTATATATTTTTTCTTGAAAATTGTTATCGAGTTTTAAAAGCGGATTCCGAGTAGCATGTCATCTATATAATCATTTCACTTTAAATATAATATTTTCAGGGGTCTCTCAAATTGTTAAATATACTAATAATAACAAATGTATGTATATTTAAGTTTTGTTTATTTATTTTTTAATAATTGTTGGTGCTTTGGGGCTTGAATCGGCGAATCGTTTCAAGACTCGCATCCTGTACTTGGACATATTGCCGGCACTCGTCCATTCCCCCAATCACCTCATTGACGCCCACCCAGTCTCGGCCTGAGCATCTGCATCCATTATCTGCATCTTCCTTGGACTCCCTCTGACAGTTCAAATAGTCAGACAGTTGCTTTCAGTTGGCTTCAGATTTTCATAGCTGGCACAGTTTGAGCCTTGCATATATTTTGCATTTATGCAAAGGACACTGCGACCACGACGTCCACATTCACATCGTCTTGCCATCGCCTCCCATACTCCTCCCGCTGTCCTCATACAAAATGCTAAATGGAGCGCAGCTTGCAGCCCAAAATAAAAGACGCAGCAACTGCCACGCCCAATGCGAAAAGTTCCAACTTTTGTGCTGAGTTGAGTGCGGTTGGTTTTTTTTTTTTTCAATTTTTTGTTTGGTGACATTTTCGTAGATTTTGCTTTGGGCCTGTTCGTTACTCCTCAATGGGGCGGTAAAATGCACCCCAAACCGCACTCAAGTCTGCGCCTGGTCTCGTGTATTCTTTGCCTGGTTTTATGAAATTCTTGGCTGACTGTCGCCATACCCCCTCGGTGCCCCTCCGTTCCCCTTGTAATTTTGTTTGGCCTTTTTTTCCCTTTTCGTTATTTCCCTTCAGTTATCAGTTTTGTTTTCTTTTTGTTATTTTGAGGTCGGGTCGCCGTACGCTGAACATTTGTGGTTAATGAATATTTCTTGAAAGTCAAGCCAAACCAAAAACTTGTATTTTTAATAGTTTGTGCAATTTACAAAGGCAGCAAAGGCAGCGAAATGGAAACACTCAATTGCCAAAGAAGGATGCCGAATATCCTGAATACCTGTCAGCCAGCTGAAATCTCTGTCAAAATGACACAACTCTTCAAACGGAAGCCATGAATATTTTCCCAATATTAAAATCGAAAGAAATTAAATTTAATTACTTTAACCATAAATTTGCATTTATAAATAAATTATTATTTAAAAAAACAAATAATGTAGTAAAATCCCACTTTGCTGTGAATAAGCTAAGAAATATTTTTTAAAGAGAATTACAATTTTACATATGAATCGAGTTGATAAATGTGAAACAAGCGCCTGATAATGATAAAGAGATACTCGTTGAATAAAACCAGACTGAAACTGGAGAGCAGTATTTCTGATATGACTTAATATGTAAGAGAATAACACTGATAAAATAAGACAAAGAGCACACAACAGAGAGAGAGAGAGAGAGAGAGAGAGAGAGAGAGAGACATCAAAAGAGAGATAGAGACAGAGAGCGAGAAAGAGAGAGAGAGACCAACTACTAATCAAGTTACAATTGCGATTCAGTTGAAGATCACGACAATCACAAATTGCAACGAGTATTCGTTTGTCAATCGAGTATTCAATTTATGCGCATTCAAATGTGTTAATAATGTTGTCAAGATACTGGTACTGTACTCACTGCGAATCGATTCGGTATTGTGATATGAAAAATAATCCAAGTTTGGTTTAGTGCCCCCAACCAAAAATGAAAGCTCTGTCTTATTGCCGTCAATCAATAAAGATATTCATACTATCCGTACTTTGATTGTAAAACTATTGTAAAACTATTCGCTCGAGGTTTTCCACCCGAATGTCAATCATAATGTTTAATGATCGTATATAGTATGTATAGTGAGTGTGAGTGTGTGAGTAAGATAACTTGACACTCACTTCTCTCCTCACTCTCTCTCTC
The DNA here is from genome assembly GCA_018150725.1 of Drosophila quadrilineata. NCBI lineage: Eukaryota > Metazoa > Arthropoda > Insecta > Diptera > Drosophilidae > Drosophila > Drosophila quadrilineata. Next base: position 12,796,231 of record JAECWN010000432.1, read on the forward strand.
TCTCTCTCTCGCTCTCGCTGTCTCCCTCTCTGGCGGAAAATTGCAACAATATGTTTTGTAATCGTGATCTCTGATGAATGGGAGAGCTCCGAGCTGTGACGGACTTTTCCCATTACAACTCAAGTGAACTAAGCAAAATGTAAATCGTTGAGAAAAATAGAAAGACAGAGAGAGAGAGAAAGAGAGAGAGAGCGATTAAAATCGAAATATATATTTATTATAGACTTAGCCAACATTGATAGTGAGTTCCGATTGAATCTCGATTCTCGACTAGTGTCTGCTTGCATTGCAATAATTAGTTGATTGTTAGCAACTGAGGCTGCAGCTACAGAACTTGTCTCTCCACTTCAACAACAAGAAAGAAACAAAAAACTGGCTAAGAGAAGGAGATAGAATAGAACATGCTGCTATTGTTGCTACTTCTATTGACAGGAACTGATCTGGGCACACCGCAATCACAGAATGAGCTGAGTAAGTCCTTAAGTCCTCCAGCCACTTCCTTGCTCTAATCCCATGCCATACACACACAAACGCACACACATATGTATACAAATGCAGCCCCTGAGATACACTATGGCACTTGCTTCACATCTGCCTTTGGCGGCGGACGTTGCATTCGTCGTCGAGACTGCGATTTCTACGATCTGAGTATCCTGGATGGAGCGAGTCATCGGCATTGTCACTCACAGCTCAAGTCGGATTTGGTATGTCCACAGCCCAATGGCTCACTATGCCAGATATCAACTATACGTGGAGAGATGGATATTATCATATAGTATCATTGCAGATCTGCTGTCCTCGGGAGAAGAATGCACTCCCGTTGCTGGCGCCAAGAATGGTGAATAGCTCGAAGCTGGAGAGACCGAATCCTTCGATCGGTGGACAGTATTCCAGCGCCGTGGACGAGTTGCCCAAGCATCCGTATTGTGGATCAACCTTCGGCGCCAAGGTGCATGGTGGCAATATAACGGGACTCCAGGAGTTTCCGTGGACAACGCTGCTCGAGTACACAGTGCTACCACACGGCGACAAGGTCCATCTGTGCGGAGCATCGTTCATCGCCCAGCGATGGCTGCTGACGGCCGCCCACTGTCTCCACGAGAGATTCTTGGGTGATAAACGCAAGCTAACTGGGGCTCGACTGGGCGAGTGGAATAAGACATCGAATCCCGACTGCATCGTGGAATATTGGAATGACAACCAGGTGTGTTCACCACCCTACATACAGGCCACCATAGATCTGGCCCTGATTCATCCACAATTCGAAGTCAAGAATTATACCCATGACATTGCCCTGCTGAGGCTTGAGGAGCCGGTGGACTGGCGTCCATTGGACCACGTGATGCCCATTTGCTTGCCCCCTACTCGCGGACCCGATGCCGATCAGCTGGTGGGCAGTGCCGCAGATGTCTCCGGCTGGGGTCTAACCGAGCAGAAGCGAGCGAGCGATGTGAAGCGAAAGGCTAAGTTGATTATCCAGCCGCAGGATATGTGCGTGCAGGAGTATAGGAAACACAACTTTGTCCTGAATGGCGGCCAAATGTGCGCCAGCGGAGGCAAGGGTATCGATTCGTGTTCCGGTGACTCCGGTGGACCCCTTACCGTCGAAACCTACACACCCCAGAGGGATGCCTATGTCTACCTGGCCGGGATTGTCTCCTTCGGCAGAGAGTATTGTGGCCTCACCGATTTCCCTGCTATCTACACCAGGGTCAGCAGCTACATGGACTGGATTGAGGAGACCATACGCAATAACACATTCGTTGTCTCGCATCCACAGTTGCACTGACAAAGGGGTGAACAGGGGGTACTCAGAATGGAAGGGGGGGGGGGGGTGTCTTGAAGACGGGGAATTACCTTCTGTGCAGGGGCTGTTGTCATGTTGATGAGCATACATACATATATCATAAGTATACCAACAACCAGACGTCATTGTCTTGTCAACATCTTCGTCGCTGACGTCATAACGAGGCAGACACAGGTATATCCAAAAGTATTGGTATGGATATGAGAATGTGTTGGGGACACCAAGAGCATTTGATTAACTGTCATTTTGAGTGAAGCCCGCGAAGTTATGTCACAGTCAGAGTCGAACTTGCCTGCGCCTAGAATAAACACAGAGATTAATAATCTATAATATATACATAGATATAGTAGTATATGCTATGTGAGTCTATCAAATCACTCGATGAATATTCAAACAATACAGACTACCAATTACTATACATTCTTGAATATTTTGTATATCAATAAATCTATAAATTGAGTCAGAGTCGAAAATCAATGTCAAGTCAAGTAAAATTATTGATCGCTTTATCTTATGCTTCATTATAGATACCCATCATATAACATAATAATCTTTAATGAATTTGTTTTTTTTTTTGTTGCTATATTGCATATTTTGTACAGGCTTATTCATATTATATACGATATACATACTTATAAATAGTTGCTTTCCATAAATTACAATTACAATAAATATTACAAACAATCGGCAATAAATTATCTCTTATAGCTATGCAAAAAAAAAAAGAATTAAAATAATTTGTTAAAATAAGACACCGAGTGGATTCTCCATGGGATTGGATCACTTGTTGCGCACGAAGATGACGGCGCGCCGGCATCGATCACGATGATCGCGCATTTTGCCAGCCGGGCAGGGTCGCTTGACCCGATGCGAGATGAGGAGCTGGCTGGTCAGGGTCTTGCTGTTGGGACTGTAGAAGATTAGACGGCGTGCCTCTGTCGTTTGGCTGCACTGCGTCAGCAGCAGTGTTAGGATGCATCCGATGGCGAGTATCAAGCGCTGCAGTTGCATCTTCAATCTACGACTCTTGACCGGATTATTCAGTTACTATTCAAAATGCGAGTATTAAATACTATATGTATATATAAAAATATGTATATAGAAGCGTGTTCGATCGGTGTGGATGTTGTTGACTCGTCGCGGTTGCTTTTATGACTGTGCACCATACACCATGCCCGTCGCAATAGTCGTTCTCGTTGCCTTCATCATCGGTCTCGAAGTCGTCGTCGTCGTCGTCGTCGTCGTCGTCGTTGGCGTCGTCGACTTCGTATTTGTCGTCGTGGTGTCGATATCGTGTCGATAGCTAATGCCATGCCGTGATCCGATAAGATAACCGTATACTAGCCCATGCATTCCATAGCAAGCCAAAGCGAGCCATCTTGAGATAAGATTGTAAATGGACTGGGGAACGAGACACGAATGAAACTACCAGAGAGATCGCGACGAGTTGTGGGGGTGGTGAGTGGGGCAATCTCGTAGTCCCCAAGCATGTTATGGCCAATTTACACTGAAGGGGGTTATTCCGACGACGCGACAATTATTTCGCTTCTATTTTGGTGCTTTACCAATGCCAACCGCACGCAGTGAGCGAATTAGGCCGAACCTGGCCAGTGACGAAAACGCCCTGGAATTTCATCGAACTTCTATGGCGGCGCTGTGCTGACGGCGTCAGGCAAAACATACCGATGACTACTGCACCGTCATCAGCCATGGATCATTGACCAACCGAGGAGTCTAATCAGTGACGCGCCACATCCGGGCACACTTCCTGCTAAACAACAAAGAACAACAACAGCTCAAAGTAAAATCACTTTTACACTCAATATTATTTTTGTAGGCGCCCGAAACTATGCTCCGAATTTATCAATTACCATGCAAAAGCTGTAAAGAATATTTGAAGGCTTTGACAGTAAAGTCTCCCACCAAAGAGCTTTGCTACACGAACGAATCCACGAATCTACGATAAAAAAAAGTAATACCACACTTTCGAAATATATTTATGTATGTAATGGCCATATTGATAGGGAATTTATGAGTTCAGAATTCATTCATTAGGAATCACATGCTCACAATTGGCACTTTGAATGGACTAGTATATCACTCTGGGGTAGTAGCATGGTTTCTGGTTCCATCGACTAATGATCAGCAGACATATACATATGCAAGCTGAGCTATATAATCTATCATTTTCTAACTAATGACGTGAATATCAATGTCAGTTTAGAGAGGGGTGACTAACATACCCATCACTAACTAGATTTAAGAGTCAAGATTATGTATTATGTACATACTCTATAATTTTATTAGAGAGTTTTTCAATTGAATTTCTTACATTATAATGTGATCAACAAATCTTTATAGGAATTCAGAAGTTAAGAGACACGTCGCCTTCACTTCAAGTCTGAGGATGATGCTTTAGAGATATGCCCGAAATGAATCATGGACTTCAACTTTATCATATCATTGCTTTATCCAAATGTTTAACAAACGACGATTCGTTGATCAGGTGAAAAGACTTTCATATACTTCATACTTCTCATATGTATAGAACAAATAGAATATATATTCCCCACAAGAGATACCAGAATAATTCCAACTTATAATTATAAAAAATAAGTACTTTAAGAATGAATTTTTTTAATAAAAAGTTCAATTATTTCACATTATAATTCTGACGTAGCATTGTCAAAGGCAAAGAGTGCAAAGTTCTATGCGAAATGCCAAAAAAATAAATTAAAAAAACAAAAATTGGTTGAATCAGAATAAAATTTGGTAGTGTAATCGATGAGCTTGTCAGGGAGTTGCCTAGTCACTAATCACTTCTAAGAACATTTGACTTGCAGGACTTTCGAAAGTTGACTAACACCTCTTTCACGTGTTGCTATCGACGACTACAGTATGTCACTGATTTTATCACGAATACTTTGAGCATTAAATTCATTGAAAATCAACAAATTACTGCAGAGCTCCAATATTGCTGATGATACATTATTTTTTTTATTTTAAAATAATATCAAAATCATTTCATAGATGATCAGCAAGTGTGAGTTCCAGTTAAGAGATAACTGGGGAATCTTAAAAAATTCGCTAAAAATCAAATACTTTTGTGTACTCGAATATAGTTTTCAGATCGAGATAAATTCGTTTTCCCCAATTCATAATGTCTCTCAATTCGGTACAGATTTTTTGCATACTGTGAACCTGATTCCAAGTGGTTGTTTGGAATATTAGATGACTATGGGATTCCCCCTACTCATATACTTCTTTAAGATAAATTTCGATCCAATAATGAAACAACAATCTTGTGCAAGATAATTTAGAATCATTCGCCCAAAAAGAGAAATGATACTCATAAGTAAAGTTTAATTTTAGCCATTTCCTAGAATTTCTAAAATTTGTGCTTATATTTAATTACTGTGAATTCTAGAGTTTCCTATTAAATGTATCTCCATTAGATAACGTGGAGTGCTTTTAATTGAGGTAGCTCTACTTTAAAACTCAGATGATATAAGAAATGCCACTTTTCAAATCAGCCATAGGCCATAAGAACTTTCTATAAAATTCATAGTAATGATATTTATATAATACTATACTTCTTCGATAGGAGGTGTTGTGTTCGGGACTCATGATTAGCGCGCAGAGTGTCGTTCTGTCAGATTGCGGGATTTATCGCGTTGACATAACGTAAACATTTTTAATTTAGTTGAATTTTGTATTTTTGGACTGAAATGGCACAAGTTGAGATAAGTTGTATCCAAGTTCCATATAAAGTGTTATGAATGAACTTAATCTTGTGATTTCTCGAAAGTGAAGATAATGTGCTGCACCATTTTTATTTTTATTTTTTGTTTCTTTTTTTCATTTGTTGTTATTTTGAAACAATGTATTTATACTTTATTGTTTTGTCATCATTAAAGACAATTACCGAGTCTAATTAATCGATTCATAATCACTTTATTCATTTTATTGTTTTTTTTTTTTGTATTTACTTATTTTTTGATATGGAATTTACTCGGTGATGTTTAATGCTTCATTTATCAATTGTAATCGCACTCAAAATAAAAAAACTCTTGTTAAATTTATTTATGCTTGCAAAATTTCATAATAATTTATTAAGGCAAAGAAAAAAAATAATGTTGTGGGGGAAAAAAAATGTAATAAATAGTGCAACGAAAGTGAATAAATAGGAATTGTTTGGCTGTGTTTGGTGTTGGGTTGGAGAGCATTGCTTTCTGAGAGATTTAGAGATTCAATTTGACCAGTGACCAAGTCGAACACAGCACTATCAGCAGGTAGAACCATCTATAAATGTTAAACATACAATTAAAACACATCCACTCACAATTTTCATAAAATTCTCAATTAACCGCATATCATACCTGAACTATATGATATAATGCGCCGACAGTGTCCACGATGATCCCTCATATGGCACTTCTGGCAGGGCTTCTCCAGCACATGTGTGGCCAGTATCTGGCCCCGATGTATGCCTGGCGGTGCCAGGAAGATGACCCGTCGCGATTCGGTTTGTGCCGGGGCACAGATCACCACGAGGAGTAGCAAACAGATCGCATATAGAACCAGTTGCTGAACACGTTGAATCTGCATAGTTTCCACACTTCGAACTCGAACTCAAATTCAAATTCACAATTATTATTATTGTTATTAGATGTGTGTTGTCGTGTCACGTCACTATCGAGAGCTATCACGAATATTCCGAGTATACAGATAAGTTGCGTGGCAATGTGAAATTGTGTAATCGTGTTGGTGGGCGGTTGATGGTGGTGTTGGTGGTGTTGGTGGTGGTGGGCGTGTTGTCTAGGTTGTCTGTCCTACTTGATTTTTGTCTGGTACGCTCAAATGCCGGCATTTAACTGATTATATACGATTTGGGCAAGCGGTTCTTAAGTAAAAGGTGGCCTCTGCCAATTGATGATAAACTATACAGGCTGCGCCAGCCTTATGGCCCCGTTTCTCATTTTTTGCCAAAAGGAGACCCGTGCTTGGACACCCTGTATTTTGCTATATGGTGTATGCATAGAAATATAGAAATCTTATCTTATAGAGACCTCGCTACTACTATGTCAGCCGCAATCTGTGTAATTGAGTGTCTTACTTTGGTTTCTTCGTTCTGATTTTCTCGCGAACTGAGTTCGATTCTCCAATTCTCTTTCTCTCTGATTCTATCTCTCTCTCTCTCTCTTTCTCTCTGTCTCACTCTCTACTGCTCTAAGGCAGATAATGACGACACAATCAGCGGGGGTAAACCCAAATCCTTTTCTTAGATATTGATACAAATAATTGATATTGATAGTGACATGGCTATATTAGGAATATTAACAAACAAGTTATCATAAATGATAATGGCCATTTGAATTGAACGGACGTGGGTCGACTCACAACTCACAACTTTCAACCTGCTACCCATATACATATACATATACACACATATGATACATAGGTTCACATTGGAGGAGGTGTGCCTCAGTTAACCCCATTATCGATAGCGCCTGTCAATTAAATAATTGACTAAGTGTAATTAACAGACAATGAAGTTTATTCACTGGCATTTACAATATTGATTTTTAGTTTATTTATCCCTTAATTAAATATACTATGTACACATAATTTATTGAATTATTTCAGCATTCAACATACATATGTATCTCTGCCTCTATCCATGCTCTTTACCAATATTTTACTATTATTTATATATATTTTCTTTATTTACTTGTATGAGTGTTATTTAAGTAAATTGTTAACTTAATATTTTACAAAATTTTAACTAATAATATTATTTTAAGAATGGAGAACCCTGTCATGGCAAAACAATCAAAATAGAAAATACATATATTTATTTATAACAATTTGCAATTGCTTTGTTTTGATTTGTTTAGCGAATAGATTTCATAGCAATTGATTGTTTTGGTGACTTATGGATTTCCCAGGAAGTCCCTGCCGACGTCACGTTCACACTTTGCCATGGCACGAGCTCCATGTGTCGTCTCCCATATGCCAGAGATTAAAATTCACATTACCCAAAAACAATGTGACCAAGTCCAAGACAATGGCCCAGACAATGGCCAATGGCCAATTGCCAATGGGTAATGGTTAATGGGTAATGGGTAAGGTAACGAAATACTCAGATATGGATGTGAAAATAGGTGGATGAGTCAGCAGCTTGGAGTTGGATGACGTCTTTATCTTGTAGGGGGTCGTTATACACGTAACATGTTCTACTATCTTGTTTATCTTGTATCTTGTGTTGTATTGTGCTCTCTGCCACAATGCGTTGCAATTGTTATTCCTGAAGTTTCCGATAATTTCATCATGACTACGTAGACATAGGCCACAACATCTTCACGAGGGGCACGGGACGAGTTGGGCTTGGGAACTACCCCCGTGACGTACTGCGTTGACTGTTTAAAAATATCATATTGCCTAAACGTATATGAGTTCTGGATACAAATCATGATAACCAAGAAATTCAATGAACATTTAAAACTAACGCGTCGTCGTCGTCCAAAGGTCGCTACACAATCTGCAATCACATTTTTGTAATTATTCATTTGCAAGTTATCCAATTTGATATGATGGTGTCACTCACCCGACGGCATCGCTGGCGATGATCTAACATATAGCCATGTCCACATGTCCTGCCCACGACAAGGAGCATGCCCGACTGCACCGTATTATTCGATGCAAAGTAGATGACACGGGCACTGCCCGTCTCCAGTTGGGTGAGCATCAGCAGACCGAGGAAGATCGTCAGCATGAGCACCCCTAGTCCCAGTCTGTGATGGTGGTGATCATGATAGTGGTGGCCAAGCGACGGCATTTTGCGCGCATGAAGTGAACAGTCTGCGGTCCGAACAACGTTTAGCAATCATCACTGAATCCACTTAGCTGCCCTCCAGCTTAATCGCGGTGTCTTATCTCACCTCTGTTTACGGTTCACAACAGCAATACATTTGTTGTTATTCTTAGAGGCAGAAGCAGAAGCACAATCGGATCAGTCGTAGACGCGTCGCGTCGTCGTGATTATTAGCAAGTAATCTGCGACTTTTACTGAACTTGCCAAAAATGTGTTGCCCGCTTTTAGGCGCTGGCTATATTCGATCGGCAATTTAGAGCGGGAAATTTTTTTATATATATTTTGGTATTTCTTATAAATATTATTAATATTTTAAATACATAAATTTATTTTAAAAAATTTATACTTTTATCTCAATTTAAAAAAAAAAAGTAAAAGGAAAATGAAAAAAATATTTAATAAGTTTGACTACAAGTTTTTAAGTTGTTCTGCTTGTTGAAGGTTTTGCAGGTCCGATCCCTTAATTTGATTTCAAATTATTAAAATTATAAATTCTTCATTAACTGTATCATTTGAGGAACGGTTTTAAAGTCAAATCATATTATTTGTAGGTCAGAAGACTTTTGAGTCACTGCGATTTGACGATTGACCTTCTTCAAAGGGCACAGGGTATTTGTCATATATACGAATTGATGTACTCTTTTTGACTTGACTGCCATTTATTTATATTGTATATACATAGAACTACAGACGAGCATTTAATTATTATTATTGTTTAAGTAAAATTTAGTTTAGTTTATGTACACAGAAGGCGTCGTAGCAAAACAATGACAACAACAGACGACGCCTCCGGGCGAAGGAACGAGATGAGTGTCGGATGTATTCCCAGTGCACACGTACATACATACATACATACATACATACATACATACATACATATGTACATATGTACATATGTACATATGTCTGTATGTTAACATACATATGTATGTACATGGCGAATGGCGTCATCATTGACATCACTAGCGTGCGGTGGCGCCGGAGGAAGGGCGATACACACAGTTGCCCGGATCGACAGTGATTAGCTCTGTAAATTAGAGGTATGAACGGATCAGTTGGGACTTCTTTTGCTCTCTCTCTCTCTCTCCCTGTCAGCATCTCGCTCCTTGACTCTCTCTCTTTCTTTTAGTTTTTGAGGTCTGCACTAATTACCTTGGGAGGATGCACTCTTGCCGCAATTGCGTTGATTCCGCCTGCATCGGGATGGCCTAGTGTTTTGTCCATTATCCTGCGTCTGCGCCTGCGCTTGTGTCTGCATCTGTGCCTCTTCCTCTGATGTGGACAACACTGTGACCCGTTCCCGTTCCCGTTCACGTTCCCTGTCCCTATCCCGCTGACGTCGACGAGACAACGACGTGACCTGCACGACGCTTTCAGCCGGACTCCGCTCGGCCATCGAGAGCAGCACATTCTCGCTGGAGGAGTGCCGAGGACGACGGCGGCGCTGTCGCACCCGACTAAAGCTCTCGTCCTGGATGACCAGTGTGCCCGCTTTGCTGGTGCGCAGAAAGTAGCGCGGGGCATGCTCCAGCTGCTGCTCCTGCACATACTCTGGCGAGGAGTGGCGACCGCGCGACATGCTAAACCGCTCCAATATGGAACGCTGGCCAGAGCTGTGGGAGCGCCGATAGCGACGTTTCTCGCGCGGACCCGACGACGATGAGTTCGCGGTGGTGGTCAGCGTTGAGGTGGATGGCGGCGTCGGATATGCCAACTCCTGTACTCGCTGCCGCGGCTCCGGCTCATCCTCAAAGCGCACACCGCGCAGCGAACTGGATCGCCTCGAGCTGGACGACTCCAGTGGCTGCCAATCCGGCAGCTCATGTGTGCTAAAGTCAATGCAGCTGCCCGCCACCTGCTGCCTCATCGGACTCCTCGACTGTGACCGTGCCGGTGACACGCTCGGTGTTGCCTCACCAATCTGCAGGCCATGGAACTCGCTGGGCAGCTGGGTCGCCGTCTGCCGTATGGCCTGTGCCAGATTCGAGGTCGCTGCCCGCTTACGCCTGCGGTCCGATGTTGAGGTCGCCGGCCTGTAGGTCTGCTCGCTCTGTCCATCCGCATCCAGAAGCAGGGCACCCGTGTGATCGTAGAGGAGTATGCGGGGCAACGCGATGTTGCTGCAGCTGCGCGATGTGCTCAGCTCCCAGTTCCAGTGCGGCGGCTTGCGTAGCTGCAGGCTCAGCAGATTGGCTAGTGGATCCACCGTCTCATCCACTTCCTCGTGCTCTTCCGCCTCAGCTGTTCTGCGCTGTCGTCGAGCCGTGCGCTCAGATGCGGTTGTCGAATATTGTCGCTGGGGCTGCGTTGACATTGCTCTTGGCTGAATCAGCGTTCCCGATAGTTGCCCCGTAACTCGACTGTGGCTGCTGCTGTTGCTTCCACCTGTTTGCTGTCTGTTGGCTGAGGGCACCGACGCAACGGCAACAGCAACAGCAGCAGCAACCTTCTCCGACTTTTTGCTAACCTGTGGAGAGCTCTCCGCTCTCCGCACTCTGCTCTACGCTCTGTGCTCCTCTCCTCGACCAATCCAATGCTGGCTAGTTGCCAACTTATTGTTTATATCAACTATATGATTGTTGCTGTGCTCGCTATGTATCTATAATATATGTATGTATGTACATACATATGTATATATATGTATGTGTGTTGAATATTAATATCTGTTTGTTTGCTGCCCACGCGTTGCGTTCTTAAGCACTTTCTTTCTCTCTCACCACTCTCTCTCACTCTCTCTTGCTGTCTCTCTCTCTCTCTCTCTCTCTCTCTCTCTCTGTCTCTCGTAGAGCTTTCTCAGTGAAATATTTGTTGGGGAGCGTCTTCTATTTATAGACGAGTAGAAAAGTTCTTTTGCCGCTTTCTTTCGTTGACATTTCGCTGTAAGTGCGCCACTGTGCCACTTTTCACAATAACAATAATAACAATTTTATTTTTTTATCGAATTAAAACATTAGACTCCCTCTCTCTCTCTGTCCCTCTCTCGAGATATACATATGTGTTGCTTTTGCGCTTGCACTTGTCTCTATCACACTCTCGCCGCACTCCTCACACACTCGGCATGCCGTCTCGCTCGTTTCGATGCGATCTCGATCAGCTGGTGATGTTGCTGTTGCTGTTGCTGTTGCTGCTGCCGCTTCGCATTCAATTTGCGCGTCCGCCCGCCAACGAGCGCCGTCACCAACTGTTTGGCTTCAGACTCTACACTGGGCCAAGAAAATACATCTACCCACACTATGATGCCACACTCACACATACATATTGTGTGTGAGTGTGTGTGTGTGGCAGTGGCAGTGGCAGCAGCGGTGTGGTGCCTCCAAATGAATATTGCCGCAACTTGGCATATTTCACGCTCTCCCTCTCTCTCATTCTCTCCCTCTCTCTCTCTCTCTCTCTTTCACTATAGTGCTGCTGTGGCAACATTCAGAATCTGACGCAGCACACTCTACTACATACATATGCAACAACATACATACATATGCATGTACATACATCCACGCATATGTAAGAATATATGTATAAATATTTGTATCTGCATCTATTTGAGAGATTATCTTTGTTTTTGTTTACGTTATTCATCGCCGAAATCGAGCAAGAATTTTTGTGGACTTTATTATTGTAGTTGTTGTTGCTGTTGTTAGTGGTGGACAGGCCAAACATCTGTGTGTGCCACTGTGCCACAGACCCCAGGGCTAATTCACACTGAATACTCACATGCCAAATACCCTGTACTCTATGCACCCCCGGATGGGGTATATGGGGTGGACGATGCACTGGAACATATTTGTTTTGAAAAATGCCTCATAGTAAATGAAAAAAAATTATTTTAAAATAAATGTTTCAATATGGAAATAACATATTTTTTATATGTTTTTTTTTTCGAAAAAGAAGTAAGTGAAGATCGAGCAAAGGGGGAGGGAAAAAGAAATGCATTCCCATTGGTCAGAGATGAAAATTATTTCTGTCGAATAGAAAATAGAATTTTCATTTAAAAAATTCAATCATGTTTTTCCATTTGCTGGGTAAATGCTAGTCTATATAGCTGTCAAGTACTTGACAATTACACTTAACCACTGACATAGTATTAAATAGGAAAATACTCTATCTATTTGCAACAATCTAATGGACCATTAGACAAGTCATCGCCTCAATGAGATTTCAAGCAAGTGTCTCTATTATTATTATTTGAAAAGGTGTTGAGCATGAGAAGGTAGTTCCTGGTGGATAAATACCTTGCAAGCCATTTGGTATTTTCAGTTTTATTTTTAGAAACGAAATTTGAAAATCTTCTCTAAATATAACCGAAGTCGTAGTAGGCAAGCAAGAGGCATAAAGTCAACTATATATCATATTAGTATACAGTATATACACTTGGTATCTTCCAGTCGACTACTGTCCATTCCACTCATCCCCATACCGCTCTTACTGTGCCAAAACATTGCACAATCAGGTCGCAATTATTTTACTTATGGTTTGTTTTGCTTTTCCATTTTCCATTTTCGCACTTAGCCTAGACATTCAGAATCTTGCAACACTCGCCAAATACTGTTACATCGTACATATGACAAGTGTTGGCTGCTGCAAAACAAGTGTCCACAAATAGCGACAGAGACGAAGACAGAGACAGAGACAGAGATAGAGGCAGTTACTTGTGGGCAGCCGAAAAGTATACATTGAAATTGCAGCAGTAATTGTCGGTCATAGAACAGCGGAAGACAATCTGAGGTCGTGGGGCTATCAGACCCTCTACACACTCCGAACACTCTCAACTTGTGGCTGGACCATCAAAGGCATTCCGAGACGCCACCCAACATCAGTCACTTGAGCACTGCGCACAACAACGATGCAAATTCTGCCACTGAACACACGAACCCTCGCTCTGCTTTTGGCAGTCATAGGTTGCTGCTTGGAATTGACGCAATGTGCATCAGTTGCCGTTGATGGTGTGCCCGCCAATCCTGTGTACTATAAGCGCTATCATCGCCGTCGCCCGTCCCCGCATCATGACGACCTGGACGTGTACGAGGTGAGGGAAGTGTACTTTGTGCGTCGCACAACGCCTAAGCCGAAGGCGATCATCCGCCTGACGGATGAGGAGATGGATCAACGTATACGCTGTGACTTTGATCCAACATTGCCGGAGTGTAAGTAGCAAGTTGAATTTCAATTGCAGAATTCATTTCTCATCTCATCACCACTTCGTTTCCATGACAGGCATACCGCTGAGTAAGCCGAGGGCAACTGTACCCACAACAACATCAACAACATCATCAACAACCACAACTACCACAACCTCATTGCCGCCGACAACTACAATAACAACAACAACAACAACAGAGGAGAGCACCACAAGTACCACAGATTTACCAATCTTACCAGTGTTGCCGGAGTCAGAAGAGCAGACGGAGCCATCGGAGATGGAGCCCAATGATGAGGTGGAAGCGTTACCAACGACGACGCCATCAGAGGACGGGGACTTTGTTCTGGACGCGGATGATGGTAACGATGATCCCGATATCGAAACGGATGCCGAGAACTACGACAGCCTCGAAGATGAACAGGACTATGCAGACACACAGTCCGGTGGCAGCATCGGTGGCAATGATGATGCCAGATAAATCTACCTTATGGCAGTCCAGTAAACTTTTTTGTTGAAAGAAATAATAATAACATTTTGATAATTACTATTATTATTTTTCATCAATGACAATTTAAATTTTTTTTAATTTTTGTTCTCCTGACAATTTCAATATGTTGGAGCAATTGATGGAATAATTGTCATTCGAGGCATAATTATGGCGCTTCCTTATAAACACTACACATCTGGGAGAGCTCCATCTAATCTAGATTCCTATATAGTATATAGACAGAAATGCGACAAATCAATTATGCTCTTCCTATTTCCTAAAAAGAAATGTCAACTCAGTTCGATTTGGAAGCAATTACATGGGGTTCACAGATGCCATGATAATGATATATGCTATGGAGATATATGGAGAGCTCTCAGCTTAATTGGCTTCGGCTGAGACGTAATTTCACAAATACCGATAGAGATAGAGATATACATATACATATACATATATATATATATATATATAGAGAGAGAGTGAGAGAGATAAAGAGAAACATAGTCATGGCATAAATTAGATGATATATATTTGAGAGTGACTGCCTTATCAGGAATATAGTATGTCTGACAGCCTTGACCAGCCCTGGTCGAAGCTTTGTCACAGTTCAACGTTGCGTATGCGTACTTTCCTTAGTCTCATTTATTTTGTATTTCAAATTCGCAAAAAAAGCGCAAATTTCGAATCAAGTGGCAATTGGCTCATGTTCGTCATAGGCATTGTTGTTATTGTTGTTGATCGTAAATTGAATTGAATTTCTACTTACAAATCAAGACTTGTCACACATCTCGTCTTGAGGCAAACCACAAATTGAATTAAGCGGGGTAACAAAAAAAAAAAAAAAAAAAAAAAAATCAACAAAAAATAAACACGATTTGGAAAAGGCAACAAAAGGCGTCAATTTCTCACACAGAATTATGCGATCATCCTTGTTGTACTTGTTGTTATTATTACAGTTATAGTTATTGTTATTGTTACTTTTGCTGTTATTGTAGTTAGTTGATGCTCAGGGAGCAGATAAAACGACGAATCATTCCTCGCCCGGAATCAGTCAAGCGGTCAGTTCGGTTCAGTTCAGTTTGGCAGTGAAGCGGGCGCCACAGGAACACATATCGATTGGAATATCATCAGAAATATTATTCAATATATACACTAACTGGGATCAGAAGAAGATGCGTCACTTGCATGGCACTGTGGTGATAGTCCTGCTGCTGCTGGGCACCTCCGTCAGCCTGGCGGATCTGCTCGACTGCGGGGAGACGGTGCCAAGTGTGATCTCGGATATTGGCGATAAGATGTCGGAGATGACTGGTAGTAGCAGCAGTTCGGAGCATGAGGTGCGTGATTTCTTCAAGAATGTGGGATGCCAGATTAAGAATGGGGCCAAGAAGCTGGGCGAGAAGGCCAAGGATCTGGGCACGGAGATCAAGGAGGGTGCCAAAAAGTTGGGCGAGCGAGCCAAGGATCTCGGCAGCGATATCAAGGAACGTTTCGATGATTTTCGCGACAAACTCTCCAAGGACTCGGATGAGCAAATGAGTCAAGATCGTGGCTTCCTCGCCAACGTTGAGATCATCAATCCGGACATACTCAAAGGGGAACAGCAGTGTGGACATGGCCACATCCTGGATGCTTTGGGTAACTGCAGCAAATTGAGGAAATGATCCCGGCAACTTCACTCTCAATCTTCATAATTTAATCGAGTGTGTGTGTTTCTTTTTTTTTTTGTTTTGTCAATGATTTATCATAATTGTGAATAAAATATTAAGCAATTAATGTATCTATCGATGGCTGTATCTGAAATTTATCTTGGGGCAACTCGAGTGCACTGAACCTTAGTTCAAGTCAAGTCAAGTCAAGTTAAGTCCCACATTCGGTGCTTTTATGAGCATTAAAATATTCAATTGAGAAATGCGCTTCTCTGGTGCCTCCGTGTCTCAGTGGCTTGACGACTTTCTCAAAAAGACAAAAACAAAACAAAAAAACAAAACACAACCAAGTTGTGGTCTTACTCAGTTTCGGGCTGAGTCTCTCCAGCCATGGCCAAGCCCAGAACTTGGTCTTCACTGCAAACAAGTTTCAGTCGCTTTTAAAGCCTCAACTGCAACGCACGTCAACCAAAGTTGTCCAGACCAATCAGAAGAAGTGTACAGTAAATAAACATATCAATTCGAAAACAAAGATAATAGAAATCGAAGTCAAGCAGTATCAGTATGATAACTCATGAACGTCTAGTGTTCTCCCTAATGCTTCTGGCCCTATGCATGGGCCAATTGCTGTCGGCTCCAATAATATGCGGGGATGAGAGCACTAAGTCGGCCAATGGAGAGGTCGACACCTCCTCCACCTCCTCCACCACCTCTACCGGTTCATCGAAGCCAAGCGAGCTGAATCAGTTTTTGCACAACATGCAGTGCACGCTGGAGAAAGCGAAGCCTTGGGTAGAGAATCTGGAGAAGGAGGCCAAGCGCCTGGAGGAGACTGCCAAGCGCGTTGGCCTCAGCATTGTCCATCGTGTCGGCGACTTGGTGGACACACTCTTCAGCGCTGCTGCTGCTGCCAATAGACGTCCCTTTGGCAACGATGGCATCACCAGCACAACAGTAGCCACATCAACCACATCAGGGGTTGAGACCACGCCCAATGCAATCTCTGATGCCACATCTGATGGGAATCCCAATGACAACGCATCCAAGACCGAAAAGTCAACCACAGCGAATCCATCCTCAATCAATCTTGACCTGATTGCCCACGAAATTGACGAGGACAACGAGATCATTCCTGGCCGGCCAACCTACTAACAGAATTTCGAATTTACTAAATATTATCTTAATATATATATATATATGTATTTTTTTTTATTTATCTAGTTCATAGTTTATGCAAGATATGCATAGTTTATCGTATCTGAAGAATCATTATATAAACAAAAGACCATTAAATGGACAACATGCAAGAGAATTTGGATTTAATTTTTATTTTATAATTATCTGCATTTACTTAATTAGTTTGTGATATATTGTATTGTATTGGGAAATTAATAAAAAAAAATCTAAAAATAAAATAAACTGATATCCAGAATGTTAAAAAAATTAAATAATTCAAGTGTTTAATATAACTTCAGTGAGTATTTCTCAAAATCTTCACCTAAATTGAATGCGACTGATTCACAACTTTTAAAATATTCAAATTTATTTTTTGTTTTTGTCATACTTAATTACGTTATAATACGTTAACTCATTTTTCAAAGAAAGAAAGCTATAATACGTATTTTTTTTTAACAATTTCCGAGAATCATGCGTATTAGAAAATAACATATATTTTAAACAAGAAATAAATTATAAAAATAATTCATTAATTATTATCTATAGTGCAACTGAAAGTCAATTTTCGAATAAACAATTTTTGTAATTTCAATGTTATTCATTTTCTATCATATATTCGAGTTAAACACGCTCAATTAATTTTGGGAATTTCAAAGTAATTATCACTGTCCAATCCCAACTATACGACTTGATTTGAACATATTTAAATTAACATGATGAATTACTCATTGATCGAGTACAAATATTCAAATATAGACTCACACACCACTGAGGGGCTCAGAAATCTAGTTTGCGTGTAGAGCAAATAATAAAAATAAAATAAATAAACAAAAAAAAAAAAAAGTGCCTGCAAAATCTAAGCTTGAATTAATTTCTGGAGGCTGTACGCGTTTTTTTTTTTTTTTTTTTGGTTTATTAAGATGTGAGAGAGCACGATAATGAGGATGATCATGGGGAGGATGATGATGATGATGATGATGATAGGGAGAAGACTTGAACTCATCGAATCGTTTACAAACCGGTTTCGATAGACCAAACGAGTGTAAAGCTTCTGTGAGAGTGTTCGACAGATAGACTGACTAACTGACTAACTGTCTGATTGACCGACTGACTGACTGGCTGATTGACAGACTGGTTTGCTACTCGTAGCTATGAGAGCGTTTGGCAAACGTATGCAGCTCAGTCGCATTGTGAAGCTTGAAGTGAATAGACTGTGAACATGAACACGAAGTCGTCTTTGGTATTGTGTGCCGTGATTGGCCTGGTGCTGCTCAGTGGACATGTCCACGCCGATTGCGATGAGAAGGCTGCCGATGGCAGCGAGTTCAAGCAGTTCTTTAAGAATCTCGGCTGCAAGGTCTCCCAGGGCGCCGACACTGTGGTCGAGGCTGCCAAACCCTTCGCCACCAAGATTGGCGAAAGTGCCAAGGAGCTGGGCAGCACTGTTGCCCAGAAATATGACGACCTCAAGCACCATCTGAGCACCGATGAGTCGAGCTCAACCAGGCCAGCTGGCGTCCAGTATGATGCACCCACGGAGCGAGTGCCCCTGGCGCCAATTGCACCCGGTGCTCCAGCTGAGATCACGAATAACCAGCCCATGAGTGAGCCTCAAATTTACAAACAATGCCTTTTGTTTACAAATGTTATATAATCAATATGTTTTGTTCCTTTTTTTCCAGCTGCTTAATTCACACAGTACCAAGCTCAGCTCTCATATAAATATATATGTATATATTTTTTTTTTATAATTTTTTTTCTGTATCTCCAAGATATCTGTTGCTCAATAAATTATCAAATTGAAACAAAGCAGAGTGTGTGTGATATAGAATGTGGATTTGATCGATCGATCGAACTGATCTGTATTTACTATATAGTATAGATAGCCTCGCAGAGTTGTGCTTGTTATTTTAATGAGATTTGATTGCAGTGATTTGATTTGGTTGTTTTTATAATTACTTGACACTTGTCATTTAATCATTAAGTCATTTTTCGAATTCTCTCGTTTATTTTACATACTTATTTGTTATAATTTATTATTTTAACTGTTCCACATCTGACAGAGTTTTGCAATGGCGACACGTCCCGTTGTGTTTTGTTTTGTTTTGATTTGTTTTCGCTTTTGTTTCCTCAATGTCGAGAACTGTATGGGGGGGGGGAGATGATGTGAATCGGGGAAGTTTGGAAGGTCGCCCATGACATTACTGTCATCGGGAAATAAATTAATTTTATGCGTTTTGTCTGTTTCAATTAAAAAGAGAATCCGTACAACATTTCCCCTCAAAGAAACATACAATTAAATAATTATTATAATGAGTACTTTTTCATTTTCTAATAGCAAATTTCTTTTGTTGTCCCCATATACAATTACTTTGAGTATTATTTTTGTATGATACCGATAACCCCAGAGATCAGCTAGAACCTATAGCATAGGAAGTGTATAAAAGCAGTCAGTCTGATTTGGTTTAACTGTCATTAGTGCCATCCAACATTTAATTAGGGTCATTTAAAATCCACAAAATACTAAATTTTCACTTTTGTTTTTTTTATGGTCGAAACAATTTGGAATTTGTCAAGCTAGATGAAAACAAATTGTGCCGTTTTGATGCTGAAAATTCCATGACAATTGCGCCGAATTGTGTGTGAACTAAATTGATACATATTTGTATATACGTATTCATACAAATAATTGCTGTAATCATTTCAACTATATAGAACAGTAGAAGTTGTAGTGTGTAGTCGGTCTGTCGAATAAAACTAATTGAAGGTAGACAACATCAAAAGCCAGACACTATAAACAATAGACAAAGAGCAACAATAAAAAATAAATAAAAACAATTAATGCAATCAACAGCCTTAATCTGATTTATAAAGAAAACATCACTAACAATAAATTCATGCAATCAGCAGTTTTGAAGCTAAAAAACTTAAAGGGTAAACAAAATATAAACCAAATCAAATTATCACATTCAAAGGCAGAGCTTCTCCAGTTACAAAAAACTCAGAGAAATCGTGTTTCCACAAATTTCAGATAAGTTTATATTCAACATTTTGCGCCACCTCAAAGAACTGTGGGGCGCTTTGAGTAATTCCTTGGCAAAGTTCATAGGTTATCATTACAAAGTATAATGTTCTCGAAACTCAACTTATACTTTTCATACTGTTCATACGTACTATAGTATGTTCATATGTAGGTATGTAATGAAATCTTTAACGAATTCCAAATGGTTCATAAAAGACGTTGCATACTTCTGGGCTGTCAGTTATTACATGACTTGCACTAATTAAATAACTCGAAATATCTTTTGACACACAAATATACAAATCTCATTAGTGATATGCTTTTTTTTTTTGAAAAAACAAAATCTTACAAATTTATTACCTTAGTGATATTCTTAAAATATGTTTCGTATGTTTTAAATCTAAATTTTGTATACTTAGTTATACTATATAATCTTTCTATTTTGCTTCTCTCATATCTAGCGATATTTTTTGTTTTCATTACTTTCGATTGAAGCTGAGAACAGTGTAGTTGGCAGAGATGATTCGTTGATGGATTTGGGGCAAACTTAAATTTGTTAAAGAATTGTTGTTCGGCAATATTACGTATACGCGGCGTATTTGCCGAGCAAAGTATTTATGTTGTGCACAACAACTCGCCGTGTTTGAGCAATGCGAATTTCTGTTGTCCAAATATTTGACTCGTCCTAAGTTCAACGCTGAGGATTTCATGTAGCACCTGCACCTTGTATTTCGGCTGTGTCAACACAGTTCGCTCGTTGAAAATCCGAGACTGTCGACTTTAGATTGCAGGAAATGCAAGCAAGGTATTCCCACTCCCACTCCCACTCCCAGTCCTACTCCTACTCCCATCCCCATTCCCATTCCCTCAGCAGCTTTGCAAAACATTCGACTTAGGACTCCTAAGACAATTGTTAGCTAGCTGCAGTTGTTTTCGGCTTTGCCTTGAATTTGCTCTCCCAGCAACTTTTCAGACTTCAAACAGGAGCGAAGCGACCAAGAGAGAGAGAGACACAAAGAGAGAGAGAGAGAGAAAGAGAGATAGAGTGGATCTGTGACAATGTCAAAGGAGAGGAGAAAGTAGTGTAAGAGTTGAGGTTGCTCATACGCACAGATGCCCAGCCACAAACTGCAAATGGAGCAGGCGATGAAGTTGAGGTTGGAGTTAGAGTTGGAGTTGGAACTGGATGTGGAAGTGGAAGTGGAAGTTGGAGCAACAGCCACAGCAACAGAAGCAGCATCAGAAGCGGCAGCCTGGCACTCATTACCGGCGCAAAAGTTTTTAGCCAACGTACTTTCGAGACAGGCATCTCATGGGCATCGAATTATGACACTTTTAGTGGTTTTTTGGGCCATGTGAAACTGCCGCTTGCAGTTTGTCCTCGTTATCCATACCATTGCTGAGACCATAGCTGCTGTTGCCTCTCCCAACGACTCCCCGACTGCCCGACTCCCCGACTCCCCGACTGTCTTTGTGCTGTCACTTTGCTTTTTAGAATTGTTTGTAACTTTTCTTCGATTTCAGCAGCAACTTATACGAGCACAACACACACACACACACAGACACATACACACAGAAATCATTATGTGTGTGTGTGTTTGGGGGGGGGGGGATCTTTTTTGGCAAGTTATTTTGAAAAACAATTTTTATATTTCGCTTTTAAAGTTTCTCGAAAACTGTTGCTTGTATATATTGCTTCCTGTTTTTGTTTTGTATTTATATTTATTCCACGTGTTTCTTTTTTTTTTTTTGTAGATATATGTATATTTTTACTTAAAACTTTATCAATAAAATTATTTGGCAAATAAAGGAAACTTTTGAATGTGTCGCCGAATTGTTGAAAAGACATATCAATTCCATTCAATTCGAATTTAATCCAAATACTCAACCAGACACTGGACCAGCCTCCACTCAATAAAGTTTATTCAATACCAAACAATAAATATGTAGCTACGATAAGTAAGACAATGGATCGATATACTATATATATATATGTATATGTGCAATCTCATGTGATTCGATTGGAGCACTGGGGAGTAGGAACTCGGAGTCGGAGACAACAGCTGTTAACCCTTGAAATTCTTCAGCTTGTTCTTCTTCTCCAGCGCCAAACTATTGGCGAATTGTTGATCCGCTTCGGCCTTGTATCCCTGCAGATTGTATTTTGTGGCCTGGGAAAGTATAAATTCGCAGATTATCAATATTAAATTATACAAGTAACCCATTTATGTTACATTCAGGGCATCCTTGAACTCCTGTTGTGCGACGCGTTGCAGACCCCGGAAATTTCTGCCCAGTATACGACCCAGCTCGTATCTCGTAATACTATACTCTGTGGTGGTAGTTGTATTCTGGTCACTCTCCTCACTGCTGTCTGCCTGCTGATGAAACATTTCAGAAATAAATGTATAATATAATTTTATATTGTACTATGGGAAAGTATGTAGGTTCACCTTCGTTGTTGGTTTCGTCACCCGAGGCACTCCTGTGGGCTTCGATTGCGCCGGATCACTAAACTGTTCGTTAATCTGGTTGTATATGTCGTTGAAGGTGTTCCTCGTATCGGTGTATTGCTGCCAAAGAACCACAAATAGATTTACATACTCTACTCGGTCGCTAGTTGAGTCACTTACATCCACAATGAGATTCTTCGTGGTCACCATTTTCTGTATAAAGTCCCAGAATATGCCGCGTTTGGTACGCACATGTGGCTCGTATGACGACGATGCCGCCGATTCGGTCAAGTGACCCGCATTATCGTCATGAGCCATGGCCAGTCCCAGTAGCAACAGCCAACTGGCTACCACGAGCAGCGACAGCAGCTGATTAGATCTCCCTTCTATACGCATTCTATAGATTTAAACAGGAGCAAGCACAAATAATTCGGCTCATTATTTTAGCATTAAATGTGAGTACCGCTGCCGCGTTTAACGGCAAACAAAACTATTCAGTTATTACCATTATGATGTGTTACCAGCACAAATACAACTACGTGAGCAGCAATCCCAACCAAATCCCACACTCATCCCCCTACTCATGTGTCCTGTACTGTCCTCCATTGTGCCCCATTTCAGCTTAGAGCTTAAACGAACATTTCGGTAATCACAATACGACTCTATCTCTCTCTCTCTCTATCTCTATCTCTATCTCTGTCTATACATACATACATACAATTTGTATGCAAACGTGCCCAAATAACACAATATATCCCCAGGCTGAAAGCATTTCCCCAACACCACAAATAGTGAGTAACACTTGACCACACACATTGGAACACACATTGAGCAGCATTTCGTGTTTTTAAATAATCGAAAAGCTTATCAAAAATTGTATTTGCAAATTCAAGATCAAACGCTATCAAAATTAACTATATTTTTCAACTGAAATGCAATAACTAAGCCAACAATCATCCAATTTTGAGGCAACTTGAAGATTTGGAAATGGTTCTGTTTAAATCTGCATCAAAATTTTTGTGAAATATACCACTTTTAATTTTTCGACTCTTTTGACCCATTTTTTACACTAACCCCTTGACAAAATCATGGAAAATCGAAAAAAATTTTGACTCCAATTGATTCTAGGGCTGATAACTAACATATTGCTTTTTATTTGAGGTGATTTCGATCAGTATTTCCCGAGATATGACAAAAAATGTTGCTAAAATGGGCACAAATCGCCATTTTCGAAAGTTCAGTTTTTTCTCTAAATTTGAAGAGTCATAACTTAGCCAAAAGACATCCGATTTTCATGAAATTTAGCATTTTGGAAATGGTTTTGAAGTCAGTTTTATTCTGCATTTAAATTTTTTTCCAAAATCGAACTCTTTATTTTTCGACTTTTTTCACCCATTTTTCATACTAACCCCTTGATAAAATCATGAAAAATCGAAAAGTTTATTGACCCCTATTCGTTGACTTCGATTGATTCTAGGACTCATAACTAGCATTTTGTTTTTTATTTGAGGTGATTCTGATGAGTATTTCCCGAGATATGGCCAGAAGTAGGACGAAAATGAGCCAAAAGCGTTAGATCGAATACAGATTATTAGGTGGACCCATTCTTGTTGTTTGGTTTACATTGAGGTTGATGCATTCGGAATAGCCTTAGCCTTGGCTTAATTCATGATTTGCAGGCATTCGAATGGTTATATTCATGAATACACCGATTGAGGGATTGAACTGTTGATGTTGCCCGATTGATATGAACGTATGTATGCATGTATGTATGTTTATGCGTATGTTTGCTTAGTCAAGTATGCATTGCATGCACAATGCACAATTCCAAATCAAAACTTTTACAAATTACACTGGAACACTAGCAATACTCTGAATTGGATGGGTTATTCGGATGAGAGGAGAATGTGTGTGAGGATGTGTGTGTGTGTGTGTGTGGGTTTAGTTGCAGTCGGTCAGAGGTCGAGGAATCTAACGTAACCTAGCAACGGCATAAGTTTGCTCTACCTATGCATATACATACAAATATAGGTATGCATACGAAAAACATTCAAAGACTCTGAACAGATATTGCCATGGCCAAGAAGGACGTTCCATATTAGAGCCGAGAGGCAAGTAAGAGTCATGGACGCAACCAGAAAAAGGAAAACTACTGAATCAGTCTGCAATCCTTTAGACAATCGTTGATGCTTTAGTGCAACTCAAGTGCTCAACTATTTGCCAGACGAGCGTTGCATCAACAACGGCAACGGCAACAGCAACAACAATCACGACTCCGCGATATCGAAACTAATACACGAAAACCAACAAGAAAAAAATAAGTAAGAAAATAAAAAAAAAATAGATATATATATAAAAAACGAAATAGAGCCGGCAAAATATTTGAAGTGCAAAACTTTTGCTTATCGGCAAGGAAAAATCGAATAAAACTCGAAAGGATATGTATGTAACGAAAGAAAACTGGGGGAGGTCCTCAGAAAATGCAATTGGCATATGGATATTTATCTGTTTATGAGCAGAGATTGCCCGTTATGCCATATGCTTATGCTCAATACAGCACAAAATCAAATGAATGCACTGCATTTACATATACAAGATACAGATTTTTCTAGTTCTTTGGAGACTGAGATTGACTTTCTGCCCAATAAACGTATTGCAGTTATTGCACTTGCAACATTTTGAGGTATAACAATTATGTCTGTCTGCGGGTAATCATTTAGTGGCACAAAGGTGCAGGTGCTGCCACTCCCAGGACATTGTTTTGCGGCAAGTGTTGACAGCCGCCAGTTAAAGCCAAAAACCAACTTGGCCAACAGCTGCATACCCGAGTGCTCTCCAAGCCATCATACCACCTCCACCTCCAATTTGCATTATCAAAGCTACTAGTATTACCTTCCCCACCACCCCCCACTCAGTAGGTCGCCCATTGTCATTATCACACTCCGCATTTCCGCTCTCTCCCTCTCTATCAGTGGCTGTCACTTTGTCTCTCTCTCTCTCTCTCTCTCTCTCTCTCTCTCTCTCTCTCTCTCTCCTCTTTCTCGTTCTCTTTCTCTTTACTTACCACTGTGCAACTTGAGCATTTTAATTATGCCCTAATGGCGCATAATAGCCACCTTGGTAGCGTCAGCCTTCATCTTCTTATGCTCCTTTCTCTTTTCATTTTCTGCTTTTCTGTTTCTTTTTCTTCTACTACTACTTCTGCTTTTGCTTCTTCTTCTTGTTGAGCTTCTTCCTCTCAGTACAACTATCACTGTTAGTTGCACTTGCTATACCAACTACCAATCTACTTGTGGCTGCCACTTACTGGCTTCTTGAGCAACGACGTGGTCCTTATTACGCCCTGGCGAACTTCATTGGTATCGGAATGAATACTTCCACCTACTTTTCTCTCTCTCTCTCTCTCTCTCTCTCTCTCTCTCTCTCTCTATCATTGTTTGTCTCTCTGTCTTTTATTTTATCTGTAGAACTTTGACTATTTTTCGAATAACTATCTGTTTGCCCATCTGTCCTGGCCACTGTCTTCAGGTAAATTTGCACTGGCCTGCAGAATGCCAAACCCTTTTTTCGACACTACTTCCGAACAGTCTGAAAACGGATATTTTCACTTCCACTTGGTGTACATTCGCTACCACACCCAGTTTGTCATAGAATTTTGCACTACTTGAACTTACTACCAAACTCCCGAAAACAAGTCAAAATATGCATAAAAATGTAAATTTCATAGATGGGAAAGTGTATTTCATGGGTCGTTGTGAAACTTACATTTGTGAAATTTTGGCATTTTCTGGTTTTTGCCTTTCGGTTACTTTTGTTACCAGTTTTTCGGCAATTCTCGTTGCACTTTTGTGCACGCTTTGATTATTTTATTGCCGTGCACTCCCCTCACCGAGCACTGAAGCAAACTTCATTTTGAAATTAAAAGTTTTTTTTTTTTTGTTTTTTTTTTTTTTTTTGGGCAAACGGAAAACGGAAAAGCGGCCATGGCAATCGCATTCTTGATTTTGTTTTCGAACTGGCTCATCAACTGCCCAACAAAACTTTCTAATTATATCAATGAGTGGCTGCTGCTGCCAGACAACTTCTAAAAAAGGGTGGTGGGTTGTGGGTGGTTGATGGTGGTAGAATAGGTAGAGAGTGTCGTCATCATCAGGCCAGGCTGGCAATAGTCAAAAATCAATCAATTGCCGGAACGTTGGCCAAAAATTTTAGCATGGCATTTCTATTAAAATTTGATTTCATTTCATTTGATTTGATTTGATTTGATTCGATTTAATTTGATTGCGGCGAAGATGATGATAGCAAGATGTCTGTGCAGTATGTGTTTGCCTTTCAACTTTGCAACAGACGGACAGACAGACTGACAGGCAGACAGTCAGACAGTCAGACAGACAGAGACAGAGTTGACGATAGAGAGAGATATATGTACATTCAGCCTCATTAGAAGAAGTATGGCAAACGAAGCTGACAATCGTTCATTGTTATAAATGATATAAGTGTTTATACTATGTAAGTACTTTCACACACACACACACATACATGCACACAGCAAGAGAGCGAGATAAAGAGAGTTATATGGATTGACTGTGTGTGTGTGTGTGTGTGTGTGAGTAGAGTGAAACATCAAAGTGCTTAGAGCGAGATGGCAGCTGCCGTGACAATTGCAGAGCATTTCGTTACGGATCCTCGCCTCAGCTTCGGCCCTAGCCTCATGCAACAACCCCCTCCCCGACCTCATTCCGCCCACTGGACGTGCCACGCCTTGTCGCCTCATTATGCCTCTGCATGTTAAGTACCAATTAAACGAGTCTTAAGAGCGATTTAAATGTTGACGATATGTTGCGATGCCAGCATCGATTATGTTACACACACACACACCTACACACACACACCTACACACACACACAGAAGGTGTGTCTCTGCTGAACAGTAAGTGCGAATATTATTATCATATGCCAGCATATAGTGAAAATCCCTCTGATATCTTTAACAATATTTTTTTTTTCAAATTTGTTTTAACTATATTCTAGTATTAATAGGCAAAAGAAATTATATGCCCAATTTTATACGTTAAATTTATTAATTCTTTTTAATTTTGTTTACATGTATGTACATATGTAATAAAGTAAATATATATGTAGGCCTATAAATCGATGTATATCAACATTTTTTTTAATGATATATAAATTGTTAATATTTTGTTTGAAAACTATATGTTGTTATGCAGATTTCACATTTTATGAATTTTAAACCGTTTGCATGTTATTATGTTTTGTGGTACGCCTATTTTTGGTACTCACTGTACCCACCCAGCAGGTAGCCCCCGAATGATGTAAATGTTTGACATCTTATCAACATTTATCATTCACACATACAGCATGGCATGTATATGTCTGCGTCTGTTGATATTGATATGTCTATAAATCGAACAATAAACAATATATACATATATATACATATATGTATTTATGTATTTGTGTACATATATGCTGGTAATTACGGGCTGCAGTCATAACTGCATTTTTCACTGTCATTAGTTGCAGTCGCCATTTGATTTGAACTTTGGCTATGGGACCATTTGGTTGAGTTTTGTTCTGTGGCAAGTCAACGTTGCCCCTGCAACCAGTTTGTTGACATTTCTTGCCACATTTTCACTATATGAAAATTATTGCCGTTTTTTTTTTTAAATAGGTTGACATACATATGGAGAGTCCAATGACAAGTTGGGCCTGTTGACTTGGCCAGCATTTGAACGTGGCTTAAATGCTTCAATGATTTGGGGGTTACTTCGATACATACATATGTACGTATCATATGTAGTAGAAATAAATTGTCAGTTCAAATTTGGGCGCTGCCCACAAATGTAAAGTAATAAAATGTAATTTTATTCAAATAACCTGATGGACATCCAGTTGAAGTGATCATAAAACCAAACTACTTCTGGCCAAGAGGAGCAATATTGCATAATAAATGCAGGCACACACACACACATAATGGTTTACGATGATGGCCAAAAAGGTGGCCCAAAGTAGTTACCATGGGTGTGCCATGTGTGTATAAGTATGTGGTGGGTATAAAAGTGTTTTGACTTGGACAAATACAAATAAAAAAAAAAAAAAAAAAACGAGAAGCGAGCAAAAAGTAAAATAACACGAAATTCCATTAAGCGAATGGATTCCCATTCATAACTGTCGTGGGCGCCACAAAAGTTCCCTATCTGTATCTGTATTTATATCTGCATGTGTATCTGTATCTCTATCTATATCTGTACCTGTATTTATATCTGTTTCTTTATCTACAGCCGAAACCGTAGAAACTGTTAGTGGTACTGAACTGGACGTGAAAGTTTTTATTATTATTATAATTTTTGTTATTACTAATATTACTACAAAAATCGATGTAAAGTATAATTAATGAAAATTCAACTAATTCTTTGGTGGAGAATATTTTCATACTCCTCGTGATGATATTCGTCCCTTTGTTGCCCAAAGTCGACAGTCGACAGTCGACAACCGATACAATCCGTGCTTCGCTTGTCCGGCGTTGCCTGCCACCGATTACAACCCCAACACAAACACAAACAAACACACACATACTTGCTTTTCCCCCTTACATCTATATGCGTATGTGTGTGTGAGTGTGTGTGTAAGTGTGTGTTTGTTTGCTTTGCGCAACGCATAAAGGTGACCAGACACAGTGATATGTCATTTATTTTAAGGCACGTTGGTGGCATACAGTGGACTGGGTGATGGTGTGGACGGTGGAGGAGGTAGCGGGGTGTCTGCTTGCTTTCGCCATTTGTAAGCTCAACCGGAAAATTGCTTTTCTCGATGTTGCCGTCGCCGTCGCCATCGCCGTCGCCGTCACCGTTACTGGCCACGCTGCGTTTGCTTTTGCCACTTTTTGTGCTGCTTTTGTTCTGACTTATGTTTGCAGCTCTAATGGCCGCCAGACAGCAACATCAAACGGTAAACAGAGTCACGACCAACAACAACAACAACAACAACAAAGAATATATACACAAAATAAATATGAAACAAAAAACTCTCCGTTTATGTGAATGGTTGTTTGTCCAACTGCAATTCTCAAATTGTTTGCTACTGTAATTAAATTTTGCGATCGTCGCCCAATTGATTGCGATGTGGGTGACACCCCCCCCCCCTCCCCACACACACACCCTTTTCATCCCCCATGGTACACGGGCAGCCAACAAAATATAATTGTTAATGTTATTAAAATTATTTCATGATGCCAGGAGAGCCTGAAAGACGGACGGGTCGGCTACGTGATCAGCGTGCGACGCTTATAATTCATATCAAGCATATTACGTATACGCCCCATGCCACGGCCAATGGCGCAGCGAGAAGCCATCCTTAACCTGCCAGCCACCGCCCCCGTCGTCTGTCCAGCTACGTGCCAACTGTCAGAGGCGTCTGTCTGAGCAGCCAAATATCCAAACAGCCCCACGAAACTTGAGGCCACAGCACAGAATATACTCAATAAATAAAACATATCCAAGGGAGCATATACCACATCGATACTCTCAGGAATCATGATACACTAACATTGTCTCAATGTGCGCCGCCTACTTGAAGTTTCTTATGTTCACGAAGGACACGTAATTTCTACTTAAATCTATATTTTATATTTTCAAGTGGAATTAAATATATTGAGAATTTTTCAAGTACCGCCTGCATATATTTATTTGATTTTCTGCGAATACGAAATAAGAGGATTTCAAGCAGACTTCCAAGTCTTCGCTCTATCACTTTAAGCCTTTCATAGTAGGTATTAGAATTGTTGTATTATTGTATATACTATATACTATATACTCAACTGAAAGATATGCTAATGGAAGTCTCGTGTACAATAATTGAAATGATTTACGCTTGTCAAGAGTAAGTTGGG
Organism: Drosophila quadrilineata; assembly: GCA_018150725.1. Lineage (NCBI taxonomy): Eukaryota > Metazoa > Arthropoda > Insecta > Diptera > Drosophilidae > Drosophila > Drosophila quadrilineata. The sequence continues at coordinate 12,826,744 of JAECWN010000432.1, forward strand.
TAGCATGGACTGCGACAGCAACAGATTAAAAAATTACCCCTAACTTATTTTAAAAAATGTTTTCAAATAAAATGAAGACATTCAGAAAAGGATAAACAAACAATTAAGAAAAAAAAAAACACAAAATAAACTGTCGCAATTTAGTTACAGGGTATTTCCAAGCAGTCGATATGCCAACGAAAGCCATAAAAAACTAAAAGCAAATGGGGGTACAACACAATCAGTTAGGCCAAGTCAAGCTCAGTCGCAGCCGCATGTTTGGCCTTGACTTCGACACTCGGCCAGTCCAAAAGCCAAAATAACAAAAAACAATAACAATTTATTAAGAAACGCCGAAATACAAAATTCAAAACAAAAAAGACTTGTCGAGTTGATAGACGATGACTCGGAAGACGCTAAATGTGCCGAGGTCAATGAGTTGCTGTACAGGTATATCATTCGTCAGTAGTTTTGAGGCTTGGCCATAACAATATTTAAAGTTGATCGAATGACGACAACCGAAAGTGAAAACTATTACCAAATTGAATTGGCCAAAAGTATTTTGGGCCAATTTGCGGCTGGATATTTGAATTGCTATTTCACGCTTGCCATTTGCAATCACTTAAAATCTATTATCTTCTTCGGGCTGAACTTGCACGACTCTCAAATACCATATGGTAATTTCTGATGATTTCTCAACTGCAGGGTATCGCTCAGTTGGGTATTGCCCGAGTTTTGTGCAGCTGATTTAAAGCTAAGAAGTATCGGAGCAATTGCTTGCACTTTCCCTTATTGTTGATTGCTAATTGCAATAAATTGCATAAATTGACAACATATGTGCTTATATGTATACATACATACATACATACATACATACATATATATATGTATGTACAGATACATTTGGTAAATATGTTTGCACATAAATACAGACGAATCGTATTTATAAAGAGAATTACATAAGACATGTTTTGTATGCAAGTATTATGCAGTAATTCCAGATGGGAGACAGGGACAAGGGACAGAGAGAGAGAGAGAGAAAGATGGTGAGACAAAAAGAGAGAGGAGTAACTGCACTACGTCTCATGCCTTTCCCCTGCCCGCTCCGCACTGATGGCGAACGCGGCAATTGAAGCTTGTCAAGTGGGTCAGAGCTGTTTGCCGAAGACGAAGTCGGAGTCGAAGACGGAGTCGGTCTTGGTGTTGGTGTCGATGGTGATAACGAAGTCAAAGTAAACGCAAACTAATTTAAAATTAAGATTTAAAACGTAAATATCTGCTTAACCGATTGAAGGTCGCACTCTTACGAAATAATGCTTTACATGTCCCATACTCAACATAAACCGGTATGCAAAACATACAGACATATGCATGGTAAATAGAGAAATATGGGAAATTGGTTGCTGATCAATTGAATTGCGCATTCTGAAAATAATGTAAATTACTATAAATATGTTGGTGATTAAATATCATTATCTGTGAACTAATCAAATTAAATTCTTAGAATATCAAAGAAGAAATCAATATGGTGGCAGAAATATCACTTTTACTGTGGTATATGTCAAAGCTGTAAGGGAATACCCCCCTAGCTACAACTTCCCACCGCCCCCCCTTCCCCCCACACACACACACACACACACACACACACACTTTAATTAACATGGGGAAACAGTAGTTGATGCACATCAATATTCCTTAGAGTTGTCCTTCAGTTTGTGGCATAGCCTTGAAGACCAATGCAGGATTGTTAAACTAAATGGACTTTTGTTTTTTTTTTGGTACATGGCTGCAATTGTGGATTGACTCATTTTCGGTGTGGCTTTTCCACAGACCAAATTCATTGGAATTTCCCAGCATATCTGTGAGTATGCGTATGTGTGTGTTGCACAATCTCCTGGAAATATCAGACGACAGAGATACGAGTTGTGGTATTTGGATGCTTTCTGCTTGGCTACATGTTTACACAGCTTGGAAAATGCATTTCAGAGGTTGTTGTTGGCCATTATCGCTCTCCACTCTGCACTCTGCTTACGCATAACATACACAACACATAACAAAACAAAACACAACAAAATAACACAAAATATGTAACAAATCAAAAAAAAAAAAATATATATGTATATGGAAGATATTTAAGAAATATTTTCGAAAATTTAACACAACATAACGAGCTTTTGCTTACATGGCACTCCGATGAATTGTAAATTTTTGAAAAATAAAATTCAACTTCAAATATTTTCAGCAAAACTAAAAACTTAAAATAATTGCACTCGAACAAAAAACAAGAAAATTAAACCATTCGAAATGTGAATAAACACAATTTAAAAGAAAAGTGCGTCGCTTTCACGTGACACGCTAATCAATCAATTTGGTAAATGTAACAAATAAATAAACAAGTTAACAATTTTGTTTGGCTGCAACCGAAAAGCGACAAACCGACAAACCGACAAACAACGAATCGACAACCGACTGTCAATTCGATATTCAGAGACGAGCTCGAAAATATTTTTAGTAACTTTATTTTGGCGCACGCTGAAGAGAACTAAACACCGTCGCCATCCAAATTGTTAAAGCTCCATGCAGTCGAAAAAATAAATATAATAAACAAAAAAAAAAAAATAAAGAAAAAATACTACAACAACATAATTTTAGCCAAACAGCACTAGCCAACATCGGCGCCCGAACCTGCTGATGCACAGTGACACCTGCCGCATGCAAATGTACTGAATTCAAATTAAAAGGGCAAAAATAGCTTCAAAAAAACATTGAAACTAAAATGAGCAGTACAAAAATATTGTAAAATTTCAAAAAAAATAAAATATTTCGGTGGAGCGACTCAAACTTACGTTAAGTCAATAATTTCATATTATAACTTAGCTACATATATAAAAAAAATTTAAATGAAAATTAACATGACTGTATAAACTATAAAAAATTTAATTTATTAATTAAAATAATGTATGTAGAAATTATTTAAGTTTTCTAGATTCTTAATATTTTTTTTATTTAAAGTTGAAAAAATATATATGTATAAACATGTAATGTAATTAGTGATATTATAATATTTTAAAAGTTATTCTTAAATTTACTAAAACATTTTTTAAGTAAATTATGAACCACTGTGCGCAGTCAGTGTAATAAGCAGTGACGGTAACTGAGACTGCGACTACAACTGTGGCTGCGGCGGCGACCGCGACTGCGACTGCGGCTGTGACTGCGACTATCCCCACGGCATCCCCTGATGTTGCTCAGAGTACTGAAGTTAACAGCAGCAGCAACAGCAACAGCAACAGCAGAGCGCAGCAACCGCAACGTCAGCGCACGTCTCGTATCATAGTTACCGCAGCACGTCCCACCTGCCAAATGTGGGTAGGGGTGAAGGGAGGTGGCTGTCTTAACTACCAGTAATCACTTCAAATGCCACTTGCTGCAAATGCTGCCACTGCGGCGACTTCAACTCCGACTGCGACTGCGGCTGCGACTGCGACTGCGGGGCTGTGACTGCGACTGGTTTCTTTTTGGGTTTGTTTATTTGTTTTCTTGAAGCCCATTGCAAGCAAAGAGCAAAGAGTGTTGTAGGCATATGAAAATGTTAATAATATTTTGCAAGCTGAGGCTAAAAAGTACCCATAAATTAGGCAAAAAATAAGTTAAGCTGTTTACTAAAAAAAAAATTTTAAATATTAAAAAATTTTTATATTAATATAAAATAAAATTGTAATAAAATATTAGCAATAAAAAAGGGTATCTTCTAAGCGTATACACGTTGGTTCAAGAAAATCTAATGCAATTGCATAACTGCTGCTGCTGCTGAGCAACAAATGTCTTACATACTTTACTTACTGCCACTCACTAGTACATCGTATGTACAATTGTTTTGTAATCATTTGCAAAACCTATATACATACATACATACATACATACATACAAGTCAACATAGTCAGTTATGCAGCACAATTAACAAGCGGCCGGCCTATGACTTGGTTCAGAGATCACGCTTCAGACTTGTAATGTTCAAGGCTGCTACCAACGCTGACACATAGGTGGCGCCAGCAAGGCGTTCAACTTGTTGCGCTCTACTTCTATATAATTGACGCATTTAAGTTGATGCCAGCAAATTCCACTTGTCGCAAGAAATTCTACGAACATGTTGGATAGGCTTATGAAATATTTTTAGAAATTATTTGAAATTGCTGTACTCTAAAATTTACGAAAATATGTCGACTCAGAAATAAACATAACATATATCTGTTGAACAAAAGCTGAACTTATTCAATGCAAATAATTCAAAACAACAAAAAAAGCCTATATTTGTTAAAAAAAATACTATAAAAAATATATATATATGTATATCTAACATTTTTCTATATATAATTTTATCTAAAAAAAAATACACGAATTTTAGTAAATTTTCTATATGGCATCCATTTGCAGTGCCATGGGCACTCTTCGTGTTGTCTATGTGGGAATTGGGTTTTTAATTGCCAAGATGAACTGAACCAAGCTAATTAGGCGTCCATCGCACACTGTATTGGCCAGATAGTGTAGTCACCTGTTACATGGTTGTTGGTGTCCCAAATGGCGGATGCATCACTTTGTTGTTTTGTGTGGATTGTGTCTTTCGACTGAAATTGAATTGAATTTCCAACCGCAGGAATAACGAGCGGACTGCTGCACAGAAGGGGGTCGCAATGGTTCGGGGGGGAAGGTAGAAGAGCTGTAACCGTGGGGTAACCGCAACAAATATTAAACTGCAAGAATTGCGCATCTCGCAGTGCTCTTTGTTAGCAATAATTGCACTAATTGGACCTATTGGGGGAGACACTCTGCTCAGTCCTCCACTGCAGTCAAAACAAGTCAAAGACTTCAAAAAAAACCAAATGAAAATGTAAAAACTGAAGCTGAAAAAATATGATGAAAGAAAACTACAGTTTATACCCAAAAGTAAACTAAGCTTGGTGTAACAATTGCGATTGCAATTAACACTGCCAGTTAAAGGCTTGGAACTAGTTTCCACGACTTTCATATGCTACATATTGTAATTTACATGAATTGCAATCATTTCTGAAATATTATTTAATTTTTTTTAATAAATGTATATTTTCCGCTGTGTCTACACTGTAATAAAAAGTTGTCTACATACCTATCAAATGTAATGCCATTGTAAAGTATTATTTTTTCTAACGGTTGCTCGACTAGTATATACCCAGCAAAAAGTACAATTTGAAGTCACTTCAGTTGGCAAAATAGATATTCCAAATTCAAAATATTTCAAAATTCCCATAACAAAATGCGTTCCTTGCATGATACAAAATAAATCCTTATTTAACTGAAATTATGACAGAGAGGAATTCATGGCTCCAAATGATAACCAGATGATGGCAGATATATTTGATGATATATTTTTTTATATAAATTTACAAATATTTACATTTTACCACAAATACTCAATTGGGGTGCGTAAGTTCTCTCCTAATAAGATTTGCCATTTGAGAAATGGGTTTGCCTGTGAAAATCAAATTTTAGATTTAACAAAATATGTTATACCTGCACGGACAATGCCGCCCATATGTTGGCCAAAAAGATTGGACTTTAGTAGCATAAATGCAATGTGCATAACATAATATACAGTTGTTGGCAAAATGCCGGTTTTTGGTATTTATAAAAGTATTTTGTCGGCTTCGTGCTTTTCAATATTTTTACGCATTCGAAATCCATGCCATATTCTCAATTTATTCCCATTCCCCCCATATCCATTTCCCTTTTCCATTTTGATTGCCACCGCATGAAAAAAAGAGATGTCCGAATCCAAAAATCCAACAAATTGCTGCGTTATAAAATTAAAATATCCTTAGTTTTACATTTTTATTGCGCATCGAACAATTTGGCCAAAATACATATTTATTTCATTCCACAACGAATGCTATTCATAAATGTATCCGCAGGTGTATCTGCATCTGTATCTGTATCTGTATCTGTGTATCTATGTGTGTGCTTGCGAGTGTAATCAAATTGTCATGTGGTTGACGTATTGGGCACAATTGTTGAGCATTTAAGCTATTTTTATCCAATATTGCGGATATCATAACTGCATAACAGCAACTCTTAAATTCCAACACATTTCCGCGAAAATACAAATTAACGAAAGTTAAGCTCGGAAGTTTAACAAATTTCATGACATGCAGAGATGCATACGATCAAAAATAGAAAATAATTTTGCTATATATTAAAATAAGCGAATTATTGTTTTTATAATTCAAAAAATTAAAAAATTATAAAAAAAAATAGCATACATTTGTTTATTAAAATTTATTGAAGAAAACACGAGCCCTATTAAAATTACTACAATAAAATCCTTTTATGTATGGCCTTTAAAATTTTTTTTAAATTATAATAATATTTTCTCTACCCAAAAAAAAATTGCTAACTTTTTTTGGGAAACTTGATGAAGGATATGCAAATTCTAACGATAAGAAAATTGAATACATTTACTTATAATTTTTTTGTTTTGAAAAATTCAACAAAAGTCAAGCACATAAGTATACGCCTTAAACCGTTGACGGTCAACTAAATATCCTTAAACTCACAGATATCATAGTAAAGTTAATCAGGAGCTTCAGAGCGTCTTCCAGTGCTTCCAGTTACCAACTGTTGCTTTAAGTCGGCCACGTGCATTTTCACGCACGCGCTCTCCTTGTGGAAACTCAACAGAGTCGCAGGATATTCACCACCGGTTCAATTCAACACGCTGCAAAGGACTCGCGAGGACAGCAGCACGTGTTTTAGTGCCAGCGAGCGACTCGACTGAGATTCATCGCGAGCTTTTGGTAGATGGAGCTGGGCGAATGTCCTTTTCATATGCATTGAGTGCCGGCTTAATTTACATGGCTGAGGGGCGGGAAGGATACACGCAACCCCACGCTTAGAGATAACAATGAAAATATAATTTTAGTGCCTAGTAAAAATCCATGGCAGTGGACATCACTTTTGTTACGCTTCGCTTTGCTTTGCGTGCAGCCAAAGGGAACATAAAAGAAATGCCAACAAAAATGTGAAAACTCACACACACACACACATGTAGATACTTCCACACACATGTGCATATACATATACATATACATATACATATACATATACATATACATACACGTATACATGTACATATGTATATAATAATAAATAGTTGGTGGCACTGGGACTATATTGGGTGGTTCTTGGCTTTTCTTTCACGATTTTCCAATTGCCATTGTCTTTTTTTGTTCCTCCCTTTTAGTTTTGTTTATAAAAAAAAGGCATAGAAAACTATGAAAATGATATCGATGTGCGCGCCAGTCAAATTTAATTTCACGCTTAGCAAATTTTTCCGTTTGACCTCGTAAAATAATAATAAAAATGAATTCCTAATAAATAAGCGCAACCAACCAAGCAGCCAAAAACTAGCGACGCCTTCCAAAGGCGTTTACTACCAAAAAGGGAGAAAGGTGGCGGTTGGAAAGGGAAAGGAACGGGGGGGATACTTCTTTTGTTGTGCTCTCCAGGATATTGAGGAGTGAGAGAAATTGTTAAATTTTATGAGGTCTTTCAGTTTGAAGCAGTTTGTTATACAAATTGAAACCTGAGCACGCATTTCCAATACGTACTTTTTTTCGTGCTCTAGACTTTTTTTATTTAAATTATCTATCAAATTTTTAGCATTTCGTAATGAAAGGCAATATATATTTAATATATTTTTTTTATTTAAATTATCTTTGAAATTTATAGAATTTTGTTATAAAATTCAAAATAGTTTAACTCAAAAGAGGCTGTCTTTAAATTACAAGAATTTATAGAAAAATATATATTACTTTTTAAATGTAATATAATTTTCGTAATTTCGAAAGTATTTCCTGTATATCTCTAATCCCTGAGACTCTGCAGATTTAAGTTCCTATATGTGATCTCAATTAAAGCATCCTTCGTGTATCGCAAGGAGTTAACATATATGTTACTGGCGAACACGGGAATACACGCATTTGCCGCACATCGCGTGGAAATGCAAGAAAAGGAAAGTAGAGTTAGAGCAAGAGAGTTACAGAGAAAGAGAGAGTGGGGGGGAGTGATGAAAAAAGAGGCTGACATAAACAATGAAATTTGTTGCTCACTTTTATGAGTTCCTTCCTTCAGCACTTACAAGCCAACAGCATCAACATACTCCGCAACGGACGTCTGTCCGTCTCCAGTGTCTCCTCTGTCTCTTCGCTGTTGTCTGTTGTGTGTTGTGTCTGCTGCCTGCCGCCTGCTGCCTGCTGTGTGGTGGCTACTAGATGATTGCTACTCTCTGCTAGCTGCTGGTTGAGTCCTTTCAGCCAATTTTAGTGCCTTACAATTTTCCGCATTGTCTCCGTTTGGCGCTTATCCGCTTCTGTCGCCAGCGCTGCTCGTTCCTGGCCACTTTCACGCCACTGTCATTGCTAAGCTTAAGTTGTGGCTGTATTTTGTTGCCTCTGCCGTTGCCTGGTTAAAAGCATCTTAGCGGTGGCAAAAACTGTCAACATACACACATGTATTCACACACTCACATACACATACACATGGTGGCAACATGCATGAGGTACATCTACCGCAATGCAATGAGTCTGGCTTCTATTTCAGTATCAGCATCAGCATCAGCAGGATATCTCCATCTAGTTCGTCGTAGACATAATCTGCTACGTTTAGTTTATTGCCGGCCATTTGTTAAAACAAAAGCGCTGCCAGCCAAATGAGAGAGAGAGAGAGGGATAGAGTAAAAGAGAGTAAAAGAGAGAGTTGAGTTTATGATGCGCTTTGCTTAAAAGTTATTAACTAAATTGTATGCGCTTCAAATTGAAAGCTTCCATAGAACTTCCTGCCACCTTCACGCCCTTTCCGCATAGGCGGCAACTTAATCGTGGCAAGTGGAAAGCTATAACAACTGCAAAGGGGGGAAATGTTGGTGGAGGGGCATGCGAATAAACGATGCTCTGGGCAGTTTGTCCAGTATCTGAGCCACAGATAATAAACCAAAAGCAAACGCAAAAGTTGCAACACAATATGTCAGTGTCATTAGAGGACCAGAGGGCCACCTGAAACGTAAAGGATGTGGCAAATGGAGGTTTTGGGCGCGTAGGCGCATGGGCGTGGCCCTGACACCAAATGAGACTGAGGCGCCGTGCCTATAAATTGTGAACGGTGACACTGGACAAGTCGGAATTCCAATAAAATCACAGAAAGAAAACCCACAATTTAAAAATGTTTTGCCCGCTTTATTTTGATATTCAGTTTTCTTACCTCACTAAGATGAGTTCAAGTTCTTCAAGTTGTTGGCCAGCTACTTAACAATAATATGTAATTCTTTTGCCGTTAAAGTGTTTCTCATGAGTAATTGTCAAGATATGACAACAAAAATACTGCTTCAAATATGCTAAAATGTACTAAAATCGCACATATATTCGTATAATCATAGTCGAAAATCATCCGATTTCAATGAAATTTGTATTTTTTGTTGATATCAGTTCAATTCTGCATTTCAATTTCTAAATTGACTTTTTACCCATTTTTCATACTAAACCCTTAACAATATCATGAAAAATCGAACCCCAATTTTATGACTCCGGTTGATTCTAGGAACCACGACTAGCATTTTGCTTTTAATTTGAGATGTTTCCGATCAGTATTTTCCGATATATGACCAAAAAACTGCTGAAAATTTATTAATCGAAAATTTATTAAAAAACGGTGTAATTTGCTCTCCTTAATCTTTAAAGAGCCATATCTTGGCCAAAAATCATCCACTTTTGATAAAATTTGAAGTTTTGGAAATAGTTTTTATATCAATTTAAATCTACATCAAAATTTTTGTGAAATTCACCAATTTTAATTTTTCGACTTTTTTGACCCAATTTTCATACTAACCCCTTGACAAAACCATGAAAAATCGAAAAGTTGTTTAACCCCAATTTTTTGTGTCCGGTTGGTTCTTGGGATCATAACTATCATTTTGCTCTTTATTTGAGGTCTTTTTGTTGAGTATTTCCACAGATATGGCCAAAAACGTATTAAAAAGTATCTCAAAATATCATTTTTCGCACAATGAACCTCCTCATAACTTGGAATTGCCATAACTCGGCCAAAAATCACCCGATTTTGATGAAATTTGAAGTTTTGGAAATGATTTTTATATCAGTTCAAATCTGCATCAAAATTTTTGTGAAATTCACCATTTTTAATTTTTCGACTTTTTTGACCCAATTTTCATACTAACCCCTTGACAAAACCATGAAAAATCGAAAAGTTTCTTAACCCCAATTTTTTGTGTCCGGTTGGTTCTTGGGATCATAACTATCATTTTGCTTTTTATTTGAGGTGTTTTTGATGAGTATTTCCACAGATATGGCCAAAAACGTATTAAAAAGTATCTCAAAATATCATTTTTCGCACAATGAACCTCCTCATAACTTGGAATTGCCATAACTCGGCCAAAAATCACCCGATTTTGATGAAATTTGAAGTTTTGGAAATGATTTTTATATCAGTTCAAATCTGCATCAAAATTTTTGTGAAATTCACCATTTTTAATTTTTCGACTTTTTTGACCCAATTTTCATACTAACCCCTTGACAAAACCATGAAAAATCGAAAAGTTTTTTAACCCCGATTTTTTGACTCCGGTTGATTCTAGGAATCATAACAATCATTTTCCTTTTTATTTGAGGTGTTTTTGATGAGTATTTCCACAGATATGGCCAAAATTGTACTAAAAAGTATCTCAAAATATCATATTTCGCACAATGAACCTCCTCATAACTTGGAATTGCCATAACCCGGCCAAAAATCACCCGATTTTGATGAAATTTGAAGTTTTGAAAATGATTTTAATAACAGTTCAAATCTGCATCAAAATTTTTCTGAAATTCACCATTTTTAATTTTTCGACTTTTTTGACCCAATTTTCATACTAACCCCTTGACAAAACCATGAAAAATCGAAAAGTTGTTTAACCCCAATTTTTTGTGTCCGGTTGGTTCTTGGGATCATAACTATCATTTTGCTTTTTATTTGAGGTGTTTTTGATGAGTATTTCCACAGATATGGCCAAAAATGTGTTAAAAAGTATCTCAAACTATCATTTTTCGCACAATGAACCTCCTCATAACTTGGAATTGCCATAACTCGGCCAAAAATCACCCGATTTTGATGAAATTTGAAGTTTTGGAAATGATTTTTATATCAGTTCAAATCTGCATCAAAATTTTTGTGAAATTCGCAATTTTTAATTTTTGGACTTTTTTGACCCAATTTTCATACTAACCCCTTGACAAAACCATGAAAAATCGAAAAGTTTCTTAACCCCAATTTTTTGTGTCCGGTTGGTTCTTGGGATCATAACTATCATTTTGCTTTTTATTTGAGGTGTTTTTGATGAGTATTTCCACAGATATGGCCAAAAATGTGTTAAAAAGTATCTCAAAATATCATATTTCGTACAATGAACCTCCTCATAAATTGGAATTGCCATAACTCGGCCAAAAATCATCCGATTTTGATGAAGTTTGAAGTTTTGGAAATGATTTTTATATCAGTTCAAATCTACATACAAATTTTTGTGAAACTGACCATTTTTAATTTTTCGACTTTATTGACCCAATTTTCATACTAACCCCTTGACTAAATCGTCAAAAATCGAAAAGTTTTTCAACCCCGATTTTTTGACTCCGGTTGATTCTTGGAATCATAACAATCATTTTCCTTTTTATTTGAGGTGTTTTTGATGAGTATTTCCACAGATATGGCCAAAATTGTACTAAAAAGTATCTCAAAATATCATATTTCGCACAATGAACCTCCTCATAACTTGGAATTGCCATAACCCGGCCAAAAATCACCCGATTTTGATGAAATTTGAAGTTTTGGAAATGATTTTTATATCAGTTCAAATCTACATAAAAATTTTTGTGAAATTGACCATTTTTAATTTTTCGACTTTTTTGACCCATTTTTCATACTAACCCCTTGACAGAATCATGAAAAATCTAAAAGTTTTTTAACCCCAATTTTTTGTGTCCGGTTGGTTCTTGGGATCATAACTATTACTTTCCTTTTTATTTGAGGTGTTTCTGATGAGTATCTCGAAAAATACGAGTTATCGCAGATGCATATTTAAGATTTTTTTTAAAAAATAGAGTATTAGGTAGTCTATTAATGCCAACAGCTCGGATGTGGAGTATTCTTTGTTCTCGGCCACAAATCCCCTGGGGCCGACTTGGTAGCTTGCTGGCCTGCTGACTTGTCCAGTTGGCTGCCTCCTGGTTGCAGTTGCAAGTGGACGCTTTTAGAGAAAATTGCATTTTGAAAATGAGTGCCGGGCACAGGACATTGGTCGAAGAAGGCTATCCAGGGAACTGGTAAGGCGACGCTTAATATTTCATCTTTCATGCTCATTTGCACTTAGGACGGGGCCATGCATGGGATGCACTGCAGCGGCAGGATGGGGAGAAGTTGGACGAAGTGAACAATGGCCAGACTGCTCGGCGTGTAATCAAAAGAAAACGTTGCCGCAGGCAGCAAGTTGCACGGCGCCTTCGACCACTTTGCCGCCTTAATGCGAACGTCTTCAGAGTCGGCAACTTTGAGAATGAGGATGAGGATGTGAACGAAGACGTCGACGTGGATGTGGATGTGGATGTGGACGAGGACGAGAACGGTAACGGTAACGGCACCTGCTGCGAGTTATTTACAGTCACTGGAGGGCTCTCTCTGCGCTGGGAATCCAAAAGCCACCAACTAGCAACCGCAAGCCATGTCCTCGTCCTTGTACAGCTATTACACATCGCCGGAAGCATTTGAATGTGTTTATGTGTAAGCGTCTATCGCCCAGGTAGCAAGCTGCAACTAAAATGTTTCCGTTATTAAGCTAAAGAAACACTTAACTTTGCCAGGATCACGACAGAGCAGAGCAGCGCAGCGCAGCGCAGAACAGTGCAGGACATGCCTTCTCCGCCTCAACCTTGTCGTCCTGAACACCTCCAAAAACACCCATCCATCCACCAGGTGCTGCCCCATACGTATGCAGCATGTTGTCCAGATGGTCTGCTTTTCCACTTGCAGCACGTACTTCTTCCCCTTGCCACACCTTGTTGCCCCTCCCCCTCCCCCCCTACCAAGGTGTTGCTCTGCTTGAAGCAAATGTTAATTTTGTGAGCACAGTCGGCATAATAGCAAAGATGGAATCTCACAGCAAAGATGACAGCCCGAATCGTGCATATAGCTAAACACCCCTGAATAAGTAGTGTATTTGAATTCGAATTCGATTTTATTAAATTATACTTTTAGTAAATCTATTAATTTAAAGTCGGCCACTTGACAGTCGTTTTTAAATTGAAATTATATATAAATTAAAGAAAATATTAAATTAAATTATAAAATATTTTTATATTTTTTTTATATTTTGTATTAATTTATTGTTATTATTATGGTATTTAAATGCTCAATATTTTTTTATATATTCTTTTTTGCCAAGAAATAACTCTATAAATAAATAAGAAAACATTTATTTTTCTATAGATAGATTTATGTAATTTTACTGATTTTATTTTATATTATATATTATATTATAGAGCACATGCAACATTTCATCAATTGCCTCATTTATTTTATTTTGTTCACTATAGTAAATGAAGAATCTATATAATTTAATAAAGAAATATATTTTTTTAGAAAAAAATATTTATATTTTGTATTTTTTTTAATCATATCTTCAATTTCTTAAAACTATAAATAGCTATAAGTCGAATAATAATTTGACAAATTAAAGCATATCGATTTGAAATGTGAAAATTTGTTACAGGACTTGGCATATTCTTGGGGACTTACAATACTTGTCCTGCTGGGAATTACTCATAATACCCATGCTTGGCTTCGATATGTTGATGGGTGATTGGTTATTGGCGATGTTGGCCTCTGGTACTTGGCGACTTATCAACGCCTGAGTGGCTGCTCGTTCAGCTTTTCAGTTTTTCAGTTTTTCAGTTTTCCAGTTGAGTTTTTGGTTTCAATTTTTGCGCACTGGCAACTTGTAAATATTTCCGTTCAATTTGGCAAGCACTGAATGGCAGAAGGGGCGGGTGGAGAGGGGGCAGTATTGCTGCTATAACATGGTAACTACAAAAGCTTGCCCAAATGAAAATGGAGCTACCTCTCCCTCTCTCCCCCCTACAACACATACACAAATAAAGTGGAAGATAGAAAAAGGCAGAAAGAGACGGACATATGTATGTTAGGTGTGGGTGAGAAAGAGAGCGAATGTGTGTGTGTGTGGGGGGCATAAAGTCGTTGACTTGCAACAAAGTTCGGCCCATGGCAGTACCTAGCCGTATTCCTTCGTCCTTCGTTCGTCGTCCTTCGTCCTTATTCCTTAGCATTGAACGTTGTCGTTGTACGCAATGAGGAGTGAGGGGTGTGAGGGGTGTGAGGTGGTGTTTGGGGGTGGAGTTTGGCTGCAGTTTACAGTTAATCGTAAAACAAAATGAAAAGCGAAAACAATAAACTGAAATTCAATTTTCGCATTGTAAAACATAATTTTCTACAACTTGACGTCAGCTTGTTGCCCACCACCTACAAACATACATACCTACATACATACCTACCCTACATACATACCTACCCTACATACATATACATATACATACATACCTCAGTTGAGCTAAAAGGTAGTTAATATTTGCAGGCTACATGAGATTCCTCACCATACCACGCCCCTCCTCTGCTCTTGTTACTCCCACACATTGTATTGTTTTTGCAGATGTTGTTGCTGCTGTTGTTGTTGCCACATTCCACTCGAGTTGCGAGTTGTTTTTTGCTGCCTGCTTCCTGTTTTGAAATTTATGGCGCCGTCGTCGCCAGCAACAGCTCAGGGCAGGAGCAGTAGTTGGACTCGGAGCTGGTGCCAGAGACGGAGTCGGTGCCGTAGTCGACCTCGTATGAGTTATGCCCATTTCATTTCAACTGCTCCTGACACCCAAACCCAGGCAGGAGCCACAACGGATCGGACCTGTAGGTCCGGCATTGTGCTGGGCCCTCGTCCTGGACTTGGCTGTGGGTCTGGGTCTGCGTCTGGGTATGGGAATGGGAATGGGTCCACGTTAAGTGTTAAATTGTTTTATGTACATGTTGCACCTACATACATCGGGCTGAAGACACATCCTTTCGCCAATTTCATTATACACCAATGCACTCTATATACATAACATATTTATTTCTCACAAAAGTACAATTCAAAAATAATTATTAAAAATATATTTAAATTACAAAAAAAAAAATAGTAGCTTACAAAATTATAGTCATGTATTGACATGTATTTAATACAGATCAATATTCTATATATATATTCGATATATATATATATATATATGTAAAGGTATCTATAGGAAGTTACAGCGATATCTTTCACGGCTGCGTCTACGCGTCCAACTGTGTGTCCAGAGACGACGTCGTTGCAGCTCCTCCCCAACTCTTCTCATACTTGCTGCCTCACCCACTCTTCTTGCCACAGCTGCCCCATCTGTGGCTGTGGTTGGCGATTGTTGCCTGCCACCAAAGCGAAGTCGCTGCCGATGTCGATGTTGCTGCTGTTGTTGTTGCTGCCGCTGCACGTAGGGATGGCTGGAGGTGGTGTCGAAGTAAAAGTTGCCCTGGAGTCGACGCCTTGAGTGGATGCCGAAGCGGGCACGTCTATTGTTATCGCAACGCCCCGACCGATACTCCTTGTAGCTATCGCACTGATAGCCCACGAACGGATACTGGGGATCCATGGACTGCCTGAAGAAGATCGCTGCCGCCGAGTGGCTGCAGGCAATGGGATCTACCGATAGACGATAGGCGATCATTGGCAATCGATATACATATGTATGAATAAGAATAGTTGAGAAACCCACTTGTGTTCTGCATGTCCCGCAGCTTCATAAACATGAGGCAGTTACGTTGTGGGGCACGACCACCATTCGGATAGAAGTCGGCGTGTCCGCACTTGATGCTGGTGCCCAAGGTGCCGCCCGAGGTGTGCAACACTTGCACATACTGGGCATCGGTCTGATCCAGACGATACTTGGGCGCCACAGCTGCCGGCAGAGTGAACAGCGGTCCAGCCGGATCCAAGCCAATGATTTGCTCCACCTGCCCGCCCAGCACGGCACCGGCATAGCCAGCGGCATGGGCACCGAGGCTGTAGCCGGCCAGGGTGACGTTGGAGCGATGAAAGTGGCGTGGACGCATCTCCTCCAGCGCCACGATGATGCCGGCCACAGTTAGGCCCACATCGAATATGGACATGGAGGCGCTCTTATAATCATTCTGCGACAGATTACCCCAGTCCACGACGCATACGTTGTAGGCATCATCGAACAGCGTCCAAGCTGCCAATGGAAATTGTTATGAAATTCTGGAGAACCTCAGAAGAGAGTTGTTCAAACCTACTTAGCAGTAGTTCCTGAACCCAATCCTTGCTGCCCTGATCATTCCAGCCATGGAGGAACAGCGCCAGCTTCTTGTTCGCATCCAGGCGACGGAATCCACTTAGGTCGCCCAGCTGCAGATGGAAATGCACCTCGTCGCCCAGTTCCATGTCCGATCTGCAGTGATCCAAAGAGTGATATATGATACACAGTGATTCACTAGAGGTCTACTCCGAGCTACTTACATGGTGCGACACTCGAAGACAATGCCATAGTTGAGATGGGCACGCTCTAGACTGTTGCGGAGCATCGTCTCCTGCATGTAGCGGAATCCCTTCTGCAGTATGTCCCATTTGTGCATGTGGAAGTGGGCGTGGCTGGCTGGGAGACCGATGAGGAGCAGCAGCACCGGCACCATCCAGCCGGCAGTGGTCGTCGCATCACCACAACGTAGTCGTCTCTGATGGTTCCTCTGTGGCTGTGGCCCTGTATGCCGCCAAATCACGTGCCTGGGCATGCAGACACCTTTTCCAACCTCACTTCTCTCTCCCCTCTCTCTCTGTCTCTTTCTATCACTATCTCTATCTCTCACTCTTTTGTTGAATTGCACGATTTTCGGTTGAAGAAATGTGGCGAAAATGAAGCTCGAAAGCTGCTAAATGATAAACAGATCACAAATCAATCCAAGACATCCACAGATGAGAGCCAACAAAGAGAGCTAGAGGAAGAGTGAGAGAGAGATAGAGAGTGAGAGAGATGGGGAGAGAGAGTTTGGCACAGAAGCGAGAAACGAGATTTAGATTCGATAGGTCTGGACCGCTTGGCTTGCCCCCTGACATGCTACTGATGCCAGCCACGCTCACAACTGACGTCCAAGCTTCGTCGCTTCTAGCCTCCAGCCGGCTCAACTCGACTCGACTCCACACATCTATCTCCACATATGTATCGCCACTCCACACACATGTGTACCGCGGGATGACCCTCGCTGCCGTAGTGGTAACCGCCAAATGAGCACCGCCATCATCATCATCGTCTCATGGCTCTGGTCGTGTTCTTGCTCTGATGTTTGCACAAGTGAAAGTAAAGCTTGTAACGTCGGATCTTGGGGTTTATCTTCTCCCATACATATGCATATATATGTATATATATAAATACGTATATACCTATAAAGGAAATTGTATTGTATTTGGACTTGCGCCACTTGTCTGATCTTGACATAGAAGTTGACGAACCTCGAGTTCTCTGCAGACGGAGATAATGCCGATCAGCTGAGTCAATAGACAATAACAATATAAATCGATCGTAAACAAGAGAACATCAAATCGATATCTATGTCTCACAGTCCAATCAATAAAGTTGATCATAAACTGAACAATGGAACTTGTGAATTTTCGGTGAGAATTTCACTCAATCAACATTTCCAATTATATTGTCACATCATCAACAAAACAATAGGGGATGGGAAGTTTTTCTAGTGGACATATTTTTAATGGGTTTTCTCAGTATATTTTCCACATTTATGACAAATTGAATGATCAAGTTTTTATTTCCAATTTTTTCTTCATTTTTATGATCGACCAGAAGATCAATTAACACAATTCCTAGCCACAGAGACGGAGGCCTCTTTAATGGGTTCGTCATGAACATTTTGTGGGCACTCGCACCGACCGTAAGTTATTTGTTTTCAAATTTCTTTCTTTTCCTCTCCCTAAACTCCTAATATTTGTTAGACTGTCTCTCATTTCATTTCTGGATTGTTTGCAAAGTTTTTAGGGCCAAATCGAATATTGTCTAAGAAGGAGAAGACAAAGCGCAGCTTACGCTAATGATGACAGACCATGAATTCGACTTGAAATTCCAATCAAGAGAGAAACAAAGTCTGACATAGAAGAACTGTCGTGAGAACCCGACCATAAAATATCTCGTACACAGATTCTTAGCTGCCCTCGAAAAATGAACTTCCGCTACATTTTTCCAGCTCCAAATACATTTCACTTCTGGCGCGAAATAATTGCCTATTATATTTTTTTTTAGTATTATTGATTTTAATTTGAAAGTATAGAAAAACTTTCAAAGTTGATTACTTTCTCATGGACTTTGGTTTCCTGTCGCCAAAAAAGAAGCAAAATAATCCATAAAATATCTGATGATGTTGATGTATTCAATCACTGAAAATGCGAGTCAAGTAGTGTCAAAAATGACTGAATGCGAACTGAATTTGACTATGAATAGAATGCCATATATATTTATAATCTGATCAACAAAAAAAATAACATTTCAAATATTTACATATTATACTAAATTTATATACATATGTATTATATTCAGGCGATGATTGGACAGTTTCTCATATGTGGGTATATGCAAATTTTCATAACTTTGTATAGATATATTGTATTTTAATTGAAATTGTTGCCGGAGACATTTATCTCGTGAACGTTAACAAGAAGAAGAAGAAGATGCAGAAGAAGAAGAAGAAGAAGACTATGAAGAGGAAGAAGAACTGTGCTCATATATGCTCTGTATATTCCTTTGCTGGCTGGGAAAATCATTTGCTGGGTGTCTGCTCCACATTAATACTATACAAAGTACAACTTAATTGTTGCTCGACAATAGACGACGCAGGCTGTTTTCTCCATCTCTCCATTTCTCCATCCCTGCAACTGTACATCTCTCTTCTCTTGTCATTTAAGGCCTACTTCCTCTCTCGCTTTTCCTCACCCCGGCCTTTCCACATGCCACATCAACTGGAGTGAACGCCATTGCTTTTTCCTATTAAGCAGCATCATAATAATAATAATGTGTAATGGCAACAACAACAGCAACAACAACAGCTGCACGCAATAAGTTTGCATCTGTATATGTATGTGTGTGTGTGTGTGTGTGTGTGTGTGTGTTTTGCAAGTGTTGGTGCGTTTGGGGACGCATTCAAAGCAATTTCCACAATTTTCGTATTGTTTACTTAATTAATTTTGCACAAAGATTTTCATTTACGAATGTGTCTGTGTGCCTCTATATATGTGTTTGTTTGTTTGCTTGTTTGTTTGTGTGTTGGATTTGTTGCGGTACTCGCAGCTGTTTTGTGGTTATTACAGCAAGCCACACATACACATACATCTACTCTGGCATAGAAACATATGTAGATATACTCTCCCATACAAACAGAAACAGTTTGTACTCTCGTTTAACACAGATACAAGACGCGTAATGAGTTAATATCATTTAATGAAAACGCGCCACATGCACTACATGTTCACTTCACTTCACTTCACTTCACTTCTCCTTTCTTCCCCTCACTTCACTTCTCTTGGCACCCATGAAAGGCGTTTAAAAAGCATGCCCCTTTAAGTATGCAACAAGTTCGCAAACAACACAACCAACATACATATGTATGCAAAATGAGAGTGAGCGAGGAGGAGAGTGTCAGTGAGAGGGGGAGTAGAAACATAGAGAGAAAGCGAGCGAAAACAATTATGGAGAATTTGGTTAGAGAACTGCGACGGCGACAACAATTGAGTTGGAGACTGGTTCTCAATTTTATTGACCATGGGGAACCAGTTTATGTTGCGAACCGGTTTGCCACGAGACTCCGTTCTCAAAATTCCAAATAGATTCGTATTTGCTGATGATGACAATGTCTGGCAAGTAGTAATAAGGTTAAGGGCAACACCAATTGATTGACGTTGAACACTGTCAATCATTTAAGAGCATTCAAATCATCAATCTGTACATAGAATTATAAAAAATTTATGATTGAGTGTGGATATTTATCATTATTCGACTTAAAATAATATTGTGTTAGATAAAAATATATATTTATAAAAATGTATATTCTGAAACTGGGAGAAGTATTAAAAATTAAAAAATAAATTGTAAATTTAATATTATTGCATTTGGAAGTTTACTAAAATTAATAAAAAAATATATCCTTTCGCAGTAAAATTGCATTGTTCTTGAAGAGTCTTCTCTTTAAGCAACTTCAACTTGAAGCTGAGCATAAATTTGCTTTTGTTTTTAATGTAATGTGTGTCTATTTTGCTTTCTTTCTTCTTTTTTTTTTATCTTTTTTGATAAAGCAATGCCACGCCCAGTTTCACATCCGCCCCATATGCGAATAAGAAGCAATTGATGGCCTGGCGTTTCAACTTGTCGGCTTGTGACAACGCGACGTCAAGTTTACGCTGTGCCCTGTAGTTACATACCCATCTCCAACCCCATCCCCATCTCCATCTCCAACCTCATCCCCATCCCATTTTGATCCTTCATCCTTGTCGTCATCCACACAGTTGCAGCCTTTACCTGCCTTGTTGGCTTCAATTTGTCGTTGGAGGCGTGCCGCATAGGCGTGACTTCAGATGGAGCTGGGGCTGTAGTTGATGTTGATGTTGATGCTGAAGTCCTGGCTGACTTTGAGACAATCGTCTGACTGTTGTTATCACAGAGATAGACAGAGATAGACAGAGATAGATAGATAGATAGAGAGAGAGAGAAGGGAAACTATTTTTCCGCTCAATTGATTTTGCAATTTATTTGCGCGCATTATGCGAACTCAACAGGCATGATAGAGGAGGGGGGGGCAGGGGAGAAATTGGCAGGTGAGGGGCAAGTTTTGTAAGTTGGAGCTGAAGCTGAAGGACACGTGTGTCCTAAGCCAAAAACGACCTCTCTTTCTCACTGACTTCCACGTATTCTTTTTTTTTTTTTCAATTCTATTTACTCCCAATAATCATCATCAATGTCAGCTTCGCTGGCACTGAAATAAAATAACAACTTCGGCAGGAATACGAATGGAAGAAGACTGCCAAGTTGTTGCCAATAACAACAACAACAACAACACAAAAGTAACAACGTCAACAGGATCATTGGCGGTATTGACAGCAACAATAATAATAACAACAGCAACAGTAGCCCCTGTATGAGTGTGTGTGTGTGTCTGTGTATCTGTGTATGTTTGTGTGTGTTGTTTTGTTGTCACAGTTGCCCAGACACTCGAATCGAGCCACATACAATTGGCGACAAGGATGCTGCAGGAGAGCGCAGGAGAGACAGTTGAGTATTGAGAGTTGATGTTTATATCGATTGCTGCCAATTTCGGGAATTACAGCAGATACACAGACACAGAGAAAGAGACAGAGAAAAAGAGAAATAGAGAAAGAGAGAGAGAGAGAGAGAGAAAGTCTGAGACGAGTGTAAGTACAAACAGCTACAGGATAACAAGAGAGAGAAACTCCAACAGACTATGGGAGACACTTGGGACACGTCGCCAGTGACGTGTGCATGTTGAATTCTTCATTCCCGCTGAACTCCATCTCCCCCCTACCCATCTCCACCACATCTGTGCATTCTCAGCCCGATTCTCATGCTCTCATTGCCATATTTTTGGACAACAGCCCACCTTCTACCTCCGTCACTTTCCATCCCATACCACACTTACTATTATTTTTGCAGGATATTTTTGCAGGAGAAATAACAACAAAATGTTGCACATGCACAGGCGACAAATTTGTCGAAGATTAGTTTGCTATTTCTATTAAAAAAAAAAAAAAAATAAAACAAATATAAATATATTGAAATTTCAGCATAATTCATTAAGAATTTCGTAATGTAGCAATGCAAACGCTAACAAAAATGTGATTTCGAAATCGCTTTCAAGTGTCGCCTGCACTACTATATGTATATATCCTTCTTATTCTCGATTTACTGCTGCTTGTTGGCTTATCCTGTGACGCCTCAACTTGACTCAACTGGAATTACACAGGCAACAACACAACGGGTATTTTGGATGAGAGCGAGAAAGAGATGAACTCACCGTGAAAAAAAGAGAGCAATATTCAGGAAAGCATATCCCTACGCTGTTTCCCCTTCCCGCTAACTTAACCTTCACTATCTTCACTGACATCGAAAAAAAAAAAATAAGACAACAAATTACGTCAAATCAAATTTTTGCTGGTCCCCGTTTCTTTTTAGAGTGAGTGTTTGCGTAACGATTACAAGTAGGGTATATTTGTTTGGCTCTTTCTTTTAACTATAGTTATTTATTTATTTAATTATCGTATTATTTTTATAAATTATATGAAGTTGCCTTGAAAAATCATTCCAATAGAATGATGGACGAAATCCTATTTCCTTCGCTGTGAAAAATTTCATTTTACTTATTATTTTAGGGTATTTGCAAGTCGATCATAGATAGATAAAGACTAACGAATTTTCTGTGTGTTTATTTAACATTGTTGTTGACTGCTGTTGTTGTTGTTGCTCTTCTTGTTGTACTTTTTGCTGTTGTTGTTGCTGTGTGCGTTTTCTTTTTGCGCTGACGTAAGAAAGTGTTGCATAGTTTTTGGCTGTCATTTGTTTTTATGCGCACGTTCTCTGGCTTCATATATATGTGTATATGTATATGTGTATGTATATGCCCCCACGCACCCCTCGTTGTACTTGTCCATCTCCTGCAACATTTCAACACTTTTTGGATGGATATTATTATTATTATTATTTTTTTTTTTAAGAGAAACTGGTGAAATAGGAGGAGAGAGCGCGTGCTCAAAAAGAAGCTGACAACAAATTTTAGAAAATTGGCAAAAATTGTCATTGCTGCTTACATCATAAAAAGCATTTAAGGCTAAGTACGCTTAGCGACAAATCCGCTTGTCATGGTCAGACTACAGATACAGATGCACGCAGATACGCACACACAGATATACACAGATACAAATTAACAGAAACGAAAACAAATGCCAAACAGCAACAGCAACAGCAACATAAGCATCTCGCATAACGTTAAGCTCGAATAATTTGCTGGCAAATAGCAAACAGACTCACACACACACACACACACACTCGCACACACAAACACACATTGAAAACATTCTTAAAAATAGATTACAATGGTATAACCGTTAACAATGGTCGACCTCAGCCACGCCTTGCCCCATGGCATAGTTCTCACCCAGGAACACACGCACAAACATCCAGTTATTGAGGGGAGATGGGGTATGGAAACGAGAATGGGGTGCAGCTCCACCCCCTACGCCACCCCCTACGCCACCCCCTACTCGTGCTCCTCGTGCTCCTCCTCCTCCCACTACTCTTACGTAAGCTGTGTGGAAATAAATTCGTGGGTGTTTCGACTCGCTAAAACGCAAACAAAAATTTGCAGCTTTCTATCACATAAATAAAGTTTAAAATAAAGCGAGTAAAAAGCAGAAAACAAAAAAAAAATCGTATCTGAATCTAGAAGAAGAAGAGAAAGATGAAGTAGAAGAAGCAGCAGCAGCAGAAATGGCTGAACTCTGCAGAAATAAGCTGAACTGTGTTGAGCTGAGCTGAGACGCTGCCAGACAAGGTGAGGTTTTGGTGGACAGAGGGGGGCGTAACGTGGCGAGGTGAGTTTTTGGCGGCAAGGCGTTCGCTGCCACGCCCCAAAAAACAAACGTCATTTAAAAGTTATTTCAACGTTAGTTGGTGTTTATGTAAAAGTAGCAGCGCCATGGCCGCCACAACAGTTCCCCGTTCTCTTCTCGTTCGCCATTCTCGTGTTTAAACAAACTTTACACACACACACACACACACACACACTTGCACACTTGCACACTGGTAGTTTGGGGCCGAGTGAGAGCAAGATAGAGAGATAGTGCGAGTGAGATGGTATGCGCTGTGTGTGGCACGCACACAGAGAAATGAACTAAACGCTACGTGCTGATTACTGCAAACGCAAGGATTTCCCCACACGGCATTTTAGCCAGAGTCGCCATGGCAAGGGGGCAACGGTGGCAACGGGGGCGATGGGGGCAATGGGCAAGGTATGGGAAAGGGACGCACACCGGAATTTACAGCAGGATCTCATTTGTTAGTTTGCTTTTTGTTTGCCAAGCAAGCATTTCACGCGATCCAACAAACACTCCCAGCAAACAACACTCATATATGTATATGCCCAAAAACCCATACACACGTCTCGCCAACTATATGTTAGTTGGTGTATCTCTCTCCCTCTACGTGTGTGTGTGTGTGTGTGTGTGTGTTTACGTGGACATTGCCCGCTTAACAAAATATTTAGCAAGTGTGTAAATTTTCATGCTCAGCATAACAAACACAGACCGCAAAGACACAGCCAAACAAACATCCAAAACGACAAGCTACACCAGGCGAAGTGCGAACTTCCACACTCATGTACACACTACGCAAGTTGACTGCAGAATACCCTTTAAGAGTAGAGTATTAACTCTGAAAGTAAAACTCTAGAAAACTGGCATATCACACTTTAATTGAGGTGTTTCTGATCACTGTATTGCAAACAATAGGCAATTAAGCTCTAAGAAGAGGATTATATGCGGTTTTTTGAAAAATCGCCACTACTCGAACTTTAAACACCCATAACTTAGCCAAATGTCATCCGATTTTGATGAAATTTGGCTTTTTGGAAATGGTTTTTATATCAGTCTAAATCTGCATCAAAATTTTTGTAAAATTCGCAATTTTTCATTTTTCGACTTTTTGACCCAATTTTCATACTAACCCCTTGACAAAACATGAAAAATCGAAAAGTTTTTTAACCCGAATTTCTTGACTCCAATCGATTCTAGGGATCATAACTATCATTTTGCTTTTTATTTGAGGTCTTTTTGATAAGTATTTCCACAGATATGGCCAAAAATGTGTTAAAAAGTATCTCAAAATGGCATATTTCGGACTATGAACCTCCTCATAAATTGGAATTTACATATCTCGGCCAAAAATCATCCGATTTTGATGAAATTTGAAGTTTTGGAAATGGCTTTTATATCAGTATAAATCTGCATCAAAATTTTTGTGAAATTCACCATTTCTAATTTTTCGACTTTTTTGACCCATTTTTCATACTAACCCCTTGACAAAACCATGAAAAATCGAAAAGTTTTTTAACCTCAATTTTTTGACTCCGGTTGATTCTTGGGATCATAACTAGCATTTAACTTTATACTTTGCTCACCACAAATATAAAAATTGCGACAAACCATAAATTAATACATATTTATTAATTGATTTATGCATGTAAATTATTATATTCTGCGTTATGGCATTATTGCTGGAGTCGGTTTTCTTCGGTAACTTTTTCGACTTCCTCGGCTCCTTTGGTTCCTTTCCCTCCTTCGTATTCTTCGACTTCTCCGAGTTTTGCGGCTCCTTCAACTCTTTCGACTCCCTCGACTCTTCCGAGTGCTTCGCCTTTTTTGACTTCTTCGACTTCCCCGACTTCTTGGACTTTTTTGACTTCTTCGATTTCTTCGATTTCCTCGACTTTCGACTTCTCCTTATCCCCAGTTTCGGCTTTTGCCCGGGATCGACGTATGCTCATAATCGTGAGCCTTGCCTTGATTACGGAAACGCGATGCTTACGGGCTGCATCGAATTCGCGCCTCTGCGACTTGCTCAAGAGTCGCCTGTCGATTGTGGTATCTATGTCCACGCTCTGTTTGATCAGATAGAGGATGTCCAGGCCAAAGCTGCTCTTGTCAAACCACGAATAACTTCTGCTAACTTTAGCTTTTTTCAAGATTTTATGGATCACACCAATGACTCTTTTCTTCTCCTCCCTTGGCAGACATCTGTACTTCCGAAGTATACGCTCCTTATCTTCGTTCGTCAATGAGACTTCGGAACTGGGTTTGTACTGAGTTGAAGTCTCCAAGCCGAACCGAACTCCTTTGTAGGAGACATGACCTTGAGTGGAAGTCTTCTTCAAGGATTTCTTCAAGACCGCTTTCGAGTTCTTATCATTAGATGTAGTTGCTTTATGAGGTATTCTATTGTTGTAGTTCGGACGCCTTTTAACTGACTTCAGTTTGACTTCGGCCGTCTTTGGCATCTTTTCTAGTGCGTCAAAATAAACTATTCTTAGACGGTGGCCAGCGCGAAAAACCTCAGACCTGGGGTTGTAATACTTCAAATAGTTTTTGAAGATCTGCTCGAAATCGCTCATCATTTCTTTCACTTCGTGGTAGTAATTACACTGCACTCGTTTCTTAATAGTTCCCAGATCCATGGGATTCTTCACGACCTTGTAGTAAAGGGGAGCATTGTCCTGCACACTGTGCACTGGTTGCCAGAAAGGCTTGGCATACTTCCTGTTGCGCGCCTTGTCCAGTACCTTCTCCTTTAGGTACCGGATCTTGTTGGTCAATGACCCCTCTTGATCATCAGGACGCTCGAAAACCGGGTACACAATAGTCGGATATTTTTTCATAGCTATGCTGAGGACTCACAGTACTTTCTTTCTTATTCGGAATCTTTAACTGAATTCTGTGCAATTTATGTGAATCTTGTCAAATCTCCAGGGTTATCAACATTAAAAAAATTAAACACTTCTCAACACTGTATATCGATAGGTGAGAGTATTGATTTAAAGTACTATAATTACAATTCAAATTTTATTTTGATCGAGATACCTTATATAAAAATTTAACTGATGTTTACAAAATCAAAAATTGTTTGATTTTATTTAGTGAGTTTTGGAAAAATGACTAAGTGACTCACCGCTCAACACTCCCATTCTCGACAAGTCTGTACATTCGGTTTCATAACTTCAGGTGCAGAATACATAGTTGGCTAAAAATTGGATTTTTGGAAATGTTTTGATATCAGCTGCTTCTGCATTTAAAGATTATTAAAATTCGCAAATTAAATTTCTTTAAACTCCAATCATTTTGATTTTTATTTGATGTGTTGTTTATGAGTATTTCCAGAGATATGGCCAAAAATGTGTTAAAAATATTATTATGGCAAATTTGGCACAATGAACCACCTCATATCTTTCGATTGCCATAATTCGGCCAAAAATCATCCGATTTTGATGAAATTTGAAGTTTTGGAAATGGCTTTTATATCAGTTTCAATCTGCATCAAAATTTTTAAGAATTTCACCATTTTTAATTTTTCGACTTTTATGACCTATTTTTCATACTAACCCCTTGACAAAATCATCAAAAATCGAAAATATTTTTGACCCCAATTTTTGGACTCCGGTTGATTCTAGGAATCATAACTAACATTTTCCTTTTATTTGAGGTGTTTTTGATGAGTATTTCCACAGATATGGCCAAAAATTTGTTAAAAAGTATCTCAAAATGGCATATTTCGCACAATGAACCTCCTCATAAATTGGAATTGCCATAACTCGGCCAAAAATCATCCTATTTTGATGAAATTTGAAGTTTTGGAAATGGTTTTTTTTATCAGTTTAAATCTGTTTTGAAATATCTAATTATCTTTTGACCCCAATTTTTTGACTGTAAATGATTCTATGACTCATAACTAGCATTTTCTTAACTTTCAGCGGTAATAGTTTCGCCGTTTGTCGCACTGCCCGAATGAAAATATTGTTCGATCCTGTCAAGTATTTTCGGAATTTTAGGGACAATTCTGAAATTGGCAGAATGGAATTCGCCGACTCTAATCGATTGATTGATTGATTGATTGACTGCTTGATTTATTGGCAATTTAGTTTGGTGGCAGCAAATTAACTGAGTAAACCAAATCTAAACACACACAATCTGGTGTGTGTGTGTATGACGGATATCCACCCTCTTCACATACCCGGCACATATTCCTATCCATCAATTGATGTGAATGTGCCCCGCTATGCCACACGCACACAAACGCACACATATAACACACACGTACGCGTGTGGCATGTGTGTATATGTGGGTGTGTGTATTTGTGTGTCTTTAAGCACTTAACAACTTTTAGCATAGGTAAAAGTTTTCATGGCAATATCATTCAAGGGTTGAAGGCTGATGGTTTGGGCCCCAAATAAGCAATTGTAACTCATTAAGCGTTGATTCCACGACAAAAGTCCAAAACTTTCATATGGCAGACAGTTGCGAGGGCAGCTCAATCAGTTCGCTGGTCAATCCTATTGCATGCTATGCCAGCAAGTCTTTAGCTTGCCCTCGTTTAGAACTGCAACTGAATCCAATGCGATGCGATGATATGGAATAGGAATAGGAATAGGAAATCGAGGGAAAAGTTTGAACTGCCTATGCCGTTTCCGGGTATATGATACATATATACATATATGTTGTTGCCGCTTCCACATGTCATGGCATGCACTGAATGAGCAGAGTGAGAAAAGTGAGAAAATTGAGAAATGTGGAATACTTTCAGTCAACACAATACCAACAACGATAAACACATTTGGAGCAGTTATAGTAACAGTAACTGACCCCAGTCTGTGGCAATGTGGCAATGACTGCCTTTGTTTTCCAATTTGCACCTATCGATGTTAAACTTTTTGCGCAATTTCCTCAGTTGAGGGCATGCCAAGAACGAGCTTCAACTCAACGCAACTCAACTCAACAGAAAAACAACTCAACAACTTTGGATCGACACACAAAAAGTTAACAAATAAATAAAATAAAAATAAAGTAAATATGTATATATACACTACACTGTATGTATACAGTGAGTTGTAAAAGTTTTCTAATGAAAACTGAACTCAGTCCGAGACGAGCAAAAAAAACAAAAAAAAAATATAATATTTCAGACGTTTATTAAGCTTCTCTCCAACTCGAGGGAGGTGTTTGTAATGATACGGATATGGAATCTTTCAATAGACAGTACATTAAATTTCACTAATAAAGCAAACAATGCGTGGCATTCACGCCTCTCTATCCCATCCACCCCACCTACTGTCTGAGTGTGTGTGTGTATGTGTGTGTGTGACATACACGATTGGGGAACAATAATGAGAGGGGATGGCCGAACAAAGCGTCAAGGTAAACAAGAAGCATACAGACAGATGAGAAATTGTGCAGAGCATTAAAATCCTGGGGAGCAGCGATGCGAAGCAGCAGCAGTAAGGAATCAGGAGCCAGGAGCAAGCGAAGAACGAGGAGCGTGGAACGAGGACGAGACTGCTTGGTTGCTATATTCTGTCAGTGGCAAACGCTGTGACGAACAAACGGACGACGCGTCGTTCAAAGCAAGCGAAACGTGCAACACTCATACGTCATGTTGTACTCTACGTAGCTTGTGGTGATGCAGAGAAGGGAGGGTTGGAGGGATGGAGGGCTGGATGAGATGGTGGCATGAGGTTCTCAGTCGGCAACACGCACAATGTAATGGCATTTTTATGTTGCATCACGTAGCGGTCATAAGTCATGTTTAGAGCACTGACTGCTGCTGGTATTGCTATTTCAGACCACCACCACCACCACCTCCTACTGCCCCGTTCCATCCTCCATCTGTGCCGGCAGAGTCACTGCTTCAGCAACAGAAACAGCAACAGCAACAGCTCAACGCAACAACAAGACAGCCATCGTCCCGTATCCATCCTAAGCGTTTCGAACTCAAATGAACTGTAGCTAAATTGGCTGCCTCGGTATGTTGCCCCACTGTCCCCGTCGCTGTCCTCCCACACTCACCATCAAGTTGCCCCCAACCGTTTGCCAGTCCATCTTTACAGCTCTCTAGCTGTCCATGTGTCCATCTGTCTGTCTGTCTGTCTCTCTGTCCAGTTGTCAGACAGCGCGCATAGCTTAAGCGGATATTACAAGGTGTAGTTCAAACATTGACCGTACATGACCTTAAAGCCAAATTAAGTAACTAACCGCTGGACAGGATTTCATGTGTCGTCCTGGGCTCACTGCATGCTGACAACTTTATTCACTAGATTTGCAATTATCATCCTAGAAATTGAAGTATTTTTTTTTTTAATAATCCCAATTCGATAATTGGGTAGAGTTACGAACATATATTTTAGCATCATAGAATCCTCCGAATTGCGGTGTAGTATGAATTTCCATCAAATTTTTATATATCTACTGTCAGAATAGATTTCCATTCCGAATTCCAACGAAACTGGGGGATCTGCAATAGTTGCCCATGTCAAATCCGCACGTTTTGTTCGGATTAGGAATTAAGAACACCCCTATATATTATTTCTTAATGTAAATAAAACAAAACTTTATAAAATACATAATAACAAAATAAATGGTTTCATATTATAGCAGCTAATACCTTAACATAGATATATGTACATTTTGTTTTAAAAAATACATATTAAATGCAAAATTAAAAAAAAAATTCACTGTTAAAAATTAACGTATATAAGTAAAATAATTTAGTTATTATTATTTCTATGCAAATTAAATTCCAGTATGTATTGATACTTTATATGATAGTTGCTGCGTAAATAGGAAATGGGTTTGGCATTGCTTAGTCCTTTATTTAATAGTTTCTCTCTATGAGAGTCCTGTGCTGGTTTCTTTTCCTCATTTGGCACATTAGGGACAAAACAGGATGGCATGGATGGCAGGCAGAGGACTACTACTCAAGTAACAGTTACGGCCGCAGTACGCCTCTTTCTACTATTTGCACGCCCATTGCGGGGATACAAGGACGAGCAGCAGCCAGGAGAAAGGAGCAAGGAGCAAGGATCAAGGAGCCATGAGGCAGTAGCCAGCCTGTCGAGTTTTGATTTATTTGGTCGGGAAACAGACAAAAGCCGCGACCGTGAGAGGCTGTTTGCCGCATTTCTGATGAGCTGGGTGGCAACTTCACTTCAATTCTGAGAAGTTGCCATCCCACTTGCCATGACCACTCCTCCAATCTCTAACCATATCACTCCCCCTTCACAGCCCCGCACCGCCACTCCACTGCCCCTGCTGGTCATGGGCGCACTCCACTCTGCATCGCCTCTCGAGGAACATTTGAAACACAGCAGGCCATAAGCGCCTTTTCACTGCAGACTTTTGGTGGCGAACGGGGCGTGTCCTGAGGGCGGTGACGGTGGCGGTGGCCTGGGCATAAACTACACGAACAGACAATTGCTCTGAACCGAGAGCGATAAATAATTTTGCAATGTTGTTGTTGTTGTTGTTGCCTTCATAATTCTATACGTATGGGGTAGATAGACTCTCGCTTTGATCAAACGTCATACTAAGCCTATTCCCATGAAGTAAGAAGAGCTCTCACCACCCCACCGACCATTGCCAAAAAAAAAATCTATATATACTATACTACAGTAGAGTATAGTATATAATATGGGGTATGGTATGGAGTCTCCATGCCATTCAGACTTTCGTTTTCGTTAGCTGGTTTTTATGATTTACGCCGACAATTTGGACGCGCCTCCCAACTCTTTGGTCAATTGGCAGAACCTTTCACTGAACCATGAACTCCGATGAACGGACAGCGGACGGCGGACAAGGGGTAACTGACAACCGCGAACCCTGAAACCCTGTTGACCCCGCCCATTGTTATTGCTTTTGTGTAGTCTTTGTTCAAGTTGTCGTTGTTGTTCTTGTTGTTGTGCATTATGTGTGTAGGTGTGTTCAACTCTCTCTCTCTCACTCTCTCTCTTTCTCTCGCTCTCTCTCTATATATGTTTCTCTCTGTCTCTCTTGGTTTGAGGTTTTGTTGTGCGTTTGAACTGGGAACTCGGAATTAGATTTTTGGGCAGAAAAGCGTTGCCTGATTAATGAATTGATAAAGTCCAGGCTGCTTTCGGGCTCACATGTTGTTTGGCCACAAGAAGGCAGTCATCGCATTTGCTAATTAACATGCGTCCCTGTCAGGATTTCGCTGCCTTGAGCCCTTGATATTTTCATTATGAGCCGAGTGATTTGTGCCAAGTGATAAGCGCGCTTTATTCTCACTCTC
Organism: Drosophila quadrilineata; assembly: GCA_018150725.1. Classification (NCBI taxonomy): domain Eukaryota; kingdom Metazoa; phylum Arthropoda; class Insecta; order Diptera; family Drosophilidae; genus Drosophila; species Drosophila quadrilineata. The sequence goes on from JAECWN010000432.1 coordinate 12,858,805, forward strand.
TCCTACCCGCTGAGCTCCCTCTCTCTCTTTAGATTTCTTGAAGCGTGTTGCTGGCGTCTTGTGGGAGCTGCACCTCACACACAATCCAAAGATTAAGATGGTTTTTAATTAATTAATGGAGCACAGCAAACCAGTTACGATTAGTAAGTAGCATAGGTCACCAACCCAAAGCAACCCAACTGGAGCGGGGATATAGTAGTGGTCAAAGTTGCATACTCGACAAACTAACATGCAGTCATTACAATGAGAGGCAACGAGTAACGAGTGGCGGTAACCGTAACGGTAACGGTAACGAGCAACGTTAAAAACACTCATAGACACTCACGAGGCGCTCGTAGAAACACATTCATACACAAGTCCCTGGCAACTTCTTCTGATCAAGTGGCCCCCGAGGAGTCATAAACATGGCCGGCAACTCCAACGGGCTCCAGATGCACGTACCACTAGTTTTTAGCCACACTCACACACACACAGTCACACACACACAGTCACACACACACACACACTTAATAACATTCATACTACACGTGCAATGTCGCACATTTTTGAAGTCAGATAAACTTTTTTTCAACTGTCTGAAACTCTATCTCTGCTGATATGTGTGTCTGTCTGCCTGTTTTTTTCTCAGTGTATGTCCAGGTAGAATAAACGTGAGAACTGCATATATTTTTACTTTTCATTTTTTTTATTGGTGTATATATGCCAAAGTAAAAATCAAAAAATTTAATTATGCTCTAAAATATTAAATATTGTTGTTGTATACATAAAAATAAAATCCTACAGCCCCTATACCATTACTCACCTTATTTTCTCAAGTTTATATACACATGAGAAAAAATGATGCAAATATTGATTTTATTTTATATTTTCATTAAAATTTCTTGCCTGATAGTGCAACTCAAAACCATATGCCCGACATCGCAATATCTCGTGCAAGGGCATCATAATTATGAAATCCTTCGCATTCATTTGCTACCTACACGATTGGAGCTGCACATTATTTTGGATGAGTTGAATTGAGTTCGATTGATGGGCAGATCATAATGATGATGATGATGATGACGATGATGATGATGGCATCATAGCTGTACATTAACACATTTGCATAGAGGACAATCGAATTGGCAATTGGGTGGGAATGTCATTCGCATGTTACTTTAACGAGTTCAATGAGTACATTCATAGTTGGCATATGGGCCATTTCGAATGGGTGTCAAGGCTGAGTTATACTCGAATGTAGTGTCCTGTGTCCTGTTCATATCAAGCTGGCTTTGCCTAAATTGCTTTTGGTCCTTTGCACGTGTCCTGCCCATAAAATGCTTGTCCCAAGCCGATAACAGTTTTGGGTCTGTTTACCCAGTCCGCTCTGCAACAAGGGTATGCCCGATTGATAAGCAATCGAGAGATATCTAAACATTTACATGGTATGTTTCAGTTGAGTATTCACAATTAGTATTTTTTTTTTTTTTTTTTTGTTTTTTTGGTAGGAGGATTAGAAGTTTCTGTCAGGTGCTGACACAGCACAGCACAGGACTGACGGTGTCAGCTACCTTAGTGAGTCATTTGCAGTTGTATTCGGCAATTGTGGATGCATGTGAATCCATTGAGTGTGTCCCTGGATGGTATCCATAGGCCTGACAAGAGTATCTATGCCCATATAACATGCACTCAATTGTAATTGTTATTGCAGGAAATCATCAAAATGCGTGCGACGACTGCTAAAAATTTGCAATGCGAATGATGATGATGATGCAGATGATAATGTTGATGATGAAGATGGGGATGATGGGGATGGGAATTGGTGGCTGTCATAATTGTCGAGAAAGTCAAGCGCAAGGCAACTTAGACCAATAAACAATGTTGCATGTGGCACGTCAAAATCGGCTGCTGCTCAATTAACAAGTTGCATGGGGTTGGTTGTTTTTGGGGCATGCCTCTTTGCACGGCAACTTGGTACTTTGTGGCTGACTAATGGCATCATGTGTGCAAAGCAGCAACAACAGCAGCAGTGGCAGCAGTGGCAGCAGTGGCAACATTGCCTGCCACCGTCAGTTGGGCAAACATGTAGATGCAACATGAGCAGTGGCATCAGGCGAACAGCAAGAGGAGCAATTCCATTTGTGAAGCGATGACAACAAAGGGAACGGAAAGCGTAAGAGAGGAGAAGAGTGGATCTGAGATTGGGTACATCTCGTGCTCAACCTACGCATAAGATTTATACTCCCGCATTGGGCAAATGCAAATCGCTTCTCGAATCTTCGAAAGCTAAATCAACACCGCATTCCACTCGCTCAGTCTCTCTCTCAGTCACCCACCTCTCGCATCTAGCGTGCTCTCTTGCAGGAGTCTAGCTCATATTCGGAGGGTCACACTGTGCGCCCAGACTGGCATGGTATGTGACTGTGGGCACACAGTGCGTATGGGTAATGTGGGCATGTCCTGGCGCAGGCTCTAAAATATACTTTGTATGCGTCTGTGTTATGGTTTTGTGGTTGCATTTTGCAATTTCGAAAATGATAAAGTGATCCAAAGCAGCCAGAGTCCCTGTTCCCCACTTCGGGTGAATGGGTGAATGGGTGTGGGTGTGTGTTGTGTTGTGTTGTTGTGTCTCGTGGGTGTCAGGAACGGCAACAGTTCAAGTGGTCACAGCATGACCGCTGCACAAAAGATGAATGAGACATCGGACACTGTTGGTGGCATGCCTGTTACGGAATCCCTGGGTCCTCGTCCTGAACCCGGCCATCCCAATAGCAGTAGGAGGCACTTCCGCTGCCAACGAGGAGCGGCAACAACAGCAGCAGCAACAGCAACAGCAACAGACACCGCACATAAAACAATCAGCGGCAACCACAAGCTGACAGAGATGCCGGAAGAAATGCAGAAATGAAGTCACTGCACAAGCCATGCTCCAGGTTAAACGATGCAAGCGAGTGAATAACTGAATGAATGAGAGAATGAATGAGTGAATAAATGAGTGAATGAATATACATAGGGGACTCATTCGGTAAGTCGACAGTTAATTTTACCCGGCCTTCATTAGCAACACTTACACATCAGATAGGATCTGAGGATTCCATATTTCAAGTACGATGTAAGCGAGAGAAAGAGTGAATGAATGGGAGAATGAATGAGAGAATGAATGAGAGAATGAATGAGAGAATGAATAAGAGAATGAATGAGAGAATGAATGAGAGAATGAGCGAGAGAATGAATGAGAGAATGAGGGAATTCATTCGGTAAGTCGACAGTCAAAAAGTATTCTATATTTTAATCCCAATAATTATGAAAAAAAATATTTAAAAATTTCATTCGATAAAGCGAGTAAATAAGAAAATGTGCGAATGAATGAATGTACGAATGAATGTGAATAAATAATATTGAATATAATGTTTTAAATTTCTATGTGTGCATGGAATGCAAAAGTGAATGAATAATTGATTGATTTCAAAATCCCAAATTTCGTTAAATTCTATTTAAAATTTCTCTACTCCTTCAAGGATTTTTAGGCTATCAATCTAAAATTAAAAAATGTAATCCCCTTTGAGTTGAATTTGATTCATAGTTCAGAATTTATTTGCTGTTAGTCTCAATTTCGGAAACGTGGAAGAATCTGATAAAATACAATGCAAATACAAAAAAAAAAACAAAAAGTTTAAAAGAATATGGAGCCCATTGTACATGGAGTGGGTGAGGGACGCGTTTACAACTTGTATTTGATGGCGCGCAGGATGGGGAACTTCTCGTTGCCGTTGCAGCCGCCGCGGAAATCATCGAAGCTGAGGTCGACAATGGCCACGCCTCCCAGACCGTTGCTCTTGACGTAGGCGGCCTTGAGAGCAGCAGTGTCGGGATCCTCGTAGCCCACCCAGATACCATTCTCACCCTTGTCATCGGCCGAGCGGTAGGCATAGCTGCCGAAACGCTTTGTGGGATCGCCAACCTTGCGGAGAGGACCATCGGCGCCCTTCAGATGCTGGTTGGCCGGGTTGGGCAGCTTGGCGCAGACCTCGGGCCAGCTAAGGAAGCCGGGAGTCTGAGTCTGGATACCGCCGGGAGCAACGTTGTCGGCCTCGGCAACTGGAGGAAGGCCAGTCAAGCCAGAGTCCTTGGTCAGCTTCCAGGCACGACCGTATGTGGGGATACCGACATTGATCTTGGAGGCGGGAGCATGATTGTTGAGCCAGTATTGCACCTGGAATCGCACATTGAACTCGGGATAACGGTCGTTCAGCTCGTAGATGGGAGCTGGGAAATCGGCCACCTCGGGATTACGCACGGGAGTCTGGAAATCGTAGGCGTGCAGGTTGACGTAGTCCAAGTTGTTGATCAGAGCGGGCACATCGTAGAACACTATGGAAATCATTACAGATTAAAATAAAGATGAGAAAGTGGATTAGGTTATGGGAATACGCACGGGATGAGTTCACATTGGGCAGGACACTCAGGCCCAAGAGGTAGCCATCGGGACGGAATGCGTTCTTCAGCTCACGGACCAGTGCGGTGAACTCCTCCTTGTGCTCGTCGGCCTTCTCGTCGACAATATGATCGCCGGTGAAGATCTTCTTGAATCCCTTCCAGAAGCTGCCAATGCTGCCGTGCACCTTCTTTGGCTTGTTCTTGGGGAACTGCCAGCCCAAGTCAAGACCATCGAAACCATAGGTCTTCACCAGGGAGTGGGCGCTGTTGATGAATGGAATGCGGGCATTGCTGCTCTCCAACAGTGTCAGATACTTGTTGTTGTCCTCCTCGACGACATCCTTATCGCCACCAACGCTGAGCAGCACCTTCAGCGCAGGATACTTCTTCTTCAGGCCAGTGACCGTACGGAACAGGCTGCTACCCAGATCCAGATCAAGCTTCTCATTGGTGCTCACCAGCTTGTTGCTGCTGGGATTGATGCCGGCGTAACCGTATATCAGATGGGTGCAGAACTGCAAAGCGGGTTCCAGATCGTTCAGCGTTAGCTTGGAAAGACCTAAAACAACATCAGGTTATACTATCAATACATCATATATGTATATACATATATATCTATATGTGAGCAGGGTGGGGCAGAGGAAGGTAGAGGAAGTTATCAGTTTGTATAACCACGAATTCGCATTAAGGTTCGTCTTCGAATTTCCAAATCTGAGTCATCGTCATGTCATATGATATACACCAGTAAACAAAATTTAATTAACGAATACGAATACGAGTCTGAAGTAAAAGTAAATATACATATATATTTATATATATATATAGTCGTGAGTATCTGTATCATCAAGTGTCGTGTGGGTTGCAGTACTCGGCATTTAGAGCTCTCCAATATAACAATTATTAATTCCAATTTGCACAATTTGCCTTTTGAGTCCAGTACCCCGATCTTATGAGTTGTTAATTGATATTGTAAGTGCCTCTCTCACTACTCAACACAAACAATTATGAGGAAAAATCCCAATCTAATGGCATCTGGAGCACATAGCAGTAGTTACGATAGTTGAAGGAATCGCACATATATTAGGCATAGTTACATATGTATGTACACATATACTATATGTAGATAGTCAATAGCTGTGAGAGACTACTTCAGATTTAATTAGAATTCGCTATTTAACTAACAATCATATTGAGTACACGTCGTCAGTACTGCAAATTATTGATAACCTCTTCAACTGAATACTAAAAATAAATAACACATCAAACAGAACAAACATATCTCACAACTTTCAACTCAACACAATATCATTAAAAGACACATCACCATGTTTTTTTAATGCTCAATAAAAATTTTAAAAAAATTGTATTGTAAAGTAACCTATTGCCGAGACACTTCAAGTTGCGTGTAACTGACTGTAGCTTTGAGAACTGATTTGAGAATTGTTTGCATCGAATTAAAATTTTCGTTAATTAATTATAAAAAATCCGAAAGAAACGTGCGGTTTTGGCATTGATAGCTACTGCAAAACCGCACGTTTCTCGCGGATTCGAAATTGGAAATATGTCTATATATATAATCTTTGTAAATAGTAATATCTTCTAAACTAAAATTACTCAAAATTAGTCAATGGTGAATGTTATTTATGGAGTACTGTGGATTATGGAGTACTAAATTGAAGTTCACATGATAGATTTAATATCTTAATCCATTATTTAAAAAAAAGCTTGGAAAATATTGAAGCACTATACAAATAATTTTTGAGTTAAAAACAGATTTTTAAATCAACCAGCAAGTAGGGAAATATTTATAAATACAAAGTGTATAATTTAATAAAAAAATTATTGAGAAATATATTTCAATTCCTAGATTTGTATTGCTTCAAATAATAATTTACATTAAGTCCAATTAAATTCAAGTTGTACAACTTTTAGTTGTCTTCATGGCAAAAATTGTATATCAAAATTCAAATGAGTATTTGATGCAAATTTCACCGACTCTGCTGCTTGACAGCCTCAGATATATTCAGTATATATGTATGTATGTATATAGACTAATATATTGCCGGAATCTAACTAATCATTATATACATATGTATGTATATAGACTAATATATTGCCGGAATCTAACTTACCCTCCCTGGTGAAGCTGGAGCCATCGTAGTAGCAGAGCACATGGGGGGATCCTTGGGCGGCATTGGTTTGACCGATGGCCATAACGCCCAGGAGTACGGGCAGCAGGGCAAAGAGCTTCATTTTGTTACTGTAAAAATCGGGGGAAAAAAACAGTATAAATAAGCCGATAAAACAATAATAAAAAATACATCGTGCGATGAAAAATGACTCAGAACTAGGAGAACTGTTAATTGAGTTGGCAAACAATAATAGCCATTTTCAACAATAATTATCAACTTTTATAATGTCAAGCGAATTTGTAAGCAAATATTTTTATTTATAAGAAAACAAAATATAAACAACAAAACAATGTTGTCCTCTTGTTGCTTGAATTATGTAACACTGGCACTAAACTCGCAGAAGACTCAGAGCTCACAGACAAAAAATTATAACAAAATATTATGAACATATACTAAAAATGTTTTCGCGTTGTGATTGAAATAAATTTGATATTCAAATTGAAATCGTTTCACTACCAACTTCTCAATGTTGTGCTCGCATTAAGTGTTAAACCAAAACTGTGCCCCCATCTCGAGACGAGGTTAACTTTAAGTCGACCGAGTGGCGACGACAACGACGGCGACGACGACGACGACGACGACGTCGGCGACGGCGACTCGTTGAGAATACAAAAGAGACGAAATTGAAAATGAAACTGAAATTGAAATTGAAACAGCGACTGAGACGGAGATTGAGACTGAGAGATGGACTGAAACAACATACAAATACAAAGGTGAAAACGAAACAAAGATAACAAAACAGCAAATATCAAAAAAAGCAACAAAACTAAAGCGAACAACGTGAGACGCAATGAGAATGAAACGCGGCTTCAAAACGAAATCGAAAAGTGACGAAGCAGAAGAAGAAGAAACAACAATAATATAAATCACATAGAAACGAATTCTGAGCTGGAAGCTTCTCTGAGGTTACTTTAAAACTAGAAATTAATTAAATTATTACAAAATTGAATTTAAAAAATAAATTCAAATATTTTCTCATAATTATTATTATTATTATTCATATAGACTATTAATATTTGAAGATATGCAAAAGTTTCTCTCGAACAAAGACTTCAAAAATTACCAAAAATATATTTTTCAAATATTTGTATTGATATGGAGCTCTCTGTAGAATACCTGGAATTCTACGTGATTTGTTTGCATGAGAGCAAAGCAAGGTTTGAATTTATTATTGTTTTTCATTTCTATGAAATACGAATAATTTGCTGAATATTATCGGAGGCACTTTGAGAATCGCTCCATTTGTTTATATTAAGTGAGAAAGTGCATTAATTTGAAATGTGGAAAATATACTCGAATTGCAATTCATTCATACATATACAGTTTTGCACAGATAGGCATACTGTGTATACACTATATTCAGGAGAGTGTGAATAGTACGAGGGTAGTATATTTACTATATGTATTTGCGAATACATAAATAATTTACGACTATTTATACTCAAACACACGCACACATACATATATATTCGTTACGCATACTCGTACACAAAAAACAATCTTTTTTATTTATTTATTTTTTTTTTTTTGAGCTCCATAAACGCTTTTAAGTATGATTTAATATTTGTCATTGTTGTAAAAAATTTGTTTTTCTTCGTAATTTTTAAAGTGTCTACAAATTTGAGTTTTATTCCATTTTCATCTGTCGGTTGTCTCTCGGTTGTTTCTGATGTCATCAACTGATTTCTGTATTCCTCTATAGGATATACATACATTATTCAGTCTAATCATGATAGAGATTGTCGTAAAAAATAATTTCAAGATATCAAAATAATATAATTTCAACAATAATTCAAGTCAATCAGTCACTTCAGAGTTGTAGAAGGCGAACCCATTTCTTTGACAGGGTATTATGACTTCGAGTATTTTCCATAGTTTTGTAAAACTAACTGTGTATGCGAATCTCGACTATATACACATGCAAACATATAATGCATAACCATTTATCATTTGAATCTGGGCAAATGTAATAAAAAAAAGCCACTTTGCTTGACAAAATGTTGCTCCGACCGAGAGGTTTTGATTAGAAGAATCTGTTTTTTCCGAGTAACCATAAACCGTAAACATTTCCTGACCGATTTGCATCATAATACCCTCAATTCCTCATTAAAGTAGCAAATTTTCTGGAGTTTATAGTATTTTATAGCCATGCTATAGGTAACAATAGTGCCAAGAGTTGAGTGGAGATATTTTAGACTCAACTACGCAGTATATTGTAGTCGAGCATACCCGACTGTTGAGTGTGTACGAAATGTGCGAGATTAATTGACATCAACAATATTTTATGGGTTGATCGAAATGAGAGATCTGTGACCCACTTAGGAAATAAATAATAATACTCCAGGTAGACAAAAATGTGTGCACATAGCATTAATGTCCCCATGTGAACATTTCACGAATTCAAATCTTGTATCAAAATTATAATTCCACTCTACATGTGTATGTTGTCTGTGTCGGGGGATTTTAGTCTTGTGGCTCAAACTATTCGTAGAATTCGCAGAGAGGCACAAATCAAAACTAACGAAACTGATAACAACGATTGAGGTTCCCAATCACTCCATAGTATTCCCTTTTCCTCTCTCCTCAACATACTACATACATATAACTATATATATATAAATGTTAATATTTGAGAGGCGAAAACGAAATCGAAAAATCAAATCTACATATATAGAAATAATTTTGTTTCGATTTGGAATGAATTGGAAAGCATAAAGAAGCTTATGAAACAGTAGAAGTGACTTTATCAATTTATGTCCGTCAAAAGGTCAAACATTAAGTGACTTTGTCTTCAAAACCTCAATACACACAACATATACATATGTACATATATATACATATATATACATACATACAGAAGTATTTAAAATTGAAAAATTTTCATTAGCTGCGCCTTCGTTGACAACGTGACTTATCTATCAGTCCGCAGCCCCTGCTATGATTTCATCTGGGGATAAGTATTCGTATTCGATATTATTCATATTTTTTTTAAATTTAATTTTTTGTTTGTATTTTATTTGTTTGTAGAAGTCGCCGAGCTTGACAATCATTCTATACTTGATAGGATTTGAAAGCGATTTATTGTCGCGATAACTCATTTTTTATGCCTTATTATTACACTTGGAAAATTATTATGCTTTCAAGTGCTGAGAGAGTTGAAGACTGCAATTGACAAGTTTAAAATTCGCTGAAAAATTGCAGTGTAATAAAACACATATTGAAACTGATTGATGTGAACCTTTTAATGGGAAATATCTTCATAGTTTACTTACTATTACTATTATTACTTTTTTTAATGCACATATTTTAATTTGTTTTAGCGAATGCCGCGATGTACCTGGAATCATGTTGTTGGTGCATTGCGCATTCATTCTAACATAAGAGAGTAATTGTTTTCAGTGGAAACGAAACTGTAATTGAATACATGTGAGGGTAGTTAAGGGCTGTATATTAATATATTAACTACTAAAATGTAGACAGATCTTATGTTGAACAAAAATACATATATAATATAGATAAAAAAACAACAAAATTATGTGAAATTGATATGAAGTTAACTTTGATCTAATTGCTTGAGTCTCTCAAAAGATCCACATCACATTTCACTGGCAGCCATAAAAATAGACAAATTTGCATTAATTATAAAAAATATATACATATATGCTATAAAATAGCGTTTTTTTCTTTTGTCATAAATCTGAATTGGACAGTTTGAATGTGGAAACCGAGAAGAAGTTTGCAATTGTAATTAAAGCCACGTTAATCAAGTGGTTTTCTGACATCGATTCTGTATGTGAAATGCTCTACATACAAATGTATGTGGGTGGAGTGTGTGTGTGGGTGGGTGTGTGTTTGTATATGGGTGTGTCGGGCCAAACACATTATAATTAAGTAACAAAATGCAACAAAAAAAAGAAAAAAATGAGAAGAAGAGATATAAAAAAAAAGGAAACAGCAGCAGAATAGCCATAAAATACACGTGCAATAAAATGAATTCAATTGGGTGTGTGCAGATGGGGTTGATGTGCCACGAACAGGATTATATTTATTTTTATTATTAAACGTGTAATCAGTGAAAATAAACAATTTAATGTACACACACTCACACACACACACATCGAAAGCATTTGATTGTGGGAGTGTTTCGTGTAATTTAAACCAATTAAACACTCACCAATTAAACAAGTAGACACAACAAACATTGCAATAGACTATGTCACAAAAAAAAATTTAAAAAAAAATATGTATATATATATATATGTATATATGTATATATAAATGGAGAACAATAAAAAATGATAAACAATACAATATGCTCTCTCGCTCTTTGTACACTGAATTAAATTATTCTCAAGTATTTTCTAATATAATATATATATACATATAAAAAAAAAACAATTAAAATTCAATATCGTTATTAGGACTTGGTTACAGAAGAATTTATCGTACACTTTAAAATGCTTACATAAATTATACAAATATATTTATAAAAATCTATATATTTATATAAATTCATAGCTATCTTGAAATTCCCGAAAGTATACTTTCAAGTTTATCAAGTAGTGCTGAGCTTATAAAAATATAGTGCGAAATATGCTACAAAAATTGCAAATTTATTATTTAAAAAAATAAAAATTGTTTAAATAATAATTTATTATTATAATAAAAAATTAATTAAAATATCCTCAATATTTGAATAAAAATAAAATTCACTTGCAAATCTGCCATTAAAATTTTGAAAAAAATTTAACGAAAATAATTAAAAATTATCTCTTGGAAGTCAATAAATTTATATATATACATATATATATATATATTCCTTCTTTATTTGATCGATGAACATGAAAACTGTAATAAATAAATACTATACAGTTGGTGCTGAATGTTAGGAAACAGTTTACTTTTTTTTTTTTTTTTTTTTTTTTTTTTTGGAAAACTTTGTTTATTAAATATAGAACCGGTACAACAAAACGTACCATAACTATACAATTACAACTACTTAACACCTAACCCCTTGCTGAAGACAAGAGGATTGATTTATATATGTATGTATGTACAAAGGAATTAAACTAAATTATTGTCGCCTCCCCAGCGTCTTGGCAAAGCCGGGTCTTTTCAGCCTCCTGAGAGGCCTGGCAGGGAGTAGTTGCCGTGCCAACAAACTGCGGTGCCTCTCCAGCCTGTCGCCGTATCTACTGGTATGCCTGTTTATCTGCTCCTCTACGGTATGCAGATTTAGGTCTCTATGCAAGGTGGAGCCACGAACGTACCAGGGACAACCAGTTATATGTCGCAAGGCGCGATTCTGCATTGTCTGGATACGCTTGTATCTCGACTTCGCAGCGATGCCCCAAATCTGCACCCCGTAGAGCCAGATCGGCAAGATGCAGTGCGCATAGACTGCCCTCTTGGCTCGCAGATTGAGCGAACTTTTTTATGTATCAGCCATCGCAGTTGCTGCATCCTCTGCCCACACTTTTTTATAGTTGCTGAGATGTGTGCTCCAAATGTGAGGCGTTTGTCGAGCGTGATGCCAAGATATTTGGCTTGTGGGGGCTGCTCTAGTAATACGCCCTCAAGCCTCAGCTCGGGGGTAGTAGACCATAATTGCTTCAGTGTGAAGCAGGGGTTAGTTGTTTTGGCTGGGTTAATCTTCAGATTCCACCTCCTGCACCAAGCTGCTAACGAGTTGAGATACTGCTGGAGACCATGCGCAGCCTCACGTCGGCATTCGCAGTTGTACATGACAGCGATGTCATCAGCATATGTGGCTATCAAGGCCTTCCAAGGCTCGTCCATGTGGGCTGCGCTAGGGGTCGGGATGTCGGCGGTGTACAGCGAGTAGAGCAGCGGCCCCAAGACACTACCTTGCGGGACTCCTGCTCTCATTTGGCGTGGAAGTCAATAAATTTATATATATACATATATATATATATATTCCTTCTTTATTTGATCGATGAACATGAAAACTGTAATAAATAAATACTATACAGTTGGTGCTGAATGTTAGGAAACAGTTTACTGAGTGACAGATTGACAGACTGACGGAAGGACATACTGATGTCTGGATGATACCATATAGACAACCTTAGTTGGGGTCATCGTAGCATAAAATAAATGATGTGTTCTGTTCAAGCAAAACAAAAGCTATATGAACTTGGCCATAATTCATGACCAGCTGAACTAAAGAAACACTGGACAGGACAGGACAGGACAGGATAAGACAGGACAGTGGACACAGTGGGTGACTGGCGACAGGATACACGAAAGAATGGAGGACAACTTTTGTGTACTTAGATTGGCCAAGAAGTTTGAATGATAATGCAACGCATAGATAAGCACCGATGTCGAAAGTTTTGATTGAAATTAATAATTTTCAATTGGTATTCCATCTCTCTTTGCCCGATTATCTAATATATAATATTTCCTTTGGCTATCTCTCCTGAAAAGTTGTCAATTGGCACAAGCTGCTTTGACAGCAACTCCTCCTCCTACTCCTCTTTTCCCTTCTTCTTCACTCTACCACTTCAAGCCTAAATATCCTGGCAAAGCTTCAATGGATGCCTCTCGGTTTGTTGTTCGTTATTTTTGTTGTTGTTGTTGTTGTTGCTGCTGCTGTTGGTGGTAGAAGTTTTTTCGCAGCCACTCTCATCAGCACGAGACGCAGTTACGCAGGACGAAAGCCAAAGCCAAGGACAGCAACAAACCCGGTCCGGATATCGAGTCAGCAGTTTGCAGAGCAGCATCAACTTAGCTCCATCCTCCGTTGAGCCGTGCTCCTTTCGACCTTCTGCCTGCACTCCCCGATACAGAGACAGAGACCCTGCTCCCCCCACCACCCGATTCAGTTCAGTTGTTATTCTTGTTACTGTTTATAGTGACATATTTGCGGATCCCAACACAGCACAATACAATACAACGGAGCACAGTATAGTGGAGTAGAGTGGAGTGGAGTGGAGTAGAGTTGACTACAAATGCGGAAGTATGTTCTTCTTTGGTTTGTTTCCTGTTGCCAACTGTGTCCCTCTGCCCTGCAGCTTCATGCTATTGTATATCTTCCATCTATATCTATATCGACATCTCCATCTCCATCTCCAATCTCCATCGCCATATCCATATACATTTCTATCTCAATCTCATCTATCATCTCCACTGCCATTGCCACTGTCATTGCCAATGCCATCCATGTTCATGCGCTATCCTGCTGCAGCTTCAACTACTATTCCTACTACTACCACTACTACTATTTCTACTACTACTGCAACTTCTACTACTACTACTACTACTACTACTACTAAAACTGGTACTCTGCAACTCCTGCTTGGTGCGCATTGCGCTCGAAAATTTCCAATCAAAATCAGACAGCGTGAAACCAGAAATTCGCAACAACTCTTTGGCTGCAATCATCATTGCCAACCATATTCCGCTTTTGGTGTCCTTCAACCTTCAATTCTGCATAACAGCATAACCTCTTCAATGCCGCTCCCGCCCACATTTCTTGCCTCTCGATGCAACTTGAAAAGTTTTAAGTGCAACTCTTCTGCTTGGAGTCGTCGTTGGGTTGCCACTCCACTCCACTCCACTCCACAAAAGGTCCTGGACTCCGACAGCTGCATAAAGTTCCAGTTGCCAATGCAATCTAGTTCCGCATCCAGGGCTGGCAGAATTTCCAAAACAAAAGTTGCCAGAATTCCGGGAAAAAAAGTTACTAAAAATTAAAAAAAATTTTTAAATAAAAATATATTAAAATAGTAAAAATAAAAAATGGTTTACCACTATAATTTCATTTTCAACTTAATAATACTCTATCGAATTCATATACACCTTAGATACAGGATATTGAATGAATACACTGTTAAAAATATAACAATATTCAGCTTCTTAAAAAAAAGAGCGATTCTCGCAATTGATAATTGACCTGATAATATATATTATTTTCAGAAAATGAAACCATTTAAAAATTATTTAATAATAACAAAAAGAAAATCAATTATTCTTTAAATTATAATAACTAGAATATTATAATATAATTTCTTTACAAATATAATTCACAATTAACAATATTAATTGTTGTGGAGAATAATATTAATTTTTTTAATAGGTTAAGTGGGCTTCCTTTACTTTTGCTGGCTGATCCTTATTGTGCCATTGTGTGATTGTATTTCAAATGCTGATTATTGTCAGCTGACTCCTCATCCATCGCTCGACAAATTGTTGCCATCCAGAGGGGAAAATGAGGCAGGGTTGACGGGGCAGAGGGGGTAGGACTGCCTAATCTACGTTCATCCTGCGCATATCAATGGACACGCGGTCGATGGAACATTTTCCACAGCTTATACCGAATGTAATATGATAGACAAACAAACAATCAGACACACAAACATGGAAAGGACACTACAAATAACATCAGCCTATTACGGATGCTTATTGTGCCAATGGATGTCAATGGGAATGGTGATGATGGTGATGGTGATGGTGATGACGATGTCGTTGGGAATGCATCCAGAGGCCACCCCGAAATGTGCCCGGTTCTGTGGGGCAACATGAACCATGAACCTATCAGAGTCTAATTCACTGAATTTTTATTAACATATTATGTTAAAGTGATTTGAATGCGCTGAATAAATATGAAGCCAACGAAAAAAAAAGATAAAAACAAGAAAACATAGCAATCATTATTATAATAATGCTAATGTCATTGCCATGGACAGAAGCGAACTGACGTCACTTCAGACTCACAAATATACGCACATTTAAGATTCAGATTCATATTAAATTTTTTTATTTTTTCTTATATGCAGAAATGGAAAGAAACTTAGTGTTGGAAAAAAGATCTTTTAAACAAATTCGCAACACTATCAGCACTACAACAGAGACAAATATTTAAACGATGATAATGATTTGTGAATATTATAAAAAATTCATTCCTAATTGCGTCTATTTTATTGACGAAGAAAACTTAACATTATTTTGGGGTTTGAATATTAGATTTAAAGTAGGATTAAATATTAAACTTTATTTGCAATCATCGGTAATTGAAAAAACAAATTTAACAAATTTTAATGTAAGTAAAAGTGCGTCTAACTTATTGACCAGCAGTGCCCGAAGCTACATATAAAAGTAGGTATACTAATGAAATATTTAAATAATATTTATAAATTATATAACTTACATCATTTATCATATTAAATTGTTATTTACAAGCAAATTCGTTTATAGTGCCACCTGCACATGAATCTATTACTATGTGGTAGGGGGATGTTGATGCCTGCGACGATTTACGAAGTAGGCAATAAATTGCCTTGACTTTCTCTGCTTCTTCCTCTTATACACAGGTGACACACACGCACACACACACACATACATGCTCCCCCACCACGTTCTATGACAAGTCAAATGGCTAACAGGTCCACCCACAACAGAAACATGGCCAAGAGCATCAAGAGAGAGCCGGCAAACAAGACCGTCACAATAGTGTCATGGCGAGCCTCAGCTTGAGCCGCAGCGTGGGTTCATCGGATACCCCTAGTTGGGAGGTTGGGTGGTTTGGTGGTTGGAATCGGTGACAGGCAGTGGTAGAGGCAAGGTAGGGGCGTTTTGTGGTTGGGTGGCTGTCAGGCCCGACCGACGGGTTCATCAAATCTTTGTAAGTGAAAATCTCAGTCAAAGTTGTAGATGTGGGTTGACTGACAGTTGAATGGGACGAAGTGGCAGGGGATGGAGGAGGAGGAGGAGTTTGAGGACCACAAGTAGGACTAGGCAGGCGTGGCTGGAGTGCCTTGTGTAATATTAATAAAGCAGAAATTGACAGATTCAGAATGACAAATTTGTCGTCAAGCCTGATAAATGATATGAAATCTCAAGAAAAATATTGTTGCAAAAACATTTTACCACCTCGCCGGCTCAAAAGGACAAAAGTAGACGCCGCTGCTGGCAAAGGACCACGAACGAGAATATGTATGCGGATGAATACTGTAAGGAGTTGTCGCAGTCGAGTAGTCAAGGAGGTCGGTCGAGGTGAATGCCGAAGATAAATATCGATAACAGTTAAAAAACGACCTAAAATGGAGAGAACATTTTTGCAAAAAAAAAAAAAAAAAAAGCTGAAGAGGATACGTAGACGCCGCCAGTAGGAGCCAGAACTGCAGCATTCCGCAACAAGAGCAGCATTCGCAGGACGAACAACTCATCATGCTTAACCGCAGCTGAAGCGTTGCCGGTGCCGTGGGTCCTTGACAGGCACCTCAGACACTTGAACGGCGTGTAATGCAAAGCAATTTGGTCTAGAGATGGGATGGGGATGCAGTGGCCTCAATCGCTGAGAGATCAGCAGCTTCTGGACACCAGACAGTAGCAGCAGCTGCTGGCTAAACGGTATCAGGCTGCTCAGTCCAGCATCCCTGGTGGCATCCCTCCTGGCATCTTTTGGCATCTTCACTGCATGTTTGCATGTTGTCCCTCCTCTAAAGACTCCTCCATTTTGGCAGTGTTGAATGCGAGCCAAGTAATATTTTAGGATATGTTTCTTTGCTGCCACCTTGTTATTGCCAAAAATTTTAAAAAAAGTTATATTTTTGAAAAATAATAATTACATATAAATAATATAAGGAAATATTAGTTGAACAGTTTTGTTTATTAAATTCGATTTGAGGACTGCGAAATTGGTATAACGAGTCCACTTGAATGCAGCTATCTGAACATCTGTTGACCATTCGTCTGTGCATGTGTGTGTGTGTGTGTGTGTGTGTGTGTGTGTGTGTGTGGCAAGGATACGGACAGTTGGTTGGTTGGCAAGGATAAAGAATATGGCAGAGAGGAAGACGGATAGAGAGAAGGCCCACACTAAGTGCGATTTCAAGTGTTTGCTGCCGCTGCTGCCTGACATCAATCTGTCCAGGCACACCCTTCCATCCCCCACCCATCCCCCCCTTCCAATCCCTATCCGATGAGAGAGCTACAGATGGAGGAGCAGGAGGAGAATTGGCCGCTGTGGCTGCATTGTTTGTCAGCCTAATGTCTGTGCGGGTGCCTCCAGCCACAGCCACAGCCACAGCCACAAAAACGGTACCGAGTATTCGAGTACCGGGCACCGACTATCCAACACAATAAGATGAAGATGCCGAAGACACCTGAGTGGAGCTGTGCTCAGCAACGACTCTCCTCATCTATCCCTTCCTCTCTCTCTCTCTCTCTCTCTCTCTCTCTCTCTCTCTCTCTCTCTCTCTCTCTCTCTCTCTCTCTCTCTGTCTCTCTATCTCTCTCTCTCTCCCTATTCTATCTCTTTTTATGTGTGTGCGTGAAAATAGAGAATATGCAGAGATGGAGTATAGAGGATGGAGGATGCAGGATGGTGATGGTGATGGTTAGGCTGCTGCCTCGTCATTTTGGCAACGTTCACTCTGCTGTGGTTTTTCTTCAAGTGATTCTCATCCATGCGGCTGCATTGCGGCTCTCCTTGTGGGCTCCAAACTTAAAATTCAATTTGTTTTGGCTGTGATTTAGTGTAATTTAAGCGCACTACTGCCGGAGATATATGAGCACTTCAGGACCAGTTGGCCACCAGTCGGTCTTCTCCAATCCACACAATACGGACTCAAGGTGACTTACCACTGCCCGCCAGTCATAGCTCGTTTACTCTCAACTCCTGACATGCCATGCCTCAACCCCTTCCATGTCCAACTCCAACTCCCCCTGAGGTGCGTGTATGTGACAGTTCATTAGTATGCCAAATGGCAAATGGCTCAGATAGTTGGTAACTGGTAAATGGCATTGGCAAAGTGATTCTTACTATTGCGCCTTGATTGAGATTTTTAACTTGAGCTAAGATAGAGCAGCCTCATCCACATCCACATCCACATCCTCAACCTCGACAGAGACACTCACATTATCCAAGTCGAGCCGTTTATCAGGCGACTGACATGAATAAGTCATAGCCAGCAGGCACCTCAACCAAATGCCAAATACCAAATACCAAATACCAACCTCGGTAAACTCATCTGTCGTAACTCTTTTAGTCCCCATTCCTGCATCCCTGCAATTCTGCATCCCTGCACACTTGCGTCGTCACATATCCCACACCACCAGCAGTGACATGTGCAATATTTGTCTTTCTTCAAAATGGCAGCCAATACTACTGCACACAGAGCTGTCAGCTGATGTGCTTCACTGCCTCCTCACTGACTGACAAGAGTAATGATGCCTCTAACTGTGACTCCCACTCCGCAGACTGCAATTGCAGCTCCATCTTCAACTCCAACTCCAACTTCAACTCCGAGCTCCAAACTGCGAGTGCGCTTTGTCAGCGACTAAATGCAGCTCACAGTGAAGCGAATCCTGCATCTGGCAGACGACATCTCCTCCAAGAAATTAGGAGCATCAGTCATAGGATTCAAAAGGGACTTCAATGCAGGATATTACCTGAATGAAACTTATGTAATATGCTGATATGTTTTGAAATGATATAAAATGCAGAGCATTTTAATCGGTCAAGAATGGCGGATATTTTAACTGAATTTAACAAATGTATATATATTGATATTTTTATATTTACTTATAAATGTGAAATTAAATTTTTAAAATCAATTTAATTTCTACAAGTTTATATATGAATTAATGAGAAAACCTTTTACATATAATATTCCAAATCCATATCTCTTTTAAACAATTACTGTATATAATAATGGAAATTATATTAAATAAAAAAATTTAAAAATTTGATTAATTTTATTCAATCTAACTATATTTTTTTTTTTTAACAATCAACTAACGTATTTTTAATTTAGGGGCTCCTAACTTAAGAACTTTTCGTGTCTAAAAACGTCGACTTCTAGTATCTAGTAGTCTCGTGCAAGGACCTTTCAAGGTAAAGGATAACCTGGGGAGGAAATCATGTACAGTTAGTTGACTTTCTTGGCAGAGAATCCAAGCTAAATAAAAATACCAGTTTCGTTTCTTGCGTGTTGTTCATGAATTTGGCAAATGATTGAGCTGATTGATTGACGGGTTACTAACGAACAATATAAATATGTATATGCTTATATTAATGTGAATCACATGACTACGGATCTGTCCTTTCAATAATCACATATATATCATTTAGAAGAAAATAACAACAAAAAAGTAGGTGAAACTAATACTTTTCAGCTACTTGGCAACTCTGTTGACAGTTGTAACTCCTTTTTAGTTTTTTTTTTTTTGGTGACTTTGCAATGTGTCTGACATTCCTCTCTGCCTGTTTGCCTATTTCCCTATTTGTCTGGATATTCTCCTGCTGCTTTTAATATTTTAGCAGGTCTGTCGTTTACATATTTTTCGTCAACTAGTTTTGTCAACCAGCAAATTCAACAGGAACGAACAACAACCAAAGCACCGTTGTGCAAATTAATTTAAGCGCCATATGCAAAACTCTCACGCCTTCAACCAACTTCAATCTCCATCACCATCTTTCTCTGTGTCTCTCTGTATGTATCTGTATCTGTATCTGTATCTGTATCTGTATCTGTATCTGTATCTGTATCTGTATCTGTATCTGTATCTCCTACTGCTGTTGTTGTGTTCTCATGATGCCAAAAAAAAGAGGAAACTTCGTTCAAGTTGAAGTCGGTTTCTCCTCGTAGTTGTTATCGTCATTGAATCGCAGATTCTTGACTCCTCCTCGTCCTCATCCTCCCCTCTCCTCACTCAGTTGTAGATTCTAGATACGTATCTGAGTAAAAACTTTCCATAGAGCATAGACATACATTTATTGGATTTGCCTGAAATGAATCATATGCATTTTCCTGCTGCTGTTTGTCTTTTCTGCACTAAATTAGAAAAGTTTGCCTTAATTAGCGCTTAGAAGGCAACGACGGTATTCAAATTATTGCACCACAATAAAATCTGCAATAAGAATTAATTCAAAATTAATGAAAAGCAATAAATATACTCGCAGATATCGGGAAACCAAACAGAATTAACGAGCTGCCATCATATATGGGGAAATGTTTTGTCATCAATTTCGAAGACTCGTGTAAACTTAGTAAATATATCATAGTTTACATAAATATGATACATCACCTCGAATTGTTTCAAAAATAGCCAAAAGACACATCTGCAATAACAAAATATTCCTTCAATTAAAATTTGAACAATACAATTAATAGACAATACAAATAAATTGATATACAAATTTAAATCTATAAAATAACTTTCGCATATAATTTGAGTAATTTATAATACTTATATCCGTAAATAATGTACAAGTCTCCATACTCCATATCTGCATGGCTTCGAGACGTGAAGGGAGAAGTGAGAAAGTCCTTTTGAACTTGGACTTGGGCTAATGGAGCTGTGGCTGCCACATTGGTAACAGTTTATAGTTCCTCTGTTTTTGTTGTTTTTTTTTGTATTCGAGCTATTTGTTATCGATATATGTGTGTTTTGTGTATGTAGGTGAAGGGGGCACAAAAGGAGCGACCGTGAAGTGTTTTTGGAACGGGAGAGGTTCTTGGTTGGTTACAACTACATACACACACACACACATTCGCACACACACTCAACATGTTACGGCTGCAAAGAGTGAAATGAAAGATATCGAATAAATAAACATTCATGCTGAAGAATGTTGCATGCAACAACATGCAGCAACCTCTAGACTCTAGACACTGTCCTCGTTCCAAACTAAATACATAGATATACAGCTGTACAACATATATCCAGTCGATAAACATACATACACAGTTATACAATTATATGTATATGGAGGAGACACACTCAGAGGACATTGTCATTGTGTTGATGCCACCAAGCAAAAGTTGTGCCTTGGGGCCCGCTTCAAATGTTTTATAGGTGATAGGAAAATATTTTGCAAACGTGATGAGAATTTATCGTTGCTATCGAAGCAGCATCAAATGGACTAAAAACACACAGCAACAACAACAACAACAACAATAACAACAACAATATGAACCAACTAGTGTAAATATACCCTCAGCTTAAATAAACCTACTGAAAATGATATGGTTGCCGCCTGGTTGCTCCTCAACCAACATTCAACATGCAGCATGCAACAACCAACAGCTTGAAGGACTCTCTGACAATGAGCAACATTTATTTGTTTATTTAAAGAAATAAATTTCGTTAACAATAAATGTATCTCATCAAGTTGAACTTTTCAAATAATATTAAAATCATGTCGATAATAATTAATTAATTCATTTTCAGACAATTGAGGATCTTTTGAAACACCCCCTCAATAATAGTAACAATTTCTTAAGAACAATTAATTTTGAAATTTATTACGTAAAATAATTTAAAAAAATTAAATTTCAGTTTTAATTTTAAAAAATTAAGTAGAATCGCAAATTTTCAGTAGAAGTGGCAACCCTACAGTTCAAACCGATAGGAAATTGTAACCCTGTCAGGGTTGGAGCGGTTAGAGGCAGCTTCTGTGGGAGAATTGATGGAAGAATTGTTATAACAGGAGAGAGCAACGAGTTTGTATGCGTACATCCTGTTTGAATCAAATTGGGATTAATTGAAGAGTCGGAAATAATTGAGCTGTGAAACGGTTACCTACAACCTTCTTGGCAACCATGCAATACTTTTCAGTTAAAATGAACAACACCATTAACTTGCCAGGGCACTTGACAGCGTGGACCATGAACCAGGATAGCAAAGGACTTGCTAAAGCTGAAGAGAGACAGAGAGAGAGAGAGAGATATAGAGTGGGGGTCTGTGAGATTTAAGAAGCATCGCTGACTGCTGACACATTGAAGAACTTAACAAACCGTAAGAAATGAACATTAAACAGGATGTGGACAGTGTGTGCTCTCATCTGTATGAGTGTGAGTGGCTCTGATTGTGATTGTATTGGTGGCTGAATCGCTTCAACCATTGATAGTCTGGAGAATGGAGAAATGAAAATGGAGAATGGAGAATGCAGAATGGTGAGTAAAGTGAGTTCTGTGATTGTGGATGCGAAGGTCGCCAGCAGGTCAACGGCACACACACACACACAAACACACACACACACATACGCTGGCACACACACATTTGCCAGATAATTCAAATAAAGGAGCTGGCGAACATGTCCTGGCAGCAATGAACCTTTACAAATTGAATCGCTGATCCTTTTGGGATGTTCGAAGTCAACGACAGTTTTGACACTTGTGGGGACACAGACACGGACATGGACACGGACACGGACAGACAGGGATACTTATGATTGTATGTGTGGATGAATGTTGACTTTTTGTTATTTGCTCGCTTGTTAAGTTTAAACAGTCGGTAAATGGCTTAGAAAAGTGCCGGGCAACCGGGCAATCGTTCCCAACAACAACAAATAAATTGGACACAAATAAAAATGCCATTGACACAGTTTGTCAAAGCGTTCTTTAACTTCAAGCTCATCCCAACTGGGCTGTCCATCTCTCTCTCTCTCTCTCTCTCTCTCTCTCTCTCTCTCTCTATCTCGCTCTCTCTGTCACTTGTGGGTCATTGTGTCTGTTGTGATATTGTGTCCTTGTTGGCTTCACCTTGTAGCCTCCTCATCCTCTGGAGGTGCCCGCCATTTTGCCATTTTGTCGTTTACCCATCGAAATAAGCTTGATAGAGTTGTTATTGCTGTTGCCATTTGTGTTCATCGCTGTTGATTTGTTTTCTCTCATGATGCCCATTGTTGTTGTTGACTCCGTCTCCGACTCTGATGCTGTCATGCTCATTGCCATGGGTCAGCTGGGCAAAGCCCTTGGGGTTGCCCAGAATGGGGCCACAAGAAAAGTGCACAGCAGAGAATCAAAAACTTAAACCAAACAGCATCGAGTCCCCACAAAGGCCAGACCAGTCAAGTGTATTAAATGCTGGCCAACACTTACCCATCCCTCCTCCCCCATCACCACCTTCACCATCACCAACACATTTCAGGAATCCTCTCACAAAGGATATCTTCTCTTTCTGTTCCTCTGTTTGTGTTTTGACAATGACGAAGTGTTGACAAATGTGTTAAGGGATTTGCGGTTGGTTGACTTTCATTTTCATCAATGAGTTTTGAGTACATTATTTTTGATTTTGATTTACTTTTCAGTCAATTCCCTCTTCAACTATATACCATACAATGTCGAATTCATTTTCGAACCGCCAAAAAACTATTATATATTGAGACGACCAAAAACCGCTTCAATTCGATTTTTTAAATATATTTATCTTAATAAATTCCACTTTACCAAATCTCATATTGTTCATGTTTCCCAAATTCACTAAATAATATGAAATATATTTCCTAAACTTCAGTTATATTTTAATTAACTTTCGATTAAAATAACTCCGATCGATAAACAGTGTTGAGAAGTGTTTAATTTTTTTAATGTTGATAACCCTGGAGATTTGACAAGATTCACATAAATTGCACAGAATTCAGTTAAAGATTCCGAATAAGAAAGAAAGTACTGTGAGTCCTCAGCATAGCTATGAAAAAGTATCCGACTATTGTGTACCCGGTTTTCGAGCGTCCTGATAATCAAGAGGGGTCATTGACCAACAAGATCCGGTACCTAAAGGAGAAGGTACTGGACAAGGCGCGCAACAGGAAGTATGCCAAGCCTTTCTGGCAACCAGTGCACAGTGTGCAGGACAATGCTCCCCTTTACTACAAGGTCGTGAAGAATCCCATGGATCTGGGAACTATTAAGAAACGAGTGCAGTGTAATTACTACCACGAAGTGAAAGAAATGATGAGCGATTTCGAGCAGATCTTCAAAAACTATTTGAAGTATTACAACCCCAGGTCTGAGGTTTTTCGCGCTGGCCACCGTCTAAGAATAGTTTATTTTGACGCACTAGAAAAGATGCCAAAGACGGCCGAAGTCAAACTGAAGTCAGTTAAAAGGCGTCCGAACTACAACAATAGAATACCTCATAAAGCAACTACATCTAATGATAAGAACTCGAAAGCGGTCTTGAAGAAATCCTTGAAGAAGACTTCCACTCAAGGTCATGTCTCCTACAAAGGAGTTCGGTTCGGCTTGGAGACTTCAACTCAGTACAAACCCAGTTCCGAAGTCTCATTGACGAACGAAGATAAGGAGCGTATACTTCGGAAGTACAGATGTCTGCCAAGGGAGGAGAAGAAAAGAGTCATTGGTGTGATCCATAAAATCTTGAAAAAAGCTAAAGTTAGCAGAAGTTATTCGTGGTTTGACAAGAGCAGCTTTGGCCTGGACATCCTCTATCTGATCAAACAGAGCGTGGACATAGATACCACAATCGACAGGCGACTCTTGAGCAAGTCGCAGAGGCGCGAATTCGATGCAGCCCGTAAGCATCGCGTTTCCGTAATCAAGGCAAGGCTCACGATTATGAGCATACGTCGATCCCGGGCAAAAGCCGAAACTGGGGATAAGGAGAAGTCGAAAGTCGAGGAAATCGAAGAAATCGAAGAAGTCAAAAAAGTCCAAGAAGTCGGGGAAGTCGAAGAAGTCAAAAAAGGCGAAGCACTCGGAAGAGTCGAGGGAGTCGAAAGAGTTGAAGGAGCCGCAAAACTCGGAGAAGTCGAAGAATACGAAGGAGGGAAAGGAACCAAAGGAGCCGAGGAAGTCGAAAAAGTTACCGAAGAAAACCGACTCCAGCAATAATGCCATAACGCAGAATATAATAATTTACATGCATAAATCAATTAATAAATATGTATTAATTTATTGTTTGTCGCAATTTTTATATTTGTGGTGAGCAAAGTATAAAGTTAAATGCTAGTTATGATCCCAAGAATCAACCGGAGTCAAAAAATTGAGGTTAAAAAACTTTTCGATTTTTCATGGTTTTGTCAAGGGGTTAGTATGAAAAATGGGTCAAAAAAAGTCGAAAAATTAGAAATGGTGAATTTCACAAAAATTTTGATGCAGATTTATACTGATATAAAAGCCATTTCCAAAACTTCAAATTTCATCAAAATCGGATGATTTTTGGCCGAGATATGTAAATTCCAATTTATGAGGAGGTTCATAGTCCGAAATATGCCATTTTGAGATACTTTTTAACACATTTTTGGCCATATCTGTGGAAATACTCATCAAAAAGACCTCAAATAAAAAGCAAAATGATAGTTATGATCCCTAGAATCAACCGGAGTCAAAAAATTTTGGTTAAAAAACTTTTCGATTTTTCATGGTTTTGTCAAGGGGTTAGTATGAAAAATGGGTCAAAAAAGTCGAAAAAATAGAAATGGTGAATTTCACAAAAATTTTGATGCAGATTTATACTGATATAAAAGCCATTTCCAAAACTTCAAATTTCATCAAAATCGGATGATTTTTGGCCGAGATATGTAAATTCCAATTTATGAGGAGGTTCATAGTCCGAAATATGCCATTTTGAGATGCTTTTTAACACATTTTTGGCCATATCTGTGGAAATACTTATCAAAAAGACCTCAAATAAAAAGCAAAATGATAGTTATGATCCCTAGAATCGATTGGAGTCAAGAAATTCGGGTTAAAAAACTTTTCGATTTTTCATGTTTTGTCAAGGGGTTAGTATGAAAATTGGGTCAAAAAGTCGAAAAATGAAAAATTGCGAATTTTACAAAAATTTTGATGCAGATTTAGACTGATATAAAAACCATTTCCAAAAAGCCAAATTTCATCAAAATCGGGTGATTTTTGGCCGAGTTATGGCAATTCCAAGTTATGAGGAGGTTCATTGTACAAAATATACTATTTTGAGATACTTTTTAAGACATTTTTGGCCATATCTGTGGAAATACTCAACAAAAGACCTCAAATAAAAAGCAAAATGATAGTTATGATCCCAAGAACCAACCGGTGTCAAAAAATTGGGGTTAAAAAACTTTTCGATTTTTGACGATTTTGTCAAGGGATTAGTATGAAAATTGGGTCAAAAAAGTCGAAAAATTAAAAATGCTGAATTTTACAAAAATTTTGATGCAGATTTAAGCTGATATAAAAGCTATTTCCAAAACTTCAAATTTAATCAAAATCGGATGATTTTTGGCTGAGTTATGGCAATTCCAAGTTATGAGGAGGTTCATGGTACGAAATATGCCATTTTTAGATACTTTTAACACATTTTTGGCCATATCTGTGGAAATACTCATCAAAAACACCTCAAATAAAGAGCAAAATGATAGTTATGATCCCTAGAATCAACCGGAGTCAAAAAATTTTGGTTCAAAAACTTTTCGATTTTTCATGGTTTTGTCAAGGGGTTAGTATGAAAAATAGGTGAAAAAAATCGAAAAATTAAAAATGGTGAATTTTACAAAAATTTTGATGCAGATTTAAACTGATATAAAAGCCATTTCCAAAACTTCAAATTTCATCAAAATCGGGTGATTTTTGGCTGAGTTATGGCAGTTTATAATTTTCGGTAGAACCGATTATCTCGAAAATGTGAATTGTAGCCCCATTATTGTATTTTTTTTGGCAATATCTCGAGAAATACTTTTCAGAAATCATTCAAATAAAACGCAGAATGATAGTTTATTAAATTTAGTTAGTTGATAGGAAAACTTGCCTTGCTTTGCCTTTGTTAAAAGGAAGAAAAGCAGTGAAATCATGAAGTGGGTCCACGATGAGGTGGGCAATGAGCTGGTCTTTGGCCGAGCCACTAAGTTGCCAGCATTGAATTGCATTTAATGCATGGGCCAACATAATTTTAATGAGTTTTTGCTCTTAATCCGCTTGCAAGATGTTGTCAATGAGCGAGTTCCCCTCCACAATAAGCGTTTTCTTTCAACCCATATACGACTGGATATATGCATGTTCATATATATATATATATATATATAAACATATAAACATATATATATATGCCAGTAGGTTTATGTGTATATTCTGATTCTTTTTTTTTTTGTTCACTTTGCAGCATTTTCCTTGCGGCTATGCTAGCGGTTTCTCTGAATTTTTTCATAATGCGACTGCTGCCGCTTTTGCAACGTGCTGCATGTTGCATGCCGCCTGCTAGTCATAAGCTCCACATTTCCCAACTCTTTCTCATTTTTCTTTTCCCATTTTTCTTTTTTTTTATTTTTTGTGTCTCTCATTCAGTCGGCTGTTCTATGTGTAAATGTTTTCTTTCTATCTGTGCTACAATTTCCCTTATGCCTTCAGCATTTTTCGCTGCCAGTTTATTTTTGCCAGTTGTTGTTTGTTATAATTTTCCGCTCTTTGCAGCATTTTAATTTGATTCTAGAAACATTTCTTTATCCAGCGACAATGTATGTATGTATGTATGTATGTATGTATGTATATGTATTACGTCCTTTATGTTCATTGCAATGCATCCTCTTTGCCCGCCAGAATGCATAATCATTTTTCGTGTGACAACTGTAAGTCGGATTTTGTGGCAACTACAGAAATGGAATGTAGTTTAATCAAAATTATTTTTTGGAAAACTCTATAACACATCTAAATGATTTTCATTTAAATATGAAAATAAAACCTTAAAGAAATTATGTATTTTCTTTTCATTAATATACATTCAGTTGATTTCGAAATGTTATTTCCTAAAATTGTTCAGCAAACAATTATGCAAAATATTTCCAATTTAAATAGTTTTTACACGAATCTAGTTTTTTGTTCCTTTTATTTATTGTGGCATTTTTAGCCTCTGGCAAAGTGGTGACAATTTTTAGTTGAAGTTTATCAGACAATACAATTTCCAAATATTTATTGGTATTTTTTTTTACTGACAGATAACAATTTATCATCGGTGGTATTTGCAGTCAGACCCTTATGCCTAGAAGGTAGAAGGATTAGGAAGGGAAGGCACGTCTGTTTTCTGATTTCAGATTTCTGGCTTCTGTTCTATACTAAATACCAGAGAGAGCTCACAAACCAAAATCGGAAACCAAAACTCAAATCAAATGTCTGAAATGCCAATTAACCAATAAATGTGCCAGTCCAAAGGCCCATCCACACAACGATTCCCTGGTTAGAGGCCCATTCCCAGTTGAGATATTGTGTTTGTGTGTCGGCGAGCGGAGTGGGTGAGGGCAGCTCCATACCGATTTTGCTTGGATTCGTTGTGCCCTCCAAGAATCGCAAGCAAACCGAAACCGACTCGCAATCAAAGCGCAATGCTAAGAATTTTCCAGAAAATCAACAACACTCGGTCCGATTGCTTGCGGTTGCCTCAAATCAAAATTATAGAGAGGCCCAGGACCTGGACCAGGACCACGACCAGGAGAGGGAGGCCAGGAGCAGGACCCAGCCCACTCGAGTTGAAATCAAAGCGCGTTAAACAACAAACGAATACTTTTTGGAGAAACGATTGAGAAATGCCAGAGAGTTGGTTGGTGGGGGGGGGGTTTGGCAATAAATTAATGATTTTTGTGTAAAAAATTTGTGAAGATCGTAGCATACTTTTGCGAGCACTGCCCACAGAAAATGTAAAATATTTTCAATTAATTTGACGCAGTGAGAGCTTCATTTCATTTTGCTAGAATTAGAATTAGAATATTTGACAGCCAGGCTGCTGTCGTCTCATATTGGAGGTATGTCGTTCGGAGGGGATAGGTAGGCAACGAGCTCACTTTCATGTTGATTGCCACCATCCTCCCGCCTCCTGTGTCCTGTGTCCTGTGTCCATTCCACTCGAACAGACGTGGACGCGACCCCAGCAAACATTCATTTTTCGACCTGTGGCCAGCCCTTTTTCTGGCTTTCATTTAATTTGCAACGTTGTTTGTGCAACACTTGAGCGAGAAACGAGAAAGCATGCCACACCAGGTCGTGGCAAGCGATGCCAGCAAAGGCCAATGAAGCTATCTGGCAATGGAGATGGTGATGGAGCTGAAGCTGGAGGTGGAGCTTGTGGAGGAGCCAAGTAGCAAACTAATAACATTTTCCTTGCTTTTTGGTTTTTGTTTATTCATGAGTTTGATTTTTTACTTTTACCTCAACGCTTAGACGACTCCATGACACACATAGACAGAGCTTCAGAAGGCGGCCATGGAGAAGGACGAGGCAGGACAAGACGTAGGAAACTTAGAGTTTGTATAACTTTTTGAGCCGCTTTTGGCAGAGTTTGGAACGGAAGTTCTTGCTGCTTGACCTCACCCGGCAAACCCTTTATGTTGGAGAGGCAACCCATCGTGATTGTGTCGGTGTCTGGACGAGGGGTGTCCTCAAACGAACGTCGCTGGGGCAGCATCATTTTCATCAACTGGTTTCCCATCTACAAAACACCCGCAAAATGCATAATTATTTTATTTGTATATATTTTTTTTGTTGTTGTTTTTTTTTTTTTTTTTTTGTTGCCTTTGGGCTGTTTGTGTTCAATTTAAAATATTTATTCATTAGCAGTGTGACTGTGACAGCATGGCGACAAACAGATGGCACACGGCACATTGTTTTTGATATAAATAAGCTATAAATAAATTTGCATATCACACACAGATACGAGACACACACGCACACGCACACGCACACGCACAAACTAACACAGACAAAGGACATGGATTTGACAAAGGCCTGACCTGACCCATAATGCAGCTTATCAGCACTGCGGATAACGCCAGCATAAAGAGCGAGAATCATGTGTGGCATGCATAGAGCGGGACGGCGCATATGTGCGACTGCGATGCATACATGCATAGATATTACTATAGTAAGCAAATAGATATTTTGGTCACACACACACACACACACAAACGAATAGAGACAGGGATGGGGATGGGGATGGGGATGGTGTAAGGGATGAGGGTGAGGTCTATAATGGGCGGCATAAATATACGCATCGCTGGCAATTCGCTAAAGTGATGCGAAATGGCGACAAGGCATCCCGATATCATTGACATTCATTGGATTTGGCGGCCATTTTGCACCTGATGCCACTCACAGCCATTGTCACAGTTACAGTCACACTCACACTCACAGTCACAGTTCCAGTCACAGGCACAGTAGGTACAAAGTGTTTTAAGGTTATAGAAACTCCACTCCATTGCCAGCCATATTGTGCTGCCCGCCATTCAGACTCATAACCATAAACTGATTTGCCACACAGACTACCGAACACCTACTACCGAACACCTACTACCTGATTGCGGACTACATCTATGTTGCGGGCTGATGCTTCCTGCATAACATACAATAAATACTATTAAGGTGTTAAGGTGTTTCCCCTCTTCTGCAACTCCGCCCCCTCATCTAACCTCTATTCAATTCAAATTTCCATTTCAATTTGCATTTAAATTTTTGCATTTTATGTAAATCTGTTTACTCAACTCGTTCTTCTTCCTTGTTCCTTCGCTATTTTTATGGCATTTATGACTGCAATCATTCATAACACACACACACACACACACACATATATATATATACTCTCTTTCAATATCATTTCATTTCATATATATTTGAACTTCAATAAAGAAATAATTTTAATAGCTATATGAAAATTGAATTAGTTTCACACTTTAAGACAAGTTTAAACTTTAAGCAAATTTAACTACTATTTTATTAAAAGAGAATAAGAAAAAGTAACATTGTTATGTTCGAGTGGAATCGACTATGAGATACCCTGTGTTCCGGTCCGCAGTTTATATGGAATTTTGGAAAACTAATAGTGAAACAAACTACAGAAACAATATAATTCGTTTCATTTTTATCAAAAATTTGAGACTTCCTTCACTTTGGGAAGCCATAACTTTAAGCGATTTCCGAGTTTAAATCACATCTGCTGCAAAGAATGTAGACATATTCAGAAAAGAAATGCCCAAAATAGAAAAATAGCGGTAAAAATATATATTTAAAAAAAAAAAGAATTGTTTGACTTTGACAAACCATAAATGGGTATATGTAACTTTATTTTATTTAATGTTTTCCTTTCTGTTATCTTTAATATTGTAATCATCGATTCCTTTAATTTACATTGAATAGCTTAGATAATTAGCAGAAATAAATAAATTATGACTATATCTGTAAATGGATATCATTTTATTCGCATTTTTGCTCCCTACTGTATGCTTATATATTTTTTGAATTTATATATTTATATATATACAATATACACCTCTTTATACATATACACATATATCACATGTTTAACTATCTGTCCAATAAAAGGACGAAATGCAGCGCCAGAGCAATTGCAACCTGCCAGACAAGAGTCAAGAGCAGTTAGTCAGGTCAGGATTGTTGTCCAGCAGGTGGACCTGATATTGTAGTCATGGCTGGGGCAGGGGCAGAAGTGGGAGCAGCAGTCGGACTGACGATGGTTGCGACCCGCAGGCGACAACCCACGACCCACAAACCCACTCCACCCGGAATTTATGGTGAATTTTCGGACAGACAGAGAGAAACGAATAGTGACAGCTTTTCCATGTGTCCACTGTCCAAGTCAAATGTGCAACATGCAATGTGCAACGTGCAACGTGCGATGTGGTGGCATGTGCATTGGTCAAGCCACTACAACGTGTACGCGTGACAACAACAAGTTGGCAGCGAGACAATCTTTCCTCCACATGGAGGAACTTATATACATATATATACATATATATATATATCGGAAGGACGAGTGTTATTAATGATTGCAGCTCAATGAAGGATACTTTTTGCTGAGAAGTTAATTCGACTTGCCCCAGACTCGTCTTTTGGTTTCAGGTCAGCATTATTCACAACTGGATTATTGTATTCAAACATATATATACACATATATCCTCATATTATCCTTGAACATATGAAACTCTATAGGTACATCCATAATATATATGTATGCAATGATATGTAATATTCGTATATTTCGAATCGATTTGTCAACACATTAACTGTAGTTGCCATTAATCTCTGGGGGAACTTTCCACACTCTTATGCAACATTATTAAAATTTAAAATCGAGAAAAAAAGATAATGATTCAGAGTGCTGATAAATGGAAAATATTGCTCTTTATTGGAAAAATGGTTATTTTGCTTGAAATATAAATTTTTCAAATTTGTAAGCTTTATTTATAATTAGAAATAACCCTATGCTATTATATTCTTGTTTTTTTATTTTCAATATTTTCAAGTTCTTTTTTAATAATATCAATCACATTTTGAATCTCCATACAAACATATTTGAAAATTGTGTTCAAAATGGAAAGGAAAGAATCGTAAAAAAGAAAAGTTTTTAACTGTGACAAGAAATACTTTAGCCACATTTCAAATGATTTTTATAATTTTGGAAGTTCTTACCGCTGGTTTTATTCTCTATATTTGTTCGATATATTTGTTTCTGAATAACCCCGTCTCATAACTAATAAATGGGTGTTTTAAAGGTCATACCTTCATGTGTGAAATATTTTGAACTCGAACAACAGCTGTTAACAGATGAGATACGAGTGGAAATCTCATCATTTACAACTAAATCTGTTTCTTATTTACATATTATCACACAGTTGGCCTATGTATGTGTAGGTTCACACACACACACACATATGTATATATATATACAGGTGTGACGCACACAAGGGATTCCTGGGACCATTGTCTTCGGCATGACGTCCTTTAACCAGAGGCACTGACAGTGGGAGTGGGAGTCAGGATCAGAGCCAGGTGTTATGGCCAAGCCCTAATGACGCAGCAATCTGTCGTTGGTAGCTCATGAAATTAGGCACGAATGTCCGGTTGAGGTCGCTTAACACGCCCCCACAAACTGCAGCCTACAATGGACCAAAGACCATGGACCTTGGACCATGGGAGCAGTCAGACCTCTAGGTATGCGGCCCATAATCCCTTGTGATTTGTTTTGTTTTATTTTAGTATTTTCTTTATTTTTGTTTTTATTTTTTTGTCTTTGTCCCTGGGGTCCCAGCCTGTCTGGCGACTGGGGGGTTCGCCTAAAATTTTCGAAATGCAAAGACGAACCGGATGACCGCCTAACTTGGCCAACAGTCCCACTGTCCACAAGGCCCGACTTGCTGCCTGACAAATTTGCATGCCATTTGTGGTGAATTTCATTTAAGATTTATTTAAATTTCATTGCCGTCTTTGTCTGTGTCTGTGTCTGTGACTCTGAGAACTCAACTCATATTGTTGGCCAGGATTTTACTGCTGTGTCCTGGCTCCATGTTTGTGTGCGAACTTTTAGCAAAATCATTTTCACGTGCCTTAAGGTGGATGTTCTATGGCGTTGATATGATAATTTGCTGTAGACTGACCCACACAATCATACGTGTCAAATTCATTGAAGAGCAACCTTAATAACTAAATAAATACTAAATATAAACTTAAAGTATTATTTTAGTATTTTCTTAACTAGAGTTGATCTTTTAGGCGTACATTAATGACCCAAAAAATGAGGCAAAGAAGAAGAGCAAGACCATTGAAGTTGCTCTGAGTATTTAAATAAATACTAAATATACTTTTTATTTATAAATACTTTAATACTTTTTAGTATTTTAGTATTTTTTAAATAGACTTGATCTACAATACGTGTCAAACTTATTGAAGAGCAAGTTAAATAATTAAATAAATCTTGAGAACACACTTTAGTATTTTTTTAGTATTTTTAAAATAGACTTGATCCACAAAACCATACTGAAGTATTTTTTTAGTATCGTTAAAATAGACTTGATCTATTAATCGAATATTAATCGACTTATATGACTTGAGCTCGAAACAAGTCTGTACATATACATATGTAAATTGTAATATACATATGTAATGCTAATGCTGGCTGAAAGTAGCCTGCCATCTCCAAGGACCTTCAGTGGCCCAGGACTCGCCATGGGAGGCTAAGGGAATGTAGCTCCAATCGGAGCAGAGTGCAAACAGCTTATTTTGCATTTGAGTAATGTGCGTTAAATTGTTTGAGTGTATGCCCCATATATATCTTCCACCCACCCACACACACACACACACACACACACACACACACACACACACACACACACACACATGTGCATATGGGTGTATGTGTGTGTAATTAATGTAGCTGCCCCGTTTCTATCTGTCTGGCCTGGGCTGTCTGTCTATCTGTCTGTCTGTCCGTCCATTCCGTTGCCTTTGGTTACACTTTATATCAAATTATTTGCACATTTGCTGCCTTAGTGGCCTCCCCAGTGGCTGTGACTGTGGCAATGGCAGTGGCAGCAACAGCAACAACAACAAGCTGAGAAAACAAAACACCAACATTATTTTCACATCATTTAATTTAATGCGTAGCACAAGAGGCGTCTCTCTCTCTGTCTCTGTCTCTCTCTGTCTGTCCATCTCTCTCTCTTTTTTATATAAAAAATAAAATAAAATAAGGCCAGAGTCTGTTTGTTTGCTTTGTTTTACATTTTATTTCACTTGTTGTTGGCAGCAGCTTAACAAACCCACCCACCCACACCCCCACTACAACCCAAAGAACATACCCCTCCTCGGGCAGCACTTGTGGGCCAAGTCTGCTGCCAAAAAACATTGGCTAATAAATGCCAAAGCAACGCGACGACAACCGCACTAAAAATTTGTATACACTACCCCGCTGCCCCCTCACCACCAGCACTGCAGCCACCCCCTCCACACACCGCCCTTCGCAATATACATAGTAGAAGAAGGAAGAGAAAAGGAGATGGCGGCAGCCAGGCACGAGTCCTGTTTGAAAACTGTAATTATTTTAAGGGATTCTTTATGCTAAATAGCAGTGCCTGACACATACATAGGCACACACACACACCTAGTTATATGTATGTGTGATAGGTGGGGGGAGAGAGGCGGGAGGGGTGGCTGCACCATCAGCAATCCACGCCCACAGACAAGCCAAAATTAAAACCACGGCACATTGAGTTTAGCCACAGGAGCTTGTTGGCAACACCAGCTAGGACGAGGGGGCGACCGAGACACACACATACAGTAGTGGTAGAGGGGTGGATGGGTGGAGGGGTTGGTGTGGTGGGTTTTTGTGCGGTGTTGAGCCCGTCTGTCAGGTGTAAA
Source organism: Drosophila quadrilineata (assembly GCA_018150725.1). Taxonomy (NCBI): domain Eukaryota; kingdom Metazoa; phylum Arthropoda; class Insecta; order Diptera; family Drosophilidae; genus Drosophila; species Drosophila quadrilineata. The sequence goes on from JAECWN010000432.1 coordinate 12,894,299, forward strand.
GTGGCAACGGCCTAGCATTGAATAATTACATTTTAATAGAGTGTCCGCCGAAGTGTTTTAAAAACATTTTTCAACACAGCTCCACCCCCCATCCCCCCAAACAGTCTCACCCCTCAACCACCCCCCTTCACATACACACACACACACACAGATGAGGGGGATTTCGTAACTTTACTAGGCTATTAAAGGCTCTGCTGTGACTAATTTTACATTGATATTATTTTATGCATAATTTTATATGCCCATGAAAGGTAACCCAATTAATAATATAATATTTCATTCAGTTTTATAATGTTGTTTTTATAAAAATAAAAAATTATTTATAAATAGTATATTAAGATTATCAATGATTATAGCAACTGACTGCCAGCATTTTAATTTGTTAAAAAAAAAAACAAAACTCGAAGAATTCAAATTTAAAATTTATATACAGATTTAAAAAAAGATTTTCTTTTTTGAAGCTATTTTTTTCTTATTATTTCTATTATGAAATATACCAGTAACTAAAAAATTAATTGTATGACTGTATGTTCTATTATATATTATTTAATAAGATTTCTGGAAGAATTTCTATTGTTTTCATTTGCCAAAAAATCGATAAAATTTCCTTTGGTCAATTCTAATATTAATTTATTTATAAATATATATAATTAATTTTTTTTAATGTATATTTTTTTTTGTAATTTTTACTATTTTCTTGTACTATAATTATTAAATTGCAGAATATTAAAATCACCTTTTAAATTTAGTTTATGAAAATATATAGGTTTTTTATTTTACTTGTTTTTATTTTGTTATTTTTTTTTTTTAATAATAGCATATAAATTTTAGTAATTAATATGAATTCCGTTATTGAACATGCTAAAATAATTTCAATTAAGAAAAATCTATCAAATCCAACTAATTATGTAAATTTTTACTGTTATCAGAATATATGTTGGCTTACTTATTACCATATCAATTAAGTTGAACTAAATCCTAGATATTTCTATCTCCCATTATATATACCTGATATGGCGTGGGGGGAAGTGGGGGGTGGAGATGATGTCGTAAAGGCCAAAGCTGTTTGACTTTTATTATTTTAGTTAAACTTCCTTTATCTGGACGAGAACCCGAAGGTCTTCCACCAACATACATACATATATACATACATACATACATACATACATACCTATATATACATACATATATACAAACTAAACCCAAATCAAACGTGGCACATGTACGGCAAGTCTTTCCTGTATTAGCCTCATATGACTGAAGTGTGCCTGTGTGTGTGTGTGTGTGTGTGTGGCTTTCAGCCTGTCTGAGTTGGCTTTATTGATATCCTGGCAGAGCGACGCTGTCGGCAGCTGCCAAGTTTGTCAGCCACTGCCTCAGTTTCAGTTTCAGCTTCAGCTTCACTTTCCGAGTCCAAGTCAAGGCTAAAGCCCAAGAAGAGGAAGACGAAGACGAAGAGGAAGAGGAAGACGCAGAGGAAGAAGAGGTTTCTGGCAAACTTAATGCCTCCGGCTGTCCAACCATATGTCCTTCCGTCCGTTCGTCCGTTTGTCTGTTTGTTTGTTTGGCTGTTGTTGTTCACTGGGCCAATGCATTGGCCACTAATTCATCAAATTTGGCTCAAAACTGAAGATTAATGACGTACGTGTGGCATATTGCGAAACTTGGTGACTTGATGAAATTTATTATTATACTTGTGCTCGTGCTCGTACTGGTGTTCGTACTCGTGTTCGTGGACTGCCGAATATCCTTGAGCTGTCTTAAAGGCCACACTACAAACAGGATACGATTAATGTAGAAGAATGGAAGTTTATGTGCAAGTTTTGCGGCAACTCTTTTTGGCCAGCAGCTACTTTATGGCCTATAAAAACTACCAATTAGACTCGTATAAAAGCCTCTGTTACAGCCTCCGCCTCGAAAAGGCTAACCAGGATTTAATAAGTTGAATTGCATGTCCTACAACTACCTTGATGTATAGGCCAAAAAATTACTTGACTTTTTTCAAACTATCTACATTTTTTTAATATACATATTTTTATTAAAGAGAATCATAGATAATAATTAAATAATTTGTGAGAATTCATAGTAAACTAGTGCAACATTTCAGTGCGAGATATGTGGCTGGTCTAATATACCCTTTGCGTTGCAATTGCCTCGAATTTTTTTATTTCAATCTTTTAACGCTTATTTTTTTAATTAATTTCCATGCAAGTAATTAAAAATGCCAACGGCTCGCATTGCTGGCGACATTTTCTTTTTATTTCTGTTTTTTGTTTCTTATTTTTTTTTTAATTTTTTTTTATTTTTTTTTTCACTAGCCACTGTTGGCCAACATTGTAAAGGGAATGTTGCTGGGAATTAATTACTTCGTCTCTACGCCCTCGCATTGTCATAGAGATAAGTACAAAAAGGATTCAAAGTGAAACTTCTAAGATACTCTACTTGGGATTGTTATATATTTATGTTTGCTAAGAATATTCCATAATTAATTGTAGTTTTAAAGAGTTTTCACTTACATAATAATCTTTTTCTGCTTTACATGGTATTTATGCTTTTCACTGATAGTTGCCATTTATTATTTATTTATTTATTATGAATGAAAAAATTTATTTTCGTATTCCCCCAAAATTTATTAGCACTTTCTTGCCTATTGATGAATTGAGGGTAGGATAGTTTGAAAATCTTTATTTTTTGCAGTGTATATGGAGCAGGTTGAGAGCTGTTGTACGTTATTTACAGGGTATTGATGGGTCTCTCTGAAAATATGTGGATTCTATTCAATTCACCACTTGCCAGAAGAAATTTTGCGAATAAAGTGGGGTTTAAAGCTTATTTAAAGGGTATTTAATGGTTTTGCGATTCTCTTTTTCTCTTGATAGAATTTTTCGAATGAAAACGAAGAGAAACCTTTATTTCTTGCAGTGTATATGAAATGGCTCGAAATCTGCTGTTAGTTATTTACAGTGTATTTGTGAGCTTCTCTAAAAATATTTGTATCTTTTTCCACATATTAGAACGCATTTTCAATACAAAAACTGACCTACAAAAATGGAATTATTAAAGTTTTTAAATTCTTTAATCTTTTGTTACTACATATTTATCAATTGATAAAAACAAATATTATTACTTACACACATATCTCTCTATCTACGTATGTAAGTTGTAGCCAAAGATTGTTCAACAAACTGGAATATTTTATGGGTCTGTGTCTGTAATAATTATTACAGAAACATTATATGTATAAACAAGCTTGCAACAAATGTGGGGCATATGCATGTAGAATTATTGTTGCAATAACAATTAAAGCATGTGGCGGCATTTACAGACATATTATTATAATAATAATAATAATAACAATAACAACAATAATAATTTCTTATCAGTTGTCAGCACGTGGAGACGAGACTCTGCTGCTCAAAACGGATTGAGGCGGATTCCTCTAATTGGATGCCTAAGTAATTTGGCTATGCCAAAAATAATTAGTGTGCAGAAACAAAACACCAATGTATCAAGTGTTATTACAAACACACATAGAAACAGACAAACACAGAGAGAGAGAGAGAGAGAGAGAGAGACAAAGAGAGAGAATTAGAGAGAATACTGGCAAACAAAAAGGCAATTAACAAACTCTGTGTCTGTGCATATACATATACATACATACATATGTATATGAATGTTTTGGTGTCTATGTACATTCATAGATGTATGTTTAAGTGTATGTGATTGTGTATGTGTGTGTATGTTGCAAGGAAGAAGAGTGTAAATGAGATAGAAAATAGTTTAGTTGCAACAAGATTGTTCAATTTGTAAGGATGTAATGCCTGTCCGCCTTCTACATAGAACAATACCAAAAAAACAACTGATAAAACAGCTACATACATCACTACAAACACAGTCACACATACATACGTACATACATACATACATACATACGTACATACATACATACATACATACGTACATACGTACATTCATACATACATACATACATACATACATACATATATGTGTATATAGATCGTAGTAAAGTTTGTCAGCAAAGATGGCCAAAATATTGGAAATTTTCTGTACAATGTGTAGTATCACTGACCAAATAACATATTATTTGGTCAGTGGTAGTATCTAGGTGATAACATATGTATGTATAAATTTATTCACTCACTATATACATACATACATATATATTCTTGTTCATGATTGTATCGCTATCACTTCATTTCCACTTGATTTTATAACATCACAAAATTCATGCAATTAAAATTAACGACTTCAGAATTGTGAAGAATCTCAATTAGAGATGATAGCGCAGAAGGCGAAGAAAAAGAGAATTAAAAGAAGCAGGAGAAGAAGAAGAAGAAGGAAAAGAAGAAAAAGAAAAAGAAGAAGCAGAAGCAGAAGAAGCAGAAGCAGAAGAAGAATAAGAAGAAGACGAAGTGATTATCGAAAGCTGCGCCTATCGAAAGTCGTAGGGAAATTTTCTATATTTGATATTGATATATTTTATTATTTTGACAGCCAATTGATTTCTTTGGTGTTATTTTAATTCGAGATTGTAAAATTTGCCCCTTTATATGTACATCAATGCAGATTTTACTACATAAATAATAAATTAAATATGTTAAACTATTAAGTAACACTGGTGTTATCACTATTGATGTTTTCTTTTGCAGATCCATCGGTTAATTCAAACTTTTTTTCATTTTTGTAAATGACTAATTGGAAATTTTGAAAATAATGCATATACTATAAGAAATGGAGTCACGTCGCAGGATGTACACATATCCTCCTGTTGCCTTGGCTTCTGTTTCCTTTATTTCTAGCTGGCAATTTACTTGAGCCGCACTTGGCATGGAAATTGTTTGTTTTTTGCAGCGAGTAATGGGCGCAATTTCTCAAAAGGTGCCTCCAAAAGAAAAAAGATCGCAAACAATAATTCAAACAGTGGGCAAGCGTCAGTCGAGTATGCTGCACTAACAGTCACCCTATTCATATAGAGGGGGAAGTCTAAGCGGGACAATTGAAAATATTTCATTTCGTTAAATTTCAGTCAATATTATATTATAATTTTAAATTATATGATATAATAATTTATTATTTTTCCATTTTCAGTCGAGTATGCTGCACTAACAGTTACTTTCTAAACACGTACATATGTATGTATATGGGAGAAAGTCTTGGCGGAGCAAGCTAAAATACTTAAAAATTGCTATCAAAATTTATAAAAAAAAAATATTTGAAAATATTTAGATCTATTTTTTATCTATTTTTCTTTTTCTATCAATATAAATTTCCAATATATATTTCCAATCTATATTTCAAATTACAAATATTTATATTTGAAATTATCTTAGATTGATATTTAACTAATACACCCGTCGTTAAACTGTACTGGGTATGGGAGCATAGAAATAGCTGCTATTAACGTGATGCCGCGTTGTTAACTTCTCATTTTGTTGGCCAACTGTTTTGGGAGCCTCATGGTACAACATTTTAATTATGAGCCCAGTTTCGTGCTCCCCCACCCTCCTCCCCTCAACGCAATGGGTGGGGGGCAGTGGTCGAAAGATGTGCAGCGATCGCCGCGTCTGCCTTTCAAATGAAAAAGAGCATTTCTTTTTCATGGTTGGGGATCCACGAGTGTGTTTTGTGGTTGCCAGGCCGATTGTTGAGGGGACATGCTCCACCACGGAATCGCAATGGGGGGTGCGGGTGAGTTGAGGGGAACTGCTGGTGGTGGTGGTGGTGGTAACTAAGCCAAGGAAATAGCATTGGGTACTTTCTGGTCATGCTGCTGGTATTGTTCTCCAAGCCCAAATGTTAACAAATATTCGCGAGCAACACATATGCATGTACATACATATGTACGTACATATGACATATGTACACATGTACGTATGTATGTACATTGTGTGTGTGTGTATGACATGTTAACGATGGCGCTCAAATGACTTTTGTGCGGTTTTAAACCAAACCTCAGAGCGAAGCTGCCAAGTTGCTTAGACTATAGTGGAGATACCGTCCTGAGGGGGGAAGGTGGTCGATGGGGGGTTCTCAGGCCTGCTCCACGTTGTTTTCTGTGTGTTGTGTTGTTTTTTTTTTTTTTTTTTTTTTTGTTGATGTTGTTGTATTTTTCTGGTGCTTCTCGTTGGTTGCAGCGTTTTTCAATTTTATGGTTTACAGATGAAGTGCGTTCGACCGTAAGTAAATGCCACACACCAACGCCCCCAACTCGTGGCAACCGCGTCAGCTGCAGCTGTCATTGTTTAGCTTTTTGCAGCAGCAGCTCAAAAAAACAAAACAAAAATACCAAATACGAAACAAAAAAAATTAACAAGAAAACAAGAATAGCAACGGCAACGGCAACGGCAACAAAATCAAGAGTCATCTCGCTGTTTCCTTTTTCATGCTTTTTTATTGTGCGCGCCTCCCGCTACCCGCTACCCGCTCACCACGCTACCCTACTGACCACCCAACCACTCACCCACCCACCCACTCACACCATACGCATAAAGTAACATACATACACATTTCTTGTTTGCCTGCTGTGGGCATTTGTTTCTGTAGCTTTTATGGCTGCTGTGGTCGCGATCTCTCATTCCTTGCGGACTTCAACCAACTTGGCCATCGATTATTGAGAGAGCCATGAGCAGAGAGAGAGAGTGCAGAGAGCCGATGTTAAGAAGTTATTATGTTAACTTAACATTTCAGTGTTAAAATAACAGCTGTTAAAGTCAGCTGTTGCAAGCGAACACTACGCGCTGTCTAAAATGTGAAAAATATTCGTTTTTTTACGATTTCTGCGGGCGAAAGAGGGGCGTTGACACGCCCACTTTCCTGAAATGCCTTTCTTCAGCAATAACCATCGATTACAAGAAAGCTGCAGTCAAAAATCTTGTTAATTTCAAACATTTTCATTTTGGCCAAGAAAACCGATCAAATTCCATATAGTGCATGGTAGAGAGAGACAGATCGCATCTTTATCGATTAAGCTTTGAAACTGGAGCTTTCACTCTCGCTAAAGGATAGAAGAAACACTTGTGAAAGTTCGGAGGCTCGTTAACGATGGGAAGAAGATTTAAGTTCTAATGTCAATTACGTATGTATGTATGAGTGTATGGGGTATGTAGGTGTGGTTGGGCACATTTAATGCGCTGGCCACGCCCACCACTTTAACGCCCATTGTCTTGGTGCCGTTCCCTTCAATACATATTATGCAAGTTTAATGCACCACTAAAAGCTCAGCAACATTCTCGTTAAAATTTACTATTATTATAATACGTACATACGGATGTTTGTAAGTATGTACAAATGTATATATATATGTATATATGTATGTAAGTATGTATGTACATATATCAATTATTGTAGGGAATACGGAAGGAATCTCGAATGAAATTCATTTTTTGTGCAAATTAGCACTTGGGCAGACAAATAAATGTTGCCAAATGAAATGCATACTTTATGCGCTCTCCCTGTCTCTGTTCATTTCTAACTGTCTATCTCGCTCCCGCTTGGAGTTTTGCTGTGACAGCATATAATTCTTGATGTAAATAAATCAGAGATGTATTTCATAAAAACTTGTCTCGAGTCGTCTCGCAATAAATGCCAAGTTTTGTCACTTGCCCCAAAGCGGCAGCAATGTTGACACTTGTACTATATTTGTTTGCTGTTGTTGTTGTTGTTGTTGTTGTTGTTGCAACTATTGTTGGTGGCAGAAGCATCTACTATGTACATACATACATACATATGTACATATGTACGTATGTTTGTATATAGATGTACATAGAGTCATTGACCAACATGGGGAGCTGGGGAGCGTAATACAGAAGCAGAGTTACGCCAAAAAATTACAACGATGCAAAAGGATAAGAAAATCAAGCCGAATCTCGCCCCAAAACTGGCGCCAACTGTCGCCTGGCCTGCAGCTACCACCGCCTCCACCACCAACACCACCACCGCACACGTTGACATTTCACGGCTGCTCTGTCGCTGTCGTCGTCGGCGTCGGCGTCGCCATCGTTTGACTGTCAGCTTGCCTCCTGTTATTTGTTGCAATTTAAGTGACTTGGAATTGCAATTTATTGTTGGCTGTCGGAGAAACCACCCACCCAACATTGCTTACCCACTGACTCCACAGAAACAACAACAACAACAATAACAACAACAACAAAAAGAAGAAGAAGAAGCATTATAAAAATAAAGCAAAGAATATATACTCTATATACAAAAATATCAACAAAAGCGACTGCCAACTGGCTATTCCAACAGCCAACAGCTGCTCCCATTGCCCTGACCTGGTAGAATATCCACCACCACCACCCCCGTATTACCCACCAACAACCCTCTCAACTCTGACCTACCCATTTGCAGTGTCTTTGCCATTACATTTCTGAACTCGACCCGCGCCCACAAAATATGAGAATTTAGTGTAATGTAGTTTTTATTGCATTTTCATGAGCGGAATGCGTAGCGTGTCATTAAATTTTCACGCCTTTCCCCCTTTTCCCCATCTAACCCCCATTGTCTGCACAAAGACAGATTTTTCCCAGTTCAGGTACAAATATTGAAGCTTAAGTTTTCCCTTAATACGGAAAAATATCATGAATTTGCAAAGAACTCATCAAAACACGAAGTGTAGAAGGAAAGAGAGTAACTGATGATAATTTTCAAAATTTAAATTAATAAAAATAAATATTATTAGAAAAAAGAAATTATTAATAATGAATGCTGATTCCGTTAATAACAAAACAAAAAACAGGTTTTAAAAATATTGAAAAAATTATACTATTTAAATATATCTAATATAATTTGTTAAAAATATAATAATATAATTGATTTGTAATATAGAAAAATATAAATAAATATATAGAATTTGTATAGATTAATTCGTAAAATATAAAACAATTCACAATTCTGCATCCGAATAAAATGTGTGGTTTTGCAATAGGTATCTATTGTCAATTCCGCACGTTTCGTTCGGATTCGGAATTGAGAACAGGTCCGATAGTAACCTTTATATCTCTCTGGGAATCCATTCTTAAAAAAACTTCTGAGGGTTGACAAAGTGATAAATATTTTGATTTTTTGATTGCATTTAATGCCGGTCGTTTGGCTTTTGACCTTTGTTCTTTATTCTTTTGTGCTTTGTGTCTTCTTCTATGTTATGTTATGTGGCTCTTGGTCCTTGGTGGCCCATAAGGAGCTGTCATATCTCATAGTTGGCCTATTTATTCAGTTCGGGCACATTTTCATTGGGATGTTGTAAATTTCTTTATATTTGTCAAGCCAATTGAAAAGTTGTCCGAACTTTTCTGTTGATTTAACACTCGCGTGCCGTAGCTGGAGGAGCCGTAGGTGCCGTAGGAGCCACCAGCACAGAGGTACCAAAGTGAACGAACCCAGGGACTGTCATTGGTATCCCCGGATTCTTTGTCGAGTTCGGTTTGCGGCTCTGATTCGAATTGTCCGACGGATGGACAGAGTAGGGAGGACTCCCCCGAGGCGATTGGCAAAAAAGTTTTGCGGCACACAAAAGAAACTCGGAGAGCACAGCTTGGAGAACTGTCTCCTGCTGCAACCAACCACCACCCCTTCACCAAATAAATAAGGAATTGTATGGTAAATGGCCACTAACAACGAGAGGAATCGAAACGAGGAGAAGGCAGAGAAAAAGTTGAAAAATTATTTGAAAAGAAGAAGTGAAACAATAAACAGCATTGGCAGCCCCACAGCAGCGGGGTGCTAAGAAGGAGCAACGGGCTACGGACAACGGACCTACAACCCAATCCAATGGAGAGCACCAAGTGACCACACAGTGATTTACGCTCATGAAATTGAGTTGTGGCGCAAATTATTTATGAACAAAGCGCACACACAGGAATAACAAACATCACGAATATGGCACGAGGACGGGGGAACCCCGAACAAAAGCGGGTAGGTCACAACAGTACAGGACAGGACAGGATAGGACAGTAGAGGACAGTATAACAAAGAGGCGCAAACGAGCGTTGTAATAGTCCTGCAGTTATTCTACGAGAATGGGCCATGTACTACAACTTGAAGCAATCTGCAATCGCAGTAGAATTGGAATCCGTGTCATAGCAGCGAGTGGCAGGTTGCAGGTGGGAGGCGGGTGGTGTTGCCCCATTCTGTGGACAGCTTAGTGGCCGCATAGCATCGCATCGCCTCGAATCGCATCGCATCGGAGTGTCGCCTTTGGCGCAAACTTCTGCAAAATAATTTATTAGCGGCAAACGAGCAAAACTTTTATGAAAATTCAAAAAGAAACAATCCCCCACCACCCACAAAACTCCCGCCCAGACCGTAGACAGCAATTCTTTGTTAACTCCACTCTCCTCGGTCCTCCTCCGACTCTGTCAAAAAGTTCTACCTACATAAAGTGCGACTGTCATATATTTATTTACCCATAACATGTACACATTCCTCATATTATAGAAATACATACATATATATGTTATATGTATAAATTTGTATGTATGTAGGTCCAAAGTTACAGTTGCTTCTGCTTTTTGCAGACCTACATAGTTTCCTCAGACTTCCAGTTCCCCAACCTAATCCCAATGCACCTGCACAAAGTCATATAAGTGAACTTCCATCATTTATCAGATTCTTAGCTTGTATACTGAACTCTAAATCTTATTAAGAATACAAATAGAGTATATCTTCTTCCAGAACTTCTTAAAACAATAACTATTAAATCTTAGTTATTAATTTACTATTGAGGTCATTCTTCGGATTATTAGAAGTTGTTCATATATAAACTCTAAAACTGAATATTAAGATTAAAGGATGTATGTTAATTAATAAAATTATGTTGTTTTCAAAAAAAAAAAACAGTTTACAAAAATAATGAACATCGATTCCTTCTTCAACACTCCGTTTTACCTGCTGTAGGTCCACTTGATCATAGGTCCACACTTTACTATTAAGTTCGATGTCCGCAATTCGCTTATCGGCTTAAATACTGAATTTTCTTGATTTTAGAATCCATATATGATATATAGAGTGAGTGAGCTTCTAATTTCTAAATTGAAACAATTATCACTTCCATGTATCCCAGGTATATATATCTCCGCAATATGAATCATTTAGTTTCGCAACTACACAATGTAAAATATATGGTAATGAGTTTCTCTTTTCGGTTACCTTACAGCTAGTTACAACTATTAGTGCTGGTATTATTAGGGGGTTTTTCAGTTTACAGCGAACCGACAATGAATTCCAATTAATTGAACATCTTTTAAAACAAAAAACACAAAAAAAAAAAAACAGAAAAAAATATATATTTAGATAATTCATCGTAACCCGTTTGTAACTGCCTTCAAGTCATACTATATGCGATAATCAGTCAAGCATTACAGTTTCCAGTTCTCTTACGATCTCTCATTCTCTCTATCTCTACTACATTTCTCTATAAATGTAACTGTTGATTTTTTTTCTGGTACTTATGATATATTCATATATATTTGTATATTCGTTATTGAAATACGATGCTGTTTAGAAGCTAAGTCTAGTTATGCTGGGTTAACCTTGATCATCGTTGATCATTTCTTTCTGTAGGGTCTGATCAGCATGCGAACATAACGGAGCGAACCTGTCGGTCCCGGCACAAAGGTCTTCCAAAGGATGCCCTTGTAGTAGCCAATTTCTTGGCCATATTTGAACTGGAATGTGCCAAAGAGGTTGCTAATGAAGAACAAAAAATTGAATATAAGTAATTAAAATAGAAATTATGCAATCACCTCTCGAAGCATTCGCGGCCATACCACCAGGCGCCGGCATGGGTCCGGGCACAGTTCTGGCCATTGTCATCGTTGTCCTGATCAAAGGTGGTGAACTTCTTGCCGGCATGATAGCGCAGGGAGTCGCCAGCATCGCCCCGATACACGCCCAGCACATATAGAAGATACTTCTCCGCCTCGCTTCCAATGCTGAACTGATCATAGAGCGCGAATCGTTCCTCTCCCGTTTTGCTGCGCATTATGATCAGCAGCTCATGATCCCCATTGTTGGTGATGCGATGCAGCTTGTCCAGTCCAATGAAGAACTCCGAGTTGAGTGCCCCGAATCCTGACTTGTACGCATGCCAATCCCGATTGAAGTCCTCGCTGCCATCGAAACGATAGGCAATCACTAGCCAACCGCCATCCCTCACCTTCTGATCACAGTTCACATAGAAGGGTTCAACATCCGATGCGATCCGTATGCGCAGCTGTCCATGTTTCTGATCCAGGCAATTTCGTGGAGTGTCATCAGATTCTGGCGCCACCGCCATCATGCCCATGTCCAAGGATTGTGGTGCCAGACTATTCCAATCACTGTTAGGTGAGCTTGAGAAACTACATTCGATTTGACTTACATATTGGTTCCAATAGGTATTTCCGGTGCCCGACTCTCATACTCCTGGATGAGCTGCTGTAGTTCGGTGATATCCGATCTGAGAGTTTGGAGCTGATCTGTCATGTGCTGTATACTGTATAGGGAGGAAACTGTGGCAGGAGCATGGCTTGGAACTGAGTTGACATTCTGCTCGAGGGGTACTTACCGTGCCATGACACCTCCCAACACGGACACTGGACAGTCACCAGTGCTCTATAATGAAATATATTTTTGAAAAATTGTTACAAATATTTAGAAAATCATGTACTTACATGATCCAGACGAAAGGGCTCCACAGAGTTCCTCATGATCAGTGGCCTGCCATTCTCGGGCACGGTCGTCGTCGTTGTGCTCAAGCAGGCCAAGGCAGTGATCAATGCATCCAGCGCCATCACATATGTATATCTGTTCACGCTTCCAGCTCGCATTAGCAACTGCCTCGTCGATCGGTATCCATTGCAACGATCTGTTTTTCTGATCACTTTACCGATCGACGAGTAGAGCTACTCGTCTCTCGGCAGTCGTCGGAAACTCACTCTCTGCTGCTTAGCATACTCGTTTGCAATGCGGAGATCGTGTGCATCTCAATTAGAATCGAGACTAATAATTGTTGACCTTTGTCGCTGAATGCGGCTAAACTAATCCCTCGTCCAAACTGGTCAACGATTCCACATACAGCGTTCAGTGTAATCGAGACTCGGATCTGAACAGGAGCATTTCTAAAAATGTCGCAGATGCTGCAATTGGATGCCCTGGTCACCATGTTGACCTGTTTGACCACCACTCAGACCCACTTGGCCGGGGAACTGTTACCCCTAGGAAATTCGGTGAGTTTAACATTTGCGAATTATATTTCAAACACTACTATTGCTGTTTCCTATATAACTGAAACTATGTTACTCCAAACTCATATATTTCCATTGAAAAATATTAATAATTTATTAGTATCTTTTTTAAACATTTCTTGTAAATATTTTTAAACACTCACTTTACAATATTCAACGTTAAATTTTATATTAATTTTTTTTAAACTTAAACAAAATATTAAATTGTTTTTAATTTCTGTTTTATGGCTATTAAGATTATGTTTAATATTTATTTCTTGCAAATTATTTATATATTTTTATGAATTGTTTGTAATTTTATTAAATTTGCTTGTCAGCGAAAAATTGCAAATAAAATTAAGTATATTTTCATAATTTTAATTGATTGCATTTATTTTATTAAATTATTAAAATTATGTGTATATTCTTTATCTCCATTTTTTATATTAACGGAAATATTAACCAATAATTAATTGGCAAAATATTAAATTTCCTGTATCTGAGGTATTTCACAAATATTTTCTTATGCCAACTTACCATTGATTGTTTAGTCTGCGGATACGTGTCCATTGTCGGCGTTCAGTAGCCTCACGGCTCGTATTCAAGCACTGTCCGTGGACATCGCCAAAGCGAAGGAACAATTGGGTTCCTTGCAGGAGCAACTGGTGGACCTACGACGTCCTGGTGGAGGAAGAGCGCTGCCATCGTCAATCGCTGCCGGCACTCGGAGTTACAGCTCATCCAGGTAGGTGAACCAATGGAGTTCAGAACAGGAAGTAATCCAGTTGAATCCCTAGTGAAAATGCGGTGCCACAGCTGCTAAATGTGCCCGCAGAGGCATCTGCTGCTGCGGCTATACCTTCGGCAACACGGTTCGGGGGTGATCCGAGCACACCACGGAACTGCCTGCAACAGAAACATGGTGTGGTACGCATCCGGCCACTGATGAATGCGGATCCATTCTTTGTGTTCTGCGATCAGAGGACACGCAATGGCGGCTGGACTACTGTGGTGCATCGGTATGCTGGCAACGAGGACTTCAATCGCAAGTGGGAGGACTATAAGATTGGATTTGGTTCGTTCAGCACGGAGTTCTTCATGGGACTGGAGAAGCTGCATCAGATAACCAGCAGCGAAGATTACGAGCTGCTCGTCCAACTGGAGAACCGCAAACAGGAGATTCGATATGCGCTCTACGATCATTTCAGCATTGGCACCGAGTCGGAGCAGTATCGTCTCAATGTCCTGGGCAAGTATCAAGGCGATGCCTCCGATGCATTGCGTCAGCACACCGGCAAAAAGTTCAGCACCCAGGACAAGGCCAACGATGAGAACGAGGTGAACTGTGCCATTGCCCAATCTGCTGCCTTCTGGTATGGAAGCTCATGCACCCAAAGGTAGGTTCCATCATACCGACACTTCTTTCTGCTCGTCTTAACCAATGAAGGTCCATCTGTTTCCTTAGCAATCCCTTCGGACTCTATCAGCGCTTGCTTGAGCGTGATGTGGATGGCTACAAGGGCATCTTGTGGCGTGGGTTCCTGGACGGACCCAAGGGATCCCTCAAACAGATTCGGATGCTAGTGAGGCCACGGAATAGCAGCAGCAGTTCCAATACTTAACTTACATTTCATACAGGACAATATAGAAACATATTTTAATATATTTTTTTGAATAATAAGACCGCAACAACAACAATAAATAGAGATAGTAAAAATATATCGAAAGGATTACAAAATTATAAATTCTTAATTGAATGAGAAAAAATTGATCATAAATACAATTTGTAAAAAAAAAATGGAAATTAAATAGTTTTAAATAATATTAAGTTATAATTTCAAAGAATTAGCATGATTTATTATCAAGAAACTGATTCTATATCTCATTAACCCTGTCCGATTCCTCAGTTGTTGTGCGTGCGGTTGTGGTGCTGGTCGTGGTCGTGGGGTCCTGATATCCTTGCACCACGAGAGCATCGCCGAAAATAGGTTTAAAGAAAAGCGCGAACCGCGCATAACGACGTGCCGTGTTCTATGAGATATCGTATATAGATTGGGTAATGGAGATCGAACCTGAACTGCATATATGTTAGTTAGAACTTACCATCATTAGCCTGCCAAAGGACTGCGAGACATTTGTGACTGTAGAGAACGCCTTGGAAAATAGTTCGCCGGGAATTTGAAAGGACACCTTATTACGGTCGAGTTCCTCGGCATCGTTGGGGTCTCCGCCACGTGCCCGACGACGCTTTGGCTGCTGGTGGCAAGGGAGGAGAGAGGAAGAAATCCATTAGAGTAGATCTAAGCATGATATATATATATATAGATATATATATTGATGTTGGTCAAATGAACTTGAGAATTGAGAACTGAACAAGGTCAACGCCAAACAGACAACCGACGGTCAACGGAAAATGCGGTTTTAGGTTTCGGTTTTTTATTTCTCTTTTTTTATCATAATGATTTATTCATACATACAGATGTATATCGTATAGAAATAAAAAAAGAGTTGTTGTGGTTTAATAATCGATTTGTTTTTTTTTTTGTTCATTATATATCGTAAGTTTTCTACATATATGCCAATATTTACAAACATGAATACAATGTTAACTTAACTATTATTGCCCTGATGACAAACAAATTGGGAAGCGTTTAACAGAATTTCTTTGCCTAATTTCTAAACTACAACAAGGGCGATCAAAAAAAAATATATGTATATATAAAAATAATAATGTTGTTTTTACATATTTATCATATATATAGTATAATCATATACAGTTGTAAAATGTCAATGAATCGTGCGAGCATCGGAGGCAACTTTCTTTGAGAATCACATCACTTCTCTTCTCTTCAATCCTCAGCGGTGTATATGTATGTGTGTGAGTGTGCGTGTGTGTGTGTTTGATGACGAAGATAAATTATGGAACCAAAAGTACAAAAACGAACGATCGAATGAACGAACGAATCCAGGCTGATCTCCAAGTGATCTCCTTGTGTAGCCATGTCAATGGAGGATTAATAGCCCGCCTCATCGGAGTCTGGGGCTGGCGTTGAGGCACCAGCAATGCCATTTGTGCCGCCAGAGGAGCCCTGCAGGATGGGGCCGGAGAAGCCCAAGAATTTGGAAACGACATTGCCAAGTCCGGCATTGGCATTGCCATTGCCCGATGAGGAGCCACTGAATGCTGTTATGGTGGTCAATACACCGGTGGTCAGATCATTGGCAATGTTGCCAATGGAACGGATCTTCGGCGAGACGACGGCTGTGATCAGAGTCTGGAAGTCCTTGATGGGCACTGGTGACTTAATATCCCATTGCTTATTCTTCTCAATATTGGAGCGATCCAGCTGCTCAATGACACGAGTCTTAGTATCCAGAAAATTGTCGATTTTCTGTAAAATGGAATCAATGTGAGATCTTTCATTCTCAACTGGCATTCTCACTATCTCTCTCTTTTCACTATCTTTGTATTTATCTTTATCTTGATATTTATATTTATCTATGTATTTATCTTTATATTTATATTTATCTTTAACTTTATATTTATCTTTAACTTTATATTTATCTTTATCTTTATTTTTATCTTTATCTTTAACTTTATATTTATCTTTATATTTATCTTTATTTTATGTTTATCTTTGCATTTATCTTTATCTATCTGTTTCCCAATCCGTACTTACACCAAAGACAAATCCGAGTACGGCATTCTTCGCTTCGAATGTGGCATCGGGCAGTTTTCTTTTGTTGCGTTCAAGATCATCGCCTACCACCTCCTAGAATTGGAACACAAAACATATTTGTTGCATAATGGCATTGGAAACACGCGCGTTGCACTTGCAGTGCCAGTTGCAGTTGCACATAATGAATTGCTATCGAGAGTGTGCTGAATTCTTGAGCAGGTCACTTAATTGTTGTGATCTTATATCGCGTTGTACCCGCATTTTAATTGCACGGCACCACCAGCATTATTAAACAACTACGCTAGATACAAAACCAAAAATAATCGAAAATAAAAAAAAAAACATTTTTGTACCAAAATGACGAGTAAAAAGTCGAAGCTCGTCGAACTTCGAGGCTGGTTAGACTTGACCCAATTACGAGTTCATTGGTACAAGAAATCCAATTCAAATATTATTCAATTCGATCACACACACATATACATATCATAAGTGTCTCTATACAGACAACTAAAAATTGACTGAAATTCCTATTTTCAATCCCAAGGCGATCAAACTACTTAAACTCTATTCTAAGGTTTCGAAATGTTTCACTTTTTATTTTGGAATTTTGTATTTGTGATCCGCGACCGAGACGTGTTTTATAGTTTTAATATTTGTCCGTGCTTAAAATTCACAACGTCATTGCCGCCAACAATAACAAAACACTCGATATGTATGCATTTCTCGAATGTCCCCCCGCTCCGCAATCTACAACCTACAACAACCCCATAAATACACTCATTTCTAAACAAACCGCATGCGCAGCAACCTCAAGAGCCTCAAAGACCCCAGAGGTCCACATCGTTGCTATTGTATGGATAGCCATAGATTTGTTGTACCCACTTTATATGCACTGGAAGTGAATCAACGGAATCACGACTGTAATTTATTCAAATTTTGAGAAGTTTTAATTGTTGGTTTTTTTCTATTTTGAATCGAGCCTTGGAATTAACTCGAAATATTATCAAGTGTTGTATCATTGAGCATATTTGAGAATATTTTCCAATATTTTTTTGAAATGCTAGACAAATATTTCTAAAATTTTTTGAATTTCTTCTTTGTTGAAAAAGTTTTGGGAATATCTTATGAATTTAGCAAAACATTGGGTATCTATAAAAACAACAACTTTTGTTTCGTTCATTTCGTCAACTACGGGGGATTTACGGGGATTTAAAAAGCTGTCAAACATGTCGATGTTTAGACAGTTTTCCATTAGGCGGTCGAAAATGGTTTGCCAATATCGCGCCGCGGTCTCTGAGCAATAATTTGCACAATATTGTAAATTAATTACCAAACGCCAAAGAAGAGGCAGAAGAAGCAGCAGCAAAAGAAGTGATATAAATGTATACAACAGAAGAAACCAAAAAAAAAAAAAAAAGAAAAAAACAATGAAAACATATTACAAAAAAAAGCACGCGCTAAATCTGCCAAAGAAAAAATGAAAATTGCACAACACTTATCGCTGCCACTGTTGACACAGCGAGCTGTTAAGTGATAGAGAGAGAGAGCGGAAGAGTGGCAGAGCGGGAGAGCGAAAGTGTAATTGGGAGAGAGTAATAGAGCGAAGGGTCAGCAAAAGCTTCTTTGAGCTTTTGGTCGCTGACTCCAACACACCTGATCGTTCGTTCTCCACGCCCCCAAAAACGTCACTGAGAGAGGCGTTCGTTCACATACACATACGCAAGTATGTGTGTAAGTGGGGAAGTTCAAATGTGTGTGATTTTGAAATGTTAACGTAGGTCGTTAACAAGCTTTTTTTTTTCCTTTATTTCTTTTGTGGTCTGTGCGTTCATTCGTTGATTCGTCTCAAGGTCGCTGGTTTTCGATGCCATCAATATAGATGTGGTGGGGACTGGTAATGTTATTACATACATACGAATGTATGTAGGTATGTCTGTCTGTCTGTCTGTATGCAGTTCAGATGTGCAGCAAATCTCAGAGGGACTCGGATGTCGCCTACAGAGGATGGCGGAACAGTAACTTAACTGCAATCAACAGAAATGAGAAAAATAAAAGCAATAGTTGCTGTTGAGGTAGCAACGTCAGTCGACCACAAAATTAGCAAGTGCTGCTTGCACAACAACAACAACAACAACAAGCAGAAATTGCAGTCAGTCAAAAATTGAAAACAAAACGTGCCACAAAAAGGGGTTGTCTGCCTCTTGGCAAGTAACTATTAAGCCCCCCACCGCCACCAGTGGCAGCAGTGGTAACAGTGGCAGCAGCGGCTCCGCAAAGTGGAGACTTTTGTTGACTATGTCGGTGGTTGGAAGTTGGTTGTTAGCTGTTGGCAACTGGCGGGGCTGAGCAGCTAACAACAAGTTTTTTTGGTGGCTTTAATGACACAATGGGCAGGTTATCGCAGCTCAGTTCAACTCAAGTCCCTGGCAGAGTCCGTGAGCACAGACTAAGTGTTTGCTTCCTTGTTTGAATATTTCATTGGTTTGGTTGTCTACATTACCTCGGCATTAATGGGATTGAGCTCGGCGGGCTCCCTGCTGTCCTGCGATGTGAGCGACGAATCCGCAGCTGGTGCCGTTAGCGTCACTTGTGTTGTGGCCAAAAGCACGATTGCCATTATGCAAGCTCTGGTTAACTGCATCTTCATTGTGATATGTGGGTATCCTGGTTTCTGTGCTTCAATGAGACTGGAAAAAAAAGCAAATTAAATGCTGAATTCAAAACAGACCTTCAACGGACCGCTTCCTCCACCCCCTCCACACACATACACACACACACACACACACACACACAGAGTTATCTGATATCGTATATCTGTATCTATAAAGTATCGATATGCAATTTGAGTTGATATGCAAACGAAAAACAACAAATAAAAAAAAAAATAAAAAAACAGTTAAAAACACGCACACACACAGTTATAGATACAGATACTGATACTTCATTTACCAACTACAAGACAAGCAAACTACAACACTTTGGGGCAGTTGAGGCAGCAGCTGGCGCAGATATGCGATACTAGCACGTTCACTAACTTTAAGCAAATGACTGCAGACGAAAGTTACTTCAATGATTTAGCAGTGGCCAAAATTCGGTTACACAGCCAAAAGCGCAGTCGCTGAGCTTTTGCTGCTGCTGCTGCTGCTTCAGCTTCAGCTTCAACTGTTGCTGTCGACGTCGGCGCCAGCGTAAGCGTCAGCATAACGCTCATTTGGCCAAAAGCCAAAATAAAATACAAATAATAAAAACAACAGGCAAAGAAATACACACACACACATACACACACACACAGGCATATGCAATCGAGTGGCGGACAAAACCGAATTGAATTTTATTAAGCGCGCGCGCGCACGCGCAGTCGCGTCTCAGTTCGCATCGCCACCAATGGCAACAATAACAATAACAACACCAGCGATATCAGTATGCAAGACGGCGTCAGCAGCGACGTGCGCCGTCGACGTCAGGTAGGCAGGCAAACGTCGCTTGGGCTGCGCATTGAGAGCGAAGAGAGTGAGACTGTGACTGCGGACTGAGAGTGAGAGTGCGAGTGCGAGTGCGAGTGCGACTGCGTCGACGGCGAACACGTTTTGAGCGCAACTCTCAATGAAAGCGCTCAATAAACTGCAAAAGTTGTAATGGCGCCAACAACAACAACAACAACAACAAAGAGCTGATATTGCTTTTGTTTTTGTAAATCGTAATTATTCGCTGATGGTGTTTCGGCAATACTATTTCTTCTTCTTTTTTCGAGTTGTACTTTTGGTTTTCAATTAAAACACAACTTGGCCACAGATTGCATATCACACAAGTGCACATGCCACATAATAATATGTAGTATAGTTTTTAACTGCCCCCCTCCAACACAAAACACACTCACAACCATAAGTATACTGACATCTTTATCATTTATGCACATATTTACCTGAGCTATGTGTCTATTATTAAACTTCATTTACATATATATTGTTTTTTCATTGTATCCTTGATTTACAGACACTTCTTCAATTGCAGCAGTTTTTATAATATCATTTATCGTAAATATTCTACTTAATTTACTTTTACTATGTAGTACATATATTCAACATTTACCCCAAAAATCTGATTATGGAATTGTGCACACTCTTCATACATTACAGTTCGCATTTTTAGTTACACTCATTCAATTTTGAAATAAACTCGGAAT
The DNA here is from genome assembly GCA_018150725.1 of Drosophila quadrilineata. Classification (NCBI taxonomy): domain Eukaryota; kingdom Metazoa; phylum Arthropoda; class Insecta; order Diptera; family Drosophilidae; genus Drosophila; species Drosophila quadrilineata. The sequence goes on from JAECWN010000432.1 coordinate 12,915,385, forward strand.
AAAAAGAAATACTTTGAATGATGATATTACTTAATAAATTATTTTTATGTTTATAGAAGATGTTTCTTTTTAATAATGCAATCAAATTAAGGAATACAAAATATTATTAACTATGCTCTAAATATAATAGGCGATTTTCATAATTTTTCTCGCACGCCGATTTCTTGAATGTATAACAATTTGGCAAGTTTTTAATTAAGTGATGAGTGATTATCGATTAAAATATATAATAAATATATTTATAATATGTATACAAATTTTAATTACTAATATGATGGCGATGTGTTGTATTGCGCCCACAATCTATCGATTGATGTTATCGATACTTAAACTAAAGCTTCTTGAAACTCCTCACTAATCAAGACTGCGTCTGAAAATAATAAATTGCAAAGTGGTTTCTTAACAATGTTTAATGATTGTTTGTGAAAATGTTGATTCGTTAACGAGGAAGTTGTTGCATGTTGCATGTTGCAACTGCAGCTTCCCTTTACCACACGATTGGTGTCCCAAGAGTCTAAAGGTCAAAATCCCATCAATGGGGACAACATTCTATGTCCTTGTTGTAATTACACTTGCTGTGATGTAATGCGGACACATGTCAAGTCATGTAATTGGTAAGCAAAATGAAAAGTATATTAAGTCCTAACATAATTACAGCAATAAATTGGATGACAATCAGCATCAAGCGTATCACAGATGATTGTAAGATTTTAACTCGAAAATCGGTCTAGTTTTCAAATACATACATCTGTACATATAGCAAGTTACATGCATGTATTTATAATGGAAATTCCAAAGATAAAAACAAAAAAAAAACCAATATTAAATGGGCAGCAATTATCGCCTAAATTGCAAATATGAAACACGCTACAAACACGCTCAGTTTTCGAATCCATTTATGGATCGATGGCATTCTGTAATAACTGATTTGACCAACTGCAATGACATTATAATTAGCCAATTAATTGCTTACCAATTGGCAACAATTACATAACAAATGGATAACATTTCTAGAGAATTTAATTATCATAATGCCAGTATAAACTACAGTCTACAGACAGCTCTGTCTTCTGTTTCGATTTGTATCAAAAATGTGACGAGAATGATAAGTATTTGTATTATTCAGTTGATAATATATTATCATTCATTATCTTCCACTTGTGACGATTCGTTTGCCAGCAGGGTTTTCCTTGTGGTTGCAGCAGATCACAATTTTCCCCATTGCCAAATTCAAAATGTTTGCCCAAAAGTAAATGAAATATAAAACTAAGAAATATGAGAAATTACAGATGATTTCTATATATGCATATACATATACATATTATATGTAGTGGCAGATAGAAAGATAAGACGCATCAGATACACGCAACTGTCAATGTTTGTAGGTCACAAGGTCGGACCAGTTCACAAATTGAGCAAAACTAAGGCAACATCTACATACATCGCTATGTATGTATGTATACAACTCTCACTCTCTCTCTCTCTCTCTCTATCTCTGTCTATCTCTCTCTCTTCCACTCTCCACAGCTCTACATCGACATACATCTCTGATCGCCCCTATACATACATATACAGTAAACCTTCACTTGCAACCGAGTTTTGATTTCGAAGAACCTACAATATCAGAGACAGAGTCCTATACGCTGAATTCGCTCTTGGAGCGGGTTGAGACCGAGATTGAGATTGAAACTGAAACTGAGACAGAGACTGAGACTGAGATTGAGACTGGTTGCCTTTTACTTTTGGCCTGCTTTGAACGGGCTTAATTAACTTTAAGTTGTTTCTTTATTTTTTTCTTCATGTTGTTGTAGCTAACTTCAGTTTTTTTTTTTTTTTTGTGGCTGTTTGACATTTTAAAGGCCAAGTATTATCATAAGGTACAGTCAGTATTAATTACATGCCAGGCTCATTCTCCTAACAGGATAGTTGTTGTGTCACTTCTCCAGCTTCTCAACAACAGACCTTGATTATCCTTTGAATGTCACCTAATGAAAATTCAATGTCATTTTCAATACGAGTATTGCGACTACTCTTTACCAAGGCTAGATGCCAATCTTGTTAATATTTAACGTTCATCGGCATTTATGACTCGCAACTGTGTTATTAAAAAAACATAAAAAAAAAATAATAAAATACGAAACATTAAAAATTGCAAAGCAAATAATATTCCAATGCACAACTGCATGAAGATCTTCTGGACTGCCTTGGCACGTTCACATTGCCCATTGATCATCATTAAGAGATCAGCATCACTGATCGCAATAGAATGTCATTGCGTCGTATACTTGTTCACTGGGATAAATTTACACTACGTGCCCGAATACAATACCATACCCAACTAGTTTGCAAAACTTATCGTTTTAATATATCTTAATATCGAAAAATATCAACGCAATTTCTACTGACCCCTTGTTAACAATCAGAAAAGGTGAAAATTTAGATTTCGAATTCTATGCGCCTAATCTATTTCTCATATAAAAATAAGCAAATCATTGTTCTACAGAGGTACATTTTGACCAATATTTTAGAAATTATGGCCAAAATTGTGAGAAACCGGTAAAAATAGGCCATTTTTTGCATGCTGACCCCTTACCAAAAGTAGGAAAGGATGAAAATTTAGATTTAGAATTTTTTTTTGCCAAATCGATTCCTGATATAAAAATAAGCAGATAATTGTTCTACAGAGGTACATTTTGACCAATATTTTAGAAATTATGGCCAAAATTGTGAAAACCGGGAAAAATAGGCCATTTTTTGCATGCTGACCCCTTATCAAAAGTAGGAAAGGGTGAAAATTTAGATTTGGAATTTTTTGTGCCAAATCGATTCCTGATATAAAAATAAGCAAATAATTGTTCTACAGAGGTAAATTTTGACCAATATTTTAGAAATTATGGCCAAAATTGTGAAAAACCGGTAAAAATAGGTCATTTTTTGCATGCTGACCCCTTACCAAAAGTAGGAAAGGGTGAAAATTTAGATTTGGAATTTTTTGTGCCAAATCGATTCCTGATATAAAAATAAGAAAATAATTGTTCTACAGAGGTACATTTTGACCAATATTTTAGAAATTATGGCCAAAATTGTGAAAAACCGGTAAAAATAGGCCATTTTTTGCATGCTGACCCCTTACCAAAAGTAGGAAAGGGTGAAAATTTAGATTTGGAATTTTTTGTGCCAAATCGATTCCTGATATAAAAATAAGCAAATAATTGTTCTACAGAGGTACATTTTGACCAATATTTTAGAAATTATGGCCAAAATTGTGAAAAACCGGTAAAAATAGGTCATTTTTTGCATGCTGACCCCTTTCCAAAAGTAGGAAAGGGTGAAATTTTAGATTTGGAATTTTTTTGTGCCAAATCGATTCCCGATATAAAAATAAGCAAATAATTGTTCTACAGAGGTACATTTTGACCAATATTTTACAAATTATGGCCAAAATTGTGAGAAACCGGTAAAAATAGGCCATTTTTTGCATGCTGACCCCTTACCAAAAGTAGGAAAGGGTGAAAATTTAGATTTGGAATATTTTGTGCCAAATCGATTCCTGATATAAAAATAAGCAAATAATTGTTCTACAGAGGTACATTTTGACCAATATTTTACAAATTATGGCCAAAATTGTGAAAACCGGTAAAAATAGGCCATTTTTTGCATGCTGACCCCTTACCAAAAGTAGGAAAGGGTGAAAATTTAGATTTGGAATTTTTTGTGCCAAATCGATTCCTGATATAAAAATAAGCAGATAATTGTTCTACAGAGGTACATTTTGACCAATATTTTAGAAATTATGGCCAAAATTGTGAAAACCGGGAAAAATAGGCCATTTTTTGCATGCTGACCCCTTATCAAAAGTAGGAAAGGGTGAAAATTTAGATTTGGAATTTTTTGTGCAAAATCGATTCCTGATATAAAAATAAGCAAATAATTGTTCTACAGAGGTAAATTTTGACCAATATTTTAGAAATTATGGCCAAAATTGTGAAAAACCGGTAAAAATAGGTCATTTTTTGCATGCTGACCCATTACCAAAAGTAGGAAAGGGTGAAAATTTAGATTTGGAATTTTTTGTGCCAAATCGATTCCTGATATAAAAATAAGCAAATAATTGTTCTACAGAGGTACATTTTGACCAATATTTTAGAAATTATGGCCAAAATTGTGAAAAACCGGTAAAAATAGGCCATTTTTTGCATGCTGACCCCTTACCAAAAGTAGGAAAGGGTGAAAATTTAGATTTGGAATTTTTTGTGCCAAATCGATTCCTGATATAAAAATAAGCAAATAATTGTTCTACAGAGGTACATTTTGACCAATATTTTAGAAATTATGGCCAAAATTGTGAGAAACCGGTAAAAATAGGCCATTTTTTGCATGCTGACCCATTACCAAAAGTAGGAAAGGGTGAAAATTTAGATTTGGAATTTTTTGTGCCAAATCGATTCCTGATATAAAAATAAGCAGATAATTGTTCTACAGAGGTACATTTTGACCAATATTTTAGAAATTATGGCCAAAATTGTGAAAACCGGGAAAAATAGGCCATTTTTTGCATGCTGACCCCTTATCAAAAGTAGGAAAGGGTGAAAATTTAGATTTGGAATTTTTTGTGCCAAATCGATTCCTGATATAAAAATAAGCAAATAATTGTTCTACAGAGGTAAATTTTGACCAATATTTTAGAAATTATGGCCAAAATTGTGAGAAACCGGTAAAAATAGGTCATTTTTTGCATGCTGACCCCTTACCAAAAGTAGGAAAGGGTGAAAATTTAGATTTGGAATTTTTTGTGCCAAATCGATTCCTGATATAAAAATAAGAAAATAATTGTTCTACAGAGGTACATTTTGACCAATATTTTAGAAATTATGGCCAAAATTGTGAAAAACCGGTAAAAATAGGCCATTTTTTGCATGCTGACCCCTTACCAAAAGTAGGAAAGGGTGAAAATTTAGATTTGGAATTTTTTGTGCCAAATCGATTCCTGATATAAAAATAAGCAAATAATTGTTCTAGAAAGGTACATTTTGACCAATATTTTGGAAATTATGGCCAAAATTGTGAAAAACCGGTAAAAATAGGCCATTTTTTGCATGCTGACCCCTTACCAAAAGTAGGAAAGGGTGAAAATTTAGATTTGGAAATTTTTGTGCCAAATCGATTCCTGATATAAAAATAAGCAAATAATTGTTCTACAGAGGTACATTTTGACCAATATTTTAGAAATTATGGCCAAAATTGTGAAAAACCGGTAAAAATAGGCCATTTTTTGCATGCTGACCCCTTACCAAAAGTAGGAAAGGCTGAAAATTTAGATTTGGAATTTTTTGTGCCAAATCGATTCCTGATATAAAAATAAGCAAATAATTGTTCTACAGAGGTACATTTTGACCAATATTTTAGAAATTATGGCCAAAATTGTGAAAAACCGGTAAAAATAGGCCATTCTTTGCATGCTGACCCCTTACCAAAAGTAGGAAAGGGTGAAAATTTAGATTTGAAATTTTTGTGCCAAATCGATTCCTGATATAAAAATAAGCAAATAATTGTTCTACAGAGGTACATTTTGACCAACATTTTAGAAATTATGGCCAAAATTGTGAAAAACCGGTAAAAATAGGTCATTTTTTGCATGCTGACCCCTTACCAAAAGTAGGAAAGGGTGAAAATTTAGATTTGGAATTTTTTGTGCCAAATCGATTCCTGATATAAAAATAAGCAAATAATTGTTCTACAGAGGTACATTTTGACCAACATTTTAGAAATTATGGCCAAAATTGTGAAAAACCGGTTAAAATAGGCCATTTTTTGCATGCTGACCCCTTACCAAAAGTAGGAAAGGGTGAAAATTTAGATTTGGAATTTTTTGTGCCTAATCGATTCCTGATATAAAAATAAGCAAATAATTGTTCTACAGATGTACTTTTTGACCAACATTTTAGAAATTATGGCCAAAATTGTGAAAAACCGGTAAAAATAGGTCATTTTTTGCATGCTGACCCCTTACCAAAAGTAGGAAAGGGTGAAAATTTAGATTTGGAATTTTTTGTGCCAAATCGATTCCTGATATAAAAATAAGCAAATAATTGTTCTACAGAGGTACATTTTGACCAATATTTTAGAAATTATGGCCAAAATTGTGAAAAACCGGTAAAAATAGGTCATTTTTTGCATGCTGACCCCTTTCCAAAAGTAGGAAAGGGTGAAATTTTAGATTTGGAATTTTTTGTGCCAAATCGATTCCCGATATAAAAATAAGCAAATAATTGTTCTACAGAGGTACATTTTGACCAATATTTTACAAATTATGGCCAAAATTGTGAGAAACCGGTAAAAATAGGCCATTTTTTGCATGCTGACCCCTTACCAAAAGTAGGAAAGGGTGAAAATTTAGATTTGGAATATTTTGTGCCAAATCGATTCCTGATATAAAAATAAGCAAATAATTGTTCTACAGAGGTACATTTTGACCAATATTTTACAAATTAGGGCCAAAATTGTGAAAACCGGTAAAAATAGGCCATTTTTTGCATGCTAACCCCTTACCAAAAGTAGGAAAGGGTGAAAATATAGATTTGGAATTTTTGTGCCAAATCGATTCCTGATATAAAAATAAGCAAATAATTGTTCTACAGAGGTACATTTTGACCAATATTTTAGAAATTAGGGCCAAAATTGTGAAAACCGGTAAAAATAGGCCATTTTTTGCATGCTAACCCCTTACCAAAAGTAGGAAAGGGTGAAAATATAGATTTGGAATTTTTTGTGCCAAATCGATTCCTGATATAAAAATAAGCAAATAATTGTTCTACAGAGGTACATTTTGACCAATATTTTAGAAATTAGGGCCAAAATTGTGAAAACCGGTAAAAATAGGCCATTTTTTGCATGCTAACCCCTTACCAAAAGTAGGAAAGGGTGAAAATATAGATTTGGAATTTTTGTGCCAAATCGATTCCTGATATAAAAATAAGCAAATAATTGTTCTACAGAGGTACATTTTGACCAATATTTTAGAAATTATGGCCAAAATTGTGAGAAACCGGGAAAAATAGGCCATTTTTTGCATGCTGACCCCTTACCAAAAGTAGGAAAGGGTGAAAATTTAGATTTGGAATTTTTTGTGCCAAATCGATTCCTGATATAAAAATAAGCAAATAATTTTTCTACAGAGGTACATTTTGACCAATATTTTAGAAATTATGGCCAAAATTGTGAAAAACCGGTAAAAATAGGCCATTTTTTGCATGCTGACCCATTACCAAAAGTAGGAAAGGGTGAAAATTTAGATTTGGAATTTTTTGTGCCAAATCGATTCCTGATATAAAAATAAGCAAATAATTGTTCTACAGAGGTACATTTTGACCAATATTTTAGAAATTATGGCCAAAATTGTGAAAAACCGGTAAAATAGGCCATTTTTTGCGTGCTGACCCCTTACCAAAAGTTGGAAAGGGTTAAAATTTAGATTTGGAATTTTTTGTGCCTTATAGACTTCTGGCATCAAAATAGGTATTTTAAACTTTACCGCTGTTGATTTGTAACATCATTTTAGAAAATATAGCCAAAAAAGTGAAAAAAAATTGAAAACATTTTTTTTTTTTAGAAAACGTTTTGATTTTGTGCAACACAAATTTTTCCAAATCTTTATCAAAAATGTATGCTTGGGAGTTTTTATTGTATGCTTGTAATATACTGAAAGAAGTGCTAAGATTGTTGTAAATGTTTATTTTTTTTTTGTGTTCAGACGACTTTGCGAAGTGGCTATGAAAATGGAGCTGCTGTCAGTCGGGCGCCTCAATTATATTATGCGAGGTTTTAGCCCATAATGGCTTGCAGCTCCAGTTAGTGGTTGTTTAAGTTGTGGCTGAAGTTGCATTGGGCAACATGTTGCATGTGTTGCTGTTCATCGTTTCTACGCCATGACTGAGTCTGGGTTTTGGATGTGGATGTGGATGTGGGTATGGGTATGGGTTTGGCCAACCCGAGTGACTCGTACAGTGGACGACATGCAAATGGGACTTGTTGCGGGCACCCAACTTTTTGCAATATATAAAGGTATATACACGAGTTTATAGGTATATGAAATAATATGTGGCAACTTAAAGTAATACAGCCACTTGTCATATGAACTGGCACTGGTACTTGGATTTGACATGGCCAAGACCCCGACGCGGCTCGAAACGCGATGTCATTTTCACGGTTGCACGGCACCTACCCCCGCGTCACCCATAGTTGGAGCCGTGAAGCATTAAGTCGAGACAGTTGATAGCTGATAAAGTGTTGGAACGTCCTTGCTCGGTTTACTATTGACCCGGCTTTAATCTGTTTTATGCATGTTAACAAAATGTCAACTGAGCAACAGCAGCATTTCTTTCAATGCGAATCAACTTGGCTGCGTTTCGAATCGAGAACTGTGAGTATGAGTATGGGAATGAGTATGAGTATGAATATGGATATGATTGTGAATATGAATATGTAAAATTGATGCAAGTTGTTTAGTCACATATTAAATCTAAATCTGAGACTTGTTCTTATATAAGCATATACAAATGTATTTCGTATGTAGGTATTTTTATAGTACTTATGCATATGCAAGTATAATTGAACGTTGCACAATCTAAGGTAGATATTGTTGGTGTGTTGCAGTTGCAGTTGCAGTTGCATTTGATGTCTAAAATGATTGTCATTATTCAGTTTGTGCTGATGTTGTTGTTGTTTCACTTTACAGCTTAAATAGTTGCCGCAGTCGGGGCAGCATTAATGTCATACGGTCTCAAGTTCTTTAATGCAACATTGCAGTTGGAAGTGAGGCAGCAACAGCAGCAACAGCAGCCACTGCAACTGCAACTGCAACAGCAACAGCAGCACATGGTTAAATGATGACTGTGTAGAAAAACAGGTAGGTGCATTAACTAACGAATTGCCCATGGCAACCGACTGGATATACATATGTACATATATAGTTGGACAGATAGTTAGATAGTTGGTACTACTACCAGTCAGCGTGACCGGCCAAGACCTGGCCAGACTTTTACACCAACAATAAAAGACTTGCTATAAACCACATACGCAATGATTGTGCAAGGCCTCTAAATTTACTTAAATACATATGTATATATAAATATATGTATTTTTTTAGAAAACTAAATATACATATGTTTATTAGCTGGTAATACAATAATTTAAATAATATTCCATATTTGCGATTAAGAATTTATTAATGTTGCGTGTGTCATTCGATTATATTATACTATACTATATATATATTCTATATGCATGCTGATTATTGGGCACAAAAGTTCAACGACCTACATAGTGGTAGTAGAAGAGGTTGTTGGCTAGTGGGGGGGGGGTTGATATCTAGTAATTGGCAATAGCCTAGAGAAACACAGTATGCTAACTAAGTAGTCCGAGCAATCAGTATAATTGCGACTGCAATTCTTAAATCAAATCAAGATCATAAAGCTAAATGTCAGATCAAAAACAACTAAAAATTAAAAATAAATAAAAATAAATTTTGCTAATTAGATGCTGTATAAATTCCAATAGTTTTAGTGCCACTAACAAAACAATTTACGACATTATTATTGTGCATTTTAATTAAATTGTGAATATTTCATTATAATCAAAATTCAATTTTATGCCAAATGCCAAAGACCATTTAATAAATTTAAAAGTTATAAGTTCTAAAAAAAAGAGAAAAATTACAAATACTAGGGGGTACTACATATTTATAGATATTATGTAGAACTCTATAAGCATATATTTAAAATCATTTCTGCAGTTTTACTCGTAATCTTGATTTCGTTACAGAAAACCTTACTTAAATATATATGATTATCAATATCTGTTTTTTTTTTATTTTTTTGTAATATTTTAAATGAATGCATAAAATTATGCATTATGAGATCGTTTATAAAATTAAAGCAAAGAAACTCGAATCTGACAGTCCTTGAACTTTTGTTTTGCACTCTAACTCTATTTTTATTTTTCGAATTATTCCTAGAGTAGTATAGTATTAAAGGCCTCGCCAATGATTTGTTTTATAAATTTATTAAAGTTTTTTCTACCATTTCTTGTTTTTAAAGACTTGTATTCTTGCTCCCAATTAGTATGTCGAATTTAATTAAAATAGGCGTTTCCAGTTGATAGTCGACAATTGCAGCGGCAAGACATATGTGCATACATACATTGAATACAGTATGTACAGTATCTATGTGGTTCTATTTGATTCTGTGTGTAGCATTGTTTGGTATTGGATACAAAGGTTAACGATTAATGTATGTAGCTAATTGAGAATTCGAGATGCTGATCTTAGAGCTGCACTCTGAAAGACAACTTCTGAAATTGATACTATACACACAATATCATTCACTTGCAGGGCATACTGTAAGTAGAGATGCTCTAGGATACGACGATGGCAAATTCTCCAACTATTTCTCTATTATTAATCTATTTTTTGTAATTTTTATTTATATTTTTATTTAAATTTTTGTGTTATATAAATATTTTTTTTATAATCTCAAAATCTTTTCAGTTTTGAATTTTAATTTTTTTCTAAATATGTTTAGGAATATTCAGAATCTTAATAAAAATATTTGGGAAGTATAAAATCAATACGCATTTAATTTGAGCGCCAGGGGGCGCTTGTTGTTAAGTAGTCAGACTCTTAGGCGGGGCATTCATGCAACTATCCATGTTTGGATAGTAATCGCTTGATACCAAAATTAATACAAATAACTATGCCATAGCTGCCTCAAGGTTAAGTCTGTAGGACTACAATATATTATTATTATTATTCTTTTATTTATATATATGTATATTCATGGTATTTCTTCTATTCGTTTCATTTGTACAGCACTTGACGAAGCTCTCTTAATACATGATACATTCTATACTACGTTAAACTTGACATGTTGTCTAGAGGTTATGCGGGTCTACAGATTTAGGTCTACAACTTGAATAAATCAAACTTGACCTCATCCAACTACTCCTCCGATGGCATCTTCTATCTTATACATTGACTTTAGCCTTATTCTCTCTCTCTCTCTCTCTCTCTATATATATATACATATATATTGGCTTAATACATAAACCCGTTCGATTGGCTTATTGCCAAACAAGCAGATTTCAAATGAATTGATACTTGGCTATATCTTGAAATGATCTTGATGCAAATACAAATTTTTTTTTATATTTTTTAAAATACGCTTAAACTAGTTCTTTATCCCCTTCAGATTTTGCTAGAAAAGCAAACATTGCAAGCAGTTGGTTTAAATCGAACTGCAGCTAGCAAAATAAGCCCAAATACAGGCAAATTAAAAAATAGTAATTTTATAAAATTTATGAAAAATTTATATAATTAATGTAAAATAAAATGACATAATTCAGATAAGTAATTTAATTGAAAGAGAAATGCTACTTGAAGTTGAGCATGGTTATAATGAGTGAAAACCCATGTTACTCCAACAGCCCAAAGAGGGTATTGTTTTATTGCCAATTTGATAAAGTTGCAGTTGCCACAACATTAATTTACATAATCAATTTCGGGCCATAGGAAAAATACGCAGTCTGAAGACAACAAAAAAATATCAACAACAACAAAAAAATGCAAATTCAAATCAAAGTATTCATTACGAAAATAAAGGCATCAAATGTGTTAAAAACGGTCAATAAACTTATTGACCGACTTATGCTGATGCACGCACATGTACATATATATATATATATATATATAGTATTTGTATGTGTGTTGATTGAAACAATCGGTGGCAATTCACACACCAATACAACAACAGACGCCCCCTCGCTGGTTTACCTTCAACACGCGGGGCACACATTGTGCTCCACTTTCATGGAGCACATTTACTTTCGCTTTTTATACGCCTGCATACCCAACTATATCAGTATATATGTGTGTGTGTGAGTGGATGTGTGTGTGTGTGTGTGTGTGTAGTCAACGTTATAAGAGAGGAGGCATTGTTATTGTTTAAATTGTGTTGATGGCTTCAACTGCGACTACGACTACGACTCCGACTACGACTACGACTACGACTATGGCTGCTGTTGATTTTGGGTTTATCTTGATTAAAGCAATCGCAATCGAGTCAAGTCGAAGCTAAATGCATACATATATATTATGGATATACTGTTTCTTAACGACCTTGAGACCATTACCGGTTTCGTTAGGCCAACCAAAAGATATTGCCATTGCCTTAGCACTGATTATGTCTGTCTATATGTCTGTCTGTCTATCTGTTTAGTTATGTTATATGCATATGCCCATAAACTGTGACTATCTTTAAACGCTTTGACTTTCATTCGTGCTCATCTTCATTACGTTTTGATCGCATTTCCAACATATTGCCACAAACAATTACAACACACAACGCAGCTATATAGATATATTCATTACAAATATAGTTTTCGATTTAAATATAGTTCTAGTTATCGAAACTCATAATTGCATTTATCGATCATGATCATGATGATGACGATGATGATTTGTTGGGATTGCGGCAATGAAAGTTGGTTTTATGGCTCTTTCTGTATGTTTGCATCGATTCATGTTTCATGATTTAAATGTTGACCTAACTGGATTTCGATTTGACTATTTCAACAGTTGTGTGAGTTATTAATAAATGTATGCTAATCAAATCCCATAAGTCTGACCGGATCAAAAACCTACCTCAACAGAGGCCCAACTCATGCCATAATTAAAGGCAATAAACCAAAGAAACTATGAATCATATATACATATACATATATATTTTATTTGATTGTGTTGCAATCAATCGATGAAAGCGTCAGTTTTTGTTGCTGTTGCTGTTGCTGCTGCCATCAATGCAAACTTTGTATCGATAAAAGGCAAAGTGCCGCACGCAGTTAGCGAGTTCGTTGCCTAAGTCTTTTGTTTTTGCTTTGCCATATGCATGCTTATTGAGGACTTTTCGTCTGTTCGTGTCATTTCATCAATCAATTAATAAAGCCAGGTACTAATAAAGCGCTTAAATTCACACACATAGATTATAAACAAATATTATATATTTTGCATACTTATAAATATATATATATTTATTTATTATATTTATTGAATTTATTTAATTCTAGTTTTTAGAGTCGCCTAAAAACCACAAATAAACTGAAAATTAAATTAAAATTAAATATAATTTAAAAATAATAATATATGCACAGAATATTTTCAAATTATAAATAACTTACCGCCAATAATATTTTAGACGATAACTCACTTATTAGAGAGAACACAAACTCTTGAACTTTGAATATATGTTTAAGTATATCAAATAAATAAAAAATAACAAAAAAAAAATCAACAACAACGTAAGAAAAAACAGCAACTAAACTATATTAATTATACACGTCAATAGCAACGAAAATGTAAATAAACAAGAGCACGCTGTGTCCCCCGAATGTCACTTGGTCTTGTGAAAGACTCACGCATAACTGAAGCCGCTACGAACGCAATGCGCAACTCACAGAAAATCCAATAAAAAAAAACAAAATAAATAAAAATAAAAAAAAATTAAAATACAAACACAAATACATGCTCGCCTCTCTCAGCGAGTGTGTATGTATACACAGGCACACATACATACATGCGCATGTAGAGAGTGCAAAGTAAAATGTAAAAAGTAAAAATTTTGCCACCTCAACCAACCCCCTACCCCCCATCCGATTATAAGCATCCCCTCGCCCCACAAAAGCAAGACACATGTAACGTGCAATGAGTAGAAAGTGACAATATATGCGCTTCACTGGACAACGCAGCAGTTGAAAGCCGGAGAAAATGTAGCCAGAGACAGCGAAAGAGAGAGAAACAGTGAGTGAGTGGGGTGAGAGAGGGGGAGAGGAAGAGAGCGAGATCAAGAGAGCGAGAGAATGAGCTTGTAAATAAAGCAATGAGTGAGTCGAAAGAAAGCACTTGTATACGTATGTAGTTATGTGTGTACCTATGTATGTACGTATGCATATATGTATTTATGTACTACTCTCATACACCTGATCGCATAACGCCAGCAAGTGACGTCGATAATCAACATCATCTACGACAGCAACAGCAACATCAACATCAACATCAACATCAACACCGACATCAGACATGGTCAGTTAATGGCAGTCACCTACTGGGCCAAAACATGTTTTTCCTTTTCACTGTTGTTGCTGTTGTTGTTTTGGAAGTGCTGCCAAAATGATAGTCAATCTACACGATCCCAACTTATATATAGGTACATACATATGTATGATATGTGGGTATATGACGTTAGGGCAACTCGTACTTCCATAAATCTAAACCGCACCTCAACTCAACTCAACTCAACTGAGACTGTCTGCCTTCCGTACACGACCTACGTTAATGTGTGCACTCATAAGACTGTTCAGTAAAATAAATTATATTATATATGTATACTAAATGATTTTATTTTTATTTATTTATTTTTTACTTTTAAAATGTAGTGCCGGTCGAAGGCTGCGGCAATTTTAATTCAAGTGTGTCGCACACACTGTTTATTTCGGAAATGTTGAAATTCACTTAAAGTTGTTCAACATGCATGTTTCATATCGAAGGTGCTAAAAAACAACACCAGGAAATTTAAAAAAAAAATAATAATAATTATAATAATATAACAAAATATTTCAAATTGTCAAATTGCCTTACAGACATTTTCTTAAATTATTTTCTTTTTCTTGGTTTATTAGTACAATTTTACAAATGAGGTTTATAACTAATTTGGTATATATGTAATATATATATATATAGATTTTTTTTATAGATTTTTTTGTGCATTTAAAAGTTGTTCCGATATTGTAATAACAATAATAATTTGGCAATTCTAGCTACGCGTTCAGCTTCATAAAGCAGTTAAAAGCAAAATTAGGAAATGATTCCAAGTGAAAATGATGTACTTATCCAACTATGTTAAATAATGAAGCCATTTGAATAATATGTGTATATAAATATTTTGTTTTTCTTTACTTGTTTTCAATTGTTGGCGTAACATCTTCAGTGGAGAGAATACCATTAAGGGTTCGCTGAATGGAAAGCGGGGCAAGTCTTGCCTCATTCACTTCGACTCCAACTCCCAACACTCCGACTCCGTCTCCCTGCTCCACTTCCAGTGTCCAACTTGAAGTCTGTCATGGCTGCACGCACATGTCAGACAGTGGGGGGGGCGGGGGGCTAAGTTGTTGGAACACGGAAGAGAGATGCGGAGGGTCTGTGTCCATGATTTACGACATGATTTTTACGCTTTCTTAGCTGCTCAAATGACCAGCTGAAAAGTTTGTTAAAAACATTAAAGACCATATACATATAGTATAAACTAAAAAAAAATACAAATTTATTACTTCACTGTAAACTATTTAAAAAAAAAATGTAAAAAAAAAATACAACAATTATTAAATTTATGTAGATGCCACTTATGTCCACGATCTGCCCGCTATCGATTTCATGTGCTGGCTGCTGCTCGAGAATAGCCCGGCAGAGGCATGAGAAGCTCCTCCAGAGGCACCCAGCGAGGCGTTCAGCAGTAGTCCCAACGCACTGCTGACCAAATGTGAAGCGATCTGCTTGACGAATCCTCCAGAGTCGAACGAGGAGCCACCGCCATCCTTCTTCTTCTTTTGGTAGGACAGTTCGGAGCTGCCATGCCGTTCCTCGGATGCCTCGGCTGAGTTCTGGCGGAACTTGGACTCGATGAAACCGTTCAAGAAATTCTTGGTGAATGTCAGCGGTTGAGGAGGTCCCTCGTCCTCAGGATCCTGGGGAAGAGCACAAACAGAGATCACAGTAAGCGAATATTAAGCAATCAGGAGCATTGTGTTAGTAGTTGAAGAGATCAAGGATTACTCCTTGGAGGGATGAGGAAGTGAATGAGGTGAAATGGTGATGGTATCAATAGATATGTACTGCGCTAAGAGATGCCAGCACGGTGCCCAGAAAGTTGCCCAGGAACTGTCCATTGTTGATCTGAAATGATGAATTTGAAATTCAATTAAAATTTCTAATAAATAAATATTAAAATTTAAAATAATTATGGGAACTACTCACAGCTCCACCGCCTCCCGAGAGGCCATCGAATGCGGTGCCCACGTATGTGCCCAGCACCACACCAAAGTTCTTGTCCCCAGAGAGCAAACCGGAGAGCAAGGATGTGGCCGTGCTAATCAAGGACTCAATATCCAGACCGCCAGGCTGCAACAGATACCCACATAAATGGAAAATAATTCAGCAGATGGTGGATAATCTTGACTTACTCCAAACAGATTCGAAATGAGACCAGTGAGTGCTCCAATCAAGGCGCCCACATCCGAGCCTCCTTCGCCCTGGAAATGGTAATGGGATTAAGAGGAATTGGCAAATGCGGTGAATATTCAGCTTACGCACTCCACTCAAGCTGCCAATGATGCCAACGAGACCACCACCTCCAGCACCGCCAGCAGCGCCAGGACCGTCATCGCCGCCATACTCGGGAAACGCATCGGCGTCCTCCTCCTGCTTGCCACTGGTCTGGTTGTTGGGGTTCACTGTACCGTTCGCCGACTGTTGGAGGGAGTCGCGATTTAATCGAGGGATTACTCAATCAGCCAATGGTGGAAATCGGATGTGATGAATTATGTGGGGGAGGGGTGAATTATAGGAGGAGCTATCTACTACTCCATATAGATGCTTGTTTTGGCCACTCTGGGGGTTAGTCACACATGGATTTTGGGACACTTGTACTTACAGCTAACGCCATTTCATCAATCTCATCCTTTGGCTGCACTGCATCCTTGTGGTCACTGCCCTCGAACTGTTGCTCCAGCAGATTCTCTCGAAAGTCATCCTACATTTTGAGTGAAAATTTTAACCACTTCCTCACAGATCCTATCCAGATGAACTCACCTCCGTCAATATGGATTTGATCATGTTGGCATTGCCCTGGCGTGCCTCCTCCTCCAACTCTTGCCGGTTCCTGGACAACTCTTCGTTGGCCGCCCGCTTCTGGATCATCTTGTTGCTGGCTTTGGCCAGCGGACCATCCACTGAGGCTTGCCGGAGTAAATGCTGCAACGCCTTGTCAATCTTCGTGTCCATGTCCAGCTTCATTTGGGGCACCTGGTCGAGTATGTGCATCCGCAGTTGTCCCAGACGTGCACCGAGGTCCAGATGCTGCTGCTGATGCTGCTCCTCATCCTGCAGCTGGTGTTCATAATGTTGCTGCTGCTCGAGTATATCGCGCAGCTCATGTCGAAACTGATGCTCATCCCTGGCGGCAATTAGCGCATCCATGGCACTACTAAGGATGCTCAATGCCCGCTTGTCCCGCACCAGCTGCTGCTCGATCTCATCGATCTTGGGCAACACTTGATTGCTCTGCTGGAAGTCAGTGTGCAGCAGCAGCTCCCGAATGGCATTCACCAGATGCTGCTCCATTTGCTCCTCCGCTTGACGGGCACCGTTCAGCAATCCAATGCCAGTCAGTGCCCTCAGCTCCTCCGCCGGCAGCTTGCGCTCCAGACGCCGATAGGCGCTGATCGCCCTCAGGTACTGTGACTGCAGCTTGATGCCATTGGGACGGGCACTGGTGAGACGCCAGGAGCAGCAGCCGATCAGGAGTAACAGTTGCCAAAATGATGTCATTGTAATCCGCATGGTTGTCGCCAGTCTCCGTTGGGGTACTAAGACTGTGACCGGGAGCACCCTCCACTTTATATATCAATATGTCTGTTCACGTCACATCGATTGGGTTTTCCGCTTAGTCGCGTGTGGGCGTATTGACCACGCCTATACCCGCCTCCACCATCCCCTCTACACATATCCCAACCCTCGGTTCAGTGCATCTGCTCTTATATAATGGAGCAACCGCTTACAAAGAGTGTATCATTAGCTTCTATATACTCACCTGATCAGCAGCCCATGTCTTTTGTTTATGCGTTTAACAGTCCACCCACCCCCCTCCACCCATCTCCCCCTCCCTCATAATATGTTAATTTCCTCAATTACAAATTGATAGATCTATGCGTATTAAAGGTGTCGCAATTAAACTACGACTATTATTATTATTTTATTTTTTTTTTAACAATTGCGGTTAATCTGCTTAAAAAATAATTCTCATTTTGGTTTATGATAAATGCGGTTTGGTTTTTTTTTTTTTTTTTTTTGCAATATAGTATAACCATTATAAAAAATTTAAATATTAATAAAAAATGTCAATAAATTAAATTCTAATAACAATTTTGCATATTCTGTAATTGATTAATTTTTTGATGCACGATTTAATTTTATTATTTAGAAACAAGAAATGACTTAGCATGTGGTCACTTTGCACTTTGATATTTGATTTGTTATCAATATAATAAAATAAAATTATTTATAAAAATAATTCGGTTAATATATATGTCAATTAATTCATTAATATTATTGCAGCAGAAGCTGTAACTTGGCAAGATATTTTTCTCACTGTTTCCGCTGACAAATGATCATTGTTTCGTTTTTTTTTTTTTCTTTTTTGAAGGTAGCTACAACTAAACCCACTTCCACTTCCATTTAGTTAATTAGAGCTACTAGTATAGTACGAGGAGCAGCAGCAGCAGCTCGTCCCTGAAGATCAAAGTGCGCGCATCTCTAAATGACAACTCATTAAACATTAAAAGGTCTCTTTTGGATTAATTTAAAATTTTGTTGTTGTCTGAAATCAATTTGTAAATTGTCAATGTAATATTTAGAGATTTTCTAAAGGTAAAGAAAATCGCTGATTTAATTATGTTGAGCAAATCACTTCTACTACGCTAGAAAAGCAAAGTTATAAAATCTGGCGAATCTGTTAGTCTGATATATAAGTGTATATTACTATATATATTGTAGAGTACTTTTAAAATTGCGGCTGACATAAAAGCATAAAATTAGGGAGCTCAAATGGCGCAATTATGCGCTGCTCTTAATTACAATTATCCATTAGATAAAGTACTGTAGCTCATTATGATCAACTCGGGCAATTATATGCTGGACATCAACCCTAGCGACAACAGGCATGCATCTACAGATACAGATACAGATACATTTACAGATACGAACAACGGTCCGACGTCGTAGACAGAGAGACCTGAGCTGCTTAGTTACGCCGCTGGATGTGAAGATTGAAGATTTGGCCCAGAGGGTCGGTCGAATGGTCGTCACTTGGCCAGTGGCATCGGGCAATGGCCAACCCCGGTCAGGGCATGACATGAAATGCTAAGCGCCATTTGTTTACAGATGCGCGATTTCAAATTGTAATAAATTGCCAGGCAAACGAAACATTCAAGTCGACTTGCGCATACCCTACACATCTACAGTCACAGAAGCTCAGCTACTGCAACTAATGGCTAAAATAACTGGTGTCGAATAAAGTGAAAGCCACAATGAGTAGAGATTAAATTGGCCCCATTGACATTCGCACACCTCGAGATATAACATAATATTATGGGCTTTATTCGCAAATTATATAATTTCAATTATATGCATTAAATATATTTTTTTTTATTCATTTATTACATTGTTACGTCACTGACTGATATATACTTTCCGTTCCTCTTTTTACCTTTTTAATCTTTTATTTTTAAATTTGAAATCAATTCCATTAGAAAGACAAAAACAAGACAAAAACGTATTTTGACCATTTATCGACTATTTTGGCTATATTTTCGAAAATGTTGCTCTAAATCAACTGCGGTAGAGTTTTGTATATCTACTTTGATGTCAGAAATCGATTGGACACAAAAAATATCGATTTAAAAAATTTTCACTTTTTTGACTTTTTGACAAGGGATTAGTAAGCAAAAACGGCCATAAATGGTTCTAATTCGAAATCTCACAATTGGGAAGAATTTTTGATGCAGATTCAAAATATGATCAATATCATTGACAAAAATGCGAAAATTATGAAAATCGATGGAATTTTGATCAAGTTATGGCTTCTCAAAGTTAAAAAGGATTACATTTTCTTGACTCAAAAATATTTTCAATTGCTGATGCAGCTCTAAAATAAGATAATACCCATTGACAGCAATGCAAAATTTTGAAAATCTGTTAAGGAAAAGTTATGGTTGCTCAAATTTAGAAACTCAACTTTTTTGACCAGTTAACACAAGTAATTGGTTATTCCGAGCGGTACTTATAGGTTGTAAGTTGAACTTGTGCTGGATGTTGGATTTTCAGCAAAGCGGAAGCGGAAACGACGTCTGGAATCGGTGGTAATGATCAATCGGCAGCGACATCGGCGACTATCAATGTCGAGATGGACGAATTACTTGCCACATGAATTGCAAATTTTGGGGAAACAATGGAGAATCAAATAGGATTTTTCATATATTTTTAAATAGAATATACAGCTTAAGTAATAAATATTATAAATGAGGAGAAGAGAGTTTTAATAAGTTGATTGAAATTAGTAAACGGGCAAAATTCAAAAGGCCAAAATCCAAATGCAAATGCCATTTATGACTAAGTTATTTGATTTGACATTGTTTGGCTGCTTTGGCTGTGTGTGTGTTTGTATATTGGTATATATTATTAACACATATATTTGTGCAAGAAATAATAACCTTGCCAAATCATTTGACTTCGTTTTCGTAGACGCTGTCGTCGTCGTTCAACGTGGCAAAGTATCACCACGTTGCTCATACGCCATGTTGCAGTTCAACAGAAATCCAAAAAAAAAAAAAAAAGACGAATATAAAATTAAAAAGAGGGGAAAAAACTCGACTTGTTACTATATTGGCAAAATATAAACTTTGCACTCTTATTAGCAATTTATGATTGCATTTAATGCCGTATTGATAACCGCACTTTGCATTGTGGCCTGAATTGGAGCATGGCTATATATATGTATACATATATTTATAAGCTGAGCTTAATGCCTTCGCTTGTGGAGCAACTAATAAATAGCCCCATAAATATTGAAAGCAAACTGGTGGCTGCAATTTTTCAGTTGTCTGTCGCCCTCTTGTCGTATTATTTGTTGGCCAAAATCAAAAACGAAGAAACGTACCAACAACGAATTACTTGGCCAACTTTTGACCAGCTGATATTATACAATTGGCTAAGCCAACGAACAGATCTCCATCATTTCTAGCAAATGCTTTCGGAACATGGTTTAGTTTTCGATTTCTGGAAACCTTAAGTGGAGAACACAGTCTTTCAAGCACAATACTCGAAATCAATTCAAACCAAACGAATTGTTGCTGCTGCTTCTGACATGGCCCAAAAATCATATTGGGCATCGATTTAAGCCGAGTCATTTGAGCATTCATTTGCAAACCTTTTTTTTTTATTTTTTTCAAAATCATTTCTTACCAAATCATTTCAATCAGAGTCAGACACTCACTGCCTGCCTGCCCACCTGATGCCAGCTGCCAGTTTCCATTTTTTTTTTGTTTTGTTTTTTTGGATTTTTTGGCAAGTCATCACAACCACAACACAGTCACAGCCCCAGTGTCCAATTAGTGTACGGACCAGGCCCAAACAGACTGGACCAGTTGACCTACCTACCCCTCATTCTCTAGGACAAGTCCAAATCCAAACTGAGTCGAAGCCACGACAAATTTGCATGTTCGCTGAGGTCGTGGTGTCTTGTCAATGCGCTAATAAAGTTATTAACAGCCAAAAAAAAAAAAAAATACAGAAAAAATATATGTGTGTTGCCACTCGACAGCTGTCCATAAAACATAAGTTTTCGACTTGATCGATATCACGTAATGCCCCAAAACAATGCACGTTGAAAATACTCAAAAACTCAAAGTCTCGAATACTTGCACATAAGTAGTACGAGTCGAGGCGAGACTAATAACTAAAGACCCCTCTAAATAAAAAAAAAAAAAAACAAAATCGTAAAACTGATAAATCATCAACCTTTCCTTTGCCAGTTTTCAACAGCGACAAACTATCCATCCATCCATATATATATCTATCTATATATCTATCTGTCTATCAATAGTCAATGGTTGCAACCGCAAGCTGGGGCACATTGTTGTTGTTTGTTGGGTAGCTGCTTTTGTCAGTGGCATTTTGGCCATTTTGGACTCTTGGCCTATTGGACTGAGTCCGCCACGGAAACTACATTTGAAACTGATACTCAAACTCAGACTGAAACTGAAACTGAATTTGAAACTGAATTTGAAACTGGTACGCGAAGTGATGTGCCAATCAGCCAAATGACAGCTCAGCGCCAGATAAAGGCCAGGCCTTAGACTTGCCAACAAGTTGCTTTGATTTTGTATCGATTATTAAATTTCGATACATCCTCCACTGATCCAACACACCCCTCATCCTCACCCCACCCACAAATTTCAATTTATTATTATTTTTGATTAATTTTTATAATTTTTAATATTATTATTAATATCATTATTAATATTATTATTAATATTATTATTGTCATTATTATTATTATTATTATTATTATTATTATTATTATTATTATTATTATTATTATTATTATTATTATTATTATTATTATTATTATTATTATTATTATTATTATTATTATTATTATTATTATTATCCCCATTATTATTATTCCAAATCGAAAATTCGCTGACTCAGCATTTTTTTTGTACAATTTAAATTTGCATAATAGTTTTGTTTTCTTGTTAAATTTATAAATTTATGTCTCTCCTCCATCAATGACAATTAATAGTTTACTCTAGTCAATGATCATGTTTGGTTAATTAGTCATGATACTAAAATTCTAAGTCTATATATATAAGCTGAAATCGACTCTCATCTCAACTATTTATCGTTAATTACGAAGTGAAAACTCTCGAGATATGCAAATGAAATTTGTAAAGAGAGAAATGCAAGCAAAATATTGTGATTGTGAGAAATACAATGAGAATGAGTCAGGGCTGTATTTGTTGTTGGCTAGTGTAAATGTTGTTCTATAGAAATTAGCATTGTAAATATAGGCAGCAACAAAAAAATAAAACAAAACAAAAAAAAAACAGTAGAAAAAATCCCAAATCAGGAAAAGGCGACACTAGACTACAAAATACCCTCAGCTCGATTGCCTTGAAGAACTAGACACCGAAGTCAACTTACAGATCAAGTTTATTTACAAGCATTGAGACCGCATTACAAAAAAAACGAAAAAGAAAATCCACCAAAAAGAAGCATACAAATTCTTAAAAAATTTCACCTTGAACTTGCATATGTACATACTATATATATATATATATATATATATATATGTAATATAAAAATGCAGGAAATTTGGCAGAGTTTTTTTTTTTGTTTGTTATTTATTTTATGTTTTTTTGTGCACTTTACAGGTGTATTGTTGATGGTCTCAATCATTTGTATTGTTGAACATTATTTGTGAAAACAAATGGTTGAATGCATTGTTAAGTTTAATCACTCTGATCATTGTGAGACAACGACGAATACGAACTATATATGTAGTAAACAATTTGAGCAGCTCATCTCGATGCCAAATCAAAGATTGTCCACAGGCCACAGAACTCACATTCTCAGATCCATCACAAAATATACAAAAGATGCTGTGCTCATCTTATACATATACATATGTATATATGTATGTATGTATGTATGTATATTAATCTCAATTTGGAGTAACCTCGTTAGTGTCTCCACATCTATCTTCAGTTTTAAACTCTTTGCCTTTGTCTTTATCATTGGTGGATGGATGTCTTTGGGGCGGTCATTAAAGCAAAACACAAACGAAGACCGAAATACATGAGAAATACTTGAATGCCTCGGCATGAGCATCATTGACAAAAATCTTCACATTTATTTGCCACATCGAACTTAGTGAATAAGTGAACTAATGGATAATTTAAACATTAAACATTCAACACTGAAGCATTGTTTGTAAACTTGAAAGATACCATCCAACAAAAATAATGTATCCGTAATTTCCATTGTATCTATTTGCCCAGTGTATATCTATGTCTGACATAAGCTCAATGCTGTAATACACTTTTTATCATAGACTATTGTGTCTATAACATAATTAGACAAATCGCATAATATAATAGTATATTTACTGGCACGTCTACAACCAAGAAACTGAGGACAAATGATTGATATCTCTCGCCAACTTGACATTGAGACAGACATTGTCTATATACATATATATTTATTTCAATTTATATAGTTTAAAAAATAAATTAAATCATAGATTGCATGATAAAAACTGATTGTTGCTAATTTGAATTAATTCTTTGATTGAAGTTTTTTTATGGATATTGATAATTTGTTTGGTTGAAGCCTTTTGGGCCAAGCCTCTTTAGGTGTTTAATGAAGCTAATCGGGCGATGCATTCGTTTGACTTGAAACTAATCAAATGCAGAGCAAATTTGTGACACCAACACCAATACATAAATTATACATATACATATGTATACATATGTATGTACTTGAGTATCTCTCTCTCTCTCTCTGTGTGTGCGTGTCTTTGACCGGAAGTTGATGGCGGCAACCAACATAATGTGAACTTAACGCCGAAATGCCGTATAAATTAAACTCCAATAAAATTCACTTCACTTCGATTCGATTTTCGATATGTTTCTCTATCTCTCTCTCTCTTTCCCTCTCTCTCTCTCTCTCTCAGTCTTCTGCACTGTAAAACAACAACAAATTGGACAACTTCAGTTGATTGGCTTTGATTGCCGGCAACAGATCACAATGCGAGAGCTCTTTACCTTCAGCAACTGGTTGATATCAGCCTAGACTGACTGACTGTGTGTGTGTGTGTATGTATGTGTGTGTGATTGGGTGTGTGTGTGTGTGTGTGATCTGAAGGATAACTAGTTGAGCTGCTGTTGGCTAAATTCACACATTTCGCTCAATTCGACGGCTTTGGGTTAACGACACAGAACAGACAGGCAGCCAAGACATGGAATTCAAGGCATGGAAAACTACAGAAATTACGCATACGCCGTGTTGTTCGGCAATAGCAACAACTGCAACTCCAACTTCAACTGCAACTGCAACAACAAACGAATACGTTGCGCACAAATAATGTATCTGTGTCTGTTTGTATCTTTCTGCCAGCAATTTCAAAACGAGCTCGGCGGCAAATTAAAGTCTCAACTTAAATCAAAGCAAAGCAAATCAAATCAAATCAACTCAATTCGATGCCGACTCACAAATGTTGCATGCGTTCGACAAAAAAGCAAAAAAATAAAAATTCAGTTTAAGGTGAATTAGATTTTTACACAGATACACACAGTGAAACCAAATGCTTTGCATATGCGCAAAAATTATGAAATTAATTTGAGTTTGTCTCTGTGTATTTTTTTTTTTTTTTGCTTTTTCAAAAGCTGCCAAATCGAAAATGACATCGAAATTAACTTTAATGGCCTCTCGGTTTTTGCCCAGTTGTTTAGGAGATGCTGTCGCTGTCTTTGGTTTCTTGTCTTATTATTTTTTTTCTTCTTCTCCCCATTTCGGTTTTTCTCTATTTGATTTGGCTTTGTTTTTTCTATGAATTTGGTTAACCATTGCCACGCCTATAACAGCCCCAAAACAATATTCATTTGCATAGCAAGAAAGGCGAGACCTTCAACTTTCAGCCCCATATCATCAATTCATGCCATTTTTATTTTAGTCCAAAAAGTGCAAATACTTTTACCAAACACAATTTGCGAAATATGTTTCTCAAATTATTTTTTTTTTTTTTTTTTTTTTTGCAAATTTGTAGCATCTGAAATACAATAGATGCTCTCAATTTTAAGTGCTCTCAATTTTTGTTTTAATATGAAAATAAAGTTTATCATTATATGCCCTCTCCTCACAGATGTTTCTAGAAAAAAAAACATTTCGGAATCTCTGAAATATATAAACAAATATATAAACATTTAAAAAAGGTTTTTTTTTAAATTTAAATTTTTTTATATCGCTAGTAATTTGCTAAATAGTAAACTAAATATAATTATAAAAATTGTCAATATATTGTCACATAAACTGTGGTTCAAAAACTTGGCCGAAAAAATTATGTTTGGATTTTCCCTGAAGCAATACCGCGATTTAATGAAGGTCAAGCGTGGATTATTATGAAGATATACGATCATATTGATGATATAGACAGGAGTAGCTAAAAATTAAAAATATTTGCATATTTTATGGACAATATTTATTTACAATATATTTATAAATTGACATATCTAAGTCTTTTTCGATTCTCAACGGACTTTAGACAACTTTTACGAAATTTGTAATTTCGAATATATTTTTCTATATTTCAAAATTATAAAAAAGTATTTCAACTTTTATTAAATACAGCAGAAGTTAAAAATTCAAAAATTTTAATAACTTGCATCCAATATTAAAAATATATTTATCTCCATATATATACATATATCCTAGTTAGATTCTCGCAGTACTTTAGGAAACATTTACTAAATTTGTAAATTAGCATATTTGTGCTGCCGTTAGCTGTTTTTTTTTTCTAGTGGTACTTGGAATGCGGAAATTGTAGATTGAAAAATATTCAAAAAATATTTCAACTCACAACGGATTGAGCAATTGCCTTCGGCTCATTTAGGATACACCAGTTGCAGGCATTACAGCAATCAATAAAATAAATAACCAAAACTTCAAAACAAAACTGAAGACTGTTAAACTGAAAGGCAGACAAAGAGACAGAGAGAGAGAGAGAGAGAGAGGCTTAAAGAAGAAGAAGAAGCAGCAGTAGAAAATAGAAGGCAAGAGGCACTTGCAGCTAACGATTATTATCACGTGAAGCACACAAGTTGAAGAAGCGCTATTCGGATGAATGGTAATTAAATGTTCGAGTACTCGTACTAAATGCAAAATTGCAATAAAGATGCATAAGATGGGCAGCAGCTGTATTTTTGGCTTTGGTTTTGGTTTTGGTTTTGCCTGTGGGTTGTGTAAGTCTGTCTAATCCTGCCAACAGACAGATAGACAGACAGACAGACAGACAGACAGACAGACAGACAGACAGACAGACAGACAGACAGACAGACAGACTGACAAAGTGAGTTGCTGCAGCAGCAGTTGCATTTTGTTAGCGGTTACAAATTTTGTGCGGTGAGTGGTGAGCGACAACAACATTTACAAAATCAAAATAAAAGAAAATAATAAAAATAAAATAAATTAGGAAAACAGGCAGCCAAAAATTACGATCAAATAAAAAAAATGAGTTTCGCGTAAGTTCCACAGACAAGAAACCATAATTTTGCTTTATATTTTTTATGCATTTTTTGCACTCAAACTCAATACTCGATGTTCCACTCAAAAACTCAAAACTCTGGCTCAAAGTCCAACTCAAAGACAACTTTAACTTTTGGTTTCAGCTCACTTTCGTTTTTCATTTTGGATTTTTTTTTTTTTTTTTTTTTTTTGTATATATGTTTTTTAATATGTTTGTTGTTGCTGTCTTTATTTTGATTTTTTTTTTTTTTTTTTGAGCGCAAAACCGACGCGTCACAGTCAAGGCGTTAAGCGTCTCTTGCGCCAACAACAACAGCTGCTGCTGCTGCTGTTGCTGCTGCCGTTGACGCCTCTGCCGGCGTCGCAGCCACTTGTACGCTTCGGCGCTTTGTTCGAGCTTTAGTCGGTAGTGTATGATAAAATCACGTTAGTAATCAATTGCAAGCCCACCAGCCAAGATCGCATATAGCCAGCGACAGTCGCAGAAACACATCCCCAAAACAATCGCAACGATACAAAATTTCAAATTTTAAAAAATACCATTCACACATACACATCTCAAATAGTATCAAATCAACGAAAGTAATTCGAAAATATATACACATATTTGTATATTGTTGTATATCTGAGTAACTAAACGACAATAAGATCGAGAGTAAAGCGTGTACGTACGTAGTCGTCGCCGTAGTTGCAAACCGTCGTCGTCGCTTTCAGAAACGTGAGGATACCACTTATATAATATTTGCATACATGCCTATCATATACTGACTGCCCACACCAAAAAACTAATACAAAAAAAATTTAAAAAATTTAAAAAAATAAAGAAAATCCAGCAACAAATTTCAATTGCAACTGCAACAAGAGCTTTTGCAACAAATAATACAAGTCGACAAGTTGAAGTAACAAATTCCTCAAGTTGTGAGCATTACACAACCAACAACAACAACAACTGCAACAGCAACAGCAACAACAACAGCAACAACAACGTTGATAATAACAATAACAAAAACAACAACAAACAACAACAACTACATATAAAACGTTACAAAAGTAATGTAACAACAACAACTACTAAAGTCTACAAGCAACAAAAAACATTTTTATGTTCTGTTTTCATTTTAAGTTCACAATTTTTTTCCTCATTTTTTTATGAACTTTGTTCAGATTTTTTTTTAAATATTTTTTTTTAAAACTTTTTTTGTATGTGCAAAGTGAAAAAATTGTAGTGTTTGTTGTCGTAAAAAGCAAAAAGAAAATTTCGCGTGTGCTTTCAGTTTTTTTTATTTTTTGTTTTTTTTTTTTTTTGTTTAATTTATTATTAACATATTGTTTGGTTAAAAGGTTGTTCAAGAGAGTGAGAGAGAAAGAGGGGGAAAGTGATGAAGAGAGTAAGAAAAAGTGCGAAAATTTCTACCCCTCCAAAGTACACAGCCCTGTCCAGTCTAGAGATTGTCTGCTGACAATCATATACCCTGTAATTTCTGAGAATTTTCTGGATTTTGAAACAGATTATTTTCCACTTCCTTTTCCTTATTTGGCAACCGTCAAGTTGACATAATTTAACAGCAGGCAACAGTTGCTTTTGAGCCAAGTTGGATATCATTGCAAAAGAAGAAAAAATGTATATATGTATATGGAAAATAAAATGGAAGCCAAGACACATATTTCGGCACTTCCGTAACCAAAGGCATTTGCAATTTGCAATTTGAAATTTGCAATTCGCCATTTGCAATTAGAGCTTGATTGCGCATACGCGCCGTGTGCCACGATTGCACAATTATCAGAATTAAAATATATAAAAAAAAAAAAAAACGCCGCTCAAATTGTTTGGCCATGTTGATGCTGCTGTAGATGCGGCTTAATTGCATTTATGACTCCGCTGTCCAATTGCAGATTTACAATGTTAAACAGCAGTAGCAGAAGCAACAACAACAAAAAAAAAAAAAAAAAAAATTAAATGAAAACCAAAAATAAAAAAAACCTCAAGTAATTGTGTGGGGGACAATGACAGGAAGCAGAGGCTTGAACCTTGAATGGAGATTGTGGCTAAAATGTTCAACTAACTGAAGCACAACAAACAAACCAACAATGAAACACATCTTGGTGTTGCTTGTGGCATGTTGCTTGTGGCTTATTGCTTGTTGCTTGTTGCTTGTGGCAGCATCATCATTTGGCTGCCAGCCACGCCCAGACACGATTGCGAAATCGCCTCAACTCAATTTGCACTTGCAGATTTCTTTTTTTTTCATTTTGCATTTGTTTTTTTTTTAACTTTAATTTTGCTGCTGCTGCTTCTGCTAGCTGATTTCTAGTTTACGTTTTCAATTTCTGTTTTTATTATTTTTTTTTATAATTTTTCTAGCCTTTGATTGTATTTATTTATGCACAATTTGAGCGCTTCATTTAAATTACAACATTCGATGAACTCTCAATGCCAGTGGATTTCTTGCCGACTCTATGAACTGTAGATATTTGCAATTATGGCCAAAATTGAATTTAGCCAAATGAAAGTAAAAGCAGATAGCTAAAAGAAAAAATAATAAAATAAATAAATAAAAAATATATAAAAATAATACAAAAAAAATCAGCTGCGCCCGCGCTTCAACTCGCTTCACTTGCCAATGACATAACCATACAACCATGGCAACAACTGTTTGTATCTGTATCTGTAGCTGTGTAGCTGTGTATCTGTGTGTTTGTATCTGTGTTGTTATTGCCGGTTTTGCGGCAGTTCAAGACAAGACACACTCTTCAGTTAGCTAGACAGAGAGACCGAGAGACAGTCACTCAGTTAGTCAGTCAGTCAGATGGCTATCTTCACTCTCCCTTTCTCACAATGCCCAGTTCAGTTTATTGTCTGACCACGACTCTCTCTCCCTCTCCCTCTCTCTGTCACTGCCTCTCTGTTCACTCACTCTCTTGTTTTGGTGGCTCTCTGGCGTAGGTTTATCTTGATAACTGTTGTTGTCCGGTCTTCGTTCATTTGGTTTTTGGCGCTACACGCCCTACTTAATAGCCGCTGACCATCATCATTGCATGTTGCCACGCACAACTAATAATCAGCTAACAAAAGTGTTTTTCGTGTTGTCCACATATATACATATACACAAATATATATATATATATATATATACATAAATATTTATTTTGCTGTCTACCTCATTTTACAGCTATTGCCAAATTGCCAAAAACCAAAAAAAAAAAAAACACAACTATTTTTATATGTATGTAAACCTTCGATTAATTGATTTGAACTGCCAAACATATTTCTGACTGCCTTTAAATGCAGCTCTCAAGTTCAATTCATACTTGAACTACTTCATAAATATTTTTAAGTATTTTCAAAAATTTGAAAAAATAAAAACATTATATATATATAATATATATTTCAATTAATTGGCAATTGCAGCTTAAAACACTCAATTAATATCTCTGCATATTTTTCGAAATTGCGTTATTTTACTATATTTCACTTTTGAAATATCTCGAAAAATGCATTCGTAATTAAAAATTGTGGAAAACGATTTTTTTTTTCGAAAATTTCTCAGAGGCATTTCAATCAGCTTTGTTTTGGGCCTAATCATATTACGGATTTTCCCACAGAAGCTTACGTTTTACACACTCTTTCTCTCTCTCTCTCTCTTTCTCTTTCTCTCTCTCTTTCTCTCTCTCTCTCTCTCTTTCTCTCTCTCTCTCTTTCCCTGGAAGTCTCTGTGTTTTTCCATTTTCATTTGCATGTGTTTTCGCTTTCTCTCTCTCTCTCTCTCTCTCTTAGTTTCTCGCTCTTTGTCTCTCTCGAATATCAGTCTCCCGCAATCTCTTTTGCTTTATTTACAATTGCAGCTTTTGCATTTTGTTTAATTCCAACGAATTTCCTAAAACACACACATACACACATACACATACACACACACACACACACTTACACTGATGCACAGTTGTCGCTGTCGACGCCTGCGCTGCCCAAATAAAATTACATAATTCTTATATTGCGGTGTTTCAAGATATATACATATATATTTTTATTGTTGTTGCTGCTACTTTGGCTTTGTATTGTGATATTTTATTTAGTTGTTTTTTTTTTTGGTTGTGTTTTTGGAATTTGCTTTTACCGTTGATGTTGTTGTTGTTTTGCTGTTGTCTGTTGGCTGTTGGCACTGTCACCGCACATTACTCATACGACAGGTTGCCCAAGAAATGTTCAATATTTAAACTTGACACACACTCGCTTAGTTTATTGACACATCAAATCATCAACAATTTTTTCATTTTATATTTATTTTTAATTTTTCTTTGCATTTTTTTTTTATTTCATTTTCTTAAATCAAAGTCTAAATTCAGTGCCAAAAGAGTGTGAGTCTGTGTTAAGCTGTTAACCTTGCCTAGGCCCTAGAATAACCACAAAGTCACAAAATTTAAAAAAAAAATATATATAAATAAAAGATAGAGAAAAATAAAATTAGCTACAAAAACGTTCACAAAACATACACAAATACCAAACTAGTGTATAACTTGAAAAGCAAACTCAGACAAAATCAGAGATCTCGATTCGACTTTGTGCCGCTCATTGACGAATTTAACTAACTTGGTAGCCAAAGAAATAAAATTGATAGCCAAAAAAGAAAAAAAACATAAATAAATAAAAAAAAAAAACCACCGCTGCTTAATCTCAATATGACAAGGTCACAAGACGACCTTTAACTTTAACTGATTGTTTAACACTCAATAACTCGCAGTCAATTTGCTCTCAATTCACATACATATATAGTATATTTTATTTTGTATATAAATATATATATATATATTGTATATGGTCACATTGGTCTAACATTTGTTTGTATTTGTGTGCGTTGCAGTTTCACAACAACATGAGGCAGACAGCAAAGACACAGAAATCGACAGCGCTGCTGATCGCCATCCTCAGCTGTTGCAGCTTCGCTTGCCTCATAAGCGCGTCTCCCGTACCACAGCCCGCTGGTAATCAGGAACTAGATGTGTTGCAGATACCGCTGGCCAATGGAAAGGTAAGTGCACCCACAGGTCCCAGCCTCATCTGAGCATAAGGCGCATCTGACAGATGACTAAGTGACGATAGACTCACAAGCTAACAAGTTTTAGCTAGTTTCCCGACAAAAAACAACAGAAAACCAAAAAAAAAAACCGCAACTCCTTTTACTTTTGCAATCGCTGACCAGAGTTGAAATCTTGGCTGAAATGCAGGTCTTGGGGTCTGTGTGCCGTTGGTTTGGGGAGCAACTGGAACCTGCGTGACCAGCTACGATGCCAGACCAGTTGCAAGGAAGTTGGCACACATGCTGCATTCCTTCCATGCCACCGACTTCTCCCTGCCACTGCAACTGCAACAGCAACAGCAACAGCAACTGGGTGTTGGCCACTCCAATTCCATTTTAACCGGCTCCAACTGTCCATGTCTGTCTGGGTTGAGCAAACATTTTATTATTTAATAGCAGTCAAAAACTAGTGAAAAAAATAGTGAAAAAAAAAACACAAATTAAGATCGGATTTGGATTAATATTTTGCATCATATTGAACAACAATTTAATTACGCTCCTTGCCAGACACTTTCAAAATTCAAATTCTACTTTTTTTCTCTCTTTGTTTTTTCATTTCGATCTGATCTCAGTTAATATCATGGCTAAGTAGTAGTATGTGTGTTAAGCAGTCTCTACAATATGTTAAAACTAATTAACACCTAGGTCAAAGCGATCATTATTTTATTTTATTTTTTATTTTTTTGCTTTTCTAAAATTATGTGCTAATCTCGTGGCTTTAAACAAAACGACGACATATACATATATTAACAAAATACCAAAGTGCTAGAATATGAATTTAGAAATATGCGCAAGTTTTGAAAAGTTCAAGCATATCTTCAACATAACATTTGATTTGATTGACATACTTGTTTCTTTTGAGGGGGGGTTTAATTAATAAACTGAGATGATCTTATCATTTTTGCATACACTATTTATAAAATTTGATAATGAAATTCTTATAAATATGCATTTTCAAAACTGAATTCCTATGCAGTTTTCAAATAGTTTTAGGAAGCGGAAATTAAACCGAATTTTTCATATGGCGAAGGTGAAATAAAAATTATGAAATTATGCAGATCACAATTTTGCTATATTTTCCAACAGAAATCATAAATGAGAATATTTCTCGATTTTAAATTCAAATAAAATTTAACTATCCTTTACTATGAGCTTTAAATTAAATATTAAAAAATTAGCAATTAATTTTTTTTAATTAAATTTGATTGAAGTTTCGAAATTCACTTGTATGAAAATGAATATTTCAAATAACATTAAATTTGTAGTAACAACATGATTTTGAAGAGAGTTTCTAATAGAAACTAAAAAGAAAATAATATTTTTATCTACACCGCTGCTCAACAGAATATGTTTCATATCATTGTTGTACTACTTAATTATGAATTGAATAATAATTTTATGAAATTCATAATTTTTCATTAAAATGATGTTAGTTTTAAGTTATTTCGAGAAAATCATATAATTCGAACTTGCAGTACAGCCATGATAATGAACCTATTTAGATGAGCGGCGGTGTATTTCAGCATTTGTTGTGCTTTCTTTTAATTCCAACAAACTATAAATGATGCAACAATAACACTAGTGGCAATCGAAGCGACTTTCAAGTGGCAAACTGAAGAACCAACATCATCTGCAGCTGCAGCTGCTGCAACAATTTCCGCTCTGGGGCAGCCCCAGAGTGACACAGACAACGCAACGTGATGCGATACGATGCGATACGATTTGTGGCAAGTTGAGTTGAGCTGGTGGCTCGGCAGCTGCCACATGCTTGCCACAGATGCAAGCAGCCTTATGTAAGCAATTGGGTAGCACACACACACACACACACACACACACACACACACACACACACACACACACACAGAGATGGTGCCACATAGGTGCATGTATGTATATCAAGCATACGCCGCGTTGTGCACGTCTATTGCAATTTGTTGTTGCTGTTGTAACAGCACGCAGCTATAATTTGTTGCTACTATTTTTTTTTCTAGTTGTTTTTTGTTTTTTTTTTTGCTGATGTTGTTGCTGCTGTCAATTTATTGGTAGCTGCATTTTTAAGTGGCAAAGTGGCAAACGAGACGCGCTCTGCTGCCAGTCAGTCATTAAGTCAAAACTACGAGTGCAGCAATAATATTAACAACAACAATAGCAACAACAAAAATGCCAAAAGCAACATTAAAACAAAACAATATTACGCTTCATTTCATATACTCTGTAATAATCATATAAACACGAATCAAAAAACGAATGAAATTCTGAGCGCTCTTTATACAATTTATAACTTGACTTTTATTTGGAGTCGTTGTGTAAGCTTTTATGTTTAATTTATATATATATATATATATATATATATATATAACTGATATGTATATATATCAGCTTTAAGTTGTATACGCTGAATTGAATATCTGTTAACTATGTCATACTAAACAAGGTCCACAACAAATGAAGCAAAACTTTAAAAATTGATTTGACGCTGCGTGAGGCGCATAATTCATGAAATCGTTTGCCAACAACCCCCGATATCTGAACGATATATATACACATATATACATATATATAGCGTATACATGCATATATAATTTATGGCTAATTCTAGACACCTCCATGTGGTTCTGCTATTTAATTAGCCAACTTAAACAAGTCTCAGCGATTAGCTAATCCAGTCTGATCGGTCTTATTTAAATTGAGATTTGAATGCATTTGAAGCCGGTGCTCGTATCACTTCAAGTCTACTATATTTCATTTGATTTTATAAATATATGTATATGTGTCAGGGGTAAATTAAATTAAGAGTTATTGTATTTACCGATCAATTAAAAATTATTAAAAGAATTCAAACTCGAATTCAAACTCGAATTCTGTGTCAAGTTTACACTTCAAATACATTTTCTAAAAAAATATTTTCAAATTTTTAAGCATTTTTTAGTCACATAAAATGCATGCATTGTTTAAAGCATACAATGTGTAAAAGTTACTGATTTATTTAATTTCAAATATTTTTTTAATGAACCTCACGCTTAACAATTTGAACTGAATAGAACAAGGCATTTTATAAACATGGAGTGTGGAGTATAGGGCAATTGAAACGTGACACATAGATGGCGCCACTCACTAGACGCGAGCATTCAATTTTAATTATATTTAGTTAGCCCTTCAGAATCATATTTAGTTAGACCTCCAGAATTATATTTATGTTTATATAATTATATAATATTAAATTTATAAGTTTGTATTTTTGTTTTTATTCCATTGCGACTTGTTTGGCAAAACTTCTTCCGTCTCCATGACCAGCATATATAGTAGATAAACCATAGACTATAAAAAACGTTTCTATATATACATATATTATTTTTTATCAATTTATTTTTAGGTTTTTTTTAAGAGAATATTTGAATCAAATTTTATATAGTATATATATATACTTCTTTTCTTCCTCAAGTTGTCAATTGCAATTTTTTTTTTTTTTTTTGGAATTAAAAATTTTCTTAAACTCTTACCAACATTTTCAAAGCTCCAAAATAGTTTAAGCCAAAATACATACTCAACAAAATAATTTAATAAATATTTTTTAAAATGCATGGCGTTGTCTTTGATGACGTCGCTTGAAATATGTATGTATGTACATATGTGTAACTGAAATAGAGTTCAGCTCATTTGAAATTCATTAAGGGTCATAAAATTAAAACGAAAAGAAAAACGTAAAAATAATATACAAATAAAATTGAAATTAAAAAGTGAAGTAAACAAACTTTGGCCAGATATGTTGATTGTCTCTTGTCTCGTTAAAACTATGCAATTGTCGCTTAAATACGAGGGACCTTTCTGTGCAAAAGACAGACAAAGAGCTGGGCAATTATAACAACAGAGTGAAAGAGAGAGTACGATTATGACAGAAAGAGATAGCGATGTGGTGAAATGATAGCCTGGGTGGTTGTCATGATGATGAAGATGACAATGACAAAACTGTTTGACGTCCAAGAAACTAAGAAAACTTTACTTTTGCCTCATTGTTGTTGCTGTTACTATTGTTGCTGTTACTATTGTTGCTGTTGTTGTTGCTGTTGCTGTTGCTGTTATTGTTGCTGTTGTTGTTGGCAGTGTCGTTGGCATTAACTTCCGTCCGCGTGTAAAGCCAACTTCCGCGCTGACTTTTGAGACAATTAAACATATAACAATAACTACTGCTATTCCAACAGCTTTTGCCAACAACAACAACAACAATATGATTGTGTGGCAGAGTTGCCAGGTGGTCTGCGGAGTAGCAGTACTTACAGTACCCACTGTATGTAGTACCTTCGCTTGCTACAAGTTGTTTACCTAGTTCAACTTTTGCCGCATCCTTGGAGTGTCCTGACTTGTCGACGCAGCGCATTAGCAACTTGCTCCACTATATCAACTAGTATATGAGACTACCCTAATACCCTTCCCCGTTGTATGGGAGGTACTAGGTAATGGCAGCAAACTTTGCTCGCAATTTAATATCGAAACTAATACTAATACTTGTACTAAAGTGCGCACCACGTTAAGTGTTTTTTCGCGCGCGCCGTATAAATTATAAAAATTATTATTAAACTGTTGTTCATGCAATGACAACAACAACAACAAAACAGCAACAACAACACAATAACAATGGGCAACAGTTGAACAGTTGCTGTTGTTGGTGTTGCTGTTGCATGCCCATTGACTCGTGCCGCTGATTGTCCAGATCCTCCTCTGTCATCTCCACCTCCTACCCAACCTCGATCTCATCATCAACAACTGCCCGCCCACCTGCTTGCCACCGCCCCCAACTTGCAATTTTAATGCAATTTGAACATTTTTGTTTATTCGCTTTTTTTTTCATTTTCTGTTTTTTGTTTTTGTGCAATATTTTCTTAGACTTGGTTTCGTCGCAATTGCCATTAACGTTAACAACTTTTGAATAGTCATTATGCCCAGCATCTCTCTCCCTTTCTCTCTCTCTCTCTCTCTCACTCTCTATATTTCTGTCTTGCTCTTTTCCGCTCCCTATTCCCCCCTCTGTGGGCACGCGGCAAAAGATATCTGAATGGGACTTGAAGTGGAAGCAAATTATGAGCAACTTTTGTTGTCCCGCCGCACAACGCTCCAAATGACTTGGGCCAGGAAGTTGCAGGGGGGGGGGATGTCTGGTGGGGGAGGGCCCTGGAAAAGTGCTGACTGGTTATAAATGGTGAATTAAAGTCGAGTTCATCAGCTCACAAAAAAGAGATTGTTGCACTACAATGCAAAATTACCAACTTGGCTAAGGAGGCACAGCCCCAGAAAGATCGAGTCATGAAGTGGATTGACTACAGCTGGACATTGGATAAACATGGAGGCTTGGGCAGTCAAAATGTTTAAACAATTGCCGCCAGTAGTTTCCCCACAAATTTGTATATGTTTCGAGGGCATTTTAGAGCGGATTTCGAATTATGATTGTTACTATTATTATTATATATATTTTTTTTTTGAGATTAAAGCAGATTTTCTTGAAAGTATTTTAAATTAAATATTTTTTCGTACTAATTATTAATTTTCAAATTATATAATATTTAATATTATTTTAACGCTTTAAATATTTTTATTATTTTATTTTTAATAATTTATTTATTTAATTTTGTTATCTGCTTTCAGGAAATCGATGTCTTGACACTTGGCGCCAAAGATCAAGAACAATTGATTGCCGAACGCAACAAGAGAACAATTGGATTGCTCCGTGAACTGTTCCCAGACATAACCAAGGTGAGTACCCCCAACCACAACAACCACAACCACAACCGCAACCACGACAACAAGTCTCTCCACAAAACGTCCGTGCCACATCCTGTTGCATTTACATTTAGCGATACCCGAAGGCAGCCTAGGCTGAAGCTATGCAAATGGATAAGTTAATTAGTTATACGAATCAGGTATATATTTATCTACCTATATATATATAGATATCGTATAGAAATGCAAACCTTTCTCAATCCCCCGACACACACAAATATATGTATAAGATGTATATGTAGGCGACACTTGAGGCTGCTCTATGATTGTTAATTGTTGTATTGAATGCACATTTCGTAGGAAATCAATATGCAAATCAATCGTCTAGTCAATAATGTATTGCAACGTGTTGGTCCAGTTGTGCTGGGCACGGTCTTGAATCCGGGACTGGAGCGAACAGCTCCACGACGGCCCCCCACCACTCAAATTGATAATGATCTGAATGACAATAATAACAATAATAATAATAATAATAATAACGAAGATGATGATGATAGTGGGGCCAAAGTGCCACTGAACATGGATTATGAGAGCCTGCCAGAGGAGCTAACCAAATTTGAGCCCGATAAGGATTTTGAGGCCCAAGGATAATCTATAGTTTTAGCCTTAGTTCTTAAATGGCAATTGGCAAATTCAGTTTTGTTTCCCCAAAAAAACACATATGTTACTCTCCCTCTAAACAACATCATCAACAACAACAACAACACCACTACTCAACTGAATCCAATTTTTGCAATCCGAAATTCAACTCTAATTTCAACTGCATGTCCACTCCACCCACTCCGCCCACTCCACCCACCTGCAATATCCAAACCACATTAGTCTAAAATACAGATTAAGTATTTTTATTGCGCTTTTTTAAATTTTATTTATTTTATATGTGTGTGTTTCGAATTTGTGGCCAGTAGTTAGTGCACGTGTCTCTTGCCCCCTCTCAGCTACAAAAAAAAAAAAAAAAAAATATTTATAAATATATTATCTATATAGATTTATTATAGTAGTGGAGCACCAATTATATGCATGCCAGCAATATACCCCCCCAATCTAAATACATCCCACATAAGACAAAGAGTTTTTGCGAGTATCTCTTTTATTTTATTTTTTTTTTTTTTTTTTTGAATATAATTGCTAAACGAGTACACAGATACAGACACAGATACAGATACACACACAGACAGACATCAAACAATTGGAAAATTCATCAAGTTGTCGGAGCAGCAATACAAAATTTTGAGCATCAAGAGCATCCATCCGTCATCATCACAGCCACAACAAACGCAAAACGCAAAACGCAAAACGCAAAACGCAAAATCGCAACCGCAGCAAAGGCGGACACCAAAGAATCATCAAATCCGATACCAAAATTCATCTCAAGAAATATCATGGCGGTCACCAACAACAACAACAATAACAACAACAGCAACAATATGAACAACAACAATATGTACAAATTTGATAGAAGCAACATCAAAGTCATCATCATCCACGACCAGATTGAATATGGATTGAAAGCCCTCTCTCTCTCTCCCTCTATCTCTCTCATTCTCCCTCTCTTACTATCTCTCGCTCTGAGCGTGTGTATGTGTATGCGAGTGTGTGTGTGTGTCTCTATCTCACTCTCTCGTTATTCCATAGGAAATCGATTCAATTGTTAATCGCATTATAGCTCAAGTAATCCGAGTCGCTGGCCCCGGTCTGCTTAACAGCATCATATCGGGCAATCGCGGTGGTGGCGGTGGTGGCGGCACCACAACCACCAGTTCATTCGATGCCGATTTCGATGACGATAGCTTTGATGCTGATGATGGCGATAACGATAACGATAGCGATGTACTGTCATCGTCACCAGCAACTCCCGCTGGCAACAGCAACAGCAGCAGCAGCAGCAGCTCAAATACATCTGATACCGCTTCCAAGGTGAAAATTGATTTGCCCACATTTGCCCCCGAATCGGAGGCATCAACCGAAAACAAAGTGAGTCCGCGTATGAGTGCAACAAATGTCACAGCATCAACATCGACAACAACTAGCACAACCTCCACCTCAAGCACCACAACTCCCAGTCCCAGCCCCAGTCCAATCACAACAACAACAACAACAACAATCAAAAGCGATATTTCCAACGAACTGTTGCCTACTTTTGGGGGCATTGAGCCAACATCGAGCACAGCTGCAACAGACGCGACAACAACAACAACAACAACAACAACAAGGACGACGACGAGTACAGATAACTTCCAATTAGCACCCAGCACTACTACCACCATCTCCAACATCACCACCACCTCCTCCCCGAATCCCAACAACGACAGCAACAACAACAATAACATCAACAACATCAACAACAACAACAACAGCCTCATCGATGAACCACAATTGTTTACAATTATTGCCGATATCAATCGCTTATTAAATTCTACCAATTATTTTATTACAACCAGAGATAATCTCACAACAACAGCAACAATTGCAACACCAACACCAACAACAACAACAACGACAACAACAACAACAACAGTGGCGCCTCCAATTGATAACAGCAACAACATCACGAAATTATTACCCGTCTTTGATTAGGCGTAGCTAAAGGACATCCCATTTTAATTGAGAAATCAACTCACAACAACAACAATAAATTTAACAACAACAATAAGTAGAACAACAACAACCACAACAATATGAACAGAAATCACCAGAGAACGTCTCCCCAGATTAAAAACAAAAAAAACACACACACACATCATATATCGTATTTACAGTATTTTATTAATTTCGTAATGGGTACAGTGAACTCACGATAACATGAACAACCAAATATCCAAAAAAAAAAAATAATAATTAATTTAACGCAAATTTAACAGAAATTCTCTAAGACATTTTTAAAGAATATATGGCAATATTTTGCAATCAAAATATTATCATCATATTACAAAAAAAAAATAAAATAAACCTCCCCATATAGGTAGTTCTTGTTATCGCCAGTCAACTGTACCGAAAAAAAATGGTTTCCGAAAATCGCAATCTCATCATATATAAGTATATTTTGAAGTTTGTGTATTGGGTTTTAGGAAAAGGAAAAAAAAATTAGAACCAGGTGAATGGAATTAGTTGTCGACTAACTAATTTATATACAAAAATTCAATAATACAATACAGTAATAATATTCAGCAATTCCCCAAAATCTATAAATAGGGTTGCCACAGTATTTACAAAATAAAGCAAATACGAATTTTGAATAATATCAAAAATATATTGTTGGCAATATTAAGAGAGAGTCTTAACCCTTAGGTTAGTTTCCCTTAGGGTAGCCACCTTCCCCACCCCCATTGCTTGTGAGTGCTGCGGCAACCCTGTTAGTCTCTTTCTATCTGTATGTCTTCATGTCTCAGCCGTCCTTCAACGTCATGGAATTAGTTGTAAGCAAAATTGTTGAGATTCCCTTGGAATTCAATCACAATTACATTCAAACATGCACATATTCATAGATTCAAGGTAGTGTGTGCTTCTATGTATGTATGTATGTGCATGTATAAGCAACCATACACCCAAGCACCCGTCACCCCCTCTTCACCACTCTATCATCGTTGTTGCATGCCCATGAATTAGGGCCAAAAACATTTTTGCACAACAAACAAATATTTAACATTTGGCCAAAACTAAACTATAACCATTCTCTACACACAAAATGAACACCCACCACAACAATCCACCACCACCACCTCCAACAACAACAACAACAACACCACAACCAACTTCCACAACGACAACAACAACAATACGAACCACAATCGAAAATGCACCGCAACCGCAATAACCGCACACGAATTGGAATCCGATATCCACATTCGAATCCGAATCCGGCCGTAAAATTGAACTCGGGGTTGTTGTAGCAAATCGATGAGCAAGCGAACCGCATCATCTCCAAGATTCTTCGCACACTTGGCCCCACTGTGCTGCGTACCGCCATCCAAGGCAACAGCGCCAACACAGCACGTGCCACCTTCGATGCCGACTTCGATGACGACGATGATGATGCCACGAGCAGCAGCAGCAGCAGCAGCGGCAGCAGCGGCAGCAGCAGCGGCAGCAGCAGCGGCAGCGATAGCGGCACAAGGGTCAGCATTGAGTTGCCCACCTTTGAGCCCGATGACGACAATGAGATTGATGCGGATGAGAAGACCACCAGCAGCAGCTCAACGTCCACTACGGAAGCCTCCGAGCGTCGTAAATGAAATGTGCGTCCAAATTTGCTACAACAACATAATTGGCAACAAAAAAAAAACTAAACTAAAAAAGATTACAAAAGTAGACAATTTGTAAGCAAATATTTTATTAACTATCTTTTCAAATTCTGTTCCGTGTTTTCTTAAAGCAGCAACAATAATTGGCAATACAACTACAACATCAACAACAACGACAACAAACTGCGAAATACTACACTTCCTCCCCCGCCCCTCACACCCAACACACGTCCGCACAACAACAACAGCAACAACTACAGCAACTCTTATAAACAAACAATTTTGAAAAAAAGTGTTAAGAATTAGTTTTTGCACCCTCTTAATGCAATATGCTAAACCAACCACAAATCATACTAGAAGATAACATGTATATCGATATTTTTGGCAATTTCAAAAATATTTCGATAAATTTCAGTTTGAATAACGATGCACATATGTCTGCCTAGAATCTATACAGCCTTCAATCCTATCTCTCTCTCTCTCTCTCTCTCTATCTCTATCTCTCTGTCTCTCTCGCTTTCTCTCTATATATCTTCGTCTATCACTTTCTCTTTCTCACTATATATTTCTATATATCTCTGTTCATTTCCTTGTACATCTCTAGTATAATTTTTATTTGGATACAATTTAGACTCTTAGAATTACTCTGAAATGTCCTAGGTGTTTTATATTTTTTCCTTTGTTCCCCCCCCCTTAAAATGTAATATTATGTTTTGTACTATTTTAAGTTGTTTAATAATATTTTTAAATATATACATAAACATTTATTTACTTATTATATATATAAATTCATATAGAAACGACTTTTGCTGAACTCTGTTGAATGCATGAATTCAGACAGTTTTGCAATTATTTAGATACTGAACGACATATACAAAGTGCACTCCATACAACATACATGCAGACATATACATATATGAGTGTATTCGATGTATTCATTCAGATCATAAACACTATATGTATATTCATAAGTGAAGTCCGTTCCCGCACAACATTCACAATCTCAAAAATTCACATACACATTGTGGCAGTCTTAATATATCTCGAACAATATCAAAATTTCTCATTTGCTCGTACTTTTGCACTATCGATAACAATCGATTACAATCGATAAAAGCGATGCTCATTCTCGTTTCAATTGCCTACGAATCACAGCTTGACTTCTCTCTCTCTTTCATTATTTTTCTCTTGCTCTCGTTTACACATACTCTATACTCCTCTGTCTCTCTCTTGCTTGCATGAAAACTGGAAAACGATTTTTTTTTTTTAAATTAATCGAACATTAATTATAGTTATGAGTCGGGTGTGTTGCTTACTATAGGTAACTGAGGATGACATAATATATGTATATGACAGATACTCTTCTCTGAGTCCTATTCCTTATTTTTCAATATTCTGTCGCTGTAAAATTTTTTGGTTTTCTTCAATTTTGAAAAAAATAATAAAGAAATTCAAGTTAAAATTCAACTGATTTTTGTTTATAATTTTGATTTACATACCTATTTATTTAACTATTTTGCTGCAACACATGGCGTTCTATGTCGCTTGTGGTCTCTGTGGCATTGAATTGGC
This sequence comes from Drosophila quadrilineata, assembly GCA_018150725.1. Taxonomy (NCBI): domain Eukaryota; kingdom Metazoa; phylum Arthropoda; class Insecta; order Diptera; family Drosophilidae; genus Drosophila; species Drosophila quadrilineata. The sequence goes on from JAECWN010000432.1 coordinate 12,959,220, forward strand.
TTTATTGATTGCTCATTTGTCTATCTGCTTTTGTTTTCTCTATGTTTATTTTGAAACTTTTTCTCTTTATTTTCATGTTCCATTAAACCGATTCGATTTGTGCAAATAACCAAAAACAAAAACAATAATTATCAAATAAATCCAAACGAAAACAAAAACAATACCAAAATCCTATGAAAATCCGTATTTCAATATCAAAAATACTGTATGGAAAAACAAATCCTCCAAACTCCAACATATAATAATAACTATAATAATAATAATAATCACAACAATAATAATCATAATAATAATCGAAATAACGTATAACGCAATAAATAAATCGAAAATCCGAAAATGTATACATAAATACACCAATCGATTGCATTTGTGCACGTGCATTATCTTATCTCATCAATCAACACCACACCAACAACAACAATTAATCAATCAAATCAATGCGAACGGCAAAAATCTCAAATATCAACTTGACTATGGTTATAACCGTAATCGTTATCGTTATCGATATCGATATCGAAATGGCTAACGTAACGTGCAACAATCGAAACTCACCATTCTCAAATTCTCACTAACCTCACCATGCTGAAAAACTAACTCAACACATCAAACCGAAACTCACCACACCTACATTACACACCCCACGGTTACAACCCCACACCTTTGCTCCTACCCCTTTGCAATGCCACACACTCACACTCACACCCACACATCCACACACACACACATACACACTCTGAAAATGCACATTTAAATCAAATTCGAATTCAAAATTCAAAATTCTTACAATAATTGCAACGAAATGCGCCTATCCATGTAAATCGCAACAAAAATATCCTGCAAAAAAAAAAAAAAAACCCTCGAAAACAAACCACCACGAACTGCTCCGATAACAGAACGGCGCCACCGATACGAAAATCGATTTATCGGCCATTAACAAGCAACTTGAGGAAACCATTCGAGTGGCGCGTCAGGTGAAAGAAGCGGAGGCAGCTGCCGCTGCCGTGGCACAGTCCATCAGCTCACCCGTAGCCCAAGCACCCATTCCCCTCAAGTCCAACGAACCCATTCAGCTGAGCTTCAACAATGAGCTGCCCACGGTGAATGCCGGCAGCAGCAGCGGGAGCGGCAGTGGCAGCATTGGCCTAACAGCGACCGGTTTGAAGGCATTGAGCACCAACGATCTGCAGTTATCGGAATCAAAGTCACCCGCTATCGATGAACTGACGCTGGACTCCAATGAGGATGCTGCCGATTTGGATGATCGCAACAAGAGGTAAGTGACAGATCCCGTGACATGAACACATGAGCCAAACAAACAGTTTACAAACTACTTCATGTAATCGGCCAATCGACATACATTTGTTATCGATAACACTGCAACTCAGTGAAATGGAGCAAAGTGAAGCATACCTTTGGGCTGAACATTCATGCTTCAATGATATGGGCAAGCCGTAAAGTGTGCTTCAGTTTGTCAGTGTCCAAGTAGATATCGATAACGATAACATTAATAACTACAAATGATGCTGGCAAAATTCAAACATTTCGACACTGAACTAATCGCACACTTCAAATTCACATCTCCTCTGACCCCCTCTCCACTATATGCAATCGACATACGCACCCACACACCAAAGTAATCTATTCAAAAGGTTCCTGAGCTTCGGCGGCGCTGGACTGGCTGGCGGTTCTAGCGGCGGTGCTGGCGCTGCTCCAGCTGGCAACAGTCTGGGAGGCGGAGCTGGCGGCGGCTCCGGCAACTTCCTGCTGGACATTGTGCGCGTAAGTATCACCACAGAGTATCAATTCCAACCAGGTCATCCAATAACTGAAAGATCTCCCTTCGCTTAGCTCTTCTCGGGCAGCGTGCAGACACAGCAAGGCGATGAGGCTGCCAACAGCGTTGGCGGCTCCTCCGGCACCAGCACAGATGATGCCGATGGCGACAGCACGCGTGCCGCCGATGGCTACACCGAGGGTATTCCCGGCCCCGTCACTCGTCTCGTTGTGCTCGCCAACCGCGGACTTGCCAATCTCGTGCAGGATTTGATCTTGGTGAGTCTCCCCCCCTCCATTCCGGATCTCCCAATTAATCGTCTCTTTTTTCATGAATTTCATTAGCGTGTTGCTGCCACCAGCGAGAAGTTTGTCAACTTCAAGGCTAAATTGATAACGGCGCTGATCTAAGTTAAATAGGAGCGCTCCTCGTGCTCTTCGCCACGTCCTCTCAGCCCTGTTTTAGTCAAGTCAATCCAACTGTACAGAGTCAACGCAGCTACACACACACATATAAGCACATGCGCAACCATTTGGCATATACACACACACATACACATACTTATAAATACATACACATATACATACATACATACATATATTGTTGTGCATATACATATTTGGCAATCAAAAGAAATTGTACATTTTAGCCAATTATTATTGTTTATAAAAAAAAAACATACATATATACATATATATATAAATATAAAAATAAAAAAGTGACTCCCAGGAGTAGTTGAAAAGAGAAGAAAAAGAGAAACAATTGTAATCCAAATTTACAATACACAAATTAATACGAAAGCAAAACAATTTAAACAGAAATTTATTTATTGTTTTTTTTTTTTAAACTTGTTTATTGTTGACACAATTCAATTCATCAATGTGACAAATAATCACAATCAGTGCAAGAGAATCGCCTAATTTGTACTCTTCATTCTCTTTGCCCTTCCTCAATCTCAATCTCACTCTATCTCTGTCTCTGTCTCTTGTCCTCCATCTGTCTCTTTTACGCATCTATTACTTGTATGCTTTTCACTTTTGTAAATACATTATAAATACATATATACTATGTTAATATTGCTACTGCCTTAGCATGAAAGCTAATGAAAAGAAAAAAAAAACAACTCATTCGTGCGTTTTGCAAAATGTTTTCAAAATGTTCCATAAAAGTCCTTAATTTTTTGTTTACTTAAAAAAATCATGACTGTGGTGTTTTACTTACTATTATTTTTAAAAGAACAATTATATATATACGCATATGCATATATCTACTATATCGTATATCAATATATGCTCATCTCTAAATGATACAAACAAAAAATACATAAACAACAAAACAAATAAAAGAAAATAGCAAACAACACAAGAATCACAAATTTTTACATCTCAACAAATTTTGATTAAAAATGGAAATTTATTCAATTTACTTTTAAGTAAACAATCGTGTTGTAAAATGATTTATAGCATCTTAAGTGAATGTTCTAAATGTGTATAAAATAAATAAAAACAATTGTTGAATACCCAAAAATTCATATTATGTATTTAGAAGATTCGGGAATTATTCAGCAGTACTATATACTATACTTTTTTGGGATTAATTTGTATTCACAAATATATAATAATATATATAATCAAAATCGAGCAATTTACGGCAGAGCTATGGTAGCTCAAAGTTCGAAAATATCCGATTTTAAGAATGTGCGAATTTTAACCTCTTTTTAGCACAATTTTGGCCATATCTCTGGATATACTTATCAGAAACACATCAACTAAAAATCAAAATGCTATTAATGAGTCCTAAAGTCAATTACACTCAAAAAATTGGATTAACATTTTTTTTCGATTTTTGATGATTTTGTCAAGGGGTTAGTATGAAAAATAGGTGAAAAAAGTCGAAAATTTAAAAATGGTGAATTTTACAAAAATTTTGATGCAGATTTAAACTGATATAAAAGCCATTTCCAAATCTTCAAATTTAATCAAAATCGGATGATTTTTGGCCGAATTATGGCAATCCAAAGATATGAGGTGGGTCATTGTGCGAAATTTGCCAATTTTAGACACTTTTTAACACATTTTTGGCCATATTTGTGGAAATAGTCATCAAAAACACCTCAAATAAAAAGCAAAATGCTTGTTATAAGTCCTAGAATCAATCGCAGTCAAAAAATTGGGGTCAAAAATATTTTCGATTTTTGATGATTTTGTCAAGGGGTTAGTATGAAAAATAGGTCATAAAAGTCGAAAAATTAAAAATGGTGAATTTTACAAAAATTTTGATGCAGATTTAAACTGATATAAAAACTATTTCCAAAACTTCAAATTTCATCAAAATCGGATGATTTTTGGCCGAATTATGGCAATCCAAAGATATGAGGTGGGTCATTGTGCGAAATTTGCCAATTTTAGACACTTTTTAACACATTTTTGGCCATATCTGTGGAAATACTCATCAAAAACACCTCAAATAAAAAGCAACATGCTTGTTATAAGTCCTAGAATCAATCGCAGTCAAAAAATTGGGGTCAAAAATATTTTCGATTTTTGATGATTTTGTCAAGGGGTTAGTATGAAAAATAGGTCATAAAAGTCGAAAAATTAAAAATGGTGAATTTCTTAAAAATTTTGTTGCAGATTTAAACTGATATAAAAGCCATTTCCAAATCTTCAAATTTCATCAAAATCGGATGATTTTTGGCCGAATTATGGCAATCCAAAGATATGAGGTGGTTCATTGTGCGAAATTTGCCAATTTTAGACACTTTTTAACACATTTTTGGCCATATCTGTGGAAATACTCATCAAAAACACCTCAAATAAAAAGCAAAATGCTTGTTATAAGTCCTAGAATCAATCGCAGTCAAAAAATAGGGATAAAAAATATTTTCGATTTTTGATGATTTTGTCAAGGGGTTAGTATGAAAAATAGGTGAAAAAAGTCGAAAATTTAAAAATGGTGAATTTTACAAAAATTTTGATGCAGATTTAAACTGATATAAAAACCATTTCCAAAACTTCAAATTTCATCAAAATCGGATGATTTTTGGACGAATTATGGCAATCCAAAGATATGAGGTGGGTCATTGTGCGAAATTTGCCAATTTTAGACACTTTTTAACACATTTTTGGCCATATCTGTGGAAATACTCATCAAAAACACCTCAAATAAAAAGCAACATGCTTGTTATAAGTCCTAGAATCAATCGCAGTCAAAAAATTGGGGTCAAAAATATTTTCGATTTTTGATGATTTTGTCAAGGGGTTAGTATGAAAAATAGGTCATAAAAGTCGAAAAATTAAAAATGGTGAATTTCTTACAAATTTTGTTGCAGATTTAAACTGATATAAAAACTATTTCCAAAACTTCAAATTTCATCAAAATCGGATGATTTTTGGCCGAATTATGGCAATCCAAAGATATGAGGTGGTTCATTGTGCGAAATTTGCCAATTTTAGACACTTTTAACACATTTTTGGCCATATCTGTGGAAATACTCATCAAAAACACCTCAAATAAAAAGCAACATGCTTGTTATAAGTCCTAGAATCAATCGCAGTCAAAAAATTGGGGTCAAAAATATTTTCGATTTTTGATGATTTTGTCAAGGGGTTAGTATGAAAAATAGGTCATAAAAGTCGAAAAATTAAAAATGGCGAATTTCTTAAAAATTTTGATGCAAATTTAAACTGAAATAAAAACTATTTCCAAAACTTCAAATTTCATCAAAATCGGATGATTTTTGGCCGAATTATGGCAATCCAAAGATATGAGGTGGTTCATTGTGCGAAATTTGCCATAATATTGGGAGACTTTTTAACACATTTTTGCCCATATCTCTGGAAATACTCATAAAAAACACATCAAATAAAAATCAAAATGATTGGAGCTTAAAGAAATTTAATTTGCGAATTTTAAAAAACTTTAAATGCAGAAGCAGCTGATATCAAAACATTTTCAAAAATCCAATTTTTAGCCAACTATGTATTCTGCACCTGAAGTTATGAAACCGAATGTACAGACTTGTCCAGAATGGTAGTGTTGAGCGGTGAGTCAAACTCACTAAATAAAATCAAACAATTTTTGATTTTGTAAACATCAGTCAAATTTTAATATAAGGTATCTCGATCAAAATAAAATTTGAATTGTAATTATAGTACTTTAAATCAATACTCTCACATATCGATATACAGTGTTCAGAAGTGTTTAATTTTTTTAATGTTGATAACCCTGGAGATTTGACAAGATTCACATAAATTGCACAGAATTCAGTTAAAGATTCCGAATAAGAAAGAAAGTACTGTGAGTCCTCAGCATAGCTATGAAAAAATATCCGACTATTGTGTACCCGGTTTTCGAGCGTCCTGATAATCAAGAGGGGTTATTGACCAACAAGATCCGGTACCTAAAGGAGAAGGTACTGGACAAGGCGCGCAACAGGAAGTATGCCAAGCCTTTCTGGCAACCAGTGCACAGTGTGCAGGACAATGCTCCCCTTTACTACAAGGTCGTGAAGAATCCCATGGATCTGGGAACTATTAAAAAACGAGTGCAGTGTAATTACTACCACGAAGTGAAAGAAATGATGAGCGATTTCGAGCAGATCTTCAAAAACTATTTGAAGTATTACAACCCCAGGTCTGAGGTTTATCGCGCTGGCCACCGTCTAAAAATAGTTTATTTTGACGCACTAGAAAAGATGCCAAAGACGGCCGAAGTCAAACTGAAGTCAGTTAAAAGGCGTCCGAACTACAACAATAAAATACCTCATAAAGCAACTACATCTAATGATAAGAACTCGAAAGCGGTCTTGAAGAAATCCTTGAAGAAGACTTCCTTTAAAGGTCATGTCTCCTACAAAGGAGTTCGGTTCGGCTTGGAGACTTCAACTCAGTACAAACCCAGTTCCGAAGTCTCATTGACGAACGAAGATAAGGAGCGTATACTTCGGAAGTACAGATGTCTGCCAAGGGAGGAGAAGAAAAGAGTCATTGGTGTGATCCATAAAATCTTGAAAAAAGCTAAAGTTAGCAAAAGTTATTCGTGGTTTGACAAGAGCAGCTTTGGCCTGGACGTCCTCTATCTGATCAAACAGAGCGTGGACATAGATACCACAATCGACAGGCGACTCTTGAGCAAGTCGCAGAGGCGCGAATTCGATGCAGCCCGTAAGCATCGCGTTTCCGTAATCGAGGCAAGGCTCACGATTATGAGCATTCGTCGATCTCGGGCAAAAGCCGAAACTAAGGATAAGGAGAAGTCGATAGTCGAGGAAATCGAAGAAGTCAAAAAAGTGCACGGAAGAGTCGAAGACGAAAAATTCGAAGCATTCGAGAGTCTAGAAGGAGCCGAAGGAGGTTTTGTCGGAAAAGTCGAAGAAATCGAAAGAGTGAACGGAGCCGAAGGTGCCTTAGGAGCCGAAAGAGACGGATTAGTTGCCAAAGACAACTTACTTCAGCAATAGAGCAGCAGTAAATATGAGCAGTATATGTTTAAATATGTATAAATAAATTTATTTATAATTTATAGCAATTTTTACAGTTGAAAGTATAGAACTATAGCACCTAAAATAGATGGATCATACTTGTATCTCTGCTTATGTGCAAGCTCAGTAGACTCTCAGCAGTCTCACTTGGACTCAACGATATGTTTTGCTAATTTATTGTATGCAAAAGAGAGTCTTTGGAACTAAAGTTTACCATTTTAACTACATCTTTGGCCATATCTCCAGAAATAGTCATAAAAAGAAAATAGTAGTTTTGAGTCCTCGAATCAATTAGAGTCCAAAAATTGATTTCGACATTTGTTTGATTTTTGATGATTTTGTAAAGGGGTTAGTATGCAAAATCGGGCACGAAAGTCGAAAAATTAAAAATGGCAAAAATTGAACAAACTTTATATGCAGAATTAAGCTGATATGAAACACATTTCGAAAACTTCAAATATCATGAAAATCGGACGATTTTTGGCAAAGTTATGGCCATTCAAATTTAAAATTGAGTTATATTCATTAAGATCCAGAAGGCAGTTCAGCATTGCCTGCTGTCCGCTGGATATTGAATAGGATGCGAAGGATAATCCACTTAGAGTCATAATTAGCCTCACAGCTGAAAGCAGGAAGCAACTAAAAACGGTTCTTTAAGTGTTACTTCCGTTTCAAAACAAAACAATCACAGGCTAATTACAAAAAGTGAAAACTCGAAGAATGGAAAACAGAAGTTCGTATTTCACGTACATACATGAATGTATTTATTGTGAAGAATCATTGTATTGGTTAAGTGCTCTGATAATAAGCGAAATAATCGTGAAATGGAACGCGGGAAAGAGGCAAATGAGATACGCAAATGAAAGTGAAATTAAAGACAAATTAAACAAAAGTTGCTACTGCGGATGCAGCTGCTTATCCTGAGACATGCCCCATTGCAGGCGTCGACGGCACGAGCAATTAAAATTGCACAATTGTAATGCCTGTGCTGAGCATCAGCTTCGGCTGCGTTTGCTTCGTCTTCGGCTGACCGTCGGCTCTGGCCGATCGTCGTCGCGATGTGGCTCGTCTTGTGTGGGCAATGCAAATGTATGTATGCATACATGAGTGTGTGTTTGTATATGTTGGCTACGCACAAAACAGAACACATGTGCAGCTGTGTGTATGAGTTGGGCAGTAGTGGGAGTAACGACAAGCGTGTGAATGTATGTATGTGTGTGTGTTGTGGTTGACCAATGGTGTTTGAGACGGGGGAGAGTAATGAGAAGACGAACGATTTCTGTTTTGTTTTGACAAGTGCGCACAAGTACCGTTGGGATTTTCAATATGCTTGTTGTTGTTTGTTGCTCTTGTAATTGCTCTTGTTGCTGTTGTTTCGCTCTCAGTTCATGCACAATTTGTCGTCACTTGTGATGACGATGACTTAATTCGTTTAGCATGAGTCCGCTGCCTTCTTCTTCCCCTTCATCTGCTTCACCCCCACCACACAGCCACATCAAATACAATTATCACAACTACAACACAGAACATCATAAGGCTGAGCAAAGTGTGGTAGCTGCAGCAACGCCAACGGATCATTCATTGTCCGGCTACCAGGCCGTAAACACACCACAAGCATCATGATGGAGTTGCAATTCGATTTGGAGATGGGAATGCGAATGGACATGGACCTGGAAATGGAAATGGACATCAATAGGAATCATCAGAATGAGCAGCAGTCAGCTGAGTTGTCTACTCCCTATTATCTGTGCGCATTCGGCAACACTGACAGCAATGGTAGCGCAGGCGCGGAATCGGAGGATTCCCTTAATGGACATTCTCGTCGATCTACGACGACTGGGGCAGCTCCCAGGCAAAAGATTAATGCTCGAGAACGCTATCGTACCTTCAAGTAAGTATATAATCGCAATTTAACTAGAGTTTGTGAAAATTCAATTTGTAAAATACTCCTAAATCAGTGTAAATGCAGCATACGAAGCTTTGCGTGGTTTGATACCGACGGAGCCTGTGAATCGCAAATTATCGAAAATCGAGATAATACGTTTGGCCAGCAGCTATATCACACATTTGCGCAGCACTCTGCAAGCAGGTATAAAACCCATTCATTCCTTATAAATGCCAATCAGATATGTTTGTTACCTTTTATGATACTTCTACTGCGCTTTCCAACAGGTACAGATCGGCAGCCCTGTTTGGTGCACAAATGGGAGCAGAAGTGTGGCGAGGAGGAGAAGAGGAGCGGCGTGGTGGAGCGTGTTAGCATTTGCACATTTTGTCTAAAACCAAACTTAGCTCAATCTGGCGTATAGCATATTTTTAAAATTGTTTCATTACTTGTAAATAAAACCGAATACAAAATTTAACTGAAATATTCATACAAGTCAGCTAGCGACACCTATGTGTCAATATACGAACACGCAATTTTAACGAAAACCAGATGTCATTTTGTGCTGATTCAACAGTTGACTCATCCCGAACACATCTGTTGTTGAGCAACTGAATTGTATTGAAATAAGTGTTAATTCATATTATTTAGATGCCAAAAATTAGTACGACATCAATAAAGAATTATAAGTAGTGATTTTATTTATTAGCGAGTCAAATACGTTTTGCGTAACGTTATTGGCAAACAGTGTGTACATAAAAATACCAGAAATACTGTTGCCCATTCGCACTGATTGGTCACACTGACGCGTCGTCTTAAGTCCGCGCATTTCATTCAATTTTCGTGGAGGAACAACAATTGGCAATAAATATTAAATAATGGGCGATTTGTTAAACGTAAGTAGCATGAATTTACATTGCATTGCTGAAGCATCATGTTCGTCTCGCCCAGAACTCAGAGATGCTCAAGAAGCTTGGCTTCGACAACTCCAATCAATGGATTATCTACGACGAACAATTCGAAAAGTTCTTCAACTTTCTGTCCGACAATATCACCGACGCCAATATACTCTCCTGCCATGAGTTACTGGAGCGCAACGAGATGCAGGAGCGGGGCCAGTGGCTCGATGATAACGAGCGTATCCTGAAAATGAAACAGATCGAGGCGGACAATGCGGGACTCCTCATCCACAAGGCACATCACGTAGAGGCGCTCAAGGCGGAGATCGCGACCATCGATCAGGCGACCTTCGATTATTCCGCTCTCACCGCAGACATGCAGTATGCATATCCATCGTATCCTTCCCAGCACCGTATTAATATTTCTCTCTCTTTCTCTCTCTCTCTCTCTCCCCACCCCCAACATTCCATTTCGGTAGTATTTCTCGACATGCTCTCAACAATCAGCTGAGCGATCTGGAGTATGCGACGGCGGAGGGGCAGAGCGCAAGGAAACAGCTGTTGGCCGATTGCCAAGCGAAGGCGCAGCAGTTGGAGGAAGTGCAGCGGGAGAACTGCAAGCTGAGCGAGGCGGCGAACAAGGCATTGACGGGACAGCAAGTGCCGCCTCTGTTTATGCATCAGATGCCGCTGGATCAGTATATACAGAAGTGCGACTCCTTCATGCAGTACTTCCAGCTCTACATGAAGGATAACTTCAAGATTCTGGACTACACGGACATTGAGGGCCCCGAAATGGAAACGCTGCATAAGAACAGCAAGCTGGAGAATCTACAGAACTCGTAAGTCGAATAGTATTGCTCAGGGATAATGCATTGATTGGATGATTGATCTGATCCTCGACAGAATCCAGCACTACAGACTGGCATACATCAAGGAGAAGGTGAAAGCCAAGGTCACCCAGGCGATGATGGATAGCATCGATGTGAATCAGATTCACTGCATCAACCTGGCGGACATGGCACGCGAAACGCATGAAATGCAGATCCACAACGAGAATCACCTCAAGAATACCCAGGAGACGCTGCTGAATGCCCTCGCCATGCATGTCCAGCAGCAGGCCCAGCAGCGCATTGAGCTCGTCCTCTACGAGAATACAAAACAGAAACTGGAGCGCGTGCTGCGACGACGTGAGAGCGACAAGCAGCTGACCGCCATCATTTCCAATGGACTGTCCAATGCGGAGCTCGTTTGGATAGCCATACAATTGGATCTGGAGAAGACGCGCAACTCCACCGACAGCACCGTCCGTCTCTGTGCCCTGGCCCAGTCCAGCTGCCAGCGTCTGCAGACTATGCGCTCCCTGAATGCCAGCACCAGAGGCATCTGTGGCCAGTTTGTGGATCAGTTGGCCAGCCAATTGTCGGAGCATCTCGGCCAGACTGTGCGCACCACAGATGCCAAGAGCTGCCTCTATGATTACGAGAAGTTCGGCCGTCTCCTGGCCTATGCCCAGCAGAATATGTTGAACAAGAAGTCCCAAGTTTACGTCAACAATCAGCAGATGCAGCTGTAAGTGGCCTCTACCCTCAATCTTGATCCTTATAACAATTACTACTTGACTCTCTGCTTGCAGGATACGTCTGGAGCAATCACTGCGTCCGTTTGTATATGATTCCCCACTGGAGCAGCCCATGTTTGAGAATGTGCGTTATTTGTATCCCATGTTCAATGTTGTCCAGCAGCATAACATTATAGAGGAGTCCTTGCGTCGCTTGCGTCAACAATTCCAGGAGTCCATCATGACGGGAATGGTGAGTCTGCCTGCTTCTTCTTCATTAATTACTATAAAAATTAATCTTGATCAATTTTGTGTATATTTTGAAGGATAAGGAGAAACTGGTTCGCTATAGCAAAGTCCTGTGGATATGGTTCCTCACTGAGCCACAACGTATGCTCCATGCCATCGACGAGGTCAAGAAGTGCTCCGCAAACGTGCCCGCCCTCTCGAGCAATCTGTTCCGACCCAATAGCGGATTGCTCCGGAAATGAGAGACTATTGAAATCAAAATTTAGGTAGTAATATAATTAAATTCTGCTTAATTTATTAGAGATTCGTTATATAAATATATTTAACAACTTTATATAAATGTTTAATGAATGTTAATATATGTTTCTTAATATTATTTTAAGTACTGAGATCGTTTGTTAACATTATGTTCAACCTATGCTATCTGTGATATATTATACCGCATCTTCGGCAGGTTCAACAACTATTTTAAGGTACTGTCATATTTAACATATGTTTTTGGGAATTGTCACTACATTATGTTACATTTTCTAGTTGCAAACTTAACAGTAATGCATCGGTTTACTATATATACAAGATGTAATGAAGTTAACAGTGAAGCAACAAATTTCTAACATTCAGTTGGATTTTTAGAAGGAACTGTCTAAAATTAAATAAGGCAAGTCATATTTCAATTATAGTACTTGTTTTTTTTTTTATTAATATGGTTGAACCTTTGTTCCTTCGTTGTAATAAACCTCTGTAAGTGATTTTCGATGGGTTCCGTTCTGTTTCCATGCCAAAACACTCACCATGTGTTTTCAATTTGCAGTCTGTCCAAAAGGAAACCACTTATGAGACGGGTGTGGTGGGAAAGGTGGTAAGGGAGGAGCGGAAGCAGATATCCTCAGAAAAGTCGCAGGTACTTCTCGCAGGTTGCATGGGACGCGTGCCTGGCATGCAGATGAGGAATGCAACGACGATATTATCGCCATCAGTGCGTGTGTGTGGCAAATGGGAGTTACCAAATGGCAGATAGATTGGTTTCCAAAACAAAACGAAACACAACGGAATAAATAAAGGTCGGCAAAATAAATATGTAAGTGAGGTACATAGAAGACAGAGAGAAAGATGGAGAGAAAGAAGTCGACAATAAGCAATGAATGAACGATTCACGGTGACAGAGAAAGGGAAATGGAACTTAACGTGGCCGACATGGTTGTGGGGAGGGGGGAGTGTTGACCACAACGACAGATGGAGAGTAACAACTAACAACATCAACAACATCAACTACAAACAAAACCAAAGCAAACCAAGCGAAATGGCTTGATAAAATATTTGAAATTCATTTCGCGCCGTCAGTTGGCAGCCATTGGCATTTCGATGACAGCATTTAATGATTATTATGTAAACGGTTTTTATGGCTGGGTTCGGAGGTTGGCCACAACCACACCACTAGTATGTCCGTCCGTCTATCTGTGTCTTGTCGTCTTAAGCCGATCGCAGCCATAACAAAGGTCAAGCATAAACGTCAGCAAGAGGGCCAAAAAAGAAAGAAACAAAATCAAAAACCGGCAACAGAAACTGAAACTGAAACTGAGCAGAGGCTTCATTGATTTGAGTTCCGGCCAAACCCCAAAATATTGTATATGCATGTATGATGTATGCGCATAACTTATGGTATGGCAGATGATGGTATGTCCGATGTATGTATATATAGTATATAGTATGAAATAACCATTCAATTTGGCCATCATTCCCGCCCCATTTCACTCTCTTCTACTGAATATCTCTTTAAACGCAACACATTAAACCCATTAAGCAGCTTGTCAACCATCATCATCATCAGCATCATCATCGTCATCAACAGCATCATCATAATCATCATCATCGTCTTGCAATTGGCCTGGTTATAAAACAGAGATGATACCAACAAATAAACAGCAAAACAAATGCGTGTATTATAATTATATCCGTATTATATTACCTGCATATACTATGAGATGTCTGTTTGCACAATATTTGCATTACCTACATACGAAATATTATTATTAAATCACGATTTTCAAAATAAATTTAATTAAACTAACACAAATTACCACATTTTTCAAATTTAAATTCTTATTAGATACTCTAGATCAAATGCTGATTTTTTAAATTCCAAGGGGGTTCTTTTATACTATGCTCAAATTGGAAGATAATTGAAAATTTGAATTCATTTTTTAGGGATTATTGAACTTTTAAATTTTTTTACATTTCTATATAAATTAAAAATAATTTATTTGGATATATTTCTACTCAACTGTGGAAATATTGAAAATGTAAGTTATTTTTTTTTTTTGATGGATGTTATAACTGATCTATTTAAATATATTTCTACTAAAGAATGGCTACAAAGGAAGATAGGACATATATATTCCCTTCTATAATCATGCATTAATACATATATATTTATTTATATTTTTTGTTACATCGCTTTGCCAATAATTAATTTAGTTTCCATTCAAAAATGACTGTCGAATTTCGCACAAGTTTCTTCTGCATCTGTCTCCCTTTGAAAGCGGACTTAACAGCGGCGTAACAGCGCTCTGCTATGTTAACTGTAGGTGCCGGCGTCGCTGCTGCTGCTGCTGCTGTTGAGTTCCATAAGTTGTTGGCAGAGCGCGTTCGTCGTGGGCCGCTTTGCGGCTGCGCAGTGTGTTAAGAGGAGTTGTTGTTGGTGCTGCTGTTGTTGGCCTGTTTGGCTCTTGGCAACGCAACGGTGGCAGTTGTGTGGACTGTTAATGTCTGCCTGGGCTATGCTTTTTGGCCGTAAATCGAATTCAGTGCAACGGCGACTCTTGAACGGTACTGTTGGTCTTACCGGGTTTTCTCATTTACACACATACACACATAGGCACAGATTAATGGTAGTTACTGTTGGTTATACTTGCATCGCGTAGTTTCAATCCCATCGAACACAAAATAAATATACATTTTATAATGACAAACTGATTCCTTTCAAATTCAATATAACAAAATTTTTGATTTTTGTTTTTTTTTTTATTTTTTGATTTTTTTCTGTTGAGTGCTAATAAATATGGATTGCAAATAAGAAAATGCGAAAATTATATTTGGAAAATTGGAAAATTGAATGCGAAGAATTGTGGTAAAAGCACAGACTGCTGAAAGTGAAAAACTAAATGCGCAGACGTGTGTAACAGTTTCTGTTGCTTTTTTTTTCTTCGATCTGGTTTTTCTTTTTATTTAGCGTTATTTTTTTTTCTTTGCTTTTTTTGGCTGCTTCGATGCTGATGTTGTTGTTGATGTTGTTGCTGCGGTAGCGGAGCATAAAGCGCTGTGGATGTGGATTTGCGCAGGCGCCGCTCGCAGAGATTGCATAAAATGCTGTGCAGCAGCCGTAAAAAGTTTAAAATAAATAAAAGTAAAAATAAAAATAAAAGAATAACTTTTAATTCAAATACACAGCAACGACGTCAGCAACGACAATCAATCTGAACATGGCCTACATTTCATAGATATGTAATGTATATATTTTGTTTTCACAATTTTTCAAATATGCACGCATTTAAATTCTTTTTTTCCTTCAACCAATTCCACAAAAATTACAAAAAAAAAACACAAAAAAAATAAATAACAACTTAAAAAAAAATAGTTAAAATAAAGCCGTCAAAACGAAGGCAACTCGCTAGCTGCGTTAAACTCTATTACCAACAGCGTCAACAAAATAAATAAAATAAAAAAAAAACAAAATAATTGCAACAACAACATTAATAAACAAACAAAAAAATAGCAACATCAAGTGATTCAACTTAAGTAGCCGCTGGAAGAAAAATAACTTCAATTGCAGACGAGGAGCCCGTTTAAGCCTTGCCGCCAAAATGCTTCCGGTAAGTTGGCCAACACACATTTTAGCCAATTTGTGTAAATTTTTGTTTCTGTTACTGTTTTCCTTTTTTTGCACAATTGGTGCATATTTATGTACTCTTTTTTCTTTTTTTTTGTTAAGTCGAATATATATTGTATGTATGTATAATTTTAAGTGGTGGAAATCGAGAGTACGGGTTGGTTATATCATTAAACAGGATTAAGAAACGAAGAGGTAGAAAAAGTAGAAGCGAAACTGGCTCTCAACCTTGAAGATGCGCCGGGCGAAAGTTGTCGTGGCAATCGGGCCAACATAGCGTTTACAATATATGTACATATATATCCATATCCCAAGGGCGCAAACGGGTAATGGAAATGCCAAAAAAAAAAAATGGAAAAATTTTAAAAAAATTTATACCAAGATTGATATGAAAGCAAAAGTAACGCATCGACTATCGAAATTCGTGTGGCTTGAGGAAGTGGTTGGGATTGTCACCAAGTGGAATTGAGTTGATATATTCGCCACACGAATTCATATCGGAGTTTCTAGATCTGTGGGTAGAACCAACGGACAGACGTCAAAACAAGCTCTATAAGTTCCTCAACAACAGGTTTTTCTACATCACCAACGATGATCATCATCTTCACTCGACTACTATATATACTAAGAAATGTATCTATAGCTATGCTATATAGATAGTTTTTTTTTTTTATTTTATTGCCATTTGAGATTGTTTCGATTTCGTTTTTATTTTGCATTAATTTGAGACTTTAAGATTGCGTAATAAGAGTAGCCAAGAATCACTTTCCGTTTCAGATTGCGACTCTATTATTATTTTAATACTTTACTTTATAAATATTTAATTTGTGCAGTGTTTTTTTTTTTGTTTTGTTTTTTGTTTAAACTTATGTAACAAGCAGGCAATCGGTGTACAATTTCATTGAATTTTATTTTATTATTATGATTTTTTTTGCTTCTTTGGGTATTCACAATCATTTAAGACTATTATTATGATGGCTGATTGCTATTGCTTTTGGCCATAATCTTATGTAAGCGTCAACTTTGCCTCGCCAATAAACGCATTTGCCCATTAACACCTGTCGAAAAACTTTCAAACACGATTCCGATTTCCGAAACCAATACTCCTCACCGATTCCTCTCTCAATTCGACGAATTTACTAAACTTACCGAATCTCCACAGAGTCTCCAAATTGTGCAGAAAAGATATAAATAAAAAACTGAAATACCTTCAAGTATTTATATGTACATAGAGTTGTGTTTAGTATTACATTTTAAGTGAAACATGCACTGCATGAACAATATTTACTTTTACTTCATTTCGCATTTCCATGATTTTCAAGATTTCGAATCTTTCGGTATTCGACTCCCATTTATGTTACATCCGCCTCGGTGGTGGTATGTTAGTTGTATCCATGTTACCTCTGCCCAGATGCTAGATATTTTGATGGTCTATTCCACTGTTCACGCAATTTTAACTGTCATGCAAATTTTTCTCGTTGGCGCATTCACAATATATGCCGAATAAAAAATTGAGAAAAAAAAAATAAAAATAAAAATCAAAACGAGCAAAATGAAAAGTAAAAACAAAACTTGTTTGCGTTTTGTATTTCTGTCTGTCTCTTATTTTTTGTTTTTGTTTTTTATCTTTTTTTATACTAGACTTATTTTGAGCTTACAAATATTTCAAAAACAGCATTCCGTCTTTGGCGGGGGCGGGGGCGAAACAAGTTTCATGCGACAAGTGTCCGATAGATTGTGGCTAACTGATGATGATGATGATGATGGTGATGGTGATGAGCAGCAGCAGCGGCATCATCATCATCGATGAACGCCACAGCATCAGCATCGTTTGATGTCAGCTCTTAAAAATGTGCGTGTTGCCACAACATACTATACATATAGATACATTATCTATATATGTATATCTATCTATATAACATATATGTATATGTATGTATGTGAAGAGTTTGAGTTTGCATTGGGAAATTGAAATGCAAGCGGAAGTGTTGCACCCTACTTCAATGCGGCAGCATCATCATCTCCAGCTCCAGCTCCAGCTCCAACTTCATCTCCATCATCATCTCCAACTCCATCTCCATCTCCGTCATCGTCATCGTCATCATGGGCAACGCGGCATTGCCATCAACAGAGTTCGAGGCGTTGTTGCCCAAGCCCATGAATCTCATTTTGGCTTGTGGGTGTAAAATTGCAAATGCATGTGGCATCAACAGCAGCAACAGCAACTGCATCTGCATCTGCAACTGCAACGCCAACAGCATTAAATTGCTGCATTGTTTATTTTTCAGCATACAAGTATGTGCACTGCATATGTATCTGTATCTGTGGCTGTATCTATTTGTATCTAACTGGAGACAATGACAACGAACTTATGCTATTTAATTAGGAAAATCGTATTGCAAAAGCATATACACACACACACTAACAGATAGAGATACATTTACCTATACGGATACGGATACAGATACAATCGATATGTCAGAATGTAGCTCGTCTCCACATGCGCATCTCTTTTTGCATCTCATTTGCTATACGTCTAACATATCTGAATCAGGCTTAGACTGTTTCTAGCCAACTGACGAAGTGGCCAACTGACGATGTGGCTATTTGGGTATTTGGCTGTTTGTCCAGTTGCTGGGGCCCCATTGCCGTATCAACAGTGGTGTTGACTGGGCTCATTAAGTTACCGGTTTGCCAATTAAACCGCATTGCGTGAAATTCCAGTCAAAACTAACGACAACAGCAACTGTCAGAAAATCTATCACATCAGTCAGCAGCAGCAGAGGCAGCGGCATCGGCAGAGGCAGTAATGTATCCGTCAGATACTTTGTCGGCCCCATCGTCAAAGTCGAACAAACTGCATCGTTACGTATTACGTGCTGCATCAATGGCACTGGGGGAGTTGGGGGCATGCCACAAACTGCAGCAGACACGAGTAAAACATGCTCTAACAGCAACTCTCGAACATCTGCTGTATGTTGCCTCTCGATGAGACAATTCCCTTACTTTTATTTTCATTGGGGAACCTCTTACCTGTTCCGCTTGGCCCATGTTGATGTGGAGAGATTTGGTAGTTGATGCTGTGGTGTTCATTTGAAGCTACATACATATGTATACTAATTGACATTTTTATATTGACGATATTTCTTGCATTCTAAACAAACACTCACAAATAAAAAAAACAACAGAAAACGCTTTTATTTCCGAGCAACTTTTGAGTCACATTTTGAGCAAACATTATTTTTGCCAAAAATCACTTTTGAAATGTTTCCCTTTATCAGACTTGTGTTTATCCAAATTAAAATCTGCTGACATAACTATATAGAAATTTATAAAAATTTCTTACATTTTTTATCTTTTTTTTTCTAGTTTTAAATTGCTCATATTCTTTCTTTCTTTAAGTCTTTAATATTTTTAAAATTTTAATCTTAATTTTTTGCTCAATATTTTCGATTTTCTAAAGATCAGGCTGGGAATTTCTATTTAAAGCAAATTCCTCATATTGAATAATAAAGTTTAGTTAAATTATTTATATTCATTGATTTTTTTTTTAATTTTCAAATGGGTATATTCCCAATTAAATTCTTTAATTTCTCAGAAAACAACACATATTTTTTTTGCTCAATCCTTGGCATAACCAAAATATGAGATAAATATTAAGTAATTTAGTGCCCAAGAGGGCATTTCATAATACCCCCCACGACCACTATACTATGTTAGTTCTGCTTGGAAAGGGACTTTTGCAATACTTACAATATTTGCTGAATTATTGAAAAAAAAAAATATATATAACTAGACCGATGCAATTGTTTAATATTTGAGTTGGCAAAACAAAGAAACCTTTCGCTTATTACGAGAGATGTGTTTGCCTTAGAAAGATCAGTTGAGAATTCTGATATAGATATAGTTATATATCTGCTATATAGATAGTTTACTGTTTAAAGTCAGTGGACTAGCATATCTGATGTGTGATGATGGTGTGTTAGTATATATGTAGCTGTTAACTGTAAATGTGCAGGTTTTCTTTATGCATGTGTCGGTCTGAAGGTCGACTTGTTTTTTTGCGGCTCAAAGTGAAGCAAATGCAAAAGTTATAAATTAATTTTTTAAGCAAAGCAAAGCAAAAACAAAGCAAAAGCAAAAGCAAAGCAAAATGCAAAGCCAAAGGCAACTCGGCAAAGTCAAGAGAAAACACATTAAGCATACCACACATCTCATATGTACCCCCCAATCACTCCTTACCACAGTATCTTATTGGCATTTAAACTTGTTTTTGGGTCCCACAACAACAGCAACAACAACAACAACAACAACAACAACGAAAGTAACTACCAAAGCAACAACAACTGTTGAAATTCCAAAAACTTGAAGTGCCAACTAACTGACCAAGAGACAAGGTGACCCCCAATCGGTATTTACTTCAAAAAGAATGTGATTGCACACAAAAGTTGTATAATGAGGGGCAAGGATATCGTGCACCCATATTTATATCTATATCATATATATATGTATTAGAAAATATATCTTATATATGCTGATGTAATTGTAGGCAAGTCTGTATGACCTTGTGTGTGCATTTCCACGGCTACTCATACATCAAATCGAAGCCAATCAATTGACTTGACTTGACTTGACTTCATATAGTCGCCAAATATCAATTATCAGACCTGTTTTCCATTCCGAGTCCGTTCCCGAAACCGCACGTTTTATTCGCTTTCGAAATTGAGAACAAAGTCCTGTTGAGCTTGTGGGTTCCTCTCTCTCTGTCTTTTCTAGCTTCCAACTAATGATGATTGCATGCTTTTTAATTTTTGTTGCATATGATTAAATTTATACATTTTTTTTTCTTTTAAACTTAACTATTTGCATTTCTCCTAAGTGACTTTCGCTCGGCTTACGCTTTTATGCCTGCCCATTTCCAACTTCCTTTTTCGAAACTTCATCTACAACCAACATATAAGATATACTATGCTATACTATACTATGTTAGTATCAACAAATGGTTAAACAATCCGCAAGTCACTGGCTGTATGAAAAACCCTAATAAATAATATCTCTTCGAACAATGCTAAGCATCTTCATGGTCAACGATTTTCTTCGCCATCTTCCTTCTTCCGTCTCTCTCCCCCCCACCCTCTTTGGTCACGATGATGACACGCAGCTTACAGTTGCCGCCTCTTATTATTACGTGACGAAAAAAATCATAAAATCATCAATAATACAACAAACAAATGGCAATAAATTAGCAAACTAATTTTCGTATCCAGATGAATTCATGGAAATTGAAAGTGCGCCAAACAGAGAAATTATTAAGCTCCAATACAAAAGTTGTTGTTTTTTTATATTTTTAAACAGCCCTGTGCCTTTTATTATTTTTTTATATAACAAAAAAATTATAAAAATAAACTTGCACACGTTTTAACAGTGTTAATGTGACATAATTGAGACAGAAGTACATTTTACATTCATTCAAAATAAAAACAGGCTTAAAAGCTATATTTTTTTCCAAATATTTAATTTTTTTTTTTTTTTTGATTATATATTATGTCGTGTAACACCCCAAACATTTGTTTAGTTGACACGGCATTAGCTTGGCTAATTATCATTAAGACTGCCACTGGATTCGTGATAATTGTAAAGTAAACGATGATATCCCATGTCCACAGACAGATTTTACTATATATCTATATACAGATGTACATATGTACATATGCAACATATATGTATGTTAGGTGGGTCTGGCCGTATTTCAACTTTCGATTTCACTTTGAAGATCATCACATCACTACTACTACCCCAACTGCTACACAACTACTACGACGAAAAGCAAGAGGTGGTAAAAAACTGAAGAAGCAGCGAAAAGAGATTTGGAAATGGAAAATGAATTGATCAAGACGCGACTAATGGGTGTTCCATATAATGATATATGTATGTATATGTCTATATTGTGTATAGTGTGTATGGCACTAATTTTCGCACTTTTATCTAGTTCTATGCGACTTTTAATTTTTTAATTATATATACATATATATGTATAAATATATTTGTGTTTTTTGGAAGAGTCAGAGTAGCTGGTTTAACTGGTGTTACTTTCACCGCTTCGAATCAAACATGATCGATTCATTAAGGCTGTAAGCCGAGTTGTGTTTTGACGTTACTCAATCATCAGCATCTATGATATCCACGGTATCTATGGCCAACAACACGGTTACCGTTAATCCAAATGGCTTAACTGTAAACAGACATTTCTTTTCATTTCATCAGATGCAAATTTTCGCCTACGTCAAAGAAAACAACAAAAACAAAACGGAAATGAAAATGAAAATGAAAAGAAGCTAATGACAAGTTTATTGATAACTCCATAAGCGACAATTTACACACGACTTAATGAATCTGTAAAATATCTCGATGTAATTTCATTAGCTATCGAATTGGACTTTCTTTCTGGCGAAGAGTATTTCGTATTCGGACAGCATCTCTACTCTACTTGGGCTATAATACTATATAGTGATAGTATGTATATAGCACTTCTGGTATATAACAAGACTATTCGATCCGATCCGATCTTGATCTCAGATCTGATCTGCTTTCCGGCAATCATTGAAATTCCTGAGGCGTGACTCAATCTTCTCTTCTCTCTTGAGTTGAGTGTTTGTAGCTTGTGCATAAATTTATTTAATTTATTTGTTATAAAATCAAAATCAGTGTTGCTTTGGCATTTAACGTTTTTTCTTCATTCTATATCAAATGACTCACAAATGTTAAGTACACGAGTATTTCAATTTGATTTTGATTTGGATTTGGATTTCAAATTGTATTTCGACTTTGATTTTGATTGAAGTCGATTGCACGCTCCATTAAATTATATTTATTGCAACTCTCTCATAATAACATATATTAAATTGTTAAACCAATTATGTTGAATTGAACTGAAGCTGTGAAAACAACAAAGAGACTCTTTAATTTGAAGAAGGGTTTCGAATGCCATATCACAAACTTATTACCATAATTATAAATCATTATAATGTCATTCAAAAATAAATGACGCTTTGACAACTCGATTTGAAAAAAAAAGTTGAAATATACGGAAATATTCTCTACACTCCATTATCATCACTTCAATACTAACTCAGATAAACATAAACATATTCACATTCATTATTTATGTATAACTCAAGTTGGAGGTTAAGTTGGAGTCTTAAATATTTTTATGGCATAAATATCAAGTTAAACCTGCAGACAAACTGTGACTATCATCAGCTTCCCACAAAAGGGCAGCTGCTTAGTCCACATACTGAACATACATACATCTATGTACTACACATACATATGTATGTACATATATGTATGTATGTATGTATATATGTACAAGTCTATTATAGTGAAAACCCAAATTGAATTTTCGCGCTGCTGCGCGAACATAATCCGCATTTTCCAGCTGTTTTCACAGAGGTGAAGCCTCATCTCAACTGCAGATATGATAGTGGTATGTTAAGAACAACTCCAAAGGAGAATTTAATAATCTATGTAGATATTTGAGGCAATTATTCAATTTATAATTTTTAACAAAAATTCACAATCATGTTGTGCTACTACTTTCGATATAAAGTTTTATGGTTTCCTCTAATATTTCAAACTCAACAGATCTCGTTTAATGAAGTTGACCTTTTAAAAACACAATACTGAAATTATTTTCCCAACTGGCATATATAACATAAGAGCACTGGGCATTGTTCGGGTTTTCTACATATTTTACTTAATCAGATTAATGAGAATATTTTGTCGCTTTGCCAGATTTCAAAATCAACATATACATTCTTCTAAATGACAGTTTGAATATGAGGTTAGTTAAATATTTTGAATATACTAGATACAAATACCTAAATGTTTAAATACGATTATAAAACTAGAATATTTTGAAAAATTTTAAAATATTAATATTCCAAAAAAGGTTTTTTTTTTTCAATAATATATTTAATGTATTGCAAACTTGTGAGTGTTGGTTAACCGAGAACTTTTTCTTCGTTTCCCTCTTTTGTTTGCGCGAAAGACCGTAAAATCCATGGAAACAAAACGAAGAAAACAATCTTTTGTTTCTCTTTTCAATCGGTTCCGTTTCAAACATCCGTAATCAAAAAAAAAAGAACATAACTTGTGACCTCTGATTCTTACATATCGCTATCAAAATCCAAAACTAATTAAAAATACTAATTTCTAGTCGTTGGCAACAATAATTGACAAACTTGTTAAATTCATTATTTAAGATTGAGAATTTCCAATAATTGCATTTCAAACTCTCAGTTTTATGAGTCTGTTAGTTGCTTGGGGAATTTATCTTTGAATTTTATTGCTTTTTTTCTTTCAAATGAAGCTGCAGGAATGCTGAGAGGTCGGTGGTAGAAGTGGGGTAGGGGAGGTATAGGGAGGGGACATCATCAACTTTCTGCATGGCGCAAACACAACACGTTCAATTTCACAATCAATTGATTGCCATTTGATGGACCATTTGAGTATCATTCGAGAGCCAGTTGTATCTTGGAAAACCGCTTTATTAAACACATCTCTGACTTGGAGTTGGAGTTGGAGTTGGTCTCGAAAAGACACAGTCAATTCGACTTTTATTTTTTCGGGTGTGTGTGTGTGCCATTGACTCGCATTTTGGCCGCACTTTCTGTTGATGCTCCAGTGACTGTCACTGTCACCACCGTCATCATCGTCCCATCTCATCTCATCCCATCCCATGCGATCCGCCACCTGTTGCTGCTCATGCTCTCGTGCTCATGCTCATATTCATCTTGATCATTGGCCAATCCATATTGTATGCCGATGAGATACTAGCACCGATTTGTGACTATGTTTCTGGACATTCGCCGATGTCATCAATGCCAACTTTCGCTTTTTTTCCAATATATATACATACATATATACATGTATTTTTGGTTGGTCTTTGTCACGACAAAAGGCGATTAAGAAAGCCGCAACGAGACAAGTTAGCATAAGGCATTAGGCATGGAAACTGGCTGCATTCATAGACGAAAGTCAATGACTTTACACTACTGACACTGACTCTTCTTTGCCAACATCATCATCCACATCATCATCATCATCATCATCATCCACATCATCATGAGGAGGTGCAGTCGCTGGCAGCGCTTAATTGGCAAACTGTTTTCATTTGGAGCTGGCAGGAGGAGCAGCTGCAAGCGGCATTTTCACCAACAAGTCAGCATCCATCTGGACAAATATGGCGATCTTAAACCGGTGGTCACTTTGCCTGATGAAAGTTCAAGCCAAGCCGTGTCCAAATTCCCAGGCTCCCAGTTTACAATCAAGTCAAGTCATTGACGCAGTTTGGACTCCATGTGGCTTGTCTTGGTCTTGGTTGGTCTTTTGTTCTAAGTTGCTGGCCATGATTCATTTTCATTTTCATTTTCATTTACGTTTTGCATTGTTGCTTAATTGAAAATGCCTTGGGGTCATAATTCAGTTTTGGCCCAAAACGAATTTCACACGATAATCTTGCAAATTTTTGTTGTTTGTTTTTGTTTTTTTTTTTCTTCCTTTTTTTTCTCTTTTTTCTATTTGTTTTTATTTGCTGTTGGTTGTTGGCCAACAATGCGAGCGTAACATTCGCACGGCATAAATCCCGAAGCTAAATGCATCAGCTGCCAGTCACCAGCAACACCAGCAGGCTCCACGCCCAGACTTGGACTCTCGGGCCACACAATTGGGCCACTTTTGTCTACTCCTCTCGTGCTTCCTCTCAAATGCTTTTGTTGTTCCTTTTTTCTTTTCTTAAGAGGCGCACCCGCAACGATTGTGGAGAGGGAGATGGCAATTGGGGGGTCAGAGTGGGTTTCGGTTTGGGATTGGAGGAGAGAGCTGCCAAGTGGCGGCAAGTGCCTCATGCCGGCTGCATATACTCCACTCTACTGCTGCCTGGCTGCACTTTAATCCAAATTTCAAATGTCAAAGTTTTGATTGCACAACTCTTGTCGAGGTTGTGTCTTCACGAGCTGTGTGCATGTGTGTGTGTGTGAGCTTCGAGAGCATTGGGTGCGGCTTTTCAACCATGTATACGCAACTTTAGCAGACATTGATCTTTTTTGGGGCGTTGACATTGTAAAGCGAATGCGGTTGAGGGCGAGGGAGCGGGGGCGGGGGCGGGCGCGGGTAGCGCGTAAAACGTCGTCACGTTACGTGACATGACGTGAGGCACATTCTGACCCAACCCCTCCACCTCTTTCTCTCACTCTCCCTGCCAGCTACACTGGCTACGTGCCACAGCGGATATTTACAGTAATGTTTGTTAGTAATCTTCGGGCCGAGAAGGGGTTCCTCTGACTTCTTCAACAATGGTCTTTAAATCTTCAAGTTGCCGTTCAAGTGAATTTTAAACGTTGCCCCTTTTGGCCAAGTCATCATCATTATCATATTCGGCCCAAACACTTCGTTGCCACGAGTGTTGACTCTGATTTAATGATGACCATGACCACCTGCCGATCTACCTGTAGCTTCCTTCAGATTATCAGTAAAGGTAACCCTTTTGGCATATAGGGATATAATTAACATAAATTTGAAATTTATTGAGATTTGCTCGCCATTTTTTTTGTTTACTTTGGTGAGTGACCATTTTTTAATTGGCAGCACTGTCAATTGCATCGTGCTTTATCGATAACATAAACTAATTTCCCAAACTAATGCCCGAAACTAATTTCCAACACTAGTCCTTACTGTCATGGTTGTCAAAACCATTGCCCACCTTTAAATGCATCGTCATTGCATTCTTTTTAAACTGCTCAGAGCACATAATTTCTGTTGTCGTCAATAAGACTTTGTGAAATTTATGAACTTGAGAAGAAACGCATATTTGACAATTTTGAACTTTCTTTGCGATTAAGTGATATTTTAACGGTATCCAAGCAAATATCATAATTGGCAATAAGTTCAACATAGTTCAGTGAAATTTTCTGAAGAAACTCATTGCAGAAATCAGTGACATTTCAACGGGCATCCAGCAAATATTTAATCAGTTCTCAAGCTCAAATATTTTAAAATATAATCAGTGCATTTCCGTTGGCATTAAGTACAGATATCAGTGCAATTTTAACGGAACTCGTGCAAATATCCAATCAGAAGCAAATTGAATACAATTCAGTGAAGTTTCTTGAGATATTCAGCATAGAAATTTATAAGATTGGGATTGGGACAACATCTACCATGGACATGCGGAAGGTTTCTAATTTAAGAAATAAAAAAAAATTTTATGTGACAAGGGAGCATTTGGATAACACTCCCAGTGTCCGAGACGGGATGACAGTAGGTGATGAGTTACGGGAGAGACAGTTGGCAGCCCTCTTGATGCAGAAAATGGCCAATACACTACGGATGCGTCAAGTGGTCGTCGACACGGGAGTCGTCTACATGCATCGGTTCTTCCTGTTTCACTCACTCAAGAAATTCACCTATAGTGAAATAGCCATGACGTGTCTATTACTGGCCAGCAAAGCCGAAGAAAAACGATATCCAGCGAACCATATTGTTATCGTTGCCAGAAACTGCCTCACGCTGTTCAATTCGCGTCCCTTGAAGGAAGACATCGACAATTTGTTCCTAAATGAGCAAATCCTGTTGTCCACCCTTGGCTTCGATACCAGCGTCTCGCATTCCCAGGTGCACGTGCTCCAAGCATCCGCCTTGATCAAGATGAGCGAGGGTCTAACCAAGGTGGCATATAAGTTGGCCACGGTCACCTTGAAGATGAGCCTGATATGCTTGGAATATAGGCCAAAGGTTCAAGCCTGCTTCTGTGTGGCTTTGGCCCTGAAATGGGCTGGCTTTGAGATATCGCTGGGCATGAAGGGAAAGGTTTGGTATCACTTTTTGGATACCAGCGTTACGGAGAAATTGTTGGAGCATATGATAAGACAGTTCTTCGTTGAGTATGACAACTCTACGGAACAAATTCAGTTAATGGTTATACACCTTAAGACGACAGCTAAGACCTTCACACCAGCGGAGGGAAAGCTTCGGGAAAACCGACCCTATACTCCTCTTGGCTTCCCGGCAGGTAACCCACAGTCACTTCTATTACAGCATCCTTTATTCTCACATTGCCAAATTATCCACTTAGCTCCAAAGCGCATAAGCGAAATGATGCCTCCAAAAATATGCCCATTGATTGACAGCCGTAACCGTAATCCGATTATCCCACCTATCCGACCTACTCCCTTGACAGGTAACTCACAATGGGTCTCATCTATCTCTGCATCGTTGATTCTTCCATTTCGAAATTGTCCTTCATATAGCTGTGCAGGACCAGTCACGTGATATATTTTACGATCAAAATGCCCAAATAGGATGCTTTTTCTGGAAAATGAATCATAGCCGAGAACTTGAAATAAGAGACCGTGAAATGGACCAAGTGAATAAGCAATTCAAGAAATTGGAGATGAAGATGGAGAAAAGTGAGAGACAGAGATTGGCACTTTTGGGGGATCGCCAAACAGAACAGTCGGAATATTACGAACTGTCGGACGATGATGACGGTATGAAGGAAAATGTCGATCCAATGACGAGGTGTCTCAATTTGTGACCGGATATACCAAAGTCCAAGAGAAATTGTTGAATCTGTTTACGAATTTTATTGAACTACACCAAATATATGAACAACTACTGCGACCAATAAAGTACTGTAAATACACTGTAACTGAAAATACACTGTAACTGAGAATACCCTGTAACTGTTGAAGCATGAACAGAATTGCACCGAAAGGATCGATATGAATCCGTATCTTGCAACGAAAGATCATGTTATGTAAGGCCTATGCAACTTATGATTTCGGTATGAAGTGTTCACGACCCTTTGTGAGCACTAGATAAGATGCATATTCAAATATTAACATTTTGTATACAAAGTTAAGTTGATGCAAATGTGAATAAAAGGAGAGGAGGAGGAGGGAGTTGTCGGTTCAGTTATTAGTCTCAACTTATCTGTAGGTCTTCACTAGAGTCTCTGATTAACAGTAACCGATCTCAATCTCAATACAAAAGTTGAACCCTCTTAGGTCCCTAGAGACCTTCAGCAAGTAGTTAATCAAAAAAATATCTCAAAAAAAATCTTAATTAAATTAATAATTTAAACAACTTAAATTACCTCATCTGCATATTAAACAAAATGTATCAGCAGCGTTTAACTTGAAATCAGAGCGTGCAACAACAAGTTGCAACAATTCAAGATGAGAGACTGCAAATATGTGGGGACCTAAATACACAACCATGCATATGTACATACTTGCAACTATATGTATGTATGTATGTATGTATGTATGTATTTAGGTACTTTAGGAGGCGTAACACAAGCACGCTGACAACGCTGTCGCCGCTTATGTTGCATAAGCTGCAGTTGCAGTTGCAGTTACGGTTGCAATGACTGTTGCTGGCTTTTTTTTTTTTTTTTTTTTTGAGTGTATTTTGTTTTTGTAAATTTAAAAGAGAAAAACAAAACGAGAAGAAGAAGACAAAATATGTGGCACATTGCTGCAGTTTCTGTCCGCTTGCCACAGTGTTGCAACTTAGCCGACATCATCAGCAAACTTGCTGGCCATAAATTGTGGCACCAGTCGCAGTTGCAGTCACAGTTGCAATTGCAGTTGCAAGCAGCCTGATATGCCACATTCAGAGTGATTCTCAAATTTGGTTGCAAGCGTAGCGTTGCCTTAAGGCCCGCACCAATTGCTGCTGCTGTTGCTGTTGCTGTTGCTGCGACAACAATACCTCACCCCTCACTCCTCACCGCACTGCAGCTCACTCCTAGCATATCTATCATGCCACAAAAAAAAAAAAAAAAACAGTTACGATTTTAATTGCAAAGCACTAGCCGCAATTAAAAATCATTTTGGCCAACAATTGCTTTGGCCAAAATCTTGAATATGCCTTTAAGTATGCGTTGTTGTTGTTGTTGTTGTTGCTGCTGTTGTTGTTGTTGGTGCTGTTGTTGCGTATGCACTTTGGCGTCAAATCGACAAATTTGTCAACAGCGAGACCAATCAATGCACATGGAGCGGCCCAAAATATTTAAGTTGCCATTTTTTTTTTTCATTTTTTTTTTTAAATTTTTTTTTTTTACCATTTAGGCAAGTTAACTGCTTATCTGCAAGCTGCAACTCGCTCTCTGTTATTATGTTTCTGTGACTTTGGTATGCAACTAGTTGGTATTTATTTGTGTACGTATGTGATCGTATATACATATACATATATAAATATATATACATACATATATACGTACGTATGTATATATTTGCAATACTTGTTTGCTGGCAGCTGCCTGCCCAATTCGTTGCAGTTGTCGCGTCGCATTGCGTCGCTTTTCATTTCGATTTCGGCATCGGCATCGGCAGCGACATCGACTTGTCCATCGCCATCGGCAATAAAGAAATGTTAAGCAATGCGTGCGACAATAACAACAACAGTAACAACAACAACAACAACCAATCAACCAAATGTTAGTTATGGCTTTATATAAATGTAAATTGCAATTGTTGTACAACATTTCCAATAAGCGATTCACAAAACAGTCCACAAACTACTATGTCACTGGGTTAATATGACATCACCAACAAAATAATAACTATATAGTAAGTTTATATATATGTATGTATATGTACGACACTCTAAGAAGAGTACCCTTCGCAAAGAGAGTCACTCTGCAGAATAAGTACTCAGCTCCAACATAGATGGAGTGCCGTGCAAATGGCGCACTCCAAAATTCGCAATCGCCTAAAGTGCTGCTCGCCGGATATGGATATGGGTATGGATATGTGGATATATAGATATGGCATACGGTATACCTCACATTATACATACATACATATATCGTTGCTTTTGTTTTTGTTTTTGTTTTTCTGGAGGCGAAAGTTGCTTATGCGTTCAAACATTTAAAGGCGGCTAACAAAAATGTTGGCGAAAAAAGTAAGCCAAATAGAAAAAAAAATAACAAAAAATATAAATAGTAAGAAAAATAAATATAAATTTAAAATAAAAATAAAAATAAATAAAATAAAATTTCACTCAAATTACTTAAAATTTCAAGAAAGTATTATTTAATTATTTGTTATATTTATTAATTTAGTTTTATTCTTAGTATTTTGTCGCCAAATATGTTTCATATTTTAAAGAAATTATTGAAAATTAAAAAAATACGTAAATAAGTATTTTTCTTATTATTATAAGTATATTGATATGTTTAAAATATGTTTAAAATTTTAACTAATTCTTGAAATATCAAAGAAATTATTTAATTTTAAAAATCAATTTGAAATTTAAAAATCAATTTGAAATAACTAAATAGTGTGAAATAAATTGATTTGAACTGCTAAAATGATAAATGCTTATGAAATAATAAAATCATCAACAATTAATCATAAACAACAATTTATTATGAAATGCAAAATTTATAAAAAAATATATTAATTATAAAAAATTTATTTAATCATTATTTTGAAAGATTTGTTAAATCGCTTTGCAATTGTTATTGACATAAATAATGATAGTCTGTATGAAAATATATGTTCCCCCTTGACTTGCATCATTTCATACCTGCGATGTGCTCGTAGTTTAGGTTATGTTGAACTTCTTAAGTGCACTACATGACGAGGGAATATTTGCACCATATTTTACTATATAGTATATGTATGTATATATAAGGCTCTCGTTCAGATACAATTAAAGCTTTCACTTTTGCAATTATACCTCAACTATTTAAGTACAAATATACATACATACAATTATGTTCATTTAGATGTATGTAGATCAATAGATTCCAGCTGACGAGTTGTGTGTGGCTCTTCCTGATAGAGTTGTAATTAACCCCCCCCCCAAAAAAAAAATAACAAAATTATTAACTGAAATACAATTAAAAGTGCATTGCATTTGATGAAGCTAATGATGATGCGCGTACATTTCTTTTTCGGTTTTTTTTTTCATCGCTCACAAACAATTCCATACCCTCCATCTACCATGATAGATGTATCTGTGTATTTTTAGGAGATGTGTAAAAACTCAAAATTCACTTTGAATTCGATGAATGGGTGTGTGTGTGCGTGTGTGTGTATGAGTGTGTGTGAAATAAAAACCGGCATACACGCATATTCATAACAAACAGATGCGGATACAAGCGCACGCATACTTATACATACCCTGACTATAAAGGGGCTACAAGTTTTTTAAAAATGTTTTTTTTTTTTTTACTGTTGCCATAGAGTTTTTTGCTTATGTAATTTGTTGTTATTGTTGTTGTTTTCACTGTTGACCAAAATCCGAGTACGTGTAAGGGAGACGGTAATACATTGGGCCACTTACGTAGCGGTTTTTTTTCAGCTTTTTCTGATATTTTTTTTTTATAATATTTCCAAACTTTGGCATTTTAATTCCCAAATCCGTTGTTTATTTTTATGC
This sequence comes from Drosophila quadrilineata, assembly GCA_018150725.1. NCBI lineage: Eukaryota > Metazoa > Arthropoda > Insecta > Diptera > Drosophilidae > Drosophila > Drosophila quadrilineata. The sequence continues at coordinate 12,991,411 of JAECWN010000432.1, forward strand.
ACTGGCAGATAGGTTATAGCTGTATATATGTATATATACATATGTATATATATATATATATATATATATTTATGGCATGAGCTTTGTAAACAAGAAAAGATAAGACAAATATTTATGACACTGAACACGATTTGATTTCTTTTCGGATTTGTGGTCTAATTGCTCGAAATGTTCAGTTTTGTATAATACCAATTATTGGAATCTCGTCTTCATGCTGAAAATTAACTTGCAGTTGTATACGGAGATGTTGATAGTGATGGTGATGGAGGTGACGTTGATGGTGGATGCTTGAAAGTTGGAGCTGCTTCCTCATTTACAGCTTGACAAACAACGACAACTTCCCACCATGCCCAAAAAGAAAATCATAAATAAAAAAAATACTGTAAGATAAAAAAAAAACTATATAATCAGATAGAAAAGAAACAAAGAGTTGACTTGAAGTTGTCTGTATTAAAAAAAAAAAAAAACAAATTTAAATGAATTCAATTTGCATATGAAATCCAAGAGGTTGTTGTTATGTAACTAGTGTCTGAGACTCACAGCGACCTTCATGGGAATCTGTTGATGTTTAGATATATGTACATATATCATAAGTTAGTATGTATTATATATGCATGTAGATACAGATATTGATGTCACTGTGTCAATGCTGACCTGAGTTGACGAACAGTATCTTGAGCTATGTATAATTATTGAAAACACTTCCGGCTATCAGTCAATAAATCAATCAGCATATTAATTGACAACCAAATAATAATACAAAAATCCCCCTCCGAATCCAATTCTATTCCATTGCAGTTCCGGCGTGGAGCGGCCTGGCAAACCCTCTTTCTACTCGCAGTCCTCGCCTATTGCATCAATGGTGGGTTTCCTGTTCAACTCCAAATCGAGCACTTAGGTGGAGTTATTGTAATTATGTGCATTCAATTTGTATTACAGTTGCGAGCAGCGAGGGACGAGTGGTTTGCTATTATACCAACTGGAGTGTCTATCGTCCGGGCACGGCCAAGTTCAATCCGCAGAACATCAATCCATATTTGTGTACACATTTGGTGTACGCATTCGGTGGATTCACCAAGGACAATCAAATGAAGCCGTTCGACAAGTATCAGGATATTGAGCAGGGTAAGCCAGACACGCCCCCTATTTGACCGCCTGCATGCATAATTCAATTAAGTGTCAACTAACTAAATTCCAACTCAATTCGACTGGACATTCATTTCCGTTTGCCTGCCACCCCGTCTAACACATTCACATCTCTCTCGCACTCTCCTCTTCCGGCTCGACTAGGTGGCTATGCAAAGTTCACCGGACTCAAAACCTACAACAAGCAGTTGAAAACGATGATTGCCATTGGAGGTTGGAACGAGGCCTCGTCACGCTTCTCACCGCTGGTGGCCAGCGGCGACAGGCGACAGCAATTCATCAAGAACATATTGAAGTTCTTGCGACAGAATCATTTCGATGGCATCGATCTGGACTGGGAGTACCCGGCACATCGTGAGGGTGGCAAGTCAAGGGATCGCGACAACTATGCCCAATTCGTCCAGGAGCTGAGAGCCGAATTTGAACGCGAAGCGGAGAAAACTGGACGCACTCGTCTGCTATTGACCATGGCGGTGCCAGCGGGCATTGAGTACATTGACAAGGGCTATGACATTCCAAAATTGAACAAGTACCTCGATTGGTTCAATGTGTTGACCTATGATTTCCATTCATCCCATGAGCCATCGGTTAACCACCATGCGCCCCTCTACTCCATCGAGGACGAATCCGAATACAACTATGATGCTGAATTGAATATTGTAAGTAAATTTCGTCAGACATATTTTCGAGATATTTTATCAAAAATGTAACTTGTATCAAGTTTAGCTAAAACTAGTTGAGAATTATAAGCGCCAAGCTTTGCGACCTTTAATAATAATTTTGTACCTTTCTAGGACTACTCCATCAAGTACTATCTGAAGGCAGGCGCCGATCGGGACAAGCTGGTGTTGGGCATACCCACCTACGGTCGGTCCTACACGCTCATCAATGAGGAGAGCACGGAGCTGGGCGCACCCTCTGAGGGACCTGGCGAACAGGGTGATGCCACCAGAGAGAAGGGTTACTTGGCATACTATGAAGTAAATACTTATTGCATATTTCTGTCCCAATGTGGAAACTAATCTCCATTTACCTTGCAGATTTGTCAAGCACTCAAGGATGACCCCGAGTGGACTGTGGTGCAACCGAATGCTAATGTAATGGGTCCATATGCCTATCGACGCAATCAGTGGGTCGGCTACGATGACGAAGCCATTGTGCGCAAGAAGGCAGAGTATGTGGTGGCCCATGGACTGGGTGGCATTATGTTCTGGGCCATAGACAACGATGACTTCCGCGGGACATGTTCGGGCAAAGCGTATCCCCTGATCGAGGCGGCTAAGGAGGCCATGCTGGAGGCATTTGGGTAAGTAATCCCTCATTGATGCCTATATGAGTCCATGGCTTTATTTTTAAATTTTACTGCAGTCTTGGCATAAATGAAGTTGGAAAACCCAGCAGCCCACAGAAGCCTTCGCGCTCGAGAAGTCGTGACAATGTCAGCAGCAGAAACCGTGGTACATCCAAGTCTGAGACGACCACCAGGCGAACCACAACTCGCCGTCCGTCCAGTAGCACCACAACAGCAGCACCAACCACCGCAATCCGTCTAACTGAGGCTGAGGGCTCATCCCTGTACATTGGCGGACGTGGTTCAACGACACCAGCACCACCAACCACACCAGATCCAGGCTCGGATTTCAAGTGCGAGGAGGAGGGATTCTTCCAGCATCCACGCGACTGCAAGAAGTACTACTGGTGCCTGGACAGCGGTCCGTCAGGTTTGGGTATAGTTGCACATCAGTTCACCTGTCCATCCGGCTTATACTTTAATCCGGCTGCCGACTCCTGCGATTTTGCCCGCAACGTGCCGTGCAAGACCAAGAAGTAAGTTAATACCTGGTTGGATTCATCGACAAAATTTATTTAAAACGTTTATTCATAGATCGACGACTGCGGCGCCCGTCACCTCGACCAGCACAACGACGACGACAACTCCACGGCCCACCAGTAGCTACAACCGTGTGACCGCAGCACCACCCGTAGTGCGTCCAGTTTATCCACGAGTCACTAGCACCACCACCACAACGACCACCAGCAGGACGACCACCACAACTCCTGCGCCCGAGGAGGATATCATAGAAGATGATGATAATGGCAATGAGGAGCATTCGTCAAATGGTGAAGAGGATCCCAAGGTTATCAAGGAACTAATCCATCTCATCCGTAAAGTTGGTGGCATCGAGCAATTGGAGAAGCATCTACTGCGAAACAAAGATGGCTCCATCACCCTGAAGGAGAACTCGGCAACTGGCGGCGTACCCACAACGCCATCCACCATCAGCAAGTCTCTGTACGATCGTGTCCTGAGTCGTCCCGGTACCTTCAGCTCCTTTACACGCAATCGCCTCAACGTGGCCAGTCTGCAGACCACCGAAGAAGCCACCGAATCGAGCAGCAGTGATGCCAAGTCAGAGTCAAACTATTCCAAATACTCCTCCGTGCTGAGGGGCAACAGTCGCCAGGGACCCCAGAACGAGGGCATTGAGAAACTGGCCGAGTTCGATGGCTTCATCAAGGAGCGCAAACAATACGTTACCATCAATCGCAATCGTGGCTCATCTCGCGACGAGCAGGACAACGAGACCGACGAGCAAGATGAGGAGACTATCGAGGCTGAGACCACCAAGCGGCCAAATAATCCCGTGACTCCCTCCTACACCAGCTTAAGGCGAGCACGACCGACCACCACGACACCTGCGCCGTCGGCAGAAGACACCGATGACGAGTTGGAGGCAGTGCAGCAGGTGGCCGTCAAGGAACAGACTCAAACCAAGCAATATGCGACACTAAGTCGCACGCGAGGACGCACCACGGAACGACCTGACAGCGCAGCCACGGAGACGCCATCAGTTAGTGCAGCGACTAATCGGTAAGCTTATGAATGTTATACCCCGTACCGTAGGCACGAGAGGAATATAGGATTTGTGGGACAAAAAATAGAAAAGAAATTGTATGTGATAGATATAGAGGCAACTCATAAAGTATATATTTTGGAACGCTATATCTGTAAAACAGTCAGTCTGTCTGTCCGTCCATACGTCTATCCGTCCATCCGTCTGTCCGTCCATCCGTCTGTTCAACCATGTCGATCCCAGAGCCTAAAATATTTATATAGATGCTTTATTCTTTCGTCTCAGTTTGATAAGAAGTCCTTCTTCGCAGCTCAATTTTATGTTGGATATTCCATAATTCAGTTAGTGCTAGGAATCCTGTAGTTGGGACACCCAACTACCAATAACGCAAAAATGTTGATTGATGACTCTCCTCTCGGTTGCCTTTATAGCTACAAGTATCTGGAGCGCACACGTCCGACAAAGAGCAGCGTTGGTGCGGCGAATGCGGTGGATAATGCCAGCGACGATGATGTTGAAGATGCCGCCGAGGATGAGAATGAGGATGAGGAGGAGGAATACGAGGATGAGCCGCAACAGAAAAATGTAACGTTCAAAAGAAAGCAAAGCACCAAAACAACAAAAACAACAACAACAACAACAAATACACGTAAATACGCCAGCATTGGCCGCAAAACAACAACAACAACAGCAACACCAGAAACAACAACTACAGTGAACACCGGCACAGAGACTGCCAAGGCCAGCACCGACACCAACAACAACAGCAACAACATCAACAACAACAACAGATACAACAACATCAACCGTAGCAACAACAACAACAGCAACAAGAATGTGTTAACTAACAACGTACTAGATTCCACACCACCACCACCACCACCACCAGCACCTATCATCACCCAACCCGAAACAACAACAGCAACAACAACTACTTCTACTACAACAACAACAACAACAACAATCACTAACGAAACCACTGAACCAATTGAAACTAGCACTAGCATAACGCTCGATACGAGCGCCACTAACAACACCACCACCACCTCACCCCTCACAGCCACACAACCCACACCCAATTCCACACCCATACCTACAACCACAACCACAACCACATCCACAATTGCATCCACAATCCAAACGGGAAGCAGCAACATCGAATCATTGAGCCTGGCCGATGGCATTAACGATCTGTTAGAGCCACAGCTGAGCACCTTGATGCCAAACGATGCTAGCTATTCCCTAGTCCTACTTAACAGCAATTTGAATAATAACCCAGAACATGTTGCGCCAACAACAACGGCAACAACAGCGACAACAACTACGACAACGGAGTCTGAACGCAACAGCAACAACAACATTGACAAGGACCAAGATGAAGACAACAACAGCAACAGGCAAACGAACAATGTTGATAGCGAGGTAACAACAAAGACACAAACTAAATACATAACCACAAATAGAAGACGCATTAACAACAACAACAGCAACAACAATAACAACAACAGCAGCAGCAGCAGAGACCGAAATAGAAACAGATTCAATGCAGATGCAGCAACGGCAACGGCAACAGCAACAGTTGCTGATGCAGTCAACGATGCTAGTCGCAATGTTGGTAACACGAAAGGTTTGAGTAGCGTTAACAGCAATGTAAATACGATACGAAATGTAGCATACTCGGGCAGAAGGAGAAACCCACCCAAAACCGAATCCGAACTGACAACAACCGAACTACCTGTAGTGCCTGTAGGTCCAACTAACAATAATGATGGTCAGCTGGGCAGCAGCGGCACCATCTCTAGTCCCAGACCCTTTGGTTATCCACGACGACGAACACGTCCAACAGCGACTACAACTGAAACCACTGTTAACGATAACGATACTGCTAACGATACTGTTAACGATAACAAGAGACAAAGTGATGATAATGCGATTGTAACTAAATCACGTTTATCCCAAGTGGATAGACCCAAGGTGAGTGCCAATAATAGTCAAGAGTTCTACGAGTTCCCAAGCACAAACAACCACAACAACAACAGCATTAATGCAACTGTTACCAATACAAAGACAACAACTGTCGCAACAACAACAACAACAGCAAGCACACACAACAAAACCAACAACCAGAACAACAACAAGCACCGCACACAAACCGATGTAGACCTTAAATTAAATGTAGTGGGTAATGGTACTAGTAGTCCTAATAACAATAGTAGTAATGGTAGTGACAACAATATCTTAAGGCATGACGTAGTTAGCACCACTAGATTAAGTACTAAAGACGAACTAAACCACGTCAAGCATAGTCCCAACCAGCAGAATGCCCTCGAGAGTAACTCCAAAGATTCGCGTAGATTTGCTGGCAAGCGTTTGGTGAGCGATGCCATCACCGAGACGGAGACAACTACCTCATCCCAACGTTTCCGCACCAGGCATCTTAACTCCGCGGAACTGGACAATGATGATTCCAACGAGGAGAACCTTGAAAAGGCCACCACATCACGTACCAGATACCAAAGCATCAATCGTTCTGCCAGTCATGTTGATGGCGAAGCAGTCAAGGAGCAGAAGACCGACTTGGAGCGTCACTATCAGACCATCAGTCGCAACTTTAGCCGTAATCATCTCGACGAGCAGATACACTACAATGCTATCGTGCGCAATAGCAGCGGTTCGCATCTCTCCGAGGGACGCAGCTCCAGTTTTGTGCGTAACCTAAGCGAATCTAATAAGTCGCAATCCCAACCCAGTCTCAAGGCAGTGGGCAGAGGAGGTCACATTGTGGACACTGTGGTCGTTGAGGATGAGAACATTGCCGCAGAGATACTCGACGATGAGGATCAGAGCACAGCAACACGTGGCAAGACCATAGCGCCAGCTGCCAATACCAACTCAGAGGACAGCAACACGGCCAACGAACAGGACTCCCTGGAGATGGCCACGGTTACGGCAACTCCTGCACGCAAAGATGTGACCACAAAGGAAACAACTACTGAAGGAGGTCCACGAGATGTTGCCACTGAAACCACAGCCAGCGCAGGTGCTGAGAAGATAAAGGTGGACACGAGCAGTGGCATCATCTCTAAGGATGCGGTTGTAGCCACAAGCCAAGAACAGTCTCTGGAGACGACAAACCCAGAGACGCATAGAAATCGCCCAACTACGACGACGACAACAAGGACTACAACGACTACAGCTTCGCCACGCACTACGACTACCCGGCGTACAATCTCTCGCAGTAGAGGCAGCTCCTCAACGAGCACAAGCAGCACAACCGCAGCAGAGAATGTGGAGGAATTGCAGGACACAACCACAGTACTGCCCAGGCGACGTGTTATTGTGCGCGGTAGCTATCGTCCACGCAAAGAGGGAGATCTCTCCTCGCTGCTGGCCGTGGATGCCAACAAGCAGGTCAGGTATAACCACAGCAGCCATGAAACACAGCACCAAGCTCCAGGAACAGTTGCAGTGGATGTCGCCTCCACAGTAAATAAGGTCAACCCTTCAACCACAGCAGCCCCACAGAAAAGAATACCCTCAACCACAGCAGCCCCAACGAAAAGAATTCCCTCAACCACAGCAGCCACAACAAAAGAGATTGCCTCCACAACAGCTGCGACAGCTAAAGAGATTCCCTCGACAACCGCTGCCACTGCCGTCCAAGATTCAGTCGCGGAGGCTGAGATGCCGAACGAATCAAACTTTAGACGTGCCAAGGAGGGTAGCAAGCGCGCCCGACTAGGTGCTGTACGGAATCGCACCACCAGCCAGACCCAGGCACTGGGCAATGGCATCACGCGCACCCGCACCACCTATGTGCGCACCATCGACGATGGCAAGGTGGTGAAACGCGTCCATACCAAGACGGTGCAGGAGAAGCCCGCCGAGTATGAGTATGTTTATGATGAGGTGACTTCGCCACAGGCAAGCACCACACCCCGTGTGGTGACACGCAATCGTGGCTCCGTCAAATTCCAGAGCAATGATCTGTCCTCATTGCTGGCGCTGGACTTTGCATCGCGTGGCACACGCAACAAGCAATCTCAGCCAACAACAGTCACCAAGACTCGTCGACGTCTGCTCAAGAAACCCAAGGAGACGCTGGAGCACGAAGAAGTCGAGGAGTTCGTCTACGAGACGGACAACGATGTGGCTGAGGAGGACGCGGAGACGGAGCAGATAGCGAGCACAACAAGACGAACGACATCTACTGCTCCAAGGAGAACAAGACCCACTAGACCCTCCACAACATCAACGACAACAGCGTCGACGACGACGACAACGACGACGGAGCAAACAGAGGCAGCCCGTGGCGATGTGGAGTTGACCACGCGCCGAACAGGGTTCCTCTTTAAGCAGCCAACACAGAAAACAATAACAAGAACATCTACTACAAGTAAGCCAACAACCACTACAACAACAACAACAACGACAAGTGCTCCAAGCCGACGAGTCGTCTCCGTGAAACGGCGTCCACTGACCACAACTACAGCTCCGCCAACAACAGCTGTGCCCGAAACCTCTGAGGTTTCGACTGCAACAGAGACAACTACCCGGGGTCACTTCGTAAAGCGTGTTAGAATAGGCACCACCTCGACTACCCCCTCTATAAGCACGACTCCCACTCCTATTACAACGACCTCTACCACTACTACAACCGCGCCGTCAACAACCCTCGAGCCAGAGGATCTAAGCGAGCTGCAGGACAAGTTGGCCAATGCTTTGCATAGCCTGCGTGGACATACGGAAGCTGAGGGAGCAGGTTTCAAGCTGACTGGCAATGAGCTTAAGGAGGAGAAGCAGGAAGAGAACCCTGCCAGCGCTGAGAAACTATCATTGCCCATCTATCATCGCCGCAAGTACTACCAGTATGTTAAGGATTCGCCCATCACCTACATCGATAAGACGGCACAACCAGAAAAGTTGCAAAGTTCCACGGTGGACATACGCCAGCAGATACACGATGTGTTCAATGTGAGCGAGAATGCGACGCCGAACAATGCGCTGGATGAGACCGCGGATGAGAACGGAAAAGGTATTGAGGATGAGGACGGGGATGTTGGCCATCGTGCGGCCATGGAACAGGCTCGTGAAATCAACTCTGGACTGAGTCATTTTTTATTGAATACCCCCGGGTCAGTGTAGGTCACCCGGGGGCTAAACTTGGAGGAGAGGAAACAGTGACAGCAGATGGTAATAACAAGACAGATGCGCATGCGGAAGGTGATGCTCAGTTCCAAAAGACACAACGTCGAGGCAAAGCATTCAAGACGAGACCAAGCACAGAAGGCAGCAATGCTACCTCACGGGTTGTCCAGCTCTCTATACTATCCGATGCACAACGTGCCGAGGCTGATGCGAGAGCTCTGCGCACCTATACGCAACTAAATCGAACACGTCTGACACAAGTGTCCAGCTCCAGCGAGGAGCATGAGGAGAAAGAGGAGAAGGACGATAAGGAGCAGTTGCTGAGGTCCGACACAAGAGGCATTTACACTGCAGCTCAACGTTTTCGTGGCAGAGTCACGGTCTCAACAACCACAGTGGAGCCAGAGCTCCAACAAGAGGATACTGCTACGGAAGCCACCACTCGACGATCCTATGTTAGTTTGAATAGACTAGGTGGGAGCACCACTACCACAAACAAACCCAGCACTAGCAGACTTGCAGCTGAAGAATCAGTAGACGAATCAGCAGAGGATAATGAACTTGAGGCTCAAATTAGCGAGGAACCAGAAAAGGAAACCGAAACGGAGGTCACTACACGACGTGCCTATGCCAACTTGAACCGTAGAGGTAGCTTCACAACAACAACAACCACAACAGCTAAGCCAGAGGATAATGATCTTGAGGCACAAATTAGCGAGAAATCAGAAAAGGAAACCGAAACGGAGGTCACTACACGACGTGCTTATGCCAACTTGAACCGTAGAGGTAGTTTCACAACAACAACAACCACAACAGCTAAGCCAGAGGATATTGATCTTGAGGCACATATTACCGAGGAACCAGAAAAAGAAACGGAAACGGAAGTTACTACCCGACGAGCCTTTGTCAGCTTGAACCGTAGAGGTAGCTTCACAACAACAACAACCACAACAGCTAAGCCAGAGGATAATGATCTTGAGGCACAAATTAGCGAGGAATCAGAAAAGGAAACCGAAACGGAGGTCACTACACGACGTGCCTATGCCAACTTGAACCGTAGAGGTAGCTTCACAACAACAACTTTCACAACAACAGCAACATCCACAACAGCTAAGCCAAGTAGGCAAATCTATGCCAGCATCAATCGTCGAGGATCTATTAAGGCAACGGCAAGTATTCATAGTAAAGTAACAAACCAAGTTAAGGATACCGATGAGCAAAAGGAGGAAGAGGATAATGACCTCGAGGCGCATCTCAGTGATGATGTAGTGCCGGAGCCTGAGATCGTTACTCGAAGAGCCTTTGCCAGCCTTAACCGCAGGGGAGGAGCCATCTCTACAACCACAGCATCAACCTCAACAGATCAACTTAGTCGACAATCATACTTAACCATCAATCGCAGAAGACCCGTTAAGGTTACCACGAGTACACAAAGTGATGAGGAGATTAATGAATTGGAGCAGCCTGAGAGCACCACTCGCAGAGGCCTGGCCGGATTACGACAACGTGTTGCAAGCAGCACCACAACAACAACAACAGCAACATCCACAATAGCTAAGCCAAATAGACAGATCTATGCCAGCCTCAATAGCCGAGGATCTATTAAGGCAACAACAAGCACCATAGATGTCAAGGAATCTAAGGAGGAGCTGCTCGATGAGCAAGACAATGAGTTGGAGGCTGAAATCAGTGATAAGACAGAGCCAGAGATCAGTACCCGTAAACCCTATGCCAGCGACAGCCGGAGGGGAGGAAGCATCTCCACCACAGCTCCAACTGAACAGACAACAGAGCAACCAAGTAGCTCCACTACGACCACAACCTCAACAGTTGATGACTTTGATGCTGTAGAGGAAGGAAATGAACTTGAAGCTGAATTAGGAGAGGATGATGAAGAGTTTGAAACCTCCAAATTGGAGGTTTCAACTGTCAGCACAGAATCCTCCACCATAATCAGCACAGAATCATCCAGCGCATCAAGCACTGAATCATCCAGCGTATCCAGCACGGAATCAAGTACAGAAAGTACACCAAGACGCCGAATAGTTATCAGAAAACGATTGAATGTTAACCACACCAAGGAGGCGGATGAATCCGCTGATAGACCAGAACTCTCCACAACGCCGGCCAGCCTAAGTGAGTCCACCACCACTTCCGCTCCCTCGACGGGTCCAACTAGACGACGTCAGGTTGTAATTCGTCGTCGGCTTAACTCAACCACGACGACGACGACGCCAACTCCAGACAGTGATGAGCTAGAAAAGCAGGAGGCGAACAAGCTAAGTGCGGATCACGAGGAACCTCTGACAACCTCAAAACGCATACTGCCGGCACGTAATCGATTCCGACCCAGAGTGGAACCAGCCAAGCAGCAGGATAAGACCGAGACCGACTCCACAACAATCTCACCTAGACGCCAGTCGCTTACGCGTCGTCGCTTTAATGCAACCTCGAGCAGTACCACTTCCAATAAGGTCGTAGAAACTAGAGTTGAGCAGGCGGAGATCGAGTCAAGCAGCACAAGAAGAACTCTGCCAAGTCGCAGACCTTTGACACGCAGCAGAACCAGCTCCATCTCAAGCACAGAACAGGAGGCGAGCTCAGCGGAGGTCAACGACAATGAAGTCACGACGAGTGCACCCACCACGCGGAAGGTATTTGTGCGACGTCGTTTCCCAACTACAACTACAGAAAGTGCAGCTAAAGCCAATGTAGTGGAAGAAGACGCTGAAAATGGCGATGCTGATGATGATAATGAAACTAGTTTGGGCGTAACAAAGAGCGGTGACGTGAGTAGCACAGTGTCTACAACTGGCGGCATTAGGCGACCCTCACGTCGACCTTTGTTACAGCGGCGATTCAACGCAACCGCAATCACAACCGCAACAGCGGGAGCAACAACCTCAGAAGAGATAAGCACACGTCGTCCGTATGCGACCTTGAGCCGCACACGTAACCGCTTCCAACAAAGTCGGACAAGCACAACTACAAAATCCAATGGCAGCGATGCCGACACAGATAATGAAACCGATGACGATGAAAACGATGTGGAGAATGAAAACGAGGCGAGCATTACTGATGATGGAAGCTCCAAAACAACGACGACAACAACAACAACGACTACTCGAGGTGGATTCTTGCAGACGAATCGCCATCGAGCACTCTTTGGACGCAACAAGCTCAACCAAGTCGAAGACACGAATCAAGAGAGCAGCACTGTGCGTAGCTTTGGAATAATACGCACCACGTCTGCTCCACGAGCTAAACTGAGCACGAGCACCCGGCGTAATCTAGTCGCCTTCAATAGGAATCTTTACAAACGGGTGGAGGAGGAACAAGATGAGGAAGAAGAGGAACAGGAGGAACAGGAGGAATCAAACGAGGAGGACGAGTATGAGAATGCAGAGGAGCAGGAGTTGGAGAAAAGTCAACCCACCGTAGGCAAAACACCACCCAGCTCCAGACTTAGCCAATTCCTTGCCAGCAGACAACGCAACAATCAGGGACAGACACAGAAACAGACCGAGACCAGGACGAGAGGTCAAGCCAAATTTCAGACTGAAACTAAAACTAAAACTAAAACTAAAACTGAAACTGAGACTGAGACTGAGACAGAGACTGAAGGAGACGATGACAATGACGAAGAAGTCGAAGACAATCAAGATGAAGAAGAGGAAGAAAATGGTGATGATGAGACTTTAGTAGAGGTATCAAAAACTAATATCAATTACAGCACAAGAACTAACAGCAACAGCAACAACAACATTAGTAACAACATTAGAGATAAGATTAAAATTAATGAGAATACTAATCAGAGCACTACACTGAATGTTGCTAGTCGTAGTAATGGCACAAATCGTAGTAATAGCACCGTAGCCAATTATTTAAACAATCGTTTTAAGATTTCCAATGCTAACACCAATGCAAATTCCAATGCAGACACTGATGCAAACAACAATACTCATAATTTTAGCAACAACAACAAGAGCAACAAGAATTATAGTCAGACCAACAAAAACAAACAAGTCACTCTTAATGCTAAATTCAGTAATAATAATAATAATAATAATAATAATATTAATAATCGTATTAATAATAACAATGATGAAAATGGCAATGATAATGATGATAGTCTAGAGGCAGTGAATGATATTGAGAAAACGGATGTGGCTAAGAGTAATAGTGTTAAACATAACGATAAGCATAATAATATTGTTAATGATAATGTTAATGATAATGAGAATGATGATGATGATGATGATGATGATGATGATGAGAATGAGAGTGGTGCACCGGAGAGTGTGTTAAATTTACATGACATAGGTAATGACGTTAATTCTAAACGACGTTTTCAGAATCGGTTTCAGTTGAGCCGCACTAGAGGCCGAACACCCACACCAACAACATCTACAACAACAACATCAACAACAAGAACACCCACAACAACAGCAACATTATCGAGAGCAACAGCAACAGTGCGTCGCTTTAATTTTGGGGCACGTAGCCGCAATCAGGTAACTAAATTAAACGTAGTCGATGACAAGTCAAACGAAGATGACAATGACGACGCTGAAGATGAAGATGATGATGATGATGATAATGATAATGATAATGATAATGATGATGAGCGCGATAATGGTGAAATTGAAGATCAAGATGAAGTTGCCACTGAAACGACAACAGCAACAACACTACTACTGGCACCAACAACACCAGCAGCAACCGCAACAACAAAGCCAACCTTGAAACGCATCAGGGTCATCAAATACCGTCGTCCGCTGCAGTCCAACGACAGCAGCCACAATACCACAGACACCACCACTAATAGCACTACCAACAGCACCATCACAACCACCAACATCACCACTAATAGCGTCACAACAAACACCAACAACACCAACAACAACACATTAGTTACACTTCCAAATGGCGATGGCAGAAAACGTTTCCGCAAAATTGTGCGCAAGTTGCGCCCAGTGGAGACCAGCACCGCCTCCAATAAGCCGAGTGTCACCGATGAGGAGACGGATGCCACCACACGTAAGCCATTCCAGCCAAGCAGAGCACGCTTTGAGCCAACTGCTGCTGCAGCTCCAACACCTGCCCCTGCGACTGATGGCAATGCTGATGATGAAGTGCAGCAACCTACACGGCGCCCCTTTGACTTGCAAAGTCTGCGCAATCGTCTGAAGGATCAGCAGGCGCATGGTGAGCCCGTTGATGGCATCATCAACAGCAAACTGCAAGGTGGCAATAAGGTTGGCGACGAAGAGGAATCGGAGCTGCGCAGATTGCGCGAGAAAGTGAAGGCGGAGCAGGCGCGAGGCAGCGGTGAACAAGGTGTCATCAATGATCGCCTCAAGAAACTGCTCGCCGAGAAGAATGCTGCCGGCGTGACAGCGCGCACCCGGGTAACCTCCTCCGAAGAGGAAGATGAGCAACCCGCTAGCACAGTTGCCACCATTACGGCATCCTCACCGCGACCCTTCTTCCGACGCAAGCTGGTCGCCAAGCGACCCTATACTCCAAACGCTGTGACGGGGCCGACGAAGGCGGCGCCAGTGTTCAGCACCAGCCGACCGACGGCCAAGTTTGTGCGGCGCAAGAATGGACGCTTCGATCCCTTCAACTCGAATGTCCGCAACAAGGGCGAGGGCTTTGTGCGCAGCGATCCGAGGGATTCCCGGTTGCCGGGCACCAATCTATTCAAACAACAGCGGCAGCAGCAGCCAGGCGAGGATGGAGAGGGTGAGGAGGAGGAGGAGGAAGAGGGAGACTATGATGAGGAAGTCGATGAACAGCCGCAGCCACAGCTAACAGTGCGTCCACTGAACGCACAGGATGTGGTAAGGAGACCTTTCCTACCAAGGACTACGCTAGTGCAACAGCAGCAGAAGGAGAAGGAGAAGGAGGACCAGAGTGAGGAAGGAGATGACGGCGACGAAGATGACAGCGACGACGACGATGATGATGATGACGACGAAGATGATGATAATGAGGATGAGGACAACAATGAAGAGTCAGCCAATGACAAGGACAATGACAACGAGGAGAACAACAGAGCCACCAGCCAGGAGCAACAGCCCAAACCGAACTCGACCTCGCTGTACCGACCCAAGGACAACCGGGTGCTGCCCGGCAACAGACCCGGCTTCCAGCCAACTGGCAGCGGTGCCACGCCCACAGGCAACGGCGGCAATGTGCCCTACAATCCGCGCAGCAAGCAACCATCGTCACCAGGAACAGGTTCCTCAACACCAGCAAATCGGTTCGGCAGCAGCAATCGACCACGTGTCGTCAACCGCCCACCCGGTGTCGCCACGCCCAATCTGACGCTGCGTCCCGTGGCCAACAACTATGAGCGGACGACGCCGCTAACGCCACTAAAACCGGCGCCCTTCATACCAAGCAACACGCGCAGCTACGAGCGGAAGTACACGGGTCCCTCGACGGAGACACCCGAGAGCACCGCCAGCGAGAACTCCCTGATCGAGGACCTCAACATTGATGCGTTGAATGCGCGCAACAAGAAGATCTTTGACATTCACAGCAAGAAGCATACGACGCTCAAACCAAAGGCGGTTAGCAAGTCCGAGGAGACCGAGGGCGAGGAAACCGATGAGCAACAGTTGCAAATGCAGTTGCAGTCGGGTCAGGGTTATGTGACAACCACACCAAGTACACCCACAACAACAACAACAACAACAACAACAATTCCAACAAGCACAACACTGCCCATTGACACCACAAACACTGAATTCGTAACCGAATCCATAACAGAATCCATAACCGAATATGCACAGTCCGATAACGAGTCCCATGCCAATGCTAATGAAGCCACAAACTCTTCAATCTCTTCACTCCCACAGGACAACGATCGTTTATCGGCCACCTCATCCATACACACGCCCAGCACAACGACAACCACCGCCACCGCCACCGCCACCTCCACAACAACAACATTAGCTCCACCTCCAGCAACAACATTATTGCACGTATTCACGCTGCTCGACGGGGAGACGGATGAGGAGCAGCAGCAGCAGCAAAAAGAACAGGAGCCCACACGTCGTCCAGCACAGACCATCAAACAACTGACCAAATATGAGCCGGAGCACAAGCTGATCGAGATCAATCGAATTGTCGAGATCAACTCAAAACTGGCCAGGACATCGCAGCGCAAGTCCAAGGCCAATGACAAGGACTTTGGTGTGGTGCGTGTGGAGTCGCTACCGCATGTGGAGCAGCTGGGCGAGATCAGTGTGGTGAAGTATGTGCATCTGGTGGATGGCAGCGATATACAGGTGAATGCTGGACATAGCACCGTCGCCGATTACACGCCCACTGATCCCACCGTGCCCCGTACCCCATCCGCCCCGGTACGCAATAGTCTCCCCGATAGCTATGCGGACTCGAATGCCGCCGAATCGGATGCGGAACGCAGTGGCAAATCTCTGCTGCCGGAGGTGATACGTGGTGCCGTGGAAACATCAACCATATCGCTGGAGGGATTATTTGATACGGCGCGCAAAGCGAAGCTGCTGAACGTGAATGGGGATGACAGCATGGAGCAGACCACTCATCTGGATATCGATGCTATCAACACGTTGAGCACGTTGCCGGCACAGGCAATGGAGGCAACGACAGCTGCCACCGTTGATGCTGAGGAGGAGGTTGCCACTGAGATTGTTCAGCCAGCAACATACGTAAGACCCATTGTACCCCTACTACGTCCCGAATCCAATGAATCCTCACCCCTAATCATCTCAATAGCCAATCTCGACAAGGTTATACTAAGCAAGGTGCCAGCATCGGATGGTGAAACCGAAGCCGCATCCGAAGCCGATTCCGAATCCGAATCCGATGAGAGCAGTAGCAGCAGCAGCAGCAGCAGCCACTCCCCCACATCCTCCCCAGACTCAATCGCCGACTCAAATTCAGCCTACTCCGTGCTGCATGCATCCGTGTTGCAGGCACCCACTAATAATCAATTGTCAGCATCGGAAATGGCCGATAAACACAACAGTTACATATTATCGACACTAGATGGCGCTAACAACAAACAACAACAACAACAGACAGTAGCAATAACAACAGCACCAACAGAGACACAACAAGACCAACTAGTTGAAAATGTTGGCAACACGCTGACACTAAGTGACGCTATTAGTGGTAACATCAACAACAATAATAACAACAACAACAACAACAACAACAACAACAACAACACAAATATTAACCAACAACATGTAGCAACAATTAGTAGCAACATCACCAACAGCAACATCAGCAGCAGCAGCAGCAAATCAGTTAGTTACAGCACCGAGACGCATGTTGTGCGTCGCAAGAAGCCCAGAAATGGGCGTGGCCGCCGTCTGCGTCAGCGGCAGCACAAGGCGAACAATGCAACAGAAACGGCAACAGCTGCCACAACATTTGCCACAACAGCAACAACAACAACAACAATCACAGAGACAACAACAACACCCGAAGTGGCGCCTTAAGAAACAACAAACAACACAAAAAAAAAAACACAAAAACAATTCCAAATCGAACTCAACGTAGTTAGTTTACTTCTAGTCTTATTTTGTACAGAGACAAAAGCATTAAGTTAACAGTTACAGTTACAAAAACAAACAACAAATTACAATTTACAGATTTCAGATTAGCGCCCTGTATATAAATAATTGGCTGCGTTGCTTCCATCTTTAATCTATGACTTAACACTATCTTAACCTTCAACGAAATTCCTTGAAAAAATTTTCAAAAAAAAACAAAAAAACAAATGCAAATATTCGAAATTTTCAAAATTTATTTAAAAACATATAGACATACTGAAAATTAATTGCTGCTTCTTTGTGCTGCTTCTAATTGAACAAAACAAAAAAAAAGTTTCGTTTGTATATTTTCAAAATTCGTATTCTTCAAGCTGCCATACATTAATTACAAAATACATTTTAACACACACACACACTCCCACACACACACACACATACTTACACACATACATACAATCTCACACATACATACATACATATTCACACAAGCAGTAACGAAAATGCAAAGACTTTTCCAATTGGTTCAAATCGAATGAAGTGAAAAATTTCCCCCAAACAGCTAAAAACAAAAAAAGTCAACGATAACAAAAAAAAAAAAAGAATTATAAATTATAATAATATTATTTGTTTCCCCAATTTTTGTTGTAAATGAAATCCCAGTTGAATTCCAATATATTTCATAATTATTTTATTTTTTATGATTTTATTTTAACGTTTATTGCTTTTAACAATGCGCAGATTTTAAATATTATTTTTTTTCTACAATATCTACATATACATATGTATTTTTTTTTTGTTTCGAAACATATTTCGTAAGTTAATATGCAATTAGTTTGTAGTTGTAAAATATTTATGCACAAAAATAAACATAATAAAAACAATTATATATATATATACATATATACATAATTATTTTGTATACAACAGAAAAACAAAACAAACGAACATTTTTATATATATATATATAGATCCGTTTCACATCGCATTCATCAAACCATATACATATCATATTCATCAATATATTATTTATTCACACTCGATGCATATTTTGTACTTTCAGTTACATACATACATACATTCGATACACATTTAACACTATATTTATTTATTTATTATGTTGTTTTTTTTTTTTAATATTACTAAAATAATGTTTCCTTCGTTTCTCAGCGTACTTTTTTGTCAACCTTTTTATTTGACATAATATGCTCTATTTAGGAATTTAACAATATTTTGATTTTGTTTTGTATAGTATATTTACTTTATGGTTTTTAATTTAAAAAAAATCCCGAGGTCGTTTTCTATAATTTCCAACAGAAACAAAAACTCTTTAACAATTCCCCGTCAAACTTGTCTTACCATTTTTTTGTTTGCATACTATATATGCTAAAAACAGTTAAAGAGGGTCTTGAACTCTTTTTAAATTCAACCAAAAAAAAAAAAAAAAAAAAAAAAAAAAAAAATCTCGTATTGAAGCACAACGGTAAAGTTAAAGCCAATAGCTAACGGGTTAACGTAGTGTAGTTAGCGTGAGAAAAAAAAAGCCAAATGTCGTGAACAACATGCAGATGCACAGAGAAGTGTGTGGGGAGGGGAAGGGAAAGAGGGGCTTCGAGATCATCAAACAGATACTTCCACATACAAACCTTTCATGGTTTAAACTTAAAAACACATGCCTCTCTCTCTATGTGTTTGTGTGTTGCACTTAGCAAACCCATTAAAAAACATTTCAAGTCTCAAGCAATAAAAACAAACAAAAAAAAAAACAAAATGTTCACGTCGTCTGCTTTACAAAATAAAATTGCCAAAGTGCTCTGCATTTTGTTACTTGCATAAATTCAGTATTTTATTATAATAAAAAAAAAATATGTTTCTAAAAAACAGCAAAGCAATTTAAAAACTGTTGTAAACTAAGCAAATTGCTGAAATCGGCATTTTGTGTGCCTCAATTTAAAAAAATAATAATAATAATAAAAAATGAAATATGCAAATTTTCATCAAGACTAAACAAGTTGTCTAGAGACTTTTAACAATTTACAGACTATAGTTGGCTGGAAATGTCACCTCTCTATAGGAAGGTACTCTCTGTATTAGTTGTAGTATATATAGTATATATGCATATATATATATTGCCCTTTACAGACCTTGTAAGACGATACCCACCTTCTTTATCCCACCGCATGCCCCCTCTCATTGAAATCGAAGCACGCCTCTGTCTGTGTCTCCGTTTCCGTCTCCATTTCTGCCCCCATCTCCATCTGAGAGACCGTGGTCGATACCTCAACTTGATATTTGCGGATATGCATGCATATATTCAATTACCTTGGGTGAATCCCCAAGTGAGTGCCCTTTTGGCGGGCAACTCGGACCCAAGTAGCTTTCACTTACCCCAGAGAGATCGACATCGAGATCGAGATTGAAACGGAGATGGTCGTGTATTGTTATTTTGCATTGGCAGCAACTTTCTCAACTGCCAGTGATGATCACAATGATGATGATGATGATGATGATGATGATGATGATGACGCCCTGTTGATGTTACTAGCAACCAATTCATGTTCCATATGGCTTCTACTTGTGTCTCTCGGCTGGATGTGCTGGTCTGCTCCGATCGTTTGCACAATGTTTAATTAAAACTAACCTGTTTGACATGCTACACGCCACCAACATCAACAGCAGCAACATCAACAGCAGCAACATCAGCAGCGGCAGCTAAACGTTGCCCATAATAAAACAGGCATTTCTATCAACAAGAAGAAGACGATGGAGAAGGAGAAGAAGCAGCAGCGGCAGCAGCAGATGATGTTGAAGATGAAGCCGAGTCATGTTATGCAATCACATTGGCATGTTGTCGAGCCAGTGGCTCATCCCCCCAACGGCAACATATCATCTGCTGTTAATGTTTTGCTGTCATGATGAGCATTATGTAAGCACAGCACAGGGCGTGGCAATGACCACAAACAGATACAGACAGAGACACGCTGAGTTTCATATCATTGAGCTTTTGTTTGGATGGCAGGCAACCTTTGCTCAATTGCTGTCAATGTCAACAGACAATTGCGTGACTCCAAACACAATGCTTGGCCAACAAACAGCAATCAACTAACCACCAAATGCCATTTACCAACATATATACAACATATATAATTTCAACAGATCTCAGATATCGAGTCTCGTGTCCTTCAAACCAAATGCCAGACGACATTCTTTGCCGATGTTGCTCCCAATTGATCAGCAATAGTTGTAGTCGAAGTTTGTAGAAGCAAAAAAAAAACACGCCAGCAACAAAAACAGAATAGAAAAAAACCAAAACAAGACTTGCATATTTATTGCTGTTAAATACTAACAAATTACCACTAATATTAGCTACTAACTAATAATTACATACATATCTAGCTTGAGCTATTATTGTTGACTGCAACTGCAACTGCAACTGCGGATAGATGTAGAACTTGTGATCACATCAAAACGACACCACGCACAACAACATACACCACAAGAGAATTAGAGAAAGAGAGAGAAAGTTCTGCTGCATAAATTATAAAACAAAAATTATTAAATATTTTCTGTTCATCTTAGAAATATTTCAAATACTAATATTGATTGACATTCGTTATCGCTTCATTTCATGTGCCATCTCCTCATCCCGCATTCTCGCAACTCGCAACTCGCAACTTGCAACTGTAACTGCAACTGCAACTCGTATCTGCATCAAAATGTAACCACAACCACATCTCGTGTCGATTTGACTTCACTTCACTTCGCTGATGACAACGACTCTCAACTTGCAGCTGCGCACACAGACTGCCACAACCCAGACCAGCAACAGCAACACCAACCATGTGTCGTCGCGTCGCCCTGTGCTCAGCGTGCGCAGGCGCATTATCAACACGCCAACGGCAGCGGCAGCAACACCAACACAAACACCAACAGCAACAGCAACAGCAACAGCAGCACAAGCAGCAGCAGCAACAGCGACGGCGACTGCCTTCGCTGACTCAGCAGCAACACAAATTGCAGAACTCACAACGACCTCTAAATACAGTCGTCTGCGTGGTAAGTTTACAGCCGCACCAACAATAACCACACCAATTTCAACAACAACCTCAGCAACCTCAGCAACAAGCCGCATCAACAGCAACAACAATGGCAACAGTTACCTAAACAAGCTGAAGACAAAAAGTTCAACTCTTGAGGCTGCAAACTTGGCGCCAGCAACATTATCGCCAGCAACAGGCCATCAGCAGCAACAACAACAGCAGCAACATAAATTCCAAACAGCGAGTTTTGCGCTGCGTCGCCAATTCCAAACACGCCGCTTGACGACGACAGCATCGCCAGAAAGCAGCGATGAGAGCTGTGAGTATAAAAAGCAACCATGTTGCCAGCAACATCAGAAACACCGTCCAACAGCAGCAACATGTTGCCGTGTTGCTAAATGTTGCAGTTGTAAAATGTTGCGCATATTTTGAGAAAGTTCCACTTATACAAAAATAAAATACGGGTTTCTATAGTGGAACGATCCGCATATCCTTTGACGCTATCACAATTCAGCTCATACTACATCAAATGAAAAAATTCAAATAGGACAAATATCCTTGCAGAGATTGAGAACATTTTTGGCTAAAAACTATTCCCCATAACTTGAATGCGGTTAAACAAGAACTATAGATTTTGCCAGCGGACATTATCCTGCCAAGGGGTTGTTCTCTGGCTGAACGTAATATCCTATTATTCTATACCATTTTTTTAATTATTTTTTTTTTCTATTTTTTTTTATAAAACTCTCAGCAACTGAAGTGCCAAGGACACAAAATCCACTCTTCAAGCGTCGCCTCACACTGACCTCGACAGCACAACCTCCGCGCACAACAACCTTCTGGCAGGACACGACGACGAACATTGTGCCTGCCGGCGAGGATGATGACGATCAGGTGGCCAAGTCCAGCATACAGACAAGTCACTTTAATCAAATCGTGGAACAGGAGCCGGCAGTAGCAGCAGCAGCAGCACGGCTAAGCTATGATCCAACAGCTCCCAGTAGACTTGCCACTGCTGCTGTGCCCAACTCCCCGACCTCATCCACAGGTTTCAGTGTGAGCAGCAACCGTAAGTGCCGCCAGCTTGACTCCTTGTGTGGTGTATTAACTGCATCAATTCCTTAGGTCGTCAGCTGGTACCACGTCCGCGTCGACCACAAGCAGCCACGTCCCCGCCCTCAACAACGACAACAGTTGCGCCCATTGCGTCGGGTCCGCCCTTTTCACGACGCCAGCAAAGTCGTCGACGACCCCACAAATACATCGAGATCTACAACCGTCCGCCCAGCAAACCAGAGTTGGCCTCCGCCACGGCCACCGCCACCTCAGCGGGCAACTTGAGACGTCGGTCCAGCTATGATTACCAGGACGAGGTCCAGGTGAAACATACGCCGAAACTGCGACGACGCAATGGACAGGTTCAGGGCAAAAAATCGCCGGCAGTCAAGTCCCAAGCGGGTGGAGAATCTCAGCCAAAGGTGATACTGCATGGACGTGGCATCATTGAGTGCCTGGATCAGGGCAATTTTCCACATCCGCTCAGTTGTCGCAAGTTCATTTCCTGTGCCAAATTCGAGGAGACCGGCGGCATCGTGGGCTGGGAGTATACGTGCCCCAAGGGATTGGGCTACGATGGCGCCAGTGGCATGTGTACGTTTGAGTCACAGGAGGCGTGTCGTGATTAATGCACCTGACTGAATATGACCTTGGCGGCAACTGCACCCCGCTCCACAATACCCCCCTCAACAATCCATTTGCCAAGTTGAAATTTCAAAAGGAAAAATACTCGAACTCGTTTTTTGCTCCTCTTGCACTTTACCAATATACAAATATATTATTTTTATTATTATTATATTTAATTCTATTAATGTTTTTTTTTTTTGTGATTAGATTTGCTGCAACATGAACAAGTAATCATGATGTTGATGTTTAATTTTAATTTAATTCGATTTAAGTCTAGTAAATAATGCATAAAAATCCCTCAATTCGTTAAATCAGCAGAAATTCAACTTTTGTTATAAACGCTCCCGTAGTTTGTTTATTATTTTAATTATTATAAAATCACTGGCAAAATAAGCAGAAAAACCAGTAGTAATATATGTGTGTTCATCACATATCACAGCGTAAAGTGTAAATTCATCAAATCGCAAATAAATTTATAAATACAATTTAAATCACGTTGATTTCTTAAGCTGCCTTCAAAGAAATTCAATTTTCTGTTATTATAATTTATAATGTATATTATTTTATTTTTTTTAATTGCATTAGACACAAAGTGAGCTTTGATGGAAGAGTCTAAAATTTCTTTAGATTATTTATTTTTATAATTATTTATACTTTCTACAGACTTCTCAGTTTCTTTGTAATTATGAACGAAAGTTTTATAGCTGCCAGCTTCTGGCTGTCAATGCCATCAATCATCAACTCCACCTTCAGATGAAGTATACGTATATATTAAGTAAACGTATTTGAACTTACTTATTCGTACTTTTCTTAATTTAAAAGCTTTAGGAGAAAATTAATTTATTTTTTCTAATGTAAATAAGAAGAAAGTGTAAAATTATTTTTTAAAATGCAAAATTTATTTGAAAGAACTAAGCGTAAACTAGGCAATCATATAGAAGGAAATGCGTTTTCTAGTTGTTGTCGTTGTTGTTGTTGAATTTCGATTCGTGTGATTGTGTATTTCGTGGGGGGGGTGGTGTAAGGGGGAGTGGCATTGTTAGGGAGACCAGTTGCCATTTCACTTAGGCAAAGTTCTTGTTCTGCTGTTGCCTCCAGGACTCGTGCACGCCATGGAAACCGCTCTGCTTCTGGGCGGGAGTGTTGCGACCGAAGGGGCTCTTCGAGTTCACCTGGAGCATGTAGTCGCCGCGGATATCGAAGGTGGTGGCAATGCCCATGTAGGCGCGCTTGCCATAGCCATTGTTCTGCTTGTACTCCTTGTAGGAGCTGGCGGCAACGGCGGGGAAGTTGCGCTCATTGCCAGGGCGGACGGACTCGGCGAAGTAGCGGGTGGCACGCAGAGAAGCCTCCACAACGTTGTCAGCACCGGGCACACCAGCGGCTGGGCCATTGGGATAGAAGTCAACATCGCCGAGACGCTGGGCGGTACCCATGCCATAGGCAGATGTGTGGATGACATCAACGAAGTCAGCATCGCCGCGGGACAATCCGGTCAACTTGTTGTCGGGCTCATCGTACAGAGTGGAGGGGTCCAGACCGGTGATGCGGCGCAGTTTGTGTCCGGTTTGACGGGTATATTGGCGGGCAGCGACGCCAGCGATGTGAGCGGCAGGTCCTTGACCGATCAAATGGATGATCTCCTGAGGCACATTCACCTCGTTGGTCAACTGAACCAGACGGTTGCCGATCACCTCACCAATGCGCTCCACATCCAAAGTGACGTACTGCTCAAAGTCCTCGATCAGATCACCCAAGTTAATCACGATCAGATCGCCAGTGGTCTTGTCGTCGCGCTCCTGGTTCTGCTTGCGGCGAGAGTATTCCATCTCCTCGCTGCTGCTCTTCTTCTCGTCGCTGTTCTGGCTGGTGCCATAGGGCTGGAGGTTGTAGCGCTGCTCGTAGGCTTCGATCAGTTTGCGGTTGGCCTTGTTCACTTGGGTCCAGGTCTGGGGCAGGCCTTGGATGAAGATGGTAACCTCATCGTTGCCAAAGTTAGGCTGGCGTTTCACGGTCTGCACCAAGTTGTTCAGGTTGAATTCGATCTTCTGGCCGCGCTCACCCACAATGTAACCCTTGACCTGGCTGGGCTCTGGCATGTATTCGGGCTTGAAGACACGGTTGAACTGCGACAAGTGGTCTACACGGAAAGGTAATTACTAGAATGTTGGGTTAACCCACAAGTAGGGATACTTACAGAGACGGTTCAGCATGATGGCACCCTCCTCGGCGGGCATCTCTTCGAGACGGCGCAGAGTGACATCCTTGAGCATGGGCAGACGCTCAATTTCGTTGGGGCTCACCCAGTTGCTGGGGTCCTCAACGTTGTTCAAGGAGTTGGAGCGCTTGCGGCTGCCAGAGCTGGGCGAGCCCAAAGCCACTGCCATCAGGCAGGCCATAACACACAGAGTGCGCAGAGGATTCATTTTCCTTAGTTTTCACCACAGAGAGTCAAGTCA
Source organism: Drosophila quadrilineata (assembly GCA_018150725.1). Classification (NCBI taxonomy): domain Eukaryota; kingdom Metazoa; phylum Arthropoda; class Insecta; order Diptera; family Drosophilidae; genus Drosophila; species Drosophila quadrilineata. The sequence continues at coordinate 13,017,294 of JAECWN010000432.1, forward strand.
AGATACCGCACCAAGCTGTACTGCATGTCGTTTCCCAGTCGCTCCACACTTTTTATAGCCATTTCCCAGACAACCCCATGCCTCCCCATCGTATTCGATGACCCCGTACTATCGGCACACGTGCCGTCGGCAAACGGAAGCACCGCACCTCGTTCCCAGGTTACCAAGTGTATTCCTCTGGCTCAGCATTTTTCGGAACCTCTGCTGAAATTCTATACAAATTGTATTTATTGGAAATCGCAAATCGATTGCACGAATCGGCAATTTCCACACTTTTATTTTTTTCTCATTTTTTATAAAATATATATATATATATATCGCTTTATCAGTGATCGGCTATTGCCTGATCGGTTGATCACTATCAGCAAATCCGTCAGCAATCGTTGCTTGCTAATTTGGCAACTTTGTTTCGACATCGCAGCAACTTTACCAGGGCAATGTACGCAGCCCTAGCAAACTCAACTTTAGAAAAATATATTCTCTGAAGTACATATATTTCAGTATGACTTACGTAATCCCCTTGTGAACGGAAAGAAAATCTCGAATTGCGGAAATCAAACATATGCAGTTCGATATTTGATATGTATATCAAATATATATTAAAAATATTACATTCTAAACTATATCTTTAACTGATTTCATTAGATAAACTATATACAAGTATATCATATTGAATTCTATATCTTTGATCTTTTCTTCAACATGTATTGCTAAAATCTTAGGAATTTTGCTCAAGACCTTCTCAATATTGTTAATATTGAACTATATACATAAAACATTCCATAGTTTTCATATATAGCATATCAAGCTCTGTTAATGCTTATAAATTATAAAAAATTAAATCATATAATATTTCTGTACATATATATTTTATAATGTAGACTTGTATATATATTATATATATTATATATACTAAAAGAGAATGTATGCATGCTGTCATTGCATATATAATATATACATATGTACTGAAAGCTAACTAAATTTCAGAATATTCAATTTTTTTCAAATTACAACTATGCAACATTATACATCATATCTGCTTAGAAAAACTTGCAATTTAGGAATATATGTATTAAGTATGAGTATCTTTTTGATCAGAATACGACACCTTTTATCAGATTGGGAACTTAAAAAACGCTATCAATTATCTTAGAATTATAGAAAATTATTAGAAAAAGCATTTTTAAGATATCCTATTACATCTTCTTGGAAAATCTTTCAATTCAGTGAAAATAATATAGTATGACATTAATGAGTGTCTTTTTGAACAGAATCAAACAACTTCTATAATATTTGGAACTTAGAAAACTATCGAAGCTCTTAGAATTTTAGAAAATTATTAGAAAAAGCAAAGATCACATATATGTAGGCATATAGTTGGCTTTTGATTCTAGATAGTTTCACTTGCATTCAGTTTATCATATATATACATGTACATATATAGCCAAGTATTACAATGTAAACGAAAATTAATCAATTAAAAATAATCGAAGAAAAATTTATAATATCAGTTGAAAATGTTTGATCAGCATGGCAATTGATTGGGATTATCAGTGAGGTGCATTGACATCTAGTCAAGTGCAGCGATGTAAGCAGTTTCCATACTATATACACTATATATACATACATACATAACTATATCACATGTAGAATTTATTAAGTAAGCTTATGACCAGACTCAAAAGTTGCCAATGTTGCAGAAAATTTCCGATTCGTCGTATCTCCGCACCAATAGAAAGAGATAGACTACTTGACAGAGCGAGAGAGAGAGAGAGAGAGAGAGTGCTAGGTCGACGAATGATGAATTCGATGAGGGTATATGGGTATATATAGTGGGACTTGGGGCATCGGAAGACAGTTCAACTCACAGCAACGAAGAGAGCTAGTTGTTGAAGTCACCAATTGTGCCTAGTCGAGAAACGGAATGAATCCCATGAGAGTGCTTAGCATCCTGGCCTGCTTGGCTGTCGCTGCCATGGGCAGCCCAACCAGCAGCCGCATGAATGACAACAGTGTCAACCAGGCACTGAAGCCATCCCAGTGGCTGTCCCCGCAGGAACTGGAGGCCATCCCGTCCATTGATGACCTGACTCTGGAGCGCTTGGAGCGCATGTCTCTGGAGAAGGGTGCCGAGCTGTTGCAGCAAGTCTGTAAGTAATGAGTGGCGATGCCAACACAACTCTTTCAAGATTGGATCCTCCTAACCGAATGCCTTGGACAGACCATTTGTCACAGATCAACCACGATGTGGAGCCCAGCTTTGTGCCCAGCAACGTGCAGGTTTATGTGCCCAAGCCAAATGGTGATAAGATTGTTGCCCCCATGAACGAAATGATCCAGCGCCTGAAGCAGAAGCAGAACTTCGGTCAGGATGAGGTGACCATCATTGTGACCGGTCTGCCCCAGAGCAGCGAGACCGTGAAGAAGGCCAACCGCAAACTTGTCCAGGCCTACATGCAACGCTACAATCTGCAGCAGCAGCAGCAGGAGGCACAGAAGTACAACACCGACAATTCCAAATATGAGCGCACCTCCAGCGAGGAGGACTACACTGAGCTGGCCAAGAACGCCAACACCAACACCGGCGACATCATCGTCATCGATCTGGGCTCCACTCTGACCAACTACAAGCGCTATGCCATGCTCGATATCGAGAAGACCGGCGAGAAGATCGGCAAATGGATCGTCCAGCTGACCAGCGAACTCCAACTGCCCCATGAGACCATCCACATGATTGGCCAGAATGTTGGCGCCCATGTTGCCGGCGCTGCCGCCAATGAGTTCACCCGCCTCACCGGCCACAAACTGCGTCGCGTCACTGGTCTGGACCCCAGCAACGTCATTGCCAAGAACCGCAACACTCTGACCGGTTTGGCCCGCGGTGATGCCGAGTTCGTTGATGCCATCCACACCTCCGTCTATGGCATGGGCACTCCCGTCCGTTGCGGCGATGTTGACTTCTATCCCAATGGACTGAACGAAGGTGTTCCCGGTGCCGAGAATGTTGTGGAGGCCGCCATGCGTGCCACCCGCTACTTCGCCGAGTCCGTCCGCCCTGGCAATGAGCGCAGCTTCCCCGCTGTGCCCGCCAACTCCCTCAAGCAGTACAAGCAGAACGATGGCTTCGGCAAGCGCGCCTACATGGGCATCGATGCTGCCTACGACATCGAGGGCGATTACATCCTGCAGGTCAACCCAAAGAGCCCCTTCGGTCGCAACGCTCCCGCCCAGAAGCAGATCAACTACCACGGCGTCCACAGCGGCTGGGAGTCGGACAAGAAGTTCTAAATGACCCAAAACGACCACCGCCGGCAATCCCCTAACTGGGCAATGCCCTCTGGAAAACATCGAATGCTTCTTATGTTGCACTTAGAGCTAAGGAACCAACAATTGGATACTTCGTAATACTATATATTTCAAATAACAAAATTCAATGCAAATAAACGCTAAGACTCTTTTTGATAAAGATTTCAAACGCAAACATATCTGACTTTACTCATTATTCAGCGAAATCTTTGTAGAATCGAAATGTAGAAATATAATAATATCAAATTAAATTAATAAAAATCAAAATTTCATCAAAACCGGATGAATTCTAGGCAAGTTCTAGAATACTAAGGTTAGAAAGAAACTGAATTTTCCAAAATACCGATTTTGGCTCAATTTCAGCTACATTTGTGGCCATATCTTGGGAAATACTCATCAAAAACACCTCAAATAAAAAGCAATATGCTAGTAATGAGTGCCAGAATCGATAAAAGTCAAAAAATTGGAGTAAATTTACTTTTCGATTTTTTGTGATTTCGTCAAGGGGTAGGTATGCAAAACCGGTCAAAAAAATCGAAAAATGTAAAATGGTGAATTTCGAAGAAATTTAAATGCAGAATTAATCTTATATAAAAACCATTTCCAAAAATTCAAATTTCATCAAAATCGTATGATTTTTGGCCAAGTTATGGCATACCAAAGTGGGTACGAAACTGGTTTTTCGAAAATACCGATTTTGGTTCATTTTCAGCTTATTTATGGCCATATCTCGATAAATACTTATCAAAAACACCTCAAATAAAAAGAGGATACTAGTTTTAAGTTAATGTAAATAAGGAAGATTATACTAATATATGTACAATAACATTTAATTTCCCAAAAGCTCCTACCCCAGCTGATGGCAATTTAACGTAAGGAGAGTTTCTGTAAAGCACTCTTAAAGAAAAAATCGATATTGTGTGCCAAAGCTTTTGTCAGCTGTACTGCCAAGGGTTGCCAGCTTGCCAAAAGATTCGATTGAAAGCTTGACTGCTTGGCCAGCAAGTGGCAGTCCGCAGCCCACAGTAGTTGCCTTGGCAAGCCTGTCCTGCCCGCCTGCTTCTAGTTTAGCTGCAGCCATTTTCAGTTGGTGCTGTGGGCGTTCGACGCTACGTTTTTATTTTTTGCTGTGTTAAAGAGTGGACTTGAGTTTTTTTTGATAAATATACAAACAAATGTATACAAATGATATACATGAAATCGGATAGTAATGCCATTGTTGTCGCCGTAACGTACCCGTGACCGTATCCGTGTTACCCTTGCAAACAAATATATACACATGTATCTGTATGTATGTATATAGCGAGGGGTGAGGCGCCAAAGAAACTGTGCCCCATCCGAAATTCCTGTGTTTTGTAATTGCTACACAAAATCAAAGCAAACAGTATCAAAATTGAGCAGAAAATTTAAAATAAAAATCATAAATAAATGAAGAAAGTGTATTGAAATTGGTGTGAAAAGTGACGGTAAACGTATTTAAAATAAAAATATAAAATTAAATCCAATAAATAGCAGCAAAAGTGGCAACATTTTCAACGTCTCCATTGTGTATGTGTCTCTCTCGCGCTCGCACTCTTCTTCACCATCTCTAGCTCTCCCACTCTATGCGAGTATATGTATATTCATATGTGTATGTGTCTGAATTTGAAAAAACGAAGAAGAAGAATACCAAAAACAATAATATTTCGTATGAATTGACTTGATTATAATCTATTTAAAAATCTTCTTGCATTCAGTAATGGAATATCAACAGCAAGGGAAACAGCAACTGATACTGGACGCGTAAACAAAAACAATAAATAAAGGGAATTGGCCAACGAGGTGCTCGAAAGTATGCAGCGAAAAATTGCATTGTCTGTCAAGGACAAAACAAACCGTTCAGCTGCCATGTAGCGATGCGTTGCATGTGAGCGAATGCGAGAGAGCGAGTGTGTTTGTGTGTGTGTGTGTCTGTGTGTGTGAGAGAGAGAGAGAGATAGGGCGTCTGTGTGTATGTGTGTGTGTGCTTGTATTTGTGTTTGTGTTTGTGTTTGAAGCAAGACAAGAAAGTAGCACAAACAAACCAGAAGCAAATATATACCACACCAAAGCAACAAGAGTAACAACAAAAGCAAAACAATAACGAAAAGAAAAAGAAAACGAAAACGAAAAAGAAGAAACGTAAAACAAAGAGAACAAATCACACGTCAAACAAACGAAAGGGAGGCTGCAGCGACCAACAACAGCCGAGTAACCCCCTTCAACGGACACCCTCTCTGCACCCCATAAAGAAACCCTCACAACATCAGAAGCAGCAGCGGAGGCAGCAGCCAGTCAGGCAGTCAGCAAACGCACCCCAAAGCGACAGACGACAAACGACATTTGGCGCCAGTTGAACAACATTGCGACCAGACCACCATGTGGCTTCATGCTTCGAAAATGCTCCAATTTCTGCCACTGCTGCTCCCACAGCTACTTTCGATGCCCGCTCATGTAAGTAACCCCTCAATCCTCAAGACCCACAACACGAACATAACCCTACCTACCCCTAACCCTACAGCATTATGAATAATGCAGCCAGCGTTTTCTTCAAATAAGTTGTACATATGTATATAATTTTTTAAATATTATGCAGAATTTATTCAATCGAAAATACTTATTATATTGTGGTATAAATGCTTTTGTCACTCATGGGCACGACTATTGCAATTTTCAAGCTACAAAAACTCAAATTTCACAGCGAATACCCTGCATGTAGTTCAAGAGACGGGTATTTACATTTATTAAAACTGTCAAACTTAAAATTTAAAAATTTTTCTTTTATCCAAATTTAGTAAGTGAAATATCTGTACAACTTAATAAGCACCTTAAGATCACATGGCTAGAGGGTCTAAATAAAACCAAAAAATTTCAAAATACTCGATATATGATATCAAAATTTCGAAATTGCAATTTGAATTATTTTTCTGGATTGCAAAAGGCAAACTTTTTTGAAAATACATTTATTTTTTTAATATTTAATTTATTTTTTAATAAAGGTGAAATTCTTTAACTAAAATCATAGAGCAAAAATTATATACAATTCAAACGATTTTTTTTCAAATTATTTTATAAAGCTAATAATCTGTAAAGATATATACTATCCTACTATAGTATCTTAACGTCACAGAGAATCCCGAATATAAAATTGTTTTTTTTTTTTTAATTTATTTTGTAATATATTAAATAATTTCTTGAATTATGTCGCATAATATTGCCTGTGCCAACTTTGTTAGGGTATGCGCCATTTATGGTTGGAAACTGAGAAAGCGAGAGCCAAGATGTGTGACAGAGACATAGAGAGATAGAGAGAGAATGAGAGAGGGGCAAAGCAGTTTGCTAGCTGGCAAGGGTCCAGGTCCAGAGAGCACAGAGCACAGAGCTCAGAGCACTGCAGCCTGCTTGTTTATTTTACGAGTTGATTTCTCTTTATTTAATTGTATGTTTGTTTTGTTGTTGATGTTGTTGCTGTTGCTGTTGCTGTTGCTGTTGTGCTGTGCGTTTTGCTATTGACAATGACATTTTCATTTTCATTTGCTCAGCGCCTGTGTCCTTGCCCGCTTTCCATCTCGCTCTCTCACACACACACACATTCTTCAGCTTCTCTTTCTCTCTTGCTATCTCTCTCTCTCTCTGTGACTATTTCCCTCTCTAATAGCCATAACTATAGAGTAGTCGAAGCATAACTTAGGTGAAAGCTAATTACAGCGTGTAAATATTGTGGGTCTCCTCATTCTACTTTCTGTAGGTCTCACTCTCTCTCTCTCTCTCTGTTCCACATTCTCATTTTTCTTTTTCTCTTTCTGCACTATATAGTTATACATATATCTGTTTTCTTGCAGGTAACGGCACGCTTCTGCGAGGGCGGTCACATATGTTCGCTACCGAGAGAATGCTGCACACAGGGTTGCTGTCCGCCATATCAGGGCGGACCTAGGCAGTTGCCGCCGCCATCGGAGCATGTGCTGAACCTGTTCTTCATCAGCCACTGGTTCTTTTGGTAAGTGGCTAACATATTTTATCATCAATTTGGCTGCACTCAGTCGCAGTCCCTCAAGGGAGGAAGTGAGGCAACTAGGTAGGCACTGGGGGGACGAGAGTACGAGGCTGGGGTCTCTGCATAACGTTCAAGGTTGTCCCAAAAGGGGGCTGATTGGCATTGTGCTTGTCTTGCATGACAGATAGATGCGAGACTGTGTATGAGAGAGAAAACAAGAGAGAGAGAGAGGGGACCGACTGAGAGAGAGATAGAGAGAGTATTATTATTGGCAGCATAGGTGGCCCCTCACTGAGTTGCGTCAACTCAAGTCAAATCAAGTCAAGTCAAGCCGAGACCTTATGCAAGTCCGAGTCTGGCTCTGGGTCCGGCTGCGGGCGCGATTCCCCAAACACTAGTCTACAAATGGCATTGGCATTGCCAACTAATGAGATACTTACCCCCCTCCCCACTCTCCGACTTATATGGCTCGTCTCCTTCCCCTCTTCTCGGCCTCCTCTATGTCATATACATAATCAAATCTCAAGTCGCCAAAAAGCCAAAAGCACAACCAGGGCAAACCCTGGAAAGCGCAACCAAGAAGCACATTTAGTTGCCATTCGATTACGGACGCAGCAAGCCGTAGCCAGCTGGCAAAGCTATTGTCTACTTCCGGTTTAGTATCTGGGCCGCGTATTCTTTATCTGTCGGAATGGGTTTCCTCATACAATCCCGACAGCTGCAGACCGAGCAGTAAGTTAACTTCCACCATCGGGTGGCTCTTCTGAAGGTAGTAGGATGTGCAGTTATTACTCCACAGATCGTCTACTAACTGGGATCCTATCGATAAAAGCGCTTATCAAGTTTTATCGATTCGTGACTTATCGATATTATTGATAATTTTAATTTATAATAGATAGGTAGTTCGGTCTCCCATATGAAAGATGAGTCACACAATAAATATCGATACTCGATATATTTTCGATATTATCGATAACTCTAGAACACTTAATCCATGCTCCACTTTGTTTATTGCAGGTGTGTCGTGGTGGCCATCATCTTGGCCATACTCTGTGCCTATTCCCTGTGGAAGAAACGTCGCACGCTCTGTGGCTGGGGATTCACGGAGCATCATACACAGTCCGAGGGCGATTCGGCTGGATCCTGTTATGCGCCTCCGCAGTATAGCCGATGCAATTCATTCCATCACCCGCCGCCGCCCTACACGGAGGTGGGTCAAGTGCCTCTTACTTTTAGGGGTCACAAATCCACTAAGTTATTGTTTTGCGCTTTTGCAGGTGACATCGAAACCAGATCTGTATCCACTTGTCTTCACCTGCAACAACGACAATAGCAAGGGCAATGCCGGCTCTAGTTACCTCATGGTGCAATATTTTCGCAACTATATTGTGCGACCGGCGGGTTCCCTCAGCGCGGCCAGCACCGTCGACTCCCTCAGCTCCAGTTTCATATGCAATGCGAACGAGGCCAATACGCTGGTGCCTCCACCCTATTCCCGTGCCGCCAGTCCCGAGCTGAACCTACACTATGGCGCACATCGTGAGCCGCCGCCTCCAGCGCCTCCGTCTCAACTGGTATCAGCGCCGCAATACGGATTGCCACGCTCCGCCTCTCAGCTGGTGGAACCGGAGTACCAACCACGTCAGTCCATGCAGGCCCACTACGCCACCGTGGCTCTGGGAGGCACTGGTATGGGAGGTACGGGTGGTGGGGGCGGTGGCATGTCACACTATAGCACACGCCTGCACACCTCGCATAGTGGAGGACATTTCTCGCCGGACGAGTCTCTGGGAGGCGATTCTGCGCCTGGCATGGGAATGGCAGGTGGTGGTTTCCTGCAGTCGCAGAGTGATCAACACTTCCGCTACATGGCGCACAGCAACAGCAGCCTCAGTGATATCTTCATGAACAATAGTTGTGCGGCAGGATTGGGTTTGGGCGGCTTGGCGACCGATGCCGGCGAGGCACAGCTGGCCAGCGGTGCCGCCACACAGGCCACCTCACTGTGTAGCCTAGCATTGGCCGCGGGCGGCACATCCGTCATCTATAGCAATGGTTGCATCCAACCGAATCCGCTGCATAGCCTGGAGAACTGCTGCCAGCTAACGTCGGTCGTGGAGGCCGCAGCGGCGGCTACGGCACCGACCACGGCCAGCACCGTGTCGGGCGTGAGCAGCCTGTCGAACATTGGCACGCCGGGATCACCGCCACAGGCCACTAGTCCGACGGGCGAGGTGCGAGAGATCCTCGATCAGATACGGCAATTACAAGCGGGCGTTAGCTATGAGCAGCTGTTGGCGTCGGGTCATGTGGGTGCCGCCAAGCCACGTCTCCAGCACACTCTATCCACGCCCATGCCCTCTCCTACGCCCACAACCACGCCACGACCAGTCACACTCCAGCAGCAACAGCACCATCATCCTCATCCACATCCACATCAACACCAACATCAACAGACATCAGCGGGCAACACCAAGAGCAAAAAACTGTATAGCTCCAAGCCACCAAACAAGGCTCTGTACATACCAATGGCGGCGATGGCAGCGCCACCTACCGCCCAACGCTGTGTGCTCAAGAGTCCTGTGAGCAGCGTTGTCAGCGGCGCCAGTTTCTTTGTGAACCGCGGTCGTGTCGCCCGCAAGGGTTGGATATCCCGCTCGGCTCCGACGACGCCGGGCAGCGGCTTGCCCCCAAATCGCTTGGGTGATGACAGTCCACTGCTCAACGAGCACGACGAGGATGCCATCGATGAAGCCGGGCACTCCGAGCATGCCGGATAATACTCAACTGGAGTATTGGCTGCTCTCAAGGGCAGCCATGTCAGTTCAATCAGCGCCATTAGATATACTCTTTTAATCAAAGTGCACGAGGAGCAGCTGATTCTGTGTTGGGATCTAGGACTTAATCTGAGGACACTCAATCTGATCGCCAGTCTGCCCGTCTTAGAATATTTTAGGGGTTTCTTAGGTCGAACGTTCCGCAGCAATGGAGCCACCAAAAAATACCAAACAAATTAAGCAAAAATACTGCCAATTCGTCTATTAAATATACTCTAGATCGTTCTGGCCCAGATAACTTCTGCTTTCATTCAATATTTTCGAAACTTCAATATCTGTTAGCAACTGTTAATACAATGTTCAGGCAAGACTTTTAAACTTATTCAAAATTATATATATATTCAGTATATGATTTTAAAATATGTTACAAAACACATCAATCGTTTGAAAAATTGAATTTGATTTTCGAAAACATTTTCAAGTCCTATGAATTGTAGTATTTCACAAATATTTAAAATATAATATATATATTTTTTTTAATTTTAACTTTTCATAATTTCGAAATATATATACAGAATATTCAAACTATATTCCAATTCCAATTTTTAAACTATTTTCAAAAGAATTTCAACATCTCACAATTATGTTTTATATAGTAAATATATTTTTGAAATTTCAATTTAACATAATTTCGAAAAATTATACAGAATCTTCAAACTATATATCAGTTTCAATAATATTCCCGATTTGCAAATACAAATTCTTAAAATGCTGAGCTAAACACTACCAAAGAGTATAATAGATCGATATATAGATGAAATGGGTATATAGGATCTGTTGGCAAACGATTTGTGGTTTATTCGGAAGTGGAAGTTTTGTGCACAATTGATAAGTAAAAGTGATTTGCGTATTGTATGTAGATAGATAATTGTTTAATTATTGGCTGATAATAATAATAATAATAATACTATAAAAATACCAAAATACAACAGGCTTGATCCGTTCACGAGCGTTATAAATATAGAAGTACGTGATCAATCGTGTTCCTACTGCACAAACAAATTAAAAACATAACGTAAAAATGCATTAATGTATTAACATGCTATTTTAAATAAATTGTAAATTAAGCAAAGATTTGTTTTTAATTCGAGAACTCCACTTTGATGTGTTCAAGGATTGTTTTACCTTATTTTCAGCATATTATGTAGAGCTGCGAAGTATGCACATTTATTATTTATTTTTATTTTTTTTTTTCTTTGTCGAAAATAGAAATAAAATAGATTCACCATCACAGCCATTGACAAATGAGACTTGAATAAAAATCAATAAAAAAAAATGAAACGAAAATAAAGTTGAGAAAAAAGCAAATTGATCATGAAAATATAACGCGTTAGAATGCAGCAGTGCCTTTCGACTATAAAAACAAAAATAAAAACAAAATAAATAAATACAAAAAAATTAATAAATATAGTAAATGTGCAACAAAATCAGAAAATAATGAATACACACACCAATAAAAAAAATAAATATAAATAGCACGCAAAGAAAAATCCAAAATAAACCGGCAATATTTAGAGAGAAGCTTAAAAATAAGATTTAAAAATTTATGAATAGATAAAAACGTTTCAATAAAATCATGGCATACTATATGTATATGAATATTTGTGTATATATATATGTATGTATGCATAAATGTATATGTATGTATATGGATTTTTAATCGCATTTACAAATTAACAGCTAAAAATTAATTTCGCTAATTGTTTTTTAATTAATTTTTTTTATTTTGACTTAGTTGTTTTTTACGCATCGTGAAAACAAATTCAGTTTCAATCTAGTATTAAACTCAACTTATGAGAATAAAGCGCATTCAAGAGATCAATTTAAAAAAAAAGGCAAAAGTGAATTGTTGTAAAATAAAAATAACTAAAAATAAATGAAACTATTAAATTATAGAAACCCTACGAAATATTAATACAACAAAGAAATAATTATAATAATAATTCCACAGAAAAAATAAAATTAAATAAAACGTATTCTTTGGTTTTGTTTCAAGCTTTCAGCTGGCCAACAGAAGCTCACTGCTACAGCAATGTGGACTTCCAAAAGCTCATTGCTACTCGTTGTCAAAAATGATCAAATGTTGGACGTGTATTTCTAAAACTATATAAAATAAAAAGTGGATTTCAATCGAGTTGATTGAAAATGTGTAAACTGAATTTCTGTTGTCTTTGGTATTGTCAAAATTATCAATATTCGCAAAAGGATTTCATTTGTTTCATTTAATTATTAAATAACTCTAATTAATTACCATGAACTATTTGAGCACAATTACAATTACAAATTTAATTCGAAAGCTAATTTTAAATCTGGGACCTAAAAAATAAAACACATTCCTATCCCACAATATCCATCGCATTTAGAAACAATTTGGTTGCTTTTTGAAAGATCATTTAATCATCGCATTTAATAATATACATTATGTTATTAAGGTTTTGGTTCATATCAAAAATTTACACATATAATAACTACGACCTAGATATACATACATTCATACATACATACGTAATATATATAGTACACTCAACAGCCAAAAACAAGCCGTTGAATGACCAAAAAAAAAAAAACAAAAAAAAAAACAAAATACTTTTTAACAAAAAAGAAAAATCAAATTTCGAAAATATATGATTTACGATTAGATACAGTGTGGAACGTGTTCAACAAGTGTTCACTGTTTGAGGGCCCGTGCCTGCACCTCCCCCTGCTGCCGGTGCTGTCCATTGCAGAGCTTTAGCTTGGCATCGAACTCCTCCTGGACGGTCTGGTAATAGGGCCCCAATTCATCCCGGACCGTGTCATACCAGCGAGCTAGCTTGTTGCGATTCTTAAACGTGCTGTAGCCAATGGACTCTGCAGGATTGCACAATTGTTAACAAATAATATGCTGAAAATATATTTAAGGGAGATACTATCTATATACACTTACTGGGCTGATCGATTTCACAGATAGCACTTAGGTCCGCAAAGGATATGTTATCGCCCAATATGAATTTACGTGAGTTGAGGAAGAGCTGTTCGAAGTCATTCAAAGTGTGCTCCAGTTGTTTGCCAGCGACATTAACCTGCATATAGAATATCGTATTTGTTCAGTTCGGACATCGGCCGTACTATATGATATATTCAAGTTTGGTCACTTACCGCATTATCTGAGGGTCGCGTTTTCTGCAGATACGGCACCAGCCACTTTTGCTGAAAGTAATCGGTGCATGCCACGCCCATGTTACTCTGTTGCCAAGCGAGGTACTCATCGATGCGACTCCGGCCGAGATGACGACGCGGATACCAATGCTCCGGCACGAGCTTCTCCCGTGCCAAATGCCGAAAGATGGCCGCACTTTCCGACAGCTGATAACCGTGATCGGTAATCGCGGGCAATTTACGGAATCTATTCACTTTGTCACGAAACTCGCCCGTCAAATGTTCACCTTAAAAATTGAAAAGGTTAAGCAAAATTTTGGAAAGAACCCCAATCAAAATATTAAAAACGAAAGACATAAACAAAAGTATTATCAATCTCTGACAAGTTGTGTCTGCTTAGATCAGGTGATATTCACATATATAATATATTTCGAAAAAAATTACTGATTTTTCTTAAAATATTTCTCCAGCAACCAAATTATTGTTTACCAAAAGTTAATCGCATATATACATACTATATCATCGGACAGACGAGCCCTCTTAAAAAGCCCCTAAGTGATATTTTTTTTAATCGTATTTTGATTTTGTACATCGCGTGTTCAATTGGCTAGGCAACCACAATTTGTAATATCAGATATAGAATATATATATACTTATAGAAATAAGTCCTATAACACCATATTGATAAGAGCTCGACGAGGTGCAATTATAGCTGAATACTATATGCTTAACAAACAAAAAAGATAATTAAAATATGGTAATCTAGGGAAAGTTTCTTTGTCTACAGATCGTTAGATCTCATATACTATATAGTACTATTCAAATCCAGAAATTGCAAACAAAAAAGATAATTAAAATAAGGTAATCTAGGGAAAGTTTCTTTGTCTACAGATCGTTAGATCTCATATACTATATGGTAAAATTCGAATCCAGAAATGTTTAGCTTTCGGAAATTCCAACTACTTTACTCAAAACTGAAGTGTGTTATTTGTAGGGCACACCATAAAATAAATGCCGTCATATCTTATCATATCTGAAAATGTCGACTAGTTTTCTATGCCAAAAGTCATTGACGAATGACAAAACTTAAATATATATGTATATATACATTAGTTTCCTATTGCTGATGAGTACATCTAAAAATAAGAAAATGAAAAAAATTGTATTTCTAGGGCCTCCTCCAATACGAGATCTAAAGGGTATTTATAGTATAAGTCTTGGGCCCTCGGGAAGCTCTACAAATTGTACGTACCCAAAACACAATCATAATTAAAGTAATTAATTTATTCTGTATACACAGTAAACACACTGAAGATTAGTATATATGATAAATAAGCCCATCCTAATGAAAATAGAAAAATGAGAAATTGCATGAAACCCTTAAAGAGAAAATTGCAGTATTGTGTATTCAACAAAAACAAACCTAGATTAGATAATGCTTGAATTTGTTGACGCCTCAGTGACCAATTTTTCAATTCTAGATTTTATAATTTTCCAATTTTTTTTTCTCATTACTGACGGCATAGTTATTGTTTGCTCAGATTTTGATAATGATGACCAACCACATATAGTATGTAGCATATAGTATATATTAGGGCTGACTATAGTTAGGGTTATTATACTAGAGTTGGACTATATATGGTGTGTTGAGTGGATTGTGTTGACATAGAAATTAAACCATTAATTTCTTGATAAGAATGCAATGCAATGCAATGACTGGCCATAAAATATTGAATTTATTTGCCAGTCTATACAGGTATTATTCAGTCAGGCAAAAATCATATATATGTACATACATACATTTATATAGATTCCATAGTAAGTTAGAAGCGAGAGACAAATCAACATCGAAAGTAAACAAAATCGTTAAAGCACAACATTGTGTCTTTAACCTAGCCAAGGTTGTTCGACAGACAATCAGTTTCTAAGCCATGTAATGTTTCTCCGGGCTCAATGGACTGGCTCGGGGCCAGCTGCTCGTCGACCAATTGCCACAACTGAACAAACCCCAAAACACTCACACCTCTACCTCTATTCAAAACACACTCACATTCATATTCGTATTCATATTCGTATTCGTATTCGTATTCGTATTCAGTTGCGTTCAGTTTACGCTCAATTCCGTTTCGTAGAGTTTAAAGTCCAAGTTGTAAAGTGTTGTAAAGCAAGATTTGTTGCATTCGATTTACTATATACATATAAATATATATATATATATGTATATATAGCATCAGCTAATAGCTATAACTTTGACTATAAGGAAGCCAATATCTGTGGACAGCTAATAACTTACAGCGATTTGCATACGACACAAAGCAGGTGCATAGCATATAGCTTTTGTCAGCATTCAGCTGCCATTTTTATGCAGTTTCCCCATTTCTATTTCTATTTCTAGAAGTATTTGTGTATTTTGGCCCATTTGACCTTGACCAAGAGCAAAGCTGTGACTTGACCATGTTTATCTAGTTTATTTATTGTTTTTTTTTTTTTAATATTTCGTATTTCTTCTTATCTTCTGCTTTCGGCTAAATGCTAACTAATACTCAACTTAATTAAATATTTATTATACCTCTTATCATATACGGAGGTATATACATACATATGTATCTGTATCTGTATCTTCTGCACCTCCTTCTACAGTTCTCTGAATAAATACACGAGTTTGGCAACTTGTGTCGAACAAACATTGCAACTGATCGCAAAGTGAATCGAGATAACAACAAAACAAAAGCACTTCTCAGATATACACTAATATTACCTATATATGTATGTATGTAGTATGTAGAATAGGATTGGATATCAATATCAGTGCAAGCCAATTATACTCTACGACTACTCCAATAAATAGTGTGAGTAATTAAAAAATTAATAGAATTGTGCTAAGAATGTCAGCGAAATACCAAAAGTAAAGATAACATTCAAATTAGCGATAATACATGATTGAAAAGCAACGTTATTATAGATAATACTTCCATTAACCGTAAAGCAGTAGGATCAATTTTGAAAATAATATACATTATATTATACTGGCAAAGACAGAAAATCAAAGTTTTTATATAGACAGCTAAAGGCATAGACAATACTGCCACGATCTATTTTGAAAATTATATACAATATACAGTTTTTATAGATACAGTAAAGATTGTATGCTGATCTGCCATATTGCCTTATAATAACATAAGCTATTAATTCCTCCCGATCTGATCACAGTTTTTACCGCTTACCTTATATAAAGGGGTAACTAGTTTACTTACTTTTTTTCGTTTTCAATAATTTTCTAATATCATCTATTTTTTATAACACTACTACTCTATGCATTACCCCGTCAGCTGTGGCTTGGTCAAGTTCAAAATCATGGTCTATCATTTAAATAATGGGTCGTGAAACTGTCTTCTTGCCCAACACGACATTCCCTATGTATTATCACCTATAACTGTATTTATATATGTATATGTATATGTATGTATGAACAAAGTCACACACACACACACACACATTCACACATTCACCTAATGCACTTTCCCCTTTGGAAACTTGATAAACGGAATTTTAAGCAAGTGGAAAATTTTTTTGAAAAACACTCGAAAATATTTCGACTATGTGTGTGAGTATGGATGTGTGTGTGTGTGTGTGCGTGGTATATTATTATTCGACCTTTGTGTCATTTACGAGCTAATGGGCACGTATGCTCCACTATACTTACCTTTGAGCATGGAAATGGGAATCGCTTCAAAGGGTATCTTGGATGCCTCCAAGAATATGTAAAGGGCGCGACTCGATTGATTCAAAAAATCAAAATAGAACTTCAACGGTTGCGTCATTTTGTTTTTGTTTTTTATTTATTAATTTTTTTTTAGCTGCTCCCGTTATCCTCTGTACGTTTTTTTTTTCAATTTTTTTCGGTTTGCAGTCGCACACAATTTGAATAATCAACAACAGTATATCAAATTGATTTCGAATTGCGCCACCAAATTTAACAAATAATACAAAAATTTAATTTCTGTGACTAGTTTTATTTGTTGTTGTTATTGTTTTTTTTGAGACAGGGCCTCCTGGCAACTGAATGGGCGGGCGACTGCTCTGACTGCTGTTTCAAGACTGAGCTCAAAGCAGCATCGAGTGCGACATTTTAAAAGCGACGCAGCGCCGCGTCGCTGCATAGGCAAAAGTCTGGTCTGCGTTTTTGTTGGTGTCTCTGTCTGTCGGCTGCGCTTGCGCCTCCAGCCGTCATCAATCGCACTTGAATTATGCGTACATTTAAGTTAGTGTGTGTGTGCGTGTGTGTGTATATATGCACACGCATATGTACGTGTGTCGTGCAGCGGCAACAGTGGGGGCTCTTTAACGAATGACGTACGCTGACTGGCGACGCCTCTGTCGATGCCACTGCCACTGCTTCTGCCGATGCCGATGCCGATGCCGACGCCAACGCTGCTGCTCTGCAACGCTCTGTGTTTGTGTAGAAGCAGCGAATGAAAAAGAAGAGAAGCCGGTCGTCGTTTGCCTGCTTTGCCTGATTTTTTTTTACGTTTTTGTTTTCGTACGATCGCTGATGTTATTGCTCTTGTTATTGTTGTTGTAGTAGTTGTTGTTGTTGTTGCCATAGCTGGTGCTTGTTTTTGCGGCGCATTTAATAGACGATATTGGTAGTGCACCCTACACCGATTTGGGTTTATGACCACAATATGCTAAGGCTGCAATTGGGTGTGGCTCGACGGCTTAAAACTCTGATTCATTACACATAATATTACACAATCAATAAATACTATAAGCAGAGTAACAATTATTTC
Organism: Drosophila quadrilineata; assembly: GCA_018150725.1. Classification (NCBI taxonomy): domain Eukaryota; kingdom Metazoa; phylum Arthropoda; class Insecta; order Diptera; family Drosophilidae; genus Drosophila; species Drosophila quadrilineata. Next base: position 13,035,380 of record JAECWN010000432.1, read on the forward strand.
GTTTCGTGACAATTATAATTTTAATTAATATTTGTCTAACTGCAGCTTTACAACAATATCGAATCTATTAATAAGTTGTATGCGCTTTTCTTAATTTGTTCCTCTGCCAGCGCATCGGTAGTTCGACATGCTTGGAGCAATTTTTGGGTTTGTTTGTTTTGCTTTCGATATTTTTATACACACTGTATACCCCGCTTACAGGAGAAGTAATCAAAAGAGCATACTCGGTTATTTTTTTTTTTTATAAAAGAGGGTATAAACTTATAAATTTATTTATATTTATTTTAATATAAAAAATACAATTATCTAATGTAACACATACGATATTCAATGTATTATGTATATGTACAGGGTATTCGCAGTGTCATCACATGCGTTTAGCTGCAGTTTGTTTTTATCTTCATTTTGCTTTAGCTGTCATTCTTGCGCTTGCTTTTTGTTACCCTCTCAACAGTAAAGCTGTTGTTGCTGTTATTGGTGTCGCTTTTGCGATCTTTGGCTATCCACGATTACACTTTGTACTTCGTACATATGTACAAACCGGTGCTGCTGGAATTGTTGTCATTGTTGTCGTTTCTGTTGCACCTCATTTTCTCTGCTTAGTTCTAAAATTTACACCTTATCTACTAGCGATTTGCAATCAACAATTCTTAAATATGTACCATCAAGCACATGCATACGTGTATGTATGTTTACATTTTATACTTGTTTTTTTTTTTTTGAATATCGACACGTTCTTATTTGGGCGCTAATAATATCCCCTTAGCACTCGTACCTTGCCAAGCCACAACGTTATCTTGTTTACCATAATGCAAACAAAAGGCAACTTAATACAACAATAACAACAATAACAACAAAGAGCAATATCGGTCAGTCTTCAGTAAGATTCAAATATTGTTGTAGTTACTAGCTGTTGCTGATAACCGATAAAAACAGACAGATATGTATATATGTATGCACGTATTAAATACGATTGTTTGCCGATGTATTCGATAAATATGACACATATGTACATATGTGCATACATACATGCAAACAGAGATGCCATATAAGCTGAATATAACCAGTTGCACAAGAGCAAGAGCTCAGCTCACGAAACTGATGATGACATTAGTCAGAGAAGGAAAACAATATAAAATATTTGTATTTAAATATGCATACATATGTACATACACACGTGCAGCTAAATAACTTTTGTACCTACATATGTACATACATATGTATGTATGTACATATCTATAGCTTGGGAAATGGCAGAAACTCGATCTATTCAGTTGGTGGTTATAGAGACATAACAATTAGCTCAGAATCATAACCACAAAGCGTGACAGATTCGTTAGATTATTAACATGCATGAAAAAAAATACATTAACATATGTACATATCTACACACATACATACATATGAATGTACATATGTAAGTTCATATAACATGTATTTAATGACCGTTATTTCAAACTTAAAGTAGTAGCCATCTAGCGGATGTTTTGTGTAACGAACACATAGATATGTAGAGCTGCCATCTAGTTTGTCATGCGCTAAGCCACCAATCGATAAATGTGGAGCACTCAATGAGCACTTCTGTATATTGACTTCTGTATGTTATTAAAAATGATGAAAGTTGTCTAATATTTTTGGAAATTCATATTGGAGTTCAGATTTTTAATTAATGCTAGCTATAATATGCTTCAAATTGACTCATGTACTTATCGATATATCGATACACACCACTATCCGAGCGCACACACTGAAATATGTGTATGTACATGGACGTAGCGTAAATGCCTAAACCTGTGTGAGTGAGTGTTATTGTGGATGAGAGAATCTTCTCTTCATTCATTCCGTCTTTGTTTTCCATTGAAAATTCGGCTCGCAAGTTCAAGAAATATATTTAAAATGTTGCCATCGCACAGTTGATAAAACGCCAATGCCAATGAAAACAAATTAATTGGTTGTACATTGATATTGGAATAGTTGAAGGAGCCACAAACAACAAGTCATCATCATCATCATCATCATCATCATCATCGCTCAACAAACGCTCCCCCCCAAAACGACACACATACGTACTTGTATGTGTCTGTGCATGTGCATGTGCATGCGAGCGTGTATGTATGTGTGTGTATAATGACCACCCAGCGTACTCATCGAAATGCCACCAGCAGCAACAGCAGCACCAGCAGCAACACAATGATGGGAGCGGTAGGTGGACTTGCCAGCGGTGGCGGTGGCGGTGATTCCGATTATGAGACGCTTATGCAGCGTCTTCATATTGGCAGCTATCAGCGTTCGCCCGGCGCCATTGAGCAGCACTTCATCCATGAGCCGGCCGCCCATGAGCCACCGCAGCGTCTGTCCAGCGAGGATTACAAGTTGTATGAGCGGGGCAACATTATTGCCGCATCCAAGTATGCAACAGCCACGCCCCGGCCCCACATGGATGCCATGCTGATGGGCAATGGCAGCAACATCAGCATCAGCTCCAATTCACCGCACATCTATGCGCCCACCGCACAAATATTGGGCCAACGGATTGTGCCCCAAAAGCATTCGCCCGTCTATGAGAATCTGGAGTTCTATGGACAATTCGACACGAACCAGAAGCGGGCACAGCCTCAGAGTCCGGCCAGTCGACAGAATGTCATGTTGAATGACTATCTGCTGATGCAGCCCATCGGAGGCGGACGATTTGCCCATACGCCAGTGCCAGAGGCACCCAAACACAATCACAGCCACAGCCACAATCATAATCACAACCACAATCACAGCAATCACAATGCCATCGATGAGATGTCAGCGGCGGCACCAATCTATGAGAATATCATACCCCATTCCGGGCAACGTGCCCAGCCGCAGGCATCGCCGGCAACGGCGACCATCTATCAGCATACTGAGATGGCCACACCCACTCCGATAATGCCCATGGGCATGGCAATGGCCGGGGGTAATCCAACGGAATTGAATGCCATGATGCTATCATCGCCGTTGCATCAACGGAGCAATAGCAGCAACAACTCGGGTGGCGCCAGCAGCTTAGGATCACCGACGCAACGCTATCGGAATCTATCGCTGCCCAGCCATCTGAGTCCAATGGCCTCACCCATACCGACTCCACTGGCCAAGTTGCAGCAGCATACGCCCATCAAACAGCAGCAACAGCAGCAGCAATCACCTCACCTGGGCATCAACGTATCCGTCAATCCCAACTATATTGAGGACATCAATAGTTCCGATTACGTCTGCATGACGGCGAATCTGCATCGCAACAGCAATCCCAATCCGAATCCCAATCCTATAACCAGCAACAATAGTGCTGCTAAAAGCCGTAGCCCCAACAACGTGCGATTGGCGGAAGCATCGAGTCCACAGCCTTTGACACAGGCAACAGCAGCAGCTACGCCACAGACCCACTCTGTGCCACCCACATCATCACAGACAGCCATGTCCATCAATTCGACGGCGGCGCAGACGCAACTCCTACAGCTGCGTGCCACACCCATTGCGGCAACAACATCAATAGTGGCACCAACCACCGCAACTCCATCAGCAGCAGCGGCAATAGCAGCGCCGGCAACCGCGCCACTTGCGGTGGCAACGTCGCCAACGCCCTCCCAAAGCAGCACAGGTAAGCATTCCAGCTGAAGAACTACAGTAGAGCTACACTAAATGAGACCTGCAATTGATTGCGTGCCAAGCAAAAAATATCGATACGTTGTGTATCTACTACTAATACCTCTATTTCTCTTTGTCCTACTCTTCTTTTTAACATGCTTACTTAGCCGCCCTGCGGCCCAAACGAGGTAGGAAACTCCATTCCATGCTTGTAACCCTTAGCTACATCTATTATGTAATCCTCCATCCTATTTTTCTATTTACCACTAATGGGTTGCCTTCATTTCCAGGTTTGACCAAGAATCTGTTGCCCTACAGCGTAACACCGCCGCGTCCGGCAGGTCCGACCGAGGCTCAACGTAAAATCGAGGAACTCACAAGGCAACTAGAAGAGGAAATCGAACAGAGCGAGGAACATGGCGAATACTTTGGTAAGACATATTTGTAATCCACTATAATACATATAAATTTGAAGTTTTGGAAATGGTTTTTATATCTGTTTAAATCTGCACCAAAATTGTTTGTGAAATTCGCCATTTATAATTATTCGGCTTTTACGACCCATTTTTCATAGCAACCCCTTCACAAAATAATCAAAAATCGAAAATTTGTTTACCTCAATTTTTTGACCGTGATCGATTCCAGGACTCATAACTATCATTTTGCTTTTTATTTAAGGTGTTTTTGATGAGTATGTCCAGAGTTATGGCCAAAAATGTGTTAAAAAGTGTCCCAAAATGCCAAATTTCGCATAAGAGACCTCTTCATAACTTTGAATTGCCATAACTCGGCCAAAAATCATCCGATTTTGATGAAATTAGGTGTTTTGTAAATGGTTTTTATATCAGCTTAAATCTGCATCAAAACTTTTGCAAAATTCACCTTTTTTAATTTTTCCACTTTTTTGACCCATTTTTCATACTAATCCCTTGACAAAATCATCAAAAATCGAAAAATTTTATAACCCAAATTTTTTGACTCCGATCGATTCTAGGGCTTATAACTAGTATTTTGCTTTTTATTTGAGGTGTTTCTGATGAAGATTTCAAGAGTTATGGCCAAAAATGTGTTAAAAAGTGTCCCAAAATGGCAAATTTCGCATAAGGGACTTCTTCATAACTTTGAATTGCCATAACTCGGCCAAAAATCAACCGATTTTGATGAAATTTGAAGTTTTGGAAAAGGTTTTTATATCAGCTTAAATCTACATCAAAACTTTTGCGAAATTCACCTTTTTTAATTTTTCCACTTTTTTAACCCATTTTTCATACTAATCCCTTGACAAAATCATCAAAAATCGAAAAATTTTATAACCCGAATTTTTTGACTCCGATCGATTCTAGGGCTTATAACTAGTATTTTGCTTTTTATTTAAGGTGTTTTTGATGAGTATGTCCAGAGTTATGGCCAAAAATGTGTTAAAAAGTGTCCCAAAATGGCAAATTTCGCATAAGGGACCTCTTCATAACTTTGAATTGCCATAACTCGGCCAAAAATCATCCGATTTTGATGAAATTAGATGTTTTGGAAATGGTTTTTATATCAGCTTAAATCTGCATCAAAACTTTTGCAAAATTCATCTTTTTAAATTTTTCCACTTTTTTAACCCATTTTTCATACTAATCCCTTGACAAAGTCATCAAAAATCGAAAAATTTTATAACCCAAATTTTTTGACTCCGATCGATTCTAGGGCTTATAACTAGTATTTTTCTTTTTATTTGAGGTGTTTCTGATGAGGATTTCAAGAGTTATGACCAAAAATGTGTTAAAAAGTGTCCCAAAATGGCAAATTTCGCATAAGGGACTTCTTCATAGCTTTGAATTGCCATAACTCGGCCAAAAATCATCCGATTTTGATGAAATTAGATGTTTTGGAAAAGGTTTTTATATCAGCTTAAATCTGCATCAAAACTTTTGCGAAATTCACCATTTTTAATTTTTCGACTTTTTTGACCGAATTTTCATACTAACCCCTTGACAAAACCATGAAAAATCGAAATGTTTTTTAACCCCAATTTTTTGACTCCGGTTGATTCCAGGGATCATAACTATCATTTTGCTCTTTAATTGAGGTCTTTTTGATGAGTATTTCCACAGATATGGCCAAAAATGTGTTAAAAAGTGTCCCAAAATGGCAAATTTCGCATAAGGGACCTCTTCATAACTTTGAATTGCCATAACTCGGCCAAAAATCATCCGATTTTGATGAAATTAGGTGTTTTGGAAATGGTTTTTATATCAGCTTAAATCTGCATCAAAACTTTTGCAAAATTCACCTTTTTAAATTTTTCCACTTTTTTAACCCATTTTTCATACTAATCCCTTGACAAAATCATCAAAAATCGAAAAATTTTATAACCCAAATTTTTTGACTCCGATCGATTCTAGGGCTTATAACTAGTATTTTGCTTTTTATTTAAGGTGTTTTTGATGAGTATGTCCAGAGTTATGGCCAAAAATGTGTTAAAAAGTGTCCCAAAATGCCAAATTTCGCATAAGAGACCTCTTCATAACTTTGAATTGCCATAACTCGGCCAAAAATCATCCGATTTTGATGAAATTAGGTGTTTTGGAAATGGTTTTTATATCAGCTTAAATCTGCATCAAAACTTTTGCAAAATTCACCTTTTTAAATTTTTCCACTTTTTTAACCCATTTTTCATACTAATCCCTTGACAAAATCATCAAAAATCGAAAAATTTTATAACCCAAATTTTTTGACTCCGATCGATTCTAGGGCTTATAACTAGTATTTTTCTTTTTATTTGAGGTGTTTCTGATGAGGATTTCAAGAGTTATGGCCAAAAATGTGTTAAAAAGTGTCCCAAAATGGCAAATTTCGCATAAGGGACTTCTTCATAACTTTGAATTGCCATAACTCGGCCAAAAATCAACCGATTTTGATGAAATTTGAAGTTTTGGAAAAGGTTTTTATATCAGCTTAAATCTGCATCAAAACTTTTGCGAAATTCACCTTTTTTAATTTTTCCACATTTTTAACCCATTTTTCATACTAATCCCTTGACAAAATCATCAAAAATCGAAAAATTTTATAACCCGAATTTTTTGACTCCGATCGATTCTAGGGCTTATAACTAGTATTTTGCTTTTTATTTGAGATGTTTCTGATGAGGATTTCAAGAGTTATGGCCAAAAATGTGTTAAAAAGTGTCCCAAAATGGCAAATTTCGCATAAGGGACTTCTTCATAACTTTGAATTGCCATAACTCGGCCAAAAATCATCCGATTTTGATGAAATTAGATGTTTTGGAAAAGGTTTTTATATCAGCTTAAATCTGCATCAAAACTTTTGCGAAATTCACCTTTTTTAATTTTTCCACTTTTTTAACCCATTTTTCATACTAATCCCTTGACAAAATCATCAAAAATCGAAAAATTTTATAACCCAAATTTTTTGACTCCGATCGATTCTAGGGCTTATAACTAGTATTTTGCTTTTTATTTGAGACGTTTCTGATGAGGATTTCAAGAGTTATGACCAAAAATGTGTTAAAAAGTGTCCCAAAATGGCAAATTTCGCATAAGGGACCTCTTCATTACTTTGAATTGCCATAACTCGGCCAAAAATTACCCGATTTTGATGAAATTTGAAGTTTTGGAAATGATTTTTATATCAGATCAAATCTACATCAAAATTTATGTGAAATTCACCATTTTTAATTTTTCGACTTTTTTGACCGAATTTTCATACTAACCCCTTGACAAAACCATGAAAAATCGAAATGTTTTTTAACCCCAATTTTTTGACTCCGGTTGATTCCAGGGATCATAACTATCATTTTGCTCTTTAATTGAGGTCTTTTTGATGAGTATTTCCACAGATATGGCCAAAAATGTGTTAGAAAGTATCTCAAAATGGCATATTTCGTACCATGAACCTCTTCATAGATTGGAATTTACATAACTCTTCCAAAAATCATCCGATTTTGATGAAATTTGAAGTTTTGGAAAAGGTTTTTATATCTGTTTAAATCTGCATCAAATTGTGAAATTCGCCATTTATAATTTTTCGACTTTTACGACCCATTTTTCATACAAAATCATCAATAATCAAAAAAATTGTTGTCTCCAATTCTTTGACTGTGATCGATCCTACTTTTTATTTGAGGTGATTCTGATAAGTATTTCCTGAGAAATGTGGTTAAAATGGACACATATCGCCATTTTCAAATTAACGGACTTTTCTTTAAATTTGAAGTGCCATAACTCAGCCAAAAATCATCCGATTTTGATCAAATTTGAATATTTCGAAATGGTTTTGAAATCAGTTTAATTCTGCATTTAATTTTTTTTTTCCAAAATCTCAGTTTTTAATTTTTCTAATTTTTTGAGTGATTTTGCACAAAATCATCAAAAATCGATCAATTTTTGCCCCCAATTTTTTGACTGTGATCGATTCTAGGACTCAGAACTAGCATTCTGCCTTTCATTTGAGGCGATTCTCAGTATTATTTGAATTTATCAATATATAATGGTTTTGGTATGTTTGTTCAACAGGTATTTGCCACACGTGTGGAGAAAAGGTAAAGGGTGCTGGCCAGGCCTGTCAGGCTATGGGCAATCTATACCATACGAATTGCTTCATCTGCTGCTCGTGTGGTCGTGCCTTGAGGGGAAAGGCCTTTTATAATGTGCACGGACGTGTCTACTGTGAGGAGGACTATATGGTAAGTGACGGTGAAACATATACAAAGAATGTATCTTAACCTCGCGGTCTATTTGCAGTATTCAGGATTCCAGCAAACGGCAGAGAAATGCGCCATTTGTGGGCATCTCATCATGGAAATGGTAAGTCACCACATGCTATCTCTTTCATATAGTTTTATATAGATGTCTCTGTTTCGTTCTCCTTGCAGATATTGCAGGCAATGGGAAAATCGTATCATCCAGGCTGCTTCCGCTGCTGCATCTGCAATGAATGCCTCGATGGTGTGCCCTTCACCGTGGACGTGGATCACAAGATCTACTGTGTGAACGATTATCATCGCATGTTCGCACCCAAATGCGCCAGCTGTGGTAAAGGTATGATATATCCTTAACTTACAATCGAAGGAAATGCAATATTTTTTGTTTTGTTTCAAAAGGTATTACGCCAGTGGAGGGCACCGATGAGACGGTGCGTGTGGTGTCGATGGATAAGGATTTCCATGTGGATTGCTATATATGCGAAGAGTGTGGCATGCAGTTAACCGATGAGCCGGATAAACGTTGCTATCCACTGGATGGTCGTCTGCTCTGTCGCGGCTGTCACTTGCAACGTTTGGCGCTGCAATCCTCACCTCATGCACGCCACCAGGAGCCCGTATGCGCCTCCTATCAGTATATGGGCTGACTGAACCCAAAACTCGAAATGAACGCACAAGGCGAATAATAATAATAATAATAATACTATGCAAATATGACTATGCTTATACATATACATACATAAATATACATACATATACATACATACGCATATGGGCAAATCTCCAATAACGTTCTATTTATCAGATTTGCAATTTCATTAAAAGACAAAAGACTTCGTTCCACATCAATGAATAAAGACTGCAGAGATGCCCAAACAGCAAGTTAAGCACCAATAGAAAGCAGCACACCGTTCTGTTTTACACTGAACGAAAAATATACCAGCACTTGAGTGAACTTTTCTAGTGTTCTAACAAAATTCTGCCTGTCGAGACACAAGTACTTCTCTATTTTGCACAGTGATTGCGTTTCTTCAAAGCAACAGGCAGCGAATTGAGACAATGAAGGAATCGCGAAAATTTGTTTTTGCAATGTGTGCCTCACTTCACTATACTGAGTGCAGTGAGTACATGCATACATACATATACATATGTATACAGTCAATTACAAAAACAAATGTGCGGCCATGGTTATCGGCATACATATGTATGTATGTAACAGGTTGGCTAATAAGTATCTGCTCTAAATGAATTGGCTTTGTTTTTGTCTTCAAGATCATTGCAGGTAATGAACGAGTTGCAACTGTATTGGAGATGTGCCCATATATTCGATAATATACATACATACATGCATATATGCAATTCTCCAGTAATCGATAATCATGTTTAATCATAAATACAAATAATAGATAAACAAACACATTATACAATTATAATTATTTATTAGTATTTATTGTTGTTTTAGTTTTAGTTGGTGCTGCTGTCTCCATATTACTGCATTTGTATCTCCATTTGAAGGATTCGAGTGTTGATATTGGAGGGCATGCGATAGGGCAGTGCGGCCGCCATATTAGTCAGGGCTTTGGCACGTTGTCGCATATATAGGAGGAGTTTCTCCTTGGAGTCGAACTGTTCGCCATTGGCATCAAGAATGGGATTGCTCGAAATGTCTTCGCTGTTCAGAATCTCCTGATAGGACTTGTAGGTGAGATCCATGGCAGCCAGTAGGACATCGGGCATCACCTTGATAAGATTGGTGCCGGTACGTTTGAGATTACTGATACAGTAATCCACCTTCTCGCAGTCGACGGGCGTGATATGATTGTCGATGAGCACTTTCATTGCCAGCTGCGATTTGCCGGCATAATAATAATTGAAGAACTTTAACAGTTCCAATTGCATCATGTATGTGGACAGCAGCGATGCATCCAATGAGTTGCTCAATGCCACATTCATGCGATCCGTTAAGGCGACCAGCCTCGACCGCAGGCTGCCAGGCTGCGCCGGCTGATGCACCACCTGCGACAGCAGGGTGCTCAGCAAATTCAGTGCCTTGCTCAGCTGGAAAGCTATTAAATACAGTTTGATGGCTCCCTCGAAATCCAATAGCCTGGCAAGCTCATCTCCGGCCAAGCCCGCCACTGCATACTTATCGTTCTGAGTGCTGGGCAACGATGACAGCAGCCCGCTAAACAGAGAGAGAGACAGGAAGAGAGAGAGAGAGAGATTAGATTGATATTAAATTGGGAATTATGTGTCCATTACCCGATGTAGTTAGATGGTGTATTGGGATCGACGGAGCCAAAGATGAGCGTTAGGAACTCATCGTCATGGTTCTCCACGACCAAGTCACAAATACAGGCCTGCAAAAGGTTGCGTCCATCGGTGGTCTTGAAGCCGCTCAAGAAGTAGTAATACTGCAACGCTTCCTTGGTGTCGGTGACATCAAAACTTTTGGTGTACATGACAACGAGGCGTGTCAGATTGAGGCGGCGCATTGGTGCCGGATCATCTGGTTCGGTGCTAAGTACCGGGTCCATCACACTCTTGGGTGTGCACAGCATGCCGATCTCATTCAGTGCGATGGCCATGTGCACGCCATGCACACGATTCTCTTCGGTGCGGCATAGGAATTCGATGGCAGCCTCAAACTGTCCGGTGAGCACCAGTACCTGGAAGTAGAGCGGGTATCGCTCCCGAGCATTGAAATAGCTCTCGCCATATTGCTCGGTTAACATGGCCTGGAGTCCACCGAAACCCATGCGTTCGATCTGATAGTCGGAGTGATTGCCACTGGATAAAATGGACAATTGCATCCATAGGAAATCCTCGATGGTACGCACTACCTCGTGGTGTGGCTCTTGAGGATCGCATGCCAACACTACGGCATAAACCTGAGGAACGACAGAGAAGAGTATCAGCCAAGTGGGGAATGGAGCGATCATTAGATATGTATAGATGTGCTTACAGCCTTCTTGTAGGGATCCGAGCAGATGCGCAACTTCTTGGTGTACTCGAGCTTCAGCTGACCCTCCAGCTTGGCATTGGCATGGGCATGGTCATCGGGTGGCGGTTGTGACAGTGGTGATCCCTGCTGCTTGACCAGTTGATGCCTCTTCTGGAGTAGTTGCAGCAAATCTGGCGATACACCGCCCTCCTTAAGGTACTGTATGGCACTGTCAAGATCACCGCTGCGCAAACTATAATAGACAAGGGGCCACAGAGGGAGACCCTTATTGATGTCCAAGAGGCCAATCCTCATATTCTCATGCTGGAACATGATGCCCACAAACGAGCTGACCATGTTGTAGACATTGGGTATGCCGCCACGCATGATCACGACACGGTGCTTATTGATGACAGTCTTCATATATTCCTTGTAGGTGCTTTGCATAAAGGACATCGCATGGTTCACCAGTTGTTTGCCATTTTGACGCAACTTAATGGGATCCGTGTTATTCACGGCCGTTATATTTGACATATAGGACAACACGTTCCACATTTTGTGCACATTCACCTCCTTGAAGTCCTTGGACAACTCAGTCAACCGTGTGAGCAGATTGATACGATTGGGACCACTCCGCGACTGATTATATGCGGTAATCTCAAGGGCATAGCTCCTCTCAATGCTATTGAGGCGGGAGATTTGCTCGCCGACTTCTGCATTCACGGTTGTTGTCTTTTGGAGATGCACTTCAGGGAAATCATTCTGATGTGGGCCAACCAGCGCATTCAGCAGCTGCTGCTTATCGTCGCCCCATTCGGCGAGGACGCAGCGCATCTTATCCTTCTCCACCGATTGGAATATCTGTGCATTATACATATTAACATATGCTGCATATGTACATATTAGGGGCACAAATCGCTTACGTTTCTATTGCTCTCCTCGATCAGTGCGATTATGGAATTCTCCCGCTCATTCTTCAGGAATCCCTCGACATCCGTGTCGCTGACAGCATTGATCGGCTCAAAGCTTTGGCGCGTGGTCAACGATTCGAGCTTCTGTGCTAGCTTGGGCAGATCCACGCCTTTTGATCCCAGCAATATGTGCCTTTCATAGATTACGATTACATGGATATTTGCTGATATACATATGCACATATTGGCAACTTACGCTTCCAAATCATTTGTTCCGCCCTGAGTTACGCGGGAATGCAATTCTTGTGTGGCCTGCATCACTTGGGGGAATGTGCGATCCACCCGTGGTAATTCGGTGTCCATTTTCGTCTCATTGACGAGGCGCTGGGCCTGCTGCAGCAGTTCGTTAAGATTCATTTTGAATTACTGCTCTATGTAAAATATGCAAACAATTTAACTATGTGTATGTTGACGGCACACGCCGGCATCGAGCAATGTTGAAATAGACTCGATACGTCGATTATTGTTGCATCTGTCAGACGTTTCTGGCAGTGTGACCATACGGTCTGGTATTAAATACAATCGATTGCAAAGCAGCGCACGATATATCGATAGATTTAAAACGATGTCAACGTCCCGTATGATGGAACCACTATTTCACACTGTATAACTATAGCAAAGAGGCAACACACCGCAATCACTTGCAGCGGGAGGCAAACGTTAACGTTAATACACAATTTTAGTCAAAGATTCACACATACATATGTGCATATACTGCTCTTGTTGTATATTGGCGTGCTAAAGTACAGTGAATTTAAAGTTTTTTTCTGTGTTCTGTGTTCGTGTGTGAATATCAGCAATATAAATTAGCACAAACTAAGAAAGAGCTAAAGAAAAACACGTACGCACGTCACGCGGACAACCGATAACGCAAAACAACAAAAAGAAACCGAGTAACGATTCGGCCTGAACTTCAAGAGATTGAGTTGTGAAGACACCAAGAAGAGAGCTTAGAGCTTTTGTAAACGCAATATATATACATATATAAAAAAAAAGATAAAATAAAATCATATACAACATGTCAGCCGCCGATGTTGAAACACAGCCACAGCAGGAGTCTACGAATGGTACCAGCAAATTTGATGTGCCTGAGATCGAATTGATCATCAAGGTAAGAGTACTACTACTACTATTACTATTATTATTACTATTACTGACGAAACATGAATAAGTATCTACATACATAAGTATGTATACATATACATATGTATGTACATGCAATAGAATGAGTTAGATTTGCTGTTCGCTTACAACTACCTACACATGCATACATGCATACATATGCACAAATGCAAATATAATACAAACACAACAGACACTTTCTTCTTGCTATCTTCTCACCTTTTGCTAGCGTCCAGTTCTGTGTCACATGAAATATAAAACGTATTCATTATGTTCATTTTTCGCTTTATTTATATACATACAGACATACATATGTATGTACGTATTTATTCATCATCATTGTCTGCCGCAGCCGCCCCCCTTTTGTATTGGCTCAACACACACACACACACTCGCAGTCGGCAGAGTATCTTCTGCTTATTCTTGCAATTGTTGTTGTTGTTTCTAAGTTTAAGCATCGCAAAAACTGGTTTTGCTCTCTTTCTACAACTATCCCTCTCTTGAAATTCTTGGCCAGCTAAGCAGCACACACAAACACTCTCACACATGCATGCATATGTATATATAAGAGAAGCACAACATTCGTTGAATTCGCATTTGTATTTGGTAGCCCTACTAATATAGCGGCAATTGCATTTTAGTTCAGTAAGTTAGTAACTTCTTATCTGTCATAAAGTTTAATCGCATTTCAAATGCGCCAATTGCCTGACAACGCACACGTTTCCATCACACAATCATTTCGAAATGTGGTATATCTTGGCGCCTACGTCATGCGGCGACAACATGTACACACATCAAGTCGAAATATACTTCAACTTGTGGAACTGTTTTATTTGCCGGAGTAATTGTCTTTGCACAGAGTCATTGTTATGTTGACTTTATTATTAGTAGGGTCTTGTGCGCCACTCCTCTAACACCCACGCCACTTCCACTCCATTTCGCTGCGCTCTGTACTGGAATATTCATATGTATGTGTGTGTGTGGGTGTGTGTGTGTGTGAAGTTGCCGCACCCTACCATAAATGGGAACTAGTATGACTAATGCAAGCTCAACTGAACCCCAACTGCATTCATCGTTTACTAATACCATCGCAAATGCTGCTCTTCCTACTCCTACTCCTACTACCACTACTCAATTGGGCTTTGGCTTTTCCTGTCGGATGAGCTTTTAAGAGAAAGTGAAACATGGCTGCCGCAAGCGCGCACCTGTTGAACCTAATGCACTCTCAGTAAAGCAGAAGCGTATTTGACATAATGTACACACGCACACATATGTACATATATTTACTGCTGGTATTTAGTTGGTATTTACTATCAAAAGGAATACAACAATACACATGCATGTACAAATAAAGCGTTTAAGCGAAAAGTGAAAGTTCAATTTGGTTTGCGCCCAAATACATTGCGCCCGCTTGTTGTTATGTTGTGTTGTGTTGCATAGATGAAGAAAGCAGCAGCTGTAGTTGTAGCAACAACATTCACTCTTCCCAAGCTGGCATTGACGGTGCTTGTCGTGTCTGCAACGCGGCGCGTGCAAACAAAAACAAATGTGTTGTGGCTCGCTATGTATGAGGTCCAACAAACCAACAAAACACATTCATTGAACGTTAAACAGGTTTTTCTCGTGTGCAGTTTTCCGCCTCCTTGGCTAAAGCCAAAGGCCTATGCATACACCCACACAAACACACACACACACACGCCCAGAGAAATAGAGAGAGCAAACAACTCGAAAGCAAAACAATTGCTCTCATTGTTATTGCGAGATTTGGCGCTTTCATGCAGATGAACTTTTCAATCGATGAACACTTGAACTGCCATCGAAAATGTATCGATAACAAATGTTTCTGAAGCTGACGCTTTGAAGTGTGAATTGTCGTGTGGACACACTTTATTCTTCAAATTAAAAACAACAGCGAAGAGTAGATAACGATTAATGTTCATCACGATACGCTGCTCTCACGTTCATTTCTAGAGTGCGCTGCAGCATAACATTTAGGCCTAGCACGCAAGAGAGGCTTGTCATGCTATGTATGTTGTTGTACTGTTATTGTTTCTTCTTCCTCTTCTTCTTCTTCTTGTTGTAGCGGGTGGCGTGTGTGAATTGAATTGAATGCATTTTCATTGACAAATCCACCAAATTGTTTCGAATTTTGTTGAATGTTTGCTTTTTATTATTTATTTAGTTTAAAGCTCTCGTCATATTGTATTTGTTGTTTCTCGTAGAGCTGCGTTCCGCAATTGAAGACGATTTATTTTATAGAAATTACCTAATAACCGGTACACAACTTTAACTTATCAGTCTCTCTGTATCTGTATCTGTATCCGTGGTTTACTAAAATAGCAATTAAGTCACAAAAGTTCTCTGAGGTAATGAAATTGACAGGCGAGCGCGTCGTCTCCGCATGCCATAAATAATAAGACACGAAGGTGAATACGAAAATGCGAGTAACAACAAGCAACCCATTAGCCATTTTCCAATTTAGGCCAAGATACGAGCCACTGGAGCATTCTTCAAGCTCACGTTCCTCTCCCTCCTCCTCCTTCACACTCCAACACTCAATGTTGATTATATTTTATTATTATTATTTTTTTTTGGCTATTACTTCATCATGTTGTTGTCGTGGAGTGAAACCGTTGCTATTGGCGTACTTCGCTTCCGCTGCCCCCTGATAAGATATGTTCATACATACATACATATGTACATATGTATGTGTGGATGTGTTGAAATATGCGGCGTGTTTTGGCTTGGGGTTGGGGTTGAAGTCAGAGGAACGACAAGAAATCGCTCAAGGTTGACAGCTCTTTGCACGCCCTCAACATACATATGTATGTTGATTTGTTTGTATATACATACACACATGTACATATGTACAGACGTACGTATGCAAGTGGAAATACATGTAGTCATCATAATGCTGCTGCCGAAAAATAGTGCTCAGTGCAGCTGTCAGCGAGAGCGAACCGGTTCCAAAAATAACGTACTCTCTAAGAGAAACACAGGCTCACTCACCGCACACACATGCCTGCAAAATATATATGTATGTACAAATGCGAATACACGTGTACGTATGTATGTACATACATATGTATGTATCTGTGTATTAGTATTTATGAGCATCACATCATGCCGTACAAAATTCATTCTCATTTCTGCCAGTTACAATTTGTATTTTATTTATTTTATTTCTCTTTATCTTATCGCAATATTATTTCTGTTTAATTAAGTTGCCCCTTTCGTTCATATGTATGTATGTATGTATTTGTATCAAGAGCAACACATCAAAAGAAATTAACATTCTGAGATGTTTTTTTTTTTTTTCCTGTTTTGCTTAGTAGCCATAGACGCACGCATAGGAGGGAGAGAGAGAGAGTCGATAAATCGTACCATAGATTTGTCTCACTTCATGAAATGACGCCGAGTTGTTGCCATTTAATTTCATATTCTTCGCTAGCAGCGCAGCCGCCAATTTGTTTTGCAAGCCAAGATGAATTTAAAATTAACGCTTTTTTTTAGAAAAATAAAATCCGAGCCAGCATGTTTTTGTTGCTGCTTATGATCGATCTTAACATTTGAAATATGCATGAGTTGTGGTATGCCACTTGACATTTGCCGCTTGCCGCATTTTGTTGGTTTTTGCTTTGCTCGTCATTTCTATTTTCAATATTCGATTGGCAATCATCGGCAGATGAATGAATACAAAGCCGAAGCTGCATTCGAATCGATTTGCCTCCCTGACAACAGAACGAAGAGTAGCAAAAGTTACAAACAGATAGTGAAGAGAGCGCTGGAAGAGAGGAGGCCGCCATCTTGACCTTTGCCGTTGCACATGGCTGGCCGTGTTGTACAATAATAATAATAATAATAATAATAATATTTTGCAATTCATATTGCAAACGTAATTACTTTTCATTTTGCCACACATTCGCTTATGTATCTACACCTGTACATACAAACAATCTTAGATACATTTGAGAAATTCATTTCATTTCACTTCATTGTAGAACAAGTTTTTTCCAGATAGAAATGTTTATTGGTGAAATTTTATCTGAAAACAAAAAAGAAAACAACAAATGTATTACTTGCAATTCTGTATAAAAACTCAATTGAACTACACTTCAAATTAGATACTGCAACTGCGAAAAATAGCAATCAGGTCACATTTGATAAGTCTGTATGAGTGTGTGTGTGTTGGGGGGGGGGGAATCGGCAT
Organism: Drosophila quadrilineata; assembly: GCA_018150725.1. Taxonomy (NCBI): domain Eukaryota; kingdom Metazoa; phylum Arthropoda; class Insecta; order Diptera; family Drosophilidae; genus Drosophila; species Drosophila quadrilineata. The sequence goes on from JAECWN010000432.1 coordinate 13,052,947, forward strand.
TGACAGTTAATGCGACGAGGCACATGTACAGCAAAAGCACTATTTCTACCGCAATAAAAAATAAACCGTTAAAGCTCAAGCGTTAAATGCTTCGTGTGACGACGACGCACCCGTGACGACGATCCCTTCTTCCCATTCCAATTGCGCTGCCGATGCGTGGCAGCTTAATGAGTGGGCGGCGTGGGCGTGTTCTCTTTTGTTTTTATATTTATTTTGTTCTCTTTCAAATACACATATTTACATATGTATGTATGTACATACAGTCTATTAACATTAATACTAATTCATACATGCGCACATGTATGTATGTATGAATATTAATTAGTTCTTATTAGAAAATTAAACTCAATTGCCAGTGTAATTGAGGCGTAAATGTGAAAATATCTGATTGGGGATGCGTTTAACGTTTCGTGTTAGCAGCATGTAATCGAATAATCGCCGTGGTAGATGAAGCGATTAGTCATTATCGATAGGCCGCTTCGACTATTTATAGGTAATAAATTTATTACAAGATTTCTATTTTAGGCAACAGCTGCTAACCTTGTAAGCAATGTGCACACATACATTTACATACATACATACATACATATGTATATGTACATAAGCATGTGGTGCTTTAAATGGAGTTGTGTAAAAGTAAACACAATACACGGTTGCAGGCTTTTATCTAACACCACCATGAACACACACACACACAAACATTGAGATACACGCATACATTGACTTTATTGCCGGCTGTCGGTAAATCAACAAGTCAATTTCCAACAATAGCAAAGATGATGACATCACGCTTCATATACTTGTGTACAAATGTATGCATGTGTGTATGTATGTGTGTGTGTTTAGCTTGTTACGCAGGCGTGGCATTGACAGGTAGAAGAAGAAGCAGAGTGCGATGCCAGGAACTCTCTTCAGTGCCTTCCTGTCTGTCTGTTCGTCTGATGTAGTCGATAGGTTTTCGATAACAACAAGCGTCAACAGCACAACACATCACGCGATAGACGCTTGTCGCCTGCTAAATGTGAATAACGATAATGATGATGATGATGATGATGGCGATGGTGATGATGTCACATGATAAACATTACAGTAGACACTCTAAAATGGCGAACGATAATAATTTGCATGCATTTTGATGGACATTTAAATATAAATAGGGGCTTGTTTTCATTTTTTTTTTTTATTTTATTTTACTTATAAAGAGCGTACACTGTGGTGTTTTCCCCTAATTTGTTCAAAAATTAATTTGATTTATTTACTTTGGCATGGCACGCGATCGCCCATTAGCGGCACTTTAATACATACATACATAGATTAAATATACATACATATTTAATGAATTGACCGCATTCTATATGTGAATGTTATTAATAAACACGACAGACTAAAGAGTATTTTAATGAATGTATTTAAATTTATGTAATGATTACAATCGCAGGCCTCGACCATCGATGGACGTCGCAAGGGCGCGTGCCTGTTCTGTCAGGAATACTTTATGGATCTGTATCTGTTGGCCGAACTGAAGACGATTAGTTTGAAGGTGACCACAGTGGATATGCAGAAGCCGCCACCAGATTTTCGAACCAATTTTGAGGCGACACATCCACCAATTCTGATCGAAAGCGGCCTGGCCATATTGGAGAACGAGAAGATCGAGCGGCATATCATGAAGAACATACCCGGCGGTTACAATCTCTTCGTGCAGGACAAGGATGTGGCCACGCTCATCGAGAATCTGTATGTGAAGTTGAAGCTGATGCTGGTGAAGAAGGACGAGGCCAAGAACAATGCACTGCTGTCGCATCTGAAGAAGATCAACGATCATCTCAATAGCCGCAATACACGATTCCTAACTGGGGACACCATGTGCTGCTTCGACTGTGAACTGATGCCTCGTCTCCAGCATATACGCGTCGCTGGCAAATACTTTGTTGACTTCGAAATACCGGTAAGGAGAGACCCAAACAATTCTTCAATTCTTAAATAATTTATAATAATATAATCCATTTCATTGTGTCAGACCCATTTGACGGCGTTGTGGCGTTACATGTATCATATGTATCAGTTGGATGCCTTCACACAATCATGCCCGGCCGATCAGGATATTATCAATCACTATAAGCTGCAACAGGTATGAGAATAGAATTCGAATGTATTTCAAACAGAAATGATGTTGAGAGATCTTTTTCTAAATTATTCTAGAGTCTCAAAATGAAGAAGCACGAGGAGCTGGAGACGCCCACGTTTACCACATCCATTCCAATTGATATTTCGGAGTAAAGTTCAGTTTGATAGCCATGCACAGTTATTATATTATTATTATATTATTATTATACATTTTTTTTTGTGTGACAACTCTATGAACTCCAAGAAACACTATCAGCTACCACGTAAAATGACAACACTTACAACTATGTATACAAATCATGAATAGTATATGTACATATGTGTATGTATGTGAAATATACATACATATATTTATACTCAAGTCTATATGTATGTATGTAGGTACGCGAAACGATTATAATTACTTTTTTATGTAAGCAGCCACCGTTGCCTTTTATTATTATTATTATTATTTCGGCTTCTATTTACTATTTTCTGACGAAATTGAGACAGATTAACGTAATAATATGCCTAAATGTATTTGACATACATAACATTACATTACATTTTATACATACATATGTACTTGACCATATACCACTATATCCTATTCTAGTTCTTTTTATTATCAAGGAGCGATTCTAATTTTTATGTAAAGTAGCTTTGTTCATAATTTTTCATTCAATTTTAATTTATCTTATTTCGGCTCCCCGGCGCAAGTTGCCATTTTGTTTTGCTTTAAATTTTTATTTAATACTTACCAAGAAAAGAATATATATTTATATATATATTTTCATACATAAAAAAAGTAAAAAATAATATGAATACGAAACGAGGAAATTAAGAGTATTTTTTGTATTAAGTGAATATTACAAATAAATCAAACAGTTTGAAATACATACAAATTGCGATTCATTACAAATATGACATCAAATCCAAAATACATAAGGTGAATTTAAAATGAAAAATGTGACAAAAATTCCAATTTAAAAAATTTACTTTTTTCGAACTAACTTGGTCAAAATTCAACCGATCTACATGAAATTTTGACTGCAGTTCATTATTTTGAACCCAGCTCAATTCTGCATTCAAACAATTTTAATATTGCTTATTTTTAATCATTCGACTTTTTTGGCCCATTTTTCATACTTACCCCTTGACAAATCATCAAAAATCGAAAAAAATTTCGACCCTAATTTTTTGTCTCCTATCGATTATAGGACTTATAACTAGCATTTTGCTTTTTATTTGAGGTGTTTCTGATGACCATTTCACGAGATATCATCAAAAATGTGGCTAAAATCGGCACAAATCGTCATTTTCAAAATTACAGTTTTTTCTCTAAATTTGAATTGCCATAACTCGGCCAAAGATCATTCGATTTTCATGAAATTTGGCATTTTGGAAATGATTTTGATATCAGTTTAATTCTGCATTTAAATTTTTTCCAAAATCTTCATTTTGAAATTTTCGACGTTTTTGACTGATTTTTCATACTTACCCCTTGACAAATCATCAAAAATCGAAAAAATTTCGAACCCAATTTTTTGTCTCCAATCGATTATAGGACTTATAACTAGCATTTTGCCTTTTATTTGAGGTGTTTCTGATGACTATTTCCCGAGATATGTCCAAAAATGTGTCAAAAAGTGTCCCAAAATGGCGATTATCACAGAATCGGCCTCTTCATAACTTTGAACTGACATAACTCAGCCGAAAATCATCTGATTTTGATGAAATTTAATGTTTTGGAAATGGTTTTGTTATCAGTTTAAAACTGCATCAAAATTTTTGAGAACTTCTCCGTATTTGATTTTTTCGACTTTTTTGACCGATTTTTTATAGCTTTTGACATATCATCAAAAATCGAAAAAAAATTTCGACGCCAATTTTTTGTCTCCAATCGATTAAAGGACTTATAACTAGCATTTTGCTTTTTATTTGAGGTGTTTCTGATGACTATTTTACGAGATATCATCAAAAATGTGGCTAAAATCGGCACAAATCGTCATTTTCAAAATCACGGTTTTTTCTCTAAATTTGAATTGCCATAACTCGGCCAAAGATCATCCGATTTTCATGAAATTTGGCATTTTGGAAATGATATTAATATAAGTTTAATTCTGCATTTAAATTTTTTCCAAAATCTCCATTTTGAAGTTTTCGACTTTTTTGACTGATTTTTCATACTTACCCCTTGACATATCATCAAAAATCGAAAAAAATTTCGACCCCAATTTTTTGTCTCCAATCGATTATAGGACTTATAACTAGCATTTTGCCTTTTATTTGAGGTGTTTCTGATGACTATTTCCCGAGATATGTCCAAAAATGTGTCCCAAAATGGCGATTTTCACAGAATCGGCCTCTTCATAACTTTGAACTGACATAACTCAGCCGAAAATCATCTGATTTTGATGAAATTTAATGTTTTGGAAATGGTTTTGTTATCAGTTTAAAACTGCATCAAAATTTTTGAGAAGTTCTCCGTATTTGATTTTTTCGACTTTTTTGACCGATTTTTTATAGCTTTTGACATATCAAAAATCGAAAAAAAATTTCAACGCCAATATTTTGTCTCCAATCGACTAAAGGACTTATAACTAGCATTTTGCTTTTTATTTGAGGTGTTTCTGATGACTATTTTACGAGATATCATCAAAAATGTGGCTAAAATCGGCACAAATCGTCATTTTCAAAATCACGGTTTTTTCTCTAAATTTGAATTGCCATAACTCGGCCAAAGATCATCCGATTTTCATGAAATTTGGCATTTTGGAAATGATATTAATATAAGTTTAATTCTGCATTTAAATTTTTTCCAAAATCTCCATTTTGAAGTTTTCGACTTTTTTGACTGATTTTTCATACTTACCCCTTGACAAATCATAAAAATCGAAAAAAAATTTCGACCCCAATTTTTTGTCTCCAATCGATTATAGGACTTATAACTAGCATCCTGCTTTTTATTTGAGGTGATTCTGATGAGTATTTCCCGAGATATCATCAAAAATGTGGCTAAAATCGGCACAAATCGTCATTTTCAAAATCACGGTTTTTCTCTAAATTTGAATTGCCATAACTCGGCCAAAGATCATCCGATTTTCATGAAATTTGGCATTTTGGAAATGATATTAATATAAGTTTAATTCTGCATTTAAATTTTTTCCAAAATCTCCATTTGGAAGTTTTCGACTTTTTTGACTGATTTTTCATACTTACCTTGACATATCATCAAAAATCGAAAAAAATTTCGACCCCAATTTTTTGTCTCCAATCGATTATAGGACTTATAACTAGCATTTTGCCTTTTATTTGAGGTGTTTCTGATGACTATTTCCCGAGATATGTCCAAAAATGTGTCCCAAAATGGCGATTTTCACAGAATCGGCCTCTTCATAACTTTGAACTGACATAACTCAGCCGAAAATCATCTGATTTTGATGAAATTTAATGTTTTGGAAATGGTTTTGTTATCAGTTTAAAACTGCATCAAAATTTTTGAGAAGTTCTCCGTATTTGATTTTTTCGACTTTTTTGACCGATTTTTTATAGCTTTTGACATATCAAAAATCGAAAAAAAATTTCAACGCCAATATTTTGTCTCCAATCGACTAAAGGACTTATAACTAGCATTTTGCTTTTTATTTGAGGTGTTTCTGATGACTATTTTACGAGATATCATCAAAAATGTGGCTAAAATCGGCACAAATCGTCATTTTCAAAATCACGGTTTTTTCTCTAAATTTGAATTGCCATAACTCGGCCAAAGATCATCCGATTTTCATGAAATTTGGCATTTTGGAAATGATATTAATATAAGTTTAATTCTGCATTTAAATTTTTTCCAAAATCTCCATTTTGAAGTTTTCGACTTTTTTGACTGATTTTTCATACTTACCCCTTGACAAATCATAAAAATCGAAAATAATTTCGACCCCAATTTTTGACAGTGATCGATTCTAGGACTCATAACTAGCATTTTGCTTTTTATTTGAAGTGTTTCTAATGAGTATTTTCCGCAATATGACCAAAAATGTGCTAGATAGTGACGCAAAGTTCCAGTTCTCTTCATATGAAGTCATTCGCTTGACTTTGAACAGTCATAACTTTGTCATATGATAACCGATGTTAATGAAATTATGATGATCCTGTATTTTATAATAAAGTTTATTTGAAGTAACTCCTGTAATTATAGCTTGAGATATTGTCAGAAATGTAAAACAAATGCCTCAAAAACTGGTATTGTAACTATGAATAATTTAGCCAAAAATCATCCGACTTTGACGAAATTTGAATTTTTGGAAAAGGTTTCAATATAAGTTTAATTCTGCATTTAAATATTTCCCAAAATCGTAGTTTTCAAATATTCTACCTATTTTTGATTAATTTTTTATACTAACTCCTTGAAAATCGAACAATTTTCGACCCCCATGTCAATATCGATAAAGCGAGAGGCAAAAGCTTTAGTTAAATATTTTTTTTTTTCAAACGGAACAAAAATGATATGGCAATTGATTGAAGTACAAAATGAGGGTTCATTAACAGTGTTGGGTAGCGAGACATAATCATAAGCTAGTTACTTAGATCTGAAATAGAAAAGTACAAACATTGAATTCCGTCTCAGTCGCACTTACTTTCTCGAGGACTGTTTATAAATCAAAAATATATGTCTACAACTATGTTCTTGATATTTTAATTTCAGTGATTTTCATTTATTTATTTACTTTTATGGTTCCATATGGTTTATGAATGTTATATGCATATGCCTCTCTCTCTCTTAGCTATTAACGAAATTTTTAGCTTTTGGTCATGAGATATTTCGGAAAAAAAAGTGGTTGTAAGGAGTGTTATTATTTTATTAAGTCAATTGCGGTTGTCGGTGTGTAAATTGTTTAAAATCGTATAGTAAAAATATTGTTTTTATACATACATATACAATTTATACAGTATTTATTAAACATGGGGTTGATTGTTGAATAAATATTATATAAATAGTATATATTTATTAAACATGTTTAATAAATATTATATATATGATTTATAATATTAATTAATTTCTCGTATAATCATTATAGTTGTTTTTCGAATTTCGTAATATTAAAATTATACTAATTAATTGCGTGTGGCTTTGAGCGAGAGAAATATAGTATATGTAATCAGACTAAAAAGTATAAATAAAAAGTATATCCATCGTTAATAATCACAAAGAATGAATTAATATAAAATTCAAGCATAAATATATGTTCATATATTCAAAATATACGTCAGGAATTTTTAATCTTTTGTTGCTCTCGTTTTAGATTTGTTTGTTGTTCTTTTGCGTCAAAAAAAAAATTTACTAACAAATACTACATAAAGCCAGTGTGTGTGTGTGTGTATGTAATTAATTAATATAATTAAAAAGAACATACAAGCTAACAACTAGAGTTAAATGTCGGCGTGTGTGTTTAAATCAAAACCCTTTCCATGGAGGGAGCCTTGGGCATGAACATTTGTAGAATCTCTCAGCAATGCAAAAATACTATTTTAAAATTATGTTACATAATTGAAATAATTTATTACTTTATACAAATCAAGTGGACCCAAAACTACTCCACAAATATATTAAATGAAAAATAAAATTATTAATTCTTATGAAATATATATGTATGTATATTTATAGAACAAGCATGTGTTGTACGTCGGGCAGAGGAAAGAGCTGTCCTCCTCCTCCTTTGCTCGAGTATAGTATGCCAAAGCCAAAGCCAATGCGATATTTCTAAAAGAATCCTTTTCTGTTTTACATATTTCTGGTTTTGTTTTTACAGACTTTTGCTTATCGTAAATTGTTTTATTTGTAGTTTTCTAATTTTTGTTTCACATTCTCGCTTATCGTTTATTGTTATACTATATATATATATATATATATGTATATGTAATCTTCATCTTGATCAGGCCACACAAGTCATCAACTTAAAGTACGATGGATACGCGGTTCATGCAGAAAGTGCCAATAACCACTCGATCAATACTCCATGGCTAATATAGTATCTATCAATTTCAATTGGTCTTTAAACTGGCCCAAAGAAGTCTTGCATCTTGGCCAACAAGCATTTGAATCGCAATTTACAGTACTTTAGTTTATGATTCGTCATTACTCAATAGTTTCAATCGCTTAGCGTCGCCGGCTGCTTGTGAAAGTTTTGTTAGGATATGGTTGCTGTTGTTGATAGTGATGATTGTTTGCCTTTAACACTCACTTTGGGACAGATCAATATCCTTTTTGACGCTACGCGCCAAACGATCCAATTCAGCAGCAGCATCCGAACGCACGGCGAGCTTTTCAGCGGTCATCATACCGCCATCGCTTCCTTTGGCCGTCCGTGGTGTGCCCATGCCTCCGCCCGGACTGACAGCGCTTGTTGGTCCTCCCCCAGCTGGTCCTCCCGACTTTTTGTGCAGTAGCGAATTGAAGAAATTGGCCAGCACACCTTCACTGCCCGGCGTGGCAGGCGTAAGCTTAGGATCAATCTGTTTTTGATGGAATATGAAATTAGTATAAATCGTGATATGAGACTCTTTCTTCCACGTACCGGAGGTACAATGGCATACTATGTGTGTGTGCAACAAAAATTTGATTATTTCAATTTATATGTTATTCTTTTCCGAGAAAAAAAGTTAAAAGATTAAATATGTTTACTTGCTTTACCTTTTTGGGTGAACTCTGACCGGCATTGGATGGTGTGCGGGGTCCGGCCTTGTTTCCAGCGGCGCCAGCCTGGGAACGCAATGGCGACTCGCCACGCACTTGTCCACCTTGCTTGAGTATCTCCTGCTGGCGAGCCAGAAATGCTTGCTCATCCTCCGTTTGCACCTCAGCTTCACGATTGGACACCGTCTGCACATAAAAACAAATATAAATGATATAGATAATATATATATAGTACTATATCGAGATATCGTATACGCACTTTTCTTGTCGGCGGCGCTTTGATGATGTCTGTATAATGGTTCTCAGCTTTGACCGCATTCATGTTCTCGTATAAAATACTTATTTTCTTGAGGCTATCCCAACCCGCTGGACTGCATAGAAGAATGTAATGACGATTACACGATTGAAAGCAAAACAAAAAAAAGTCAAATTGAATGTCAATCAGTTACATACATGAGCACCGCATCCTTCTCAACGACTAGAGCCGGTGTACGGAATGGTAGACCATAAATTCGATGCGTTAGATATTTATAAAGGAGATCACAGTTTTTATCCTCTTTCACGCTGGTGTAGAACAGTGAGGTGCCATGACGAAGGCAAAAATTGCGTATCCACTGCTGTATAAAGTCAAAGTGCTCATCACGATACTCATACTCTTTCTCCAATGTTGTCATATAGTCCGTCTGCACAAGGAGACAATTGAATATCACAATAAATAGTGTTACAATAATAATCACAATAGATAGTTGTACCTTTGTGACTACAACAACAATGTCAAGACCAAGATTTGTAATTAGTGCGTCTTCTGTCAGCGGCAGTAGATCATCCTCATCGATGGAGTTGTTGTGAATGGTTCGCTTAACGGGCGAACCGGGATCGAGATCATCGCCAACCTCACAATAGCTTTGCCACGTCGTCGCAAGACGTTGGCGTGCCGCCTCCTTATCCTTGGGGTCCAACGGTAAACTCTCAATGTGCTGTGCCAGCACCTTAATCCATTGATTGAGCTGCTCCAGCCAGCCCCATGGCTGTGTCATCGACACTGTTAATATAACGAGGGTATGTGCATAGTTCGTTTCGTTTAGCGCATAGTGCAGCAGATTTGTATGTCCTGGATCGCCATCCAGCACCCAAACGCTGAGACGCGTCATGTCTACAATGAGCAATACAAATTTTACAAAGAATTTATATTAGATAAGAGGGCGTCTATGTTTACCGTCTCTGTACTCATCCTTGACATCGATGTAGGCGTATTCAAGACCAGAACCCTTCTTGGGATCCTCAACGCCCTGAAGCTTCGCAATGAGTGTCGTCTTCCCAGTGGCATTATCACCTAATACTAGTACAGATTTATTTGATGGTAATTTTGTGCTGCCTTGTGTTTGTACTTCATTCAATATCGCTGACCTGTAATATATAAACCGATACAACAAATGAAACGAAACGAATGTAACTTTTTTTTGTAAATCTAATAAAACTTAACAAAAAACCTTTCCCTAAAAATCCTACAAATCCAACATTATTATATTCCGAGAGTTACGGTCGCTGCTTAAAATAGAATTTGGGTCAAAACGGTTCTCCATTGACATCATATTTTTGCAATCTACCATCTACATTATAGTAGGTTGCTCCAATTTCGTGTCACCACGACTGTTCCTCCTTCATCGTCCGCAGCCATTCAACCATATTCCAATTTCTCCCAGTGTTTCTCTTCCACCCACAACCTCCACCAACCAACAATCAAACTAATTGCATCCCTTTGCTATTTATGAGCCGGATATACAAAGAATTAATGCCAGTCCAGGGCAGCATACTCGACTCCATAGGATTGTTAATATTTAAGGAGTCCGGCAATTTCGAGCGAAAAATATTTGTACAATTCAATTAAATGGAATTCGATTGAAAGTTCCGTGACCTGTGTCCAAATAGCTAACAAAGGCACCAAGTTACTCACTGGTCGTCAAACTGTTGCAATGACTAATTGACTTCGAAACTGAGCGAATGATTAACTGAATGAATGACATGCAAATGGCGACTATGTATAAACCAGGACTGGACTGGCCTGGACTGAAGTCGAGTGGAGTGGACGTTAGTTCCTTTTAACTCAACATAGTTGTACTATATTACCGCATTCGTGCCAAAAAGTGCGACCTGCGACCTGCGAGTTGAGAACTGCGAATATCGATTGCCCACGTTCTGACTTTTAGTTTTTAACTGCTTTCTTTGCCCCTCTCCGATTCTCTGTCTCCATCACTCTTTCTCTGGCACGCTCTCTTTCTCACTCACGCTTGGGTCTGCTATATATTACCAATATACTATGTCCAAGAGGTGTCGTACAACACCATTACAGTGTTTCGAAAATTATTTCCCCAAAACATATACTATAAAGTTGTAGAATACTTTTATGAAAAATATTGAAAATACATCATTAAATATAGACTATCAAATATCAAATAATATAAAAAATGATATTTTTCTTTTTTTTCAAAATTTGAATTATTTAGTAAATAATACAATTTTTTTTTTAAATTATGAAATATGAAAAATTAAAAAAGAAAAATGCAAAAATTTAAAATATTAAAGAAGTGTGTCAAAAAAAATTTTTTCTTTTAATTTTGATAAATATTTTGAAAATTTTAAATGTAATTTGAGCGTGAAATTTCCTCAAAATATTGTAAATCATTTTTAGACAGCAGAATATTCTGAAGAAAATAAAATTATTATTGAAATTTATTTTGCCACACTGTGCGCTCTGGTGGTGGTGGCTCTGGATTCACACTTGAGAGACATGCAAACAGTACACGGCACAATGTAGGAATTGCTACCCCTCAACGCTTGTCCCGTTGTTGAGCCGTTATTGGTGAACGCCAATGTCCCTCCTCGTCCTGCTGTCAGCCAGATTGGTTGGCATGGTGCTCGGAATGGCCCAAACGAAAAATATTTTCCTGGCCGCCATGGTAGTTCCCAGTGCGCACTTCGACACACGGGAAAACGACACTTGGCTTGGGAAACCAAACTGGACAACAGTATAGTTCTGGAAGTCAGTTTGTAAGCAGGTTACACGAGTCTGGTCAGGATGAGTTTGCTGCTCAAGAGACGCTCACGCAGTGAGACACGCGCACAAGCCAGACAACAGGATATCCCCACTCAGCAACAGCAACAGCAACCACAGCGCCAAAAGCAACGCCAGGAGTTGCTGACGACGGCGACAAGTGTTGAGAATACACAAGGAACGCAACGTTTGGGAGGATTGGGTATGGGTGGTATGGGACGCCGTAAGACATCCGCTGAACTCATCAGTGAGGCAAAAATCTTTCTTGGCGACCTATCGACCTCAACAACAAATATCTCGAATCTGGGTATGGGTATGGGTATGGGTCTAGGTCTGGGCCTGGGTCCGGCCACGATGACAGCAGCTGGCGGTGCACGTTTGGTCAGTACAAGGCGACCCATAACGCCACGAGAGCCGGGACGAGTGCTCTATGGGAAGGTTGCCTTAGCAGGTCGACCGCCCAGTGCCTTCTCGTAAGTCATTTTACCTATGGGTTTCCCCGTCCAAAGTACTGATGATGATTCTTGACGCAGTATGCGCTACCTGCAGAATGAAATGCACAAGCCCCTAACTCCGCCAGCAGCAGGAACAGCTGTAGGTACTGCGGTAGGTTCAGCCAGCGGCAACTCATCAGAGTTACTGCTGAGTCGACGTAGTTTGGATGGCAAAGTGACGGTGCCAAGACAATTGCCAGCACTATCCAATGCCACTGCAACACCGACGCCACCGACGCGGAATGGAGCATTACTGGGTCAGTGTACTACGGAGACCTTAATTGAGCTGCTGAAGCAACATGCCGGTCTCAAGGATTGCAGCGTCGAGACCGTGTTGCACATCAATGCAGTAAGTGAAGTGATTTGAGATCTTGCAACATACAATGCCTGACAATCCTATGCCTCCATCCATGACCATCTAGATTCTCTTGGAGCTGTATACGCGCGTACGCAAACAGGAGAGTAAATTCAAGCGTGCCTTCATCCTCGGAGGATTATACGGGCTGGTGGAGTGCACCTCGCCGCGCGTCCTCTTGGCTGTGGCACGTGTTGTGCTTGCCGTAAGTAGTCTCATTTAGAATATCCTTTTGTCGAAAATCATTAATAAATGCCTCTGAGGCCATGTAGTTACGTGTCACGGGCAGCAATTTGACCGGTGCCTGCAAGCTCATCTTTAAGGTGGCACGCCACGAGCAGCACGATGGCCTGTTCCACGAGAACGATGTGCTGGAGCTGTTGATCGATGGCCTGGGACATGCCTCGCCGCTGGATGAGCCCGAGGCCTGCATTTATGCCTATGGTTGTATACGCTTCTTAACCGCCAGCAGTGCCCAGGATCGAGACGATGCACTCAACCGCAACTGGGCCGCTGGGCTGGAGGAGCCGGCTAACATTGCAGCGACAACACCATCCTTAACCGCAACCGCAGCCACAAAAACAGCAACCGATGCTCGGAAATTGAATGGTCAACAAACACTGGTATCCCGTCTGGCCCGGCATGGTGCCGTAGAGCTCATGATACTCCATTTACAAATGCTGAATGAGGCGGGCGCCACACGACGTCTTAGTGGACCTCCACTCCATTCGCTCTATCAGCTGTCGGCTGCATTGCGAGCTCTGGCGGATGTGGCCCAGCAGCAGCAGCGACTCCAATTGCAACTACAGTTGGCTTGCCCCCATTTGATACGTGCCGCCGAAGTGGCCATGGGCGAGGTGGAGGTTCAGGCCAACGTAGTGCGCACCTTGAGGTAAGTGATGTCAATCCACCTCTGAGCTTATAAATAAGTGGCCATTTCTAGTGTATTGTCCGAAGATGTGGACTGCTGTGAGACGTTGCATAACTATGCGGCACGTATCGGTTTACTGCTGGGACCGTGCTCCAAGGCCAGCGGCGGACAGTGCAATGAACGTATGCTGGCGGTGCTCAGCCGGCTTGGTTACATGTTGGGCAACATTCTGGCCAAGCACGAATCCGCTCGAGTTCAGGTAGGTCCCCTCCCCTTTCTTATGTTCCTCATACAATTATTGATTAATCTTTCATGTCTCTAGTATTACCATAACGATGTGGCCATGGAGTATCTGTTGGATGTGCTGCAGCAACTGGGTGAACGATCCCCAGCTAGCGAAACTCTGCTAGACGCCCAGATCAAGCTCATCCGTGTGGTGGCAAATATGAGCGTGAATGCCGAGGTTGGCGCCGGTTTGGGAAATGTACATGCCCTGGGCGATGTGCTACTGCGTCTACTGCGAAATGCGACAGTCGTATTGGACATGTCAGCGGAGGGTGGACAGGCTGCTCCAGTGGAACTACTTGAACTGCTTCATGCCACGCTGGGTGCTCTGCACAATTTGTGCTTCTACCAGGACAAGCAGGCACTGGCATCTCCACCAGCGCCCGGATCGCTGCACAGCCTCATCGATGAGCTATCCACCGAGCTGGCCACCACGTTGGGACGCTGTCAAGCCAAGGCCACATCCACCAAGGTGGAGATCGCACGCGTGCTCGGTAACTTGACCCGCAATGAGCTGGCCCGTCGTTGCTTCTGCATGGCGGGTGGATTACCACTAATGGTCCAACAATTGACCCGGCAGGCATATGGCCAGGACTACGAGTTACGCACATGCTCCATTGGCGTGCTGGTCAATCTGCTAGGAGATGGTGAACAGCGTGCACCATTCCTAAATTTACGCGGCGCTGAGTTGCTGGCCCTGCTGCTACGTGGTGCACTGGAGCAGGAGGATTGGTTTCTGGCCAATATTGTGTGCCAAGCGCTTTGGAACCTGCTAATCGATGCACAGTGTGCGACTGCACTGAGTCTTGGCGGTGGCATACTGGACGAGGTGAGTGACCTATTGGCCGACTATCTGGATGAAGATCGTCTGATTGCGGCTGATGATGATATCAATGATGAGGATCTCGTACACGATCATGTCAAGAACATATGCAAAGAACTGCAGCAGCCAGATACCGAAATCGAGAGCACAACTGATGCACTGTGGGAGGACTTTGCGTTGGTGGCCACCGATTTGTTGGAACGCATTCACAACAATTTTGACAGGCAGCAGGAGCAGAGTCAAAGGAATCATGCCGATAATGAGGATTACGAAAACGAAAACGACAACGACGATGTGTTTATCGAAGAGATGTAATTGGGACCTATCTTCTCAACCTAACGATTATATAGCTATATCGTCTAATTTATAGACAAACATAAAATAAATATGTTAATCATATACATATATAGAAAATATTATAACGATTTGCTTATCAACGAAATATATTAAAGTAATATAGACAATCGATAAATCGATAAATATGCGACTAGAGTCGAAGTAGACCTCATTATGTATTTATTGCGTTTCTGCACATGCGCGCCCTCTGCCAGCAAACGATCAAATCTCTATTATACAAATCTATATACAGAGCGTACTTATGTACAAGATATTTTAGCGATGACAACATCGACACACACATGGAGCCGCACATGCGCACACAGGTAGTGAGAAAGAGGGACGCATAAACGCGCTCTTCGCTCTGATTGGATAATAATTAAATTCCAAGCGGATTGAAAAACTATCGATATTACAAGTGTATATGTATGCGCGAGTGCGTTTCTGTATATAAGAATGCTATTATGTATGTGTGTATGTGCGTTTCGTATATTAGACTAAACAAATATATAATTGATAAAGCAAAAGGTGTGCGCTGCCAACAACGCTGCCCTCAATGTTGTCATGAATCATCAGCGAAGTTGGCTCAATCTACCTCTCTCTCTCTCTCTATCTCTCTCATTCTTTCACTCACGCATTTATAGACATACACACCTAAGTATTTAATATATTTGTGTTTGTTTATGCCACAAATTTATTAAATCAGCGAAGAAGAGAAAACTGCCGAGACAAAATATTAAATGCGCATGCCAATTACAAACGTAGTTTGAGGTTAGGCGAATGTTCTACAAAAAGGTAGTCATGCACTAAATTTAACAGCGGCATGAAATCAGCTGCTCATTGGCAACGAAACAACGTTGGCCCATAGGTGGGTGGTTGGCTGGGGCTGTGAGCAAATGATAAGCAATTGCAGCCGGCACTCACACACACACATATACACTGTCTCAGAGAGAGAGAGAGAGAGAGAAAGCACATACACATATACATGCGTTGGTAGCAGGAAACGGAGAATGAGCGTGAGAGAGAGAGAGAGTCAAAGTGAATATAAGAGAGGTGGCCGAAAATTATTGTAAACGTCAGCTAAAGAAAGTCAAATTAGATATAGCCAGAGACAAGCAATAGGACAAAAAAGTAGAGGCAACAGCAGAGCAGAGCAGCTGCTGCTGACTGCGGCAGAGACTGAGACTGAGAAAGAAACAAAAAACAGCAGTGATAGCACCAGCTGTTTTTCATACAATTAGGAGATGAATATAAATACATACATGTACATACAGATGTCAAGACTGTAAGTTGATGTCCACTTACCAGAGATTCTCCTTATCGGCGGCGGCATCCTTCTTCTTTGTTGTAAAGGATGATGTCAGCGCATTACTGCCCGTCATTGTTTGCGTGACGCTGTCCATTGCGACAACAGGCGAGACTTTTTCCACAATTTTGTCCAGCTACTGTGGGATGCACAACAAGAAGTGTGTTAGCAGAAATGCGAAACGATTGCGTACACATGCAACAACAAACAACAAAAAAAAAATAGCACGGTATTATAAAAACAACAATCACAATTTTTGACAGACGCAAGGTGTATGGCTATGTTAACTAAATGAGCAGCGCTTATTCCGCCATTGCGGAACTCCGATGTGACGCCGACAGCGACGGATACGCCGACGTCGCGACGTTAGTAGTTGACAGAATGACATACGCTTCGATTATGCATCATTTTGAATACCCTGTGCTCTTTGTCAATGACGAGAAAATTTGGGCATATTAATGTTGTTAATATGGTATGTCCAATGTCTTGTTGACTATAAGAGTGTGTCATGCACAGGCCATCTGTCTCACAATGTTGCCGCTTGCTTTTGTTATTTTCCTTCTACTTTGCCTTTTTTTGGGTTTAAATGGTACGTACTGCTGATTTTACGTGAGACTTTTTGTGCACTCCGCTTGCAAATGAATTGTATTGCACTAAAAACGTAGATTTAGTGGTTCAATTGATGCATCTGACGGTCTTTTCTTTACGTTGAGGTATTATTGAATAAAAATAATGACAACAAAAATAATACGCCCGATATCTAAGATGATGAATTTTTCGCTAAAACGAAACTTCCCAAAAAGTGTGTACACACAATATGAAAATACAAGCTAGTGTTGCCAAATGAAAGCTTTATAAAGTGTGGCACTACTGAAGACATGGTTGCATTTTGCTGTAATCAATTTTGACATAGTGGCACCTGTGACAACAACAAACCAACAAAAAAAAGAACAACAAATGATGTACTCTCACTTGAAGCAGAGCATTAAATAAATAAACACATGCATATTGCATAAAATAAATAAATTAGCAAAAAAAAAAAAACTAAAAATGTATTCATCTGTGTTCATTACTTCTGTGATATTTTTAACAATATTTAGCTATGCTCCACAAACAAATGGTATTGACATCAAGTTCGCTTTCGTGCCAAGTCTTTTGTTCAACACTCATACATTCATATACATACATACATACACTCGTAAATGCAGACATATTAGTGAATGCTGTTGTGAGCCGATGCGTAATGCATTTCTAAAAAATAATTTCACTTTTCCCACAATTACCAGGCTTACTGCGACGGTGCTATCAATGCCGTTCTCGTGGCGATCTGGGCAGCTGCAAGGATCCATTCACTTTTAATGCAACCGACGTGGACCGAGAACCAGGACTATCCGCAATTCCTTGTGCCTCTGGCTGGTGTGGCAAAGTAATTGAGGGCGGTGGCACCTACGCTCTTGACGGTATTATTCAATCTATCACGATTCAAATTAACATCTCTTCTAACAATAATTACATCTTATCCAGACTATGACTTGGCCATACAGCGTATGTGTGTACAACGTGGGCCGGACGACAACATGGATAGGTGCGCAGACACCATATACAACCGGAAGAAAGTGTTTATGTGTTTCTGCCAGGGAGATCTTTGTAACAGTGCGAATGGCCGTTGGCATAACCAATCCGTTCAATTCCTTGTTGCAACTATAATGCTCTCTGTAATTATAAATAGATTCTCATAGAGACTCCATTATACGTTTTGATAATCATCTTATTGACAGTTTTTTAAGACATTATGACAATAAAACTTCATTACAAAAATACATTTTATTGGTGCCTCTTAATATACTTGAATATAGAGGTCATAAGTCAAAAGTAATTTTGACTACGACTATACGAATTTGAACGTTAATTGATAACAAATTGAAAAATTGTACATTTAGTAGAAAAATCTTCAAAAAACATAAAGTAAAAAATTGAGGAACATTAATTATGGCCATTTGACAATCGATATGGAATGTTTGGCGCAAGTTCGAGCTGATCGATATCGAGTGTTCTTATCGATATATAACGATTTCACCTCCTTTAGATGACAATCGTAATTTTGCAATTTCTTATCGATGTTTGAGCGCATGTAGTTCGTGCTTTTGAATTTCAATACCTAAACTGCAATTATTTGGAATACTGTAAGTTATCGAAAATATAGCAAGCAGAAGAAAATGTTCTATAAATCTATAAGAAAAAGACATTCATAGAATATGTGGATACAAACGAAAGTTTTTACAAAAAAATATATTTAAGAATATGTATGTATATATATGTATATATATAACTCATTAAATGTTAATTTGATATTTGGGGGGATTAATATTAGCAAGAGCATTGGTCACAAGGATACTTATGGCAACACAAAAATAATTGAAAATATTATAATAAATTTTACAGAACATACAAGTTTAATGCAGACATACGAATACGATCACGTTATACATTTAAATATTTTGATGTTCCGTTTTCGTATATTCTGTATTTTCTTTTTTACTTATACTGGCTCCTAGCCATTTATTTTTAAGCAACACTTTGGGAGAAATCCGTGACGGAGGTATTACGGATGCAATTTACACAGCGGCGACCAGCATTGAACGTGGTCTGATGTCGCATTGGCGACATTTTTTCCAAGTACTCACGAGTGCACTCAGCATGGAATGGACCCTTACAGGTTTGGCAGATTACAGATGAATCTATAACATTTTTTGGAAGATATAATAAATGTATAATAAATTGAATATTGAAATGTATATGAAGTTACAGCTTAATAATGGTAAAATTATAATGGTAACATACTGTGACATTTGAAAAATCGATTTTTTGAAATTCAATTTTTTTTAATAATGAAAGATTGTGTGGTTTACGTACCAATGCGCTTCCTGCACTGTTTGCACTTTGCTGGTTCAGTTGACTCGATCTTCTCGGGCGTTTTACTCTTGCGATTGGCAGCAGCGGCAGCTGCTTTCCTATTCTTCTTATCCTTCAATCGCTTCACCTTTGGCGATAGCAGAAACTCGGGCTTGGCCTTTGGTTTCTTTTGACGCACTGAATCAATGGCTGGCAGCTGTTGTCCGTAGTGAAAGTCGACACCACTGGCATTCTGCACGGTGCGGCGCTTGCGTTTGGAGTGGCGCTGACTTAGTTTCTTGATTATATCGGGTGGATGGAGGTCAAACATGGCCAGAAATTCTGTTTGGCTATATTCACTGGACAGTGTGCGTGTTTCACGCGGCTCATTGCCCCACTGTGCAGCCGAAGCACATCGACGCCGCTGCTCCAGCTCCAACTCCTGATGAGAATCATCCGATGATCCAGACGAGCCACCCGCCGATCCCCCAGCCGAGGATCTTCCTTTTGCTGCTTTTGGCACAGCAGCATTCTGAACTGGCGTTGATGCCAGCGGCGGCGGTGGTGTCTTTGGTTTACGTCCTGTGCCAAAGGTACCACGTGTTTTGTTCTGCTTCATTGGAGGAGTCTGTGCTCTTGGCTTTTTGATAGCCAATGGAACAGCAGCTGCAGATACTGCGGCTTCCAAAGGTTTCTTTGATTTATTTTTGGCAACCGCATTGTTGTGCTGCTTCTGCTGTTCGGTCGCTTTATCACTTTCATTGGAGGGCAGCTCCATAGTATCATCATCATCATCAAAATCGATTTTTCGCGGCTGCTGCTTCGTCTTCCGAGCACGTCGCAATGCCTGATGCAAATTGTTTCGACTCTCCGATAGTGCCGATTGTTTCACATTTTCAGTCATGTGCGATGGTAATAAATCGCTGCGGTTGCTTCCTTCCTCCGTAAGATCTACACATGGCTTCTTCTCGCAAGGCTCTTCTTCAATTGGGCCCGATTCCGTGATAGCCACTTTTTTCAAATAGTTGCAATTATCCGGATCACCGACACCCGAACCCGAACCCGATAGCTCCATGCTGTTGATGCCGTCAACCAAATTATCTGTCGAATCGACAACCGATTCAGATTGTGTTTCGCTAGGGACAGTCTCAGTTGGCATTGACACTGCCAGTGGACTGCACAACATCAATGGGTAATCTTGACCCAATTCGCTTAATTTGAGCGGCTCTGCGTTACTTTCATCCTGCGATAAAAGGAAATGTTTGCGAATCAGCATTTCCTGATTGTCGCGCAAGGACACAAGGTGCGGATATACCACATAGTTATTATCGGAAATTAAGTCCACTATAAGACTAGACACATAAGCCTGGCCCAGTTCAGGTGATATCGGGATGCGTTTCTCTCGTAATTTTTTATAGAATGCCTCCAAGTGATCATCCAAGCGCATCACTACAATACTTTGTTCAGCATTTATTTGACAGATTTCTTCCTCCAGTTCGTTCCGTATGCGCTGCATCTGTATCGGATCCTGCAAGTACATTCATATGGATGTACATATGTATATAAAATATGATAATAAATATTATAAAATATGTAAATGGACACATACATTTGAATAAACAAATCATACTCTTAATTGTTTAATTTGGTTTTCTTCTAACTTCTATTTTTCCCCAATGCGTGCTGATGTGATGAAATCCAATTTCATACTGAAATAAATATGTATGCATGTACATACATAAATATACTATTTTGCATCTCCCTTTTCAAGTGCCCCTTTTCAAGTGTCGTTAATCTGCTATTTTCTTTACTATGATCTTCTGTTGCTAAGCGAATATTGCAAGTACTTGGTCATATTTTTGATACATTCCGAGGCAGGTAGCAAAATCAAAATTCGTATAAAGCCGCAAATAATTTGCATCTCCCTTTACATGTGTCCTTCTTCCAGTGCCGTTAATCTGCTTTTTCTATGTTCTTCACTTCGGTTGCTACTTTACGCGAATATTGCATGTACTTCAAGGCCAATATTGAACGGCAACGTTTTTGGTGTTCTCTTTGATATACGCTTCGTTACCAGTGATCTCTTTACTGCTGCATACGTGTGTATGTATACATACACACATACATACGAATTTTGGACTGTTACGTCTTTTTACATAGGGGCTAGCCACAGACATTATAATTATTAATCAATTAAACGTGTTAGAATCTATAATTCCTACACATTTGGCAACAATTTATGTATGTACGTAAGCATGAGTATGTGAGGTGAAGGATTATGGTAGCAAAGAATTGATCAAAAATAAATAAAATAACTTACCGCATCGGCTTGCTCATTGAACACATCGGTGACCAGCTGCAATGTGATTGAAAGGAATGGGTCAGAGAATCAAGAGATAATCAGAAGTTAAGCAACAATCGGACACAGGTTTATTTATATTTTATTATAGTCCAGGTTATTACTCACCGAGTGAACTTTGAGAAAGTTTTGGAGTGCACGCTGACAGTAGATAAGGTCATTCTTGATTTCCAAAGGCAGAACATAGACTTTCTCCAGATAGAACAGGAACTCGTCCTGTCTCTTGCCACTGGACATTTTGTTTACATTGGTACCACCATTAGAAACAGTGTCACTCATTTTGCTGCTGGTCACAGCAAAGTCAGCTGCGAAATTTAACGTGTTGTATGAACTCACTTTCTTCGAATATAATTGAACCACTATTAAATCAGACAATTTCAAAATTCCCGATGTATTCGGGTAGTCCCTGATTCGTGTGGTGAGTGACGGATTCAGTCCCAACAAAGCAACACGGGCATCAGGAGGAAGCTGCAATTACAGCGATTAATGTGTGATAAGTAACCACATATCGATAGTCTTTTTCATTAGTATTTTTTTTTTTCATTTTGAAAGACAGTCCGGTAACTCTGGCTAGTTAGCTATCGTTGCTATCGATATTCTTTAGCATTTGTCTTTCGTGTTTCGGTCTACAAAGCCAAACAATTTCATTTTCATTTTTCTCATTATTGTACATACATATATACATATATATTCATATGCATATATATGTATATACATATATAGTAGCAACTAAATAGAACAATTTTATCAGTCGCATAAAGTTCCTCACAGTGCACACTTAATTATATAAAAGAAAATATAGTAGTGTCATCTCCAATCGCTAACTAATAAATCAACGTTTCAATTTCTTATAATGTGTAAGTGAATAAATATAGTGCATTGATATTGATGAACTGCATTGATATAAATACATACATATATAAAAATGAATTAAAAACCAAAATATATAAATAATTGCTAGCAGCAGCAGCCAAAGAAAAATTTAGCCGTCGATTTAGTTGCTTCTCTTTTTGTTGGAGGAGACATCCGCAACGTATTGTGCGGGAGCGAGTGAGAGGCAATTTGTTGACGCCCCAACACAACAGCAGCAGATATAACAACAGTGACAGCAACGACAACGAAAGTAAAATTTCACCCAAATTTTGTTTGTTTTGCTGGTTTGCCATTGTCGTTGCCTTTGCATTTTACTTTACCACTTGAGGCTCCCGTCAACAGAGAAATAAATACACACACACACACACAAAACACGAAAGAAAAAAGCTGGACAAACAAGTTTTTTTTGTATTGCTGTCTTTGTCTCTTCTTTGCTCTTAAGCCGTTTACGTTAGTTTGTTTAGATTTGTGCCACCAGCTCGTATGTGTGTATTTGTTTGTTGTACGCCGGTTTGCGCGAAAGTTTAAAACGGCATATTACTCTCCTTTCGTTGCCCTGGGTTTCCTCCCCAACCGTTAACACTGGCAGCAACAACCTCTGCTGCGAATGTGTGCGTGATTGTATATACATATGTATGTATGTGTATGTATGTATGTATGTGTAATGTCTCAAAACTGGTTTAATTGCACTCTGCATCATATTCTCATGTGTATATTCACTCGCATCTCGGTTTTCGCTATTGCTTAACTCATTTTACAATCGAGATAAAACCACATACATACATACATACATGTACAAACATACATATGTACATATTTACTTCAACGAAAATATTTTTGTTATTATTCCTGATATTCACAATTGAGATTCTTATGTACATACATATGTACATACAGTGATTGCCAACTTATTTGAACCAGTCGAAAAATGTCAGAAAAGTGTTATCACCTCATATATCCAATACAGATAGCGAAAAACTAGTAATCTAATTAGAGAGGTAAATAAATAGATTTTCTTTTACAATATTTTGTGTTTTTATATTTACATATGTACATATGTATGCACATACAGTGGCTCACAGCTTAAAGCATGCCCTGAACTTCAAACTTCCATAATGTCAAAACTATTAGTCATACTGCAGCATATGCAGTGTCAAATTAAAGATTAGAATATTTCGAGATTACCTTAGTGACTGAAAGTTTTTTCTACTTAATATAGTTAGTTACTTTGAATTACTGTTAATACTGAATCTGTCAGATTTCAAACGGTACTTCTTTGTGCGTATGCTCTGGGCATAATGTTCTTAAATACGTTCGTTTGCTCGCCATTTAGTTGCGTTTTGTCATTGAAGAGTTAACATTAAAGATTTTTGAAATGAGTCCACGTACCACTTTGGCACAGCGAGAATTGGTGATACACCATTTCAAAAACGGTGTCTCGCAGCGGAAAATTGCTGAAATAGTTAATATAAAGACCCCAACTGTACAAAAAATTATCGAGCGATTCGTTCACGAGAATCGTTTGGCAAATAAAGGGCGTCAAGCACCAAACAAAATTTTCAATGATGCCGACGAGTACTATATAGTACGGAAGATAACGGCAAACCCGGGACTATGGGCTCCAAAACTAAGATCTGAAGTTACTAAGGGGCTTGGCAAGAATTGCTGTGATGAAACAGTTCGCCGCGTCTTACGTGCACACAACTCAAATGGCATAAATGGTATGTATGTATGTATGTACATATTTTCATTTGATGCGATTGCAAGAAAATCCCGTCAAATAAAGAAGAGGGCCTGTGGTGCTTAAATGACGAAGCATCTTCTCTTTTCTCATTATACAATACACTCATACATATGCACATATGCATCTATGTATGAATGTATGCTTTGACCGTTATCAATAAGAATTGTTTAGTAGTCTTGGTCACTTTGTTTAATTCTGCAAGCCAGCGATTGGTGGATGACAAGGCAAACGAAAGACGGAAAATGTAGTGATACACCCACAAAGAGTAAACACATACACACACATGCATGCATGTATACAAAAACATATGAGGCAAATGCATATGTATGTATGTAGATACATATGTACATACTACATGCATACAAAGATACGGTTATGCAGTTGTTGAACTAATTGATTATTAATTCCTAAACAAAGACCGTCTATTATTCCAAATGATTCTGGCATACAAGCTTCAATGCTGCTGTTAATGATATTTTCATAGTTTCACTTGAATAGCACACAAAAATTTTCATAATTACTTGTTCATCTCTCAGTAATTGCTTGATCTAATGCAATGATTGTTGCTGTTTTCTTTTTCGTCTCCTTATCTACTCTCTTCTAACAAAAATTGGAAGTATGGAAATGTACCGTTTAAATTTACCGTAATTTTCTTTTCAACTTGCTTCAATAGCTGGCACCTTCACTTGAATAGCACATTTTAGATGTAGTGTCATTTCAGCAGCCAAGAAGATTGAATCATAAACGTGTTTTGATTAATTTGTGAATTTCAAACATAATTGAATCATTTTGTGCAATTATGGGTCGTGGAACGTCACTAAGTCACAAGGAACAGATCCAAATACAAAGCTATATTGATTGTGACCTTTCTGTAGCTAATATAGCGAAAAAAATTGGAAGAAGCAGAAAAGTTGTACAAAATTTTATCAAAAACAAACAAAACTATGGAAAAAATATGAAAGGTCGCCAATGTAGTGTCCTTAGCGACACAGATAAGCGTGCAATTCTGCGGGAAGCCTCAAATTCTCATGACTCTGTGAGCAAGATAAGGGCAAAAGCAGGTGTTGACGTGAGCAAAACTACTGTTTGGCGAGTTATTTCCAAAGCTAAACATCTTAAATGTATACAGTGTATGTACACACATACATATTCTATCTTATTTAATTCGTCTCCATTTTTCAATCTTTGTTAATTTATGTTTGTATTTCCTTCCTAGTTTTTAAAACATAAATCGAATATATTACAGTCGATTGCCGATAATTCACCCCCCCCGCTAAATCGATGACATTGATAATTTTAAATAGTATCGATAAATTAAATTTTATGGCGGTTACCATTTCGAATTATTGAAACTATTCGACAGTAAAATATATCGATAGTTTTTGAAATCTGTTTTTGTCAGATTCTGTCAACAAATTGTTTCACTACACATAAAAGATTTCACCGTGGTTGGATAGTTAGGATTATGTAGCCGCAAACAAAAAAAATATAATTTGGAGATTGAGTCAGGTTAGTTCGCAGACAGTCACACCGCGACAGCAATATGTGTACACATCATGTTATCCTTTCATATGTATTGTTTCTGAAAACAGTTATGAAGAATATTAGATATAGATATAGTTCGGTGTTTCGGTTTGCCCGAGGAATGAAACTTCATGAGGCGGCGAACACAGCTGCAATAATTGCAAGTAATCATGTGGGAGCAGCTCCAGTATTTTCCAATTTCAATACCATCCTTGATATCCTTCCAGCTGACAACAGTATCATCAGATCTAGCACCAGCGGCATGGCCATCACGGATGAATTATTGAACAAATGGCACGAGAATTTCTACAGTCAACCGAAGAATATTCTTGCCCAGAATGTGTGCTCCAGAGTGGATCCCTTCGATGTTTGCCTGTCCCGCAAATCGTTAGAAACAACCAATCATGTGTTTAACTATAAGGTGGAAACGGAGGGTAAACCAATTACCAATCAACGCAGTTCTGGACGCTGCTGGCTGTTTGCAGCTCTCAATTGCATACGCCTGCCATTCATGAAGAACTACAATTTGGATGAGTTTGAGTTCTCGCAAGGGTTCCTCTTCTATTGGGATAAGATCGAGAGATGCAATTATTTCCTGAACAATATCGTAAAGACCGCTCAGCGAGTCGAGAAAATCGATGGTCGACTGGTCTCATTTCTGCTGCTTGATCCCACCTCGGATGGTGGCCAGTGGGATATGCTGGTCAATCTAATAGTCAAACATGGTCTGATGCCAAAGAAATGCTTTCCCGAGAGCTTTAGCTGCGAGTCCAGTATGCGCTTGAATGCCATACTCAAAAGCAAGGTACATATCAAATTACTTACAACAATATACATACAAATTCTAATAAATTGCACTCTGTTTTGTGTCCTTTCAGTTGCGTGAATATGCCCGTCATCTGCGGGTGATGCTGGAGCAGAATCCCAGCGAGCAGGAAATCTACAGAAAAATACAGGAACAAATGGGAGAGATTTATAAGGTGGTTGGCATATGCCTGGGCATACCATCCAAAACGTTCATCTGGGAATATTATGACAAATCCAAAAATTATCAATCAATTGGACCAGTTAGTTCGCTCGAGTTCTACGAGCGTTATGTTAAGCCATATTTCAATGTTGAGGATAAGGTCTGCCTGGTCACAGATCCACGTCCAACTAGCAGTTACGATCAAGCGTATACCGTCGATTGTCTGGGCAATGTGGTTGACGGGCGGCCTGTACTGTACAATAATCAATCCGTCGAACTGTTGCTGGCAATGGTAACCAAGTCCTTAAAAGCTGGCGAAGCCGTTTGGTTTGGCTGTGAGGTTAGCAAACGGTTCGCCTCCAAACAAGGCATTGAGGATATGGATGTGTAAGTCCCCTAAACTAGTTTAGATCCATTTACGACATTCATATACGATTTTCATACATATATGATAAAGGATTAACTAGTAATGACACCTCAGCTCATTTTCAGGTTACTTATCTCTATCTCGCTCATATGGGTCTCACATACTTATCTCTGTCTCACTCATATATATGTTTATCTCTTTTTCTTTTTTATTTTTTTGATATGCAGCCACAATTTCAAGTTGGTCTTCGACATTGATATACAAACCACACTGTCTAAAGCAGATCGCCTTATTTATGGGGAATCAGCCATGACACACGCCATGGTATTCACTGCCGTATCTGTAGATGTGAGTTGAATAATGAAAAATATTGAAATATATTAATAAAAATGAATGTAATTTGTAGAATAATGGAGTTGCACAAAAATTGCGCGTGGAGAACTCGTGGGGCGAAGATCGTGGTGAGAAGGGATATCTAGTAATGTCCGCCGATTGGTTTAGAGAGTTCGGCTTTGAGGTGGTTGTCGACAAGAAATACGTGCCAGAGGATGTGTTGCGTGTCTTTGACATGGATCCGATTGTGCTTCCAGCCTGGGATCCGATGGGCACGTTGGCGCAATAAACAATATTCAGCCAAATGGAAAAGCTTTACAGTAACGTCAACACCAACAATACCAACAGCAACAGCAGCAACAACAACTATACCAACAATAATGATACAAGCAATAATTCTTAACGAAATTCAAGTCTTAAGTATAATTAAGATACATGTATGTTCACTTTCTTTCGGCCATAATTTGATATCAAATCTGATGTATTAAAATTAATCAGCACATATACACATAAATATATATATGGATATATAGAATTTTCATGCATACATATATATATATGTATCCTGTTTCTTTTTTATACAAAATATGTATTCAGTTGACTTTATATTGTATCTGATTGTACACTGCGAAAAATACTATCCACCCATGTTTACAGGTCACTTACAATGAATGAAATTTTAAGAAAATGGCCATTTTATTTTCTTGTAGTAAATCGAGGCACCATATACATACATCTTATATATTCGTGAGGTCAATTCTTTCGATAGCATAAACAGATAATTTAATCTACACATAATATACAATAAATAATGGATAGGTTAAGTAAAATATTTTGTGGATGTTTTCAAAAATGGCGTTGGAAATGTTTTTTTGTTTTGGTTGCCGCCAAACGCAATTGAAATGTTAAAACTCATTTTATACGTCTATATATGCATATATATATCGATATACATAGATATGTATCTATATATATAACAAAAATAAACACATATATTGAATGAAAGTATTAATAATAGTTCTTGCGTTTCTTTTGTTATTAAATTTAAAGTTGTTTCAACAAAAATGATATATTTTCAACGGGATGATGCATTGTATAATGTTTTTCAGTGCTTATACATATACTCCAAGCATTTTCTTTAAGTGTAATTTTCTCATTAAATTCAATTTTGAATACCGCCCTCAGTAAAAAATTATTTATTTACAAAAATATGTTAATATTAATAATTTATTTTTAAACAAAATGAAAAAAATCCGGACCATGTCCATGCCTAGCTCCCAACTCATCTCTAGCTCCATCTGTTTAGTTGGTCAGACAACGACGCTTTCGACGCTCTTCGTACTCAAAGCGTAATCTCAACCAAATCCCTAGACACATGCGCACCAGACGCTGATCATGCTCCTTGTACTGCATGGCGAACTTGTATTGATCGCGTATCAGATGTTTGGCCTTGCGCAGCTGTCCTCGCTGAATAAGGGATATGCTGTAATACAGCTTGCATCGCGCTTGAAGGAACGGATCACCCAGTTGCATGCCAATGCTCAATTGCTTCAGCGATATTTTGCCAGCAGTTTCGGCCTGCAAGCAAATAGCATAGAATGTTAGAGTATGAACGTAAATGGAAGAGAAATTTTACAACTCACGCATCGCTCGAACTGTTCGCCCAGTGCTGAGAAGCCGCCACCTAGCGTTGAGAGCCAGGACATCATATGCTCAACCTCAACGTGCACCCATATCGTGTGATGTAGCATATGTGCCCACTTGTAGTCGATAGCATCACATGCCGGCGGATGCAGTGCCAGCCATAATAGTTGCACTGCCAGGTTGTGCTCCAGCCAATGGCTCAGCACCTTTTGTTTGAGTATCTCTCGCAGCAAATAGTTTCCATTAACTGCGTCCACAGTCAATGACAGTCGACGCAGAGCTTTGCCGGTTTCATTGGGCGGCTGATTGGATTTTCTGTTGTAGTAGTGACGATGTTGCCAGTAATCACAGACACACACAATAAGTGTCATAATAGAATTGTTGACGTGCTTTCAGACAGTTTAAAAATGCAAATAAAGCTCAGCGCTTATGCGACAAGTAGTTGGGAATTATGGAATTTTGCAAACACATATTCGTATGTGCATGTCGCTCGAACAGCTGATTCAGCTAATTCATCATGCCGTCTGGCAACTCCACATTATCGATACGATATATCGATAGACTAACCGCTAAAATAATACAATTTCAAAGCGTGTACAGCTTAAAAACACAAATAGCATTAATTTAAACCCATGCGAAAGCAGTATATTTTGAAAATGATAACGCTCTTTAGGTATTTTAAAAGTAAAGGTCTGCTTCGCATTGCCTCCAAAACCCAACCAATACTGTTGTAGTATTATCAATCTTGTCTTATCTTTTGGAATAAACAACAATGGGTGAATGTAGGGTTACTTATACTTCGGGCGGTAACAGCAACAAGTCGATGACTACGGTTCCGATTGAACATTGCTATTACAATCGTAGTTTAGTTAATTTGTGATCTTCAAGCTATACACATCAAGTGCGCGGCGAATATACCATACATAGATCGGCTCGAAACAAAATTACTCATATTAAAATGAAATTCTATATACTGGTGATTGTTGCTGTTGCCTTCCTGGCTTATGTTAGCAGTGGTAAAGTCTTAAACGAAATCTATTTGAATATCTTAATGTATTATATGTGGATATTGAGTGCGTTCCAGTTATGTAATGCTTAATTGCCTTAGTTAACTTTATTTTTTTTTATATATATTTTTTTAATAATATTTTTTCGTTGTATATGATACCTAAGCACGGTATCTTATCTATGTACATATATACACATATACGAAGTTTATGGCCCGTATGCTTATCTATTGATTATCGAGGGTCTATGTGTTGTTCGTTCGTTTCTGCTCAATATCAAGATGAGTAACCTATGGCAAAATAGCTACTTACATAAAATATGTGTTAAAATTTGGAAAATGTGTAATACTCAATTGCAAAATGCAGTGAAATTCATTCTAATTCTTCAAGTCGCTAATCAAATTGCCGGCAATAACAGATCGAATTTACATATTGTAGTACACGGCATTTTAATTGATTCCCAATTAATCAATGTTGTCAATAAATCACATAATTCCCATGAATGAGCATGTACAGTAATACATAATATATAATATATATTATTATCTTCAATATTTGGTGGATGCACAAGAACCGGAATTCTTAGTTTTAAATATATTTTATAAATGCTTTATTTTTTGAGTTTATTGCAATTAAATAAAATTGAATTGAATAACTATTTGCTCGTGGCAGTTAAAGTATATCAAATTAAAATTTGAATTAAAATGAGACCAATATTATTGAAATTATGATATAATATATATAATACATAATAATATTAAATAGTTAATAATATTCAATTTTAATTTATTTGCAATATAAATTATACAAGAATAGAGCTTAAATATCAGAAATTATACACATCAGTACCGTTCTCAATTCCGAAACCGAACGAAAAAGGCGATTTTGGTATTAGTTGCAGTACGTAAACCGCACTTTTCTTCCGGATTCGAATTAGTATTGAGAAAAAGTCTGTATATTAGAAAACAACATTTCTCTGGCTATGTTAAGTCGAAATTTATAAGAATTAAAAATTAAATATTTTATATCTTTTCTGGTGAAATAATCAAATCTAAACATTTACCTATAGAGGGTTGCGTTCAATGCAACTCGAGGGATGATGAACGTTGCGCCACAGATCCCTCATCCATTTTGGCCAAGGATTGTGAAAATGGCAGCTCCCTGTGCTATGCACGTGTCCAAAGTAAGCCCAGATATCATAGTGATATAGCTAGGAAATTAATTAAATATATTTATGTCATATGCTTCCAGATGGATACACGATTCGTGGATGTTCCAATCAGCTGGATAACAAGACACTGCAGAACTGCAACAACGAGTTCGAGTGCCAGACATGCCGCTTCTCCGACGGATGCAATCGTCTAGTGTTCCCACTGCATCGGGCATACTGCCTGCAGTGCTCCGGCAACTCAACAAACTCCAGCTGTGCCACCGATTACAACCTCAACATGAAGGTCTGCCCCATCTATCATTTGGGCGAAAAGTGCTACATTCGCAATACGCAGCGCATTGCTGAGGGTTCCTTCCAGCGTGGCTGCCTCAATGCCGCCCAGGCCAAGAAGCTGTGCGTCAAGGATGGCAACTGCTACACCTGTGAGGGACGTGGCTGCAACTTGCTCAAGCCCGACAATCCCCTCATCCCCATTGCTCGCGACAGCGCCGTCACAGCCGTGCTCTCCACCGCATTGCTGTTGGTATCGTGCCTGGCCAGCTTCTCCAGGCTGTAATGTGTACAATCCACATCATAGTTTGCATCCTTCGAGGATCATTTTTTATACTATTATGTTACATTGCCATTTAAGCTAACATTTTGTATTTTCATCGGGTTGTAAGAATTTCCCGTTTCTATTTTTCCGCTTTTTGTACAACAATGTATTGTCAATTGATAATATTGCCATATTTTGTCAGTTGTTTCGCTTTTCGTTTTCATTGCCGACTATAGTAAATAAAATTTAAGTAAAATCAACCTCCATGTGATGAAATTATTACGCCTTTGATCTGCAATCTCCCGATGACTTCCTTATTGTGGGTCGCATTATCGTTTCGGCTGCCAAGTTTATGAGCTGCCATTGAGTTGGCCAGGACAGCACAGCACAGTACAGGACAGGGTAGGACAGACAATCACTCTCACACTCTCAAATGGTTGACATTTGTAGACACACACACACACACACACACTCTAGTAGAGACATTCAAATTAGAATTACATACGGATGCCGCATAGTTATGGAACCGGAAGCTCTTCCAATGCGGCGCATAAATTTATCAACGCCTTGGAAGCCGGTGTCTCCCAATTGACTGTTTCTCTCCCCTTCTCTCTCTCTTTCATTCTCTCTCTCTCTCTGTGTCTCTCTCTCTCTATCTCTCTCTGTCTCCCTCACTCTTTCTCTCTCTCTCTCGATGAGTCAAATACGGAAATGGCTTGAAGTGCAATCAGTAACCATCACTAACACATATATACATATGCACATATATGTATGTATATACAAAAATTCACTATATACATACATACATACATATGTACATACATGTACATACATACATTCCCTTAATATGTTCAACTTGTGTATAGTTTCTAACAGAAAAATTCCTAAACATAAACATACATAAGTATGTCTGTATATCCTGCATTCGTTCAAAATAGTTTAAAAAAATATCTATTTCGGGATTCTTTCACTTTATGCAACTCTTGCAAGTAGTTCATGTTTCCTTTTTACTAACTCAAGTCTCTTATATTTCGAGAAAGAAACCAATTTTTTTTAACGATCTTATGTTTTGTTAAACAACAAATTTGTAACAAAATTTTGAAAAAATATAAATTTTTCATTTATTTGAATATGTCGAAATTGATTAGTTGCGACCTCAATTGACTCCCAATTTTTGCAGATTCACGATTATATAGCTTATACTCACCTACTATAGATCTATGACTACGGGATATAGTACATATATAGTAATTAATGGGGACTGGCAGGTTGCTAATGAGATGCTGCCCATCTAATGATTTGGTTTTCAACAATAGTCAGTTCAATAGCGATATAATCTCAACATTTTATCAATTGTTTCAATGAACTTTGCGTCAAATAAATGTTGTACAATTATCTAACAATTTCATTGTTTTAATTTCGAGAACTTTGATTGATGTATTTTTAATAGTTGATCTGGGCAGAGAGAAATTATAATTTCAAGTAATTAAATCTTTGTAGATATAGGGAGTATCTTATTTTTTGCAATTTCTATTTATGATATGTATGGAACTTGATCAGAAAACTTCTAAAAAAAAACTAATAATAACAATAATGAAATTTAGTGGTTGATTTTCGAAATAAAACTATGTATGTATATATTTGAGGATTTGAGAAATTTCTATTACAATAACGTGGGTTTTCGCGTTGTCATTAAATTTCTTTGTCTAAAATAATAATGAAATATATAAAAATAAATCAAATAGTAAATACTATATATATTTAAATTAGTTAACTGTGTTTTTCACTACTCATGAAATTATACTAGAGTATACGATTTAGTATTAAATTGATTTGAATTCCAGATTATCGAGTTTATTTTCAAAAATAATTTAAAACTTAGTGTTTATGACTTGCAGAATTGTTGTTGGACCAACAAATGATGAATAATAGCAATTAAAAAGTAATAACAATTTCTGGGATATACAATTCCAAAATCTATCCATGCACATGAGTCGAATAATTAATATTTTTCTTGTATTTTTTCCAATCATTTGTCGATTGTTTCTGTTGGTGATTTCATGGCGGGGCCTTGTGGCCTAAGGGATAGTGGGTGCAGGGGGACGTTCGGGAGGGGCATGGGCCAGTCAATAAGCTAAACAAACTGTAAACTACTACTTAACTCAAAATAATTGTAAACAGGCCACAGAGAAACAACAGAGCACCCAGAAGCGGGCAATCTGAATCCTGGGCGTAACTGGATGTATAGATTTATAATGGATCGGATATACATATGTACATATACTATGTACATACATACATACATATGTACATATGTATGTATTTATGTATGTAGTAGGTATGTACATACATATGTATGTGTGTTTAACAGAAATGCAGAGGTAAACAAATAAGTTGAATTTTTTTTTGTGGGGCGTAGAGGCGTGGCAGCAGCAATGGCGGCAATTAACGCTGCCGCTGTTGCATTTATCGTTAATCCGATGGGTGTGGGTGATAAAAAGCAGACACTACTGACACCGCCACCGCACGACCAACAACACCATCGCCAACAATAACAAAACTTAGTATGAATCTGTATAGACCAACTACATACATACATAAATATGTATGTACAATTGTATGTATGTATGTGCACCGAAGCCTCTTTGATCTGCCCAAGTCACAACCGCAGATCCAGTTCCAGTTCCAAATACACACTTCTAGTTCCAGTTACAGTTCCCGAGCAGCACTTACACTAATGCCAAACTGACGCCATTTTTTGTTTTTTTTTTTTTTTTTTTTTTTGTTTTGGCTTCTCTTCATCGTCTTCAGCGATGTAGGGCCACGTTGTTTTTTTTATGGTTTATTTAGTGTCGGGGTTATGGCGCAATTTGTATTTATGGGCAATGTCTATATAGATCCGGCAAACTGCTCCAGCATCGCCATGTGGCAGCAGTCCAATTAAAAGCATTTTTCAAATTAGGGCCATCTCAGCCGAACACACTCCAGCTCCAAATCCAGCGAGGAATACTTAGCCAGAATTTATCGGCACACCCACGCCACGCCCACAGCAATCTAATCCCAGTGCCCAGTCAGACAGAGAAAGAGTGAGAGAGGAGATTGCCCCTCCTGCAGACCACCAATGATGAGTTGCCATTGGGGAGAGAAGGCGTGGTCCGAAGATCTGCGTGAATATGCCCACTCACAGTCGTATTTTGTGATGGAGAAATCACCCAGAGAATGCTTGTGTGCGAACTGTACAGTGATCTCTAAACCATGCAGAGGAATTAAAAATTTTAATAATTTAATAATTTCACTTTACTATATATAATTCTTAAAAATTTCTTCTATGAATTATAAGATTTATAATTTGCACTCTATTTTAGTTATAAAAATAGTGTATCCTTTAGCAAAGAGGTTTTACTGTAATCGCTGATGCTCAAATGTTTCAGCATATCAGCATAAGGCAATAGTTCGACATACTTTGAAATTGGTTATATATGTATGTATATAATATATATTATGTATATAATATCTATATTATTTTAATTTTAATTAATTTTTCACAGTATTTAAAAAGTGAACAAAAGTTGAAAAACAAACTCTTGTTATGCTATTTCCATCTTCAATGAACAGTGCAGGGAGTACATTGATCGTTGATGCCGAACAAATATCCGATCGTCATTCATGTGCAGAGGCATCGTCTGCTGTCATTGGCCACACCTACATATGCATACAGATGCACACAGCGGCACACGGACACGGGCACAGACACACATACAATGACAGCGACCGTGTGCGTGAACGTGAGGGTGTATGCTAATTTTGGATACTGATGCTGATGCTGCTGCTGCTGCTGCTGCTGCTGGGGCTGGGGCTGCTCTGCTGCTGCTTCTGCTTCTGCTCGCGATCTTTGGTGTGTTGAAGTGGCACAGCGATTGGTGAGGATCGCTGGCAACGCGTAGTGCAGCGAGCAGCACAACTATTGGACGGGACGGGCTATGCGCCCAGTATTCGTCGTCATTCCGCAGTCAAACTCTTCTCGATACGGATGCGAGCGCGTATGCAACAGTAACAGCAACAGCAGCAACCGCAACAGCAACAGCAGCAGCGGCAAAGTGTCAGTGGCAAGAGCTGTTCGATTTGAGCTATTCTAATTTGAATTTGAGTCAAGTGTCGCGTGGTTTTGTGGATAGAAAGCTGTATTGCGGATCGACGACATCAGTTCACACTTGCTGCACGATAGGTGGCAATTGAGGCACCTCAACGCTTCAAATTCGCAACGTGCAACGTGCAACAACAACAATAACAAATCAATTGAAAGCGCGCCGTCGACTCTTGATCATTCAATCAATCCCGAATCGGTCAATCAATCCATCAATCCCATTGTGTGTGATATCAAGAAACGAGAAATTGGCAGTCAACGCGTTCAGACCATAAAACCGCAAACTCCACCATAAAAAAAAATGAAAAAAAATTCAAGTGAAAAATGATCGGAAATTCGAAAAGTGTATATCAAATTGAAAATTTTGTAAATCGTTCAAGGAAATGATAATATAATATGAATATATGTGTATATCTGAAAATTACCCACTAGTGCTTGTGAGAAAAACACTTTATATATCTTATATATATGTAAAATATGTATATATGTATGTCGGCTTTTGGATTACGATTTCCTTCTGATTGACATACTGACAACTTGAACGGCATCCTCGATTTTTCAACAAATTGGCGGGCCTCATTTGCATTTGTTGTTGTTTTTCTGCTCTGTTTTTTTGTTTTTTTTTTTTTTTTTATCGACTGGAAGATTCGCAGTGCGAGAGTGTGAGTGCGAGTGTGTGTGTGTAATAATCAAATTTGACAACTGCGCGAAAAACTTTTCACATCAAAACAAGCCCCAAACACTCAATACAAATATCAAAGCTAAATCAATGATACGTTAATTTTTCAAAAAGTTTATTTTTTTTACAATTTTTTTTTTTTGTTGAATACTGCCTCCACTATTTGTGGCGAACACCTTAAGTGTATCAACAGTGTTAATAAAATCGGTTTGTAATTAATTGGGAGTGGAAAAGTTTAACGGAAACCGCCCCAATGACACATATGGTGGGTCCAACGGAGTGCGCCAACGCCATTGTCGGCACTATGCCATTCCTGGACAATGGACTCAATGTGAATCTCACGGATTACGGATGCTATGCGAATGACTATTGGACATCGCCGTATACGACCGGCGGACTTAGTCCCATGAAACAGATTGAAGGTGAGTGCGGTACCTGAAGGATTAACCTAGATTATTAGAAACTGGGGAAGTCTTGTACGAAGTTTTATATAAAAGATATTTGGAGTTATATCTAAATATATAAAAAAAACATAATAAATACTCAAATAATATACTTTAATAATTTACAAAAAAAAAAATAAAATAAAACACTTTCCGCAATAATGTTCCGACGGACAGAAATCGAAATCATATCACAAGTTGAAATCATATTTTGCAATTCTAAATTTTAAAAATAAATAACGTTTTAGCCTCGGGATCCTCAGGATTAGCGATTCATCCAGAAAAGGTGTTTCCTCATTAGAAAGAAGGATATATAAGCTGTAAAAACTGTAGATTTGATATATTGAAATATGATTTAAACATAAATTAAAAGTTATTAGAGGAAGTTTAAAATCATTTGCATACAAACATACATATGTCAAGATATTTGTCGCTTTAATATTTGGGGTGACAGGACAAAGATTATATAATATTTGTAAAATAATGAAAATCTGTTTAAAAAACTAAAACGACTTCAGCAATTATTGCAGAACTTGTCAACTCTTTTCATTTGCTGAAGTTATTTGGTTTTTATTTAAATGTCGTATATTTATTCATTCGGTTTTATTGTGGCATTTGAGACGTTTTCTATTTGATTTGTTTGTTTTTTAATGGTTGAGTTGGCGTGACAGAAAAACAACAATTTGTGCCAAACGCTAATTGATTTTAGAATTCATTCGTGAAGCATCTTTGCCGGCGAAATCAATGCCGAATCCCAAAGAGAAATCCCAGTACACAAAAGTTGTCTCATTAAGCGACAATTGATGGGCGAAGCGACCTGTCATGGGTCATTGGAGTTGACTCCAAGTGTGGAATGCAGCGGCAACAAGCCACTTAACTATACAGCAACATGCAACATGCAACATGCGGCATCAATTGCAACTGAAGCACTTGCTGTGTGCAGCAATTAATTGCAAAATTTGTAAGCATCATGCCGAGGCGCCTCCTGCCTCGTGTCTCACGCCTCGTGCCTCGTGCCACATGCCGCATGCCACATCAGGGGCTCCTTCATTGCCACTAAATTTAGCCAGCAACTCAATCAGCAGCAGTTGCACTGACTTTTATAATTGGATTGGCGTTGTTGTCGCCACGCTCTCAGTACATGCATATTTCCCTCATTATTGGCGGCCCATCCAATTTGTCGTCATCCAACCCATGCAGGCCCATCATCCTCCTCCAGCGGTGCGCCTGCGTAACCTTCCCGATCACCATCATCCCATCAGCATCAGAATGAATCTCACCAATGTGACTTCTCAAAATTTGTTTGATGTCTCCTCATCTCGTCACACTTCAAATCAAATAAATCTTAATTTTCAGAGTCATTCCCTTTTTAGTCTTTATTTTATATAGATCAGCTAAAACATTATATGTATGTATATATAGCTATGGGAACCTCTCTAAAGATATCTTCGATGATATTTTAAGTATTATTATAAAGAAAATTTTTCAATCAATTTCTTAATAATTTCGGAATCGTTTTCCAATTCGTTTTTAGTTAAATGTTTATAAAAGTTATTAATTAGTATTTAATAGTATTTAATAATTACAATCCATTTTCATCTGACTCTATAATTTGTATATTTATTTGGAATTATTTGAATTTTTCACAAGTATATTTAAAATTCGCTTAAATAACGAATTTCTTATTATATACATATATATTTAATAAGGTTTAAAAATTCCAAATTCTATGAATTTCATGAAAGGTTACATTCATATTGCGAATTGAAGGATATAAATCGATCTGAAAAATAATGATGATCCATTTTTGAAATAGAATTTTAAGTTTTTTTTTTTAAATAAAAACCGCGTGTTTCGTTCTGATTCGAAATTGGGAACATACATTAATATAATATATTATTAGCATAAATGAAATATATTTAAAATTTTCAATTCATGTACAGCTTGCATACAGACGGCGGGCAAGGATCGCAGCTCCTACAAGCCACTTGAACAGATCGATGCCAAGCTGGCGGACATCGATGCCCAGAGCACGGGGAGTAATAGCAGCAGTAGCCTGGCGAGCAGCACTGGCAATTGTCAGGATCAGCTTGCTGAATATACAGTCAGCAGCAATAACAGCAACAACAACAGCAGTAGCAACAGTCATGAAAGTGTCACAGCAACAGTTGCAGCAACAGCAGCAGGTGCTGGCAGAGGAGGAGCAACTGCTGCTGATGGAGGAAGCGGAGGTGCAGGAACAACAGCAGTAAAGAAGTATAAAAATAGCCACAAAAAAGACACCAACAACAGCAATTCAGCAACCAGCACATCCAACAAAGGCAACATCAACAACAATAACAACAAAGGGGTAAGTTTTTGGACAATCAAAACTTATTGTGATATTTAATACACTGAGAATTATTTTGGGAAACTCTAACAAGTAAAGAATTAACAAAATTAAAAGTGTTTCAATATATTGTATGTATATGAATAATAATGCATTTTAGGAACCGGAGTCAGTGCATCCATCGCTGGCGCAAGCTATTGTCGTGTTGGAGACGAAAGCACTGTGGGATCAGTTCCATGCGCAGGGCACAGAGATGATCATAACGAAGACAGGTCGTCGCATGTTTCCAACGTTTCAAGTGCGGATTGGTGGTCTTGATCCACATGCCACCTACATATGCATGATGGACTTCATACCAATGGACGATAAGAGATATCGTTATGCATTTCACAAGTAAGGATACGCATTCACATAGATACATCTATAGTATATGCAAACTTTATCACTGTGTAATTTTCTCTGTGTATTTCTCTCTCTCTCTCTCTCACTCTCTCTCTCTCGTTGTCTTCCTCTGCTCTTACAGCTCCTGCTGGGTGGTGGCGGGCAAAGCAGATGCCATATCTCCACCTCGAATACATGTGCATCCGGACTCTCCAGCCGCTGGCGCTAATTGGATGAAGCAAATCGTATCCTTCGACAAGCTCAAGTTGACAAACAATCAACTAGACGAAAATG
The DNA here is from genome assembly GCA_018150725.1 of Drosophila quadrilineata. NCBI lineage: Eukaryota > Metazoa > Arthropoda > Insecta > Diptera > Drosophilidae > Drosophila > Drosophila quadrilineata. Next base: position 13,092,955 of record JAECWN010000432.1, read on the forward strand.
GACACGTGAGTAGAGTTTTTATGTGGTTATTTTAAATCATTTAATTTAATTATAATCGACTAGTAGCAGTAAACAGAAGATAAATTTATAAAAATTAAATATTTATAGAAAATATTTGAATATTAAAATATTTTATAAATATTTTACAAAATATTTTTACATTACAACTATTTTCTAAAGTTATTATGGTTGAAAGGCGCTCTAAAGTTATATCATGGTGAAGTACGGTTATCTAGGTCTCAACCAAGGCAAATGTCAAGAATATAAATATAGCTCAAACTTAGCTACAAGGATTTTAGTGAAGACATTACTTGTCGCTTCTATTATTTTGTCCAACACTGTACACACATACGTATATACATATGTATATATATGGCGGTAAAGCTATAGAATTGCTTGATCGGATTTTGTTTACGCTTCGGATCAAACATTTGGTCCCCGTACGCATACGGCGTAAACAAAAAGCCCGGCAGACGCAAAGCGTAAGCATTCAATGGGAATACTTATACTTCCATATATACATATATACATAGTATAATGACATATATGTATATATACATACATACATATGTATGTCTTCTGTACTAGTGCCATCTGTGACCAAGAATCCGTTTGATTTCACAGATCATACTGAACTCGATGCATCGCTACCAACCGCGCTTCCACTTGGTCTACTTGCCGCCAAAGAATGCATCCCTGGATGAGAACGAGCATTCGAGCCACTTTCGCACATTCATATTCCCGGAGACGAGCTTTACGGCCGTAACTGCATATCAGAACCAGCGTGTAAGTATACTTCCAAGATATAGACATTGTGATGTACTGAAGGGATGGGGAAACTCAGTGACGGGTTTGGGATTAGTACTTGACCCAGTTCTGTAAACTCAATCCACTTGGAAATGACAAGCGCCAACACTTCTCAATCCAACTTCCCAATACAAAAAGAATTCTGAAATTCTGATGGGTCAACACCAACCAGATCCAACTAAGTTCAACCAAATCCATGCCTGTCAACTCGCATTTCAATCAAAAATATTCTTTGCCTTAAAATACATCGTAGACTTCAATTTTGATTGATATAGTATGTATGATGTATCTTAAAAATGGGGAAGTAATTAAATTAAAACTAGGAAAATTTTCCGATTTTTTTTTACAATTTATTGCATTTCAAATAATGTGATGTGTTTCAATAATGTGAAAATATAAATATTGATATTGAGGAACTCACAGAATATTGTTTTAAGGTGGTCCCGTAATATTCGAAAATATAACAGAAAATCCCCAGCATCAAAATAAAGTTAAGCCAAGTAGTTTAATGCACAGTAGCAACAACAACAATCGAGGGGAAAACATATGAAAAAATTTCTGGCATTTTATTTTTAGCGGCATTTTTTCGAAAATATTTTAATTATTTATGCGCTCGACGTGGGTGTTAACACATTTTTCTTTTCACAATTTATTGCAAATAATATCTCTCAGTGTATGTGTTAGAGTGTATATGTATGTGTGCGTGTGTGTTTGTGTGCTTTAACTACATAAGTTGTGTGTTGGTTCTGTTAAAATGCTTTGTAAGCATTTTCTAATTTGTTGCATTTGAAGAGAAAAAAAATAATTTAAGTAAAATTTAAAAAAAATATATATTCAAGCATTTCTAGAAATATATTCCCGTTGAGTTTAGCTGAGGCCGAATAACTGTAATTAGCATACATATCGTAAATAAATTTCAAATATTTTTCAAAAATATATGTATTCCAGGTAACACAACTGAAAATATCCAGCAATCCATTTGCCAAAGGATTTCGAGATGATGGCACTAATGATGTGTAAGTATAAACTATAAGTTTCTTCAACGCAGTACGCAAAAAATGCCTAAATTAAGTGCATATTCCATCAAAATCAAATGCAGACTCAAAAGTTGGCAGTTTTGACTTAGGATTGATTTGATTTTGAAAAGTCCAGTTCCACTTCAAATATGCTTACAAAATTTGTTATGAAATTGACCCAGTTGAAGTTGGAGCAGCTGGTAGAGTGATGGAGAATATAGGGACTCTATTGTAGGGACAGAGGGAGGGAGTGGGAGACGGGAGTGGCGTGGTAGACAGTCCGTCGTCGATGCTGTTAAAGGCATTCCGAGAATTGCCGACGCTTCTTTCAGACAAAAATAAAACACATGAAACAATAACTCAAATTGAATTGTGAGCGAGAGGCGAAATTGGAATCAAAATTGTATATTGGGAATGGAAATTTGAATGGGAATAGTGGAAGTGGAACTTATGTGGAGTACTGCGACGCGTCTGTGGCACATAAGCATCTCCGGCTGCCTGTGATGGGGCAGCTGACAGATGTGCTGTGGCGTCGGTAGCGGTGGCGGGGCAGAGGGGCGGCATAAACAATAGTTTTGGACGTTGGCGTTTCATATTTTTGGGCGGATTGTAAACAAATTACACATTTGTTGAAGCTGCGATTTCATTTGTTTATCGTGTCTGAAATCAAATCACAATTTCGAAATTCCCAATTTCCAATTTCACATTACTTTAATTGCAGTACCAGCAGCAGTCTCGGTATGTCCAGCATGAGCCACGAGAGTCAGGCACGCATGAAGCAACAACAGCAGCAGCAACAGCAACAGCAACAACAACAGCAGCAACAACAATTGCAACAACAGCAATTGCAACAACAACACTTGAAGTCAAAGGATAGATCGCCTGCCAGCAGTTATAGTCTGAGTTGCACGGAACTTGTGGATCAGCAACAGCAACAGACGTCAGCGGCAACAACAGCAACGTCTGCTGCAGCAGCAGCAGCAGCGGCGGCGGCAGTCGCTGTGGCAGCAGCACAAATGCCGATGCACTTGCCAGCAACACCTTCAAGCAGCTCAACATCGGGCAACTCGCCCGATCTAATGGGATTCCAACTGGAGGCAACCTCACTGCAACAGCAACAGTTGCATCAACAGCATAATCAGCAGTTGCAACAGCAATCCACAGCGACACAGCAACTGCATCAGCATCAGCACCAGCAACATCAGCAGCATCAACACCAGCAACATCAACATCAACACCAACAACAGCAACAACAACAGCAACATAGCCAGCAGCAGCAACAACAGCAGCAGCAACAAAGCCTCCATCAAATGACGAGCAGCTATGCAGGCAGCTATCATCATCCATATCAGCATCATCATCAGCATACGGCGACTCCATTGACACCGCTCTCAGCCAGCTCCGCATCTCCGCCCGCTGCGGCAGGTGTTGGTCCAGGAACTGCTGCTGCCGCAGCAGCCGCCACTCAGGTTATGGCGGCGGCCAACATCTACTCCAGCATTGGGCAGCCGTATGGCAGCGAGCAGAGTAACTTTGGTGCCATCTATCATCACAATGCGGCCCACTATCATCATGGCCATGGCAGTCCCTATGCCAGCCCCTACGACAAGCTCAAGGTCCCCACGGGTCACATGCGTCAGGCGGCAGCTGCCGCTGCCTACGGCATGAGCAGCTATCAGAGCTTCTACGGCACCGCTGCGGCGGCGGCACATCAAATGATAAGGCCCAACAGTTACATTGATTTGGGGCCACGCTAATCAACAAGATGGCGATTGCCATTTCAAGTATTATTATGTTACAATCAGCCCGGGGGCCTCAACTCTCAAGTATTACAAGTATTTTCTCAACTCAACTCAACTCAACTCAAAAATCAACTCAACTATCTATGTACATATGTATGTACATAACATATGTATAGCATACATACATTTAATATGTTTTTTTTTTCTATTCTTAAGCGACAATTGTGTGTCTAGTTCAAAAATTGTACCAAAAATAATAAAATAAAAACTTACAACTTAGTATTAGTGTGTAACAAAGAAATCATTTTTTTTAATATTGTAACTAATTTTTTTTTCTTGCAATATGTTTCAAATTATTTCGTTAAACAGAAGTATTGTGTAAGAATTGTTCTCCATCTATCTGTCTTTCTCATACATGTAAATACATACATACAAATTGAAATGCTGCAACAGTTTCGTTTTGAACAATAAAATGCCAAAACATAAATTAACAAAACTAAAAGCAGAATACGAAATTATTTCTATGAGTTTACGGGGGCAAGGCAAACAAAATGGCCGACAGCAGCCTGCAATTGGCTCTTTCTTTATTGCTTTCCTCTTTGCACGTTGTTTATGTTTATGCTCGGCAGCTGCCACGCTCTCGATCTACACTACACTCTCTCTCTCGCTCTCACTCTCAATTGATCTCTTGCGCTGTTGCTCTTGTGCGTTTGGTATGTAAACAAAAAGTGCCATTGATTTAATTGAGATAAACCAACGAAAGAGTGTATACAGACAGACCTGCACACCCACACCCACACTCACACAACCACACACACGCATTCAAGTATTTACACCTCATACAGTTTTGTTATTGTGTTGTTGTTGCTGTGCGCAGTGAATTCCAATTGATTGCGTTTCTTCTTTTCACGCTTCTCTTGGACTCCTCCCTAACAGCACGTGCCACTCTTCCCTTCGCTAACATCTTCACCTTCGCCATTTTTATAAGCTCAGCAGATGATCGATTTTAATACGATAATTTGTCTCAGCACAAGTTATCGATAGCTATTGAGATATTATGCTGCAATCTCTGATTAGATACTTTAGCTGATGTGGCATTACTTTACGGTGAATTTTGTAATTCTAAAAAGACAAAATAATTGACAGACATTCATGCTTCATTACGAGTTCGACTCACATTAGCCAATGCCGAAGTTGACAAATCTTTGGATATGATTCACTATACTGACCACACCTGTTGATACCTTAGCTAAGTAAGCATATACATACATACATATGTATATTTATATACATATATAGCCAGAAAACTTACTGATAGCTAAACTGATATTGCCAATACAGATACACTTTACTGATTAGTGCGATACTTACTCATAATCTAATCTATATACATAAGTACATATATATGTACTATATATTTCCAAATTGGCAGCAACAATTTTTGTTTGAAGTGAAGTCTCTTGGATTCCATACTCCATGCCAAATCATGCAATTGTTATCCATAGTTACAAATAGATTGAACAGTATCAAGTCCACAACGTAATGCATTGTTTGTTAACTATATACATACATACATACATTCATATGTACATATGTATGTATATGTTTCATGTGTTCCCAGTTAGAGGGCAGGGAGCGTATAACATGTGGTATCGTTATCTTTAGTTATGGCACGTTTATGACGTGTAGTCTATATACACATGACAACACCTACTAAATAGGTACCAATGTACATATGTATATACATATATATATGTATATAGTAAACGTATCGGTGAAATATATGCGATTTCACACATTGTCATGGAACAAACTGACAGGCCGTCAAATCTGACATTCATTAGTCACAACACAAAAAAAGAAGGAAAATGATTTAAGCGAAAAAAAAGAAACTAATATCTTGAGCATATACAAAAATAGCATAACTGAAAAGTGACAGGGAAGTCAACCTGAGTTCAGAGATTGATTATAAAGCTATTGACCTTTGTTAGCGTTACGCATATAATATATTTTCCAGTCAATTCCCAACGATTTCGAACATCATCAAAGTGCTGTCACATACTCCATTGACGATTACGTCCTGCTACTTCCACTCTTTAGGACATACATATATGTATGTATGTATATGTAAATACATTCATCGGTCTTTTTGTTTACCCAAGTTTTTCGCAGCGTCTAAAATTTAATAACGCCATTTGCAGTTGTTGTTTTAGTTGTTGTTGTTGTTGTTGCTGCCGATTCCATAAATAACACCAAATTGGCATGCATTGTGGCTTCCAGTTGAGCACACGGCCCGGGAGCACATAAATTTCTCAACACTTGCATAAAATTCATAAAAACAATAACACAAAAACTGACTAAATCCAACAACAACAGCAACAACAACAACAACAACATCAGCAACATGAAGATTAAAAGAGCTACACGAGAGCAATGAGAGCAGCAGATGTGTCGTCGATGACGAGGGCATCGAAACGGGAACAGAGGGAAAATTCCACTTTCATATTCGATTGAGATCCCTTATCTACAAACTACTCATATGTATGACATATACATATGTACATATAAACATATATGTGCGCACGTTTAATATTCAATATATGTGCTTATTCTTGTCATATCGGCACAATTGATTGATTTAAAGTTGTCAATTTCCATATCAAATCAAGTGGAAGCCATCGAAAAATACCTCCGAAAATTCATTAATAAGCTTATATTTTGTACATTGTATTCGGTATTATAGATCATATAATATTGATTACAGCTATCAATATTTAGCTAAATATTTTTATTCGTATTTAGATCTATTAGCCGATTTAAAAAAAAATTTGTTGCACAAGCGATAATGATCCTGCCTCAAAATCTAATACTAACTTTCACTTCGAATTGCCATAACTTTGCCAAAACTCAATTAGATATGCTCAAAAATGTGCTAGTACCAGTTTTCTCAATATGATTTTTGGCCTTCACTTTTAACTGTCATAACTTTGTCATATAATAACCGATTTTAATGAAATTTCTCACTTAAATTATGATAATCCTGTATTTTATAATAAAGTTTATTTGAAGTGACTTGAGTAATTATTTCTCGAGATATGGCCAGAAGTATAAAACAAATAGCCTCAAAATGCCTCAAAAACTGATATTTTAACTTTGAATTGCCATAACTTTGCCAAAACTCAATAGATTTTCATGAAATTTGCATTTCTGTTTATGATTTTGATCCCAGTTCAATTCTGCATTCAAAGATAATTCATTTTTTACGTTTTAAAATTTTCGATTTTTTTTTGCCAATTTTTCATACTAACCCCTGACAATATCATCAAAAATCGAAAAAAAAATGTTAACCCAATTTTTTGACTTAAATCGATTTTGGGACTTAAAACTAGCATACTGCTTTTTATTTGAGGTGATTCGGATAATTATTTTCCGAGATATGCCCAAAAATGTGATAGTACCAGATTTCTCAATATGACTTTTGGCCTTCACTTTTAACTGTCATAACTTTGTCATATAATAACCGATTTTAATGAAATTTCTCACTTAAATTATGATAATCCTGTATTTTATAATAAAGTTTATTTGAAGTGACTTCAGTAATTATTTCTCGAGATATGGCCAGAAGTATAAAACAAATAACCTCAAAATGCCTCAAAAACTGATATTTTAACTTTGAATTGCCATAACTTTGCCAAAACTCAATAGATTTTCATGAAATTTGCATTTCTGTTTATGATTTTGATCCCAGTTAAATTCTGCATTCAAAGATAATTCATTTTTTACGTTTTAAAATTTTCGACTTTTTTTGTCAAATTTTCATACTAACCCCTGACAATATCATCGAAAATCGAAAAAAAAAATGTAATCCCAATTTTTTGACTTAGATCGATTCTGGGACTTAAAACTAGCATACTGCTTTTTATTTGAGGTGATTCCGATAATTATTTTCCGAGATATGCCCAAAAATGTGCTAGTACCAGATTTCTCAATATGACTTTTGGCCTTCACTTTTAACTGTCATAACTTTGTCATATAATAACCGATTTTAATGAAATTTCTCACTTAAATTATGATAATCCTGTATTTTATAATAAAGTTTATTTGAAGTGACTTCAGTAATTATTTCTCGAGATATGGCCAGAAGTATAAAACAAATAGCCTCAAAATGCCTCAAAAACTGATATTTTAACTTTGAATTGCCATAACTTTGCCAAAACTCAATAGATTTTCATGAAATTTGCATTTCTGTTTATGATTTTCATCCCAGTTAAATTCTGCATTCAAAGATAATTAATTTTTTACGTTTTAAAATTTTCGATTTTTTTTTGTCAAATTTTCATACTAACCCCTGACAATATCATCAAAAATCGAAAAAAAAATGTAATCCCAATTTTTTGACTTAGATCGATTCTGGGACTTAAAACTAGCATACTGCTTTTTATTTGAGGTGATTCCGATGAGTGTTTTCCGAGATATGCCCAAAAATGTGCTAGGACCAGATTTCTCAATATGACTTTTGGCCTTCACTTTGAACTGTCATAACTTTGTCATATAATAACCGATTTTAATGAAATTTCTCACTTAAATTATGATAATCCTGTATTTTATAATAAAGTTTATTTGAAGTGACTTCAGTAATTATTTCTCGAGATATGGCCAGAAGTATAAAACAAATAGCCTCAAAATGCCTCAAAAACTGATATTTTAACTTTGAATTGCCATAACTTTGCCAAAACTCAATAGATTTTCATGAAATTTGCATTTCTGTTTATGATTTTGATCCCAGTTAAATTCTGCATTCAAAGATAATTCATTTTTTACGTTTTAAAATTTTCGACTTTTTTTTGTCAAATTTTCATACTAACCCCTGACAATATCATCAAAAATCGAAAAAAAAAAATGTAATCCCAATTTTTTGACTTAGATCGATTCTGGGACTTAAAACTAGCATACTGCTTTTTATTTGAGGTGATTCCGATAATTATTTTCCGAGATATGCCCAAAAATGTGCTAGTACCAGATTTCTCAATATGACTTTTGGCCTTCACTTTTAACTGTCATAACTTTGTCATATAATAACCGATTTTAATGAAATTTCTCACTTAAATTATGATAATCCTGTATTTTATAATAAAGTTTATTTGAAGTGACTTCAGTAATTATTTCTCGAGATATGGCCAGAAGTATAAAACAAATAGCCTCAAAATGCCTCAAAAACTGATATTTTAACTTTGAATTGCCATAACTTTGCCAAAACTCAATAGATTTTCATGAAATTTGCATTTCTGTTTATGATTTTGATCCCAGTTAAATTCTGCATTCAAAGATAATTCATTTTTTACGTTTTAAAATTTTCGACTTTTTTTTGTCAAATTTTCATACTAACCCCTGACAATATCATCAAAAATCGAAAAAAAATGTAATCCCAATTTTTTGACTTAGATTGATTCTGGGACTTAAAACTAGCATACTGCTTTTTATTTGAGGTGATTCCGATGAGTGTTTTCCGAGATATGCCCAAAAATGTGCTAGTACCAGATTTCTCAATATGACTTTTGGCCTTCACTTTTAACTGTCATAACTTTGTCATATAATAACCGATTTTAATGAAATTTCTCACTTAAATTATGATAATCCTGTATTTTATAATAAAGTTTATTTGAAGTGACTTCAGTAATTATTTCTCGAGATATGGCCAGAAGTATAAAACAAATAGCCTCAAAATGCCTCAAAAACTGATATTTTAACTTTGAATTGCCATAACTTTGCCAAAACTCAATAGATTTTCATGAAATTTGCATTTCTGTTTATGATTTTGATCCCAGTTCAATTCTGCATTCAAAGATAATTCATTTTTTACGTTTTAAAATTTTCGATTTTTTTTTGCCAATTTTTCATACTAACCCCTGACAATATCATCAAAAATCGAAAAAAAAATGTTAACCCAATTTTTTGACTTAAATCGATTTTGGGACTTAAAACTAGCATACTGCTTTTTATTTGAGGTGATTCGGATAATTATTTTCCGAGATATGCCCAAAAATGTGCTAGTACCAGATTTCTCAATATGACTTTTGGCCTTCACTTTTAACTGTCATAACTTTGTCATATAATAACCGATTTTAATGAAATTTCTCACTTAAATTATGATAATCCTGTATTTTATAATAAAGTTTATTTGAAGTGACTTCAGTAATTATTTCTGGAGATATGGCCAGAAGTATAAAACAAATAGCCTCAAAATGCCTCAAAAACTGATATTTTAACTTTGAATTGCCATAACTCAATAGATTTTCATGAAATTTGCATTTCTGTTTATGATTTTGATCCCAGTTCAATTCTGCATTCAAAGATAATTCATTTTTTACGTTTTAAAATTTTCGACTTTTTTTTGTCAAATTTTCATACTAACCCCTGACAATATCATCAAAAATCGAAAAAAAAAAAAAATGTAATCCCAATTTTTTGACTTAGATCGATTCTGGGACTTAAAACTAGCATACTGCTTTTTATTTGAGGTGATTCCGATGAGTGTTTTCCGAGATATGCCCAAAAATGTGCTAGTACCAGATTTCTCAATATGACTTTTGGCCTTCACTTTTAACTGTCATAACTTTGTCATATAATAACCGATTTTAATGAAATTTCTCACTTAAATTATGATAATCCTGTATTTTATAATAAAGTTTATTTGAAGTGACTTCAGTAATTATTTCTCGAGATATGGCCAGAAGTATAAAACAAATAGCCTCAAAATGCCTCAAAAACTGATATTTTAACTTTGAATTGCCATAACTTTGCCAAAACTCAGTAGATTTTCATGAAATTTGCATTTCTGTTTATGATTTTGATCCCAGTTCAATTCTGCATTCAAAGATAATTCATTTTTTACGTTTTAAAATTTTCGACTTTTTTTTGTCAAATTTTCATACTAACCCCTGACAATATCATCAAAAATCGAAAAAAAATGTAATCCCAATTTTTTGACTTAGATTGATTCTGGGACTTAAAACTAGCATTCTGCTTTTTATTTGAGGTGATTCCGATGAGTGTTTTCCGAGATATGCCCAAAAATGTGCTAGTACCAGATTTCTCAATATGACTTTTGGCCTTCACTTTTAACTGTCATAACTTTGTCATATAATAACCGATTTTAATGAAATTTCTCACTTAAATTATGATAATCCTGTATTTTATAATAAAGTTTATTTGAAGTGACTTCAGTAATTATTTCTCGAGATATGGCCAGAAGTATAAAACAAATAGCCTCAAAATGCCTCAAAAACTGATATTTTAACTTTGAATTGCCATAACTTTGCCAAAACTCAATAGATTTTCATGAAATTTGCATTTCTGTTTATGATTTTCATCCCAGTTCAATTCTGCATTCAAAGATAATTCATTTTGTACGTTTTAAAATTTTCGACTTTTTTTTGTCAAATTTTCATACTAACCCCTGACAATGTCATCAAAAATCGAAAAAAAAGTGTAATCCCAATTTTTTGACTTAGATCGATTCTGGGACTTAAAACTAGCATACTGCTTTTTATTTGAGGTGATTCCGATGAGTGTTTTCCGAGATATGCCCAAAAATGTGCTAGTACCAGATTTCTCAATATGACTTTTGGCCTTCACTTTTAACTGTCATAACTTTGTCATATAATAACCGATTTTAATGAAATTTCTCACTTAAATTATGATAATCCTGTATTTTTTAATAAAGTTTATTTGAAGTGACTTCAGTAATTATTTCTCGAGATATGGCCAGAAGTATAAAACAAATAGCCTCAAAATGCCTCAAAAACTGATATTTTAACTTTGAATTGCCATAACTTTGCCAAAACTCAATAGATTTTCATGAAATTTGCATTTCTGTTTATGATTTTAATCCCAGTTCAATTCTGCATTCAAAGATAATTCATTTTTTACGTTTTAAAATTTTCGATTTTTTTTGTCAAATTTTCATACTAACCCCTGACAATATCATCAAAAATCGAAAAAAAAATGTAATCCCAATTTTTTGACTTAGATCGATTCTGGGACTTAAAACTAGCATACTGCTTTTTATTTGAGGTGATTCCGATAATTATTTTCCGAGATATGCCCAAAAATGTGCTAGTACCAGATTTCTCAATATGACTTTTGGCCTTCACTTTTAACTGTCATAACTTTGTCATATAATAACCGATTTTAATGAAATTTCTCACTTAAATTATGATAATCCTGTATTTTATAATAAAGTTTATTTGAAGTGACTTCAGTAATTATTTCTCGAGATATGGCCAGAAGTATAAAACAAATAGCCTCAAAATGCCTCAAAAACTGATATTTTAACTTTGAATTGCCATAACTTTGCCAAAACTCAGTAGATTTTCATGAAATTTGCATTTCTGTTTATGATTTTGATCCCAGTTCAATTCTGCATTCAAAGATAATTCATTTTTTACGTTTTAAAATTTTCGACTTTTTTTTGTCAAATTTTCATACTAACCCCTGACAATATCATCAAAAATCGAAAAAAAAGTGTAATCCCAATTTTTTCACTTAAATCGATTCTGGGACTTAAAACTAGCATACTGCTTTTTATTTGAGGTGATTCGGATAATTATTTTCCGAGATATGCCCAAAAATGTGCTAGTACCAGTTTTCTCAATATGACTTTTGGCCTTCACTTTGAACTGTCACAACTTTGTCATATAATAACCGATTTTAATGAAATTTCTCGCTTAAATTATGATAATCCTGTATTTTTTAATAAAGTTTATTTGAAGTGACTTCAGTTATTATTTCTCGAGATATGGCCAGAAGTATAAAACAAATAGCCTCAAAATGCCTCAAAAACTGATATTTTAACTTTGAATTGCCATAACTTTGCCAAAACTCAATAGATTTTCATGAAATTTGCATTTCTGTTTATGAGTTTGATCCCAGTTAAATTCTGCATTCAAAGATAATTCATTTTTTACGTTTTAAAATTTTCGACTTTTTTTTGTCAAATTTTCATACTAACCCCTGACAATATCATCAAAAATCGAAAAAAAAATGTAATCCCAATTTTTTGACTTAGATCGATTCTGGGACTTAAAACTAGCATACTGCTTTTTATTTGAGGTGATTCCGATGAGTATTTTCCGAGATATGCCCAAAAATGTGCTAGTACCAGATTTCTCAATATGACTTTTGGCCTTCACTTTGAACTGTCATAACTTTGTCATATAATAACGGATTTTAATGAAATTTCTCACTTAAATTATGATAATCCTGTATTTTTTAGTAAAGTTTATTTGAAGTGACTTCAGTAATTATTTCTCGAGATATGGCCAGAAGTATAAACCAAATAGCCTCAAAATGCCTCAAAAACTGATATTTTAACTTTGAATTGCCAAAACTTTGCCAAAACTCAATAGATTTTCATGAAATTTGCAATTCTGTTTATGATTTCGATCCCATTTCAATTCTGCATTCAAAGATAATTAATTTTTTACGTTTTAAAATATTCGACTTTTTTTTGACAATTTGTCATACTAACCCCTGACAATATCATCAAAAATCGAAAAAAGTGTAATCCCAATTTTTTGACTTAAATCGATTCTGGGACTTAAAACTAGCATACTGCTTTTTATTTGAGGTGATTCCGATGAGTATTTTCCGAGATATGCCCAAAAATGTGCTAGTACCAGATTTCTCAATATGACTTTTGGCCTTCACTTTGAACTGTCACAAGTTTGTCATATAATAGCCGATTTGCATGAAAATTATGATGATCCTGTGTTTTATAATAAAGTTTATTTGAAGTGATCCCAATAATTATTTCCTGATCAGAAATATAAAAAACAAATAGCCTCAAAATTCCTCAAAAACTAAGATTTTATTGTTGAATTGCCATAATTTCGCCGAAACTCAACCGATTTAATTCCAAAGATTCATAAGAAAATAGCATTCAAATGAAATTCTATTAATTCTATAATTCTATTAATTCTAATTCACCTGTTGACAAATTCATATTATTTATGTATTAAAATTGTTAATCATTAGCGGATATTCATCAGAACCGGAAGACACAATATAGTCATAATAGTATAAAAAAAATAAAAAAAAAATTAATCTCCGGGGTCAATTTCGCAACCGCATACCCACCGATTCACATATAGTATATACATACATTACTGATCCATCATCGTGAACTGATAGTGTTTATCGCAGAGTGTCGTAGTCATCGGCACCTAATGTATTCTCGTGATATGGATTTGGAGAGTAAAGCCTTGGGTTACGGGATACGATCCCTTCGGTGATGATAATGTGCATATAACATATAGTATAATCAGCTGGACAGATGCCTCGGCATATGGCACTTGACAAAAGGTTCGGCAAGGCGGTGGGCGAAGACCCTTTGAAAGATGATTTTTGGATGCCACTGTAAAATGAATATCGACCAGAAACATTTGAATATATTATTGTAGGCAAAGCATGCGGTAGGTCTAGTAACAAATTTTTCATTATCTTTTTGGTGTGTGCATGTGTTTGTGTGTGTATGTGTGTGTGTGTGTGTCCTGTGAGTCGGGGTCAATGGTGTAGGTGTGCGGTGTGTCGCCTGCTCGATCCATTCATCCTGGTTGCAGTGGTTCAGCTAATGGTGTCAAATGCCATGGAGGTTTTCAAGTGGCATCGACGGCTGTATATCTTATCAACTTGCAACACTCGTCCTGTTGCATGCCCCTGTTATTGTTGTCGTTGTTATTGTTTGTGAGTTGTGCCTGCGCAAAAGGGAAGGCGCCCCATAGCTAATCGCTTTGAAAGTGAAACCGTGTTTATATTTTGACTTAGTTTTTCCGTTTTCCCAAATTTTCCTTCGTTTTCCATTTTGATACTTGACTCTTTGTTTGCACTTATCCGTGGAATGTTTGTTATTGTTTTGCTTCGTCAATGATCACATAGTTAATCGAATACCTTGAAACAAAAAAAAAAAAAAAAAAACTTTTGTCTCTTTTTATATTTTATTTTATTTTATTTTATTCTATTTTATTTTATTTTATTTTATTTTATTTTATTTTATTCTATTTTATTTTATTTTATTTTATTTTATTTTATTTTATTTTATTTTATTTTATTTTATTTTATATTATTTTATTTTTATTATATTTTTTTGTAGTTTATTAATATGAAAACTATTAAATAAAATCTGAAAATTCCGAATTTAAAAAACTTAAATTAGCAAACCCAATGATTATCCTAAAATAAAATACATTTTCTTATATTCAAAAAAATATATATCTACTTTCCCTCTAGGGTATGCTGTGGTCGTGTCAATCTGCAGCATAGTGCCGACAACCCTTTGTGCTAAGAACACACAGTCCCATGGACTTCGACTCCGACTCCGACTCCGACTCTGGCTGCGTGTCGATCACGCATGCGTGCCTCTTGACTGCGTATTGACATATTGCTGCCACGCCCACAAACAAATCTGTGCAGCATCAGCCGCGTACAACTACAAGTACCTTACATACATACATACATACACAAGTACATACATACATATGTATGTCTATGATGGGTGTGCCCCGTCCCCCACAATGTGGAGCAGGCATGCCAGACACACGTGCCCGCACAACAGACGATGCCACAAGTTGCAACAAAAACCAAGAATGGAAAAAAACAAGAGACAGCAACGTATGTATAACGAGAAAGAGAGAGGCAACAAAGTAGTTGCGTTTATGAGCCGTGAAAATTATGAAATAAAAAATTATTTAAACGATGACAAAAATCGGCAAAGCATCTCCGAGCAGTTACTGCATCCAAGGAGCTACACAAGCCTCTCATATCTACATACATATGTACATATGTATGTATGTATGTATGTATGTATGTATGTATGTATGTGTTTGTACATATTTACAAATTATGTTTTGATGGTTGTCGCCTCCGGCTAATTAATATTACACAATATTGCAACAGGCCATCAATTATCATTTGTTGTCGCCTGCATGGCAAGGGGGGTGATAGTGTGGCGGTGTGGCGGGGGTGGCAAAAGAAAGTCGCGTTGATTCAACGGAAATTGAGCGAGTAATTCAAGCAAATGTTGTTGCTGTCGGAAATGTGTCGCGCCATAAAAATGTTGCTGTTGCCGCGGCGTGTTGAAAACAGGGTTTTCCAACTTCTTAGGACTTTGCAACAGACATTCAAATCGATGTGCCCACCACCGCTTCCATCACCAAATCGCTTCCCCCCTCTCAGAACACATCTCCTGCCCACAGAGCTTGGTTGCACTCCGACTATTGTCGCTGCCACAGAGCGCACTTACCGAAATTAATGCGTGTGATGACAACGCTGCATGCAACAATAAAAGGCAATGCCCAAAAATAGCAACAAATGGGTGCGTGCAACATTATGTTGCATATGCAACGAAATGCAACCGATGTGAGGAAACCGAAAGGAAACACAAGCAGCCAGTGAAGTTATAAGATGATTTTCTGCTGCACAATTATTGCCAACTGTTAACAGATTTGTTGGCAGCAACAGCAGCAACAACTGCAGTTGCATGCAACATTTGTATGATAATGATAATGGCATGTGGATGTCAATGGCGGCAATGCATTGAAATTGAGTCATTTTCATTCGAATTATTGCCATTTGTGGACCAGCTATAGCTCCAATCCATTCCATTCACAAAACCTCAAAAAGATGATAAAATAAAAAAAATAATAAGAAATAAAGAAATAAAATCCATTGATATAAGAGTAATCCGTTGAAATAATGGATATACTGAAATATCATCGAAATGAGTCTTGATACTTACGATAGGTGTCGATGACTTGTCCGCAAGGATATGGTCCCATCGATTTTGATTTGAATTTTTTAACGGAATTATCAAAGGTTACCGTACCTACATTTTAGCTTGAAATTTTACTTTTTGCAGTGTGGCAACATTGCTAACCTGATAAATACAGATATAAAACAGCTAAACATTTAAATAATATATTTAATTTAAGATTAACCATTTACTATTTCATTTACATATATGACAATGTTCATATTAATATATTATTTGTTGACGTTTAATAAATAATTCCCTATGGCGCAGGCGTACCTAGGTGCTCACTAGAGTTCGACTTGAGCTGTGATTTTCATCAATGCACAGAGCTGGTCACACTTGAGAGAAAGACATTGCTTAGACCAACATACATAGGTGGCAGTGGCTTACCAATATCAGCAACAAATTAACTTTCACTTTAAGCAAAATACGCCAAATGAAAAAGAACAGATAAATATCAATATCAGGCATATCGATCGCGAGTAATGTGAACGCAACTCAATTCAATTCAATTCAACAAGTTATCAATATCAACCACTTAATGGACAATATTCTATAAAGATGGCATCCAAATATGAGAGAATACTCAGCGATTGCAGATCACGGAATACACTGTGGGAAGATGCTGATTTCCCAGCAATACAATCATCCGTGTTTTATTATCAAACGCCACCATTCACATTCCAATGGAAACGCATTGCGGAGCTCAACAATCCGCAGGCGTCCTTCCTTCATGAAAACGCTGAATTCGATGTAATTCCTGGCAAGATGGGAGATCGTTGGCTGGTCTCATGTCTGGGGGTGCTCTATTCGCTGCGGAATCTCTTTTATCGGGTGGTGCCCGCCGACCAGGGTCTGGACAAGTCAATGGGCATTTATAGATTCCGCCTTTGGTGGTGCGGTGAATGGGTGGAGGTGCTTGTCGATGATCGTTTGCCCACAATCAATGGACGTCTGGCATTCATGCAACCACAGTCGTCCAACTGTTTCTGGGCAGCGCTGCTGGAGAAAGCAATCGCCAAATTGCATGGCTCCTACGAGGCTCTCAAATATGGCACCAGATCGGATGGACTAAGCGATCTTCTTGGCGGCGTGGTCAAGTGTATGTCCATCGTGGCGGAGAGCATGCGGCCGCAGACCCTCAAGGATCATTTGGGCACCACCTGCATTGTCACCTGCATTGCGGTGAAGAATGCCCCCGTGCAGAAAAAGAATACCACTGAAAGGCTATCGAATGGAATTCTGCTCAATGTCAACTACAGGTGAATATCGTATATCGTATAGGATACCGTATCTAATTTGGATTTTCTTACAGACTATCGTGCTTGGACAAAGTTGAGACGGTTATGGGAGACTCAGTGCAGCTCATTCGCATCAAGGATACATTCTCATCGAAAACATTTGGAGACAAAACGAATTTCACCGGAGATTGGTCGCCCATGTCGAAGACTTGGGATCGAGTCTCATCCGCTGAACGTGGTCGACTTTTGGGCCAGTTGGAGTTGGGTGAATTCTGGATATCATTCTATGATTTCGTACAGACGTTCACCACATTAGAGGTGGTATACTTGGATTCGGATACGGCCAATGGAGAGGACATGCTAAAGGGACGTCCTTTGCATTGGAAAATGAAGATGTACCAGGGGCAATGGAAGAGAGGAGTAACTGCTGGCGGTTGTCGTAATCATGAATCATTCCACATAAATCCCCAGTTGATGATATCGATACAGGAGAAACAGGACATAGTTATTGCACTCAATCAACACACGGCTGTCGAGCCCAAGGTCATTGGATTCACCATGTATATGTGGAATCGTGATTACAGCCTAAACGAATGCCTGCAAAAGGACTTCTTCAAGAATCACGTGAGCTTCCTCAACTCGGACTATGGCAACACGAGGCATGTCAGTTACCATACACAGCTCGAGGCGGGACACTATGTCCTCATGCCGACCACATATGAACCCGCCGAGGAGGCACAGTTCACGGTTCGTATACTGGGCACATCAACATTTCGCTTATCCTGCCTAGAGACCCAGACTATGATACTACTGGATCCATTCCCATCTCTGAAGAGTGACGATAACGTGCAAAAGATCAAGAGCGTCTGCCAATATGAACCCGTCTATATGCAGCTGGCGGATGAGAACAAGACCATCAATTGCTTTGAGCTCCACGAACTGCTGGAGGCGTGTCTGCCCAATGACTATATCAAAGGATGCGCCAATATCGACATTTGCCGACAGGTGATTGCCCTCCAAGACAAATCCGGCAACGGACGCATCACGTTCCAGCAGTTTAAGACATTTATGGTTAACCTGAAATCATGGCAGGGCGTCTTCAAAATGTACACTAAAGAGAAAGCGGGCATTCTACGTGCCGAACGGTTGCGTGATGCACTATACGATATTGGGTTCCAGCTCAGTACCGATATCATGAACTGCCTGATCCAACGCTATATACGAAAAGATGGCACCCTGCGGCTCAGCGACTTCGTTTCAGCGGTGATGCATCTGACCACCGCGTTCAATCAGTTCCACATGAAGAACTACAATCAGGTTAATGTCATTGAGGTACATCTGCATGATTGGATTAAGAGTATACTAAGTTGCTGAATCTGAACATAACTATATCGAACTGTGTCTGTCACGCCTTGTTATTTTAATTTATTATAATTTTTTTTGTCAATAACTTAAGTTCTAATTTACATATCGGTCGGTATAATTATTTATTTGTAGAGGGACATGTTGAACATAAAGTAAATGAAGTAAAATAAATATATATATACTTAATAATATATATTATAATTAGTTGTGCATAAGATGTTAAAATCACATTGTAAAATAACATTGAACATAAAAAAAAATATTCTAATTTCTAATTTATTTCACGGTTTTATATTTCTGTATATAATGATAGGTATGTATGCAAGTTTTGTGCTATGAATACCGTGGAGTTGCATCCCTGGTATGATATAGTTAGTTAAGTTACATACATATATGGGATGTTTAGCATTATAGTATTTAGTATCCGTAATAGTTATTGATTTATAAATTAGTAGTATGTAGCATGTTTTAACATATACTTATTCAACATTGGAGATCCGTTCATATACATATACATAAGTACATATGTATGTACATACATCTAGATAAGTATGTATGTATGTATGTATGTATGAATAATATACTCTATAACTTTATATCTAGTTAAATACAGCAAGTTAAGTATATGTATTCCGAGATCCCCCATTAGTTTGACGACTTTCTCTCTGTGCATCTCTGCATCAATCCATTGCTTAATTTACATAACGACTATCGGTACATCATTACATCGATGCCCCATTATGCGAGGAGGCATCGCTGATGCGTCGCGATAACGTTGTCTTGCGGCTAATGGATTGTGCATTGAGCGCCTGCTGGCTGGGACCCAGATTCGTAATATCATTTGCTGTTGTGGATGGCGGCGACGATGATGATGATGATGATGATGATGCAGCAGCTAGGGTACGTAGTGGTGAACGTCTCAATGAACCGGTTACCTCATGCGGCTCCTGATAGCCCGAGTCCATATCGTCATGGTACGAGTCCATCAATGGCGTCGGATCCTCATAATCGTAATCAACAAAGCCGTTATTATCAAAGGACTGCAAAGCAAGTATAGTAAAGTAAATCTCAGTATAGTATTCATCGCCACCTACATATGTAGGTACATACCTTGACAAAGGATTGTGTTGGCTTTGCATAGCCACGGAATACTTGATTGTGGGCCTTGCCACGATAGTCGACCGACTCATAGTGTCCATCCTGTGAGTTCTCCATGATGAAGTGCCGCGTACCATGCGGTGTTAGGGTTGCCCACAGCAAACGACTATCGTTAACCAATTGGCTCTGCAACAGATCCCGACTATTGGCCGTGGCACACGGATACAGTATGCCGCCGGATGTGAAGGCATTCGACTTGGTTGCCTCACCCAATGCATTGATGGCCGTCTGCTTAATGTTGGCATCGTGGTACGAGAAGAATGTGCTGAAATCAACACCACATACGATAGTTATAACGATAGTTATTGTAGTAAGAAGGTAAGAATGCGGACTTACTCTCTGCACCGGATGACAATGAGGGCGAGGAAACAGCCCAAGACGAAAATCCCAATGCACGACGAGACGAAAAACCAGACATTCTCCAGACCCTTTGCATCACTGCGCACCAACTCCATCAGCTCATTGCCGCTATCATTATGCTGATGTCCCTGGCCGCACATGAAGGCAGCAAAGCATGGCTGTGATTCGTTCGATGGCAGCGGCACCTCCACGTTCTTCGGCTTTGATATGAGGAACGAGGGCAGCGGTGGCGGTGGCATCGATAGAATGAAATCCGGCGGAGGACCTGCCAACTGATCACAGCTGCCCACACAATTTCCGAACAATATATTCATGGCAGATATCCTGAAATGTATTCAATATAGTGTATCGAGATATTTGCATGTATGAATATCTGTACATACATACATACATATGTATTTATGATACGTAAGTATGTATGTTATGGTATACACATAGCTTAATGAGGAGTTTTCTAGGTAGAAAACTGGGGGTTGCTTTTCACGTCACTAACCAACAATCAAAATAATTGGCGTAAAGTAATAACCAGGCTGAGGAATCAGGTTAACCGCAGATGCTATATCTTATATATGGTATATACTTTATGTCTACATTTTATAGCGATGAAAGCTACACTGGTTTCGTTATGTGATGTAATATATTATATCTACAATATTTCTGCATGATAATACGCATAAAATAATTATAAAATATATGTATGTACATACATACATCTGTATATATTTGTTTTGCAATAATAACAAACATTGACATACCTTTATCCAATAACGTCCTTTACCGATGAAATTCTACCTTCAACTGAGTATCCTTTGTGGATACAATCGTTAAATTCCTCATGCCTGGAGTCCTGCGCGCGCATTGCCACATCCAAATGGAGAGAGAGAGAGTAACCCCTCGGACATGGTGGCCACACCCAGCCAATATATGTATGTATGTACATACAAGCCGTTAGATTCCTATTCATATCTGCATAAGGAAGTATAACTATCGGCTTCAACACACGCATGTGCATTCAAACCAACGTACATACATACATATGTACATATGTATGTACATAGGTACATCACTGTGATCTTAAAGACAATCTCAGTTTATCTAAGAATAACATTATAACAAATAGAAATAATGATGTACATTAATCGATAGTAACTAAATTGAAAATGAAATTAACATTATTTTTTTATTTTATTCACAATTATTTTTATACGATGACCGTATTTGAATTGTATTATACTATACTATACTATAGTAATTGTGTAATATTATTGTAGGCACTTAGAATATTAGATGCAAGCATAACAATGGATATTATCACCTGTAATGGGGGGGCGGGGGAGAAAAATAAATTTGAATTGATAATAGAAAATATGTGAAATAACAACAAAAACCAGATCAATGTTCGGAGTATGCTTAAGTTAATGCTGCATGTTTTCCTTTAATTTCTACTATATTAACAAACGATGTTTTCTATTTGTTTTGCTCATTTCTTTTCGCCGTATGTCATCACAACACCGACAATCAGAGCCAGGACTGTGAATCCCTGCGCTGCAATTCGAGTTCTCATCATGAATTGCGACATCTTGCGGTTGCCGGTGCGAAAGTTGTATAAGCCAGCTGTTAGAGCAGCTGTGGTTGCCAGGCACCCTGTATGCGTGTGAGAGAGTGTTGAGTGTTTACATAACTGAGGAAAACGTTAAAGGGCAATTCGCTATTATTATTTACCAATTGGCACCAACGGATTCTCATTAATTTTTCGCAAGAGCTTCTCCTTGGTTGTTTCGATTTCAACAGGAGGTCCCAAATCCTGACGCAACTGCACCCAATCCAGGTCCTCTGATGGCAATGAAATCTCCGCTTTTCCAGCCATTTTTTATTTTGCTCAGGAGTAACGTTTTTTTTTTCTGTTAAATATTAATGTATTGTAACTTATGCCGACAATTTATATTAACACTACAACGCATACATCGATATAAACATAAATACATCAAGCGCACAGATGATAATCGCAATTTCTATCGATATTTCTATCGAGAACATCGAAACTGATGATTCAAATGAACGACTATTTATGAACATTTTTAATTATTATTAAATTTTTGTTTTACTCTTTTTAACAACAAGTTCAGCATTATTTAATTATTACTTTCTGATATTAATAAATCTCTAATTTTACTAGTTTTTACTCTTAGATACATGCTTACATATCTACATACATACATATGTTATTTTGAATGTTACTTCATCCCTGGTGCTCCACATTTTAGCTCAAATATTAAAAATTCGGAGGCGGAAATTTTAAACACAACCGTAAACTTTGCTATGTTTTATTATATTTAAAAAGTTTTATTGTATGTATTAAGTCCGTTTCAATTACAGTACTAATATTTTTTGCAATGTTCCGATGAGCAATATTCGTATATTTATTTATATTTACAATGAAGCATATCTTTAAATTTTGTTAATTTCTTAAGTTAGTTAAGTTAGGATTAAAATGTTTTTGCTTACATACATATGTACATATGTATGTACATATAGAATATTTACGTCCATAAATATATGTATGTACATACATATGTATGTATATGGCGCATTTTGGAAACACCCTTGTGATGATCAAATAAAATAGAAGAAATTTTGTGTGTTGGGTATTTCTGACCTCACTAACACGTTCACACACAGCTGCATTATTCCAACGTTGTCTGTCCCTCTCCCGTTCTCTCTCACTCTCATTCTCTTTGTAAAAATGAGAGAGTTGGGAAGTACAGTCAGACGAGGAACGCAAAATGAAACATGTGTATGTAGCAGCCAAATAGTTGTGTGTGTGTCTGGGTGAGAGAGTGTATTGAATACACAATACATGCATTTTTGTGTCTGTGTAGAAGCGAAATACGCACGCATACATTGTAAGAAATAATACGACTGTGTTGAGAGAATGAGATGGGGATGCATACATACATACAGATGTACATACAAATTGTACAAGCTTGTGTATGTACATTTAAACGTTTGTATGTACATCGACAACTTTGAACGCTTGAGTATGTACATACAAGATGAGTGTGCTTCATGTGGTTTATTGTATGTACATTATTACTTACATATGAGCAAATGTACATACCACATATACATATGTTGATATTAATAAATAAAGGGCCGTCGTATACAAATGTAAATACTATGCACATCTAAACATACAGTTATGTTATTATATGTACATATGTATATATGTTTGTATAATAATATGAAGAAATATACAAACCTATACGTATGGATATGAATTTATTGCTAAGTACATTTGTACATTTATAAAGTTATACATACATACATATGTACATATGTAGCTATGTATGTCCATACATATGTACATGTACATACATACATATTTATGTGAATATTACTGTTTGTAAATGCTCTGCACATGGCTTTGTGTATATTAATACGAATATAGAGTCACATTTAGTATATGTACATACATATATCTGTATGTATGTACAAACACACATGATTTATAACTTAAAATTAAGTTAATAAACTAACGATAATGTTTGCAACTACCGATGTACATTTAAATGTACATGAAATATAGAAACTATATTCAAATCCATACCAGCAAAGTACATACATACATATGTACATATATACATATATTTATGTAGGAACCATTGTATAAAAGTAACAAGCCAAAAATGTTATAAGTTTCCCTCCACCACGTGTATACATACACACACACATACACAAATTCATGCATACATATGCGATGTGTGTGTATCGTGCACGCTCTCATTGGGCAGAAAGAGAGAAAGTGTGCTCAGTAAACTGTACTCAGAGCATGCCGCTTCAGGCTCATGCTCTCGCACTGTGCCTTTGCGCTCGCTCTCTCACTCTTTCTCTCTCACACATACTCACTCTCTCGTTCTGTCTGTCTCTCCGCGACACGCATACAGTGTTAGTATGAGATACATACACACACGAACACACGAACACATAGCACACACATTGCACACACATAACACACACTTGCGCACTCAACACATACAGAAGAAGTCTGGCGCTAGCCCAGCCTGGGCTATGAAGCACAGTAAGGCAGAGACGGCTATTCAATTCAATAGCCTTTGCATTCGTTGTTGGTACTCTCTCTGTGTGTGTTTTCAATCAAGCGAGCGGCGCGCGAACCTCATCTTTTCCGCATTGATATTGATAGCAACAAAACAACGCATTACTGCAATAAAGCAGGCTGTGTGCTGTGTTTTGTGTGTGGCGTCGTCGTCGTATTCGTTTGTTTATTTTTTACTAAACTAAAAACAAACAACAAACTCAGCCCAAAAGTTGCGTTACAGTTACAATATACATATAAGTTTAAATATACGTTTTAATAACGTTCTCTGCTACGCCGATTCCGCCGTAAGAATCGCTTCAATTTTCAACCTAACCGTGTGGCGTCTGTCGACGGTTCCGTTTTCCGTTCCCTCGCTGTACAACAAAAATAAAAAAAAGAAAAGAAACGAAACGAAGAATTGAAAAAAAAAAAAAACCAAAACATACAGACATACGTGCATAAATACATGTACGTATGTATAATAATCAATATATACATACATACATTAAATAAATGAATGCTAGTTGGAACTGGCTTTCGAATTATTTTATCCATTGAAATATTTGTGGTGTTTGTGCGCAGAGTATAAGTATAAGGAGAGGAGAGCAGCATATAACTAAAATCAAAACTACTGACATATATCTATACGTACATAAGTAACGCTGCGAATCTTCAAATAATCCCCAATACAATCAAATATCGAGAAATAAAATAAGTAACAATTTATTCGGGAAGAATTCGGCCAGCATCAGCACCATGGAACACTTTCATCAAATACAGGTAAGCTGATGATACCCATACACATGTATTTCCACATACATCCATTTTACATCCATGTTGATGCATGCATGCAGACAGACATACATACATACAGTCATATCCTTCTTCAAATGCAATTTGTTCCACGCACAGGCTTGTTTATTAATTTTAGCGTTAGCGAGTTAAATATTTTTCCCGCCAACAACAAATTAAATTTGCAAACACGCACAACCTCCAATAGTTACATACATTCAGACATACACATATGTATATATGTACTTGTGTATGTATGTATATGTGGAACATGTCGTTTGGTGTGAGTCGAGAGAATGGAAATTTTACAATGGCTAAAGCTGAAATCTTAATACATGCATACATATTCATGTTGCGTGTGTGTGTGTGTAATACATATTCACATTTATGTATAAAATGATTTTGGCAAGTTTTACTGTCACATACAACCATACATTTTTTTTTAAGAAGAAACTTTTATATAAATATAGTTTATGTACGCAGACATTCACACATACAGTTAGACGCATACATACATATGTACGTTTGCATGTACACACAGGCAAAAAAAAAAATTATTTTGCGTGCGCATCTGTGGACGCCATTTTTATTTTATTTTGTTGCTTCTTCGATGTTTACATATGTATGTATGTATGTAGGTACATATGCATGTATAAGCAGCATATGTACATATGTTGTAGTTAATTTAGAACACATTCGAAATTGCATACATTGTTGATCTATTCGTATGTTGGTGTATGTATGTACGTATGTATTTACATTCATAACTCAAATAATGTATAATTGGAAATGACATGTGCCTCGATATTTCGATGAACTGATGTTTGCGCGAACCTGTGTATGTATGGTTTTTATATATGTGTACATAGTGTTGTACAACTACAAAAACTTGAATATGCATACAACATGATGGCTTGCGTAATCTGAAATTGGCTATGTGTGTATGTTTCTATACATGCATATGTACATTCATGTATAAGCAGACATTCGTGTAAATGTTTAAATATACATGTGGACATATACATACATATGTAAGTACATATAAACATGTGCCCCTTGCGAATTCTCTTTGTACTGCCAAGACAACTACAACTACATATGCATACACACACATATATACATGTGAATGTAGTGAGAAATACATACATATATAGAAATACATACATACATATGTATAGATTTAGGTGCAAGCACTGTGAGAATATTCATGCATGTGTGTAAGTGCGTGTGTAAACTCGAAATGCTTTGTGAGTTCTCTCTCTCTCTCTCTCTATCTCTCTCTTGCTCTCATGATACAACCATTTTGTTTTAGTTTTGTATGTACATTATTATACTTGTACAAGTGTACATACCTATGTAAGAGTATAAGTGCATATTTTCATATTATGCTTACATGATTTATATTATTAGGTGTATTACTTAAAGCCATTTATCTGTACCACTCATACACTCATATGTACAGAATATTTATGTAAATGTGACCAGTGTTGCTT
Organism: Drosophila quadrilineata; assembly: GCA_018150725.1. Taxonomy (NCBI): domain Eukaryota; kingdom Metazoa; phylum Arthropoda; class Insecta; order Diptera; family Drosophilidae; genus Drosophila; species Drosophila quadrilineata. The sequence continues at coordinate 13,119,833 of JAECWN010000432.1, forward strand.
TGTCGCTCTTTTTGGTTTTTGCATGAGTTGGTTAAGACACCCCTGGTACTGACTGACAATAAGGAGAATCGATAAACTGGTTCATGAACTGAATGAACCTGCTGTCTGTTCTGTTAGAAACGTGACTTTTCAAAACCCCCCTTCCAAAAGTTATTGCATATGAGTCTGTGAGTAAGAATGCTCGCTCCTGGTACAAATCAAATTGCAAACAGCTGTTTATGCGTCTAACAAAACGTTGCTCGGCTCTCTTGCCTGTTGTTTATACTTTGGCTCGCCAATACGACGTTCACACTCTTACATCATGCGTTGTTTGATACCTACCTGTGCATTATAATTCACATGTTCGTTTGCAAGCGTCTGTGCAAAATATGTAAACAAGCTTGTTTATATATTATACGCTTAAATTACTAAATAAACAAACATTATGACTACTGAGACATGATACATTAATCGCAATTGCTTTTCCTCGAAATTTTTTTTTCTTGCTTTGCTCATGCGTTTTACGCTCAGCAAAAAACAGCTATCATAGTCGGCGTGTGTATGCGTGTATAACAGTGAGAGCGTATGTATGTGTATGTGCTTAGAGTTAGCTTGCCATAGAGATAGATGAAGAGAGATAGAGAGAGCAAGCAAGCAAGCCAGCCAGCGAGCGATATGATGGTATTTTGGCGCCAAAACATCAGTGGGAAACTTGACAAGATCTGTTCTCTCTGCTGCGCACGCTCTTCTCAAAATGCTCTTATTGTCGATATCTGCGATATGTACATTTATATATGCATATGTACATATGTATTTTCGAACACGTTGCAGCGGCAATTTAGGTTCGGGGAATGTCGCGATTATTTATGTACATATGTACATACATACATACGTACATACACTAGGTCAGTTTTGATTGTGCATTTATGTACATAGCTATGCACACTTGAATTATTCAATCAATTGCAATTGGGGAGGGGCACGTGTGTGTGTGTGTGATATTGATGTAATATGGATGTAAATGCATGTAGTGTAATTTTCGTAGTTATTTAGTAAATTGATGTAGTTCGGGACTGAGTGCGATGCCGGTTCTCCCAATTTGATGAAATGTAATGAAATGATGTAGAGCACAACGCATGCACTCAGTTCCACTGCATTGAAACATACATATATTCTTGTACATACATAATACACAATCATAACAACGACAACAACCACAACAACAAATTATTGATCAGCAAACAATTCAACAATATCAGCAGCAACTGGCTGCGCAGCAACAACAACAAGCGGCTGCCGTACAACAGCAACAGTTGCAACAACATCAAGTTGTTGTCCAGCAGAATCAACAGCAGGCCCACCAGAATAGCTCCAATACCACAGCCGGCGTGGGCACCCAACAGCTGTTCACATACAAAATGGCCAGCAGTTTCCCGAATCCAGCCACAACAATGGCCCAAGTGGTTGCCACCTCGAATGCGGCAACCACCGGCTATGATTACCGTCTAAATATGGCACAGGCGGCAGCTGCAGCAGCGGTGCCCGGTTCCCAATGGTGGTATTCGGCTGCCAATCAGGGTCAGGTGGATGCCAACACAGCTGCACAGTTGCAACAGCAGCAGCAACAGCAGCAGCAACAACAGCAGCAACAGCAGCAGCAACAACAGCAGCAGCAGCAACAGCAACAACAGCAGCAACAAATGCAACAACAGCAACAGCAACAAAATGTCATCAACTCAGCCGGGGTAAGATCTCTCTCTCTCAATGAACAAATTATATTTATTTGGTTAATCATCCAATCATTTATTTGTATCCGTTGCAGAGTCCTATGATTAGGGGCAAGGTTGATGCGAAACCCAGAGGCCGAATGACCGCCTATGCATACTTTGTACAGACTTGCAGGGAGGAGCACAAAAAGAAGCATCCCGATGAGACAGTGATATTCGCTGAATTCTCAAGGAAATGTGCAGAGCGATGGAAGGTAATTATGACCAAAAGGAAAATACATGAACAAGAGAGAGAGATATTCATGTGTATTACTTGCAGACAATGGTTGACAAGGAAAAGAAACGTTTCCATGAGATGGCCGAAAAAGACAAGCAGCGATACGAGCAGGAGATGCAGAACTATGTGCCTCCCAAGGGTGCTGTTATGGGTCGCGGCAAGAAGAGAAAACAAATCAAAGATCCCAATGCGCCCAAACGTTCATTGTGAGTTCGTAGCAAAATCTATCTAACTTAACTATAACTATAAATCCACACTAACATATAACAATTGATATTGTTAATATCATTCATGCACATTGTTGAATTAATTATTTGAAATTCGCATCTTTGTGTAGGTCTGCGTTCTTCTGGTTCTGCAATGACGAACGGAATAAAGTGAAGGCTCTCAATCCCGAATACGGTGTTGGTGACATTGCCAAAGAGCTTGGCCGCAAATGGTCCGATGTCGATCCCGAAGTGAAGCAGAAGTATGAATCGATGGCCGAGCGGGATAAGGCACGATATGAGAGGGTGGGTAATTCACATCCATATTTATATGCATACATATGTGTATGACCTTAATTTTGTGATTTAATCGAATCAATTCTAATAATGCTGATGATACTCACCATAATTAGGAGATGACCGAGTATAAGACAAGCGGGAAAATTGCCATGTCAGCACCCTCAATGCAGGCGTCAATCCAAGCGCAGGCCCAAGCAGTGCAGAAGGCCGCGTTACTGGCAGCCGCAGCCCAGCAGCAGCAGCAGCACCAGCAGCTGGATGATCAGCATGATGACGATGATGGTGATGGCGATGATGATGAAAACCAATAGGCTTAGCAGTAATATGAATACTCCTACTCTTACTCGCTATAAACAAACACACCCTAACTATCGTCAAGGTCATCACGAACAAGGAAGGAAAGGAATACAAGTTGTTAATCTATTGTCAGGTTAACTGATCTGATGTGTGTTAAATTTATATATATATATATATATCTATATATATAATAAATTAACACATAAATTTGCATATATATATCCATATAAATATATATATAAAAATAATATTAATATTTTTTTTTTTAATAATAATAAGTAATTAAATTTCCATGAATTACTGCAGATGAAGAAATCACAAAGAAACCTTTTATAAGTTTTATTTTAAGAAAATAATATATAAGTCTATATGATTAGATTAAAATGACATTAATCTGTCGGCAAATATTCTTTTTTGTGCTTCACTCATAAGTTCTCCTAAATACACACACAAACACATACACACATAAACTAAGAACACATAATTTTATAAATTGAAGAAATTCATTGTCATTCTGAGCTATAAAATAACAAAATTCGATAGAGAAGTAGAAGATGAACAAGAACATCAACAACATGCATACATGTGTATATATAAATATATATATATATAACGTATATGGATCGCTACATATTTCCCATTTATTAAAGTTAGATGATTCACGATTAATGAAACAAAAAAGAAGAGAATAGAAAAGAAAAGAAAAACAAACAATATGTTGCGTTAACTCATTGGAGAATTGAATGAATGAAAACTCTACTCAATGAAACGTGATAATTTCAAATACTTAACTCAGTGGCGGGTGATAGCTCTCTTTCAACTCAAATCATTATAATAATATATTCTGTATATATAAAATATATATTTAAATACATGCATAACACACACACACACAGACGTAATTCGAACCCTCGATATATATATATAAATTATGAGCATCGTTAATCGATCTGTTGTATGTATTACATTTTGAAAAATTTCGAGACTTTTAGTTTATTATTCCAACGAATTCTCATACGAAAAGTTCTACAAAAATCATATTCCTTTTAATTGCCACCTTAAGTGAATTATCGTAATTTTGAATATCTCAAAAAAATGCACTTAGTTCTAGAGCATTTTTCGATATTTCTTCGAATTTTGTTTATAGTATTATGCTGTGTAAATACAAAACGTAAAAGGAAATTGGATGTTAGATTTGCGTTAGTCCGGGTAGTGTTGGTGTATGAACAATAATTATACAGATCAGATATGAGTATATATTGACTATATGCTAGGCTGTATATCATATATAAAAATAGGACAAGATAACTAAAGAAAAAAACAAGGATAAACAAAATGGGACAATTGTCTAGATCATGTATATGTATATATTTACTATATATATATATATATGTATATATATACAGAAGTATTATTTAAATTTAATTTATGCTAAGCTGTTCCAAAATATACATATGTATGTATGTAGAGCTTGAGTAACAATTTGTATACTAGACAAGTAATGCCAGTGCTTGGGGAAGGACATTGTTGGCAATATCCTTCCCGTTCACTTCAACATTGAAACACATGTACACAGACACAAACAGACATATATGTATGTATATATATGTATATACGATAGAGTAACTTGTGCTTTTTTTTTTTTTTTTTTTGGATATTTGTACGTTAGCACAAATCCACAAGAAACTATCCATACTAGTTATACATATATAAATATATATATATATATATATTTATAATTATCAACATGCAGAAGGAAAAATGAAAGATCTGGTAATAATATACATATATATATATATATCTAGGTATAGATATAGATGAGAGACTTCCTAATACCACATACATGATACGTACGTACGTATGTATGTATATATGTATAACTTAAACTAGCGGATACATCTTTAGATAGAATATGGCGTGACTCATATGATTTAGAAAGAGATGGCAACAGTTGGTGAGAAGCGGAGATTTGAGAGCGGAGAGTGTTTCTAAACATAAAATGTTAAATGAAATGGTAAACATGATTAACACAATATGCATAATATGACTTAGGAGCTCTCGTATTACATAAACTTAAGGCTTTATAATAATGTAAAGATAAATTCAAAACATTTGATAGCCTGACAAACATGTTTAGTGGACTCAAGTTGTACTTATTGAAAAGTATGGGGTCTACACAAACACAGTACAGTAAAGTACACCTGATGATGATGATGATGTTGATGAAGATGGTCACGTTATATACCTCAAATGTATGTACAGATATTATTTTCATAAATTTATAAATACTAAATATATATATATACGTATTTTTTTTAATGTGTTTGTTTTATTATTTTGCCAGAGAACAACTCGCCACCGAGATGATATTCATACAAGTGTAGATTATTACATACATACGTTTACATATACATACATATTTTTAGTTCTCCATTAATAACACTACAACACAATAAATTAAAAATTAAAAAAAAAACAAAATAAAAATAATGATAATAAAAACAAAAACCTTAATTCCATTTACTACAAAAACGATTCCAGTTCCCTGTGCTTGTTATAAGAAACTAAACTAATATAAAATAAACTTTTAGAAAAGTTCCTATCTGTTTTTAGTGCATTTAGTGGAAAATTGATGGGATTAGACACGCAAACTTAATTACATACTTACAAACATCAATAAGTATGTATGTATATATATTTATCTATTTTTAATAGTGGAAATTATTGGAATATTTCATGAATTACATATGTACATATGTAATTATTCGAAATAGTCAATGATGCTAACTTCCCGTTATTTATTGGCTAAGTCTGGTTATTTTCCAAGACAGTAAAGCATTCGAATTGGTATGAACCTGATGATGTTACTAATTCTTCAAATTGATTTGGTTTTATTATAACAATTTATAATAATTGCATAATTCTCTGACCATTTTCGCATCAAATCAGCTTTAAATCACACCATGACAACCATCGTTACAAATGTGCAATCGAGTATGACCTAATTCCAAGTTATGGATATGCATCTGGTATTTTCTTAGCAATTTTTAGGTATGTTCAGCAAGAGTGCTTCGTGGTCACACTGCAACCATATTTACATTCAAGTTAAATATTGTCTTTTGTGTGGCTTAAAACATAAAATGTTTGAACGTATACATATATGTTTCTAATTATAAAACTTGAATATTAAAAAAAGACTTGAATATTAAAACGAAAGAAATTTTGTATATACTGAAAGTGCACAAAATAATTACTTACTCTTTGTGTTCCATTTTCTTAGCATTGATATTTACCTGATTATTTAATATTCTTTCCATGTTTTCTCACTGAATATTAGAATATTAAATTCCTTCGATGTAGTTTTGGTAGGAGATTAACAGTCCGTAGCCGATAGCTTCAATATATTTTTATTCAATTGAATAAATATGTTTTATTTTAAACATCATGGTTAAAATATCGATATAGTATCTTTAAAGTATCGTTATGGTATCGATAAGGATTTGCAATATTTTAAAAGCTTTTAACTCGGAATATTTCAAAAAAATTTCATATGAATGCGGCAAAAGACTTTAAATGGATTGTACTTACTAATACAATTGCTAATTGATGGTCAACCTGAATTTACGATCTATGATAATAAATGGGACGAATTGCTTTTGGACGAGATAATGAAGAAAAACGGTTATTAGCCTTATGTGGGTAAACGACGTTCGGGACCTAAAGGAACCTCCAGCACTTGACAATTAAGTATGTATGCTCGCAATTTTTAAGACATTCTCCCTGAAAAAAATTAAAAAATATTTACAATAGATGAAACGACGAATTTTTGTAGTATATTCTATGTATTTATGTACTATATTTTATTTCGTTAAGTGCAATATTCTTAAACATGTACATCGTAGTTTAAAAAAAAAAAAATAAAGTGACAAGTTGCAGAGTATTTCTATGTTTTGATGTAATGTATTAATATTATATTTGTTTATATATTGAATATAGTATATGTGTTTATCCAGACATGGTACGCTTCTTGCGATCTACATTAGTTTACATCAAAAATAAATTAAAAAATGCTATCGAAAATCAACTTTAAATCTTAATCAGAGATACAAATATTTATATATATAGAAGTAATGAATCCTTTACAGCCATAGATCTCCGCCGCAAATTTCCAGCACCATCTTTTTGCGGAAGTACGCCATGTGCTCCTGCGAGAAGTTTAACTGCTGATTGCGTGATATAAATTCAGCAAACATGCAGCTGAAGACCCCGCAGTCACTTCCATTGGTCTGCTGTGGGACATTTTGAACGCTCTCAATTTGAAAGCTGCTGGTGTCAAATGGTTTGTGACGTTTGTCTAGTGATTCCTCGCGCAAATATCCTTCCAGAGCCTTTAACACCCCGTGATCCGGCTTGCCCATGGAGTCATAATACTTAATTGACTGGTTTTTCAAATGGATTATTGCCATGCACCAGTGGACACCGTTTACATGGACTGGAACTGGTATGATGTCTTTGCTGAAAAGATCAACTTTTCGGGTCCAGCGCTTCACACCGCTATAACCATTTTGCAACAAACGCGGCACGAAGAACGTATTCATTGCGTAAACACTGGGCAGCTTGCCCTCCTTGCGCTCGGATCGTTCTGTTAAGAGATTCATATAGAAATTAATAACCTCATCATTGAGCCAACAGCTGCCGACCAGGGTTCGAATATCATTCCGAGTTATGTTAATGCTAAATTTGGAAATTAACACCTACGAATAAAAGAAATAAATATATATAGAGAGAACAATGGATAGACGATTGAAATCGAAGTCTGTCGACGATCAGTTACCATTTGTCCTGGCCCATGAACTAGCTCAGTGTAGCGCTGCTGGTGCTCATCAGTGAATGGAGGAAGCAGTGGTTCCGATTCCATTTCGCATTCGTCAAAATCGTCCAAAACGACCGTAAATCGGGCAGGAAATCGACGATGGGCATAACTCTGATGTAATCCTTGCTCAAATGCCTGACGTTCTTCGGTATTTTTGATTGATCTAGTTATTTACATAAATATGTATTAAATATAGATAGGTTAGAAACTAAATTTATAATTAATTTAAGGGTAAGGCTATTTAAGGTGTTTGGCTGGATTGGAGGTGATATTAATATATGGCTTATATATAGGAATAATTAACTTATTTTAAAGTATTTGCAGACATTCATATCAGATCGAATGAATGCCGTTGATCTGTTTGAAGAATTTGGCAAATGTGGGTTAGGGTAATAAGGTTGTAATGGCAGTAGGTGCAAGTATTGCGGATATTGTGGTTAAGGTAGTGTTCATAGGTCACTTTAGTGTGACCCAGTCGAAGTCTTATGAATGTAATCTTATGTCCTGGGATCTATACTAATGAAAACTTTTGGTAAAGGTTAATAAGTACTGCTCTGATGGTTGTGGGGTAGTCTGAGCTGGTATTTGTACTTGCGATGGTATGAAGAAAGGATAGGGAATGTGAGCAGAGGACGAATTTACCAGGCTCTGATTATACAGCTCGGATAATTAACATAAATATAGTATAGTAAATTATTTAATATTCTGTTTAGCCAACTTACTCTTCGAGTATTAATTCTTTAGCGTTCATCATCATCTCCTGGTTGCGAGCACATTTCGCATTGAAGGTATCGCTATAATCATCAGCGAAGTATTTGGAACTTTTGTGGCGCTCTTCTAATGCTTTCGTTAGTGGAATTGGTACGATGCGCGTAGATAAGGAAGTTTTGTTTACAGCAGGTGTATCCTTGGACAGATCTGATGTAATGTCATTCGAAATCGATGACATACCAATGCTATCATTTCTGGTTGATAACTGGCCAATCCCTGGTGGCTTCTTAGTAGCAGTTGCTGACTTATATTTGGAGTTGCCTTCAAGCAGCTTCAAGTATTCCAAGCGATCGATGGTGACGGGTTCGGGCTTGTTTAGTCGTAGGGATCGCAACCAATCGGTACGGTTGGGACTTGTGCGTTGGAAGCGTGATGCTGGTGAAGGCTTCTCGATATCACGAGGTTTACGAGACGATATCCCAGCACGACTAAGCCCTCTATCGGACTCATTGATCCTGAGGTTACTGATTAGATCAATGTATTGATTATGGTCGCTGCGGTCGTCCTCCACTGCCAGCACAGAATTCCTAAGCATATATGGATAATATAGGTCACGGCCATGACCATTTAATGGCACCTCCGATGACGAGGCGCTGCTGGATGGACGTTGATAATTGAGGTCACCGAACTCATGTGTGCCAAACCGCACGGCATCGGCATATAATAGCTTCGGTTTATTAGTGGAGCTACGTCTAACATCGGTACAGGATGGTACATCCACGACCAGGCGATCTGCAAATGCCTGATACATGTTGCTCTCGTTGTGCTGCGCCTCCTCATTGTCGGATAGATCTACTGGAATTGATACCTGTGTGTTACGGACACGAGCGTTACGTGTCTGAGGAGCCGAGAACACGGACAGACGCTTTTGGGTCTGGCCGGCATTATTATTACTGGAATAATTGCCGTCCTGCTCCTTTCGTGGATTGAATTGGTCAGCCATATGGGTGTAATCATCAGCTGTGAAATTCGTATATTAAGTATATTTGTTACTACTACTAATATTATTTGTTCATTTGAATAGTATCGAATCTATTACAAATCGAGTATTTCTATAGCACTAGGTAACATTAATCTTATGCATATAGTTACCTTCATTCGGCATATATTTGGGAAAAGTAACATCCACTCTCCGGTATTTATATAGGCGACTTTCCATATGCTCACTACCCACGAATTCAATTCTTTAATAAAAAAAAAAAAAACATTTCCAGAATTTATATAGACATGTACATATATAGTAGTATCGATCGATCAACTTACTTGCGTTTTTGCTTGGATTCTGTATAATCGGTTGATGGGTTGTTGGGTGGATTGGGGCGGTCGCTCCGGCCGCCCAGCATAAACCAAGAACGAACCTTACTGAATAGATCAAGGCCCATCGGATCGGAATTTGAAGATTGTTGGCAATAGATTTGCGACTGCAAATCGTCAAATTTTTTATCGATCTCTTGGATGAGTACAAGATATTGCTCAGAGTTGGGTAATTCCTTCGGTTCGCTCAATATATAATTACGAACATTGTATAATTGGAACCACAACAGCAAAATTGTATTAAAATTATTCACATCCAGACAATGGTCAATCGGGTACTCGTCCAGAAATTGTAGAAGATCACCTACGGCTTTCACCAGTTTTTCACTTCGCGAATGTTCCAATTGTCTAATATGCACAGAGGATGCCTTGGATTTTGGCTCTGGTGCTGGTGCTGGGGCTACTGTTGATAGTTGGCTGGCAAATGATGCATTCCGATATAGCTCACTGTTTATTGTCGCAATGTTATTATCCGTGGCGCAATATGCCCCGTTCCCATTTATCAAAGTGCTGTCATTGCAGAAGGCTCCTATCGCGTGTATAGCGGTCTGTGGATTGCGGTTGGCTCCGTTGGCCGCCACGGTTGCTAGAATGCCCTGTATATTGACTGGTTGCCTGCACACTGCTGCCAGCGTGCAAAATTTCTAGACAAGATTGTTTATTTATTGATTATATCAATTTCATGTAACTCGATCTTTGTCTGCGTTTTTGGCGCTATAACTGTATAATTCTGGCGCCGCTTTTACGATGGGAATGCCATATCTAGTTGAAGAAAGTAGTAATTAGTGTGTATTAAAATGAATTTTGAACATATGATTTAAATGCACATTTTCAGCGATATATAAACATAATTTTGCAATTGCCACGCGGATCACCATTACTCTTTTTTCTGCATAATTTGCACTTCACTTTTATGCCGGGTGACGCTACAGCGACGCCGACTTCGCAGTTCTTTTTTTCCCCGTCTATCCCAACGGAACAATGTGCGCTTTACTTGTGATCACTCTATGATATGGTATTAAAAGTGAAATGTGAATTTACTTACTATGATTTATTATCAATTGTTTATACCATAACACAGCGCAACCAAAAAATCTGCATAATTTGCATATAAAGAAATTTGTAGAAATTCAGCGTGTCGTGACATTATAATCGATAGATATTATATCGGTATATACTATTTATTATTAATATAATACTGAAAATTAATTACAAGATCTCCATAGATGTGCTTGGCTAGAAACTATTGCAAAAATACTGATATTTGTTTTAAAATTTATTATTTATGTAAAATGCTTCAGGTAATTTTGTATAACTATAAATGTATATATCGATATGTGAAAAAATACCAAAATATATTTTCGACAGTGAACTGTACCTGGTGTGATAAAAAACACAGCCATCTTGTTACAAATACTAACATATCGGAAAAAATACTTATGAATGAATTATAAATTCGATTCAATAACATATTCATTATTATTTTGTATTTGTCTTTGCTGGAATTTATGTTTACTTGTTAAAATCTGTTTGATTTTTAATTTCTATCGATACTTATTATTATTTTTTTTTATCGATAACACAGTGATTATTTTACCGCTTCAATTCAAAATGACCGCGTTACTTTTTTTGTGGTTTAACAATGCGAACTATATTAATTAATCTTTACTCTGACAGCAGAAAAATAAAAAGTTCCACAGCAAAGTTGCGGTGCCATAGAGTCCACCAGCCAATCCAACGGTGGCCTGAAACGAATAGTGGACAACAACCCAGTGTGCCAGGGCGCCCCAGATGAGTATCAATAGGCCATTGGTGAAACGAACAGGACGACAAATGGCTGTCCAATTGGCTCGGGTCATACCCAACTGGAAGACCATTTCCTGCAAAAACGATGTCACCACTTGCCCAAAGCCTAAGAGAACAGCGGAGACGCTTAGCAGCAACTTGGATGTGGAGAAACTAATGACTGCGGAGGATAAATATGTATGTATATGGATATATGAATAAAAGGAAGCATGGAGGTTATGAACTTACAAATGAGGGCCAAACACTTGCAGATGCTGCCCAAGGTGTACCATTGGAGTTTCCGCTTGTAGAGACTCGAACCGAAGCGCGGCGTCATCAGGGAGAAGCACATCCAGGGGAAGGCTAGCAGTGAGAAGAGGAAGGGTATCTCAGCATTCTTCAGGGCATGATGACTAACTGCCAGTCCTGGCAGCACTGTCAGGCACATCACATAGCTAAATATATCTGTAGAGATCAGGAGCGTGGTGGCATACATCTGTGGCACCAGCAGTGCATGCTGCAGCGGCATCGCGATCTTGTCCAGCAGATTCCACCACAGCCGGGAAGTGACTGCCACTGACATCCGTCGTATTCGATGCTGACCCATGGAGTTCACCATTTATCAAAGTCTTTTATATTGCAAATAACCGAGTTCTTACCAAATTGGCATAGGCATAGTCGGGTAAGGGCGAGGAGCTGCCAGTTCCGGTGGGATTCATTGGACTCTGCGGATAGAGGCGGCCATTTGAGACCGATTTGTGGAGCATTTGGGACTGCGAGATGCCATAGTTGTCAATGGTGGCAATGCTGGAACGCATTATGGAGACCGTTTCATCCTCTTCGGGTATGATTTCCATAATCTCCACCCCATTGGGATTCACATAGGTGACATAGGCCTCATCCGTGGCCAACATATAGTTACTATGCGTGTCCACGACAGCGGCTGCAAGGACCGCTCCGGCCGAACTGCTGGACGTCTGCGAGACGTTTGTTATCTCGTTGGCCGGATTCCGCCAAGACATGGACATGGACATGGACATGCTGGGGTCTAGGCCATCGAGCTGATCGGCAACGAAATTGGCCGCCAGAGCACCACGCAGCGGCAACGCCGCAAACCCCGTCTCCGCTTTGATCACTGAGATGCGTTTAGTGGTGAATGCATCCTCCCGATGCTTGGTGATGATCAGGCTCAACGGTATGAGATTCACCAGCAGTGCCGACATCAGCACAATGGACTGTGCCGTGCCATACAGAGTACGCAGGCTGGTGAAGACGAACGATAGGAACAATTGGCAGAATGCCTCTCCACACAGATGTATCGTTTTGCGTACGTATTTGTCCTCACGTGGACGCACTGCCTCCAAAATAACGTGTGTCCTCCACAGGTACAAACTGGAACCGATACCTGCACGCAAATTCCTTATCGATGTGTACAACATGTCATGTATGTATGCTTACCAGCGAAGAAGCCATAGAAGACAATGGCCACCGTCTGGGTGGTGGTAGTGACCACTACCCAGGCGGATGAGAATAATATGCCACTGATCATCAGCGAGATGCAGGCAATGAGGGTGGCCAACAGAAACGTGCGTCGATATTGATTCGTTTCGCGGGCACGTCCGCTATACTCTGTGTCCAGATGCTCCATCACGGAGCGGCATAGCTCGCCGGTGGCCTGATAAACAATGGCTGGCCATATGCGTAGCACCAGATCCTTGTCCGACTCCACGATGTTGCCATACAGATAAGCGGGTGTGGCCAGGAATGCCTGGACAAGAACAAGGATATAGGGTATGGGAATGAAATTAGAGAGAGTATATATACATATATATATATAGAGAGAGAGAGAGGAATAGAGGAAAGAGAGAAGGAGAGACAGATTGAGATATATATACATATACATATATATGTATGTACAGAGAGAGCGAAAGAATGGAATGGGGGGTTTCATTTTTCTGGAAATTTTAGATAGTTACGTGTATGGCGAAACCGCAGAGCATGTACTTCTGTTGTATGTGCTTCTTGACCACCCGACGTCGTTGCACACCGGCTGTGGCACGGGCCGCTGCCCGACGTACTGGCGGTTGCCCGGTTACGGTCACCGCTGCCACATGCGCCATTGGCATTGTCGTCATACCCGCCAAAGGAAAACAAAAAAAAACACAATCTCTCTCTCGCGATGATTTCCGTACGTCTGATGTATGTTGGATGTGTGTATGGCATTAAATAGATTTGTGATTGATTGATTGACCGATTTATTTATGGATTGAGCGATCGATTGAGAGAGACCCGGCCTGCTCCTTGGGGATGCTCCGGATCCGTTACGAATTTCTCTACACTGGTTTTTGTGTGAGACGCGTTGTCTGTTTCTGTTCCGTGAGCATTCCATCATTTACCAAACCCCAAAACCGTTTAGATAATGGCAAAAAAAAACAAGGGGAAAAAAAAACAAAAATAAATAAAAATATACATACATGTGTGTAAAAAAGGAGAAGAACAAAAACAAAATAGATTGTGATAATAATCGCGCTTATCACACTGAAGATATCTCCATATACAAACACGCACTCGCAGACAGACGCGTTGCACAAAATTTCTCTCTCTCTCTCTCTCTCTCTCTGTCTCTCTCTGTCTCTCCCTCTGGCTGACTGTCTCTCTTTCTGTTAGTATCCATCTCTATGCATGCATACATGTATTTGTGAGATTAACGTCAGATACACATACATACATACATACATACACATATTTCATACATACATATGTACATATGACAGTGTTGGTTTTCCTGCAACTCTCAGCAGCAGAGGATTTTGTTTATGGCACAACCGCCACCACTCCTCCGCCTACCACAACTTGATAGATCCGTCATCAACATCATCATCAGTATCATCATCATCGTTATCATTTTAATCGTCATGACATGTCTCCAGGTATATCCATATGTATGTTAATCGTAGTTGTAATATTATTAAGAGAACATTTCTAACATTTTACATCAATTTGAAACTGAAATGATGCTAGTTTTTATATTTTGTTTTCTATAATTTCTATGTACATATGTACATATATGCATATTAATTTTTTGAATTTAAAAAAAATTATATATATTTTTTTTTATTTTGACGTCGACAACTAAGTGATTATGCTTTGTTATCATCTCAACTGACAGTCGAGTATATCATTTAATAAAATGGTATTAAAGCTGGAAAGTACTTCACCCAAATTTCATAATCAAATATTCAGTTAGGAAAAAAAGTGTTATAAAATTCTATAAATTCTTCGAAAGCATTATTTGCACACTTTCTATTGTTAGTTTTGAGTTTTTGACTTTATATTTTATTGGTATATAGTATGACTTTTTGGGTGTCCGAGATTAATCATAATTTCTAATGAATCATAATATTAAATCTATGGAATCTATAACAATAAATATGAGTTTAATAGAAATGAAAAAGTGGAATAACTGACAAATCGGTATTTTTGAACTTGTCTCCGAAATCGATTTGGGGGGTCGACAATAATACATAATACATTTTACTTAAAATGTTTCTAATAAGTATTTTCCGAAATATGACAGAAAGTGTAAAAAAATGCTCAAAGGGGTAAATCTAGATTTCTTTTTAAATTCCCCTAAATATGAATTGCCATAACTATTCCAAATCTTATAATTATTAAAATTTTTACAATTACATAAGCGATTATTTGTGTCGAATTTAGTATCTAAAGATTAGCGAGAAATGGTTTCTTTTTAACTTTAAATAGCCATAACTTCGCCAAAACTCAATCGATTTCTTAGCGGTTTTTACTACTATCGGACTCAGAAATTTAAAATATAGTATATCTAGATTTATCACATTAAATATGAAATTTATTTTTCAATACAGTTCCAAAATATTCATATGTATCACTCTGGAATAATCTGAAGATTTTCGGTTAACGAAGTGATTCATGTCTGTTTTTGTTTTGAGATATAATATTCTCCTTAAGAAGCTATAATTATCTGTCATGATGTACATACAATATATAATCGGCATCATCGCTGGGGCATATGCCCAATCGAGGCCCATTCTCAGGCTTGTCGGCTGACCTCCTATCGCCTATAGTATAGTATACTTATTATCTTCAGTAGCAATATCTTTACACACTTCCGTTTCACATCCGTGGACATACCTATTATACATATTGTATACGTATGTACATACATATGTATATGGAATGGAGAATGACTATGGCATGATGGGGTGTGGCAGTTGTGGCTAAAGTTTACAACTTTATTTTGCCATGGATGACGACGTCAGAAAACTGAGAACAGAAAAGCGACAAAAATAAAAAGTAAACATTGTATTTGCATTATATACGATATAGATACATACATATATACATACATAGCTACTGCAGATTTGGAGATATGGACCGAGAGGGATTCGCAGGTGTTAACTGGCTGGCATGTGCTAGGTGCTAGGTGATGTATGATTGGTGCTAGGTGCTAGGTGGTAGGTGATAGTCTAGGGATTTGATAAGACACAGCATCCGCCCCGTCCGTTCAGATTTCGCTATATAATAGGGCGTTAGCAGCGACAGTAGCTCATACAACGATCGACCGAAGTTGGCCAAGTTAACAACAACAGGCAACACGATGACGATAACAACCACAACAACAACTAAGCGTGCCTCCTGGGTGGTGCTGCTTTGCGCAGCTCTGGTAAGTGCCTAACGGGATATGGATACGAATATGGCATATTGAATATGTCTTCATCAATTCCAGCTGATGACAAAGTCCTGCGGCATTCTGGCCCTCAGTGGGGAAGGAGAAGCCAATACAGTTCTATTACAGCCGGATCAGTCGCTGCTGTCCGTAGTGTCGGTGTTATCCGAGCAATTGGATGCATTGAGCGAGACGACAACTGTGAGCGAAGGTAGCGGTTGGGATGTAACCGCGGATCCGTCGCAGCCTGAAGAGGAATTGACAACGGCAGCTGCCGAGGAAGTGGATACGACAGTTGCACCTGCTGAAGAAGAGCCCACGGTAGGACCCAATCAGCCTGAGGAGCCAGTTCAGCCAGTACAGCCTGAGGAGCCAGTGCAGCCAGTGGACCCAGTGCAACCTGAGCAGCCAGAACAGCCTGAGGAACCTGTGCAACCCGAGCAACCCGAGGAACCTGTGCAACCAGAACAACCCGTGCAGCCCGAACAACCCGAGCAACCCGAACAACCCGAGGAACCCGTGCAACCCGAACAACCCGTGCAGCCCGAGCAACCCGAACAACCCGTGCAACCCGAACAGCCAGAGCAGGCAGAGACAACCGCTGCCCCTGAGGAACAGCCCAACACCACCGAGGCTGAAGCTGAGGACACCACAATTGCACCAACGCCACCGCCAGCACCAGTTTTCCAATGCCAGACAGCAGGTGTCTTCGCTCATATCAGCGGCGACTGTCTGCGATTCCACAACTGTCTGCTGAATCCCTTCACTGGTGAGCTAGTCGAGGTGGAGATGGTCTGCCCCCCAATGACGGCCTTCTCGGAGTTCTATGGACGCTGTGTGCGAGATTTGTCCACATGCACTGACGATGGCTTCACATGTCCGGCTGCTGGACGTTTTGCTGGCAGCGACGATAGTTTCTATTATAACTGTGTGCCCAGCCTACAAGGAGGCTTCCACAAATACGTTGTGCGCTGCTCCAGCGGTCAGAGATTCGAACCGTTGCTGGGTCGCTGCTGGCGCTACGACTGGACCCAATACATGCCCGGACAAACATCACTAGAGTCCCTCGATTTGGCCGCCATCAAGCAGGAGCAGAAGCAATTCAAGTCGGAAGAGAAACTCCGCCTTAAAGCCGAAAAGAACAAGGAGAAGGAGGCACGCAAACAGCAGAAGTTGGAGGAGAAGGCAGCCAAGAAAGCGGCGAAGGAACAGGCCAAAAAGGATGCCAAGGCCAAGAAGCCGCTGTCCGTTGAGAGCATCGAGTCTGTCGAGTATTAACCTCTGCCTCCAACTCTAGAACTATACCTATAAATACCTATATAACTGGTGTATTGCCTAGTCCCTCCCAATTAGTAATATCCGTTCAATTTCCAAATTTTTTTTTCCCCCTTTTGCATCAATAAAGACAATAGCTCTTTAAAAAAAAATTATTATAATAATATTAATAATAATGCCCATCAAGAAGACACTTGATAACTGCTCACAACCTACACATGTGGACAATCGCTTATCACCCAAATAGCGATGCCAATCTTGGCAAGACACTTGTTTGCTGTTGCCTATAAAAGAACCTGGCCAAGAGCCCATCCAGTTAGTTTATTGAAACGAGTTTCCGAGTCTGTTATTTCGCGGTGCCAATATCTTCCATTTCGAGAAGCCATCAAGATGCCCAGCGTTCCCATTGCCCTAGGTGGCATTCTAATCCTACTCCTTGGATTTGTCCATGCCGGATATATACATCCATGTAGTCGAACGGATTTTATCGCCATGGAGGAGAATTCGGGTGAATTCCTTGCCTGCCTGCCGACTCCTGACGGCGCCTATGAGCTGAAAGCAATGAAGTGCCAGGACGAGATGATCTTCGACAGCCAGCTGGAACGTTGTGTGTCTCCCCTAAACTTGATTCGACCAGCTGATGGTGGTGACATTGAAAATCCAACCATTCCACCTGACAATTTGGATGAGAGCACGACCACAAAAGAACCATTGCCAACTCAAATGGCTGACAGCACATCGAGCAGTACGCAGGCACCACCCACTGATGCTCCCACTGAGGCACCTTCTAACCCGTCCGATGCCCCAACTAGTGCACCATCTGGTGAACCAACCGCTGCACCTACAGCTGCACCCACGGATGCCCCCACTGGCGAACCTACAGCAGCACCAACTGGAGCACCTACAGATGCTCCAACTGGTGCACCTACGGATGCTCCAACTGGTGGACCTACATCCGCACCAACTGGTACACCTACGGATGCCCCCACAGGTGGACCTACATCAGCACCAACTGGTGCACCTACGGATGCCCCCACAGGTGGACCTACATCCGCACCAACTGGCGCACCTACGGATGCTCCAACTGGTGGACCTACATCCGCACCAACTGGTGCACCTACGGATGTTCCAACTGGTGGACCTACATCCGCGCCAACTGAAGCACCTACGGATGCCCCTACAGGAGGACCTACAGTCGGACCAACTGGCGCCCCCACTGATGCTCCCACAGGAGGACCTACAGCCGGACCAACTGGCGCCCCCACTGACGCCCCCACAGGTGGACCTACTGCGGCACCAACTGCAGCACCAACTGGTGGTCCCACAGGTGGACCTACTGCCGCACCAACTGCAACACCCACTGATACACCAACTGGAGGACCTACAGGCACACCGACTGGAGGACCCACGGCTGTCCCTCCTGCAACCACAGTAAAGCCTACTAGCCAACCCTTCGTTTGTACTAACAGGGGTCCTAAGCAAGATGTGACGAACTGTAATAAATATATTCTGTGCTACGCGCAAGCCGACGACAGTTTGACCCACATCAACCTATTTTGTCCACCTGACATGCAGTACAATCCCCGTGCCGGGTATTGCCAGAAGGATTACGTTTGTACAATCCAGTCAATTTAGAGAACATGCATCTAATATAAATCAGAATGTAAATCAGCAATTTAATTGAATGCGTCACATTATTTAATTACGAAAATATTTGTAAATTGACCATTTTTTTTTTTTTTTTTAATAAATTTTAGTTTAATTAACAAATAATTGTTGGTTACGTATTTAGTTACAATTTTGCAGGTTTTAATTGAAAACTGACAAGGATTCGATAATGCAGAGATTTCATTTGCGATTTAATTTCAAGTATTGTCTACTGGCATATCTTATCGCACCCACTTGAGTTGACCCAAAACTTCAACTATTAATTTGACTTCATACCCATACATACATATGTATATTGTGATCCAACTTATTTGATAAAAATATGAAATTTTTGAAAATCTGTTGATTTTTGGAAAGTTATGGCATCTCAAAGTTATTTCTCTTTGCTCTTACTTTGAGATCCCATTACTTGACCAAAAACTAGATTTTCAAAGTTTCTCATTTTCTTCAATGTTGTTAATCCTATTTGTATTTTACATATAGAGTTGTGCAGATAATTGAAATAGTAGGTCTGAAAACACTCAAAAAAGCAAGGCTTCTGAAATGCTTCTATTTAATAAACTTTGCGAAACCATAACTTTGTCAATAATCAAAGGATTTTCAAAACTTTTACATTTTTGTGAATGGTAAGTCAGTATCAAAAACCCATTTTTGTTTGTATGAAAGGTCTCATCTATGAGTAACGTGGTCAGTGCTCTTAAGTAGAAATATCTAATCTAATCTTTCGACGCCTTTTAAAGATAAAACATTTTGGATGTTTCAGAACAGGGTTTAATAACGTGACTTCCGAATTGCATTAGCCATGACTTTTGGAGTCTCTCTATTGGCACCTACAATAGAATCTCTACATGTATAATGCCTATATACAGTATTATTCTGCAGTAGGTCTGATTTAATAGTAATAAACTTATATAGTAGCGTCCACAATTCGATGAATTCTCAAATGAGTGAAAGTCGCTGTGACAATTGCATAAGGTTAAAACTGTGGGACACGTGAGGCCAGAGGAAGAGCGGTTAAAGAGGGGGAATGCGGCAAACCGTCGCTTGGTTGGACAATTGCGCATGCGCGTAACTCGTTAAAATTATTTCAACGCTGGCGACAATTAAGCCCGGCCAAGCATTAGCTTCACATCCCCATCCCCATCCCCAACCCCAACCTCAACCCAAATCCCATTTCCATTTCCATTTCCATTTCCAGCTACAACTTAGAGCCCAAATGCAAAATTTGTTGGCACTGCGACATTTGGACGCAGTCCAGGCACGTACAGAGACTGCTCCTCCTCTCTTCACTTTCCCGCCATCAGCTGGCAATGATGATGTTGATGATGATGAAGATGATGATGATGGTGATGCGATTAGAGTTAGAGGACGTGAAACATACATATGAGCAAATGAGACGAGCTGCACGTGTATGCGTGTACGTGCACTTTAGACAGTTAGAAAGAGACACACTGCTAAGCATAGATAGAGAGAGTGAGAGTAGGGGAGATGAAGATGTTGCATAGAGAAAAGCGGGGAATCGAGGATTATGCCATTTGGCCCTAAACGATCACACAAGTGGGCTATAACTATAAGTACGAGTATCTCTGACCATCACCATATAACAAACTCACTAGTGTAGTGACATACATAAGTATATGTAGTAGTGAGTATCTCAAATCGGCAACTGTGTTGTATCTGCATCCAACAGTGATGGGGTCTGTTCCTCACTTTCTTTGGGCAGGTGTTGCGCATTTGACCCAGCTAACAATCTCGCTGAGCAACAGAAAAGAAAACAAATCATAAACATTTCGTGCGAACATTTGGAGACATAGTACCTACTATAAATAAATACACAGCGCCCAAGCCCTCTAGCTCAGCTACAGATAAATGGCCAGATACAATTGTATCTTTATTTGTGTGCTACTCACTGTCCATACAAAAATCCAAATCTTTGCGCACTCGTTATGTAATTTGCGCATTTACACGTTGTGTATATTTCATTACTATTTTTTTCTACTTTTTTTTTGTTTTATCTTATTTTTGATGCCGAAGCATCAAATAATTTGAGAGAGAAATATGCGGCACAGTCGAGATTAACATTTAAGAGTTGTGCAATTATTTAAATGGTACAACAATTGCCTTACTTTGAGATATTATGCGACATCTTGGTAATCTCTAATAACTTTAAAGCGTAATACAAATTAAAAAAAAAAGAAACAACAACTATTTTGACACAGTATTCGATATTATTCTGACACATTCGTGAAATAAACACATCAAAATTTAAAAAATGCGTAAAAATAACTAAAACAAATAAATAATTCACATGTCAAAATGTTAAAAAATTTTATTTATTAAATAATAAAAAATAAGTATATATATTATTGATAGAATACATATTTGAATAAGAGCTTTGATGGAAAATAAATCTTTGTATAAAGGATGCGCCTATCTCAACTTACAGCTTCATCTTGAGCTCAATTCGAATCTCAGTTTCGTTTCAGTTGTTGTCACAGATATTTGCAACATTTTGCATGTTGCCTTTGAGCAAAAGCCGCCCGCAAGCTCTCACGTCTCTGGGTAGACAAACAAAACAACAACAACAACAGCAACAACAATAGCAGCAACAACAACGACCTTTGGTTGACTCTCTCAGTTTGTAAACCACTCTCACTGTCTTACTGTATCTCTGTTAAATAGTACATCGCACTCTCTTTCACCACTGTCGATTGGTTCGTTTTTCGTCGTTCCTCGTTAATCGTTCGTTGTTCGTCGTTCGTTGCTTTTACATGGCGCATTTTCCATGTGCGCGGCTCAGTTTGTGGGCGCCTGCGCGCATGTGCAGTTTGTTTTTGTCTTGGGCTTCGATCGCATCGCATCGCACCGCATCGCATTGGCAACGATAAACGAGATACCGTTGACGAGATTCGAAATATAGATTCGTGGGTGAGCATTAAGCAAACCGTGCCGAATGTGCTAAAATCAAAAGTGAAAATATCAATCAAGTGCAAAAAACCGACATCGTCTTGAGAATTCGTCAAGCATTTATTTTCTTTAAATTTTTTTTGAGTGTAATTTTCAAATACAACTAATTCTTTAGAATTGTATACACCATTTAAAAAAGTGGAAAGATATTGCTGAGTCTGAATATTTCTTTCTGCCTGTCGGACCTGCAGGATCTAACAAATTAAGTGAAACACACAAATACAAATACAGATTCAGATACAGATACATCTAACAACTGAGCGGGCTGCTTTCAAAAGCGAAATTCTGTTGCGAGCGAAGAAGGCGCGCGTTGAAGGCGAAGTTGAGTGAGCGCGAAGGCAAACAACCTCGCACATCGCTCACAAAACACACATTTTTCCTGGGAAATTTTTTGTATGCATTTACTGTGCAGTTTGTGAAAATGGTAAGTCTGGAAACTGTTTGAAGTAGAAGTAATTCAGTCTCTTAGAGGAAAAACAGAAAACACAGAAAAAAAAAGAAAACCATCCAAAGTAATAAAAACAAGAGCCTGTCCTCTTACGAAGAATTTTCGCATCTCAGAAAGGCAAACAAGTTCAAGAGTGAGTCTCTCAGTGTCTAGGGTTAGGTCTAGGCTAGGTCAGGTTTAAAATGCGCATACTCATCATGGGCAGGGTCACTTGGGATCTCTTCTTTTTACTTGGCATGTTTACTTTGGCTACGTTCATGTTCTGCCTTTTGGCAGGTTCATTTTTAAGTGTCTTTCACTCGCAGAGAATGCCGAAAATATCATGACATGATTTATTGTTTCAAACGCAAGTTGAGGAAACAATTGTAATCGTCTCATTATTGATGCGATTTTCTCAGACAATTTCTTAAAACGTCTATACAATTTTAAAATGAAAGGTATTTTTTTTTTCGAAATTTCTACACTCTCTCCGTTCTTTCATTTACTCATGGTAACGCCTTAACCTACATTGTATTCTTATACTCAATGGTTTCACTTAATTATGGCAAAGGTTTGCTGATCTAAAAACCCATGGATTTTTGAATAATATAAAGGTATTATTAAATGCAATATTGCTAAACTTAAACCATTAACGTTGAACTTAAAACTGAAAATATGAGAATTTTAGAAACAATATGTAAATAATCTTTTGAGGTACCTGAGTGAGAGTGGGTCATTCATTGCATTCAGTATGGCTAGTGTTATGCCCAATAAAAGGGTATGTGAGTTGGCAAAATGCAACCACTTTTCACTTCCCAATGCATTAGCCATGGATTTTTCTTGGCAATTAACTGAATTATCACATCAACACGTTTATGCGTTGACGGTTCCTATCGTCGTCGTTGTTGTCGTTGTCGTCGGTCCGCCTGGTTTCGTCTCACTCTATGACTCTCGTTTCTTTCTATATATCTACCTCTATCTCTATCTCTAACTGACACTTTGTGTATGGGTATGTGTTTTGTGAGTGGAGTATATCCCTGTCTGGTTTAAAGTAAGCCTGCGAATAACCCCATGACGCGATGACGGATGCTTTTTTGACAGCCGGCGAATGGCGAGCGTCGTCAGTCAATTAAAGTGCCATCATCAAAAGCGATTATATAATTGTGGCCCGTGCGCATCTCTGGACGCATTAAGCAGTCAATGACACTTGCCACACACACACACACACACACACACACACACACACACACACACATACTGGCACACACACTCACATACATAGAGTGACAGGTGTCGATTGGTCGCATTTGTCTTAATGAGATGCAATGTAACACACACATTACACAATGCAATACAATACAAATTTCATTGGGTTTTAACTAATCCGAATTCATCCAAAAATCTTTAGCCGCGACAACAATAATAATAAGTGGGCCCCACCTACGGCTGCGAGTGCTACAATTACGTGTCCGTTGTATTAAGCCATTATCTGTCATCCATATGCCACAAATACATATGCGATGCGTGTCGGGTTATGTCCACAAATAATGCCATGCATATGTTGATGATTTCAATGGAATGGGTATGGTGGGGTAGTCTAATACACATACATGGTTTAATGCTCTTCCCATTTGTTTCACTTTTTTTTCGTTGTTCAATTGAAA
Source organism: Drosophila quadrilineata (assembly GCA_018150725.1). Classification (NCBI taxonomy): domain Eukaryota; kingdom Metazoa; phylum Arthropoda; class Insecta; order Diptera; family Drosophilidae; genus Drosophila; species Drosophila quadrilineata. The sequence goes on from JAECWN010000432.1 coordinate 13,144,068, forward strand.
TGCAATGGCTGTATGGCACCTGTTACGTACGGAGGTATATGTATATACATATGTACAGCCCAATGCGTAGACTGAACCTCACCGAACCTCAGCGGACCGCAACTGGGCGCACTAAAAAACAATAACAATTACTTTAACAATCGCAATACCAATGTAAAATATTTAAACATATTTTTTTATTCATTTGGTTTTCTTTCAATTCTTTTTTTGAATTTTGGTATTTTTCGGTTTTTTTTATTTGGCATTGCCGGTGTTTTGGTTTTTATGTAACGGAAAGCGACGCGACGCGTCGTTCGCTGCGTTTTTCGCATGCCAAAAAGTCCGAAAAGTTTCGATCATTACTTTTAGCCAAAATGAGAAGAAAACATACAAACCAAAAGCATGTATTTATTTATAAACGCTTTAATGCGTAATTGGTATGCACTTTGGCAGATTTCAATCTGATAACACTCAACCTAGAGAAAAAAATCAAGTGCTTGCCCCTCCCATGGGAACTACAAGTTGAGGTCTCTCGCTTAATAATTGAAACATTACCTACCACGTACCAACAACCGTCATATGTCATGGGAGTATTATGATAGAGGTTCCTATATTGATTGATCGATTAATTATACAAATGCTGTTGATACGTAGATAAGATTTGTTAGTGAAACTTTTTGATTTCTAAATCCAACATCAGCACTTCCCTTTCCGCCTAAATGGCAAACTAATTTACATGGATTTCGGTGGAAATGGGTATATAGAATGTTCAGCAGATTTTACAGGGCATTATATCATCGCATTTAACAATACCTGTAATGAATTGCATATCAATAAAGAAAGTTGATGAAATTTGCATATGGAAATCATATGTTCATACATATTGGCAAATTGTCGCCTTCATTGATTATTATTGATTTATTAACCTGATTTGATTAATCCAATCAGCATTCTCATCAGTTTCATAGTGATCGTGTAATTGGACCGTTTAGTTATGTAAGTTAAGATAATGTTATGTTATGTTGTGTTAGATTATGTTATGTATACGCAGCGTGTGTTACAAGATCCATTTAAGATGATATGATGATGGCTTATTATTATTGTTATTATTATTAATTCATTTGGCTTACAGTGCAGAGCTCGCACTTTGATTCCAGAGTTGGCCAATTAAGATGGTACCCAAGTAAATATCTTGAAATTAATGACGGAGACAGAGGTTCAAGATGCGTAGACAAAACAATAAACAATGCTATATAAACTATATGTATATATTTATATCTATGGACATATACATATATACATATGTATTTATAAGCGCTCTTGCGTCGCGTCATTTAATTATAAGTATCATAAAATATTATGCGGCTTTGCGGCTCTTTGACTTCTCTCATTATGCCCTTTTTAATGGCCTCAAAAACTAAGAGAAAAAAAAGACAAAAATGAAAGAAAGAAAGAAACAATTCAAATAATCAGTTGCAATTTCACTTCAATTTTAACAGCTTACAAAGAGTGTCAGTTATTTATGTGACTCGACAAAGACTCCAAGACTATACTCTGGTCGAGTTGACTCGTCCGGTTCCATAATTGAGGCCTGTTGAACCTCAAAGATTTTCCCACAGACCTAAAGAAGCACAACCAAAACTAACTAACTAAAAATAAAAACAAATACAAATACAAATAAAAAAACTTTTTGTGTGGGTTGCTTAGGGGTGTGAAGGGGAGTGAACTAGTGATTTTCACAGATTTTCCTCGACCGACCCTATGTTATATACGCATCTGCAGAACTTGCATAACTCTAATTGCAACTAGTGGGAAATATGTAGGTCTGGCTACCAAATAATAAATATGTTTGTAAACAAGCGTCGTTAAAGTCATTGCCACACCTCTAACCTGTAACCTGTAACCTATAACCTCTAACCTGCAACCTGTAACCTCCTAACTTGAACCTCTGACCAGTGAGCATTTGCCATTGGCCGCCGCCCAGTGCGACCAGCAGTCCATAAAAATGTAACTTAATTGGCATCACTTAAGCCAGGAAACAAGGTCTTAATTACCAAAAAAAAAAAAAAAAAAAAAAAAAATACAAATTTAGGGTAGGGGATGCATATGAACATACATACATACATATAGTCGACCGATGCACGCATTTGACCCCGAAAAGAAATGGTCACAAAAGAAAACCGAAAAACTTCACCAGCAATGGCAAATGCCTACGAAAAAAGCAACAACAAAATAAATTAAAAGAAGACCAACAACAACTTTTACTTTTGCTTAAATTTACATTTTTTCAACACTCAAGTTCAGCTTAGTCGTTTTTTCGCCTACTAACACTGCACTACCCCGCACACTGGGTCAGGTTTTTTGTTTTCATTGTTAAAAGTTCATGATTGTCAATGCGCATGCTAATCAAATTTTCAATCGTTTATTTTTAAATGTTCAACGGATTTATTGTATTCTTGTTTATATGATTGCTAAAATAATGGCTTACATATTGAATTGGGCTGCGAATTTCTATTTGTTGCGAGTCTGGCACCACTGTGACTGCTACGCGCAGGCAGTTCACAGTCAACCTCCCACAACCCAGTTACCCCCGTACTCAGTCGTATATGTGTACGTTCATGCATACATATGTATTTATGCTTGTGGTAGAGTGTACGTGCATTTTTGCGCATGCGATGCGCTTGAAATTGAAGCAAAACCTGAGAGATCCATGAAAAACACTCGACCGGTTCTACATAAAAAGCATAGTTTTTCCAAACAGAGTCAACGCGCACACGTTGTCACACACGTCTCTGCTGCTGTCGCTGTCGCTGCCTCATCCTCTGCCGCTGCTTCTGGCAATCTTCTCTGGCAGCAGCAATTGCACGGCAAGTGTTGCCTGTTTGCCCGCTTCCATGCTGGGGCTGCGCGTGTGAAAAGCGCATAATTTTTGGACACGGACAAATTTTCACTTTTTTTTTTTTTGTTGTTGTTATCTCCGTTGGTGTTGTTGTTGCTATTTTACTGAGTGGCATCTTTGCCGGCAAACATCTCGCTCGGTACTCGACTCGACCTGTCTGAGGTGCCGGCTGAGGTTATTTGAATTTTTGCTCTGTTTTCTGTTGTTGTTGTACTTTTTTTCAATGAGTTTTTTTGTTTTCGTTTTTTAGCGTTGTTTGTTATTGTTTTACTTTTTCAAACGAACTTGGCTAGGGTCCCAGCAAACAGCTGGAGGCGGAGTTGACTGTGGAGATGATGCCCCCTCACAGCTCAGAGATCACAGCTCACAGCTGGTGTTGGGGTTTTGAGACGCTGTGGGCGCCCAGCTAGATGTGGATTGTGGGTGACTGGAACGCCATGCGACAATGAAACTAACAACAGCAACAACAAGAGATCCACAATACACCGATTATGTTACCAATCTTGGTTGAAGCACTCTCCAGATGACTCTTCTCGCTCTTTCTCCGTTTCTCAGTCACAGTCTCTCACTGTGCGTGTTGAAATCTTGTGTGAGCTTGGGTTAACCTTATCACAACGGCTTTCGCTTATTTATTATTATTTTTTTTTTTGGATTTTCTTAATTAAAGTACTAATAACAATAACGTCAGTTATCTTCAAAATATAATTATTAATTGTTTTCGCTTGCACTAGAGATTTTGAAATTTTTTCAATATAATTTTAAAAGACTTGAATGATTCTTGAACCTAGGACCTAGGTAGGTAGGACCCAATGAGATTGATATGTATCATTATATGTAAAGTACATAAATAGGGGAAAGACATCCCCAGTCTGGAGCGATAATCAATCCTATAACCGTGGGATACATAAGGGATTGAAATTGATAGTCTATCGAATGCCACAACAACAGAGTTGGCTGATAAGTGTTGCGGTCTTCCGGGAGAGATGTGGCACCTCCAATGTGGGTACCTCAGATAATGGCAATAGCATCGATTGTTGCCATTATTGGTATAATTATTATTATTATTACAATTATTATTATGCAAAAGACAATTTGAATTGTTGGTTACATCGACATGTAACGATGGCGCCACTTTTTTTTCATTTCGATGATTCGCTAACTGATCGATTGGGGAACACTCTACTCTCCACATACTAAGTTCCCCTCCGAGTATGTGCCATTAACTTGTATTGTCCATGCAAGGCATTAATTTGTTTATAATGCGATTACGCGACACAAAAATCAAAGCACTCCATCTACATGCATATATACTACATATTTAAGAAAACAAAGAAAAAAACTAGTTAATTACTTGCGTGCTGTCACAATTTGTTGACTCCACAATTTATGTTCGGCAAGACAAATATGTTATGGAAACAGACATAGACGTTCCATATGATTCCGCATAGTTTTTAAATTACTCTCAAATTACGCAAATAAACATACATACATACATACATATATTTTGTCCAAATTCCCATATGCACATCATCTTCTAGAGGCGCAACTAATCAAGTTACAACATATTCGAGTCGCTGCCTCACTTTATTGCCCCTTGCAAGGTCTCCCTGCCACACAATTCCAATTAGTCTAGCATCTGGTAATAACTCCCTGCCTTATAGAGATGGAACTACGCTCAGACTGACATTGAGGTCAATATCTTAAGGCGAATTACCTATTTGGTGATAATTGAATGTAGATTCAAGTATCTTGGCTAGCAGCTTAGTATATACAATTATTAAATTGTTAAATCGAAAAATTTTATTTTCATTAATTTTGACAGTTTTTAGAAATATGTATTTCTATATAGTATCTACTAGTATTGAGTCGGTAATTTAATTAATTTTTATGCCGTATAGTATATATTTGTAGATCTCCAGTACTTTCCGATTTATTTACAGAATTATTTTCAAAAATATGCTTTCTCTCAAAAGACCTACTATATTTTCAACTGAACAGTGTCTTGTGGCCATGCGGATTATTAATAACTATTGGTATTATCTCTGCATAGTATCTGAAATACTCCTATCTGACTGATAGTGAATTGAGATTTATTATATTATAACATAAAATGTATTTGTGAATTATCTATTTTTTGGAAATATTATTGATGAACATATTGTCACGTGATTTTTCGACAAAACGGCCCAGATATTTTATGTGCATTTTTTATACACGATTTTTTTTTATGTTATTTTCGATTATAATTTTATTTTGTTGTTTTTTGGCATTTTATGCAGTGTCATTTGGAAAAGTTGTCCAACGGGGCACAGGCAAAATCAAATGCAGCATTGAAACAACAGAAGTTTCCGCCCAGAGAGACTTCCCGTGAACACGGAAAAGTTTTTCATTTGAAACCAAGTAACATAGTAATATACATACATAGTATGTACATATATATATATAGTATAGAGCATTGCAAAATCAAATGAAAGTCTTCAAATTCTCATTATTGTATTACTGACGTCCACTGACTGACAGTTCAAGTAATTGTGATACCTTACTATATATTTCGATTTCTTCTTCTTCTTTGTTAGCTTCTCATTTCCATTTCCATTTCCATTATGATTATCATAATTATTATATTTGATGACACAAAAAATCTGCAGAAAATGTGGAAGATTTGGTTTTGTTTCGAAAATCTCGTGAACTATTTTCAAAGGCTTTAAAAATTGAATGATATATGTGCTGTTAAATTTTTGGAAAATTCGAGTTTCTTCTTAGGTACTAGACCATATAACTTAGGCAACAACTAAAATCGATTCTGTGGATATTTGCTTGAGAAATATTAAAAAAATATTTTACATGGTATCGAGTAGTCGTAGATGCTCAAGTCTGGCAATAATGTTTAATTTAAACTTTGGTTCAGAAACCTAATAAATTTCAATGTAAGTATCTTTTTAATAGGTCATGTTTTCCCATCATAATAATCATTTCGACTTCAATATGACAATAAAAGAGCCATAGAGTTGACGTGTTGCCACTGCTGTTGTTGTTGTTGTTGCTGCTGTGTTGCAGTTGCAATGTAGTTTTTCTACTCGCGTCTAGTGTCTGGGGCGTTGTTTTATTTTTTTTTTTAACAATATTTACAGCCATGCCATGAGTATTTTCATAATTAATTTCATTGCAGCGGCTGTAAAAGAAATGCGACTTGTGCATAATGTGAATTATTGTGAATCTTGTTGTTGTTGTGTGTTGTGGAAACCCCAATGTGTGTGTATGTGTTGCATGAGTACTGATAGTATGTGAATGTATTGTGATTTTCACGCTTGCGACAGTTTTTGTTTTTACATTTTGCCGTCTCTTTTCACATTTTTGATCGACAATTTCACTTTTCGCTTGCCGCCGCAGAGTGAAGCCAAGATCGAGGAAGCCACAGCTCATATATCTTGTGTGTATATACTTAGTGCTACTAACATATACATACATATATGTATATATGTATATGATCACAGTCACACATATGTACAATATTCAGATTTATGCAGTTTATGTACATGCATAATAGATGCCATATGGACATGCATATGAACTCGACAACAATTGCGGTTGCGCTGCTGCAGCCATAATCGGTCGGCGCACAGTGGTACCGCATCACCCCAAAATGTGTAGAATTTGTTATTCATTATCATACCATTAATTATAGTCAAATTAATTATAAATATGCAAAACGTAAGTAATATTTTCTTTTATTTTGTTATTTATTTATTATTATTTTGGTTTATTTTATATTATTTGATTTTTTTTTTATTTTTTATATCGATCTCAGAATTTTATATATGTAAATATATACTTAATTGAGCACATAAAATATATTAAATTATTTTTTTTTTTATTTTGATTAACTTAATTAAAATTTTTTATCTTTTGATTGTTTTCGTTAATTTTTAATTTATTATACGTTTACTATTTCATTTATATGTTTAGTATATTAAGTTAAATACTATAATTTTAGAATATTAATTGCGAATTTTGTGTCTTTCGCCAGACTGTGCGTGACAAAGTTGGCAACGTTGTTGTTGAAAGATTCCCAGGCAGCATTGTTGAATCGCATGCACTTTGGGCTTAGGTCGCGTAACCCCCTCCCCCGATTCCACCTCTTCCATCTTGTTGGATATTGTCTGCCACCCCTGGGGTCGTTTGTCAAACCTTATGGCGTTTTCAAGTGCAAAGCCAAGGTTGCATGCGAAGGAGCGTAGTTGGCAGCGGATGCTTCTATTATCGACACGAAACGGGTTTTAACTACGGAGAGAAACGAGAGAACGAGAGAGAGAGAGAGAGAGAGAGAAAGGGTGAGCATGACAGAGAGAGATAGAGAGAGAGAGAGAGAGTATGTGAAAGAGAGTGAGAGAGATAGTCGGAGAGAAAGATCGCAGCTTGATCCATCCATCAGCTGTAGTTGTAGCAGTAGCTGGTGGAGTCGGGCAACAGTTGCAGAATTTCACTTTCTTTCGAAATTGCGGTGACCCCAATTTATTGCCAATGACAACAGCAGCCAACAGCAACAACAACATTAACACAGCTACAACAGATAGTTGGCTATAAGCCTTTCGGCCCCCGCAGATTTAAGCCTTTGTTTTGATACTATATCTCATCGCGAAACCTCTAATTGAATTACGTTGCGTTTTCCAACTCTCCCCCCATCCTAACAATAAGATAGATAGACAGAGAGAGAGAGAGAGAGAGAGAGAGAGAGAGAAAGAGAGAGAGAGAGAGAGAGAGAGAGAGAGAGAGCGAGAGAGAAGATCCCCAAAATAATTATGAGAAAGTCAACGCCCATTGTTGTGTTAACTTTTTTTGGGCTGGAGCAACAGCCATGGACATGGACTTGGCCAACATAGTCTACGATTGCCATTGATATTGTGCCTAATGTGATGCACATTTTCACATAATTAGCGCAAACTCGGGATGAGGTGAAGCCAGATTCAAATGAGTCTGTCAAATGGAGAAGGCAATATAACTAATACTATTACCTGCCTTATAGTTCGTCATATACTATACAAATTAAAAATAATTGCCGACAAAAAATAATAATGAATGTACGTTGCAACGTGATCCACATTTTCCATTTTCTTTTTTATAAAGTGAACTCTTTTTTTTTAACTAATTATTAAAATGCAGTTCATGCAAATATTTATAAATGATATATTTTTATATAGGGTATATTTTTTTTTGAATATTTATGAAATTAATATGTTAAGGAATTTTTAAATTAACGCCTTAGCAGCAACAGACAGAAAAATTTATAAAATATCTGAAGAAAAAAAATATTCACTATATATAAGCGAATCTAATGCCAAAAGATTAATAATAATAATAATAATAATAATAATAATAATAATAATAATAATAATAATAATAATAATAATAATAATAATAATAATAATAATAATAATAATAATAATAATAATAATAATAATAATAATAATAATAATAATAATAATAATAATAATAATAATAATAATAATAATAATAATAATAATAATAATAATAATAATAATAATAATAATAATAATAGTAATAAAATGATACGAGAGGAAGTGCAACAATTTTGTGGGTTCGGCAATTGCAATTGCTTTCCAGACACACACTTACATATTTTTATGTGAATATGCATGGAAATGCAAAATAATATATAGAAAACATGATGATGGTGTTGCTGGCGCCATCTGTTGGGCAGTGGCGAATGGCCACAACAATTTAGGCCATGACCTCGCCCCACAGCGTTGCGGAGAAAGCAACAGCAACAGCAGAAACCATAAACAAACAATCAATTAAACTCTTATACATATTTCTCACTTCCGATATGTGTTTGTAAATAATTTTATACATTTGTTGTTCATCTCTGGCATTGGAAGCGTTGACTTTAATTGATTTTTAATCTCTATAGAAACCTCTTCAATATCCATACTCAAGTCAACTAATATTCACGTGGAGATTACTATATAGTATGCCTATCTGACCGCTAAAGGGAATCTTCTATAGTTACAGTATTTATCTGCGTTATTTCCAAAAAAAAAATTTGTGATTTCTTTGAATCATCAATACAACGTATCATATTTAATCTTATATATAAAATATATAAAAATTGTTAAGTATTCTTGGAATTTGTTTACCCCAGATATACATACGTTTAGTCACATTATTTGTCTTCTTTGTATCGTAATCAGTTTTTTTTTTTTTTTTTTTTTTTAATTGAAAATTGAAAAAAATATTCATATATTATCTACGCATATTTGAATTGTCCGCGGCCATTTAAAGATAATCGAGGCAATCAATGAAGAATTTTATTGTTATTTATTTGTCATAATATTTCATAAATTATTAAAAAAAAATTTCACATTTTTTTTAATCAGCAATAATTAAAATTGTCTGTCAGTAGTGTGCGTAAATTTCCATATAAAGTAAAAATTATTGCAGATGAATGAATTGTTTATTCACATTAGCATTAACCTTATATTTTAAAGAGATTTAAAATGATTTTTTTGTAATATGCGATTTTCAAATGAAAAGCGTTTGGAAATTAATCACCGAATGAATCATGGAAAGTAAATACAGCCTTTATTTTCAATTTGCAACTATTCATACGTTGAGTCGAAGCGGGGGAATCGAGTAGGTGGGATTGGTGGTGGGCGGGGGGCGGGGGGTATGGGTTGGGTGATGCTGGTCGCGTGGCATCTGCATCGGCTACGCACAACCTGTTTGCCAGTTTCTCGCCTCGGTAGTCGATAGTCAATAGTCAATGCGGCGCTCCCAGACACCGCTAGCCGGTCAGACCTTGGCCGTGAATTGAAACCACATAACCGGCTAACCGTCTAACCGTCTAACCGTCTAAGTGTCTGATCGACTTGTGCCGTTTAATGGGTCTCGTCTCGTCGCGGCTCTATTCGTCTGGTGTAGTCTGGTCTCGCAGCCGGATCATTGATGGCAATCATTAACAGCCCGCTCCAATTTGGGCCCAAAATTGATGGCAGCCACTGTCGCTTAGGCGTTCGTTCGTTTGTTCAGTTTATGAGGAGCCGAAAAGTGAAATGTGAAATTTGTTGCTCGACCACTGCCATATCCCCCAAATCTCGCTTAACCAGTCAAGTCAATTGCACTGAGCCAAAAATTGCTGTCGATTTGCAAATCAATTTAATAATCACATTAGCTGCTTGATTCGAATTCGATTTATGGCTCATTTCAGTCGTCATTGAACACCCCATACTTGATATAATTTATTTTCATTTTCATTTTGAATTTGAATTCGCAAATCGGAATTCGTTTTTCTCAGTGTAATTTCACTCTCACTATCTTTTCGCTACTCGTTACAGGCAACACACGGCCGGTTGGCAACTCTTTACATTGCGTTGGCAACACTCCTAATAACGACAGCAACAACAACAACAGCATTATCACCGCCACCGCAACCGGTTGATCACTTGGTGCCGCCACCAGCACCAACAGCCTCACCGCCAGCATCCCTACCAGTACCCCAGCGTCTCAGTCATGCGGGCTACTCTGAACCTGCTGCTGCACAGGATCCCGGTTTCATGACACGCGTTGCCCGCTGGTTTGGCTTGGGCGGCGCATCAAATCAGCCAAGGGAGCAGCAACTGGCTGCTGGTAGCTCTCTCAGCTATGCCTACCCGAAGCCAGTGCAGCAATATGATGCCTCTGGCAAACCCTGCAGTCTGTGCAACAAGTATCCCTGGGTGCCCATGTTCGGCCAGCAGCAGCAACAACATCAGCAACAGCAACATCAACAACAGCAACAGCTGGTTGTTACCTGGCAGCAACAGCAACAGCAACAGCAGCAGCATCAGCATCAGCATCAACAACATGCTCTGCAACAGCCCTCGGCACAGGCATCACAGCATCGACAACGTGCCGTGCAGTTCCATGCGCCAGCTCAGAACATCTTTCTGCCCATCTCAGTACCGGTGCCGGCACTTAGCCAAGTGGCGTTGCCTCCCTTATACAAGGCACAGCAATTCCGACCTTTGCCACATCAGCAGCAACAACTGCAACAACAGCAACCACAGCAGCAACATCAGCAGCCTCACAAATTGTTGGAGAACATTGGTGCTCATTCGGAGCTGCGACCTGTGCCCGTGGTGCCGACAACCACGCAGAGATCGCTGTCTCTGCCGGCATCGCAATCAGTGGGCAGCAACTTTGAGATTGTGCAGAGTCATCAACTGACAGATTTTGTTACATCCGTGGAGTATCCCGCAACATTTGTGCAATCTCACTCCATAGATCTAGGCCAGACATCGGGGGGTACAACACTGCTGTCGCCGCTGCCCACGAATCATAAGGAACATTCACAGCAGCAACAGGAAATAAGTACTGTACGCTATCAACTGGATGACCTAAGCAGTGGTGCAGTGCATCAACATTTGCCCGCCTCACAGCTCCTAACTGAGTTGGGCCACTTTGAACCGCAGACGACACTGACCCCGCCTGCGGATAACTATCCGGCGGCATCCTCACAGCAGCAACAGCATCTGCAGCTTCATCACGAGCATGAACAGGATCAGGAGCAAGAACAGGAACAGCAGCATCTCTATTTTGCGGAACAATACCAGGAGCTGGCGGAGACCAGCACTGTGACACCACTGTACACCCAGACCGAGCAAGTAACCTACACCACGGAACAGCCCACTAGGCCAGCCGCTGCGGACCTCAACAATCATTTGGTGTCGCCAGCCAGGGATATTAGCAGACAACGTGAGACGCCCAAACGTCTGCTGGACTCGCCCATTAATCATGGCCAGGCGGGTGGTCCGCCACCACGTCCATTCACTCGTGATCCCGCCGAGCTGCACTTCCGACCAAGTCAAACTACGCAAGCGCCAACGCCAACATCGACATATGGCGCCATCGATGCCAGTGGGCAGTATGCGGGCATGACTCCGCCTGGTCCACAACAGGTGATCATACCCTACACAACCAAACAGAAACCTCGTCCCTTTGAGCCGGTGAAATGGACGCCCGGATGGGGATTGAGACCTACACAGGGACAGGGACAGGGACTGAGACAGGGACAGGGTCAGGCACAGGGACAGGGTCAACGGCAGTCCCCTGGTCAGGACATTAATGAGGTGGAGCTGCATGAGCAGCAGGAATCGAAGCTTGTGAGCACAGCGACTGTAGCACCGCCCCCAAACACGCGTCGTACCACCAAGTACCTCACCAAGATACTTGCCTCTAATCTTCGTGAGTTGCTGAAGCGGGAACGGGAAACGAAACCGCATGGCACCACAGCTGGCATCGATCTCTATAAGTTGCAGCACAAAATCGATGGGTGGACGGAGCAGGAGTACAACTCGCTATCCCATAGACCAAGCACGCCTACCATACGCGGCCGTTCGAAGCACATACCCAGCGAGTACCTGACGACAACAACGCCACCAACGCCAACGGCCACATCGCCATCCATGCGTCAGTCGAAGATAACTCGCGGCGGTTTCGAGCTGGGCGGCGGTTCTACTACCGGTCATGCGAATGCCGGCGACCTATCCACCTCCATTAATAATCTGGAGCAACTGCATCTGAAACGGTTCCCGCCCGTCGATGACAATCGCCTGCCCGATTACTATGATGAAACACAGCAGGGACAAAGCTACTCCAAATCGAGAACCACAACACCTTTACCCACCACAACCACCAGCACGACCACGCCCCCAACAACATCGGCAACGCCTACAATAACGCCACTGTACATGCGGACAACCTCAACAACGGCAGCTCCCATCGAGCTGTGGAAACAAGCCAAGGTTGCGATATTGCCTCAAACCAATGAGAAGGTCTACGTGGTAACCCCACAGCCACGTCACCAGCAACAGAAATCAAAGCAACACCACCACCACAATCATGATGGGGAATTGTCCGCAGCAGCATCAGCACAATCACCAGTTTATGAGAAGCCAGAGCCGAGGTTTCCACGTGTTCGTCCCACGCCCGGCACTGCAGCAGGTAACCCTTAAACCAACCTTATCCTAACTTTAGATGAACTCTTTAATTTCACCAAAACATATTTGTAGGTGGTGAACTGCTGTCGGCCACGTCCACTCCGGCTTCTGAGCAGGTGCGCAACTATACGCCGGATATATTCGGTCTGATGGGTCTGTCCGCGTATGTGCCCGCGGAGCCGGTGGAGATCATCGATGGCAACTCAAAAGTAAATCGCAATTTACCTAACTACCGCTTCGAGATGTAATCCTAACTTTTCTCTCGTCTCAACACACACACACACACGAACCACATAAACCACATTTCACGAAACATCTATGCAATTCATATAACCACATCCACATCCGCACACAAACACACATGTAGGTAATCACAATTGTGACAGCGGCGCCAACAGCGGCTGCACTGCATCGAACATCAGCTAAATCTACGATATCGCCCTCACCCCGATAGATTACAGAGGTAAGACAACAACAGCATCAGGATCAGAAATAGCATCATCAGTAAGAACATCATCATCAGCAGCAGCAGAAACAGCAGTGCATCAGCATCGCCAAACAGCGTTAACAGCAGCTTTAACAGCAGCAACGTCAACGTCAGCAGCAGCATTAACAGCAGCGTCAGCATAACAGACAGAGGCTGCTCAGTAACAGCTCCTATTGTAATATATTTCCCCTAGGCCGATTTTGGATCGATTAGTGTGCGTGTGTGTGTTTGTGTTAGTTGTAATTCGATAAGTCTTAAACAATTTTAGAGTATTCTTGCATTTGGTAGCTTTACACCTACACGTACTTATACATATAAATATAACTATATCTATATCTATGTATTGGTAAAAGTCTTTTTTTTAATTGAATTTTTTCTGATATTTTTTTTTTGTATTTAGTACCTAATAACAATAAAGAGGTATAAACCAATAGCATATTCAAGTCTATATGCCTGAATATACTATTTACGAAACTATGTATGAATGTATGTAGGTATCTACATACATATAACAGATGTACATATGTATAACACAATTCTAGTTGGCGGCAGTTGCTAATTTCGCCTATGTTATATATGTTTAATAACAAAAGAATACGAATACGAATATGGAATACGAATCAAAGTCACTTTATATATGTATGTATACTTAATGTAATTTGTAAGAGTGCATAATTCGAAAAAATTCGAATTTTTTCAATAATTTACTAATAAATTAATAAATCAAATAAATCAATTATTAAGCAAATAATGTTTATAATTTATATTTCACCAAAAATTAAAAAAAAAAACTGCTTTTTAATTCGTTTTGTAAGCCGAATAGCGGTTTTTTGGTGGATAATTCTAATTTCGACCTATTGATATTTCCAACATCGTAAAAAAGGGTTATCGTAACTTTTGCTGTACGAGATAAAAACATTTTATTAAATTATGTATTATGTACTTGTACTTGAGGCTATATGTATATTAGTAACATACTCCTTGTGGGAATATTATACAACTTAAGGCTACGTAAAAAGAAACCTTCAATTCCATGCAGTATCCTCCATATGATCAGCTGACTGACTTCCGTTTACGATGATGGAGTCGTAGAAGTGCCTCCAATGCCCATAATCCGGCTGCCAGAAATGAGAGCGCATCCAGGCAATGCAATGCCACAGAATAATTATATCGATCACGAACAAGACCTACAATGATAAATCACAATTAATCAGAATCATGTACGTTGAAGGTATCAAGTCGGACCTACGAACCTACAAAAGGTCCGCACACCAGTGTGAATACGCCGGAAATGAGTAGTTGGAGGCCAGAGGCGCCTGGCAAGCGGTTCAGTGGCACATATCCTGGTATGATAAGTGGCCAAAATATGGTGCGGATACCCTTACAGAGGCCAATCCATACAAAGCAACAGAGGATGCCCACGTAGGATCTGGTGCCGGCAACAAATGAACGCCCTATGGCGATGCCTACAACACCAATCAAGAAGAAGACACGATTATCCCAAGATGTCTTCTCGGTGAGGAAGGGCACAAGAAACCGCATTGTAATATCCATGCCCGCCATCAGTGACATCGCCACCGTGATCTGTGAGGTTGTGAATCCAAAGTCGTTGAGTATGAACGGTGTCAGAATCGAGAAATTCAATTCTCCAAAATTGATCACCGTCAATCCGGCCACCAAATTAACAAATGTTATATCTCGAAGTAGGTCCAGATCGAAGAACGTAATCACTTTTTGAAGGAAGCTCATCTGATTGGGTGTTGAATCACCGTTGTTATTACATTCGAAATCCGGAGCAAGTTCGGCTGCTTCTGCTTGGATACGGGCTAGGAGTGCCCGTTGCTCGGCACAACTACAACTGAGCTTCGATTCCATGTTGCATTCCTCCCGTTCGCGTCGAAAGTTATTGGGCCGGAGGAACTCCTCCGTTTCGGGCTGATAGTCCTCACTGATTGTCGAATGTAGACGCTGAATGTGCTCCAAGTCCTTGGAACTGGAGACAGTACGGAACCGCATTCGTCCGGAATTCAGGGATATTTTGGAGCCAAAGTAGCCGTCGTTGGCACGGGAGAGCATGGGTGTGCCCGGCTCAATGATCTCATAGCCAGGTCGCTGGATATCATCATCCTGACATAGATACTGGCTGGAGAATATGCCCGTCTCCCGTTTTCGCTGCAGAGCACAGTGCGGACACAGCAGCTCCGGCTGCTGCTCCAGCATAACCTTTGTGTCGGCAGCGGCATCAGCAGCAGCAACTGGAGATTCTATCGGTGGTATGTGATACCGCACCGGCTGATAGATTAGCGCACTGACCAGCGAGTGTAATGAGATGGAAGCAAACAGCAGCACTGTGCCCTTCACACCATACACCCCTAACAGAAAGGTCACTAGATAGGGCAAAAAGATGGGACCCAGTCCTGTGATTGTCCAGGAGAAACCCGCTGCTCGTCTGCGCTTTTGGTGAAAGTACGTGTTGATGGCCAAAGAAGAGGCGGACACGCTGATGCCCATACCAAATCCTGCAACATCCAAAGACAGTTTTAGCTTAAACAAATCTCTACCGCTCTCCCGCCTTCTCACTTACCGTAGAGAACCGCATAGGCGAAGATGTAGCCGGCAAACGTCTCACAGAATGCGGTCAACGTGATGCCGGTAAAACAGAGCAAAGCACCGACGATGGCCACCTGACGGAATGTGAACCGCCGAAACATGGGACCATTGAGGAGTCCCGTGCACGCCGAGACAGCCGGATTTGTATTGATAATAGCCGTCACCTGTGAGCTACTCATGCCCAAGTCCAGAAGTCTCTCGCGGAACATGAAACCAAACTGTTGCAGACACGGATATAGTGATAACTACAATTGGAATACACCAAAATTAAATTAATGTCATGCTGTTATCATCTGAAAATGGATAAAGTATTCACCTACATTGGATACGCCCGCGGCTATGCACACCAGCCATGACCAGCCGCCATCGGGCGCCACAAAACTATCTCCCAGATCACTTTTGTCATTTCTGTTGTAGTAGCCCATAGGACGACGTCCACGTTTTGGCAATGGCTGTGTGGTATCTCCATATACTTTCTTTTCCTCGGACAGCATTTCGACTGTCGACACTCTTACACACTGCTTGATGCTGAAATAAATATTAATAATATGTAAAGCTGACAATTCAATCAAAAATTTCTATTAATGTTTTAGTTAAACAATAATATTTAGAATGCCCAAACGCACAGTCTGTAATACACACTTAATTAATTATAATTTTAATTAAATTTAAATGTAGCTAACTTCGCGCGCTTTGCTGCGTTTGTTAAAATGTACTAAAAATGAACGCAGCGCGATAGACAATGTACGGTTTCACTGCTATTTGCCTATCGATATGAACAGCGATCGCATCTGGTATTTATTTTCGATATTTTTTAAATGTGCTGTGGAACTGCAGCCGTTACGCGAGCGGTGTCTGCTTCACATTTTTTCTTGTTGGATTTTGTTTTTATTTGGTTTTTTTTTTGCTAGCTTAAGACTTAAATAAGTAACAATTTATTGTAATTATTAAAAAGAGGCACACTTCTATTAACTTGCTTATCCACCAATATTTTTATAAATTTTCTGATATTTATTTTGTAAGTGATGTTTCTTAATGAACTGCAACTGATAATGGATATGTCTGTGAGTATATGGAAGGCAAGTCGAGCAATCAATTAAAGCTGCATCAGTTGGTGAATGATTTATGTTACTACCGATTGGCAACCAACAGCAGCAATAATTTAACAAAGTTGTACTCTGGCGAAGCAATACCATACAATCCACAGCCAATTGCACTGCCACAGCACGTGGCATGCCACACAGCGCTCATTGCCGAGGTGCCTGCAGTAATTGATGCGGTTATTGCTGCTACTGTTAATTAACTATATGCATTTTTCTTTAACAACTGATGCTCTCTCTCTCTCTCTCTCGAGAACCGGGTTCATGGCTGCTGAGATGTTTGGCTGTTGTTGCCGAATCTTTGATCGCTTGCTTATCAGCTTCGGCATATGACTATGTGAATATGGACTAGACTCTACATTCTAAAATAACATAGTCTATTTTATTTTCTATTATTTTTGTGGGTGATTCATTGTTCTGTATAAGTATATGTTCATGTTTAACAGACTTAACCTAGGTCGTCGCAAAGGACAACTTGAAGAGGTATGAGTGAGAGATGCTCCCTCAGACAGAGACTTTATCAGAGAAATCCTCAAATTTATTAAAAAAAAAAAACAAATTTTAATTGTAGGTGACAGCCAGAGACAAATTGATTGCTTTCTATAGTTTTCAGATCTGATCAATGATAGGTTTGTTTGTTTACTTGTCTGGACAACGATCAGAATCTTCACATTGAACATGTGATTCGTAATATTTTGAAGAATGCAAACATATGCATAAATGTATCTGACTTCTAAATCTAAACGATTACGATTGAGAGCAACTGATTGCTGATGAAATAAACTAAATTATTTAATGTAACAAGTATTTTAAAATATTATATTGTTCAACTAAACGAATGAAGTAATTATTCTTATATTTGCTCTTATCATTTTGTTTATTTACCCTCCATAAAAATACTTAACTTTATACTAAGGAACATTGTCTCTTGACGTAAAGTATCATAGCTACAGTATAATATATAGTAACTAGATAGATATATAGATATGTATTATGTATTTACAGTTGATAACACTGATTATTATTTATTGTTGTATTGATCAGCTATTGATAAGTCCGATAAGATTGCGCTGTGGACACTTTAAGAAATGCTTCAAGAATCGCAAATCTAGATTTCTAATTTCTATCTGCTCGACAACCATTAAGTCGGATAGTACAGTGGTAACACATGAAATAGGAAAGTATTCGTTGGGTTAATTCGGTCGCATTAATTGGGTGGCTACTGTACTGAATGTGCGAATATTTATGAGCATCTGACGATAGTGTTCAATGTGTAATAAATGAAGCTCTCTGATAATACCAGTTGAGCACCTCCTCCTGATCTCATAGAGACCGCTTTGGGCGACATAATGGATTTCGGTCGTGATAACAACGTGTTTAGTTCTGAATAACAGTTAACACGTCATGTAATCAACTTTAGGGTATATGTATCTACAACACACACATAATAGGTGTATTTATTACGCAGGTGTGTGTGTGTGAGTGTGAGTGCCCATGTTAGGATTATATATGGGCACTTTGATTAGTTGCGTTGCCTTCTTTTTGTTGGCAATTGAGAAATTTGGCACCTCATCACTTTGGTCCCATCTCCCCACCCTCAGCCTGCTGCAACATTTACATTTTCCTTCCTTGTTACACAAATTATTTTTACTTATTTTAAAGCACTCTCATTCACAAATACACTATATATGTATATATTACACACACACACATACACACACACATTATCTTACATATGAATGCAAGTATGTTACATTTTTCGGTTGCACTTCTAATCAGTTTGAATCAAGTCCAAGGGCTCCCACACACGCACTTTTCATTAACAAAACAAACATACATAAAAAAATATGCAAAAAAAGAATTGAGATACAAAAATGCGTTTGTAGTTCCGTTACGTTCACAAAGCGAACAGTTGCTTTTATTAGCAATTTATTGGCCTCTAACTTGAGGTCTTTAGCTGTTCTAACAAACTAAAAAACCGCTGGTCGATGGACGGTTGTCAACGCAGATGTTCATGTCGGCGAATTAACGTAACGGCGCAAGCAACTGAGAGCGAGCGAAACGACAACTGCCGCCTTGTCCACAGCGCTGTTAACAGTCTGTTAAGTTACAGCAGCAGAACAAATTTATTTCTGCGTTCATCCTCTACCGATGTGGTGTTAAGGTACTTATTAAGTTGTAGAGATTTATTAAGAAAGTTAAACAAAATCTCTGCTCAATTCCTCTTTACAATTGGAAAGAATTTTAAATGCAGAGATATGATTGAAAATAGACTGAATTTTGGCCGACTTCTGATGTCTGAAAATTAAAAAGCTTTTGATTTTTGCACCAAAAAATTAGTATTTTAAAAATGTTTGTCTCTTTTGGGCAGGTTTTCTAATCACTTTAATTGTTTTTGATGTATACTTAAAATATGGCAATAATTGTTGATTGTTATTTGTAAATCGGTTAAGTTTTGGACAAGTTGTGGCTACTCAAAGTTAAGGCCGTTTTCACTTTTTATCTAAAGACGTTTTCCCCATTTTTTCACCATTTCGGTCATATCCTAAAATATTGGTCTAAACCAAATGCCGTAAGGTTTTTCATACCTATTTTGATGACAGAAATCAATTGGGCTCGAACAATTAAGCTGAGTCATGGCTTCATAAACTTGCAAATGTCTGAATATTTTGCGCCAAAAAACAGGTTATTACAATTTTTCACTTTTCTTGCCATATTTTTCAAACATGTCATAAACTTTTGATACCGATTTAAAATATGATCTAAGCCATATACAGAAATGCAAAAATTTTGAAAATCGGCTAAGGTGTTGAAAAGTTATGGTCTCTCGAAGATAACGAAGATTTCATTTTTTGCTCAAAATGCTGTTTTTGACAATTTTTCAGTATTTTGGCCATATTTTCTAAAATATTACTCCAAATCAGTTGCGGTAAGGTTTTTTATACTTATTTTGATGCCTGAAATCGATTGGGCACAAAAAATTTTGATTTTAAAATGTTAACTTTTTTGACATTTTTGCAAGGGGTCAGTATGCAAAAGTGGCTAAAAATGGGTCAAAATTTTAAACTCATATAATCGAAAAAGTTTTGATGTTGAATCAAAATGTGATCAAAACCATTGACAGATATGCGAAAATTTTGAAAATCGGTTGATTTTAAGCTGAGTTATGGCTTCTCAAAGTTGCAAATGTCTGAATTTTTTGTACCAAAAACAGGTTTATTACAATTTTTCACTTTCCGTGCCATATTTTTCAAAACATGTCATAAACTTTTGATACGGATTTAAAATATGATCTAAGCCATATAGAGAAATGCAAAAATTTTGAAAATCGGCTAAGGTGTTGAAAAGTTATGGTCTCTCGAAGATAACGAAGATTTCATTTTTTGCTCAAAATGCTGTTTTTGACAATTTTTCAGTATTTTGGCCATATTTTCTAAAATATTACTCCAAATCAGTTGCGGTAAGGTTTATTATACTTATTTTGGTGCCAGAAATCGATTGGGCGAAAAAATTTTGATTTTAAAATGTTAACTTTTTTAACATTTTTGCAAGGGGTCAGTATGCAAAAGTGGCCAAAAATGGGTCAAAATTTTAAACTCATATAATCGAAAAAGTTTTGATGTTGAATCAAAATGTGATCAAAACCATTGACAGATATGCGAAAATTTTGAAAATCGGTTGATTTTAAGCTGAGTTATGGCTTCTCAAAGTTGCAAATGTCTGTATTTTTTGTACCAAAAACAGGTTTATTACGATTTTTCACTTTCCGTGCCATATTTTTCAAAACATGTCATAAACTTTTGATACGGATTTAAAATATGATCTAAGCCATATAGAGAAATGCAAAAATTTTGAAAATCGGCTAAGGTGTTGAAAAGTTATGGTCTCTCGAAGATGACGAAGATTTCATTTTTTGCTCAAAATGCTGTTTTTGACAATTTTTCAGTATTTTGGCCATATTTTCTAAAATATTACTCCAAATCAGTTGCGGTAAGGTTTATTATACTTATTTTGGTGCCAGAAATCGATTGGGCGAAAAAAATTTTGATTTTAAAATGTTAACTTTTTTAACATTTTTGCAAGGGGTCAGTATGCAAAAGTGGCCAAAAATGGGTCAAAATTTTAAACTCACAGAATCGAAAAAGTCTTGATGTTGAATCGAAATGTGATCAAAACCATTGACAGATATGCGAAAATTTTGAAAATCGGTTGATTTTAAGCTGAGTTATGGCTTCTCAAAGTTGCAAATGTCTGAATTTTTTGTACCAAAAACAGGTTTATTACGATTTTTCACTTTCCGTGCCATATTTTTCAAAACATGTCATAAACTTTTGATACGGATTTAAAATATGATCTAAGCCATATACAGAAATGCAAAATTTTTGAAAATCGGCTAAGGTGTTGAAAAGTTATGGTCTCTCGAAGATGACGAAGATTTCATTTTTTGCTCAAAATGCTGTTTTTGACAATTTTTTCAGTAGTTTGGCCATATTTTCTAAAATATTACTCCAAATCAGTTGCGGTAAGGTTTTTTATACTTATTTTGGTGCCAGAAATCGATTGGGCGCAAAAAATTTTGATTTTAAAATGTTAACTTTTTTGACATTTTTGCAGGGGGTCAGTATGCAAAAGTGGTCAAAAATGGGTCAAAATTTTAAACTCATATAATCGAAAAAGTTTTGATGTTGAATCAAAATGTGATCAAAACCATTGACAGATATGCGAAAATTTTGAAAATCGGTTGATTTTAAGCTGAGTTATGGCTTCTCAAAGTTGCAAATGTCTGAATTTTTTGTACCAAAAACAGGTTTATTACGATTTTTCACTTTCCGTGCCATATTTTTCAAAACATGTCATAAACTTTTGATACGGATTTAAAATATGATCTAAGCCATATAGAGAAATGCAAAAATTTTGAAAATCGGCTAAGGTGTTGAAAAGTTATGGTCTCTCGAAGATGACGAAGATTTCATTTTTTGCTCAAAATGCTGTTTTTGACAATTTTTCAGTATTTTGGCCATATTTTCTAAAATATTACTCCAAATCAGTTGCGGTAAGGTTTATTATACTTATTTTGGTGCCAGAAATCGATTGGGCGAAAAAAATTTTGATTTTAAAATGTTAACTTTTTAACATTTTTGCAAGGGGTCAGTATGCAAAAGTGGCCAAAAATGGGTCAAAATTTTAAACTCACAGAATCGAAAAAGTCTTGATGTTGAATCGAAATGTGATCAAAACCATTGACAGATATGCGAAAATTTTGAAAATCGGTTGATTTTAAGCTGAGTTATGGCTTCTCAAAGTTGCAAATGTCTGAATTTTTTGTACCAAAAACAGGTTTATTACGATTTTTCACTTTCCGTGCCATATTTTTCAAAACATGTCATAAACTTTTGATACGGATTTAAAATATGATCTAAGCCATATACAGAAATGCAAAATTTTTGAAAATCGGCTAAGGTGTTGAAAAGTTATGGTCTCTCGAAGATGACGAAGATTTAATTTTTTGCTCAAAATGCTGTTTTTGACAATTTTTTCAGTAGTTTGGCCATATTTTCTAAAATATTACTCCAAATCAGTTGCGGTAAGGTTTTTTATACTTATTTTGGTGCCAGAAATCGATTGGGCGCAAAAAATTTTGATTTTAAAATGTTAACTTTTTTGACATTTTTGCAGGGGTCAGTATGCAAAAGTGGTCAAAAATGGGTCAAAATTTTAAACTCATATAATCGAAAAAGTTTTGATGTTGAATCAAAATGTGATCAAAACCATTGACAGATATGCGAAAATTTTGAAAATCGGTTGATTTTAAGCTGAGTTATGGCTTCTCAAAGTTGCAAATGTCTGAATTTTTTGTACCAAAAACAGGTTTATTACGATTTTTCACTTTCCGTGCCATATTTTTCAAAACATGTCATAAACTTTTGATACGGATTTAAAATATGATCTAAGCCATATACAGAAATGCAAAATTTTTGAAAATCGGCTAAGGTGTTGAAAAGTTATGGTCTCTCGAAGATGACGAAGATTTCATTTTTTGCTCAAAATGCTGTTTTTGACAATTTTTCAGTATTTTGGCCATATTTTCTAAAATATTACTCCAAATCAGTTGCGGTAAGGTTTTTTATACTTATTTTGGTGCCAGAAATCGATTGGGCGCAAAAAATTTTGATTTTAAAATGTTAACTTTTTTGACATTTTTGCAGGGGGTCAGTATGCAAAAGTGGTCAAAAATGGGTCAAAATTTTAAACTCATATAATCGAAAAGTTTTGATGTTGAATCAAAATGTGATCAAAACCATTGACAGATATGCGAAAATTTTGAAAATCGGTTGATTTTAAGCTGAGTTATGGCTTCTCAAAGTTGCAAATGTCTGAATTTTTTGTACCAAAAACAGGTTTATTACGATTTTTCACTTTCCGTGCCATATTTTTCAAAACATGTCATAAACTTTTGATACGGATTTAAAATATGATCTAAGCCATATACAGAAATGCAAAATTTTTGAAAATCGGCTAAGGTGTTGAAAAGTTATGGTCTCTCGAAGATGACGAAGATTTCATTTTTTGCTCAAAATGCTGTTTTTGACAATTTTTCAGTATTTTGGCCATATTTTCTAAAATATTACTCCAAATCAGTTGCGGTAAGGTTTATTATACTTATTTTGGTGCCAGAAATCGATTGGGCGAAAAAAATTTTGATTTTAAAATGTTAACTTTTTTAACATTTTTGCAAGGGGTCAGTATGCAAAAGTGGCCAAAAATGGGTCAAAATTTTAAACTCACAGAATCGAAAAAGTCTTGATGTTGAATCAAAATGTGATCAAAACCATTGACAGATATGCGAAAATTTTGAAAATCGGTTGATTTTAAGCTGAGTTATGGCTTCTCAAAGTTGCAAATGTCTGAATTTTTTGTACCAAAAACAGGTTTATTACGATTTTTCACTTTCCGTGCCATATTTTTCAAAACATGTCATAAACTTTTGATACGGATTTAAAATAAGCCATACACAGAAATGCAAAATTTTTGAAAATCGGCTAAGGTGTTGAAAAGTTATGGTCTCTCGAAGATGACGAAGATTTCATTTTTTGCTCAAAATGCTGTTTTTGACAATTTTTTCAGTATTTTGGCCATATTTTCTAAAATATTACTCCAAATCAGTTGCGGTAAGGTTTTTTATACTTATTTTGGTGCCAGAAATCGATTGGGCGCAAAAAATTTTGATTTTAAAATGTTAAGTTTTTTAACATTTTTCAAGGGGTCAGTATGCAAAAGTGGCCAAAAATGGGTCAAAATTTTAAACTCACAGAATCGAAAAAGTCTTGATGTTGAATCAAAATGTGATCACAACCATTGACAGAAGTGCAAAAATTTTGAAAATCAGTTGATTTTAATCTGAGTTATGGCTTCTCAAAGTTTCAAATGTCTGAATTTTTTGTACCAAAAACAGGTTTATTACAATTTTTCACTTTCCGAGCCATATTTTTCAAAACATGTCATAATCTTTTGATACCGATTTGAAATATGATCTAAGCCATATACAGAAATGCAAAAATTTTGAAAATCGGCTAAGGTGTTGAAAAGTTATGGTCTCTCGAAGATGACGAAGATTTCATTATTTGCTCAAAATGCTTTTTTTGACCATGTTTTCAGAATTTTCAGTGACACTTTTACTGGTGCGTTTCGTACCCATAGATGATTTTCGAGTTTAATATTTATTTATACATTTATGTTGAAAATAATTTATCATTATTAAAATTGGACCACGAAAATGGTATATCTAAAAAATTCAAATACACTTACGTATTTATATATAAATAGTATCTAAAATATAATATATTGTGTAGTATATTCATGCATGGACTATACATAGCATTAGTCTTAAATATCTTAATTTAGTACGAGTGTCTTAAGGTAATACTATACAGGAAGTACTATATATTATACTACAGATCTATGTCACTTGAATTATAAGCCTAAGTTGAAATTTGGCCGCCTTTGCTCAGCTACGTGTGATATACTACTCTTCCGGGGGGTTATACGGCTTGCCTAGGATACGTCGAATTGTCGACTCTGTGATCCACATCAAAAGTGCGATCACTGTCAGAAGATTGATGCAGTGAATTGTAGCGCTGTATCCAAATGCGGCCGTGATGATGCCTGCAAATGAAAAATCCACATTAGAAACGCTTCATAGATAGGGTTGATTATTTGTAGTACGAACCTAGAAGAGGACCCATGGCAAGGGAGAAGAGTGTGTTGAATATCAGCTGAAGACCAGAGGCGGCGGGCAGTCGACGGAGGGGTACATAGGATGGTATAATCAAGGGCGAGAA
Organism: Drosophila quadrilineata; assembly: GCA_018150725.1. NCBI lineage: Eukaryota > Metazoa > Arthropoda > Insecta > Diptera > Drosophilidae > Drosophila > Drosophila quadrilineata. The sequence continues at coordinate 13,169,477 of JAECWN010000432.1, forward strand.
TATGGTACGGAATCCCTTGCCGAATCCAATAAGCAGGAATACGGCTATGACCACATTATAGGATGAGGTCATTGTCACGATAACCCGACCCACGGCAATGCAACAAATGCCGAAGGCGAATAGCACTCGATTGTCCAGTTTGACTTTTTCCAGGCAGATTGGTGCTAGGAATCGGACACATATATCCATGCACGCCAGCAATGACATGACCATGGAACACTGCTTATTCGTATAGCCGTAGCTGTTCAAGATGAATGGCGTCAGCACGGAGAAGTTCATCTCGCCAAACATCATGATACTCATGCCGACGACAAGATTCACAAAAGTGAGATTCCGCAACAGATCCAAATCGAAGAATTTGGTAACCTTCTGAACGAAGGACATCTTACTTTTAGCCTCCTCCTCGGCCTCTTCAGCGGCCTGCAGAGCCAGCGTTTGTAGCCTGACCGCCTCCGCGGATTTCTGCAGCAATGCCTTATCCTCGGCACATGTGCATCGCAGCAGCTCCTCGCCAGGCTTTGAGTAGACGCTCGTTTTGCTGGCGTAACGACCCAAATCTCCACGCTCCCGATTGAAGTAGTTTGGCTTATAGAGAGATGCGGCCGTTTCCTTGGTTCGTTGCTCGCCGCCTTCCTCCAGTCTGTCGAGATTTTCACGACTCTCCTTCATGACGACTCCTTGCGATGCCTGACGAAGTAGCACTTGGCGACGTTCAGATGTCAGTGACAGCTTGGAGCCAAACCAACCATCGTTGGCACGCGCCAACATGGGCGTTCCAGGTTCTGTGATCTCATAGCCGGGATGGTCGGGGTCGTCGTCATTGAATAGGTATTGCGATGAGAAGAGGCCGCGCTTCATGCGCTTTTGGTACTGGCAGTACTTGCATTCATAGTCCGACCACGGATCAAATGTGGGTGTCAACAGATTGCCATTAGCCTCCACCAGTTCCGGCTGCTCCTTTTCGCCACCTGCATCCAGATTCGGTTTCTCCGGCTTCTTTACGTGCCGCAAAACCGGCTGCAGTGTGAGAGAGCAAAGTACGGCATTCAATGCGATGCCGGCATAAACCAGAATCGTGCCCTGTGCACCATAGTACTCCAACAGGAATGTCGCGATATATGGAAAGATGATGGGACCCAGTCCTGTTATGGTCCACGAGAAGCCCGTCGCACGCCGACGGTTGTTCTTAAAGTATGTGTTGACGGCCAGTGAAACGGCCGCCATGGCGAGTCCAAGTCCCACACCATACACCAGGGACAGACAAATGATATACTGCCACAATGTGGTACAGAATGCCGACCCAAGTATGCCCAGGAAGCCCAAGATGCTGCCGGCTAGTGCCACCTGCCGGAACGTGAATCTCCGGAACATGGCTCCATTCACAATACCTAGTTGAAAGAATTGTTAGCAAATTGTATACAAAGAAACAAGATGGGGTTCAACTCACCCACCAAGGAGGACAGTGTCATCACTACGTTCACAATAATCGTTGTGTCCTTTGCATCAAAATTCAGTGCTGTCATGCGAGCTCTGTAGATCAGTCCGTACTGCTGCAGGGCCGGAAACATGAAGAACTGCCAACGGAATGCCATTATATAGACATGTTCATATAATCCAAACATGATATATTTGTTCAACACTTACATTGTTTAGTCCCGCTGCCACACAAATAACCCAACCCCAACCCCCATCAGGCGCCACAAAATCGGGTCCCAAATCGCTCTTGTCGCGACGTTTCGGTTTCTTGGGTTTTGTTGTCGCCTGGTAGACACTGGCATAGTTCTTCTGTGTTAGGGTTGATTTATCCATTTTGACCTATCCTAAGTAACGTCACAGCTCGGAGAGTTTAGATCTGTAAACAGAGAGGAGACTGTGTTCAGGGAGTCTGCATCTAATAAATCAAAAAGTATCTTTAAAAAAATGGAGACCTACAGGAAAAAATTAAAATGTTTCCCCAGAGCTACGATTGTTTACACCCAAATTGCTGAGGGTTAAAGGTTGTAGACCCAATAAAATGTCGGCAGCCTCGTCTATTTAAAAGTAGCTCTAAATTTCTTATTGGTATCTTCAACATTATAACATAAACATATTGTACCCCGACATTTGTCACATAGTTATACGATGTAAAGAGGTTAAAAATACGAATTCGCTTAAAAGAGGACCTATTTCAGCTCCTCTTTTAAATATTTTGCTTGTGGTGTCCACAGTACTTTGGATGATTTCGCCGCAAAATTGAAGCTATTTTCAATATAATTATGGGTTATTAATTTTGTTGATGTCTTAGATATTACTTCTAAAACACACTGGCATGGCACTCCCTCCCTGTTATTATCGTCAAACACTAGATAATGCTCTAATTGCTAATTGGCATTGCCATAGGTATTGCTCTGGTGTAAGTACATGACACACTACATTGGAGTAGCTGGTGGTATTGGCAGCATGACAACGCTATCTCCAGCCACTCCCACTATTAGGGGCGGGCCTATTTTACTGGCAGATGATGAGCAATTTATTTTTACTATTCCCTTTGATATTTTTCTATCTGTCATATGGGCACGACGCGACAAAATCGCGCTGATCTTTGCCAGCTAGCGATTTTATATGCTAAACATGCGGAGCACAAGAGCGAGATACGTAGAGACAGAGATAGAGAGAGTGCGGGAGCGGGAGCGAGAGAATGTGGCCAGGAATCGAATGTTGACAGCTCTGGAAATCACTTAGCGGGTGTGCCCGGTTCAGAGAGATCAATGCATTGCATTGGAGCAGGCTTAAAGAGGCAACGAGTAGTCGCTGGAGAAGAAAACCAGAAAATAAATACTTGCAAGGAGTATCCACATAAGCAGAGAGGGACGAGTCGGAGCGGAGTACAGAGACTGTCCCCGTCATTTGGTCCATCATAAATGAAAAACAAAAACAAAATAAAAAGAAGCAAATTTTGTAGTTGTAAAAATAATGAAGAGACTATAATATTAATGGCAGAGAATGAAGGAGAGTGGATTGAGAATGCTGCCTGCCCGACAGTCGCCCTCATGCCAAGGCTTCTCTATTTATGCAGCGATAATTCGGAGACAAACTCACTTGACAGACGCGAAACTGGTGCAGCCGGTGTCGTGGCCACAGTCACAGTCCCCAGCACCAGCACCAGCACCAATCCCAAATCCCCCATCCCCATTCTCAGCCCCAACTCCAACCACATCCTCAGCCATGGGCATTCCCGATGGTGCAGTTGGTCTGTCAGACAGCTGGGATATCTTCATTCAGATTCAGATAGTGAATGCAGTTCGTTGTCGTTGTTGCCATTGAACTCCATCGAAGCGTGCCATAAATTGACGCCCGCTGTCAAAGATCTCGACAGACAGTGTCAGAAGACGGACCGACGACCGACGACAGACGATCAGCTAAAAGGGGGCTGCGATCAACCACGACCACGACCAAGACCATAAGACCACATCAGACTGGCGAATAAAAAAGGAGAGAAGAAGCAGAGATGGATGCACTTAACACAAAATCGCTAATACTCGTAAATAATCCCGGCCCAGGGATACATCCATCAAAGTTGCGTATAGTCTGAAGACTGACGACAAAACTTTCTTTCGCTTTGCTACCCAAAGAGCCCCAACTGATGCTCATCTTGAGTACAGCTATGTTGAAAAAAATAGCTACGCTCTTAGTTATGTACAGGGAATTCCAATTACAATTGTAAGTATACTGAAATCATGACTAAAATTCTATTTTAAAAATTTTTATAACTAATTATGTTTCCATTTATAATTTCTTCATAATTAATATTATATTTCTTTTTTTAATTTTCTCACCACTATTATTGTGAAGTATAATAACTGCAAACAGACATATGCATGTATCTCTCTATATATATTATAAATATGTTGGATTATATCTACATACATTAATAATTACTTACTATATACATAGTATATATAGTAGTTAGTGACTATCTGGCGCTAAACCGTTACCGGTTTACGAAATTGGTATGAGAGTGATTTTATTTGAGTTGTTGCTTTTTATATGTATATATTTTGCAAATCATGCCGAGTGGACAATATAACATTGAAACTAATATCAAAAAAAAAACAAAACAAAAAAAAATCACGTATACGCACACGCGATCATATGCCTGAGTTGAAAGACAACCAGAATTGCTGGGGGAGATCAGAGTAAAGTGTTTGGCGATAAAAAAGAAAAACAAAAAAAAAACGTTAACTAAAACGAGAAAGAGAGGAATATAAAGAGAGGAAGAGACAGAGAGGAAGAGTGAGTTCAAGTGCCAAACATATTGATTAGGGGAGAGAGGGCTTGTTAAATTTGTATACTTAGTTCATTCATGAATTTCACAAATATATGCAATATGTGCTCTATTGTAGACTCAGCAACTGTTTGTTTTTAATTAATACAACACCAAAACTATTATTAAATAAATTTCTTGTCACCATTAAATTTATAATATTGACAACGCTTTTTTTTTTTAATTTCTATTTTGGCGCCTATTTGGCATTGTTATATTTCTTCTTCATTATAAGAAATATATGTATGTATACATTAATTATTCTTCATCAGGAAAATTATCAACATTTAATTTGAACTAATAAATCATATATATAAGTACATTATCAATCCAAAAATGAAATATGCTTCGAAGGAAGAGTGGCGCCATGTCGAGAGTCCTCCTCTCTTGAAGCCACAATTTATGATTGATGGAATGATTGACACCATTCAAAAATACATACCTCAAACTTGTGAAATGTGAACAATTGTCAAATAAAAATTGTAATATAAAATGAACAAAAATTGAAAAATTATGAGAGATCATATACAAAGGCACAATAGTGCAATTGAATGATAAGAAATGTGAAAGAGTTCCTATTGTCTCATAAAGTAGACTATATTATTATTATAATAATAAAGCAAAGAATTGAAAGTATGAGAATCAAAGTCAAATCCCAGACTCTTGAGATTCTAAGGCACTTAAGATATCACACTCTAATACCAGAAAAGTATCTCACGAAACTTATCAAGCCCTGCCTGGCGGGTAATTAGTGAGAGCTGTTGACTCATTCCTAGATAAAAACATAGACATCGATAAATCAATTGCCAGTTGCAGTCGGCGTCATTATCAGACACTATTCTCCCTCTCTGTATCTCTCTCTTGATGTGCTCTGTGCTCTGTTCTCTGTGCTCTTTCTGTTATCAGTTGGAGGCCAGAAACTTGAAGATAAATAATGAAACAGTTGTACATCAAGTTCACATATTTGTACACTTAACGAGAGAACTGAGCACATGTTGGTACTAGACGACAAGGTGTATCACAGGTGTAGCTAATGAAGACGAGAGCCCCGCATCGCTTGGATAGACAGATAGATAGATATATACATATGTACATATGTATGTATGGAGGCATACCCGCAGAGATGCATATGGTGACGTGCTTGTAGTGTGTGTATCTTTCATTTTTATCTGATGCCTCTGACGTATCTGTAACTGTACGATACAAGCGGAAGTTGAGGCTGAGTCTCGTGTTCGCTATCTTTTTATTCGGCTTATAGTATGTTATCTCTTACCAAAAATATGCTTAGTGTGCAAGTGTATTGGTTTTGTGGATGGCTAAAATTTCATGAAGAACTCAATAGAATTGAAAAGCTTGTGAGTTCTATTGATTCGGTAACCAAGTTTGGAAAGGAAAATTACAAAAGCGGTGTGAGCTCGAGATATTTTATGGGCGGGTCACCGACATCACTGTTTCAATTTGCTTCAGTTTTTCATTTCGCCAGCCAATTGGCAGCTTGTTTGCCATTTAATTGAGATTAATCGAACGGCGCAATTTTTCAATTATACATTACTACACTGAGAGAAATTTGAAATGACTTATCATTTTACATATATCTACCATATGCATCCCGATTTCGATATATGTTAAAGAAAAAGAAAACAAAATTACTTGTTCAATAATATATGTAGATAATATATTGGCATGTATGCAACATTTTCGCACAGTGCATGTGTCTGTTACCATAGGGAATACATGCAACTCGCCGATGAGTATTTTTGTTTTGCAGCGTCTGTCCCACAATTAAATTGTGTCAATGAGAATTGATTAAAGCCCATAGATATGCGTTCACAGTTACAGCTATTTATTGATTATGTGCCAATGGCAGCTAACTGATAATATGTACATACATACTATTGTACAGAAAATATCTATCTATATACACACATATATGTACGTGGGAATTTTCACCATATTTGGTGTAGACAACCTCTGAATCTGAACAGCTGCTAACTCACGTCAATTGTGAGATGGCTTTGCGATCAATTGATTGGTGATCAGAACAACAAAATGGTGTAATTTTATTTGATTTTCATTACATTCGTTATATGTACAATGAACTTGATTTGATTTCCGATGAATTGTACAAGTCTTATATAAAAAAGGAACTACATACACTCAACTGTGACTACTTCAATCAAAATACGAAACTGAATAGAATAAATCATTTACATAAGATCTATATCTCTATACAGATTTGAGTTGAAGACAGCTGAGAATACTATTCTATGGGAATGATTGACTGCAAGCACGGAACTATGGATTAGCAATTAGATCAACTTGAAGGGCATTTGACATTTTTTTTTTTGCTATTGATTATTTTGTGCTGTACTGTTTTGTTGTTGTTGCTGTCATACTTTCTATATTTAGATGCATTTTGAATAGGCCTAGTTGCTGAGCGGAGTGTACGTGGTATAGTATAGCCGCAAAATAATCCCAACGGCGGACGCATTCTCACATGTGTCAAACCCCGGGTACCCATAACCATAACCATAACCATAATGCAGTCGGGAACAGTCTTTGCTTTGATTTCGGTGTTGGTGTTGGTGATGGTCTTGTTGCTGGTGTTGGAATTCAAGAGTTGGTTATTTATGCCTTTAATGCGCATTTCAAGTCATTTTCTATTCGGGTTCTATGTTGCCTTATGCTCAAACCAAATCCAAATAAACTCACGTACTTCAATTTGACTCCGCTAAAGTGTGTGCCCTAAGTGTTTCTCTGAAGGCAGAATGCGACTGAAATTCAATACGGTTTGCAGCCCAAAAGAAACGCAGACCACTTGAGTAACACCACAGCCAATGTTGGGCCTATCCTATCCCATCGCATCCCATCCCATCCCAATCCATTGCACCTCAACACAGTTCCAACCAATGCTAATTCCACTTGGGTGACCTGTCAAACATGATGAGCGTCCCCAAGTGTCCAACAAATAACGAGAGAAAACTCCCAAAATATCCTGTCTACATACAAACATACATATTCTACGATCCGAATATTTTGTCCTATGCTTAGATTAGCTGCACTCAGAACTTATCAATTCGAAATTCGAAAAGCATTTAGAGAGCATTCCAATCAAAATGATAACCGCAGCGATCATTCTGATATTCCAGTGGTATATTTGCACTGGAATATCAGAATACAGAATAAATACATACATATGTATATGTATATAAATCTGTTCGTCATCAACAGTATCATTACCGTTCTTATGTTAAAACATTCAACGCTCCGATTATCATTATCGAATATGATTTTTTCGATAACATACGCTCTTTTAACCTTGACTGCAATACTTAGTATATGGTCCACGTACCAGTGATACGATGAAATATACTGTTTATGGGAAATAAGGGCAATAATCCTGATTCAGAATATCGAATATATATTCTAGATAGACTAACTTGGCTAAGGCAATGGTATTTATTGAATACTATTCAAAAATAAATCAGCATAGATAGGCTGGGGCTTGGAATCCTGTAGTTGGGAATTCCTTCAACTTCATTTGTCATACATGTTTTGTGGCAGTGGCAAGTTGAACGGTAACTGTCAATGACAATGACAAGACAACATCTAATATGATTATCAGAAATACAGAGTCACAAACAATATTATTGATTGCATGTACTTATATAAAGAGGGAATAATCATGTATTACTTGCATTATTTTATGAATAATAATATACAAAATTCAAATATTATTAATTAAATATATCTGAAAAGCCTTAGCTACACTCTGCGATCTATATAGCTAAGTGAATTCCGTTAATGTCATTCTGAATCATGAAGAGTATGAAAACACTATTTGGCAAGAATTTCGAATTAAAAAACGAGCGGACACCGAAAATACTTCCGTTATACGCAGATTTTCATGAAATTCAATGTGAAGATTAAAATAGATAGATCTAAAAAAACAAAAAATATATAGTGTTATCGTAGAAAGTAGAAATATTCATGGGGAAAGAAAATCCAGATTACGTTGAAATGAAATTCCGGTGATTTAATCCGAATTTAATGACTGTGAAAAAGGATTTTGTTTAATTGCGTTTTGTTGTTGGATTCAAGTGATTAATTCAATTATTTTCAATCATTTCAAACAAATGAAATCACAGCTTATTAAATTGGGTAGAATAAAAGTTGGTAATTCGATTTGGTAAGCATAAGCAGTTTATATCATAAGCTCTGCTTGGTGAACCTTTAACAAACTCAATTTTGTGTATGGGGTTACCAGGGGGAACCCCCGTTGCTGCCACAAGGCGCATGCCCCATTCAGAAGTGTTTTGATGTTGTTATTGGTTGCTTTACTAGTGGAAACACTTGTTGGTGCTCCTTCCTGTTGCACGATTCTGCTCTTGCTAGTGGCCAAGTTAATGTTGTTGGCCAAGTTACATACGCAACAATTTGTTGCTCTGGATGTCTGGAGGTTCTTCAACGTTACCTTTTGGGCTTCTGTTGAAGCTCTATTGCTTTTTTTCTGCCGGTTTCTCCTTCTTTCTATTCGCGACCGCTCACAGCACACAGTAGCGGTGCTTTTTTTCCTTGGACTTTAAGTTTAACTAATTTAAATTTCTAAAATCGGTCACTGATAAACACACACACATTCACACGGAAACAAAAATCAAAAACAAATACAAAAAAAAAATAACTGTCGAGATGGTTGTTAGAATTTAACGAAGAGAGCAACGCGCCAATACAACCATAAAAATATAACAAATTGAGAGATGATTGAGCAGTTATCCACGGATTCAACGATTTATGAATATATAGTATGCACTAACACAATGATAATCTGATAATGATTAAGTCAAAGCAACTGTAATTACATGCTAACACAATGTCTCTTTCGTCAGCGCACGATGCCGTCGCCGCTCTTAACTGCTACGCGTCCAGCACTCGACTTGCTTCACACTAAGCAATGCGGCCCGCTTTATAGCTCCATACCCTACACGCTCTGAAGCGGTAGGCTGTTGGGCATGCTGATTGAGCAATTTTTAGGTAAGATGATAGAGCGCTAGAGCGCAACATTTGAAAAATTCGATAGTTCATTTATAATATTAATAAGTTACATTTTAAATGAATTTTAATAAATTTATTAATTTTATTTTATTTTTTGCATTGTTATTATTACTTAACTTCTTTTTATATATTTATTTAAATATAATAATTTCTGATATAGTATATATTTTCGAATTGTATTTTGGTTTTTTGAAATATTTATTAACTTGTCAATAAAATGTAACTTTATTTTAATTTGCTGTACTACAGGGTGTTGTGTCATCGTGATGCGTCCTCATAGCACCTATCGCCAACTACACAAATACATAGAAACACACACAGCCACATATACAGAGTCATATGTATGGGAACGCACGCATCTCCATCGCAACGTTGAGTAAAGCAAAGAGAGCAAAGACCAAGTACTGTTTACTGCATGCGTGGGCTGCTGCTGTTGGGAAGAAATAAACCGGGCTTTGCACATCGACCATGCACTTGACCACAATGCACGCTCTCTTCGTAGTTTGAGCTACTGTTCTCTTTCGCTCTTACACTCTCGAGCTCTCTCTTTCAATGAATTGCAATGATTTTGCACTTCAGAATGAACATTAGCAGCAATAGTAACAATGACAACAGAAATCTTCATTATCGCTCCTAACGCTAAAATTATCATTGTTAATGTCAATTGATTAAAGAGCGAGCGACGGTGCAGCTGAGAGCGGGAGCGTAGCGAAACGAGTCGGAAGAGAGAAAATGATAGTGAGCGTTGAGAGAACGGTCGACGTAGCTGTGCTGAGAAGCAAGAGCGGCACTTTGATTTTAATACTGTCTGTTGACCGTCTGTCGATATTTTTGTGAGGGAAACAAAGTTGATCAACTGTTGCTAGTAGCGGCCACACACAGCACAAATCATAGATAAAATCAGGTAGATCTTTTACAAGATTGATGGATACATATTAGCTGAGAATCTTTCAAAGCAATTTCTAGATTCAGCCGGTAGTCAATAGTATTTCGTAAGGCGGCTGCGTCTAATTTTGGTGGGGAATCATATAAGACATGCTAATCAAATAATAAGTTATGAACAAAAATAATCATTGTGGCGCAACTTGGTCAACATGACTGACAATCCGGATCAATATTTGATTAACTGTACCATATACATATATGTACATTCTCCTGCTATATAATGCAACTAATGCCGCAGATAATGATTAATCACGTCGCATGTTGCATCCCCCCAAAGACAGCTAGCAGGTGGAAAAGAGACAGCGGGTATCAACAGATCAATTCAAATATGAAATAATTAATTAACTTATTATTTTAATTAATTGTAAATTAATTATATACATACATATGTATATGTAAGCTTATACATAGTGTGCATGTATAAGGGTATGAAAATCGTGTGCAAAATGATTTCCGATAAATAAATATACATATCTAAATTTTGTGAATGCGAATTAGCTTCAGGGTGATACAACTCACCATGAGAACCCATAATTTTAGTTAATAATAAATGCCTCTCATACTGCGACAAGCATTTCGAGGGTAGATACCAAAGATTATCATTCCGGGAACTACTCATTTTTGTGTTTATTTTGAATACTTATCATGTGTTTCATAACAACTCTCGTGAAATTCCGATATTGTCTCTGTATCTCTCTCCGCCAACTTAGTTTAGTATCGGTATCTATATTCGTATCATTCATTTATACATATGTATGTATATGTGTATGTATTTGATGTGTCTAATTAGCAGCACACTTATGTACACACACTATGAAAAACATTATTTTATGCGTGAATACCTTTCTGAATGAAAAACATGACGAGGTTCTCATTAACCGCGCGAGACCTCAAATATGACTGAAATTAAATATCACATCGTCAGATTTATTTCGGAGCTACCGAACTTTTAATTGTATTGCTTAATTCCTATTGTTTCTTGACCAAAATAGAGAAAACATGCTAATGATACAATTAAATAACAATCTTATGCTATAATTTGTATCCCACAAATATTATACACTGCAAAGTCGGTATACATACATATATCTTTTAAATTATTACAACATTTACATTCTGCTACTGAATTTGTTTCTGCAAATAGATCAAGAAAAGGCTACACAAATAAATTATCATTATTGTAAAAAGCTTAATACTATAATAAAAGTGTGGTATTTATTTAAAAAATGACAATAATAACGTTTTGTATAAACGGGTATATTTGCCATAGGTGTCAACTTAAACGTGAGCCAAATTACTTGCCATAAAGATATTTGACTTTATGTGTATATGGTAGTATAATCCCTTTATTTGCCAAGTATTTAAATTGAATTGCCCTAGTCTAAATTCCCACTCTAGGTATTCCATTCTTTATCTGAGTCAGAAATCAGGTTAATGCGTCAGCCTCTGTCATATCTTGCCAACTCCAAGTTGATTCACTAGCTATATAGTACCATTAATGGATAGGTAATGGGGTTTCAATTATCATGCTAAAGACCATTTTTTGAACCCATAAAAATCGAAATCGCTATTCATTATCTAAATATTTCAAAATCGAAAGCAAAAGAAATGACACTTCTATTGCGACAATATGTTCCTCACTATATTTAAAAGGTTAACCTTCCCCAAATGACACCTAATTCTGTTGCTGCAGTTTCTTAAACATTTTACGCAAATTCCTAAATTAAGTGTCACGTCCTCAGACTTGTCTCAGGATGTGCACTTCTGCGGTTAGTTTATTGACTGAGTTCCGATGGCAACTGGCAATTGGCAACTGTGACAACCTAAGAACCTCGAAGAACTGAACAAGCAGGGTCTAACAACCGGTTTCGACGAGCCGCCCTACGATAATCAGTTTCCCAGCTGAGGTTCACTGTGGTTTTTTTTCATTGATCGGACAAATTCAAGCAACCTTAGAGGTCTCTCAGAGAACGGAGACCGGAGACTGGAGACTGGACACACCCATTTGGGAACGTATTTCACAACATCGTCAGATACTTGATGTGTTTCCCCCTCAGCGTCAACCAATTACTTTCCATGGGCAATTGCATGACACATCGTCCGCTGATGAGCTGCCGGCATGACTTGACGTTTTTAAAGCGCCATAGAGCGTTGAGAGAGTGAGAGACCGAGAGAGAGTGGAAGTGTCACAGTCAGGGAGAATTCCAAAGTCGAAGATTAGATATTCTTGAAGACTTATCAATATTTAAATACACGCTACATTAGATATGTACACACTATGAAAATAGCTATTTTCGCAGAATGGTGAAAAAATTCAACTCTAATCTTAGGCGATGGTCTAAAGTCCTCTTAAGACCATATATTTTTCTATATTTATTTTTTTTTTTTTAATGAATGAATTCTACTCATGAAATTGCTGTACATTCAAGGTACATATATAAACTCGATTGTGGCAATATACCAATTTTTGAAAATCATTTTAAAGATGTTCAGAAAATATCACATAGTTGCATGTTTTTTAAAGACAAGTTAAGACAACCTTATACTGTCTTCGGTATAGTCCAACTGAATGTAGAGTATTACTGAATATACTATGAATTAATAGGCGTGAATTAAAATGCGCGCACGCGTCAACAGAAAACAAGAAGAAGAAATATTAAAAAAAAATCATACTAGAATTAAATCGAAATGTTTTTTTTTTTTGATTTTTTTTAATGTCTTCTAAGTGATTCTATTTTTTAGAATCGTTCAGCTTACGCATATTATTAACAATTATTATAATTAATAAAACATAATTGGCTATAATCAGTATTATATATGTATGTATGTATATACAAAATGTACACGGATCAATACAATAATAATATATTGATGATTATTATTGCCATCACATCAAATAATGATCATGATTCAAACAGCAACAAAACGACAAAAAAAAAATATAACTTTACTACACTACACATTATAAATGGGATGGGAAGGATTCATGGATGCGGAGTGGCGGCATGGAGTCTATATTGTCACGGCATCCGTTAGTAGTCAGTTAACCGAATCCGTGCCGTGGATTTACTTGGTGTCCATTTGGGTGACTGGCGGTGATTTGCGACGGCGGGCACGGATGCAATCCTCCAGATACCACAGCCCGATGGCCGTGATACAGAGTGCATTGAGACAGTTGAGGGTGAATGCATAGCTGGTGTTGTCACGGATTAGACCTGGGATGGGGAGTATTATAGGAGTGGGTGTTAGTAACAAGCCGTACAACAATACATGCACTAGAATTGATTGATTCTCCACTCACCGATCAGAGGTCCAAATACCATTGAGAAACTGCCGGACATGAGTAGCTGGAGTCCGGCAGCAGCTGGCAACCGCTTCAAGGGCACATGGCTGGGTATGATCAGTGACCAGAAGACAGTGCGGAAGGCCTTGTTGAGGCCTAGCCACAGGAAGATGGCAGCCATCACATAGAAATTGGAGGTCATCGAGAGAAAGGCACGACCGATGCACATGCCCAAGATGCCGACCACGAAGAAGGTACGATTGCTGCAATTGAACTTGGACGTGATCAATGGTATGAGGAATCGTATGACCAGATCAAAGAAGCCCAGCAGTGACATGGCGAATGCCACTTCACTTTTATTGAAGTTCAGATCGTGCAGTATGAATGGCGTCAGGATGGCGAAATTGATCTCCACGAAGTTGATCAATGTTATGCCAACCGCGAGATTCACATAGGTGATGTCCCGCAGCAGATCCAGATCGAAGAATATGATGACCTTCTGCAAGAAGTTCAGTTTCTTGCGACGCTCCTGCTCCTGCTCATCCTCCAGCTGCTGCTGCTCCTTGGCCGTCAACTCAGACACTGTGCCTGGCTTCAATGGCTGCTGTTGTTCCAGCTCCTTGGTAAAGTCATACTGCACCTCCTCATGATCATGCGGCTCCTCCTTGATGCTGGTGCTAATGGAGATGCTACGCTGTTGCCGTCCACTGGAATCGCGACTGTTCAAGCGCTTCAGCTCATAGTGACCGTTCTCCTTGTCCCATGTGTTGACCCGATTCCTTGTGCCGCTACTGTTGAGGGAAGCCCGTGATCCGAACCAGCCGTCGTTGGCTCGTGGCAAGACTGGCGTCTCTGGCTCCACCACATGCTTGATAATATCATCGTCCTCATCCTCGACATGCGCCTGTGACTTTGGCGGCTGCAGTGCCTCCGCATCCTTGTCCCGCTTCACCACATGCCACTTCACCGGCTGATAGATAAGCGAACAGGCGATGGTATGCAACGAGGCAGCTGCGAACATCGCCGTTGTGCCCTGGACTCCAAATGAGTTCACCATATAGGTGGCAAAGTATGGGCACACAATCGGTCCCACTCCTGCCACACCAAACTGATATGAGGTCGCTGTGCGTCGCTTAACCTTGAAGTACGTGTTGACCGCCAGCGAGGAGGCAGACACCGTCAGACCACGACCGAAGCCATAGATGATCGAGAAGCTCAATATGTAGACGGTGAATGTGTCCGCAAAGACCATCCAGAAGAGACCCACGAAGGTCAGCACGGAACCCCACAGTGCCACTACACGATACGTATAACGACGGAACAGTGGCCCATTCAGCAGACCTGTCGGTGGTACGGTGGTATACAGAAGAAGAAGAAAACATGTTAGGGTTTCTCTAAATTTATAGGAAGCATGGCATGGGTCCACAAGTACTCCATACATACCGGTAAATGCAGAAACCGCGATCTGTGTGTTGATGATGGTCGTCAGCTCGGAACTGCTGATACCTAAGTTGGCCATGCGGTCCCGAAAGATGATGCCAAACTGTTGGGCCAAGGCGAAAGTCACCAACTGTCCAAAAAAAAGTGCGGAATCTCTATCAGTGATCATCGATCATTAATTGGCCAATATATTACTTACAATATTAACACCGCTGGCAATTGCCACCAACCAACCCCATCCTCCGTCTGGCGCCACGAAGTCATCGCCCAGATCGCTCTTGTCCCGTCGTTTCTTCTTTATGTGTTTCGACTGGGCATGAGGATGAGGATGTGATGCTGTTGATTCTACATTTGTTGTTGTTGTTGTTGTTGTTGTCTGCTTGGGTGGCATCTGATGATGTTCATCGTACTTTGGTAATTGTTGCTGCTGCCGTTGTTCATCGGACTGTTCCTTGGGCAGCGTCAGTCTTAGTCCGGTGCTGTTGTTGCTACTGGCCAGGTGGTGATTGTTGTTGTTGTTGCTGTTGCTGTTGCTGTTGCCATTTTTGTAATCAGTCATCTTAGCAGGCTTCAACTATTCACTTTATTGTTGTTGCATTACTGGGTGGCCACAGACTGATCTTTGGTCTAAGCTAAATCTTAGAATGCAATCAAACAAAAAATTAATATTACACATAATAAAAATAAAAAAAAAAATGGTAAATAAAAAAATTGAAATGTATTTCGGGAGCTCTTCGCTATCGCTATAAGGGGAGTCGCCTCATTTCACATTACTTTGGGGTGTCCTCTCAGAGATCACAGAGGTCATAGTCAAATATAAAAACATTTGAGGCAGAGAGACAACAGATTGATTGACAGACAGACAATCGACTGACTGACTGACTGAGAATCATTTATAAATTATGCCTGTCACTGTGACTGTCTGTCTCATAACGGAATTGCCGGCGGAATATTAACTATTTTCTTACAAAACGAATCGACTTCATTATATAACCCAACAAATACAAATAGTATGAAAAAATGTAATCAAACTTTTTTATAACTCAACCAATTGCTGATGGATAACAACACAATTACTAGTTCAATCTTTATAATTCAAGTAAAGTCTGATACTTTCAAGCAACAACTATATAAAAAATATTTTTATATTTTTTATTTGTATATTTTTACTATTGAAGTATGATAATTGTGCGTTATTTTTAATGAAAATAATCAAAATTTAACAATAAAAATTTTGATATTTTTTTTTTGTCATTATTATTATATTTTTTATTTCATCTGTTTTTAATATTAACTTTTATGTGTAAGACACAACTGATTATCAAAGAACCTGAATTCACTTTAAACCCCGCTAAATAGTTGAAACAATCTTGGAAATGATTTTCGAACAAAAACCGCGCAATGTTATTGTATTTTTAATTAATTTAGAGCATTTCAGTGAACTGCTAGTTAATTTGTGGAATCAGCACAGATAAGATTAGACTACAATTAAGTATATATAAATGCACAGATATGTATAAATGTACAATTTATTTATTGTATCTCTGTATTACACATATGTTCATCATGGCAAACAATGTAATTATTGGCAACTTCAAGTATCGCCAAATAAAAATCGAAATCCAAATAAAAATTATATATTACACGTAACTTTATTTATTGATTGACATTCGCATGCATGCTCTATATATTATTAAGTGTATTACTCAATGAAAATTCTATATAATAACTATATCTCACAAGTATTTTATAATTTGTTCTACGATATTACAATGCGATATTTATGAGAACCTGCGAACGCCTCGAACTCTATGTTTGAACTGACCACAAATCATTTTTTCATACATATGCTCTCATTTTGGCTTAATTGAATTCCTTTTAATTTTATTTCTTTTTTTTGTGATTTGAAAACGTGACGTTCGCAAAAGTAACACCCATTATATAAATAACCCACATATCTTATACGAGTATGATAACAACAACAAAAAACACACACAAAACTCTGCCTATGATTGCTGTTATTCTTGTTGTTATCAAGACAAGTTGCGATATACATATATACACATACATATACATATATGTATATATATATATATTTTTTTTTTTTGTTGATTTGCCCCTTTCGAGTTTTTATCGAATTCGGTGATCCGATCGAAGCAAAGCCGGCCTGGTCAGTTGAGCTTCCCACAGTTCCATAAACCATTGACCAAATGGACTCAAACTTCTCTTAAATGTCTAATGGCGACGCCGACGCCGACGCCGACGACGACGCCGATATCGACGCCTACATCAAATAATGTAGCCCGATATCGGGGCAAAGATATCTTTAGCATTTTGTTGGTCGTCGTAAACCGAGCGCAGTACGCGAGTTCAGCTCGTGCTTCTGCACATTACACATTATGTATGTACATACGTACATATGTATGTATGTATGTATGATGAACATATGTATATGTATGAATGTAGATGTATATTTCAGTAGGGAGGCGCGGAATTGACAATCAAACATTGAAATTGGCACGCGGCTGATAAGAGGCCGAAACATTTCCACTTTGTGCCGTTACCCTTGCCCTGCCCTGCGTAGAGGGCGGGCGACTTACTGCTTATTGTATTATATGACCAACGATATCTGGCGGCAAGCCGACATTGAACTGCCGACTGAACACCGAACACCGAACACCGACCACCGACCACCGAACAGCAATCAACGATTACCGAACACCGATCACCAGGTAACGAGCGAAACATTCACTTCGCTGAAACTTTCCTAATCGAATAACTTGTATTTCGGTCGAACTGGGCTATATAAATTCGAGCCGATCTCAGTTGAGGAGAGTTAACTTAGCCGAGATGAGATGCGATACGATTCGATGCGATGCGAGACGATGAATCAAAACATAACTGTTGATACATATAATGAGCATGCGAGTTATCCGAGGGATGTCAGTAACCCGTAGATAAGCTCCACTGGTCAGAGTTCACTTGGATGCAGTTGAGCTTCGTATCCCGGAACACAGCAGCTTCTCCGCCAATGAAATACATACATATACATATATAAAAATGTATATGTATGAATGTAGTATATACAGTCTGTATGCAAGTAATAGTAGTCATATTATTTAACCCAAGTCATATTCTCATTTAATGATATAGCATTTTGTCAGCTGATTAAGGTCGCATAACAAATTGCTGCTGCTGTTGCTGTTTCTGGTCTACAATAATTATTTCGATGCTGGAAATGATGCAACAGTGCCAAGCAAAAGTAAACACACATTTCACAATATATCCAGTTCTTTACACACGATCTTTAGCATGTGATGCTGATCGAGATATAGTTATACCCCAGCGAATACATAGATATACATACATACAAGTGACTCAAGAAGCCAAAGAATTTCGAATAATGTTGATAAATTCGAGTAAGTCATGACATTGAGTGTGATATCAGAGAGCGAGTTATGCATAGGTAGTTGATATAATTTGAATGTTTGTAATATGGGGGCGTAATAATTTCGTAAATAGTGATTCGATATTACTGCGAATTGCGGTCAGTCCAAGGTCCCATTTTACTGTGTGTGTCGATAAGGCTCAACTGACCGGACTCCGGAAAGAGTTTACTGTCGCTGCCTGTACCATAACCATAAACAGAAACCTTGTCAAAGTAATCAATCAAGAAGCACGTGGTGGGGTGACGATGATATCCATGAGCAGTCACGGTTATGTCAGCCCTTGTCTGTACATACATATGTACAAACGTATGTACATACATATGTATGTATGTGTGACCAACTTCTCAAGGTAACCCTCCTCCCACTAGCAAAGGAATGATATAAGATTCGTACATCAAAGAACTAAATAATAATAATAATATAATAGGTCTGTCTATATGCCATACATACATACATATGTATGTATGTATTCTACATGTATGTCTCTGTCAATCATTTCAAATTCCTATAAATGATAAGTTTTATTATATAGTCAGAGTTCACACTTTGAAATATATTTTTATACATTTGATTACGATTTTGACGCAACCATTATCAGTTAACTGCGGCTCGCAGATCCTCAGGAAATGACACAACAATTGTACATCATAATTTAACTTGAAAGGAGATTTGTGAACTGAATTGAGTCGTGCTAATCACAGCAATATGTAGTAACATTTTATTTATGAACTTGCAACTTGAAAATCTAGAAACCCATAGCTAATCTAAGTTAAAATAAAAGCGTCGCAAATAAGCAAACATTTACACTGCTGACCATAATTTGTATGACGCCCTCAACTAATTGTTGGCGACAGACTTCATATACATTCATATATGTACGCGACTAGTAGATACCCTATAAAGTTATTCATTCCAACATTTCGAGCGTATATAGAGATTTTGCAGTAAAGTCTTAAAATATTATATGTATATAATTTTAATCAATTACAACGAATTTCCTTTTAAAATCTTAAGTATTATTCAATCTTTATATCAGTTAGTCATATATGTATCTATATATACACATGTGGTGCATCATACCCGATTAATCTATCAAACACCGCATTTGTACAACTAAAACCGCCACACTCGTGAGTTATGTTAATAAAATTAGTTTGCAGCACGTGGTACATGGCGTTACTTGCTTTTTAGCAGTCACTGTATACGGAAATATATTCATATGTATGTAGGTATGTATGTATGTATGTACATAAGTATGTATGAATAATTAGCAAATGACAAGCCAGTGGCAACCATTTTGCCGGCTATTGTTGTTGTTCATGGCAGTTATTGTTGTTGTTAATATTATTGTTATTGTTGTTATTGTTGTTGGGTTGCGCATGCGCCGCGTTGCTGCAATTCAGACAGATTGTAGCAGTAACAACTAATCAAAATCAGCTGCTGAAACACACACAATTGTCTATCATTGTATGTCTGAAAGGATTCCCTCTGCGACAATGGCCCAAAAGGTTAACGAACATGCATAAAGTTTTATTTGAACGAATGCTAAACTTTCAAATAAATGCTAAACAACAAACAATTTTTCACAATATTTACATACATATGTACATATGTATGTATGTATGTATTTAGTTGCCGGCATTACGTTTTACTTTGTTGTTGTTCCGGTTTTTGTTGTTGCGAACACATGTACATGGATACATACGCACACAGGAAAAAAAAAGAGCTAGTGAAAAACAAAACTGACGACGACTTTTCCGTAACGTTCTCCAGCGCGAACTGAACTTAACAAATTTGTGAATTATAGTATTAAACACCAAAACACAAATACAAACACAAACACATGCACGCACTCACTCACACACACAGGCAAGCTCCACTCTATACATGCATACATATGTACATACATATGTACATAAATGCGTCGCTGAGTGGTCGCTGATGTTGGTGTTGGTATTGGTGTGAGTGCTGCTTCTGTGTTTCCATGCATGTATGTATGTGTGAGCAGCGTGGCGCGGACTGCGCTCTGCCTGTATGTGTGTGTGTGTGTGTGCGTGCCACTTATTGTACTAGGGCCCATGCATGGCATTTACTTTCGCTTTTCGTGTATGTGTTTGTGTTATTTTGGTCTTTAGTTTGCCGCCTCGCCTACCGCACCCCACCCCGCCCCCCCATCCCCTGACAACGCCACGGCCAACGTCTCTCTCTCTCTCTCTCTCTCTGTCTCTCTGGCTATATCGTCTAGTCTAGGCTAGCCTATGCGATAGACGATAGACGCTCTCGACGTTAGTTTTTGGGCTCGACTCTTTTGACAAAAGAAAACAAATTTAAATAAAATCAAATAAAACAAAACAACAATTATCTATCTATACATGTGTGTGTCATACATATACATACATATGTTTGTATATGTATACATAAGTAATATATTAATATTTGTACATGTTACACACTTATACATACATACATACATATATATTGTGATAAGAATTATTTTTTGCGAATATGTTATTTTCACTGTATTGCCTGGCAGCGATTATCAGCAAACACAGATACACTCACACACACACACGCACACACAGGCAACAAAATACAGATACACGTAGACATAGTGTTAAGTAGGTTTTCATAAATACATTACGATACGAATACCGATTACAATTCCATTTGGCACATGGACAGGAGCCACCGTGTCCCACAACTTATTTTCACTTGCATATCAATAACATTTTTTGTACATTCCAAGTTGAAATAAAATGCACACTTGTTGTGTATAAATAGCCATCAAATAGTTAAAAGTATTACTCATTACATTTATATTTTCAAACCAAATGTCGCATTACGCATACGATCGCGCATTGGGCCCACTGTGCGTTTGCCTTGCGTCTGGCAAATAGCCGAAATTTCTCTTTCTGTGATCGCATCCATTGCCAAGGCTTTTTAGCCGCATAGATACCCATAAATACATTTACATATCTAAATATACATACATAAATCTGTGTTTGTATGTGTGCATCAGCATATCAAATGTAAATGTATATGTACATATATACAGACAGACATACATATGTATAGTCCCATATTATAACATCGTCTTTCAGATACAGATGTTTTATTCACACTATATTACATTACATTCATCGGATTGGATCTCATAATATAAAATTGATATAAAATGATTTGTTTATGAATAAATAGTTTGTATTCTGAGATTTCAACAATTTCATACTGAAGTTTATCATAATATACCGGACAAACATTAGCAGCTACTGTTGATACTTCTGTAGCAACGACTTAAATATACTACACAATTTCTATTTTTTATTATTTAAAATTTGGCAATATTTTTATACATAGTTAAAACTCATGTGCATATACTATTTGTATCTTTGAAATTTTCAATACAATTAAGTTGAAATTTAATAAGCTCGTAATGAGTCGGCTTCATCAATTGTTAAGTTAAAACAAATAATTAGAATCATTCCACCTGAGACCTTTGCACATTCCGTTTTCTAGATAAGCCCAATTACTAATTATCACCTCACACTGGGCTTTGAGCAGTTGTACAAAGTGCAAGGTGGGTGTCTCTTGGTCTCGCCCCGCATTCTACCAAATTGGGGTCCCAATAAATGTGCGGAATCATAAAAAATACATATTAATAAACATACATATATGTATGTGTATAAGTATGTATATATGGCAAAGTATATCAAATATCAGTTAAGACCTGCCCCCAAAACATATAATTGCCACATTAGAACCACACCACCACTGATAAAACTGATCAAGGCCTATACGAATACATACGTATATCGATATTGTACGTTGAACCTCAAAAGTTAATATGGAGTTACTCGATAAATAACAGTTTATCAGGCAGGTATGTAGATATTTATGAAGTTAACTGAGCTATAATATATGCCTTCCATATTCCCCAAAACTTGCATCATTCATATTGAAGGAATATATTAAGAGCTGTGTTCATTAATGCAAATCCAAATCTCAACAAATATCGCTTCGTAGACATTAACATTCAGTACGTCATTTGAAGGCACAAATACTATTCTACATACTGTATTGGTATCTTAAGTACGTGTGGATGACCGTTGAAGTGGCACAAAGTCCAGCAGAATGTGGCATGGGTAAATATTGGTGAGGCATACATGTGCCATATGAAGCTAATGCTGCGATAAAAACTGAAGACATATTGTAATAAATAACACCACTAAATGAGCCTTGCTTAGTTACAATGTAATATGCAAAATATTTTGCACTTGATTACACCACATTACAAGTCAAAGAGGAGCTCCTAGAGGCCGCACCCCATATAGGTCTGCGTACATTTCACGCTATTTATTTTTGCATCTTGGAAACGTTTCTTTATTTGCACTGGGACTCAAGATATACTACTACATACATGTTAAAATTGCAGAAATATTGCCGTGCTTAAAAATAATTTAGAAGAAAAAATTTTAATAAAAAAAGTTACATGCCCCGGGTGAGGCTCGAACTCACGACCTTAAGATTATGAGACTTACGCGCTGCCAACTGCGCCACCGAGGCCATATAACGATTGCGAAAAATATTGCTAACATAAGGATGTGATCAATATTTCTTGATTATAATTATGTAATTTTATAAATTATTTTATATATTTTTCTTTACCGTTATTTTGTAATTTGTAGTTTAAATTATTGTTTACATTTATTTAATCTTTATATCCCTCAATATTTGTTTTTTTTAGGTGATCCTAAAAGCACGCTTTATTTTTTAGCTACGCGACCCAACCAAGTTATACACACTTAGTACAGACGCATACCATGACAGAAGTCAGCGACAGCCGAGACTAAAACCATGAGTTTCGAGAGAACTCAAATGTCGCCAAACAGATCCTATAAATATATGCATACATATACATACATATAATAATAATATATAAAAAAAGTTATATATAAAATTGAGTTATCAAAGTTATGAGTTATGAGTCAATTTAAGCAATAATTTATTTTAATAGTCCATGGTAAGGCAACTGAAAGTCTCAATTACATACTAGAAGCTCAATCCTATAAGAAGGAACACTAGCTTTAGTTGTCAAATTTATAAAGTATATTTATTGTTTGAAAAAAAAAAATTGTAGATCATATCGATCATAGATCGATATCTATAGTATATAATATTGAAGGCGAGTGGGCGTGTCAGCTCACTGCTTGGATATCTTGTTGCCATCGCACTTGAGCTCATTGTAGATGTGCTCGTTCTGATAGTCGCCCTTCAACTGACTGACCAGCTCCACAGCATTGTCCTGCAGGACATGAGAAGGATCATGGATTAGCGGACAAGTAACAGAAGTGAATTGATGTTTCAGTGGAACTTACGTTGAAGATGACATTCTTCTGGCCCTTCTCGTATTCCCCGAACAGCGCAAATACATCGACGAGCTTGCCATGACCACCGAATTTCTCCGAGATGAGGGCAAACAGATGTTTCATGGTCTCCTGCTCGACGGCCGTGCTGTCGGAGCGCACAAAGATGGCACGTGGCAATTGCACTTCCAGGTTGCAGTTGGCGAAGTCGGTGACCGGACGACGCTCCAATGTGGGGCAAACCAATTGCCAATCCTTGTGCTTCTCCAGCTCATTGGCGGGCACAATCAACAGCTGATGCTCCGAGCTTGGCGTAATGTTGCACCAGTCCAGACTCCGGCGTTTGTTCAGCAAGGAGGCACTCAAACGAGCACGTTCACTACTGGCATCGTAGTTGCTGCGGGCACAGACATGGATATGGATGTTGAAGCAGAGGAGGAGAGAGTTAGCATATGAGGTTGGAGCTTACATGGGCGCCTTTTGGAGTGCATCCCGGTTGAGTGTGGGCGGGGCAACGGCCACCAGGAGTTGGTCAGCCGGGAGCTGTTCGTAGACGATGGGCATCAGTTTGGCGGATCGCGCTTCGGCATAGTTGGCGGCCGGCACGACCATCATATCGGCCTTGGAGTCGGTCAGTGCCTCCATGCAGTCGGTGGACTGAACGCACTCAATTTCGGGGCGGGCATCGCGGGCGTAGGCGGCACGGTGCAGAGCCTGGCACTTGGACCACTCGGTGTCGCGTTGGACGCAGAAGCGGAGCTTGCGAATGGCGCTGCCGTCGCGTTCGATGACATCCTTGTAACCGGCACGCTCCAGATAGACCTTGGGATCGACGGGTTCGGGCTTGCTGTGGTAGACGGCATTGGGCTGGATGAGCAGATGAGCAGCTGCATCCTTGTTCTCGGCATGCAGTCCATTCGTGAAGAAACGCTCCAGGCGCGATTGCAGCTTATGCAATTTGTCAGCACCGTGGACGGCCTCCTCGTTGGAAATATAACCGATCCAGGGACGTTGAGCCCAGGAGCAGGCAGGGCCGGTAATGGGACGACGGGAGCCATCCTCGCACAGATACTCAAAGTCAGCGGGATTACCCTCGGCTGCCGGTGCATCTGGTTTGCCAGTCATGCCGAAATACTTCTTGATGAACTGCACCTTGGTGAAGGCCACCTCGCCCTGTCCCTTGTCGAGGCAGCGAATAGCACCATCATAACCACTGTACTTATCCGGATAGTTACACTGCGCCGGATTGTCGCACAACGCACACAGATTCGAGTACTTCTTCTTCAGCAGACGATCCGTATCCGGATGGGGCGAGTATGTACCCACCAGACATGACTGCGTGAAGAACTCGGAGAGTGCCTTCAGTTCACGCTCTGTGGCGGAGATCTGCGGATCGGCGGACACTTTCAGCACGTGCGTGTTCTTGAGTTTTGTTATGGGAATCCTGTAGCCCACATTGCGACCAAATCCTGTGTGGCAGGATTTGGCGCCGCGCAGCTGTTGCAAGGATTTGATGGGCGATGTTTTCTTCACTAGGATGATGCCCTCATAGCGGAAATCGGCTGTGCAACGATAAACGATTCATTGGTTATCGATAATTTATCGATTGATAAATGTTATCAATAACAATTGGATTGTCGTTTTTCACCTCACATCAATTTACAAATTTATCGATAACAGTTATCGATTGATATTGCAGAAATTTTTAAAAATATATCGATCGATAAATGTTATCAATAACAATTTGATTGTCGTTTTTCACCTCACATCAATTTACAAATTTATCGATAACAGTTATCGATTGTTGCACACTTACCATCTTTGTCATCCTGTGTACGTATTTCAGAAATGACGCGATAGTCCTCATTCTTGCGATGATAGGCCATGTACATATCCTCCGGTTCGCTGGCCAACACATCGGCCTTACGCTGCTCGATCAGCTCCAGGCAATCGACACGATCTCGTCCAGCCACGCACTCCATGCGTATGCCCGCCTCCGATGGATCAGCCAGCAGCTTTTGGCAATCGCTCAGATAGATTTGTGGCACACATAGCCGATCTGAGGATACATACATATATCAATACATAGAGTATATTCATCAACTCTTTGTAGGTTACTCTCTTACAGATTGGCTCCTCGGCACGAATGCAGTGGGGATGCAGCAGCAGCAGCAGCAGCAGCAGAGCTGCTGGCAAGAGACAAATGAACTTCGTTGATGCCATCGTTTGGCTGTAGCTCAACTGTGGAGCTCAGCTTGCCGGCTGGAGCTTTTTATAGCCAAGCCCCATCCATGCCAGGGGTCGTCGTCGTCGGTGTGTCTCCGACTCGCCTTTTTGCTCTATTTGCTATTATTATCGTTCGTCTTATTGTTGTTGGGGGTTTTTTTTTGTGCACTCTTTTGTTTTGTTTTCGACGGTTTTGTTTTGCTTTGCTTATTTTCTTCTCGTTCTTTATTTATTTATAATGTTTTTTATTTTTTTTTTTTTTTTTTGCTGTTTGCTTTTGCTTTGCAACGCCCGCCAACGATTTGATTACCGGTGATCTTTTCATTAAGCTAGAGACGCCAGGCGTAGCATGTGAAAACAGCGGCGGTCGGGTATGCTCGACTAGCAGTAACTCTGTGAATCCATCATGGAAAGTATCTATCTACATACTAGAGAATGTAGAGTTGCAAATATTCATTAAACTAAGAATGCTAGGCATTAAGTCTTATCAGGGCGGGAAAGTACCTAAAGTAATTCACAAAGTTCGAACTGAAGAAGTACTTAAACTATATATACATATACCTATATATTGCTATAGCTTGCTTTTAAAAATTTTCAAAAATATTTGAAATAATTATTAGTTACCCCTGAACTCAATTATTTGACGAGAATTTTTCCATATATGTACTTAGATTCCAATTAATCTGATTTAAGTAATGCATAATTCCAGCTTTCTTTTTTTCCCGTTTTCGTGCTGAATTTTATATTACCTGATTCAGCAGGCAACTTCTCAGAATTGTACAAATACACAGACATATAGTTCAAGTAGTCTCTATCTATATATACCTATCTTATATAGAACTTATAGATTATTGCTGAAAACTGGTTATCGCCTCCAGCATAGCGCAGCAGCTCGACTCGAATTTCATTCGAATTTATTGCAATTTGTGAGACGAGCCGAGATATAGATGGGGAACGAGATGATATAGTTTAATAGATATACCCCGCAATGGGTTTCCAGTCAGCATTATTTATTTCCTCAAAGCGAAGGCATCGATATATTTGCATGACAAAACAGGTTTCGCCCCTTGGAATACCCTCTGAGAGCTCAATACTCATCCTGCCCCTAAGTCTGTCTAGTCGAATATAATTTTTTGATTTGTCAGATACTTAAGATGCAAGTGAGCAGAGAGAAAAGCTGCACAGTCCGAGAAAGGGAACGATATCGGGAATGAAAGAGACGGCGTATGATCACAAATTGTGTGATTTGTGTGGTGGGCGGCTTTATAACGAGTCTTAATGAAATTCACCAGAAGATTCTATTAAACAAGATCACAAAAGTGATCCACTTATATATAAATCTATAGGTGGGTGTAGCTGACGTCCCCTTCCCACTCCACCGACTGTCTACAGCAATAATTATGTTTGGGATTTTGGATGGAACTTTTGCGGGTCCAATCAATTTGTCAAATACATATGTACGTGGGTCTGAGTTCTATAGTTTCTCTAAATGCACCAGCGAATTCTCGTATATTTAGATGCAGCATTCGTACTTTCTGTAATCTGGGGTCAATTGAAACACACAACACGTTCCCAACGACCCAAGGCATTACCAATGGGGGTTTTTTCCTCTTCTCAAGTGAAGTGTTCGCACTGTGGGACATTTCTTCCAATCACGCAGATTTTTTAAGTCCATATATTTTAGTGAACTCTGGTCACTGATTATTTCAAAAGTTTCAAAAATTATCCAATATAATAAGACTCAATTGAATGTGCATAGTTCCAAGTATATGATTGCAATTGCAAGCCACAACAATTTACATTTATAATTTTCTTTGAAAATGTAACAGCATGTGCCCATCTATTATATTGTATATACAAAATATAGAGTAGGCTATTATTTCAGTGTTCTGTAGGCAGAATTATTACTAATTGCATTGTACAGCAATTACTTATTTAAAAGTCAAATACTGCAAGCAATAATTAAATCAATATTTTAAATTAGCCGCCCTATATTGTACATTAAACTATGTGGCAACGCTGCACATTGCCGAGTAATATGGCAACATAGCATACAGTTACGGTCACACCTGTTTGTTGTCAAAACTCAATGCAACTGGTCACATTGATTTGCTGCCTCGAAACAAATGACACGTCAAGTGAATTGCATTAACTTGGCAGGCGAGCAGTGAAATAAATCGGCATTAAATTAATTAAATTGAATTTGTAATAATTTTTGTGTCGTGGCAAGCATTGCAAATTGGTAACAGCTAAAATGAGCCAAGTGCCGTGTTACACGATCATCAACTCGCCGGACCTCGAGGTGCCGAACGAGATGCAGCTGAAGCAAGACCTCGAGAAAGGCGACACGAATGTCAAAATTGAGACGCTGAAGAAGGTTATCAAGCTGCTGTTGAATGGCGAGCGATACCCTGGTCTCATTATGACCATCATACGGTTCGTGTTGCCCGTGCAGAATCACACCATCAAGAAGCTGTTGCTCATCTTCTGGGAGATTGTGCCGAAGACCTCGTCGGATGGCAAGCTGCTCCAGGAGATGATTCTCGTTTGCGATGCCTACCGCAAGGTAAGTTCTAACCTTCAATCTTATGTGTCAGTTCAGCAATGTCTGTACCCTAACGCCATAGGATCTACAACATCCCAATGAGTTTTTGCGCGGATCCACATTGCGTTTCCTCTGCAAGCTGAAGGAGCCCGAGCTCCTGGAGCCACTGATGCCAGCCATACGCGCTTGTCTGGATCATCGTCATTCCTATGTGCGCCGCAATGCCGTTCTCGCCATATTCACCATATACAAGAACTTCGACTGGCTGGTGCCGGATGGGCCAGAGCTGATTGCCAGTTTCCTGGACACCCAGCAGGATATGTCCTGCAAGCGTAATGCATTCCTGATGCTGCTGCATGCTGACCAGGAGCGTGCCCTCAACTATCTGGCCTCGTGCATCGATCAGGTGCAGGGATTTGGCGACATCCTCCAGCTGGTCATTGTCGAGCTCATCTACAAGGTGTGCCATGCCAATCCCGCAGAGCGTTCTCGCTTCATACGCTGCATCTATAATCTCCTGAACTCGTCCTCGAATGCCGTGCGGTACGAGTCCGCCGGAACCCTGATCACCCTCACCCTGGCACCAACTGCCATCAAGGCGGCCGCCGGATGTTATATTGAGTTGATCGTCAAGGAGAGCGACAACAATGTGAAGCTCATTGTGCTGGACCGTTTGATTGCCATGAAGGAAAACGAGAATATGGAGAAGGTGATGCAGGATTTGGTCATGGATGTGCTGCGTGTGCTCGCCGCACCCGACATCGAGGTGCGTCGCAAGACCCTGGCCCTGGCCATGGATCTGGTCTACTCGCGCAACATCAATGAGATGGTCCAGGTGCTCCAGAAGGAGGTGGCCAAGACGCACAACGTCGAGCACGAGGATACCGGCAAGTATCGCCAGTTGCTGGTGCGCACTCTACACACCTGCTCCATCAAGTTCCCGGATGTGGCCGGCAATGTGATTCCCGTACTGGTCGAGTTCCTGTCCGACACCAATGAACTGGCCGCCGTCGATGTGCTCATCTTCATACGCGAGGCTATCCAGAAGTTCCCAGCACTGCGTGCCCTGATCATCAAGCATCTGATCGAGGCGTTCCCACAAATCAAATCCTCAAAGATTCATCGTGCAGCCGTTTGGATTCTTGGCGAGTACGTAGAGGGCCCCCAAATACTGGAGGTGATTGCGGCCATTCAGCAGACCCTGGGTGACATACCCATGGTGAATGTAGAGCAGCGTCGTTTGGCCGGCGAGCAGACCGAAGAGCAACTGCAGCAGCAACAGGGCTCAAATACTACTGGCGATGCCCCCACCACCAACAGCAGCACCAACAAGGTCACATCCGATGGCACCTATGCCACCCAAAGCGCCTACAGCCTGGCACCGTAAGTAAACACTCACTCTCGTGGCCATAGAATCCTCTCTGGCATGCTCTAAATTTCACATTTCCACAATTCACAGCGTTGCCAAGAAGGAGAAGCGTCCACCATTGCGTCAGTATCTGATGGATGGAGATTTCTTCATTGGAGCTGCTCTCTCAGCTACACTGACCAAGCTGGCATTGCGCTATGCGGAGGTGCAGCCGGATGTACGCACACAGAATCGTCTCGCCACCCAGGTGATGCTCATCATGAGCTCCATACTGCATCTGGGCAAATCGGGCTTCCCAAGCAAACCGATCACCTACGATGACGCGGATCGCATCATGATATGTCTGCGAACGCTCAGCGATCGCACCCCGGAGGCGGTGGCCGTCTTCATGACCGATTGCCGTAATGCGCTCGGCAAGATGTTGGATGCCCAGCAGGAGGAGGATCAGCGCATCCAGAAGGAGAAGCAGCGTGCCACTGCCAAGGTGCAACCCGATTCGCCGGTACTCTTCGCACAGCTCTCCAACGGACGTGACAATCAGCTGGGCGAGAACGTGTTCGAGTCGAGCCTGAACCAGGCACTGGCCGGCTCCAAGAGTGTCCAGGTCAGCGACATGGCCTCGCCCAACAACAAACTCAACAAGGTCACCCAACTGACGGGATTCTCAGATCCCGTCTATGCCGAGGCCTATGTCAATGTCAATCAATATGACATTGTGCTGGACGTGCTCATTGTGAATCAGACGAGTAAGTGGAGCAATGAATCCCCCTTAGCCCATATGTGTAATGAATCCTTCTCGTAGATGATACCCTACAGAATTGCACATTGGAGTTGGCAACCCTGGGTGACCTGAAGCTGGTGGAGCGTCCACATCCAGTGGTGCTGGCACCACATGATTTCTGCAATATTAAGGCCAACGTGAAGGTGTCCTCCACAGAGAATGGCATCATCTTTGGCAACATAGGTGAGTGGCATTTCATTTCCTGATCCCTAATACCTAATCCTCGATCATTGTTCGGCTTTTGCAGTTTATGATACGGCGCTGAACACGAACGTTGTCGTGCTGAACACTATACATATTGACATCATGGATTACATAATCCCGGCCAGCTGCACGGACACAGAGTTCCGCCAGATGTGGCAGGACTTTGAGTGGGAGAACAAGGTGACGGTCAACACCAGCTTCACGGATCTGCACGAGTATCTCAAGCATCTGCTGAAGAGCACCAACATGAAGTGCCTCACGCCCGAGAAGGCGCTCTCCGGTCAATGTGGCTTCATGGCCGCCAACATGTATGCCAAGTGAGTGAATCCCAATCGCAATCACAACGAATTCCCTCGTGACTCCTCCACTCATTCATGCAGATCTATTTTCGGTGAGAACGCTTTGGCAAATCTGAGCATTGAAAAACCCGTGGATGATCCCGATTCCAAGGTGACTGGCCACATACGTATACGTGCCAAGAGCCAGGTAAATGCTTTTAGCAAATGGTTCGTTCAATCAATGGTATCCTGACTCCCAACTCTTTTCATAGGGCATGGCACTCAGTCTCGGCGATAAGATCAGCTCCTCACAGAAGCAGGCGGCGCAGGTGGCCTAGTTGGCCAACAGTAAACATAATAATAATTTTAACAACAAAAACTACAACAATAACAATATCGAGATCAATTGCAGCAGAAGCAGCAGCAAGAAGAAGAAGAGTAGCATCAACTGCAACAAGAGGCAGCACAAGAAATCCAAGAATATCTAAGAAGAGGTCTGCATTCCGCCTTCCGCCTGGTTTATGTATTTTTTGTTTTCAAATATAGCATACATATGATATGTTAATAATATATAATAATGCCTGCAACATTATATACCTATTTAATAAATTTAATCAAAACAAACAAAAACTAAGAATGATTTTCACACACGTCACAGTATGCGAAATAGAGTGGGACAGCACATACATTAAGCAAGGTAGTGGGACAGGGGCAGTATGACTAATAGCACTGATCATAAAACATTTCATACAACGAAAACGGCCACGAAATTTCTTAGCCAGATACCCCAGTTCGATGCTGCTCCATGAGCATCATAAAAAGGTAAAATTATAAATAAAGTAGAATTTATTAAATAAAGGATTAAAAATTAAATATTTTTAAAGATTTGACTAACTAAAAATAAAATTAGGTTAAGTTCATTTCATTTAAAATGGTAGTATTTAAACGAAAATAGTTAAAATAGTAGATTATAAATCTGGAGGTACTCATAAAAGGGGTAAAATGATCAAATAAGTAAAATTTATTAAATAATCAAAAGTGAATATAAATAAAATATCCATAAACATTGGATTTATGAAAAAATAAAATTAAGTTTAATTAATTAAATTCTATTATTTACTTAAATTAAAAAAGACTACAAATTAAATAGATGTTAAAAATTAGAAATAAGTAACACTAAAATAAAGTAAAATTCATTTATTTTTTAAATTATAGTATTTTTAAGAAATTATATTAAAAATATAAATTATAAATCTGAGGTTAATCAAAAACGGGCTAAATTTATAAAATAAGTTAAACTAAATTAATTTAAAAATATATATATATATATATATATATAAAATATATATATATATATATATATATATATATATATATATATAGTAATTAATTTTAATTAGAAAAGGTTGAAATTCTAAAAAAATGGTCAAAAACAGCTTTTTGAGCAAAAATTGATATCTTCGTCATCTTCGAGAGACCATAACTTTTCAACACCTTAGCCTATTTTCAAAATTTTTGCATTTCTGTATATGACTTTGATCATATTTTAAATCGGTATCAAAAGTTTATGACATGTTTTGAAAAATATGGCAAGGAAAGTGAAAAATTGTCATAAACCTGTTTTTGGTACAAAAATTTCAGACGTTTGCAACTTTGTGAAGCCATAACTCAGCTTAAAATCATCCGATTTTCAAAATTTTTGCATTTCTGTCAATGGTTTTGATCACATTTTGATTCTACATCAAAACTTTTTCGATTCTGTGAGTTTCATATTTTGACCCATTTTTGGCCAATTTTGCATACTGACCCATTGAAAAAATGTCAAAAAAGTTAACATTTTAAAATCGGAATTTTTTGTGCCCAATCGATTTCTGGCATCAAAATAAGTATAAAAAACCACACCGCACTTGATTTGGAGTAATATTTTAGAAAATATGGCCAAAATACTGGAAAAATGGTCAAAAACAGCTTTTTGAGCAACATCATCTTCGAGAGACCATAACTTTTCAACAACTTAGCCGATTTTCAAAATTTTTGCATTTCTGTATATGACTTTTATCATATTTTAAATCGGTATCAAAAGTTTATGACATGTTTTGAAAAATATGGCAAGGAAAGTGAAAAATTGTCATAAACCTGTTTTTGGTACAAAATTTTCAGACGTTTGCAACTTTGTGAAGCCATAACTCAGCTTAAAATCAACCGATTTTCAAAATTTTTGCATTTCTGTCAATGGTTTTGATCACATTTTGATTCTACATCAAAACTTTTTCGATTCTGTGAGTTTCATATTTTGACCCATTTTTGGCCAAT
The DNA here is from genome assembly GCA_018150725.1 of Drosophila quadrilineata. Classification (NCBI taxonomy): domain Eukaryota; kingdom Metazoa; phylum Arthropoda; class Insecta; order Diptera; family Drosophilidae; genus Drosophila; species Drosophila quadrilineata. The sequence continues at coordinate 13,203,028 of JAECWN010000432.1, forward strand.
TTTGCATACTGACCCATTGAAAAAATGTCAAAAAAGTTAACATTTTAAAATCGGAATTTTTTGTGCCCAATCGATTGCTGGCATCAAAATAAGTATAAAAAACCTTACCGCACTTGATTTGGAGTGATATTTTAGAAGAAATGGCCAAAATACTGGAAAAATGGTCAAAAACAGCTTTTTGAGCAAAAATTGAAATCTTCGTCATATTCGAGAGACCATAACTTTTCAACACCTTAGACGATTTTCAAAATTTTTGCATTTCTGTATATGACTTTGATCATATTTTAAATCGGTATCAAAAGTTTATGACATGTTTTGAAAAATATGGCAAGGAAAGTGAAAAATTGTCATAAACCTGTTTTTGGTACATAATTTTCAGACGTTTGCAACTTTGTGAAGCCATAACTCAGCTTAAAATCATCCGATTTTCAAAATTTTTGCATTTCTGTCAATGGTTTTGATCAAATTTTGATTCTACATCAAAACTTTTTCGATTCTGTGAGTTTCATATTTTGACCCATTTTTGGCCAATTTTGCATACTGACCCATTGAAAAAATGTCAAAAAAGTTAACATTTTAAAATCGGAATTTTTTGTGCCCAATCGATTGCTGGCATCAAAATAAGTATAAAAAACCTTACCGCACTTGATTTGGAGTGATATTTTGGAAAATATGGCTAAAATACTGGAAAAATAGTCAAAAACAGCTTTTTGAGCAAAAATTGAAATCTTCGTCATATTCGAGAGACCATAACTTTTCAACACCTTAGCCGATTTTCAAAATTATTGCATTTCTGTATATGACTTTGATCATATTTTAAATCGGTATCAAAACTTTATGACATGTTTTGAAAAATATGGCAAGGAAAGTGAAAAATTGTCATAAACCTGTTTTTGGTACAAAATTTTCAGACGTTTGCAACTTTGTGAAGCCATAACTCAGCTTAAAATCATCCGATTTTCAAAATTTTTGCATTTCTGTCAATGGTTTTGATCAAATTTTGATTCTACATCAAAACTTTTTCGATTCTGTGAGTTTCATATTTTGACCCATTTTTGGCCAATTTTGCATGCTGACCCATTAAAAAAATGTCGAAAAAGTTAACATTTTAAAATCGGAATTTTTTGTGCCCAATCGATTGCTGGCATCAAAATAAGTATAAAAATCCTTACCGCACTTGATTTGGAGTGATATTTTGGAAAATATGGCCAAAATACTGGAAAAATAGTCAAAAACAGCTTTTTGAGCAAAAATTGAAATCTTCGTCATATTCGAGAGACCATAACTTTTCAACACCTTAGCCGATTTTCAAAATTATTGCATTTCTGTATATGACTTTGATCATATTTTAAATCGGTATCAAAAGTTTATGACATGTTTTGAAAAATATGGCAAGGAAAGTGAAAAATTGTCATAAACCTGTTTTTGGTACAAAAATTTCAGACGTTTGCAACTTTGTGAAGCCATAACTCAGCTTGAAATCATCCGATTTTCAGAATTTTTGCATTTCTGTCAATGGTTTTGATCAAATTTTGATTCTACATCAAAACTTTTTCGATTCTGTGAGTTTCATATTTTGACCCATTTTTGGCCAATTTTGCATACTGACCCATTGAAAAAATGTCAAAAAAGTTAACATTTTAAAATCGGAATTTTTTGTGCCCAATCGATTGCTGGCATCAAAATAAGTATAAAAAACCTTACCGCACTTGATTTGGAGTGATATTTTAGAAGATATGGCTAAAATACTGGAAAAATAGTCAAAAACAGCTTTTTGAGCAAAAATTGAAATCTTCGTCATATTCGAGAGACCATAACTTTTCAACACCTTAGCCGATTTTCAAAATTATTGCATTTCTGTATATGACTTTGATCATATTTTAAATCGGTATCAAAACTTTATGACATGTTTTGAAAAATATGGCAAGGAAAGTGAAAAATTGTCATAAACCTGTTTTTGGTACAAAATTTTCAGACGTTTGCAACTTTGTGAAGCCATAACTCAGCTTAAAATCATCCGATTTTCAAAATTTTTGCATTTCTGTCAATGGTTTTGATCAAATTTTGATTCTACATCAAAACTTTTTCGATTCTGTGAGTTTCATATTTTGACCCATTTTTGGCCAATTTTGCATGCTGACCCATTAAAAAAATGTCGAAAAAGTTAACATTTTAAAATCGGAATTTTTTGTGCCCAATCGATTGCTGGCATCAAAATAAGTATAAAAATCCTTACCGCACTTGATTTGGAGTGATATTTTGGAAAATATGGCCAAAATACTGGAAAAATAGTCAAAAACAGCTTTTTGAGCAAAAATTGAAATCTTCGTCATATTCGAGAGACCATAACTTTTCAACACCTTAGCCGATTTTCAAAATTATTGCATTTCTGTATATGACTTTGATCATATTTTAAATCGGTATCAAAAGTTTATGACATGTTTTGAAAAATATGGCAAGGAAAGTGAAAAATTGTCATAAACCTGTTTTTGGTACAAAATTTTCAGACGTTTGCAACTTTGTGAAGCCATAACTCAGCTTAAAATCATCCGATTTTCAAAATTTTTGCATTTCTGTCAATGGTTTTGATCAAATTTTGATTCTACATCAAAACTTTTTCGATTCTGTGAGTTTCATATTTTGACCCATTTTTGGCCAATTTTGCATACTGACCCATTGAAAAAATGTCAAAAAAAGTTAACATTTTAAAATCGGAATTTTTTGTGCCCAATCGATTGCTGGCATCAAAATAAGTATAAAAATCCTTACCGCACTTGATTTGGAGTGATATTTTGGAAAATATGGCTAAAATACTGGAAAAATAGTCAAAAACAGCTTTTTGAGCAAAATTGAAATCTTCGTCATATTCGAGAGACCATAACTTTTCAACACCTTAGCCGATTTTCAAAATTATTGCATTTCTGTATATGACTTTGATCATATTTTAAATCGGTATCAAAACTTTATGACATGTTTTGAAAAATATGGCAAGGAAAGTGAAAAATTGTCATAAACCTGTTTTTGGTACAAAAATTTCAGACGTTTGCAACTTTGTGAAGCCATAACTCAGCTTGAAATCATCCGATTTTCAGAATTTTTGCATTTCTGTCAATGGTTTTGATCAAATTTTGATTCTACATCAAAACTTTTTCGATTCTGTGAGTTTCATATTTTGACCCATTTTTGGCCAATTTTGCATACTGACCCATTGAAAAAATGTCAAAAAAGTTAACATTTTAAAATCGGAATTTTTGTGCCCAATCGATTGCTGGCATCAAAATAAGTATAAAAATCCTTACCGCACTTGATTTGGAGTGATATTTTGGAAAATATGGCTAAAATACTGGAAAAATAGTCAAAAACAGCTTTTTGAGCAAAAATTGAAATCTTCGTCATATTCGAGAGACCATAACTTTTCAACACCTTAGCCGATTTTCAAAATTATTGCATTTCTGTATATGACTTTGATCATATTTTAAATCGGTATCAAAACTTTATGACATGTTTTGAAAAATATGGCAAGGAAAGTGAAAAATTGTCATAAACCTGTTTTTGGTACAAAAATTTCAGACGTTTGCAACTTTGTGAAGCCATAACTCAGCTTAAATCATCCGATTTTCAAAATTTTTCCATTTCTGTCAATGGTTTTGATCAAATTTTGATTCTACATCAAAACTTTTTCGATTCTGTGAGTTTCATATTTTGACCCATTTTTGGCCAATTTTGCATACTGACCCATTGAAAAAATGTCAAAAAAGTTAACATTTTAAAATCGGAATTTTTTGTGCCCAATCGATTGCTGGCATCAAAATAAGTATAAAAATCCTTACCGCACTTGATTTGGAGTGATATTTTGGAAAATATGGCCAAAATACTGGAAAAATAGTCAAAAACAGCTTTTTGAGCAAAAATTGAAATCTTCGTCATATTCGAGAGACCATAACTTTTCAACACCTTAGCCGATTTTAAAATTTATTGCATTTCTGTATATGACTTTGATCATATTTTAAATCGGTATCAAAAGTTTATGACATGTTTTGAAAAATATGGCAAGGAAAGTGAAAAATTGTCATAAACCTGTTTTTGGTACAAAATTTTCAGACGTTTGCAACTTTGTGAAGCCATAACTCAGCTTAAAATCATCCGATTTTCAAAATTTTTGCATTTCTGTCAATGGTTTTGATCAAATTTTGATTCTACATCAAAACTTTTTCGATTCTGTGAGTTTCATATTTTGACCCATTTTTGGCCAATTTTGCATACTGACCCATTGAAAAAATGTCAAAAAAGTTAACATTTTAAAATCGGAATTTTTTGTGCCCAATCGATTGCTGGCATCAAAATAAGTATAAAAATCCTTACCGCACTTGATTTGGAGTGATATTTTGGAAAATATGGCTAAAATACTGGAAAAATAGTCAAAAACAGCTTTTTGAGCAAAAATTGAAATCTTCGTCATATTCGAGAGACCATAACTTTTCAACACCTTAGCCGATTTTCAAAATTATTGCATTTCTGTATATGACTTTGATCATATTTTAAATCGGTATCAAAACTTTATGACATGTTTTGAAAAATATGGCAAGGAAAGTGAAAAATTGTCATAAACCTGTTTTTGGTACAAAAATTTCAGACGTTTGCAACTTTGTGAAGGCATAACTCAGCTTAAAATCATCCGATTTTCAAAATTTTTGCATTTCTGTCAATGGTTTTGATCAAATTTTGATTCTACATCAAAACTTTTTCGATTCTGTGAGTTTCATATTTTGACCCATTTTTGGCCAATTTTGCATACTGACCCATTGAAAAAATGTCAAAAAAGTTAACATTTTAAAATCGGAATTTTTTGTGCCCAATCGATTGCTGGCATCAAAATAAGTATAAAAATCCTTACCGCACTTGATTTGGAGTGATATTTTGGAAAATATGGCCAAAATACTGGAAAAATAGTCAAAAACAGCTTTTTGAGCAAAAATTGAAATCTTCGTCATATTCGAGAGACCATAACTTTTCAACACCTTAGCCGATTTTAAAATTTATTGCATTTCTGTATATGACTTTGATCATATTTTAAATCGGTATCAAAAGTTTATGACATGTTTTGAAAAATATGGCAAGGAAAGTGAAAAATTGTCATAAACCTGTTTTTGGTACAAAATTTTCAGACGTTTGCAACTTTGTGAAGCCATAACTCAGCTTAAAATCATCCGATTTTCAAAATTTTTGCATTTCTGTCAATGGTTTTGATCAAATTTTGATTCTACATCAAAACTTTTTCGATTCTGTGAGTTTCATATTTTGACCCATTTTTGGCCAATTTTGCATACTGACCCATTGAAAAAATGTCAAAAAAGTTAACATTTTAAAATCGGAATTTTTTGTGCCCAATCGATTGCTGGCATCAAAATAAGTATAAAAATCCTTACCGCACTTGATTTGGAGTGATATTTTGGAAAATATGGCTAAAATACTGGAAAAATAGTCAAAAACAGCTTTTTGAGCAAAAATTGAAATCTTCGTCATATTCGAGAGACCATAACTTTTCAACACCTTAGCCGATTTTCAAAATTATTGCATTTCTGTATATGACTTTGATCATATTTTAAATCGGTATCAAAACTTTATGACATGTTTTGAAAAATATGGCAAGGAAAGTGAAAAATTGTCATAAACCTGTTTTTGGTACAAAAATTTCAGACGTTTGCAACTTTGTGAAGGCATAACTCAGCTTAAAATCATCCGATTTTCAAAATTTTTGCATTTCTGTCAATGGTTTTGATCAAATTTTGATTCTACATCAAAACTTTTTCGATTCTGTGAGTTTCATATTTTGACCCATTTTTGGCCAATTTTGCATACTGACCCATTGAAAAATGTCAAAAAAGTTAACATTTTAAAATCGGAATTTTTGTGCCCAATCGATTGCTGGCATCAAAATAAGTATAAAAATCCTTACCGCACTTGATTTGGAGTGATATTTTGGAAAATATGGCTAAAATACTGGAAAAATAGTCAAAAACAGCTTTTGAGCAAAAATTGAAATCTTCGTCATATTCGAGAGACCATAACTTTTCAACACCTTAGCCGATTTTCAAAATTATTGCATTTCTGTATATGACTTTGATCATATTTTAAATCGGTATCAAAACTTTATGACATGTTTTGAAAAATATGGCAAGGAAAGTGAAAAATTGTCATAAACCTGTTTTTGGTACAAAAATTTCAGACGTTTGCAACTTTGTGAAGCCATAACTCAGCTTAAAATCATCCGATTTTCAAAATTTTTGCATTTCTGTCAATGGTTTTGATCAAATTTTGATTCTACATCAAAACTTTTTCGATTCTGTGAGTTTCATATTTTGACCCATTTTTGGCCAATTTTGCATACTGACCCATTGAAAAATGTCAAAAAAAGTTAACATTTTAAAATCGGAATTTTTGTGCCCAATCGATTGCTGGCATCAAAATAAGTATAAAAATCCTTACCGCACTTGATTTGGAGTGATATTTTGGAAAATATGGCCAAAATACTGGAAAAATAGTCAAAAACAGCTTTTTGAGCAAAAATTGAAATCTTCGTCATATTCGAGAGACCATAACTTTTCAACACCTTAGACGATTTTCAAAATTTTTGCATTTCTGTATATGACTTTGATCAAATTTTAAATCGGTATCAAAAGTTTATGACATGTTTTGAAAAATACGGCAAGGAAAGTGAAAAGTTGTAATAAACCTGTTTTTTAGTACAAAAAATTCAGACGTTTGCAACTTTGTGAAGCCATAACTCAGCTTAAAATCATCCGATTTTCAAAATTTTTGCATTTCTGTCAATGGTTTTGATCAAATTTTGATTCTACATCAAAACTTTTTCGATTCTGTGAGTTTCATATTTTGACCCATTTTTGGGTAATTTTGCATACTGACCCCTTGAAAAAATGTCAAAAAAGTTAACATTTTAAAATCGGAATTTTTTGTGCCCAATCGATTGCTGGCATCAAAATAAGTATAAAAATCCTTACCGCACTTGATTTGGAGTGATATTTTAGAAAAAATGGCCAAAATACTGGAAAAATGGTCAAAAACAGCTTTTTGAGCAAAAATTTAAATCTTCGTCATATTCGAGAGACCATAACTTTTCAACACCTTAGACGATTTTCAAAATCAAATCTTTTTCGATTATGTGAGTTTAAAATTTTGACCCATTTTTGGCCAATTTTGCATACTGCTAAACTTTGTTCTTCGAAACACAGGGTGAATATCCGTCTTGCAGTGCATGGGTCGACCCGTCGCAGGTAGTCGAAAAAATTTTGCTGAGCTCGAACATTAGCAAAAGGCTAAAATATGAAATTCGGCTGGGGACGACCCACACACTCACAGCGACGATCAGGGTATGTCGCGCCGAACTGGGTATCTCGCTAAGAAATTTCGTGACAGTTTTCGTTGTATGAAATGTCCCATCTATATGTTATATGGTCAGTGCTATAATTCCATATTTGTATCATATTTAAACTGAACAACATATGTGTTTTTAATATCATGTTAGGTTGCTAAATAATTTAAAACACTTGATTATTGCGCGCTCTATTGCTATCGATATTGAAAATGTCATCGAGTCGCAGCACTGTGAACTGAACTGATTAGTTACTCAATTGACAATTTTATTCCTAGTCTACAGCTACTTACAGCTAGTTTACTTTCGGAAAGAGAAATATTTCATGTCAATAATATTGTGTTTAATTCACCAAAAGCTTTTAAATTATAAAAAAAATCTATAAAAATTTGTGTCATTAGTACTCCGTTCAATTGAACTAGTTGCGGAACCAGTAGCGACTACTCTACCCGCTGACGTGTTTCCAGCAACAGCGAAACACGAATCAGTTTCGCCCCGCAGACAAAACACAAGATTTCATATTTGTTTAACAGGCGATGTGCAGGATACAAGCCACTCTCAGTCGCTCTCCACTGACAACAAACTGAAGCAACAAACAGCACATCGAAAGCTGCGCTAAATAAGGTAAGCGACAATGAAGTGTATTCAGAATAAATCTGTATATTGTTAATTAATCGGTTGAAACAGAAATTGCAGGCTGTAAACGAAAGTTGGCATTTCGAAGAGGCAACAACACAACGATAGGAACTAGTGAGCAACAGCGATTGATACCATCGGAAGAAGCGGCCACGGCAACAAAACGCAAATTGGAATTACACCAGTCGTATCTAAACTGTAGCCGTGGCCACGGCAGAACCTCTACCATCACCACTAACAGTAGTAGCAACAACAATATCACCGATACAATTAAAAATATTTAACGAGCGTAAAGTGATCCACGTCGGCGTAGATGCGAGATGGCGTTGCTAACAATGATAGCCCGTGTCATTGATGGCCTGCCACTGGTGGGTACCATGCAGGATGACGAACAGGTGAGCACAACACAAACACATGCATATATACATATGTATGTATTATGTACATAGATTAACGATGCTTGGACTTTCACTTTTAGAGTGGCCGCAGTATTTTGGACTATCAAAATCAAGCGAAAATGTTATTTCGCAAGCTGGGCACACACTCACCGGCGCGCAGCAGCATTGAGACGGGACCATATCTATTCCAGTGAGATATCGTCAATGATGCAATAATATTGACAGTATTTATCTATTAGTTTATTTACTAATTGATGAACTTGTGTTACAGCTATCTAATCGAGAACGATGTCTGCTATTTGGTGATGGTTGATAAGATGTATTCAAAGCGATTGGCATTCAACTATCTGGAGGATCTGGCGCAGGAGTTCCACACAAACTATGGCAGGCGGGTGAATTCCGTGACTCGTCCGTATGCCTTCATCGAGTTTGATGTGTACATACAGAAGGCGAAGAAGCAATTAACCGACAGAAGACGCAACATCAGCAACATCAACACACAGCTGCAGGATGTGCAACGCATCATGGTGCAGAACATTGACGATGTTTTGCAACGTGGCACTGTCTTGGCTGGTAAGCCCCTACATACCATCAATATACATATGTGTACATATACATTTCATATATTGGTAAATTGTTCACAGAACTGGATACGAAAACGCAGAATCTGTCGATGATGTCGCAGAAATACAAAAAAGATGCCAAATCCTTGAATCGCAAATCAATGTATGTGAAGGCAGCGGCTGTGGGCACCATATTTCTAGTGTTTATATTATACTTTTGGGTTTTGTAATATACTATATGCGCATATTGCAATGTTTGTATATATAGACATATACAGACATATACATATATACATGTAAACATGTTTATTTAGTTTGTTAATTGTAATTTAATTCCCCACAGCTTTTCCAACAGCCTTTTCGCTGGCTCACTTTGACTCCCTCCTCCTCAATCTGTCTCTCTCCTATTTAGGGTTGTTGATAATATATCAAAATTTCAATATATCGATAAATATTTTTTAAAAAACAATAGTTAGTTCTCTTTTTGAAATGTATCAAATATCTGACATATTTGGATCACATGGATTGCAATATGGTAAAATGTGATAACAATATTATTTGCTTCTTAGATGATTTTTTTTTTGTTTTGTTAATTTTTTGATGACGGTGAAATTGAGGGTACGAAAATTTTGTAATTTTCCAGAGTTATGGCAGCCCAACCTCCGTTTTCTCTGATCGATATTCAAAAAGGTGTCTGTAGAAATACTATTCCTTATTAAAAAAATCAAAGAACAATTAATGATTAATTGTTATAATATAAATTAAAAAATTGATTCGTTTTGATGCTTATTCCGAAAATGGCTATTAGTTATTAAACAATTTTAAGTATATCATTTACGTTTTTTTCTCCCATTATCAGACTTGTTAAATAAAAATGCTGTACTCTTGTTAATGATTAAAGTTTCCTTTATATAAGTTATATATATTTTTATTCTCGTTTGATGTGTGTGATACATTTGCCTATATGCCTTGCCATATGTGTATCTGTGTATATATAGTATATACTGAATTTTTCGTATATAAATTTTTGATATCAAACTTCGATTCTTTTTACAATTAGGAAAAAAATGCGCCTTTAACATTTACACAGTTATAGCATATAGTTATTATTATTATTATGTTTTCTTGTATAATTTCATTGTCTGTTTAATATATAAATGTGTGTGTCTGTGTGTATATATAATGTATATACCTAATATGCGGATGCATATATGCGTATATATGTATCCTATACAATATACTTGAATTCATAAGTATTACTAACGAAATGAAAAAAAAAGATTAACACAGATAAAAATGGCCAATAATTAAAAAAAAAAAATATACGTTACAACAAAATGATTTGTGGTGGTTTTTTTTCTGTTTCAATGAAATCGTAAATCATAAATGAATTTTTATTTGTTTATTGAGTGGTCTCTAGAGAAGCTCTGGCTGTGTGTTCGGTTGGCTATTTGTTAATTGATTTATGAATAATTAATTATTTTCATTACGTTTGCTTAACATTTTTAACAAGCTGAGCAAAATTTGAGACTACAGAAATTAACGAATTATAAATTATAAAAGTGTGTTAATTTAAAAATTATTACAATAGTCGAAACCATAATGAGATATGCTTCTTCTTGCTCTCGCTTTCACTTACTTTCTCATTATAACATATAAGCATGGCTAAATAGTATTATATTTATAGTTGTGTTCTCTATACTATATATATATATATATATATATTATAGTATATATTTTTGTATATATCTTTATAAAGTTGTAAGAATTCTTTAAAGTTGCAAAAAAAAGATAAAAATTGTCACTTTAAATTTTGCATTGAAAATTCGATTTACAAAATATTTTCAGTTACTTTTTGTTTGTTACTATATATGTATGTTATCATGAGTACTATAATCCTAACGCTATTAAGCTTGTTAGTGTTTTGGCTTGCTTATTCAAATTTTTAGAATTTATCCTTGGTTTACGTTTGGTTTTTTCTTTTCTTTTTTGTCTACATTCAAGAGGCAGTTTTTGAGCATGGAGGGACAATGTGAGATTCATGACGAAGCAGTTAATATCAGTTTTAGGCAAGTGAACAGGAAGAGTGCGAAGAAACTACAGTTTGTATGTTACAATAATAATATAAAAAAAAATTTAAAAAAAAATTTTAAAAAAAATTACATAGATCTATGTATATATCTATATAGGAAATACGCACACACTGATAATAATAATCGTAGTAATAATATTAATATACTATATAGCATATACCATATAAGTAGATGTACCTAAACGGGGTACTCTTAAGGCTAATCAAAAAAAAAGTGTTTTAACAATATATATATATATATGTAGTATATATAATATATGTGTGTATATATGTATATATAATGAGTACGATTACCGACTCTAGCTTAGCTTAGAAAAGAACTTTCTTAGTGTTGTGTTGAGAGATGAGGATTTTATATTCCCCATATACTACATATATACCATATACTATATATCTCTCCACTAACCCCTGTCTACTTGATACGCTGATGATCGGGGGTGCTCTTCAGTATGTCCGGCTGATGCTGATGCGCCACCTGATGATGATGCTGATGGTGATGATGATGCTGATGCTGGTGGTGATGACTGGCGCTTTGGGAGTTGAGTGTGCCCTGATGACTGCCACCGCCACCACCCATACTGCCGCCTCCGCCTCCGCCTCCACCAGCATGATGTGAGCTGCTCAAGGTGTGGGAGTGCGTGGAGTTGAGTGTGTGCGTGGCATGCGAGTTGAGTGTGTTGTGCGCCGTTGTGGTGGCATTTGTGGAGAATCCAGTAATGCTGCCAGCCGCACCCACGGCTGTTAGTCCGCCCACAACGGCACCACCGACGCCGCCGCCACCCGCTGGTCGCTGTGATGTGCGCAACGAGCGATGGGATCCGTTGCGAGTCAGCGAGTTCATCTGTGGAGTGCCGGGCACCGTGTGACCCAGGGCATTCATATAGTCGGCAATCAGCAGCGTTATTTCCAGGATCTTTGGTTTGCTCATGGCGAACAGCAGCTTCTGCTCACAGCCGCCAGTCAAGGTGCCATCGTCGTGCGAAACGACAAGCATGAAGTCATCCTGGCAGCCGCCGAAGGTCATCACGCTGCTATAGGGATAACGGGCAACGGGCGCCATTGTCGATAACTCAAGCACATTGAGGGCATCCTCGGCAACGGCCAGCCAGGCTACAGGTGTGCCGGCAGTGGCATGGGGCTCGCATTGGCGAGGCTTCGCCTGGAACAGGCAGGCTCCGAAGAAGGGCCATTTCCGGCAGCAGGTCAGATAGATGCGTACACAGTCCAGCGTGGACCGTCCCTTGAGAAGTGTCCACTTCGAGATGAGCAGCTCCTGCACATCCTTCAGCTGTTCGGCGCCCAGTGCATCCCGATACCGGTATGGATAGAATTTATCCAAGGCCTTGAGGCCCACATCACGCGATTTCTCATGGGAATAGTCGCCCATGTCGATTTGGGACATCAGCGAGGCTAACTCGAGGGCCAGCTCTCGGGAGAGAGGGAAGCGCCCCTGCACGATCTGGGCATTAGTTTGATAGCAGAGGAGAAGGCGCTCCTTGTCCGTCTCGCACTTGATGGTGTGCTTCCAGTAGAGACGGTTCTTATAGCTGAGCTGAATGACGCGCGAGTTCTCGAATTTGCCGGAACCCTTCTCACGCAGGGCTGTCTCCCATTTGCTAATCACATCACAGAGCTTGGCCAGTGGTTCTAGGTAATGCTCTAGGTCCTTTTCAATGGGATCATCGCTGAACAGACAGAAGCCATTGGTGGCATCGCGAGTGCCCAGCTCCTGGGCCAGCGTCGTTTGGAATTCCTCGATGGTGGTGGAGCCGTCAAAGGAAACCACCTGAAGAAAAAACTTGATACTACACAAATGGAACTAATTAAGTTAGACAGTGAATTACCTGATAGGTGGCGTTCATCATGTGCACGGGTATGGCGTGGGGCAGGGAGTGATGATATGGATTCTTCAGCAATATGGATAGCACCTCCATGCGCGAGGGTTTCGTCTCGCGTCCGCCATTCTTCAGGGTTCGCTCCAGTGCCCGCTCACAATAGGCCGCGTATTTGCCCGTTTCCGTCTTTGTGTCCGCGTTCCGCGACAAATGCAGCTTCAGATACCAAAGGAGGCGACTTGACTTGGGCACGAAGAGCGAGACCGCCAAGGCGAGCAACTGCCAGCCCTGAACAAAGCTGTAGGCGGGCGGATTGGATTTGCAGTCGATAATGGGAGTGCTGACCGGAGCCTATCGGAAGGAGAGGGGTAGAGATATTGATCATGTTAATGATCGATATACAGAATCTTGCATGCAATATTTATCGATAGATTGAATTAGGTTTAGAAGTCAACAAGTGATCTACGATGGAAAAGAAACTGAAAGCAAAATTCTTTCAAACATTGGACACAGATAATGTATAGTATGTTTATCGATATCGATATGATTTACGAGTGTGAATTGAATTGAAGTGATGTGAGAAGAGTGACATGTGACAAGTGACAAGACAAAATTTCCCCTCATACCTGTATCGATGTGGGCGAACTGCCGTTGGCCTGAGCTTGTCCAGCCTGTTGGGTATCACAGGTGAACAGGCTTTGGGTGGCGCACAATAGTAGTTGCTGTAAATTTCGTAGTCGTCAAATATACGGTCAAGTTGGTACGGGTTATCGATATGCACATACGCATCGATAAACGAAAGACGAACGCAATCAGAAAACAGAAATGCGAGCAGCGACAATAGAAGTAGAAGATAGGCCGAAAAATAAACACACATTTTTGCTGATCAATTTCACAAGTCTCAATTTGCTTTACACTAGTTGCACTAGTACTATAATAAGTATACGATTATTATGTATGACAACTATCGATTTTTATTTGTTTTATTTTCATGTCGTTTAAGAAGCGCAAATAGGCCAAATATAACGAAAGTTATGCGAAACGTTCAAAAGCTAATTAAACGAAGAACATTAAGCAAAATTGAAAACACCAACTGAACATTAACTCAACTATTTAAAAACTTTCAAAAATCAAAACTGAAAACACGATATACGAAAAAGAAAGATATAAAGAGAGAGAGACAGAGAGAGAGAGAGATCCTCACACCCACAAACATACATACGATTTGAGAACTTGTTATCGTATCTTGTATTGTTATCGTAGTACGTGTGTGTGTGAGTGCGTGTGTGTGTGTGAGCGAACGAGACAAAGAAGGAAATGAAAACATTGCAAATTGCAACTGTGCATGTTTTGTTATAGTTTTTGTGGCTATTGTGAATGTCGTTTGATTGTAAATGCACCGCCAAGAGCGTCTATATACAGATGTATGTGTTATCGAAATATCGATAGCAACATATTTAGGGAGATATCACCTAAAATCTGAAGTTTCTAACTTTGAACCGCTTGAAAATTTTTCCGATTTGCTTGCGATATTCCTTCATTACTTCGAATTGTTCATATTTTAAGAATGCATTCGAAATTTCAAAACAAATTTTACAAAATTGAATTTATCGGCATAGTTTCTGACTTTGATTAGCTACAGTTTTGTTGAAACTCATCCGATTTGCACTATGAATGTATGTATGTATATGTTAAGTGGTCAGTGGTTCTCTGTAGACGTGTATGCGTGTTACGTATGTAGGTGTAGTAGATGTGAAACTTACAGCAATTACTTTGTACAATGTAAATATTCAGATCCAGAACAAATAAACATATTGATTAAGAATATATGTATATAGTTTAGATTATACATATGAATATACACATAAAGCTACGAGTAGATTATCGTTTTGTTTAACATTTAGCGTAGATATATGGATATGTATGTATGTATAATTGAATTCTCATCTCATATTAGAAAATATCAATTTCATAGGATTTTTTAAATCAATCAGAATTATACTATATATATGCATACATTAGTATATCTTAACATCTGGGCTGGCCAGATACTTAAAGCAATTTTCCACCAGAACTATAATCCACAATTAATTCCATGACTTTGGTCATGTTTTCAAAAATATTGCTCAAAATTTTGATATCACAGAACAATTTTGAAAAACTTTTAACTTTTGTTCTTAAATGTAAGGGTTTAGATAAGAAATTTTTTTTTTCTAATTTCTTAAATTTTTAGTAGATTTGAATTCAGGTGGATGGTATTTCTTATCTGACCCTAATATATTTCCATATGGCAAATATGTATAGTTGAAGAAAGACAGTTATGGGGGAAATTCATTGTCTGTTCCACTACGATAACTACGAAAACAGAAAAACCAAAGAAAATCAAGAATGTTTAGCGAATTATCGGCTATATATAGAGTGTGTATATGTACATGTGAATATGTAGTTAGTCATGCATTAAGAAAATCACAGAAAAAGAGAGAATAGTTTATGACAGCAGTGGATAAAGAGATACATATACAGGGGTGTTCTCATTTCGGAATCCGACCGAAATGTGCGGTTTCGGAATTGAGAACAGACCTGCTAATTGTACTTAATAGGCTTAATGATATGATATCATATCCTTTATAGTTAAAGTTACAGTTATATTTAAAGAGTATCTTATGGCTTAGATTTATATTTTCAATTTTGTGATTAAGAAGCGTTCGTAAGCTTTTGATTTAACATAAAGCAAAGCTTTTGTAAGCAGCTCATTCTATGAAAAGCAATGCGTTTGATAATCAACATAAAACTGAAGAAAAGTCCTAGCAAGTCTCAACTTCTCAGCGAGAAAGTGTGAAAAGAGATAATAAGAGAGAGCACCAGAGTTAGAGGGAGCTAACGAGCTTCTAAAAGCTTTAAAGCTCTTTTATGGAAAAACTGTATCGAATCCACTTGCTAGATATATGTTAGTATTGAGAGTAGGTTTGACATTTTGGAAGAAATTACAATTATAAATAAAAAGATCATATTATAGGATCAAGTGGGGTTAGGAGAGGGAAACAACTAAAACATTGCGTTTAAGGATAAGAAGAAGCTTTTGCAACTGAAAAACTTACGCGCGTTTGCTTGCCCAGTTTCTTGTTTACCTGGACACCGACACTGAGTTTCTGTCCCATATGTCGGGAGGTTTGCTTGATCAATATACAGATCATTTCGGTCTGCAGTTCCGCCATATCCAGGCAATGTTGCAATGCATTCTGGGCGAGCACCACATGATAATCGATACCCGGCTGATTGACGGCCACTGACATGAACAGTTGTATGCTCTAAGAATTTTACAAACATTAAGATTTGAGGATCAGAAAAGGGTTCCACCTGCAACATAGTGCAGACATGTTTCTCACTTACCTTGAAGAGCTTGATTGCCTCCGGCTGCATCGACTCCGTGTGCATGGAGGATAAAGGAGCAGTGATTGTATCTTTGGTGTGTAGCAAAATAGGATGACGCCACAGTACACAGTCTGTAAGGAAGAGATATTGAATTCCACTCGAGTTGAGGTTCTTCCATGCACTTACTGGGATCACCATCGGTCTCCATGAGTTTCTGAACTAGCTGCTCGTACTGTGTGCCGGCACTGGGTCCACCACCTGACACAACCGTCAGATGGTATAACCAATTGTCCCGCTCAGGTTTCCCGGACAGTATCAGATATGTTGGACCCTGGTGGGCTGGGTAGATTGCCACTGTGAGCCGGGCCTGATCCTGTGCCGCATCCTCTCGCTCCTCTGAGTCCGAATCGGATACATGTTCCACTTCCTCAACCCGGGCATCGCGCATATTGATCTGTCCCAATGGGTTCTGTCAGGGGATGCAAATGTGCTCCCATCAGGATCAGTGTCAGGTGTCAAATGAGGGTAAAGACTTACCGTCTCTGCGGGCGCCTTAAAGTACAGAAACATCTTTCCGAGCAATACGCACCAGCACTTCTTGGCATGACCGTTCTTGACCTTTGTAACCCAACCCTGGACTGTGGGCTTCTGATCATCCCGGCTGAGCAACAACTTGGTGGCGTTGCGACGTTGTACATTTTGGAGAACACGTATCCAGTCATCCATTGTGGCATGCGAGTCGGCCGTCAGGTAGTAGACCTTCTTGCCCGTATCTATCTCGAAGGTTGAGGCACCCTCTGCCCGACTAATGCGACAGGCCTCGTCCAACTGGATCTGACCCTGTGGCTTCCGCTGCACATCGTGCTGGCTCTTCCAGTAGTTCAGGGTGCCGTTCTTAAGGACGAACCAACGCTTACGCCAGGTCTTCAATTTGCCACCCAACTTGGCCAGATGTCCCATCTAGAGTTGGGTTCAGGGATAAGAGGATGATTATCATGGGATTTGGTGGATATGTGTGAGATGGGTTTACCTTCTCGAGGGATTCTAGTTTCTTGCTGGGCGAATCGACATAGGATTGTCGCATCAGCAGCGATGGCATCGAGGCGTCCATGCATGTGGATTCGGATACGGCATCGGGTGGCAGGGCGTAATCATCTGAGAGGCCTGATTCAAAGGAAAGATCTGAAATTACTGTGCCACGCATGTGGGGGCTAACGCGCAGTTGCGTTTGCTGCGCGCCAGTTAGGGGCGTATACGTGGGCGTGGTCATGGATGTGGGCGTGAGCGAATGCGGTAGACGCGGTAGCGTGCTCTGTACGTGTAATGCCACCGACGGCACCACCATCGGTGCCGCCGTCGCATGTGGCAAAGTCTGATGATGCCCCTGATAATGATGTGCTTGTTGTGTTGTTCTTGTTGTTATTGTTGCTGTTGCTGTGCGTGTCATGTGGTGGACTGTGGTTAATGTGGATGTGGATGTGGTTAATAATGATCAATGGAGGTTAAGGTTTCATATAATGATAGAGTTGAGAGTTATGTCAGCAGGGCGACGATGGTGACGTGGGCAGGAAGATGTAACCCGTTTTTCATTAGAAACTTTTGTTAGAAAATAGGATAAATAGTGGAAAACTTGAAAGACGCACAGGAATTTCTTCCAATATGGGAATTATTACTAGGGAAGCTCTAAAATATTGAGGAATAACTTTATAAATTAAAGATGAGATGGGAAATACATATTTAGTAAAGCAAACGCAAAATTAAGAGAATTGAAAATGTTTGAAAAAATTACAATTTTTAAAAATAAAAATATAATAGTTGGCATTCAAACTGAAAAACCCGCATGAATATACTTCCATGTTATTAAAACCAGTTGGGAATTATAGCGACTTAAAGTGAACTATAAAAACCCAAAAACCGTTGCGTACTTTTGTGAGCATTTACAGCATTCCTGTTCTACCAACGAGCTCACCTCAGCAAAGTTGTTCTCGATTTTTTTTTGTTAAACAAAATTACAAATAAAATAATTTAAATACAGGAGCTTTACTAGGAAATGCAATATATAATGAAAAAGTATAGGATATACAGGAATTTTATACTTTAAAAATAGCTAAGAAA
The DNA here is from genome assembly GCA_018150725.1 of Drosophila quadrilineata. NCBI lineage: Eukaryota > Metazoa > Arthropoda > Insecta > Diptera > Drosophilidae > Drosophila > Drosophila quadrilineata. Next base: position 13,221,429 of record JAECWN010000432.1, read on the forward strand.
TTTAACTGGAATAGGAACAATCAGGAGTATATGAGACACAAAAATCCAATTAGATCAGGTTCAAGAGAGGTATCTAATGTATTATCTAGTTAGGATCGGGATCTACTGTAGTTAGTATCGGTTGGAGTACTTAGTTTAGTATTGTATTTTTTTCGGCTTTTGGATTAGTGTGGTTCGTGCTGTTTTGGTGGTGCAGTGGGGTTACCGCTACCTGATACGCTACGGGGCAACATTTTTTGGTTTATCGGAGAGCTGAGGGTTGTTCAGAGTAAACGGTTTGGAATCCCATGGATGATGGGAGAGCAACTATCAAAACATACATACCACGCGCTTTGGCATTTTTGGGACTTTCGGAACCGCTGCGTTTGGCTGGACTGAGGCTTGATGAGGTCTTGAGACTCTTGGATGGACTGGATGCGCTGCCCGATGTGGAGGTCTCCGTGTTGTCTGTGCTGGATGAGTTGTGCGAGTTGTGGGTCAGCATAACGGCATGATCTTCGCCATCGCTGGAATCATCACTGGAATCGCCCGTAAACGGCATCGAGCGTATCTGGGAGGCACGTCCCTTTACGGTTGCATAAACCGGCACGGATATATCACAGAAGCCGCCGCTGGCGGTTTGTTGCTGTCGCGTTGGAGGCTGCGGTGTGCCCGGTGTGCCGCTGCTGCCGAGCGTGCCATTCCCATCATGTGGGTGCCTGTGGCTGCCACGTCCATTCGACATGGTCAGGCTATGCTCCTGCACATCTGGCGTCGGCTCATTGCTGCCGGTGCTCTCTGCTGTGCTGGTGCCGGTCCCTGTGCCTGTGCCCGCAAGTCCATCGTTGGCCACCTGGTAGATCTTGGCCTCCCAGCTGGGGAAGCGATGCAGTGGCGGTGTGGGCGGTCGAGGCACGCCCAATTCACTGGTGGTTGTGGTGGTGCTCGAGTTGCCGCCGCTGGCCATCAGGGCCGGATTGTTTTTCATCCAGGCGGGCAGTTTCTCGCACGACGGCGTATAGATCTCGGCATAGTCATGGGCCGTGTCCGTATCGGAGCTATCTGGACGTGCTGCAGCTGATGCCGCTGAAGTGGCACCTGCTGTGCCCGACGCTGCCGCCGTTGCCGTCGATACCTTGCTGGAGATGCTGGAGAGCGGCGCCAGCGTGAGGCCATCAACGGCCGCCACCAGATTACGTTCGAGCTCCTGCGGCTCCATCGATAGATTGCGACGATGCTGATGGTGCGGATACGAGCTGGTCAAGGGACGACCGATTATCTCCTGCGGATCAAGGCTCTCGCTGCGACGTCGTGTCTCCGGCGTGCTGGCAAAGTCCTGCACATCCAGGCTCAGGCTATTCCGCACCGGGCCAACAATACTATGCCGTTGCGACTGATTGGCAATGTGATTCTTGAGCAGCTCTAGCTGCTGATTGCACTTAATGTTCTGTTCGCGCAACAACTGATTCTGCTCCTCCAGATCCCGCAGCTTGTTGTTCACCCACTCCTTGATCTTGGCGGCCTTTGCCTCGATTTGTCTGGCGTCATGCAGTCGCAGCTGACGTTGCTCCTCCACTTGGATCTCTAACGAGCTGATTGTCCGCTCAGCTGTGTCGTGGCAACCGCCGCTCGACGACGACAGTGTCACGCTGCTGCAACTTGTGGCAAGTGCGCTCTGCTGCTGACACGCTGCGGCTAAGGCGGCTGCGGCAACTGCCTGTTGTTGTTGCTGTTGTTGTTGTTGTTGATGTTGATGTATGGGGGAGCTGGTGGCGGTGCCTTGTTGCGAGTGTTGCTGCGATTGTTGCTGTTGCTGTTGTTGCTGCTGCTGTTGTTGTTGTGCTTGGGGCTTTGGCCATTCACTCAGCCGCTGCTCCATAGCACGCACCTGTAAAGAGAAGAGGGGAATTCTTAAATAAGGATTTGTTCAACTTGTGGCTATGCCCCTTCCTGTTGCAACTCTGCGTCTGCTTCAGCCAGGGTTGGCAACATTCCCAAGACCTGCATCAGTGCATTGAAGTCATATAGCTGTTGTATTTAAGACGAAGAGAAGTCTCCAAAGACAGAAAGAATTGTATAAGAGTTTCATTTGCTGCAGTTGCAACTTGTAAGTGGCAAGTTGCAATGGTGGCAAGTGCTAAATTATGAGGCGCAATGACGTAAAAAACTTGTGTAATTAAACGTAAATGTTTAACCCTTGAATATGGTTTGGGGCAGGTATGTGGTATATGCAACTTGCGGCAAGTATTTGCAGCAAATGCCACACGGTAGTAGAAGAGGCAAGAGAGGCTTGAAGAAGAACAAAGGATATGCCATGGAATAACTTCATTTGGCACGACAAGTTTGTCAAACCCGGAAGGAAGCAGAATGTTGCTTGCCACAAGTGGCAACTGCCACACTCTACAACCACCCACCCGCCTTCGATGAGTTTGCCAATGAAGACAATAATGCATGAAATGGGTCAATTGCCCAATGTGATACGCCTCGGGTCGTGGAACTCAGCTGCAGCTTAGAGTTGTGTTCATGCCACATGCTACATGCCACATGGCAAGCTCGGCTAGTTGCCACATACATACATGCATGTGTTAAAAATAAATGGACTGCCAAAAATAACAAGCTAAAATCATGGGGCAGGTTATTGGACGCGACGCATAACATATAAAATGCCAAAGTTTATGCTTGCCACAGCCACATCCACAGCCAATGCCACTGCCACAAGAGGCACAGCTATAAGCTCCAGAATAAACAGCGTTATGAACATGCAAAATGCAGAAGAAGAAGCAGAGCCACAAATATTTGATGAGTTTGCTGTGGGTTGACGACACCAAAATGTTTTCCAATCAAACAAAGAAAACCCCATCTTCCTCCCCCCACCAAAAAGAAACCAGGGGAGAAGAAATGAGAAAGTTTCCCCCGGGATGCAAACATACGTATATTATTTTTGAATACCATCATAGAGTTATTGAAAAGTTGTTGTCTGAAAAACATTTGGAAACTTTCGCAACTGCAACTCACAGTTTTAATAGCTGACATTGGGAAACTATTAAAAGAAAACCCTTTTTGCGGCACGAGTTGCAGCAACTTCTAATACGGTTGTGGCTGCAACATGTGGACCGAAAATGGCGAAAACTCTGCCCCATTGGTGACAAAAACTAAGCAACTGTCATAGACAACCTTCGATCTAAGGTACAAAAGGGAGCCAAGGAGCAGCGTATTAGAATCCCAACTGTCTCAAGTAGTTTGGCGAAAGAAAGTCTTGGGCCATAAAATTCTTGATTTAAAAAAAAATCGCCAAAATCCCCGCCGAAAACTAAATCTATACCAACTATGGTTTTTTTTATTCTGCTCTGTTTAACTCTGCCGATTTCTAGAGGACTGCAAGTAATGGGATATCTAATGTCGGGAAACTTTACTTGAAGTCGAAAACTCTCAACTTTTTCAGCCACTTTTGGCCATCGGTTGCTAAGGGATCTCGATGTGGTCTTTTAAGCCAAGTTGTGCCTGTGGCAAGAACAAATGTTGCATATTAACGTAAAGTTGCCACACAAATCCCCGATAGTCCTGTCCTCAGTTAGAGGTCTGTTTAAATGCCTTTCGCTGAAATGGACTCGATATTTAGTGCAATTTGTCGAGCAGCCGCCACAGTTGCTGTGAGGGGGATAGTGAAAGGACTACAGGGGGGTGAAGTGGAAGTTGGAGACTCAGTTTATGGCTGAGCGCAGCTGCAACTGTCAAGCGACAAAAAGGAAACAATTCGATTTTTATTGCGGAACGACATTTTTATTGCTGACTGCACACGCAAAGAGAGAAATATTGAGAAAGAGACTTGAGAAAACCCATTGGCATTTGGGGAAAATGTAAAGCGAAAAATGGTGAAAATAGTCAGACTCGATAGTGACTCAAGTCTGCCACTTAACATAAATCTGGTGCATGCCCCCGGCATTAACTCTTCTTACATAAAGATCCTCCTTTACCCCCCTTTGCCACCCCTTTCAACTAAAATACAAATGGGGAAATTTTTCAACATAATAATTTCGCTTCAATGCACAATCCGATTATGCGACAGCGAGGACGATAGATAAAACATTTCTCAAGGATAACACAGTTATCCTTTCTGCACTTTACCGCCACTTCGGGGAAATCCTTCATGCATTTGAATAACAAATTTCGATCTGCATTTGTCATGTAAATTCAAATAATAATCGTAATATAATAATAAAAATAATCTGGCAAGTGAATAACAAAAATTATTTGAATAACTACTAGTATTCACTCTATTCACTATTCATTATTTGCTATTCTTGGGGTATGTGGCAGGATGCCAGGCAACTTGGACAACTCGCAGAGCATTTCATCATGCCAAGCATGAATCCTGTTTTTATTGCTAAATGAGCAGACGCAATTAAGTGCCGAAGGGTTGAATGCACCCCACAAATGGTGTGTATATGTATGTGGGTGTGTGTGTGTGTGTGTGTTGGGCAGATGACTAAGGACAACAAAGCTCGGACTCTGCGTTGTGGCTGTGGCGCTAACCAAGTGACTTGTTATTGAAATTGTATGTAAAGCCCTGCAACGGGCATGCCCAGGACCACATATACGACAGGGATGAGGATGGAGGGAGAGATGGAGCTACTACTATGCCTGTGCTAATAGAACGTCCATTTGTGGTGACTCAGTATCTCTATCCCTCTCTGTCGCTCTCTCAGTGTGCCTTTCTCTCTCCCTCTCTGTCGCTCTCGCTCTCTGCCACATTAAAGTTGCTGTCACAGATGATTAATAAGTTTGTAATGGGTGCTAATGTGGCCGCTAGATGGCGCTGGGGATTTGTTCAACACAACAACAATAACAACAACAACAACATGAGCAGCAACAACAATAACAACAACATGAAGACAGCATACTTATCATAATTAAGAAATTAAGCAATAAATTATGCAATTAACGCCAGGTGAGCAAACAAGATCTATGACATTTTTATAATGGCCAATAAAGGACTAAATGATATCCTTCATAAATAAATATTATTTCTGTTTAATTTTTTAATATTAAAGGTGAAATATATATTTCCTAATATATATGAATAAATATGGAATGTAGATTTAAAACTCAATTAAATTGAAAAAAGGAAGATTCTAAGTGAATTTTTGGCATGTTCAGAACTTTTGAAAAATATCAGGCCAATTTCGAAACCGAACGAAGCATGCGGTGTTGGCACATGAAATTCGCACGTTTCGTTCGGACTCGGAGTTGAGAACAGGCCCGAATATCTTTTTTCTCCGTCGTACATTTATTTCTGATTCCTTGGAATTGTCTTTAAAGATGTGTTTTATTTCCTTCTTTCGTATTCTTTCATTTTTTTTCGCCACTTCTTTTACCTGTCTTTGCTTTGCCTTTCTCCCAATCTCCTTCTCTTCTCTTTCTCTTATTGGTAACTATCCCCCCTTTATCATCGGCCAACTCAATTTATTTACTCTGATTGACAGCTCTTAAGTTGCAATCTGGGATTGCCTCGTTTTTGTATCAAAGATGGATGGAGGGGGCAAGTGGCAAGAGGGGGGTTGTTAGAAGACTGCGTATTTGTTTTATATATACATACATACATATATATTCTATTTGTACAAATTGATGGCGCAATTTGTTAATATATACAAAGATTACACAAAATGTGCCGAGGCAACATCAGAAACAGAATCCGAATCCGTATCCGTATCCGAGGCAACTGATATCTGCCACATCCCAAAGCCCCAAGTCATTTCGCTGCTCACACTCCATTACATTATGTGCTCAGCTCCCCTTCCCCCCCCTTCTCTCTCTCTCTGTATCTCTCTTTTCCACATACACTCGGACTCTCTTTCTCTGTCTGGCACGTTTGTTGCACACACATCATATTTGGCGTCTTTCAGATGTTGCCTCCTCGCATTTTATTTGCGTTCCTTGTGCGTTTCCTTTGACTTCTTGGGCAAATAGCTGGCATATATCTGCTTGCCTTGCTTGACACTCCCCACCGCTCCTCTCACTTGTCGCACTTATGCCAGCATCCCCTGCAAGCTTCAGTCCGCCGCCCCCCTCTGCCCAATTCTACGGTCGCTGTCATGCTACATTTTCGACGTTTAATTTCGAGTCATGATTCCCATTGTTATTTATAGTCAACAAAAGCGGCAGCAGTGGCAGCCACTCTAGACAACACTCCATAAAATATTGTTGCCCCCGCCCCCATCCCCCATCCCCCACTCTGCAACTCACTCTCTGTTTGCCCCAACAAGCTGCTGCAACCTCTAACCATGAGCTGGCACGCGTCGCATCGTTTGGTGTCGTCGCAAAGAGTCGCCTGGCATTGTCGTTTAGTCTGTGGGGTAGCTGCTGCTTGCAACTGCCACTGGGACTGCCACTTATCTGGCTACCCCTCGCCCACACACGCACCCTCTCTCCCCCGTTTCTGTTGCTCCACTCTCACTCTAATTCTGTGGCTTTAAAAAATGTAAATTTAATATAAAGTCGTTGCAGCAACTATCTTGCCACATTAAATCGCATCAACAGATAAACTTGCAACCCACACGATCTCTTTCTCTTCTTCTCTGTCTCTCTCTATTTATCTCTCTTTCTCTCTCTCTCTCTCTGTGTTTGTCTCTTATGTTTCAGAACGCCGTCTGGTTGATGATTTTTCCATTAGAGTCAATGTCAATATTTGCAGCATGTTTTGGCAGCTTTTGAAATTGAAAATGTGCTTGTTGCAAATTATACACGACGTGGCAGCCACACCCCCACCCACTCCGTCACTTTGTCACTTCAACTTCTGTAGAATTTTTCTCCCCCAGTTCTTCGCTGCCTCTGCAGTCATATGCAGTTTGTCGTCATGACTTTGTCTCCGCCTTCTTTTCGCACAGCAACAATTAAGAAACTCGCGGACATTGCCACGTCTGTAATTGTGGCAGCAACTGGAACTGAGAATGGGATTGGGGCTGGGGCTGGTGCTAGAGTTTGTTGTGGCGGCTGTTGCGTTTTCAAGTGGCACTCGTCATCGCGCTGAGTGCAACATGCCACAACAGGCGCGTCTCGGCGACGTACGTCACTTTTGCTAAACGTGTTGCATACTTTGCTGCGCCTTTTAACATTACTCAAATTACCTCCCCCATGGTATGTATGACTGCATTCTACAGATACTACATGCTATGCAACACGCCCCTCACCCCTTGCTGACTGTGACTTCGTTCTTAACTTAATCAGTTTTTAGCCAAAAGGCAGAGGGAACAACTTTTGTGCAGGCTACGCCTTTTGCCAGACAATAAACTAAAAACAAAAGTTTATGCAGCTGATAAAAGTTTGGCGCCACGCCCACCCCATCACAGCAATGGGGCTGTTAACTTGGCTTTAAAGCAACTGTTTAGCACCACATTCAACTCGAGTGCCATCAAAAGGCGAACAAAGCGTTGTTCATGCCACCAACTCCAAAAAACCACCCCCCCACCCCCAACCAACACACGGCATGGGGTGTTAAGGGAGGTAGGGCGACTATGTCGCAACTCAAAAAATTGCTAAGCATAAACAGAGAAAGATAAGTTCCAGGACCTGCGAGGGATCCAAGAGAATTGCAACCGTCTGTTTCAGAAGGCAGTCATAAGAAGAAGAGATGAGTTAGTGCAGAAGAAGCATAGAAAATATAGAAAATATGGGAAAACTGAAGTGACATTTTTTCAACGATTTTCAATAAATTTGTTTCTTCTCATTTTCCCTCAATTTTCTATTATTTTTATTCTTTTTTTTTTAGCAGCTTCCAGTTGACAGTACTGCTGCTAACAGTGGGTGGTAAGTCTGCTCCGTTTTCCAACACTGCCCTTGCCTCTTTTTTTAATTTTTCTTTCCTCATTTCTCTTTCTTTTTGGCTATACTGCTTTTACGCTTGAATGGAGACAAACTCTACAGTCAAAGTAACTCCCAAAGCGGAGCTCGTATTATGATCGGAGAATAAAGGGCGGAATTCCCCCAGCTGCATTTCCTTCATTGTTTGTCGTTGTTGTTAATTAGGCGGGGAAACCCCACAAAGCTGACTCCAAAGTTTACGCCTCAAATTGCACTTTTTTGTCGGTTCACTCTTTTTGCGCTCACTGTGAATCTTAGAGGTATAACAGATTTGTCCAAATGAAACGTTGCTGCTCTCGACATTGAAATTTCAATTGGTATATCAAGGTTGAGTATTCCAACATTTTGTTGTAGTTTTTCCTTTTCTTTTTGTTAAATTCCCACTTTTTTAATTTAGAAAAAAAAGACCTATGTGCAAATGATGACAATGGAAGATAGCTAAATTGAGGAATGAGATATATGTATATATTTCGGAAACTGATGAATCACTTGGGCAGTTTGAGAAAGTGTGGCTAAATTTCGCTATGACTGGGCACACTTTAATTAATCTCTTTTTCCCCGAACACTTCATAGAGACAGAGATAGCTGAGAGACTTTGAAGAGGCATTTGAGACTGAGGCTGGAGTTCAACTTTTCTGATCACAGCTCGTCATAAACGTGACCTTTTCGTAGTCGCTAACCAATTAAGCGTGAAGGGGCCTCTTTACTGCCCCTACTATCCCTACTCTACCCCTGCCTACCCCATTACCCAGACAACAAAACAACTTCTTGCATACATAGATGTCGCCAACGCGTTCAATGATGCGTTCAAATCGAAGAAGACAAAACAACAGACCAAACTTGTTAGCATTTAAAAGCATTCTGTTTTTCCTCTTCCATCTTGCTCTAACCTCTAGCTCTATCCCTTTCTGGTCGTTCCCGAACCATAAATATTATATATAGATGGTTTTTCCCCCAACTGCTGCTAAAAGATCTGAGCAAAGCAGCTGAGACAAGAATATAAAACAACTCTCTGGTAGTGTATTAAAAGTGCGGAAAAATTGAAAAACAAAAAATTTAGAGGGAAATTTGAAGCCTACATTTGGTAGAGTTCTGAATTTCTGAATTTTCAGATGCTTCAGAGATCTTCAATTTTGATGAAATAATTCCCAACTAAAGAAAATTATATGTTATTTATGGATATTACATACATTTTGGGCTGTTGCTGTTGGGACAGCCCTTATAGTTCCTCGGTAGAGTTGCCATTTTTTTCGTTTTTCACACACACTCACACTCGGTGGGTACACTGGCACACAATTCGGGTAGTATGCACAGTCAGAGAGAATTCTTATAAGATCACAAGTTCATTGGCACAAAACAGCGCTAAGGGTTGGGGGTTGATTTTCGAGCAAAACACAGAGAAAAATATTTTGAACAAAAACAAAAAGAGAAAAAAATAATTCGCGTGGACAAACTATTTTGGTAAGGAACTGTGAAACCGGTTTTAGTTACTCTCTCTCTCTCCCTCTGTTTGTTTCGCCTTAACAATTCACAGGATTATTTCTTTAGATACTCTCCCCTCACTATGCACTGGACTGGTGGTGGGCGGAGAGGCGATAGGGGGTAGTCATAGAGTTGTTTCTTAGTGGGCGCCGATCGTGAGTTTTTTACTTAAAGCGAGGGTTGATTTTTGATTTTTTCACGAAACAGTTCATAAACAATTTGAATAGTTTGTATAAACTGCACTTTTTCAATAAATTATTGTCTAGCAAATAACTTTTGTTAAATACTGTTCACCCGACGCGATATTTGTTGTTCATCAAGCATTTAATGTCTTTCTTCCGCTTTCATGCGCTAACGACGCGAACGACTCGAGCAACTGTGCAGCACTGAAACGCTTGCCACCAAGTTGCATGCAGCAAGGCAAAAGCAGCAGCAGCAGCCGCAGCGAGGGAAATTCGTATTATATTTTTTGCCAACGTCTGTGTGGGAGAGAAATTCATTGGAGAGACAGCTGAGCGCGTTTGCGAGGGAAGTTTTTAGCGAAGCGAAGCATTTGCTGTGTTGCTTTTGGGTTATTTTTGGGGTGGCAGGTAATACATCCCGCTATATACGTAGGTCATATATTACACACATACACATACACACACACGGACGAATTACCCAAAATATAATATTGTTTTCATTTGATAAATATCCCACGAATTGGCTAACTTCCATATGATTCTTGAGGGGGTTCTGCAACAATTGTGCTAATGGAACTGCTTCCTAATGGATAAGATTATAAGTATAAAATTAAACCATTTAATGAAATTATATCTTTTATGTATGATATAAGTTCTCCCTACTTGTTTTTAGGATTCTTTATTCTTATCTACAAGCTATTTGTGGGTTACCGATAATCAGGACTGTTCTCAATTCCCAATTCAAACTAAACTTGCGGTATCTGTATCTGTTTCCGAATCGCAAGTTTCATTCGGACTCGGATTTAAGAACTTAAAGAAATCAAATTGTATTCTGTTGTATATTCAGGCCTGTTCTTAATTCCGAATCCTAATGATTCGTGCGGTTTGTAGCTGTTTGTAAACCACACGTTTCGTTCGGATTTGGAATTAATAGCATGCCTGAATATACATATAATACTTAAAGAATAGTATTTAATTTCAATTCCTCAAATTCGGAAATAGATCACTTTCCATAGACTCTCTGCAGTTAATATAATATAAATAATTTCTTAATATTTGCAGCACTTATAGGGTAACTGCAAGTCGAGCACCTCGCCGGATAGTGAGTGTCAATGACTTGGAGCAGGAGTCGGAGCAGGAGATGGTGGAGTAGTGCCTGAAGTTGGTCATCTAGTGGGTGGGCACCAGCAACAGATCCAACATCAGTCACTTTGGTTTCCTTCCGGCCAAAAGTGCGTGTCATGTGAAGACACCAGCAGCATGTTTGGCAATACTTAGTGAAGTATTGTGAAGAGTGGCAGACATGTAGAGGAGGGTAAGGGGGGAGGAGGAGGAGGAGGATGACACTGAGATGCATGTCAGTTGTCAGATTTTGTGTCAGAGCAGCAACAGCAAACACCGCACAATTTATCTCAAGTTTTTCGCTGTACACCCCATTCTCCTCTCTCAGAGTGGAAGCAGAAGAGAGAGAGAGAGAGAGAGAGAGAGAGAGAGAGAGAGAGAGAGAGAAGAGTGGAGCTTGCCACACATTATAAATGTATGTACGTACAATCGTGTGGCAGCCACATACTGTATGCAACGTTGGTAACATGTTGCTGGCCAAACTCCGTTGGCTCTTAAGCTGATTGTTTGCGTTTGGTGTCAACAATTTGTCTGATTAAAAAAAAAAAAAAAAACAGAAAAAAGATGGCCAACAAGCAGATCTCCCTCTCTCTGTCTGTATGTCTCTTTCTTAACTCTTTTTGCTCTTGCGATGAGTCAGTTTGTGGTTTCATTGTCGTCCTTGCCATCCATCAGAGCGCCAGCCAGCATGAAGATTATTGGCTAGACGGCAACACATCCTCATCTGACTAGACTGGCTGGCAGCCAACACTTGCTATCTCTGTCTCTCTCTCTATCTATCTCTCTTTGCCTGTCTGTCTCTTTCTGTGCGCGCCATATCGAACAGCTGCTAAAGTGCAGTTAGTTTCGATGTGGAGAGCGCGTAATTGATTAAAGCTGCCATATGTGGCATCATCAGCAAGCAGTATGAAAGTATCGCTTGTGGCACACATCATTCACATGCAACAACTGCTGCGAGGCCGCCAACTTGCAAGTTGCAACTTGCAACTTCATTTCGCCGTTCTTTTCAACAGTTGCGGTTGTTGTTGTAGTTGTTGCTATTTTTAACTGCATATTAATGTTGCAAGCAAGTTGGGCGGCTGCTGTCGGGAGACCGCCAAATGATGTCGTCGACTCGCTGATGACTTTTAAATAAAGAAACCAACAACAAAAACAACAACAACAACAACAACAACAGCACTTGGGTGAGAGTGTGCACAAAAGAGGAGGAAGGCAGTGAAAGAGAAAGGCAGAGAGAAGAAAATGCATTAGATTTTTTTATTGTGTTGCTGTTTGTGCAATGCGCCGACAACACGTCGACAGCGACGCCAACTGCGGGGGCAGCCCGCGACAATGATGCCGCTTGATGCAGCAAGCAGCGTGTGGCGAGTGGCGTGTGGCGTGTAGCGAGTGGCGAGTGGGCGGGCGGCTAGCGAAAGTGGCGCCGCGCCATCAACGCAAGCAAGTCCAGCGTCAGCAGCAATGCATGTAACGTTGCCTTCTGATGACGGATGCATGCATCATTAATTCAACTGCACAAGCGGCAACAACAACACGTTATTATCGCTCTCTCACTCTGCCACTGTTTGCCTCTCGCTCTGTGAACTTTTTATGCATAATCATTGTGATTCGTTAGAAACGAAATGTGTTAACGAATACGAAATACGCTTTCTTCAGCTTGAGTCTTCTTTCTAAATTAACAGCAGAAATTAGAGCTAAGTTCGTAGAGTAGTTGGTGGAGTAGTCGCAACTACCAGATTATAATTATTCCAATTAAAATTTACTGAATATTGCGGAATTTACTTATCAAGAAATGAAAAAATAATATACTAAAAATTAAGTTTATAAGTGAAGATCGCTTTTCATAATAATTATAGTAGAGTCGTCTTAATAATTGATAAAAAAAATATAACTCCTTCAAATTAAAAATACAATATTATGGTATCTTGATAATTCGAAATACCCCGTAATTGGAAAAAAATGTGCTTCCTGTGCCACTTAGAATTATCGGAACTCGACTGTTCTATATTTTATGTTAAACAAGGCAGACATACAGTGATACGTTACATACTCGACTACATAGTCGGCAGACTCTGTTCGGTTAGGGTATGCAATTGTAGTCCAGGTCCGGTTGCTTGGCGAAATGCATTAAGTCTTGAACTGGCGAATGCAATCAATGTTGCTCCACATATACATATGTACATAGGGGACGTTGCAGGGGAAGGTATGTACATACATATATCAGCTAGATAATATACACTATAACAGTTTCCTTAAATTCACATTTGTTTTTATTTTTTCATTCCCATAGTATATATCTTTGTATCAAAATCAGCGCCGAGCTTTGTTTAGAAAGAGATAAATGGCCAGTGATTTTTGTGTAGTATGAGATGTGTGGAGGGAGGCAGCTTTCCTCAAGAGAAATGCACAGCGAGTTGGATAAGAGAGAGATAGAGAGAAAGAGAGAGAGAGAGTGAGATTGGCACGTGCCCAAGCAGCGAATGCAACTCCAAAGGCTGACATGGGGCAACCCGTCTGAAGCAATCAATCAACTGGCGGCAGAGCGCTGCCTGCAACTGATGCAACTCCCGCAACTGCCACTAGTTGTGGCGTGTGCGATTCATAGTGCAACGCATGCCCCCACGCTGCATGTTAATTGATTTTGCAGTATTTGTGCTTGATGTGTTGAATGCCACACGGCTAGAGAAGAGCAGAGGAAGAAAAGAAAAGAGCTGACAGCCCAAACAAACACAACAAAGAGATGACGACACACAGATAAGTGGATAAATAATTGGAAAATATCCTCTCCGAGCAAGAGGAAGCAAAACAATCACATCAATGGAGTGACCCAATTATTACGTATACTTCGATACACATGAAATGCAATCACAAAGGTTAAAAGTTCAAATGAGAATTGCGCAAATTTTAATTGAATTTGATTTTGTTAAGCGGCACAGTCTCCATACATATAGGTTGCATGGGATTTCCTGTACTCAACATACTATGAGGGACGTTCTCAGTTCCGAATCCGATCGAAATGTGTGGATTCGAAATTGAGAGTCGATTCGCTATATTTCGTATTCCGCTCAATAATTGGTAAAAATTTGTACCTCTTTGAATCAAATCCGTTAATTTGGTATCCCCGTCAAATTACGAATTATTGACTTTATACGTATATATGACTAGAAATAGGTTTGTGAATGGGGTTGATGGCTCTATGCCAACATAACATAAATTATTGGTCCCGCACAACTCAGCGATTTTGAAATGCGACATAAATTTCATTTTTTGAGTGTTATGAGTTGATTTCATTTGGGGGTGATGGTGATACACATTGCGTATATGGGGGGAATAGTTGGGCAGATTGGGGAACTATGTGAGTAGATGGGGTCCCCTGCTTATTTATAGATATGCAACTCATCTGGATGCTTATAAAATTAATATAAAATTTGTTATGCGGTTGTTAGCTTCTAGCTTTCGGGTTGCGTCTGGAAAACTGATCTACATAGGTGGGCGTTTTAGATTGACAGATTACTCAATCAAATTTTTAACATTTCCGAAATACTTTATATTATTCTTGTTGGATTGTGAATGGGATTCATAGGATTGTAATAACTCTAGAAGTTCGAAGATGAAGAAGTATTTCAATTTAGTTGAAATTTTGTCCGCCAGGCTTACCTTTTTTCTATAATTATCCATTCATAAAACGTTGTTGCTTAATTAATTTTAAATATAAAGATCGTTGTTGTTGTCGTTATCATGTGTCAGTTATCGTTATCGCTATCGTTGTGTTACGTGTTTCCTTAGTTGTTTTGCCAGCCAACATTTGGAGGCGGGAGGGAGTTTTGGCTGGTTGTTGTTGTCGTCGTTGTTGCTCGTCTTTTTCTTCTTCTTCGTTTCTTACGAGTTACCGTTAGTGGAGCAGCCGCTGTTGGCATTTTCTTTGTTTGTGACGACAGCAAACGCAACAGCGGCGACGTTTTGCACTCACGCAATGTCCGCAAATCGACATTGTTTCATATTGTCCGGCTTCTGTTTCTTCATGTTCTTGCTGTTTTGAATTGATGTTAACAATTTGTTTGCTGAATATAAATATTGCTCTCTTGTTCTTTTCCTTGGTGGTTTTTATTATTATTATTATTATTATGAAGGCATTTGCGGCTGGCAATGCCCGTGGCCATGTAAATGTTATGCCTGCTGGCTACACTGCATACACTAAAACAGTTAGCAGCGCAGTCAGCAGCAGACCAATGTAAACGGATGCTGTTTAGCTTTTGCTTTGCTTTGCTTTCTTGTTGTTGTTTGTCTCATTATGAACTTACGTACGTATGTAGATGTATGCGTGTGTGTAAATGGACGTTTCGTTGTTTTGATATTGATATGTTTGCTTTACTTAGCATTGCTCTTATTATATTGTTATTATTCACAATTCACGCACACATTATTTATTTTTTTTAATGTTGCTTATATTACATATATTTGTTGTATGCTGCTTATGATAATCTTCTTTGCTTCCAATTTGCCTTGCTTCGCTCTTGCCTTTTGCTCTCTGCTTTCGTCAGTCAGCTGTCTGCCATTGACATGTGCGCGCGCTCTCACGCTCTGTCTCTCTGCAAGACTGCGCTCTCTTACTCTCGCTCTCTGTCATACGCTCAGTATCTTTAAAGCGCGCGCCAATGCACAGCCATGGGGTGGACACTCACTCACTCACGCACACACATACATGCTCGCTTGTAAATGTGAATGGCCGCTGTGCATGCGTTTTCTCTTTTGAATGTGTGTGCGTATGTGGTGTGTGTTTGAGTTTGAATATATTTTTGCGCAATCCAATGCAGAATTTGGACTATAATTTACAACGATTAACACTTTTCGTTGTTATCGCCAAACTGGGCAATCACTTACAGACACACACACTCGCATAGGTTCGCGGCAACTTTTTTCACGCTCTTGAAGTATTGCAGCAAACGTAACAATTGCTTTTTGTCTTTCTTATTAAATTTGTTTTACAGCTATCTTATGTATTTTTATTAACATATGCATATTTATTGTGATAATTTAAGCATTATGTACACACACATTCAAAAGATTACACATATTTTTGATTTGATTTTGTAATTTCTTTTTTTCGTTCGTTTTCCTTTATTGCCTTTTACTACGCTCCAAATTTACAACACTGACGGAGTCGCTGCCGCTGCCGAAGCCGCTGCTTCCGTCGACGTACTCGTCTTTGCCTTGAACTTTATTGGAACTTGTTAAATAATTCGTTGTCTTGTTGCACTGTTTTTGGCTGTTTTGTTTAAATTGTTTAAACAAATTGAAGACGGAATATAAAACGCAGCCAGCGTGTGTGTGAGTGTGAGAGCGTGTGCGGTGGGAGCAACAGCAACAGCAGTAGGCAGAGCAGAGCAGAGCAGAGCGTCGGAGCAGCTACAAGTCTTCTTTTGCACAACTTTTGCGCTTTGCTCTTTGTTACGCTGCTTTCATTGCGTTCTGTCTCTGCTTCAACTACTTATTCGTCGTTGCTCTGCTTCTTTGACTGCTGTTCTGCTGCTCTCATTCAGCATTTTTTCGGTGGTTGTTTCTGTTTCAGTTTCCTTTATGGTATTTTCGTTTCATTTGTGTGTGGCTTTCTTAACGACTCCACTTCCGTCACTCTCGCTCACTCTCGCTCACTCTCTCTCTCTCTCTCTCTCTCTCTCTCTAACACACACTCTCTTTTTGTTTCACTCTAGTGCCTGTCTGTCGTCCTTCAGTGTCCTGCATACAGCTGTCAACTATAAAGTTATCGTGCGCCACACAAGTCTGCTGCAGTTCTTCCTTTCTTAAATGCAGTCGTAAAAAACCTTTTCACACAATCACACACACTTATTTGAATGTATGTATGTGTGTATATATGTATGTATGTATATGTGTAGCCTCTTTGGGAGTGCGTTCTCATACGCTCTCTGCCTTTGGCTCTTGCTCTCTCGCTTGTACTATGAAGCTTGATTGTCGCAAAAGCAACCCTTATTTTCAGTTCACACAGTTTCAGAAGCACTGACTGCAGTTTTGAATGCACTCTCTTGCCGTTTGTTTTGTTTTTGCATTTGGTTCGCACGCAAGCGCCAGCGTTACTTTTTCTCTCGTTCTTCTATCCATTTCAATGTGTTTTGGTCATTAGTTACCGGCGTTTTGCAACACTGTGCTGAGTATGCCGTGTGCGCCAAGGCATTCCACATTCAATCTGAATATATATATAACCTTAAAGGTAATTTTTAAAGCTTCTTTAAATGTGCTCCTAATGTCACCCACCAGCTACCCCATTTGCAGGAGACTTACACCCCGACAATGCAAAGCGACCATATTTCCTGTCTATCCTGGAAGGGTGCATTATTTGTTAGCAGACCCCAATGTATGTACTTAATTGCCGGTGTTAATGCATAAAGTTAAGAGTACTTATGATTATGATGTTGTATTTCAATGATTAAATTATTTGATTAACAATAAGAAAAATCAAATAAAAACTCTTGCTTTTCAGTATTTTGGAGACATTTTCAAAAATATTAGACCAAATCAAGTGCAGTAAGGTTTTTTATACTCATTTTGATGCCAGAAATCGATTGGGCACGAAAAATTCCGATTTTAAAATTTTCACTTTATTGACATTTTTACAATGGGTTAGTTTGCAAAATTGGCAAAAATTGGGTCAAAATTTGAAACTGAGAGAATCGAAAAACCTTTGATGTAGAATCAAAATATGATCAAAACCATTGACAGAAATGCAAAAATTTTGAAAATCGGTTGATTTTAAGCTGAGTTATGGCTTCACAAAGTTGCAAACGTCTGAATTTTTTGTACCAAAAAACAGGTTTATTACAATTTTTCACTTTCCTTGCCATATTTTTCAAAACATGTCATAAATTTTTGATACCGATTTAAAATATGATCAAAGTCATATACAGAAATGCAAAAATTTTGAAAATCGGCTACGGTGTTGAAAAGTTATGGTCTCTTGAAGATGACGAAGATTTCAATTTTTGCTCAAAAAGCTGTTTTTGACAATTTTCCAGTATTTTGGCCATATTTTCTAAAATATCACTCCAAATCAAGTGCGGTAAGGTTTTTTATACTTATTTTGATGCCAGAAATCGATTGGGCACAAAAAATTCCGATTTTAAAATTTTCACTTTATTGACATTTTTTCAAGGGGTCAGTATGCAAAATTGGCTAAAAAATGGTCAAAATATATAACTCTCACGATCGAGAAAGTTTTATGTGGATTCAAAATATGATCAAAACCATTGACAGAAATGCCAAAAATTTGAAAATCGGTTGATTTTAAGCTGAGTTATGGCTTCTGAAAGTTGCAAATGTCTGAATTTTTTGTACCAAAAACAGGTTTATTACAATTTTTCACTTTCCTTGCCATATTTGTCAAAACATGTCATATACTTTTGATACCGATTTTAAATATGATCAAAGTCATATACAGAAATGCAAAAATTTTGAAAATAGGCTAAGTGTTGAAAAGTTATGGTCTCTCGAATATGACGAAGATTTCATTCTTTGCTCAAAATGCTGTTTTTGACCATTTATCCAGTATTTTGGCCATATTTTCTAAAATATCACTCCAAATCAAGTGCGGTAAGGTTTTTAATACTTATTTTGATGCCAGAAATCGATTGGGCACAAAAAATTCCGATTTTAAATTGTTAACTTTTTTTGACATTTTTTCAAGGGGTCAGTATGCAAAATTGGCAAAAATTGGGTCAAAATTTGAAACTGAGAGAATCGAAAAACCTTTGATGTAGAATCAAAATATGATCAAAACCTTTGACAGAAATGCAAAAATTTTGAAAATCGGTTGATTTAAAGCTGAGTTATGGCTTCACAAAGTTGCAAACGTCTGAAATTTTGTACCAAAAACAGGTTTATGACAATTTTTCACTTTCCTTGCCATATTTTTCAAAACATGTCATAAAGTTTTGATACCGATTTAAAATATGATCAAAGTCATATACAGAAATGCAAAAATTTTGAAAATCGGCTAAGGTGTTGAAAAGTTATGGTCTCTTGAAGATGACGAAGATTTCAATTTTTGATCAAAAAGCTGTTTTTAGACCGTTTTTCAGTATTTTGGCCATATTTAATAAAATATCGCTCCAAATCAAGTGCGGTAATGTTTTTTATACATATTTTGATGCCAGAAATCGATTGGGCACAAAAATTCCGATTTTAAAATGTTAACTTTTTTGACATTTTTTCAAGGGGCCAGTATGCAAAATTGGCCAAAAATGGGTCAAAATATGAAACTCACAGAATCGAAAAAGTTTTGATGTAGAATCAAAATGTGATCAAAACCATTGACAGAAATGCAAAAATTTTGAATATCGGTTGATTTTAAGCTGAGTTATGGCTTCACAAAGTTGCAATCGTCTGAAAATTTTGTACCAAAAAACAGGTTTATTACAATTTTTCACTTTCCTTGCCATATTTTTCAAAACATGTCATAAACTTTTGATACCGATTTTAAATATGATCTAAGCCATATACAGAAATGGGAAAATTTTGAAAATCGGCTACGGTGTTGAAAAGTTATGGTCTCTCGAAGATGACGAAGATTTCATTCTTTGCTCAAAAAGCTCTTTTTGACCATTTTTTCAGAACTTTGGCCATATTTTCTAAAATATCACTCCAAATCAAGTGCGGTAAGGTTTTTTATACTTATTTTGATGCCAGAAATCGATTGGGCACAAAAAATTCCGATTTTAAAATGTTAACTTTTTTTACATTTTTTCAAGGGGTCAGTATGCAAAATTGGCCAAAAATGGGTCAAAATATGAAACTCACAGAATCGAAAAAGTTTTGATGTAGAATCAAAATGTGATCAAAACCATTGACAGAAATGCAAAAATTTTGAAAATCGGTTGATTTTAAGCTGAGTTATGGCTTCACAAAGTTGCAAACGTCTGAAAATTTTGTACCAAAATCAGGTTTATTACAATTTTTCACTTTCCTTGCCATATTTTTCAAAACATGTCATAAACTTTTGATACCGATTTTAAATATGATCTAAGCCATATACAGAAATGCAAAAATATTGAAAATCGGCTAAGGTGTTGAAAAGTTATGGTCTCTCGAATATGACGAAGATTTCAATTTTTGCTCAAAAAGCTGTTTTTGACAATTTTTCCAGTATTTTGCCCATATTTTCTAAAATATCGCTCCAAATCAAGTGCGGTTATGTTTTTTATACATATTTTGATGTCAGAAATCGATTGAACACAAAAAATTCTGATTTTAAAACTTTCACTTTTTTTACATTTTTTTAAGGGGTCAGTATGCAAAATTGGCCAAAAATGGGTCAAAATATGAAACTCACAGAATCGAAAAAGTTTTGATGTAGAATCAAAATGTGATCAAAACCATTGACAGAAATGCAAAAATTTTGAAAATCGGTTGATTTTAAGCTGAGTTATGGCTTCACAAAGTTGCAAACGTCTGAAAATTTTGTACCAAAATCAGGTTTATTACAATTTTTCACTTTCCTTGCCATATTTTTCAAAACATGTCATAAACTTTTGATACCGATTTAAAATATGATTAAAGTCATATACAGAAATGCAAAAATTTTGAAAATCGGCTTCGGTGTTGAAAAGTTATGGTCTCTCGAATATGACGAATATTTCAATTTTTGCTCAAAAAGATGTTTTTGACAATTTTTCCAGTATTTTGGCCATATTTTCTAAAATATTGCTCCAAATCAAGTGCGGTTATGTTTTTTATACATATTTTGATGCCAGAAATCGATTGAACACAAAAAATTCTGATTTTAAAACTTTCACTTTTTTGACAGTTTTACAAGGAGTTAGTATGGAAAAATTTTCAAAAAAAAATTAGAAAAATTCAAGTGAGTAATATTAAGAAAAGTTGAATGCAGTTTTATTATTTTATAAAAACCATTAACAAAAGTGTAAGATCGGTTGAATTTTTGCAAAGTTATGGCTAGTCAAAGTTTGGAAGGAATCCGTTTTGGAAATACTATTTTTTTTTTTAAATTGATTGATTTTTGATAAAGTTTAGTTATTTTTAAGTTCGGATTGATTATTTTTTAATTGGTTAAGTAAATTTTTTTATAATGAGTTAAAGTTAAGTTCCTTAGCTAATGATGAGCGTAACAATTGATTAAAAACGCTGTTAAATCAGCATATCGAATGCCAGGATGCAGGGAGAGCCCCTTCACCTGGAGTTCATTTCAGGCAAAGAGAGTCTACATGTTTATGGTTAATAGTTCTAATGGTTGAATTATTATGGGGGGAGTTGTGGAAGAGGGACTAATTGAAGCATAAGTAATGAGGCTGTTGGCAAGTGTATGCTTCTTTGGCTGTAAAACTCGCCAAAAACTGTTGAAGGGATCAGGCTGCGAAGGGTTGGCAACCGGATTGCTTGACTACCGCCAAAAGGATGCCAAGTCCCCAGATCCTGCCCTCGGTTGCGTAGCTAGTTAACAATCCACGTGTTTGTACATGAATTTAATCTCGGCGCAAACAAAGTAACAAGAATTCAATTTGTCACAGTGGTTGGCAATGGCAACGGTAAAGCCTAAAAGGGATCTATGGCAGGACTTTGCCACGGTAGTACTGGCGTCACCTGATAGAGAGACAGAGAGAGAAAGATATGTGAAGAGGCTGTTTGGAAAATATTTGCATTACGCCGGTTTTTCGAGGTGTTGCGTAGGTAAAGCCAACAGCCCCCGGGGACTTGTTAATGCAAACAATGTGCATTTGATATTGAAAACGCGTGTGGAGCTGCCTCATCCTTTGCAGGACGAAATGTGTTGCGTGGCTGCCACAATTTTGGGGGTAGTTTTGTCTACTTCAAATGCCGATTGGGTGCGGACTGGAGGCGACTTGAGCTCAGCATCGCTTGCAACCGCACGAACTTCAGAAATTTCCGAGGATTGGGTAGGTCGGAGGATGGAGGATGAAGGAAACCGAATGGCAAGGGTATCTGGCTACGCAGCGTTGCATTAATGTGTATTTCCGGTAGTCCTGGAGCGGAAGTCGATTTATGTATTGTCTGCTTGTGTGAACAGACCGACGAAGGACGGACGGACGGACGGACGGACGGATGGACCGATGGACGGACCGTGTCTGGGGACAGTTGGCGACAACATTGGACATTGGCATGCAATGTTTGCCTGCCCACATGTGCAAAAAGTTCTTGTATCCCCGTCTAACCCCCATCCCGTAACCACAAAGAAGCCAAGCATCCTGGCATCATTTGTGACTTTAGCATTGTCATGTAAATGCGATTTAAATGCTTTAAACAGACTTCTAATGAGGCGATTCCATCTGGCCAGATGCGGACTTAGCTATCCTACCCTTGTTGCCCAGTCACTATATCTGACGGATATATCTCTATATGTACATGAATAGTTGGGGGCTGTCAGTCATTTAATGACTTACCTTATCTTCAGCTTCCTCGGCGCGTTCTTCCGCTTCGATGACGCGCTGTTCGAGCTCCGTTAACTGGAAAGAAAAATCACAAGAAATGAGAGCGAGAATGGAAAAAAACCATTAAAATATATATGTATGTAAAATACAGACAGAGAAAGAGAGCAATAAAGAGTGTATAGTTATATAGAGCTTCAAGTTACTTAAACGTCTCAAATCGAGTGCAAATAATCGAGTAGTCAGGCTTTATTAGCGAATACCATACGAAACATGAAACCTGCGGTTACGGGTTTAAGATACCTATCTACACACAAAGGAAATTCGATATCGGCTGTAACAACGGGTATAAAATAAGGTTCGAATTTTATTGCCAGCTCTTCAAGTGTGTTGTAGGTTTCAAGAAAATCTGCCTGATAAGTTGCTTTCTTGGAAAATTGGGAAATCACCTGATGAACTTATTATCGGACGCATATAACATTTCTTTAAGCTGCACAAACAGACTTTAAGAGTATATACAATAAATTGCAAAAGACTTTTTTCAATTTGGTTTCAGGTTTCACTTTTATTTCGAGTAACAACTTTCCAACTTAACAGTTATGTTTAGCACAGACAGCCACCATTTTGTCGAAAATTCCCGTTATTTCCTATGGTAAAGTTCAAAAAAAGCTCTCCATAGTGTGGTGAGTTGCACTTCAGGTGCTATAGATGGCGCCAGTGGGGCCGGTCTGAGCAGAACTCCAGCTAAACTTCGGGCCACATCATTAGCCAGCGAGTAACCATAAGCCGAAATGTCGGTCGCTGCATCAACAGCACTCAGTCAATCAATCAATCATAGAAAATGTCAGATGATTTGCGGTTAGTAAGGATAATGCAATCCCAGACCAATTTCAGGCATTCACAAATGGGAGGAAGGGGACCAGGTGACCGTCTCCTGAAAGAATGGGCGGAACTCGCCAACTAACGTGAATGGCGCCAAGTCGTCTAGCGTTACAATGGGTCCCCGTTGACTCAATCTGTATGTCTGTAGGTTTGAGGGTGCCACACCTAGCCACAGCTGAAAGGCTGACTGCCTGCCTGCCTGGCTGCTTGCCACTTGAGGTGGCAACCAAAGCACTTGTCAAAGCACGAATTCGACCCGACTGCTTCGGGTCATGCTTTGACTGGGCGGAAATGCTAATCTCGCACTTTTAACTGCTCAATGGTTTGCCATTAACAGGCCCATAACGGATATAACGTGGCAACCTCAATTCCAATGACCTCCCACTACTCAAACCCCAACCTCAAACCCAAACCAAATCCCAACACCAACTCCAATGTGTAGGTTTGGGTGTGTTGTGCGTTGTGCGCTGTGGGACTCTTGGAATTCCATCAATTAATCACGAGAGTGGCCCGCGAGCTTCATCGACCACGCTATAGAGTCGTTCTATCCCGCTTGTCGTGCCCCAAAACCCATCATCTTTCTATCTCCCCATCGTCTCATCGCTCCACCTGACTTATCCGACGTTATCCTGGCGATAGATCGAGGCATATTTGAATGCTTTCAGTGCATTAATTTCCGCTTTTTATAGCATTTAAGTGGCCATTGAGTGCGGCAGCTTGAAGCCTCCTCCTTCATTGATTGATGGATGCCAAAATATGAGTGCTCTCATCTCGGCTGAATATAATATAAATAGCTGCCGGAAGCACTAACATTAACAGGGTGGGTTGGGCGAGCACAACCATCGGAAGTCATAGAATCGTCGGAGCCGAGAGATTTGCCAAGTTGATGGGCGGCCCAAGGATAATGACACAGAGTTCGTTTCAAGTACAATCTCTGATTAGATTACATTGTAAATAGCTTTCGGAATACACATCGATGAGAAGCAAAAACTCTGAAAAGCACAAAGATAAGAGCTTCTGGGTGGTTCGGAAGGAGTTACCTCTTTCAGTTAATCGAGTTTTGTGTATCTCAATTATGACACAAAGAGGCTGTAGGGTATCATTCATGCTCAT
Source organism: Drosophila quadrilineata (assembly GCA_018150725.1). NCBI lineage: Eukaryota > Metazoa > Arthropoda > Insecta > Diptera > Drosophilidae > Drosophila > Drosophila quadrilineata. The sequence continues at coordinate 13,245,457 of JAECWN010000432.1, forward strand.
TGATTGTGAGATTGACTGAAGGCGATACTTATTTGTAATAATATTCTGATGATATTTGACTATCTTGCATGATTCAGAGACTTACGCTGTTGATTGATGTCGATTGATTGACAGGAAATATTTCCATCAAACCAAATATAACCTTTTTTTCCAAATGGTTCATGAAAATACTATATAACTTAAAGAAATTATGTAAGCAAGTATTGGTTGACACTGTGATTGTTACTGATTGCTGATTGATATCCAGTAAGAAGCACTTTCTTCTTGCATATGTGGAAAGGCACTTAAAGTGCGTCCACTGTGGCAATTTAAGAGCCACACAAAAACCAAAAACCCATAACAATACGCAGCCAGAGCTCATCAATATTATGAACAGGACCCCCAAAAAGAAAGCTAATGGATTAGGCCCAAAAGTCCTGCTGGACTGCTCGAAAGTTATGCCTGTGTGGGCATTTTGGGGTTCGCGTGCGTGGCGCAACTTCTGTGGCAAGGTGTGTTTAAGTTATTGTGTATGTGTGTGTGTGCCACACACGCACAACCAGACCAGGAGAAGAAGCAGCTCTAGTGGCAGCGGAATTGTTGCCTTTAGCTGTTTAATTATGGACTTGGGAGTCGCTGAGTTGGTGAGTTGGCAAGTTAATTAGAACTTTTGACCAGGCCAACTAGTTTTATTTTCTTGGGCTTCAAGCAGCAACGCCCTTTGCGCCTTAATTGCAGAGGCGTGTTAACAACTTGCTCTAACTGCCTCTGTTGGCGCCACGAATTATGATTGGCAGCAAAACACATGCATTTCAAAACGGGCCAATAAAACGGGTCAAAATGGACTCAGTTAAGAGAGAGGCTGTAATCGAGCCATATTCGTTTGAATTGTTTGTTGCCACATGTGCTGTATTCTATGCCACATCTGGTGGCAGCAACAAATATCACCGATTCTACGAATTCAAATCAAATTTCATACCTCTTCGAATGTCTCTCTCTCTCTCTCTCTGTTTTTCTCTCTCTGACGCTCTGTTTACATATATACATTTATTTACTTTGTACGCTCACTATATTTAAACTGAATTGAGTTTGAAGTTAAGCCTTTTGTGTTATCATATTACATGAGAGCTTAACTTGTCCAACAATTGCAGTTGGAATTACATTTATACATTTATGTTTATTTATTTAAATCTCTCTCTCTCTCTTTCTCTCTATCTCGCCCTCTCCTTGTTACTCTATCTCTTTCTCTATCGAATGTTGCCTGCAACTGTTTTTCATTTCATTTGTTTGTTTAGTGATATTTGCTAAAAGACATATAGAAATTAGATATATTTATATAATTTTTATAAATTTTTCCATCAATGAAAAATAGTTGAAATATGTCGGCCAGAAAGTACGACTATCAGATCAAATAATATATATATATATGTATATAGCTTAACTAGCTGTAAGCCCACACAAAATTGCAGGGTAACTGCTAGTCGAGCAAATGTTTTACGCTTTGAATAATTTCATGCGATTGCGATTCAAATAGATTTGCAATCAAAATGAAAAAAAAGTCAATTAAAGTCATTTTAAAAACATTGTTGTAATGCAATATTAATGCATTATTTATTTGATTATTTGATTGTTAACAATTGGAAAGGATATAATGGAATGTCCTTTCAGATGACATCAAATATACAGCTCGGTGCTGTTGGGATCATCGTAACGGGAATCGTACTCTGGACAGACGGCGAGGAACTGTTGCCATTTGTTTTTGATGGGTTGTTGTTCGACGACCGGCGGCATCACGGCTTCAATGTGGCATTCCACAATCGGTGGCAGCTCGATTGTGGCAATACTCGGCGAAGTATTCGTCCGCTTGTAGGGAAAGAAGTTCAAACAGTATTTGATCATATCCATCACAAACGATTGGAAGAAATGAATAACCAACGTTGAACACATTTGAATGCAAACTGAAACTAAATCAAAGTTCTGAGCTGCTTTTATGCCCGTCATATACCAATATATTTCTAAGTATATACCTATATACATATATATGTACATATATATTTATACATAGGCATATATATCAGACGCCTACTTCTCACTTTGATTGGCTTTATCTGAGAAGTTTCAGTTACAATACAGAGCAATTGAAGCGGTGACTGCCACAGTTTCTTTTAGCAAGAAAAAAGCGAACAAACTCATGACGAATGTTCTTGAAAGTGGCCTTGATATTGAAATTGCTTCATTAAAGATTCGCCTTTGGAAAAATCACAGTTGCAACTGCAAATTTCCCATTTCGACAAAATTTAAAAATGTGTTGCTCCGACGGATTTTCATGGGAATTATGTATACCTCTTAAAGCACTATATGCTGGGTATATCGCTGAAATATGCTACTCAATTCATGCAGAGATTGAATTATTGAGGGGAAAGATGAAGCTAAAATGTTGTCATAAGGGAATGAGATAGAAAGGGAGGGAGGGAAGGGGGTGTTGCTCATGCATAATATATAAACAAATAAATGAGTGTAATTTGTGATATGTAATTATGTAAATCCCTTTATGAATTTGTTGCATATTCATAAAGTGCATAAAGTGCATTATGCGTTTTAATTACAACTATACTTAGTTGCAGTTGCAATTTAAACATTTCAACACCACCCTCCAACCCCCCCCCCCACCACCCCTACCCACCCGTCTCTCACACAACCATTCTCCATATTTCTGTCTGAGCTTTGGTGCAGCTGCAACTGACGCATGCCACGTCGCACAACAGAACGTGCACCGTGTTGTTTTTTGACTCGATGTTCAGTCCGATATTTTAATTAAGCCAAAATCACAAATTCGTAAGCTTCTGCAAAATATTGCGCATACGCCATGTGCGACTGGCATGGCCTGAATTGAAATTTTCGCATGGCTTGGTGGAATATTAAATACCTTAACTATGCGGCAACTTTGCTAAAGAATGCAATAAAAATTGGGAAACAATTTTCATAATTTTATGTTCAAAAATATGTCCAAAATCTGCATTTGCATTTGAAATTTTAAGAGAACTTTTGCGGACTCATGTTTGACTGTGAAAAAAAAACGAGCTAAAAGCGAAATGTTGGCAATTGATGTCAATTGCAACAAGGCCAACAACAGCAACAACAATTGCAACATATGCAACTAAAAATAGGGAGAGGAGAGTATTGAGTTGCCACAGTGCAAGCAGTGCAACGTTGCATGGTCTTTGGGTCAAGTGTGCGCAAAAGCCCTCCTTACCAAAAAGAAATGTAGGCCAACATGGGTTAAGGTGCCTCATTAACCTGTGCAACACACTTAAACAAACACATAGTGAATGTTGCACTATGCAACTCATTATGCAACTGTGGCAAGGGCATTGCGTGTAGAGCAGTTAGCCGCTGCAAGCTAATTAGTGGCAGCTGCACTTGCCGCTTGTGGCATGCAGCCGGAAGCACACATTAAACGCTTAAGTTGACGATAGTTTTTGAATGCCTTAAAGTTGCCACAGCCACGACAACCTCAAGACGCAGCAAACTTCTTGCCAAATTGACGCAAATTGGCATGAGACAAGCACAACATCGCTGCAATCAGATTAGCTGTGGCAACAACGGCAACAAACATAATTGCAACAACAGCAACAGCGCCAGCGCGACTGCAGAAGCTGCAACTCCAGCAGACAAGGTGGCAGCAGCATGGGGCAGATGTGAAAGAAATGACAATCTGCTCGTCAATGTGGCTCATCATGTGGCACGTTGCCTTTCATCGTTGCTCTCATCGTTGCTGCCTGCAGCTGCTTTTCCGCTTCAGCTTCAATTGGAGGCATGCCCCACAACCTTTAGCTGCCTTCAATCATGACGCACGGATTAGGACTCAGGTTAAGGATTAACAATGGCAGCTCAGACGGCAACAGCATATCGAAAGGAAGCTGCGACGGCAGCGGGGGCAGCATCAAGGGATGGAGGGAGGGTAGGTGGGAGATTGTGGCAGCTGCTGCTGCTGTCTCTAGTTAGTTAGCCGCTACTGTTGCAGCCACGCCCACCATTAGTGGCATGACAAAAGGCAAAAGCTAAGCCGATTGTCGATACTCCTAGAGAAAAGGCGATGCAGAAAAAGCAACAGAAAGAGAGAGAGGAAGAGAGAGAGAGAGAGAGAGAGGGGGAGAGAGAGCATGAGAATGTTGGAGAGAGAGACAGTTTCAGTTGAGATACTTCGACTACTTCAACTGTGCGAAATCCTGCAAATGGAATATTATATTTAAAGCAATGCCATTAAGGTAATTAAAATATATGGCATACAAAATGAAAAAAAAAGAGTTGAAAGGGAACTGGGATACAGCACGAGAGAATGAGAGAGAGAGAGAGAGAGAGAGAGAGCAGAGCAGAAAAAACGAAATGTAAATGAAAGGGAAAAGATGCAAAACAGCAAACAAAATCTTAAGCTAGATAAATACAAAATACGAAGTACTTAAGACGCACAACAACTGTAACAAAGGACGCGAACAAGGAACAAAAGGCACAATAAAAAAATAGACAGTTTTTTTGGGCTGAGACAACTGCAGGACTATTAGCAGTTGATAACGTGGTAGGCAAGGACTTTTGCTGGAAAATTTTTCACGTTTTTTTTTTCTTCTCGTTTTCGTTTTTTTTTAGGCATTTGTAGCATAGGCTGAGGCGCAATCAGACGGCAAGAATAGCAATTAGTGCATACTTTTGGGCTCAGACGTGGCTGGCGAAGCACAAAGAGCAAGTGTCGTAGACAAAGAGAAAACGAGAGAAGCGTAGTGATGGGTAAGTGAGACAGATGGACAGGCACAAAGGCAAATGAAAAGACGAACGCGTGCAATAATCACAGCCAAGTGCTGCATATTTATAGGCGCAATCAAGTTAATTGCGCACCGAAACAGAGAAACAAGTCGAAACAAAAGAGAGAGAGAGAGAGAGAGAGAGAGAGAGAGGGAGAGGGTGTGAGACAGAGAAATGATACAGATAACAGACAGCCACAACAACAATATCAAAAGAGAAGCTGAAGATTCAGTGGAATGGCAACACATACTACATTGTACAAAGAGCAAGAAAAACGTCTGTTAATGGACTCCGACTTGAAGTTGGAACTGAGAGTCCTTTAGAGTCTGAGGTAGATCTACTATTAGAGATGCAGCTGAAAGATAATGGTACCTCTGCCTGGAAATCGTCTTCAGGTTGCCACTGATTGCTCCTCTTTTTCGCATTCCGCTTTACTCACTTTGCTTTTCATTTTTGGGGTATTCTAATTAACGTAATTGTGGGCAGTTTATTGTCCTGAAGTGTTTTCATACATCAGATACTAAATATAATGGCAGTGTGATAAATTAAAAGGTACAGCAAAGTAGATTCGTAATCTAAGGAAACTATATAATTATAAAGAATATATATTATATAAATTTTGTAAATGAAGAATTGGTACAGCTCTTTCTCCCGGCTCGACAAAATACAAAGTGATATTTGATTCCCTAATATCGATTACACGATTAATTCGACCCGAGACAATAAGTAATTTATCTCTTCAAAAAAATATATATTTATTTGTTTAATCTAAGTAATCTGAGCATATTCAGTAACAGACTTGACAAATAAACATTGGGCAAAAAGTGCTCAAAATAATTTAAAAACTATAAAATATTTATTACGAATTTTTACAATAAGAAATAATCTTGAAAAGACTCAGAGTGGGTATTAAAATAATATCCATGTTACTCATCATTTTTAAAATATACCCCTTAAACAACTATATGTAGGGTATAGTGCACAAATATATGCTACTCAATTTATGAGTTAAATGCAGAGATTAAATTTTGGATAGGAAAGAAGAAACTAAGGAGTTATCACGAGTTAAACAGATAGATAGAGGGAGAAACGGAAAAGAGCGGCTGAGAGAGAGAGTGAGCGAGAGAGATGGAGAGCTAATGATGCGCATTATAAAATTAGCTTGCGTATTAATGAGCAGGGAAATCTCCGTGCACAGCAGTTGCCTTTTAATAATGCACATACAGCAAAACAGTAGAAAGGGGAACAAAGAAATGACAACGAAAGAGAGATGGAGAGAGAAAGAGAGAGCGAGAGAGAGAAAACAGAGAGCGAGGGAAAGTTAAAAGAAAGCGAGAGAGAGAGAGAGAGGGAGGCGAATAGCTAGGGGTGATTTCACGGCATGCCCTGCGAAGTATGCTATAGTTTTCGGCCTGTTTTCTTTTCGCGGCGATTTCTGTGCATCGGGGTAGTTGCGTTCCCTTACATTGCAAATCGCACACACACACACATAAGCAATTTTTTGTTGGCCACATTTTCAATTCGTTGGGCAAGAAAGAGCCTCGCTTAGCGGGGCTTTACTCGCTCTGAGGTGAATTTCAATTATCCCTGATGGGTCCATGGCTCCATCTATTGCCCTCGCTTTATACAGTTTTCTTCATTTTCATTTTCATTTCCATTTTTTCGTTGTATGTTATGTTGTGTTGTGTATAGTATTTCATTTTCAGTTTTATGCATGAGACGACGTTGCCGCCGCTACCGCCTAGTTTTTTATGCTCATTCTGCAAAACTTGAATCTCAATGCTTTTTTTTTTCCTTTTCCAGCATTTATTTTTAGCTGCCCCTGTAAATTGTTTGCATACAATAGAGGAACGCCCAATGTCAGTTACAGCAGTTTGAGAAACGTTCTCTTATAGTGGAGTGAGTCTGTGTCCCCCTCCCATCCCTTATTCTGCTCCTCCTTCCCTGTTCAACTTCAGTCTGAAGGCAAGGTTCAAGTCATTTGTTGGAGCAGCTCTCGGGTCTTAACTTTTGGCGCGGCTTATTTGTGCGGCAAGATTAAGTTTCAAATTGATGGGCATTCTGGAGCTCTCCGGGCTGCCCAGCTGGCCATCCTATTAGCCAACGCCGCATAGTTTCATCATCATCATCATCTCTCGCTCTCTTTTTCATTCTGACTGTCTCATTCTCACTGTCTTTCTTTTGGTGTCTCTCTATTTTGTTTTTTTTTTTTAGGACTGGTTTGCCGTAAGCCCCATTGATGGCCAAACTTAAATTTGATCTTGCCGAGACTCAGTTTGCACCTCCATCAACATATAGTCTCAATTTCTGTGTATACCTTTCTCTATCTCTCAGTCTCTCTCTCTCTCTCTGTCTTGGGAATGCCAAGAAATTTTGCGTATAATGAGATGTACAGAAAATTCCTAATGAATAAATATGATATTGGGCGATTGATAGTGAAATGAAATGGAATGGAACAACAAGTCAAAATAATACAATGGAATGGAACAATATTTCAAAGAAACAGCTAAGACAAGGAAACATTGACTCAATAACAGAAGGGAATGAATGGAATAGAACATTATCTAATGCACAGAGATAATAAAAAAAGCAGCGGAACGAAATTGATTTCATAATATGGAGATTTTTTCATTTCGCAAGATGTCAAGAAGACTGCCAAGATTTTTGGGGAAACGAAATGGTATGAAACACAATATGCCACAAAATGTCAACAAAACAATACTAATGCCACAGCAAAAACAACAACAACGACTCTGAAAAAATGCCATTTCTATTCTCACGAATGCAGGACGAAGGTCGTTTTTGCCACTTGGCGAGTGACGAGGGAGGGGGGGAAGAGGGTCGCCTGTCAATGCAGCTGCTGCAGGAGTTGTTGCTGCCGCTGCACACTTCCGGCAAGCGTTTCCGGCATCTTGACGCCGTTTGGGGCAATAGCAATTTATGGGAACGTGGCGCGAGTCGTGGCGCTACTTCGACTAAAACTGCAACGCAGTTAGTTGCCACATGCCACATTCGTGATGGTCGTCGGTGTTAAATACCAAGGACACTGTGTGCCACAAATTGTACAACAGAATATCTACCTGACACCGCACTGATTCTCAATCTCTCTCTCACTCACTTTCTCTCTCTCTCTATCTCTCTCTCTCGTTGTCTTTTTTTATGTGAGTTTCTCTGTTTCGTTTGCCATATTTTCTTGAGCTTGTGGCCTGAACAACTTGCACATAAAATTTCCATATCAGCAATTTTATTTGCAACAATTTGGCAACACTTTTGTCCACCCCCGCACCCACCTCTTCCCTGCCGCTTTGTAAGCTACCACTTTAGCTTGCCACCGCCTTTCTCCGACCTTGCTCTCCTCCGTCCCCATGCTGGTGACGTATCAATTTCCGCTTGATTGCATTAAAAAGAGAAGAAACCGAAGGAGACGATGGTTGAGGAGGAGTTGGGGGTATGCGAAAAGAAGGTATGCGGCAAAAGTTTTGTTGGCGCAAATTAAGTTTGTGCATTGCCATCATGTTGTTGCGACCAGCCGCCACGCCCACCACACCCACCACGCCCACCACTCAGACGTCGATCCGTTTGCCGCAACAAATACAATTTTTGTGGCAAACGAAAATCGAAAATAAAGTTAAAAATTTTTACGTCTCTATGTATGTGCGTCTGTGTGTGGAACACTGACTGCAAAAAGTTTGCAACAACTCCCACTTACAGTGCCGTCCTCTCGTAGTCGTAGCACACAAAAGTTTTTAGCGAGTGGCAAAAGTTTACAATTTTTTCGTGTCGAAGTCGTTCGCTCGCTTACGTCCAAGTTTAAAGGTTAATGATACCACAAAGTAACACCAAATAAGTTAAGGATCCCAAAAACGAAACGAGGTACAGAGAGGTTCAAGAAAAACACAAAGAACCTTCTTCGGGTACGGGGGGGAAAGTAGAGAAGATTGAGCGAAGGGAGTAAGAAACAAACGTCTCTGATTGGAATTGATACGTGTAAGATATTAAAGAGAGAGAGAGAGAGAGAGATAAGAGAGAGAAAGAAAGAGAGAAAAAGAGATAGAGAGAGATAGTTAAAAAGAGAGGACATTGAACACAATATGACAATTTCTCAAATTACTTGCAATATTCTCTTTAAATTAATTTTTAACGTTTATCGCCTATCGATAACAGCTATCGATCTATCGATGTGCGATAGTTGTCACTCCAAGTGCCGTGTGAAGCGGAGATCGTGTGGATCAAAGTTCAAATCCATATCCAAACTGGATCTCAGCTCCTCCGATGATCCATTCGATTCCCAGGCCATCACAGTTCCAGGCGCTATTATTGGTTGCCGCATCACTACCTGATTTGGAGAAGTCCAGGCTAATCCTGACCTGCTCCCAGCTGCATCAGCAATACGCAGTGTGGAAGCCGACGAGGGTGAGATGGACTCTAGCTCCAGCTGGTTAGAGTGTCTCGACGAGCAGCATTCCCGGGCATAAACCCACAGGCACAGGAATTGCAAGACTGTCAGCATGGTGAGACTTTGACTAACTGTTTTGGCCATGTTTGTGGTCATAAGTTGTGGCCATAATTTAGATATGGATTGCTGACTCAGCTGACAGCTGCTTCAACCAAACAACAGGAACTGGGGATTGCCACCGAGCTGCACCGACAGCTATTTTATATATCAGTTTCAAATTTCCAACGATTATTTAAAAATTTTATTTATTTACATTACTGCAGTAATAATTGAGGCTCTTCTTTCAAAATTATGGAAACTTTTGAGTTCCTTTGTTGTGATATTCAAGATTAGCTTTTTTTCGGTGTATCGTAAATAAATGTAGAGAATTTCTCTAGTACAAACTTTTCTCTCTCTCTCTCTCTCTCTCTCTCTCTCTCTCTCTGACTCTCACTCTCTGTCTCTCTCTTTTGTCATTTATCCATAACGGTTGTTCGGTTGCCCTTTCCTCTTAACTCTCCTCTCATATATTATATACTATTTACACTCCCTATTATGTTGTTGATCTTCTTTTAAATTATTTCTCACTTTGGTTTAAGATATTTTCTTAACTGTTGCAATTAATTCATGGAATTAATTCATGAATTATTTTGATAATCATTAAATTTATTTGCACGTAACGAAACAGCTGATGTGGTTGTTGTTGCCTCCAGCTGTGGCACTTGCCACATGTCACACATTGCTGCTACATGTGTCACACTGTGGTCCTTTCCTTTAGCTAGTAACGAATGCTGGAGAGGTGCCTTCAATGGTGGAGGGGGGGGTTGTAGGTACTGTTTGCTTAGCGAACATTAAATTGTTGTTTACATTTGTACTTTACTTTGCTTTATATTCGAGCACTTTGCCACACCCCCCGCCGCCCACACGCTGGGGAAACTTTAGTTGCAATGTGTTTTCCTTTCTTTCAATTTCATTTTCATTCCCATTCCCATTCCAGTTCGCTCTTCTTTTTTTTTTTGCCCATTTTCATTTTGTTTTCTTTTCCTATATTTTTTTCATGTCTTCTCTTTTTTTTTAATAAGACTCGCAACACATAAACAACAAACAAGGCGAAGAAGCAGAGCGAAGCACAACACGAAGTAAAAATGTTGAACGCAAATTTACATTTTAATTTCTTTTAATTAAAAGGGAAGAGCAGTAGCGAAAGATGAGGGGGAGAAACAGAGAGCCAGAGAGAGGTAAAAAAAAACAAATACAATGAGAGAAACATGCACAATAATACATTGAAATGTGTGTCTTCTCCCCTCATTGTCTGTTTTCCATTTTATCTTTTTTTTTATATATGTATATATACTATATTGACATTAGCATTTGGCGTGGCAACGGTGCGGATAAGTAATGGAAATGACATAGAGAGAGGGATATACACAGAGAGGCGGAGAGAGAGAGAGAAAGAGAGATAGAGAGGGTGAATGTAACGGTAGCTGATGACAGGGATGGCAACAGCGCGACACTGTCAACAGCTGTCAATACAAACACAGCAAGGATTCCAAGGATACTCTGTTTAAATTCCAACCAAGCACCTGACTAAACTAAACCTGATGATTGCCCAACCGCGCCCAGCTTGAGTTGAGGCAGCTGCCTTGGCAACTCTGGCAACTCTGGCAACCCTGCGGAACCCCCACCCGGTCCGCAGGACAACTGAAGCTCCCAGCTAACCGAGCTGGGAGCGAGTTTGTCCCTTGACGCGAGTCAACTTCAATTTGAATTTGGTATTGAAATTGTCTTTGATGCCGCTTTCAACAGCCATTTAATGTCTCCCAGCTAAAGGATACTTTTTAATCTTTGCCGAGCAGGCGCCAGGTGGGGGTGGTTGAGTGTGTGTGTGTGTGTGTGTGTGTGTGTGTGTGTGTGTATTAGAGTACATGCCAGAGCATCGACTAATACCATCCAGAGGGAAACTTTAGGGAATAAACATAGTTCGTTTTAGTTTTTCATGAGCTCAACTCTCATGCCTATTAATACCTCGTCAAAACGTAGGTATGTGGGGTATGCCGGCTTCATAACAAGTGTGAATCTATGAAAATATATATTTGTCGTCAGGTACTCAATGATTATTATTTTATAGGACGTATCTGACTTAATACTTTTCTCTATAGGTTCTCAGGCCTTCCGTAGCTTTGTACGAGGTATGTGATAGCTGTGTATACCTCTACTAATATAAACACATACTTGGTAGTCGTCTAGCATAAATAATATTCGATTTAAATAACAATTTGCGACTTTGTGGCTTGTGGATTACACTCGGGTTATCCTTGCAAAAGGATTCAAACGAAAAATTGTGCCCAGGATATATGCTCTCCTTACTCTTTTCTTTCCCGCTCTATGCTTAGATTTTTTTATTGCATTATAGCAATGTAGCAACATTTTATCAACCACAAAATACACACACATCTCCCTATATAACTGTGTGTGTGTGTGTGTGTGTTTTTGACCATCTTCATCAGTTTTTGGCAGTTTCTGCGTGACTCTTTGACGGTATATTTGGTCCTGTGCCTTGTTTTCTATACAGTCTACATAGAAAGGAATAGGAAGTGATATATATAGTGAGAGGCACAGTGAGAGAGGTGGGAGGGGATTGGCAAGTGATATGTGATATTTGAGTTCAACAAGCGGTGCACTCAGCAAACAGGACACTAGAGAGGAGAGAGGGGTTATTGGGAAACAGGCTTAAGGCAACCAAATGAACCCCAAAGAAACATGCAGTGCAGCAACAACAGCAACCGCAAACCGACAGCTTCAGCTTCATTAAGGGGGCGTATTTACACACACACACACACAAATGCAGACATACGCATACACTGAAAGACACATATACATATGCAATGCTGTGTGTAAACTTTTCAATTTCTTTTACAATTTTCCATTTCACTTTGTATTTCTCTTTTTCCTTCGTATTTTTTTTTTGCTTTTACTTTTTTTGTTTGTAAGCAAAGTCGCCACAAAACTGAAGTCTGATTCTGACTCTCAACTCTGTGGCAAGTGGCACACGAATGGGGCATATTTATCTTGCATTTTGCAAACTGACCCACACAGCAAGCACAAACAGCTAGACAGTCCTGCTGTGCTCCTGCTCCTGCTCTTCGTCCTGCCCCAACTCATCCTCAACTCATCCACGCAGTCGGCATCATTTTGCGCAAATTGAAGTATTTACCTTTTTTGGTCAAGGCAAATGCACACATATTACCTATATACATATATGTATATATATAAATATCTATATGTACATATACAGATACTACAAAATATATAATATATATGTATATATATATATAGAATTGTATACCCTATAAAGCGCACTTGTGGGGTATTAACATCAGATAGCAAGAAAAAATTTTAGCTTCGCCATTTTTATATCTCGTACCGAAACTCAATATATATTCAGTGGAGTAAATATATATTCGTATACACTAAGGTATAATAATATAATATATTAAGATATTATTATCTTTTCATAACTCGAATTCCATATTTACAACATATTTACTATAGAGTATTTAGTTTTCTCCCTCATATTTCATACATATTTTGTTCGATGCTGCAATCAGACCTTTTACTAGCTTAATTGCTCTCTTCTAAAACCTCGTACGCAGTTGCAATGAGTATTAGGTTTGTGGACGTCTTTAAGAATTTGTAAACTATTTGTTAAATGGTATAAAAAGCTTAAAACATAAAGCATCTAAAAACTTATGGCATAGCAAAATTAGTTGAATCTGCGCATTTTGCAAGTGTACGAGGTATTTTGCAGTCGGGCAGATGCGTGGCATTTTGCTGCTGATTGCAATTGAAGTTGCCTCGACTTGCATTTCAACTTCATTTGCTTTATGCAAATTTTAAGTAAGAGACTCAAAGAAAGAAGCGCAAGCAAAGACAAGGGAATAGAGAGGGAGTGGGAGAGAAAGAGAGATAGATAGAAAGAGAGAGAGAGAGATGGGAAGAGAGAGAGAGAGCTTTTTAGTGACTTGGCAAACTGGCAGAGCTCGGCATAGCTGCACCTGTCTGACAGTTGCCAGCAGCTGCTGGCGATGGAGTCGGAATTCGGGAGATGGGAGTTGGGAGTGTGGAGCCTGCTGCCATTTGTCTCGTGCGTGCCACATGCCGCACGCGTTGCACAAATAGAGCATTGCATTGCCATTGGGTTGCGTAAGCGTTTGCCAAAGTTAAACCGTATACAGTTTCAGGCTGAATGGCAGCAGTCGAGACTACATTTCCTGCCACTCCGCATACTCCGCGTACTCCGCTTAACTTGGCCAACAATCACAATGACTATCGTTTACCGTGTCCCGGCACATGTCTGCACGACTCTCTCACTCTTTCTCTCTCTCTCTCTTACTCTCTCTCTCTCTTACTCTCTCTATCTCAGTTTTTTACGATATTCTCTGGGCGTTTGTAAATTGCATTGCATTGGTAAATTCTTGCAGTTGCCACATCTTTGGCATTGGCAACCATTTGTTTCTCTTCTACTCTCTTTCCGTTTCCGTTTCAGTTTCAGTTTCTGTTTCAGTTTTGGTTTCGTTTCATTTTCAATTTTCTGGCGATTTTGCCTGGATACAGGAGCGGTTCAGTGGGGGTTAGGGGATGCTGTTAAGCTTTAGGCCTCAAGTAAATGATTTCAACTTACAAACTTTTATTAAGTAATTTTCCACACAGATATTCGGCATGGTGTGGGTGAAGGAGTTGTCGCAGGGGGGAGAATCGAAAATATAATCATAATAAAACAGAAATTAAATAAAATGAAATGCCATGAAAGGCATTTGCACTTGTTTGTTGGAACGACAACGGGGTGGGGGGGGGGGAAACAGTTTACAGTTGAATTGAGAGTTGAGTCCATTAGCTCCCTACGCTCCGCCCACACACCCCCCGCCACCACCACCATCTCTGCCAGTGATTGTGGGGCGTGGCTGTTGGGAAGCATTAAATATTTACTTCGCGCGCTCATTTCTTTTACTTAGCCCATAGCAAACTTTCTCCCTCCTCCCTCTCAGTCAGTGCACCACATAAAAAGGTGTTGCTAAAGGGGGGATGGATGGGAAGTTGGAGAGGGAGCAGCAATGGAGTCGGCCTTTTTGGGGCACCAGGCGAGATAAACATAACCGTTTCGTTTTATGAGCAACAATCATTGCTTTTGATTGCCGCACTGATGGCTTCAGTTGCCAGGACTACTCCGCCTCTGGTCTAGTCGTGGTCTTGGCCTGGCCAAGAGCAGTACGCACAGCAGCTGAACCTCCTCAAGGTGGTATATGGCCATGTATATGTGTGTGTGTGCCCTACTCTCTATCTCCCTTTCTCTCTCTTTCCATCTCTCTCTCTCCCTGTCTCTGGCTGACAGGTAAGTTGCTCGCATCCTTGCCAAAAGGTGTAAAATGCCGCATTGCTTAAATTTTTATAGCCACAGCCTGCGACTTTTCTCCTGTTTCTCTCTCTCTCTCTCTCTATCTATCTCCCTCTCTCTTTGCCACTGTCAGTGTTGTTGTTTTTGTTGTGTCGTTCTCATGATTGAAACACATTTTGCGTCCGCATTGCTTCTCGTCTACTGGCCAGTCGCCAGTCAGAGCTTCAGTCCAACTGTATTTCTTCTGCCACAATGCCTCTTCCTCTGCTGCCTGCCACATGGCCGGCTGTCAAATTGATTGCGGCAGCAACTCATTGGGGCAATTGCACATTGCCAACGATCCTTTGGCTCGCTGATAGCCCGATTAGTTTGTGCCTCAATGCGGAGCGCCTGACTTTTTTGTTGCAACATTGCCAATGGGGCAATCTCTGCTTTCCTATTTCAGAAGCATTCTCACTTTCTTCCTGAGGAACATCTCCTCTCAAATTCGGGTAGTTTATTTGATCAGGACATATCTCTACAAATTGGAATGTCTACAGTCACTCAAATATTATTGCTCTCGAGTCTCAAAATTCCAGTGCTTCAAATGCAAAAAACGGGAGAATTTCGGCAAAACAAAATTGAAATAATTTTTCAGTATTTTGGCTATATTTTCTAAAATATTGCTCCAAACTGACTTCGGTAAGAAATTTTCTGCATTTTTTTATGCCAGAAATCGAATCAGCACAAAAAATTCCGATTTTAAAATTTTCACATTTTTGACATTTTTACAAGGCGTCAGTATGCAAAAAATGCCAAAATGGGTCAAAATATGAAACTCACATAATCGAAAAAGTTTTGATGTAGAATCAAAATGTGATCAAAACCATTGACAGAAATGCAAAAATTTTGAAAATCGGTTGATTTTAAGCTGAGTTATCGCTTCACAAAGTTGCAAACGTCTGAAAATTTTGTACCAAAAAACAGGTTTATTACAATTTTTCACTTTCCTTGCCATATATTTCAAAACATGTAATTAACTTTTGATACCGTTTTAAAATATGGTCAAAGTCATATCCAGAAATGCAAAAATTTTAAAAATCGGCGAATGTGTTGAAAAGTTATGGTCTCTCGAATATGACGAAGATTTCATTCTCTGCTCAAAAAGCTGTTTTTGACCATTTTTCCAGTATTTTGGCCATATTTTCTAAAATATCACTCCAAATCAAGTGCGGTAAGGTTTTTTATACTTATTTTGATGCCACAAATTGATTGGGCAAAAAAATTCCGATTTTGAAATTTTAACTTTTTTGACATTTTTTCAAGGGGTCAGTATGCAAAATTGGCCAAAATGGGTAAAAATTTTAAACTCACATAATCGAAAAAGTTTTGATGTAGAATAAAAATGTGATCAAAACCATTGACAGAAATGCAAAAATTTTGAAAATCGGTTGATTTTAAGCTGAGTTATGGCTTCTCAAAGTTACAAAAGTTTCATTTATTGTACCAAAAACAGGTGTCTTATAATTTTCACTTTCCTTGCCAGATTTTTCAAAAGATGTGATAAACTTTTGATACCGATTTAAAATATGATCAAAGCGATATCCGCAAATGATAAAATATTGGAAATCGACTAAGGTATGAAAAAGTTATGGTTTCTCAAAGATAAGGAAGATTTCATTTTTTGCTCAAAAACCTGTTTTTGACCAATTTTTCAGAATATTATTATAGTATAGTTTCTAAAGAATGTTCCAAATTCAAATGTCTTTCTCTCCAGAAATATTAAGAAAATTTGAATGCAGTTCTAATATTTCATAAGAACCATTAACAAAAGTGAAAATCGATTGATTTTCGGCAACACTATGACTATTCACAGTTCAAAAGGATCACCGTTTTTGAAAAATTACTTTTTTTTAGAAAATTTTTCAGTCTTCAGTAAATTTTTTTTAAAATATTTCTTCAAATTAACTTCGATACGGGTTGTTTTAATGCTGTTTCGAAATGGGACCTCAACTATTCTTTGACAAGCGAGGGAAATATTCTGAGATCCCAAAGTACAGGTGATATTAAATTGTTCAAAAGAATGATATGCTTTTGCTTGAGAGTTGCTTCTGTTTGCTTTGCCCATCGGCGACAAGTGTCGACAGTTGGCAACGCTAATTGGTTTGGCAGCTGGACAAGGGGCAGCTGATATTGTGATATCATGACCCGCCCAAGGTGGATTCCAGATTGATGAGTAGCAAAATATATGTATATGTATATATGTATAACAATAGCAGCGGTGATGCTGTGACTGCCGCAAGGACCTTTTGCTGTTCCACGCTGTGGAAACTTTAATGAAATTTCCTGCATATTAAGCGAAAACTTCCGAGCTCGTATCGAGGTTGCAAAAACAGCGGGAGATTCGCGTCTCTTCCATTCTCCGTCCCCCAGATGAAGAATAGAGGGGGTGTCGTAATCGGTTGCGTCTTGTCCTGAACTGACTGAGTTTGTTTCCTTTTTAATTTCCGTTTTGCAAGACAAGTGATGGCATAGGGGGGTAGAGGGTGTAGATATACATATATTCTTTTCTTTTATTCGCTAAACGATTTCTTTTTCTTATACTCTGCGTACTTTCTGTAAACACCTCGAGTCATGGCGCCACAGAACGCTGATGTTGCAAATTAGACGCCGCCCGACAGTCACTACCACCCAATACTCCACGTCTCTCCGTCTGTCCGCCGGTTTGTCCATCTATCGGACTGACAGGCAGCTCTCTGCCTGCTGAAGATGATAAGCATAAAATTATCGACACAAAAGCAAAATTTACGTAATAAAAATTTTAATTAAGTGTCCTTCTTTCTTTTTTGCTCGCATTCTCATTACCAGATTCTCTGTCTCTCTCTATCTCTTGCTCTCTCTCTATCTTTCTCGCTGCCTATTTCTATCTCTTTCGTTGGTTATGCAGCACCTTTGGGTGTCATCATTGTCGTCGTCGTCGTCGCCAATTCAAGGCGTGGACAGCCGCCCGCGGGCGACTGCGTTTCATCACACAGAGACAGAGAAAGAGATAGTGAGGGAGATAGAGAGAGTCGCACAGGCAGTGAGATAGAGACATACACTGAGTGAGAGATAAAGCCGGAGACAGATATGAGAAGGGATGTTGGGGGGTAGTGACGATTTCGTGCTATCATAGCGCATTAAATTTATGCAAATCGCTTTCGTCTCAAACTCCAGTCCTGCCCCTCTCCCGCAGCAGTCCCATGCACACTCCCCTGCTGCCCACATTGTGGACAGTCTGCGAGAAGCGAATTCAAAGTAAAGTCCTCGAAATGCAAACGCATAAAGGCGACAGCGATTAACGGTTTTAATGAGTACTAACTTGCCTACGCAATTACGAGATAGCTGCACTTGAACGACAGAGATAGCGTACAAACTTTCCCCACTGATTAACAGAATTGATAAGAGAGGGATAGAGAGAGAGAGAGAGAGAGTGAGAGAATCGTAGAGGGCCGATGATAGAGAATAGAGTGTAGCAAACAGGTCCTGATTTCGAGTGCCTCAGCGCAGGATTTCAAATAAGAAAGTAGTTAGCGAAGGAAACCAAGCCGAAATGAAAAAGAAAACCAGAGAGTAAGAATTTTTAAAAAATTAGAAATATTATCGAGTTTCGAAAATATTCTATGCAAAATCTCATTACAATGCAAAGTAAGTCGAAGTAAGCCAACCAAAATTTTACAATATAAAATTGAAAATCATTTTTTCGTGACATTTTTTTTTTAATTAAGTGTAACTAGAAAGGTCAAAAATAAATAGTTAAAGTTTATAAAAAATGAACTTTCAATACAATTGCAGGTCTAAATGTAAACCTATTAGACAAGCAGTTTTATTTCAGTATAGTTACAACTGCCTCTTAATGCAAGGCAGGCAATCAATTTAAGTGCACCGATGTCCTGTTGATGTCCTTACACGTATTCTGCACTTTCTTTTCAAACACACACATAGAGACAACTGTCAGAGCGACTTGAGTTGCAAATCTTCAGGGCTCTCAAAGTGAAATGTAGAGAATGAGAGAGACATAGGGAGATAGAGAGAGAGAGAGAAAAATGAAAAAGAGAGGGGGAGTTGTAGTGTCAGGCAGACAATTCCAACTGCACTTAATTTATACAGAAACGACGACAGGTGCTGCCCGTGTGGAAGACGGCATTGCCCGTGTCCAACTGAGACAAGTGGCAAAGTGGCAGAAACAAAATTTATGCGCTGCTGTTTCAAGTCAATAAGCAGCAAGAACTTGGCTTTAGATGCAGTGGCAGATTTTAAGCACAAGCCGCGAATATCTGGCAACAGCTTCAAGCCAAAATTAAAAAAAAAAAAAAAACAAAAAAATAGTTTTTAATAATAATAATAATAATAATAATAATAATAATAATAATAATAATAATAATAATAATAATAATAATAATAATAATAATAATAATAAGAGATGAAAATTTCAGGCAGAGTGCCAAAAAAAAAAGTAAGAAAAATATTTAATGAAGAAATAGGGAGGGAAAGAGA
The DNA here is from genome assembly GCA_018150725.1 of Drosophila quadrilineata. Lineage (NCBI taxonomy): Eukaryota > Metazoa > Arthropoda > Insecta > Diptera > Drosophilidae > Drosophila > Drosophila quadrilineata. Next base: position 13,264,575 of record JAECWN010000432.1, read on the forward strand.
CTGGGGAACTGCAGAAATCAGTTACATTTGCAGTTGCATTGTTTTCAATTGAGACACACACACACACACATAGATATAAAGCTACGCATATTATGCTATGGACACTTCCGTTTCCGCTTTGACTGCCTGAAATGGCATATGGCAGCTGCCAGGAGTCTCTATATAAAATTCAATCTAAAGGTAGAGCCAGAGTTAAAGAAATAAAATCAATGAGAGAGATAGAGAGAGAGTGAGAGTGCGAGAAAAAGAGATAGAGTGAGAGGGAGATGGTGGAAGGCAAGGGGTGCAAATCACATCTGGCAGAAAAGCAAATTTTGTTTTTAGCGGGCAATAACTTAGTTAGCTACTTTGCTTTCCCCCTCTCTTTCCTTTTCTTCTTTCTCTCTCTCTCTCTCTCTCTGAGTTTGTCTTTTACTTTTCTGGCTAGAAAACATTTTCTCTCATGCTCTCTCTCTCTCTTTGAGAACTGTCTGCTCGCATTGCCATAAAAAGCAACGATTATTAAGGAACCTGTCCAAGCAGTCCTGCCAACAGCTTCGTCCTTGCGCTATGCACGCTGAGCATTATGATCATAATGATTATGTTGATTATTGTAAGCAACACATTCATATGTATGTATATGTATTACTATTATTATTGTTATTTTTATGCACTGCCAGCAAAATATGAAAATATCTATATATAAAAAAAAACTACTTGGCAAAAATTTGAATTTATGCAGTTGGCAGTTGCAAAGTGAGTTTCAATTTCGAATAATAAATACACATGTACATAGGTATCTATGGTTATGTAACAGAATATAAAAGATGTTTGCTGCAAAATATCAGCATACTTTTAGCACAGACTGTGCAGATTTTAGTTGTGATTTTATGAAGACTGTCTGAGAGTTAGTTAATTTTTTTTTTTTTTAAATCAGCAAAATCGAAGCTGCATATACTACTCTCTCTTTTTCGCTCACTCTATCTTCTCTCCCTCTCTCTCTCTCTCTCTTTTATTGTCTTTCTTTCCCTAAATGTATGTAGCTTATACACTGTACTACATGGCATTTCTTTGTCTTGGGTCGAGGCATGACCAGCTGCTTTTTGCTGCCCAGCTTATTACAGTAGTCGCAGATATGTATTTGGTATATGATATATATGTATATATATACTTGTGTTTGTTTCTTGTGGCATGTGCTGGGTGCTGGGGCAGGGGGGCGGGTGTGGGTGTCTGCCGCTCAACTGTTTTTGTTATCGCACGCTTCGATTATTTTGCCATAGTCGTTGTAGAAAATTAGCTAAATTGCTTATGGCAACGCACGTAGCAAATGCCAAGCCACCGATATCCACAAAAACCACCAGCCCAGCCACGCCCACAGCCACCGCCCCTCTCGCATTGTTTTGCCTGCAGAATCACTGTGGGGCAGGGGCAGAGAGATGGTTTGGGGAACAGAGACGAGGCCATAGCGAAAAACTGTTCTGAGGTTTCGCATTTCTGTAGCTGGGCTTTTTTTTTTTTTGCTCTGCTTTTGTTTTGTTTTTGCTGCTGTTTTGTAATTGTTAATCACAGCAATGTTAAGTGTGTGTGTGAGTGTGTGTGCTTTCGCATACCAAAATTTACATAGAGCAGTGCAAAAGAGTCTTCTCACTCGCTCTTTTTCAGCTTCGCCATTTGTTGTGGCATTTCAAAATGTGTTGGCCGCCATTTTGCGCGCTTTTGTCCCAACTTCTTCTTCTCGTCTGCTTCTTCTATTCTATTCTGTTCTATTCAATTTTTTTTTTGTTGCGGTCTACTGAGCAAAGTTGGGGCATGGGCGTGGCAGTGCGTACGTAGTGCATGGCATTTCGCAAATCTGTGCTGCCTCTAGCCAACAAAAAGGCAACATCAACATCAGAGGAGCAGCAGGAAGAGGACGAGAATAAGGATGAGAATGAGCAGGAGGAAGGCCAAGAGTAGGAGCATGAATGTGCCTCATTCTCTGAGGGGTTGTACGTGCAGGTAACGCATAATTAGGAAAATGCGCAGATAACGTTTCATTGTTGCCGGAATTAGAAAAGCCAAAAAAACACAACAAAACAATAAAAAATAAAGGAAATTTCTATATGTTTGTTGTTGTTTGGAATGCGAATAGTTCGGCTAATGATCAAAAGTTGCTACTTCTTTGGGTATTAGCAACGTTGTAGCTTCCACAAAAATGCTCTCAAAATATTTCAAAGTTACCTATATAAATTGACTTGCATATAAATTATTTTCAACGTCAATTCTCTGCTGAGCACTTCTCTTAGTTTCATTCGTTTCTCAATTCATTTCTCGGTTTTTTTTGGGTCCTCAGAAGGGTTACGACTTAAGTTAAGTTGGCAGCAGAATGTATTGAGTTTTCATTCTTTTTTTTGGGGATGTTCAATTTAAGTACGGTCTTCTTACCTGCAAAAGAGAGAAAGAGAATTTGAGAAATTGCATAAGTAAAGCAGACATATGAATGAATGAATGAATGAATGTTTCATGAGAGTTGTGTGTGGAAGCGGTTAACAGGTCGTATGAGTGATTTTTATTGGCTAACAGAACCAAGACAACGAATGGAACTTATCTGGCTCTTTTTATGTATATGTGCATACACATATCCCGAAAGTATGCAACACATTTATTTACGCACGCATAAAATGCCATTTCTAATTTACGAGAGCCAGCGAGCGAGATAGATATACATACATACATATATACTTAGAGTAAGACAGAGAGAGAGAGGGGAAGAGAGAGAGAGAGAGAGAGAGAGAGAGAGAGAGAGAGAGAGAGGTGGGAGATGGAGAGCGCGTTTATTTCCCTTTGCTTGCGTTTATTGTCTTTGCCTCTTGAGCTGTTTCGATATGCCGTTTGCGCTCCTAAAATTATGCCAGAAAAAAACTGAGCAGTGAAAGCAGCGCTTTCTAATTAAATCAACATAAAACCTACAAACAACAACAATAAACAAAAGCAGCACAAGGAAAGGGAAGGTGGAGTGGGGAGTGGGGAAAGCAGTGTTATACAGCTGCTGTTGCGTCGAATGTTGTTTTGTTGGCCAAATGAAAAAAATTAATGATGTGGAAATTGCGCAAACGCATTCAGGAGCCTTCGACGCTTCCTCGTTAATTTGATGCCAAAAACTGCGCCAACTTTCTGCATATGTGTGCCTTTATTTCCATATAAATGTATGTGTTGATTTGATTAGTTTTACATCAAAAGAGCATCAAAATTCAACATTGCCGTCAAAATTCCTATCATTACTGCGCCCTCATCGAATTTACAAAGTATTCTCAACTTTTCTTTATTATTTTTTTCATTTTGCTCTTTTCTTTGTGTACATTTGTAATTTGATGTTCGAACTTATTGCTCTTCCAAATTAAACAGAAAGATTTCAAGGACTTTAGTCACTTAGTTGGAAATAATTTCCACTCAGGTTTCTGTCCAGAAGCTACTCGAATAACTCAACGGAAACCGTGTACGAAATATAATTTAATTGAATTGTTCACTAGGGAAAATGTCTTCAGCTTAATTTAAATAATTTCAATAATTACTTCCTTTTCTAATAAGACTCATCAAAGGTACGTAAAAAACAGTGCTCGAATTTCAGTATATATATACATATATATTTTTTTTTGTGACTTCATCAATTTAATGAAGCCGCAAATTTGTCATGCAACAACCTCCCTTTTTCGCATCGCTTCGTTTTGGTGGCAACAAACTTGCCGCAGATTTCACGCAACATATTTTTCGCTAGCTGCTTCAAAAGCATGACAGAGGGGGGGGGTGACATTGGAAGTGCGGAGAGAGGAGTTGGCTGTACGCACACAGCATACATAAATCAATTTCAATTAACGTTAATTAAATACGCATCAAGTGGGCATGACCACAGCAGACAGACCCACAGAGAGAGACAGAGAGAGAGAGAGAGAGAGAGAGAGACACGGCCACAGCAATCGACAACAACAAACAAAAGCAAAAAAAAAAAATAAATAAAACTGAAAAGCAAAACCGTAAAACGGTTGGGTTCTCTCATTTTGGGGTTGAATCAAGTGCCGAGGCTCACGGATTACGCAATTTGTTGTGCCACTCAAGTTAGAAGTGCCCACAGTCGGGCATACAAGACACTTGCGGGACCCGGTAAAACGAAGTAAAGGACTGAAACTTGTGGAAACTGCAAATAAATATAAGCATATATATCGAAATTGAAGGGTATAAAATGAGATTCGCAGGAACTTTTGCTTTTCAATTGGAATACGCGACGCTTAAATGTATGCTACAATAAATTGAAAATATATGCGTGGGAAACGAAGAAGACGCGCAAGAGGGATGAAGCAGCAGCTCTCTCTTGCTGTCTCTCTATTTAATTTATTTTATTATAATATTTTAACATTATTTGTATTACTATTACAAAAGTTACATTATTTTTCTTAACCCTATTTTACTCTATTATTTTGAGATAATGCTTCTCAATTTTTGATTCCAATGAAGGAAATTCTTTTAGCGAACATGAAATGAAGTGGGTAACATGAAACACAGCAGAAAAGAAATCGCCGTTACTTGGCCAGCTGAAAACCGCAATTATCTGCACACACACAGAGAGAGAGAGAGAGAGAGAGAGAGAGAGAGAGAGCAGACTTGTAACATTACACAACATACAACAACCCCCGAAAAAAAAAATGGAATACGCAACTACAAGATATGAAAGGAAACTCAAGCCCAAGCGAAGGCCTGAAAATGACAGTGATATTTTCTTTTTTCTCTCCATAATTTCTTCTTCTTTTTTTTTAACTGCAAGTGATATGACAGAGACAGCTGTCGACAGAAAGAGACAGATGATGCACAGTTTTATCATCTACATTCAATTAATATGACTTGGCAAAGTTGCCACCAAATGTATTGTTTACGACACCCGCGATAAGAATCCAACTCCCATATATATACGAATATATTTATGTATACATACATATGTACGTATATTGATTGAGATTCTTTTATCAAATTCAAAGTTTTGTGCCAACTGTAATTATATTTAACTTTGCATAATTACAAAACTCATTAAAGGCAAAAGTTTTTGATTGTTTGGTGTGGGTTGGGGGCACGCCCCAGAAAGTAGGCAACATAAATTATATTTGGCGCATTTGTCGCTTAATTGAAAATGAAACTGAAATTGAAACTGAAACTAAAACTGAAATTGAAATTGGCAAATGACAAATGGAAATGAAATTGAAACGTTGAAGAAAAGATGATGAAGCAGCTGCTGCCACGTAGAGCTGATCTCTGATAAGCAAACAGCTGAGCAGACGTGAAAAAATATGGGAATATATAAATATATATATATATCCGATATATAAAACTATATATTCACTCAGTACTGGTCAGTCCATCAAACCATGCACATCTTTGGAAATTGCCCGCTGTTCGGCTTGTGCTTCAAGCGGAGACGGGATGACGAGCTACACTTCGCTGAGGAGCTGGAGGAGCCACAGCCAGGAGGCACCCCAGCACAATTGGAGTCAACCGAAGCCGAGGAGCAACTATCCGAAGTCATATTGCGCAACCATGCCGAGACAACTGGAAGTGTCCGCTGTCCAGCACGTGGCTCCCATTCACCCGCCCAGCTGGTGCGGCACACGATCTGTGCGGAGGTTCATCAATCAGCGGACGGCACCACTAAAGGTGAAATCGATGAAGTCTTCACTGAGATCGAACTTAGCCATGCGATGCATTATTATGATTTGGAAACTGACGCAAATGTCAGTTAATTGGAGGTGGGTGCGGAGTTGGGGCACAGTTGAGGATTCTTGATGGATACGCCGAGCGGGTAACTTAATCGTCTTGTGCCAGCTTCAAAGTTCAAAAGTTCACTTTGATACGGGCTAACATTTCACTCTCAGACAGACAGACAGACAGGCGGGCAGACGGACGGACGGACGGACGGACGGACAGGCAATCCATCTATCAAACTAACCTGGCTCAGAGGCAGCCCAGAATGTGGGCCAAGAGTGTCGGCAACATTTAGCCATGTTATGTGCCTTTTTGCCTGTCACCGTATTTGCATTTTGCAAATTGGTAACACAATACCATTTGACGCCAACCTGACAACAACATTCATTCAGAGCCCCCTCCAACGCCATCACTCACATACATATACAGATATATATATACATACATATATATTCCTCTTCAATCCATGTCTCTGTCAAACGTCATGTTTGTCAAGAGCATCAAGTGAACAGGGATTATTTGATAAACGATATTGAGCAGTTATGAACTGAAAAATGACTTCATTTAAGCACTATATTTTATACGATATTCAATACGATATTCGATATACCATACACGATAACCGGTTAATAAAACAACAGCCAAACTAATTACACTTGACTGTAAATTTAGCATCTAATTACAATTTGTGAACACATTTCACTTGAGTCTCGACAACACAATTCTCTGTAAACCACCCACAACGCATAGTTGGGCGAAGTATGGTTATACCTCCTTGGCCAAATATGCAGGGTATACGCAAAATCATATGAAAATGCCACAACAAATGGCAAACAATTTGCATTTTCACGTTGCTGACTTTGTGGCTGCTTTGTTGGCGAACAGAGCAAAAAAAAGAGAAACATTGAAAATAGAAAAACAAAAATTTAATAAAATTAGTGTAGAACAAAAAGTGCAAAACACACACACACATACTCATGGATATGCAGCATGCATTTTTAAAATTAAATTACGCCACGTTTAACAGCCTCAGAGATAGAGAGAAACAGATAGAGAGAGTGGGGGAGAGTGAGAGTGCCGAAGGGGGTCTCTCCGCTGGGGAACTGCGCTGGGTTAAGACTGTGTAATAAAAATTTGATTAGCTGCTTGTTTAACTTTAATTAAGTTGATTTCATTGCCCCCGTGTGCTACCCCTACCCTCCCTCTACTCCCCCCCCTCCCCCTCAAACATTCAAAACACACTAAATCTGTCGCCCGCTCAAAAACTTCCCAAAAAAAAGGGAGGCAAAGAAAGAAATGGAAAAGGAAAGGCTACAGAGAAAAGGAGTAAAGCGACACCAGGCAGCCAAAGCTAATCAAATATTTAGCCGGGTATGCCGTTACACACACACACACACACCGTCACCCATATGTGCACATATATACATACATACATGTGTATACGTAAGTATATAGGTATAAGTGTATATATGCGACAAGTTTGGTTGCCTCAGCATATTAACATTTTGTTGGGCCAACAACGTGGCAAACTGTTTGGCCTGAAGTTCAAAACACCCACCAATACAAACACACACACACACACAGTTGAATATATCTACACACACAACATAATATTCATGCTTATCATTAACTAACACACACACACACACACACAAACAAACTGGCAGCAGTGTAGATTGTGCATTGTGATTTGATGAGATTTGCTGGGGCAGGTGGTCAACAAGTATCCTGCAGGACGATTGCTGCTGACATTGCCGCTAACATTTGACGCCTGTGCATATCACATATGCATACAGGCTCAGAGGCATTGCCAAACACGCCAACAGAGAGCACCAAACAGCGAGAGAGAGAATAGAGAGAGTGAGTAAGAGAGAGAGAGAGAGAGTGTTGTGTGTGTGAGAGAAAAACTGCCATTTGTTGTTCATTCAATTTGCATAAATAATTAAATTGAAGTTTGCATAATGCAATTGAACTTTTCCGACAGTCTCCAACAAACTCAATTTGAATTAGCAACATCTGATATATCAAACTGTCATAAAAATATTTAAAAAAAAGCGTTAAATAATTTAAAAATAAAAAAAATACTATGTGTAATCACAGGCTAGCAGATTACTTATTTTCAATTGTTACAAATGAAAAACTTAAAGAAATCTATTGGAAATATATTCAATATATTTTAAAGTGAAAATAAAATAAATCATAAAAAAACATTACAGTGTATTTCACTTTTCACAATTTTAACGGAATAGTTCAAATTTCTAAGGGAAAGAGTTTTCAAAAATTTAAAATAATAAATTATTGAAAAAAATACTTTACAATATATTTTAAAGATATATTAAAAATAATATATCTTCGATATTTCTCCTATTACACCGCCATATTATTTTACTCAAATGTTTCTTGACTTTTATCAACTTTAAGATAATTTTGCTCAACATTATGTTAAATACAGAGAATTATTCTGCACCCCCTCCCTTGCACTTTGGGGCAGTGGCAACATCTTGAGAGAGTGCGCGCTGCGCTTTGTGGCATGCCATTAAAATACATTGATGTACTTGCCACTTATCCGTATTATCGATGTGGCCATAATGTTGCAAGCTTAACTTGAGTCTAAGAGAGTGACAGAGACAGAGAGAGAGGAGACTCTGAAACTGAGATGGAGATAGAGAGCTGAGTGAGAGTTGTGTTATGCTTGTTCTTCTTCTTGTAATCCTTGTTGTTGTTGCTGCTGCCATTAAAAACTTTCCGGCAATGCCATTAAAATAAAAATCGAGAGCGTGTTAAATGATTTACAAAAGAATGCAGAGAGAGCCCAAAAACAAAAACAAAAAACAAAAAAACAAAATCAAAAACAATTTCGATGCTTTTTTGCGAGTTTATCGCATTGGCATAATGTGTTTCACTTTAAGCCATGTCCTTGCTGCCTCTTATCTTTTAACATCCTTTTGCTTTCCATAAAAGACATTTCTGTGTTTTATGACTTTTAAGAGTTTCCCTTCATATCCCACATTTGGCGACAGTTGCAAGGATAATTTTTACTCTTCTCTCTCTCTTTCGATTACAACAAGGACTGAATATCATTTGAGTTGTGGCAAAATTATGATGGTTACCAAAAATTGAAAACAAATGAATTAAAGACTCCGGACTTATCTCAAAAATTATCCTATTTGGTTGTGGAGGGATAATCCTGTATGTTTATCCTGCTCGTAGTTCCTGCCAAGTTGATTGCCTGTCAAGGACCCCTCCCTGCTCTGAATTGGCCTAAGGAATTAAGAGACCTCCCTCGCTTCCTTCGCCACTCGTATTCAATTACGCGGTCGGTCAATAGGCCCATATGGGCGTGACGGGGGGCGTTTGGGGCAGGGATGGGAATACGGCCAGGGATGGGATAACTTAATGCAACTAATCGTCGGCCATTAACCGCCAATGACACTTTTATGCTACTTTAATAAACTTGAGATAGAAAGAGAAGAGAATGAATGCGTATCTCCCCCAATTGTGTGTATGTCAGTGTGTGTGTGTGTGTGCGTGTGTGTGTGTGTCTGTGTTGGAAGGATACGTGTGACAGAAGTTGGTCCAAGCATCACACAAAACTTTCGGCACGTTGTGGCAATGTCTTAAGCGAGTTCGTTTTTCCCTGAGAGTCGCAACTTCTATAAGTTTTGTAGTGCTCACTGAATAAGAAAGAGAGAGAGAGAGGGTGGCAGAGAGAGGGAGAGAGAGAGAGAGACAGAACTACAGAGAGTAAGAGACAATAGGGAGAGTGAGCGCAAGATTAAGTGGCAGTGAGCGGGGATTATATGTCACTTATATCAATAATAATTCCCATTTGTAATAAAACCAAATAAAGGAAAAGAGACAAAGAGAGAGAATGAGAGACAGTGAGAGAAAGAGAGAGCCTTTTTTCTCTGTATGCGGGATGCAGCAATAAGCGGCAAGTGAAATGCATAAATAAACAACAATTCGATAAGTACACATAGCACACATGTGGGCGTGGCATACGCATCTCCCTCTCTCTGTCTTTCTCCCCTCTCTCTCTCTACTCCGTCCTCCCCATTACTCTTTTTGTGTGGATGGCAAAGTAAATTGATACAAATTGTTCAATAATCACGCCATTGCATTTTATTTTTGTGTCCTGGCAGTGCAAAGGACGATAAGCGGCAACCAACAACACAGTTGATACAATGCCACGTGTGGTTTGGTTTAATGCAACTGCAACAACAGCCGGAACAACAACAACAGCAACTGACAGCGGTTGTTGCCACAGCGAACAACTTATCAAAGTGCTCTGCATTAGTCCGAAGGCAATTCCATTTGTTATTAATAGCACATGGTCACACTGAAATGTGAGTAAGAGAGGGATATATAGAGTGAGAGTGAGAGAGAGAAAGATAGATAGAGAGAGAGAGGGATAGGGGGAGAGAACGAAGAGTAACTTTGATTTAATCTCTACTATTGTATTTTATTTCAATTTAATATATATTTTGAATTCATTTCATTTTGAACTATTATTTTATTTAATAATTTTTATTTATATTCCTTTACAAATTCTATTTACTTCAGTTCATATTATTTGATGTATTACCAAAAAAAAAAAAATAATAATAATAATAATAATAATAATACAACAAACAACAATCAAAAGTGAAGCGCACTTAACAATATTAAAACTGTTGATTAATGTCTGCGAGAAGTTGATGCTCCTTCGGTTTTTGGGATTGTTTCAATCATGCGGAGTAGTAGACGCACTTGCGGCAACTCCTCTCCACGCACCACACACCACGCCCATCCGCCCACACTCAATGTTATTTATCATGTGGCAATGTTGTAATGCATTTTGTAATCGATACAAAGCAATCACAACGAATTGAAGACCATGCCCAGAGTCACATCCAGACCGACACCCACTCCCACTCCCACTCCTACTCCCAGACACGGATCCAAAACCAGACCCAACTCCATTGCCACAAAGAGAAGAGAGTAGAGTACAGCAGAGGAGAGGAGAGCATAGCTGCGGCATGCGTCTCGAGGCACGTGACCAATCAGCCATTGTGGCAGGGATATGTGTGGCACGGGGTAGCATAGTATGGGGGGCCTGGCCACACCCTCTACACACAATTGTGGCACAAAATTAATGTGAAGCATGAGGTACTAGATATGTGTGTGTGTGTGTGTGTGTGTGAGTGGCATGTGGCATGGGGCACGTAGCAAACGCGAAAGACAACGCGAAACGCATAAATGCAATCAGCGAAATAATTCAAAGTTAATTTCGATGCTGGCAACCAACTGTACAATGGCCAAAAAGATGCCTGACAGCAGAGTGAGAAAGAGAGACAAACAGAAAGAGAGATAAAGAGAGAGGCAGCAATTTTGGGAACCAAGCAACCCTTTTGCTGTAACATTGATCTACAGGGTATCATACTTGGCACTTTTCAATCATTTATTTGACGACATCAACCAAATCAAATAAAGTGTTTTTCCAGCTCATCGTCTATGTACCTCCTGCTCCTCCTCAGCCCCCTCCATCTCCCCCGTTCAAGTTGTTGCAACATTTCTGCTGACTTTTAAGTAATTTGCCGTGTTGTCAACCGAGTTGTCAATGTGACAAACTGAATGGCCCAATAAAATGGGCTGCTTATTCAAATGCCAAAAAGTAGGCTACGTTTATTTTGCACTTCCTTCCTCAGCTTGATTTTCTCCCCACTGTCAACTGTAAACTGCTGAGCCAGAAATACGATTGTATTGAAGAGCAGCAAAGTGTTGGCAGGGGAATAGAAGGGATTGGGGTAGGGGGTTGGTAGGAGAAATGCGCGTGCTTTTGACTGATAACAAATGACAGCATGATGCCTACATCAGCTAGCTTTACATACATACATGCCATATATACCCCTCTGCCTCTCCCCCACCCAGTTACGAGTCTTCCGCCACGTCGATCCACCATTTTGTGCCCCATTGTCCTACTACGCCAGGACGACAGTAAGGCCAAAAAAAAAAAAAAAAAAAAGAACGCGACACATTTCCATTGATTTTTCTCAAACTGCGGGATTTCCGCGCGCAGCGTTTTTCACATGCCATTCGACGACTAATCAGCAACGTAAATAATGCATAAGGGAAATATAAGTGCTGACTGAGCGGAGAGGGAGAGTTAGATAAAGTAGTGGGTTGGGGGGGAGGGGGCATTAGGAGTAGGGGATGAGGAAGTGGAGAGCAAGAGAAGAATGAGCACACGTTGATGGCCAACAAATTGGAGTAGAGCAATGCGGATATTCCTCTGCTTTTTTTTTTTTGTCTCGTTGCCTTGTTGAGGCCGCGTACCGACACTTTCAAACAGGTATACACGATTTGTGTACGTCGATGAAGAATTGGCAAGTATTTGAAAAATATTTCTAAAAAGAAATCTTAAGACATATATAGGAAGTTGTTGGTAGTACTTGTAGCTGAGTTAACGGTATCGTAGTCTGTGGGGCAGCAACGGTTTAATAACATTTGGGAAAAGCACTTTGCCAACTTTTTGAAATGGCGAAAAAGAGCGAGACAGTGATAGAGAAAGTACAGGCAGAGAGAGAGAGAGAGAGAGAGAGAGAGAGAGAGAAGATGACATTAGCTACAGCTGTATTAATTTGTTGGCATTAGCGAGTGACGGAAAGAGAGAGAGAGAGAGAGAGAGAGAGAGAGGAAGAGCGCGAAAGTTGGCATTGCAATCGAATTGAAACTTTAATGACTTTATGCGCCAGTTGCAACTAGCGACTTGCAGCTTGCCGCACTTGACCAAAAGAACGTTGCCAAGTTTTCCCAATTTCTTTCTCCCTCTCTCTCTCTCTCTCTCTTTTCATTGTCATTCTCTGTCTGTTTCTCATTTTAGTTTGGGCTGCCATCATTTCCCTCTTTCGGCCGAGACAATTAAGTGTGCAACTTTTTGCACAATTGTACTTTCAAACTTTCATGGAGGTATGTCATCCCGCTCTCAACCCCTCACACCATCCCCTAGCTACCTGCCCAGCAGCAGCAGTTGCTCATTATGATGTAGCTGTTGCTGATGATGATAATGATGATGCTCAATTGCTGCTGTTGCTGCAACACGTTGAACAGATTCAATTAATTAACTGTCAATATTCTTGCACGCTGCCTTTCTTCTACTCTTTCTCCCTCTCTCTGTCTCTCTATCTCTGTTTCCCGCTCTCTCTCTCTCTCTCTCTCTCTTGCTTTTATTTCGCTGGTGCTGTGCTTTGCTTGCTAAATAATTAATGAAAAGACAAATTGCTGCTGGCAGCGCAGTAACAACGTCAACGATTGCAACGGGAAATAAACATCTTTCTCTCTCTCTCTCTCTGTCTGTCTCTGTCTCTCTCTCTCTGTCTCTCTCTCTCTCCCTCGCTGTATCTTCATTTTTATCTCCCACTTTTTAGCTTCTGTTTTTTTTGCTCAGTCTAACCTCATTTCTTGCTTATCAGAAAATTGCTTCCATTTGCCTGCCTATCGATAGTTGTGCGTTGTGGTTATCGATAGTTTATTGAAAATTGTTATAGGCTTAAATCAGATATCCGGCAAAGGCATTTTTAACGCCTGATCAACTTCAGATCGATTCACAGACATTACGCCAATCTCAAATGCAAATCACAGCACCAAGGACAAAGCCAAAGGATGTGTGTGTGTGTGTGTGTGTTTATAGAACTGCTGGCCTCGTTTGGCAGCATGTCCTGCGTGTCCTGTGCTGATTTAACATGCAAATGTGGTAAAGCTTTCACAGCTTTGCCGCTGACCCAGCAGCCAATGCATAAATCATGCCTCCCAAAGAGAGAGAAAGAGAGCGAGCGAGAGAGAGAGAGAGAGAGAGAGATAGATAGATAGAGTAAGAGAGTAGGATAGCAAATATAGGAATATTATATTAGAAGGGTTGCACAAGTGGCAGCAACAGCAGCGGCTTTCGCTTTCAGCTGAGCTCTTTTGATGGGATTTGTGGCGCAGATTTGCGCGCCTCCTGCTAACTCTCATACGTCTGTTACTCTTTCTCCTGCTTCTTCTTCTTCTTCTTCTTCTACTCTTCTTCATCAGTTACAACTGTATGCTGGCCATGATATTTGCTGTTGGTGTTGGTGTTGCAATCGATAGGCGGCCTCGCAGCACGTTCAGCATTTGCGCGCCACAAAGTATGCTAAGCTTATTTATTATTTACACGAGTGAAACGTGTATGAAACCAAAAGAGCTGCTAAAAACCTGAATTCTCAACAGCTCCCCTCTCTCTCTCTCTCTCCGTCTTCTCTGTATGTGTGTTGTGGTTGATTTGATTGCTTTATGCACCCAGTGAGTGGCCGCATGAATTTCAAATGAGCCGCTGCCAAACGATTCAGCTAACTCTCTCTCTCTCTCTCTGTATCTCTACGCCTCTCTGCCTCTGTCTCTGTCTCTCTCTCTCTCTTTTTTGCCCACTATCTCATTTTTTTTCGTACCTTTTACTCTTTCCTTTAGTGGCGAAAAAAGGTGCCAAATAAGACCGATTCATTGCCATCATATGGACAGCAAAGAGAAAGCTTTAAAAAATGTTAAGTTACGGCCACAGTGCAGTCATTAGGGTGATCTCTCTCTTTCTCTTTCTGTCTCTCTCTCTCTCTCTTTACTATCGCTGCCTTTGGCTAACGTGTTGCACACGTTGCATGTGTGGGAGAATGGAAATAAACATGAGAATAAAACTACAATTGCAAATAGTGTTTGAGAGAAAAACGTTGAGCGACAGCGTAAGAGGGAAACAGCTAAAAATAAGAGAGAGAAAGAGAGAGAGAGAGATAGTGATAGCAATAGAGACGGAGACATATATTTTGGGTAAGGGAAAGTCTTTAACTATCTGACTGCTTCTATCGTCTCTCAGTTGCTCTCGCCACTTTGGCAAGAAACTCTGCTCTGCCTCTTGCTTACTCATATTTTCCCTCTGTCTCACTTTCTCTTCCTTTCTCTCTCTCTCTTTCGCCACAACCCATTTGGCCACCCAAGTTAACTGGTTGTGCTTTGCCTGTGTGTGGGTGTGTGTGTGTTGTTCCCACAGTAATTTGAAATTCATGCGCTTCGTATGTGGAATAAATTCAAGATTTTGATTTGCTGCTACGTGTGGCATCTTATACCATAATCTGCAAGCATACATATATATGTATATATACACATATATATATATATATGTATATGTGTATATGTGTGTGTGTGCAATTGAAGGTGTGAAATCGCACATAAAGGATAATAAAAGTGAAAAGCGTGAGACACATAATATGTTGCGTTGCCTGCCACATTTTGGAATTGTCTCTTTATACCCACAAAAAACTCTTACGATTTGCTGAACATTTCTTCTTACTATATATCAAATAATACCACACTTTAGGAAATCTATTTTGTATTAGAAAAATTTAAAAAATTCTCACATAGTTAAATTATTTAATTAATTTAGTTTAATAACTTTCGAAGATTTTGACATCGATATTTTCCTACTTACTTCTAACATGTTTTATTTTTAAAAGTATTTTTTTTTTTTTTTAGATATTTTGATAACTGTGTTTTTTGTGACACTTACTATATGTGGAGCGCTTCACGAATCTAATTTATAGCATTTAACGCCTAAAAGCACACTTGCGATTTCAACAATTTGCCTCAATGTTGCGTCGATAGCGTGCCGCCCCCCAAAACATCATTTACATACACTTCCACAGCCCCGCCCCGCTACAACTTGCCTATTTCCTTATGCTACTCACTAAACACTTCGTCTCTCAAAGCATAAGTTTATTTCCACTTGCCATCAAAAAAAAAAAACAAAAAAACAACAGGAAAATGGAGAAGAAGAAGCAGATATGATAGAGGGCTCAGGGAGACAGTTGTTTGCAATGGGCTCTTGTCGATGACGAAGCAAGCGACACTTGTTTTCAGATTTTTCAAATGATGCCGAAAAGTAGGCAACATATACATGCAAACACATTCACGCAGACAGCGGCATAGAGGCGCTTAACACGCACACACATATACACTAAGAGGGATGGAGAGAGAGAGTGAAAGAGAGAAAGATACAGTGAGCGAGAGAAAGACAGAGAGAGCAAATAAACAAGCGCGAATATTACGAGTTGCTTGACTGCTGACGTCGCTCTGTCTCTGTCTCTCTCTCTCTCTGTCTGTTCTTTCTCTCTTTCTCGTTGTCTACTTTATTGTCTGTTTCGTTCTTATCGCCATCTTTGTCTGTTGTCGCACGGCAGCTGTGCGTTTATTTTTGGCATCGCCAGGCAGTGCGCCTCCAAGTATGCAGCAGTTGCGGCAGGAATACATGTCAATGACTTTACAGAAAGCGGAAACTCATAAAGATAAGTGTTGACATGGCTGCCAGCTTGCCTGGGCTACTCTTGCCTCTCGCATCTGCCACTTTCAACATGCCTTCCTCTCCCTTCCCCACCTCCACCACCAGTAGCAGCATCATCATCAAAGCTTCACCTACCAGCGGCCCTTTAACATACAGCCACCGCCCTCTAAGTGCCAACTGTCGTCTCATATTTGTGTCACACACACACACAAACACACACACACACAAACACACACACAAACACACACATGAAACACCTTCATATGTAGTTCTAAATGCGCTCAACAACAAGCTGAGAAAAAGTTATTTTAGCATTGAAATTGGTTGAAATGTCTACGTAAGAAACTTTAAGCAATAAAAAAAAAACAGCTTCGTTTTCTTCTTCATCATCCTCTACTGAGTCTGAGCATGACTTGCAGTTAATCAATGGCAAAATGTATCGAATATTATCGATATATAATTAGTAATTAGAGCGAAAGAAAAGATGGAGAAATGACATACTTGTTATTTGTCTATAGTATGACAAGCAAAGAAGAAACTATGAGAAGGACAGGGCAAAGGATGAAGAAGAGAAGCGCATCGAAGGCTGCACATAATCAAGGGGTAGACAGAAAGAGAGAGAGAAAAAGAGAGAGAGAGTATAGGCTAGTCTGCCCAGGAAGATAATGGAATGGAAGGAAAAAGAGGTGCAGAGGACATTGAAGGACGATTGAATACAAAGTCTCTCCTCTTCACCAACGAGTTGACAGTGGGTCTGCGGCACTGGGCGTGTGTGTCTGAGGAAAGGTTGCATGCGTCGGGGGCACGCTCTATTGTTATGTTGCATAGTTGTCGTCGTCTAATTAATGTTATCGCATTTCATGCATCACTGCTAATTGTTATCGACAAATAATGCAATGCCCAGCCTCAAATTTGCAGAGTACATTCATTATGTTGTGTGCCATCATATGTGGCACATACATACACTGCGTGCAACAGCAACAGCATTGGCAATTCATCTATTTCTATTGTCAACATAAAAACAGATATCGAAATTGAAAACGAAACGTAAATTGAAACAGAAATAAAATTATTTGTGGCACGTGTGGCAGATACTGTGTGTGTGTGTGTTGGCAGTGGCGCCACAAATGAGCAAACTAGTTGGCAAATCAACCGAATAGCTTGTGGCACTGTTGAAAGTGACAATTTGATGGATTTGCCCAAATGAATGTACAATTTTTAGCGAAACAATTACGATTTGATTATATTGAAAATATTTGAAGTGCGAAAATTAAAATTTAAGTTAAAAAGAAATTCAATTAATTTTTGAAGTAAAAGAAGTCTAACTATTCACCCCCATTTTATTTGCCTTGTGGGCTGCTTTTTTATGACTTTTTAATGTAAACAAAAAGCATAATATAATTTATGCAATAATCAAAAAAAGTATCTCAATGTTGGTCCTACAAACGGGGTCAATGGCTCAGAGAGGGGAGCTGTGATTGAATGTGGAGAGTTGTGATTAATCATATGCTGCCTGCCACATATATATGTATGTCTATATAACAGATGCCACAAGGCTATTAGAACTCATTATAAAGTCGTGTTAAATGAGGGTATTTGGCAGCACGAAAGCATTAATTAAAACTCAAACCGAAACTGAAACTCAAACTTAAAAAAGCAAAGAATTAAATGCACATCATAAGAGAAAATGGGGGGAAAAAACAGGAAAACAAAATAAAATAAAACAACAATTCCGGCAGAGGGCAAAAGGGAAAAACTGTCCAAAATAATTACGGCAAGTCACAGAAAAAAAAAAAAAAACATGCTGCCGTGATTTTGTTGGCTGTCCAAAAGGCATAGCCATGGCCAAAAACCAAAGCTGAAGTTGTTGCCGCGGCCAAAAGGCATAACAAAGATTTATGCCTTGTCTAAAGGTGGAAGGCATAAATTTAATGCGCCCAAAAATGTAGGCAACGCTGCGAAAGTATTAAAGCAAAAAGTTTATAACCCCAAAACTCTTCAACAAAAAAAAAAAAATAAATAAATAAACAAAAAAAAAAAAAAAAAAAAAAACGGAAAACTGTAAACAACCAACAAATTGAGTTTGCTCAACTAAGCGATACCCTGTGATAGTGTTCATGGGAATATAAAACTTTGTTATATTTTCAACTTTGATCTCCTGGTGCAAAAAATACCACAGCACCATCATGCCCACATTTGGCCATTTAAAGATATAAGGGGTATTTGCAGGAAAAACTCTCGCAATGCTTCCAAAAAAAACTTTTAAATGTTTGTTGCGGTTGTTGTTGTTGTTGTTGCTGCTGCTGTGGCGGTGGCATGAAACGGAAATTTTTGTGGCCAGCGCCAACTTTATGTGGCCAACAAATGTACATAGATATATATATATATATATATATAAGCCAAGTTAACACACACACACACACACCCATTGAGTTGTGGAGTATTTAGCCGTAAGTGGAAATAATTACGAATCTGCTCGTATATGTTATGCTGCAACTGCAACGGAGCATCGTCTTACTTGCCTCGAGTTAACAGCTGCCCCGCTGGTTTACAGTTACACCCACTCACACTCACACACACACAGAAACACATCTATATATGTGTACATACATATGTATATGATGTGTGTGTATATGTGTGAGTGTGGGGAGTACTTGCCACAGAGCGAGTTAATTATGTTTAATTGGATTAAAATTATACAAAATATACAGCGCAGATTGTGGAGGAACATGAGATGCAAGGCAAACACAAAATAAAAGAGAGAAATACAAAGAGAATGAGTCAGAGAGAAAGAGCATGGAACGAAAATCAGAGTGATATATATCATAGAGTACGCGAATAGTCTGTTCAGGAATTTTAAGGCAATACTATGAACAAGATATGCCAAAGTAAATATCGATAAATGATTATCGAGGATGAGAGAAAAAGAATCAGAGAGAGAGAAAAAAATAATGAGAGAGAGAGAGGAATAGTCAAGAGAGAGAGAGAGAGTAAAATAATACATATGTATATATTGTTGAAGGGAACTATAAGAAATGATTGCAAAACAAATCCTTGGCAAAACAACAACTAACAGTTTTCCAAACATGCTGCAAAATATTTGCCGAAAAAATTTTCCGCAGTTTCCACACTTTTCCTTCATATTTCCCCTTCTTTCTGCCTTATTTTGCCAGTGGCTTTGTTGACAGTCTGCCAAGAAATCAAAACATAATTGCTAATGAAATGCCCGACGAGCCCTAGTCCCAAAACGTTCAATTTTCTGCTTGTTTTTCTTTTCTTTTCATTTTGTATTTTTTTTTAATGGAAAATTCTATTACACACACACACACACACAAGCACACACACATCCACAGAAACTGGCAAAATTTTCATTAGGAAGCCGACTAATTTGACTGGCGTCTTGCATTTTAGAAAATGTTATCAGGGGACCAAGTCAAAGTCAGTGTTGCCTCAGCCTTTTGCCCCAATCTTCTGCCTCAGCATGTGCCCTCCCAGCTCTCTTCTGGCTGCATTATGTGGCATGCTACTTAGGGCTGCATAAAGGCTGAAAACACTCCCTCGTGCACTATTGTTGCTGCAAAAATTTGATGACAACAGAGACAGAGCAAGACAGGAAGTGACACAGAGAGAGAGAGAGAGAGAGAGAGAGAGAGAGAGAGAGAGAGAGAAAGAGAGAGAAAGCGACAACGAGTTTTGGGCCTTTATTGAAATATTATGCAACAAAAGTTGATGAATTTTTAGCTCGTCTCAAACTTGAGCGCTGCATGGGGAGTTGGCATTAAGCGAATAACTTCTCCTGCCCACCCCCTCCCTTTAAGACTATGCCTCCTGCCACTTGTATTGTATCAGGTGTTTACCCAGAAACGCAAGCAACCAACAAGAAGAAGAAGAAGAAGAAGAAGAAGAAGAGGAACAACAAGAAGAAAGAAAAAAATTGTGTATTATAATAGCAATTGAGAATTGCTGATGAGCTTTGCCTGCTGCCGAGCAGGTCTAGCCAAGACATGCCACATGCCGCATGCCACTCTCACCTCCCTTCTGCCGCCTCATCTACTTTGACTCTACACTCTAAACTGTCAAGTCGCGCCCCACAACACAATGGCAACTCGCAACTCGCGACTGGCAACTTGCAACGCGGAGTCTTCTTCCAGCAGGCAGCAGATTTGTTGTCGAGGGAGCATTTTAATTATTCAACATTGTTGACAAAGTTTCAGCTGTGACTGAGCTTTCTACGGCATATGCCATACAAGAATAAAAGAGACCAAAATGCAGACAGAGACAGAGTGGTGAGAGGGGGGGGGGGTGAAGTGGAAGTGGATGGGGGGAGGAGGGGTGAGAGGTCGAGATAAAGCAATATGATTTGCTGCTTGAGCAGTCAAAAGTTGGCGACACACAAAAATTGCTCTACGACAAAGAGCAATCGTCGTCTGTTGACACTGCCAACAGAAAGCCAAGGACTTCTTCTTCTTCTCCTTAATAGAATGTATAAGAAAAGAGAAAGAAAGAGAGAGAGATTAGAGAGAGAGAGAGAGAGAGAGAGCATAGCTTATTATATGGAAAGTAACTTTACGCAGTCTGGCGAGCCTATCAAATTTATATACATAAATTTCCTCGCATAAAATTTTAGACAAGGCATTTAAATCGTAACTGCTGGGAGACCCGGTAAAGAGTCTAATTGTTTTGTCAAAATAACAACTTTATAGTATTGAGGTTGCAAAAAGAAGAGATTTCTTAAAACTTATAAACTCATTTTCCTTGAGCTAACATAAATTCCTGGGAATAAAATTGAGACCGTTTGGAGACCCAGTAAAGGCTCCAATAGCTTTGCCAAAACAACATTTTGAGCATTTTTTGGATTGCGTCTACAGTGACTGCTAAAATTTCTTGAACCCGGCAACGGTTTGAGAGCCTCAGCACATAAATTGTTTAGGCAAAGTAAATATATTTTCCTTTTTCGTCTTTTCAACAAATTTTTGATCCATATTTTTGACAGCAGGCATGAGGCAAGCGTGGCAACAGGCAGTGGATGAGGCGTGGAGTGAGGTGGGGTACATAGTGCCACATAGTTAACTGTTCAATATTCTATTTATCGTGCTGACGCGCATCACTGACGGCCAAAGGCAAAACTTCAACTTTTTGGCCATAAACACACACACACACACACACACACACACACACAGAAGTTGTGGGAGCAGTGTGTGTTTTCATGTGGGCGAAGGGGGTTGTGGGGTTTGCGATATGGCAAGGGGTGGTGGGTTGATAGGCGACTGCTGTAATTTAATTCCTTTACAGTGACCCAAAAGCCGCAGCCGCAGCTACAACAACAGTGCGCTGTCGCTCTCGATGTTGCAACTGTGGCAGGCAGCAGCCATGAAAATGATGATGATGATGATGACGCTGACGATGAGGATGACGATGACGATGTTGAAGCTAAGTGAAGCGGATGCCCAGGCAGCTGCCCTCCCCTGCACCTACGCCCCTCGCTTCCTTTGGCTGGTTGTTGGTTTCGTTTGGGTTTTTGAAGTACACATGGCTGCAATTTTTGTATTTTTTTTTTTTTTTTTTTTTGGACGGCGCGCTTCAATAATTCTGTTTGCTGTCACATACACACATACCCACACACACATATACAGTCACACTCCCACACATACAATCACACACACACACATACAACGAGCATATTGCGAGTGGCTTTTGTGGCATTGACGTCGTCTGTTTGCAAAAGACAAAAATGCCAGAAAACTGCAGCTCCAAGTCGACACATACACTCTCTCTTTTACACACACATAGTCATTGTCCATATACATATATAGTATGTTGCAAGCATATTGTGCTGAAAAATTACAATGCAATTGTTTGCCATTGGCACCCAGTAAAAAGGCGAGGGGCATGTCTGCAACTGGGGACAGCCAACGAAGCCAAGCCAAAAGTCGACCCCAGTCGGTTGCATGCCACATGCCAAACACCTACCCACTCACAGCTCTGCATCATACGTGGCTGAGGAAATTCCCAAATACACTTTGCCACTTACACACATGATGGCGTCCGCCCCCGCCCCCGCTCCCTGCCACTGTCCCTAACTCTATGCCACTCGTGTCGTGGCAACTCTTCATTCCCCAAAATTGTGCTCTCGACTTGGATTCATTATCGATTTAAGATGCGGCACTTTTACTATCAACTAATTGAAAGCAAACTTTTGAAAAACGATCAATTTCTTTAGAATTTTTTTGTAGTCTTTTTAATTGGTATTTTTTAGTTTGATTTTTAACTAATGTTTATTTTTCTGCTTTCATTAAAAACTTACTGAAATTTTGCAGAATTTACTGAATGAATTTTTTTAATATTTTTGAAAACAAAATGTTATTAAATACAAATATATGACATTTATGTTTTATTATTATATCTGAAATATTTTAATAATTTTATATATATTGAATAAAAGTTTTACATTTTTCGATCATATTAATATAGTATTCTTAACATTCATTGGCTGCTTTTAACATGAATTAATTTTTTGCAGTGTATTGTTCATTACTTTCATTATTATATATATGATATGTTCTATATTGATCAGATTTTTGAATATATCAAGTAATAGATTAATTCCATTTTTAGAATACATTTAAATTCTAAAATTTCTCAAATTGTTTTACTAAAAAATATATGCCATTTTCTTGCAGTGTTTTGATTGTTAAAATATTGCCTGCTATTATTAACTTATAATTGTATTTACATTTTGAATACAGTTTTCTTTACTTTTTCTAACTAAGTAATGTTTGCATTTCGTGTCACGACACGACATGACACGACAAACACACGCCATTTTGCTTGGCACTTGTTTGAAACCGATGAGTGTGAAAGTATGCGTACGAATTCTTATTTTTGGCACACACACACAAACACACACACATATATATATATGTATGTGTGGGCAATGAATGTGCATATTGAAGCAGCTGCGGCCGCAACACTTATGTACATGTCTGCGTTTTTGGGCCTCTGCAACCAAAGGCAACCAGGCAGCCAACATCCATTATCAGTTGCCACTTGCACCCCCTTTCGCACTTGCCACACGCAGTTAAGAATCAAAGCCTCCAAACGCCACTCCACATCCTCACACCCAGAAGAGGGAGCTGAGTACTGGCAACGCGGTTGCTGCTCCTGCTGCTCCTTGGCAGGCGAAGCAAACAATGAGGCTTTTGTATGCGACACCGCGTTTGCCGTTTTTGTTGCCCCACACACATACACACACACGCACACCCTCTCACATACATATGTGGGCATTGTTTCGTATTGAACCTGCTAGCGTGTCTTGCCACCAGTTTTTTTGGGGGGGCATTTTCATTTGGGCTTCAAATCTAAGAATAATAGCCGCCTTGATTACATTCACGCCGCTTTATGACAAACGAAAACAACAACAAGTACCACTACAACTACAACAACAACAATAACAATTACAACAACAATGGCAGCCATGAATGAAACTGGCAACGACAACCATGAAGCATGTGAGCACAGTGAGCATCGCCAATTTGTTTCTCATTAAAAAAAAAAACAACAACAAAAACGCAACTTGTCAAAGACAAGTAAGAATCCAGCATAAAAAAGCTGCAAGTTTCCCAAATTCAAATCAAGCTGAACAATTTCTCAAGTAGAGCTTGAAAGAGCTTTTAAAACTGCGACCCTCAAGACGCTCGTAGAGAAATTACAGATGGAAAATAAATTCAAAAACTATTTTATAAATTTATATTAATATTTTGTCTTTATTTTGTTGTTTGCTTTTGTTTTCTTAATTATTTATTAAATTTATTTATATTATTGATTTTATGAAATTTAATTTAATTTTATGTCAAATTGTCCTTGTGACTCATATATTTAGTGTTAATTTTTTGTCAGATATAGTGTAATTTTGTACCACTGTGCGTACGTTGTGTGGCTGTGGCATGGCGAAAATGAAAAGAAATGAAATTAAGTGGCATGTTATGCCCATTGTGTATCTGTGCGCGTGCATGTGTGTGTACGTGGCATGTGGCATGGGGCATGCGGCATGAGGCCATACACTCACTCATGGCCGGGCATCAAGTTAAGCCCACTGTTAAGGCCTGTTAAACATTTCAAGTGTTAATTGTGTGCGAACAACAATAACAACAGCTGACAGTTGGGACAGATAGACAGACAGTGGGACAGACAAGTGAGACAGCCTCCTTAATTGAGGCGTGGCGCCGACGAGATTTGTGCGGCTCAAGATACTAAAATGCCCCCCCCCCACCAAACGTGGCTAAGTTCAGCACTCCACGGGGCTAACTTGAGACCCACAAAAACAGATGCCACAGCTGAACAGAGATAGAGATAGTAAGAGAGAGACACAAAGAAGGCTAGTGTTGCACACGTAGCGCACCAAATTGGAATTCAATTATGCAACAAGCTGCAACAAAAGACCAACAATGCCCACACATAACATACTACATATATATAAAGTGTGTGGCAACAACAGTGGCAACCACTTTCTTTTCTTTCCCCTCTTGTTTGTTGCATGAACACTCTTTTTTTTAATAATTTCTTATGGCTGCTTCCGCCTGCCTTCGTGCATGCCACACTTGCCACATTGCCGCTACTGCTGCTGCTGCTGTTGCTGTTGCTTCCCAATGGCAAATCAATTTGCGCTTTACATAAAAATCAACAAAAGACACGCGAGCGTGGGGAAAACTCTTCGAAAATCACAGCACATAACCCATTAACCCCAGCGTTGCCCAACTACTTATATGAATGGCAGGTGGCATGTGGCAGGTGGCTGGTGGCAAGTAGTAACATTGGCTGAGAGCATTGATAAAACGAAAGCAAAAACGAAAATGGATATGGAAATGAAAATGGTAAATGTAGGCAACAAAAGGAGATTTTCATACAATATTCTTTGGCTGTCGTCATCATCATCATCATCATGCTCAACATTATCATCGTCATCGTCGTCGTTGTGTCGTGCTCAATGTAGTCGCATTTACATAATGAATTCATATGTTTAATAAAATCTACACGTGAACATGAATATACGCAGAGTGAAAAAGATGAGGAGAGAGAAAGAGGGTGAGAGAGGGAGAGTTTGGGGGTAGCTGACAGACTGGGCCATCTGTGGATATGGCAATCTCAGTGCTGAATCTCGTATCTGAATCGCAGCTAAGGCTCCAACTTAAGCTGAATGCAACGCGTCAACTCGGCGCACAAAAGTATGCTAAAGAAAATGCCACGTCAGTGTAGATGTGTGTGAGAGCAAAGACAAAAGTGTGTGTATATGTGTGCGTGAAGTGAACTCGGGCAATGTGTTTGGTTCGCTTCATTCTATTTGCGAGTCTCCCGCTTCACGCTTTTGCTCATTTTGCCATTGCCTCTGCTTTTCTTTTACCATTTCAATAGTTTGCCTCCTGATGACAATGGCGATGCTGATGACACACGCTGTCTCACTCCTTCTCTATCTCTCTCTCTCTCTCCCACTTTTATCACCAGCTCTTCTTCTGTCACTCTCTCATGGTAGCTAAAAGTGTTTCTTTATGTGTTGTTGCTGTCACGTATTAAAATCATATTAAATTTGCATATGCATCTTGTTCGAAATGTGAAAAACAAGCAACTTGCCTCGATAAATATTATCGATAAATCAACGACTTCAGCAATTTACGTTACTGTCAACAAATATCTTGCAATTTTTTTTCTTGAATGTACCTCACAATATTAACTAAAGCTACAGAAAAGTTGTACTATATAAAGGCACGCTATTACATTCCGATATATGCAAATCGATAAATATCGATAAGTGCTTGATTACAGGTATAGCTTGTGTAGAAAGGCCAATTGCCAGAGTTTTGCTCATTAACCAAAAGCAGAAACTTTTCAACAAAATTTCACTACATATAGGGGTTTAGGACCATAAAATGCTCCCTCAGTTAAAAGTTGAAATGGCACAAGTCTCTAAAAATACAAAACAACAGAGAAATAGAAGGAGAAAGAGAGAGAGAGAGAGAGAGAGAGAGAGAGAGAGAGGGAAGTGCAATTGTAGATGAAAAGGCAAAACCATGTGCCGTTATATGAAAACTCATTTTGACAGTGCGGTCAGTGAGTTTTGGGCCAAGTTACTCGAATTGGGCTCCATTTGAAAACTCGGTCAAGTTGTTGAACACAAAACAGACACACACACACACACATCCAATTGCCAATTGTGATAAATTGTACTTTGAAGCAATTTAAGCCCAACAAAAGAGAAAGAGATAGATAGATAGAGAAAAGAGAGATAGAGAGAAAACAAAGTTAAAACCGAAACAGAGCGGCCCTCATCAAAGTCAGTGTCAAGATACCAGAAAAAAGGTTGACTGTCAGTTCAGCAGAATACCCTCTGAGTTCTGGTCGAATAGGGTATACACAATTCACGAAACTAACACCCTATCATTCATATGTTTGGAGACTTTCTCTCAACAATCATAACTATAGGAGATCCTGGAACGTTGAACATGCCCTGTACCTCTGCTGCTTCTTCGGGAATGTAAAACTACTTTACTAATAATGCCTCAATTGTGCGCCATTTTGAGGACTGAGGTCTCGTCTCCAGCTTATTGCATAGGGTCCATCCAGCTCCAAAAAAAGGGGAAAAGGGGGAATCCAAAAGAGAAAAGGAAAGGGGAAATGGGTTGGTAGGTGATTTCGGGTTTGGCTAACTCTTTTCGGGTATGAGTTTTTCGGGATAAGTTGCTGTTGTCCTGGAATGGACAGTTGCTTCTGTGCCCATCACCATTGGCTCCACATATGTATGTAGGTTTTTGGGTATTACCCTAGTTAAGCGCACACAACACCCGCCTCGGAGAACACTTTTTTCATTTCGTTGTTGTTGTTGCTGCCGTTGTTTTTGGTATCTTGAGTATTAATCCTAATTGAAGGGAAATCCCTTGATGGACACGCACACAGCAGCTAAAGGGAGTGACACACTACAAGTGTGTGTGAGTGCGAAAGATAGATAGAGAGGGAGCGAGAAGAGAGAGGGAGGGTTGAAACGGTTAAGCGGTAACCCTTTTTTTGTCTTGCCCCTGCCGCTCTCCTACTTCTTTAGTGGTGATTGCCTGGCCAAAAGATGGAGCAGTATGTGGGCAGAAGGAGTGGGATGTGGCAGGACTGCTGCCCGAGTTCGTTAGTTTTGCTATTTTATGACGCTTTGTGTTTTCTTTTCTCTCCTCTGTTTTTCTTTTTTTTAGCTTCTAGTTTTTCCTTTCGATTTGTATTCCTCTCTATTTTCTGCCATTTCTGTGAAGCAGCGCTTAAGGAAATGTGCTGTGTGGGGTTCTATGCATGTGGGTCTGCAAGTGTGTGTGGCAAGGATGGCCAACATGTGGCGCAAGATAAATGCGTGGCGTCTCAAAATTAGCTGCGTCTATCAGTTACTTCGGTCAATCCTCCAACCCTTTCCTCATTGATTTAACACCAAGATTGGCGAAATGAAAATGACTCTCAATTGTTGCCGGCGTCAGCTTTAAAGCACTAAACCTGATAAGATATGAGATTTATTCAGCCTTTAACGGGATCAGCTAACATTAGTGAACGAGTGACACACAATAAGACAGAGTGGAGAAGATCGAGCTATGATGAAAGCAAACCCATTTTGAGACAATTTTTTCTGTCTTTTGGCCATATTTTCTAAAATATCACTCCAAATCAAGTGCGGTAAGATTTTATATACTTATTTTGACGCCAGAAATTGATTGGGCACAAAAAATTTCGATTTTAAAATTTTCACTTTTTTGACATTTTTGCAAGGGGTCAGTATGAAAAATTGGCCAAAAATGGGTCAAAATTTTAAACTCACATAATCGAAAAAAATTTGATGTAGAATCAAAATGTGATCACAACCATTGACAGAAATGCAAAAATTTTGAAAATCGGTTGATTTTAAGCTGAGTTATGGCTTCTCAAAGTTGCAAAAGTTTCATTTTTTGTACCAAAAACAGGTTTCTTACAATTTTCACTTTCCTTGCCATATTTTTCAAAAGATCTAATAAACTTTTTATTACCACTTAAGATATGATCAAAGCCATATACAGAAGTGCAAAAATTTTGAAAATCGGTTGATTTTAAGCTGAGTTATGGCTTCCCAACGTTGCAAATGTCTGAATTTTTGACGCCAAAAAAACAGGTTTATTACAATTTTTCACTTTCCTTGCCATATTTTTCAAAACATGTCATAAACTTTTGATACCGATTTAAAATATGATCAAAGTCATATACAGAAATGCAAAAATTTTGAAAATCGGCTATGGTGTTGAAAAGTTATGGTCTCTCGAAGATGACGAAGATTTAAATTTTTGCTCAAAAAGCTGTTTTTGACCATTTTTCCAGTATTTTGGCCATATTTTCTAAAATATCACTCCAAATCAAGTGCGGTAAGGTTTTTTATACTTATTTTGATGCCAGAAATCGATTGGGCACAAAAAATTCCGATTTTAAATTGTTAACTTTTTTGACATTTTTTCAAGGGGTCAGTATGCAAAATTGGCCAAAAATGGGTCAAAATATGAAACTCACAGAATCGAAAAAGTTTTGATGTAGAATCAAAATGTGATCACAACCATTGACAGAAATGCAAAAATTTTGAAAATCGGTTGATTTTAAGCTGAGTTATGGCTTCTCAAAGTTGCAAAAGTTTCATTTTTTGTACCAAAAACAGGTTTCTTACAATTTTCACTTTCCTTGCCATATTTTTCAAAAGATCTAATAAACTTTTTTAACCCACTTAAAATGCAGTCAAAGCCATATCCAGAAGTGCAAAAATATTGGAAATCAAATAAGGTATGACAAAGTAATGGTTTCTCAAAGATGATGAATATTTCATTTTTTGCTCAGGAAGCGGTTTTTTGAACATTTTCTCAGTATTTGGCCACATTTTCTAAAATATTACTCCAAATCATGTGCGGTAAGGTTTTTTATACTTATTTTGATGACAGAAATCGATTGGGCACAAAAAATTCCGATTTTAAAATTTTCACTTTTTTGACATTTTTGCAAGGGGTTTGTATGCAAAAATGACCAAAAATGGGTCAAAATTAAAGACTGACAGTATGGAAAAACTTTTGATGTAGATTCAAAATGTGTTCAAACCCATTGACAGAAATGCAAACATTTTGAAAACCGTTTGATTTTTAGCTGAGTTATGGCTTCTAAAAGTTGCAAAAGTTTCATTTTTTGTACCAAAAACAGGTTTCTTACAATTATCACATTCCTTGCCATATTTTTCAAAAGATCTAATAAACTTTTTATTACCACTTAAGATATGATCAAAGCCATATACAGAAGTGCAAAAATTTTGAAAATCGGTAGATTTTAAGCTGAGTTATGGCTTCTCAAAGTTGCAAAAGTTTCATTTTTTGTACCAAAAACAGGTTTCTTACAATTTTCACTTTCCTTGCCATATTTTTCAAAAGATCTAATAAACTTTTTATTACCACTTAAGATATGATCAAAGCCATATACAGAAGTGCAAAAATTTTGAAAATCGGTTGATTTTAAGCTGAGTTATGGCTTCCCAACGTTGCAAATGTCTGAATTTTTGACGCCAAAAAAACAGGTTTATTACAATTTTTCACTTTCCTTGCCATATTTTTCAAAACATGTCATAAACTTTTGATACCGATTTAAAATATGATCAAAGTCATATACAGAAATGCAAAAATTTTGAAAATCGGCTATGGTGTTGAAAAGTTATGGTCTCTCGAAGATGACGAAGATTTCAATTTTTGCTCAAAAAGCTGTTTTTGACCATTTTTCCAGTATTTTGGCCATATTTTCTAAAATATCACTCCAAATCAAGTGCGGTAAGGTTTTTTATACTTATTTTGATGCCAGAAATCGATTGGGCACAAAAAATTCCGATTTTAAATTGTTAACTTTTTTGACATTTTTTCAAGGGGTCAGTATGCAAAATTGGCCAAAAATGGGTCAAAATATGAAATTCACAGAATCGAAAAAGTTTTGATGTAGAATCAAAATGTGATCACAACCATTGACAGAAATGCAAAAATTTTAAAAATCGGATGATTTTAAGCTGAGTTATGGCTTCTCAAAGTTGCAAAAGTTTCATTTTTTGTACCAAAAACAGGTTTCTTACAATTTTCACTTTCCTTGCCATATTTTTCAAAAGATCTAATAAACTTTTTTAACCCGCTTAAAATGTAGTCAAAGCCATATCCAGAAGTGCAAAAATATTGGATATCAAATAAGGTATGACAAAGTTATGGTTTCTCAAAGATGAGGAATATTTCATTTTTTGCTCAAGAAGCGGTTTTTTGAACATTTTCTCAGTATTTGGCCACATTTTCTAAAATATTACTCCAAATCATGTGCGGTAAGGTTTTTTATACTCATTTTGATGCCAGAAATCGATTGGGCACTAAAAATACCGATTTTGATATTTTCAGATTTTTTGACTATTTAACAAGAGGAAAAATGTCCAAAAGTTCAAAAAAAAAAAATTAAATAGGAAATATTAAGGAAATTCAAGCGCAGTTTTAATATTTCATTAAAAGTGTCAACAAAAATGGAAAAAAATTTCAAATCGTTTCATTTTTGGCAAAGTTATGCCCCTTAGGAGTTTAGAAAATACTAGTAATGTTATTTATTGTTCTTATTTAATTTTGGGCGTACTGTGTTAAAGTAGCAATCTGTCAAATACTCGCAGATGTTGTACTCTTTTACAGGGTATGCGACAAAAAAGGCGCAAATAGACATTTAATGATTCCCTATTGTCATTACATAAAGGTGGCTTATAAAAACATTATTTCACAATGTAGGTGTTGGGCACACACATCTGGGCATATGTGTGTGGGTGTGTGTGAGGGTGTGTATATGTGTGTGTATTTGGCAAGGCAAGTATGCGGGCTGCTCATCTGTTGGCTGCCAGAGGGTTCCCCGAACGAAGGCATTTCACGGCGACTAACGACCAACTTGGGCATATCTAATACAACCAAAAAACTTCTGCACACATATACAAACGTACACACACACATTGTCTCGCATACATACATACGTATAAATATATGAGTATAGGTATATGTGTGTATGTGATTATCTTTAGCGGTGCATAATTTTGTTTCGGTGGCAAACACATAAAATAATTGCCTGCTGCTGGTCTGCAGTCAGCCATAAAAATGGCATTGATAAGAACAATAAACAAATCACAATCATATATGTTACGCACATACATATATCCAAATATATAGTCATAGAGTCAGACTAATCAGGCTAATCAAAATATGGCATATTCAAATTTTTTAACTACCTTGAAACTGACACTTGAAATGTTTTGACATTCTGTGATTGATTCTTGTGTGCAGCTGGTCACACTTGGCAAAAGTTATTGGAATGCAGGTGAATTGTAGTCGAATACCGATTCAAAGTAAAGCTGGTCTCACTCTTTACTGTTTATAGTCAACATGACTGGTCACACTGTATGAAGAAATGTCGAGAAAGGTTTTCTTTGCGAAATCTAATGAAATTCTATTTATGTTAATGGGCAGCTGGTCACACTGCTTTCAGCCGGGCAACTGGTCACACTGTTTTCAGCCAGCCAAGTGCGGCCACAAAAGTTCGCTTTTGATAATTCTTCGAATACTTTAAACGTGGCCACGAACTTGATAACAACTTTCCCGACTTTGACTTCCACTTTGCCATTTCTGCTGCTTTTGTTATTGTTGTTTGACTAAATTCGATTTAAGTTGTGTTCGGTTTTTTTTTTTTTTTGGATTCATTGTGATTTTTTCTCCAGTTTTTTTTTAGGGACTGTAAGTCTGATGTTTCTTTGCATTTGCCTTTGAGCTCCTCATTCGTTTATTGCCGCTAAGTTTCCCAGCGCGTCCTTATTTCTTATGCTTGATTTAATTTTTGGGGCGCGTTTATGACAAACATTCAAATAGAAATCGAAGCAAACTTTGATTATCTGCCAGACAGAGATAGACACAGTGAGAGAGAGTGAAAGACAGAGAGAGAGAGAGAGAAACAGAAACAATGAAATGTCTGCATACTTTTGGGCGCATTGTTCAAATTGACATTTTGCACGCTCCTCGATATAATGTTACAAATAGGAAATGAAAATGAGCGGAAAAGGCAAGAAAACTATGCAACTGTGCCACAGCTACAAACAGTTGCAACAGTTGCAAGTTGCATCCACAAACATTGAATGGTAATGGCAATAGCCGCAAGTTCTCTCCGTCTCTCAGTCCGTTCACTTGGGTTTCGTGGCCCATTATTGGTGCCGCAAATGCAATGCAGCAGCAGAGGTAGTGGCAGAGGTAGACAGGATGCAGGTTGGGGTAGCGTTTGCAAATGGAGGCGCCACCGCCATCGATCTGTAGTCGACCTCTGCCAATATCTAGTTCGGCATTGCGACACACATGCACGCTGCATGCCACATGTGGCGCATGCCGCACGCCACACACTCACACGCACACACACACACACACACACATTGTGTATGCAACGCGATTTGCAACGCTTGGCCACACGTGGCAAGTGCAGAGTTCATTATCGCTAATAAAATGCAACCGGCCCCAAAAAGCCCTAACGATGCCCCGTGCAACAAATACTCTGTCAGCTACACTACATATAATATATGTGAGCTAGTGTTGGTAAATGGCGCACATAACCTCAAATCGTTGCACTGCATGTGCGGTGGCCAACCCGGTGTCCCCGTGTCCTCTCCCGTTTTCCCGTCCCCCACCAGCCACCTGCCCCATTACTCATTAGAGGCGCATGCAGCCGCATTACAAATTTAAATTGTATGCATTCCGCCGTTGCATGCCCCCAACATGTGGCCGTAGAAACGCAAGAAGTTGCCCAGCAGTGTTGGGAAATGGGAAGGGAAATAGTATAAAATATATGCTCTGCAAATATTATGTACATACATATAGAAAAAAGTAAACTTGTCGCACATTATTTATGGTGCGGCGATGCGGCGCTTAAAAATGTTAAATATGTGTGTGTGGCAAGAAAACACATGCAGCGAGAGAGAGAGAGAGAGAGAGTTAGAGTGGATATACAGAAAGTTGGGGGATACTGCAGCAGTTGCCACAGAAAATAGACTGGGCTCGAAGATATATGACTACGGTCAAGTGTGGGAAAAATGAGACTGAGATAAAGAGAGAGACAAAGAGAAAAAATATAGATACAGAAAGATATTAACTATATAGCTTACAATTTGAGTAAATCAGAAAGCTTCGGTTTTGAATTGCGCGCTTATAATTCGCAACTACTTCAAGTTGCACTTCATCTATGTTGTTTTGCATCTGATACTAGTAAATTTCAATGACTCGAAATGTGCGCGCTAATTAAAAATGATCAGTAGTTGATAGATATAGTGTCTCATTTTAGCTCTCAATTCCTCAATCTTTCCATACATGATAAACAAATATTTTTGGGTAAGAATCAACTCCACTGAGTTCGTATATCGCGAGTTTCGGACTCACCTTGCGCAGCATATCGTCCAGGGAATCGACATCGAGGCCGGCGTAATTGTTATTGAATTGACTGGAGCAATTGGAGGAGGTGCTTGTGTAGCGTTTGCGACGCCCCAGAGCCGGTGAATTGACCAGGGAGCTGGGACCGCTGGAACTGACGTATCCCAACTGGGCGGCTGCCATCAATGGGTACAGATGCGGCATATGCCCCATGGCCACATGGTGATGGGAACTGCCGGCTGACGATGAGCAGCACACCGATAGACATGCACCTGGCGGTGGCGTCGGTGATGCGCTTCCCATTTGCTGTTGTTGCTGTTGTTGTTGTTGTTGTTGTTGTTGTTGTTGGTGACGCACGGCGGCAAGCGGTGATGGCGGCGCCGTATGATGCAACTGCAGCGTATGATGCAAATGATGATGATGCATGGGCAGATGATGATGATGATGCAAGTAGCTCGCCTTTGCCGGCGAACTATTGCCGGACGAGCTATTGGAAGTGCCCGCCGTGGTTAAACTATCCGCCATTGTGTTGTTGGCCATGGCATTTGTTATGGCCGTCGAACCGGAAGCTGAAGTAGCGGAAGCGGATGGGGCAATCGAACTGGAATTGCAACTGGCGGCGCAAGTTGTAGTGGCGCTGCTGCCATTGCATGTGGCAGTCACAGTGGCACTCAACGCGGGCTCCGTGGCGTTGCCGCTGCTGCTGCTGTTGCTCGGACTGGCATGGAGATCCGCTGGCATTTGATGATGATGATGATGATGAGGATGATGAAGTTGATGATGTGGAAGTGGATTGTGATTATGATGTTTGTCGGCGAGCAGCAACGTTGTGCCGGCAACATCCATTTGTGGCACGTTCGCGCGCTCACTTCTTGTTTCGTATAGTTAAACCGGACTATTCATATACCTGTATATTTATATATATATATATATATGTATATGTACTTATATATAATTGTAGCACTTTCTCTCGGTGCCCCTTTCTCTGAGCCAATATTGCATTGTCTGAGCAGCGGCTGTTGCAAATTTATGTTGCAGTTGCAAATTGTTTGCTTTTTAATTGCATGCCGCATGCTGCATGCATTTAGGCGCTTCACCCACATGATTAATGACTCCCCGGGGAGTCTACAATGCAGCTCATTGTTAACCACAAATGCGTTGCAACTGCCACTGCCACACTCCATACACACACACACACACACTCACACTGAAACTGCAACTGATTGTTGTCATTTGGCATTTGATGTGCGCAAATCGAATCGAAATGACAAGCGCCATAAAGTAGGCAACAGAATAAATAAATAAGCTATAAATTAATGACAAACGAAGGCCAAATTGCAAATTGCATAATAAATAAATATTTAAAAAAATACAACAAAATTGAAATGAAATAATAAACAAAAAAAATGTAAATAACACAAGTAATTTATAGGTTCAACAAGGCATATACCCTGCATAGAAAATATCAATTGTAAAGCAGCAAATGCGCTAAAATTCACTTTGTTGTTGAATACTTTAGAGGGTATTCGTTAATTACGCGCAAATGTTTAATTAAATTTACTCTAATTACACTCGATTCGCATAGATTAAGCACGACTAGACACATTCCTATAAAAGCAAAATGGAAAATATGGGGGAAAAAATTATAAAAAGCATTGAAAATATGCTGCTTAAATAACATGATTCTGATATTAATAGTTGTCAGCATTTATGACTTTCAACGAACTGTATTATTTAATAAATTTAAATGAATAGTTTGCGCATAAGAACAACTCTTCAATGCGTTTGCTTAGCAAGATTTGCATAACAGAATAAGAAGTTAAGAAGCTTTGTTTGTTTGGCAGTAATTTATTTAATACTAACTCAGACTCAAATCAAATAAATGCTAACTGACGAGGCATTGTTTGTCTTATCAATTGATTTAAAATTCACATCATTTGTTGCTTAACAAAATTTAAAATAATTCAAATCTTAAGCACGCTTAGAAAATATGCGACTAAACGAGGACTTCTATGATAGGCCTCATTTTATTTTGCTAAATAAACCAATGAAATTGAATTAATAATCTTGATGAAAAAAATTTTACTTGGTTTTCAATGAATTGCACTGAATATAATTTATAAAGTTAAAATAAAATTGGTTCTTAAAAGTTCTTCTACTTTCAATAAACTCTGCAGATGTACAGATTTTCACTTATTAAACTCAAAAAAAAAAAAAAATTATCGCTGAACTGTATAATAATATAAATTGATAGAAAACTACACTTACAAACAAAATACGGGGAGTAAAACGTTTAACAAATCTGATGTAAAGCGGTTTTTGAGGTGAGTAACAAATAATGTAGCATACTTTGCAGCGCAAAATATGTCACCATATTTATAGCATGTGCAGACACGTCCATTATAGTTGTTATTGTTGTTGTTGTTTACCATGCTTGAGTTAACTTGACCAGACGCGTTGGCAATTTACAACAAAGAGCAATCAATTCTGTAGCATAAATAACTCAATTTGGAGCATTAGCCGTTGATGCCGTTGCCAGGCATCAATAAATAAGCCAAAGGATTGAAAGCCATAACAGGCAACCATACAGAGATGGACAGAGAGAGAGAGAGAAAGAGGAAGAGAGAATATAAAAAATGAGATGGATGGAGTGCGATTTTGGATTTTTGCATATTGCGAAATTGGCTAATATAGAGCAGACAAGATTAAACCGCAGCGACATTCCCAGCCAATTAATGACAGAAGTCTTAACTTTTTATTTTCATTTAAAAAAAAAAAAAACAAATATATAAGTGTAGTTAGGAAAATGGAAAAATGGAAAATAGTTGGAGTGTGGGAGAGGTATCAGAGATCTAATTTCAAGTTTGCTGCCGGAGAGACGAGAGTAATTTGACACAACGGCAGACGGAGGCGACACCAAAGTGCCAGGCGACATGTTTGGCAGGCAACAGTCTATGTTGCCACTGCAAACTACATATATACAAGTGTGTGTATCGGTGTGTTTGTGTGTGTGTGTGTGTGAGTTGAAGTTTTGTATCGTCCATTTAACAATGTGTGCCACAATGCACGATGATGATGATGATGATCATGATGATGATAATGACGATAGAAGTACACACAAACAGTGCAAGAAGGCAGACAAGCTAGCAAGGGGGTAAGAGTGAGGTGGTGGGGGGTAGTGGCGGATTGGCATGTGTTTAGCATGTGGCAGACACATTGGCCAGCAGTTGTTGCAACTCACGTTGCCGTTGTTGCTGTTGTAAGGACAAGCCGTTTTGGAATCTATATGGCCAGGCCATAATTCACCAGAGATAATATACATATGTCTGGACGCAACAGAACCCGATGTCGGAGTCGGAGTCGTTGTCGTAGTCGTAGTTGGAGTCATGGCACCAGTAGAAGGTTAAGAGAGTAGCTGTGGGAGACACAGCAAAGAGTGTCCTGCACACACACACACTCACACAGACACACATGTAGGCAGACTCATACCTAGACAGTTTGGCATATTAATGACACGGTAGCTGACTTGCAACTTAAAGTGCCAGCTTTAAACTTGCAGCTGCAAATGCTTGCAACACACACACACACACACACGCACACGCTCAAACCAATTTATTGAAGCTCTACACAGATTCATCAAATATGCGCTGTTGTATTTGCTTGGCTGCGCCAAAAATTATGCTACAAAAAAATAAAGAACGTAAAGCGGAAGCAAAAAGGAAGAAGAGAATGAAAACGACAAGAAATCCGCATAGCAAATGAAAAACAAACAAAATACCAAAAAAACAAAAGATAAAAAAGAAGCGCGTAAAAAACAGAAAAAAAAATAAATAAATAACACAGAAACAACATAACATTATCTTATATCGCAGCATATTTATATAGATTATATACACGAAATTGGCGCCACACAGTCTGCCATTTGTTTTGGCCTTGGCAACGTGCCCCCCACACACACACACACACACACACACACACACTCATACAACACATAGTGCCACAAAGAAAATGTGAGAGAAAGGAACAGAGAACGCGAACTGTTTAGAACGCAACAATTTGCTTGATTTATTTATGGATATTTATGGTTATTATTATTAATTTATTTATTAATATATTTATTATTTAAATAATATTGCACTAATTGTGTTTTAGAGTTGAAATTGCTGTCAACAACACAAACACACAAACACACACACACACACACAAAACACATAAAAAAACAAAAACAATTATTACTTTGATTGTCGTTAAACACTTTTTATTTATTTTGCTGCTTTTTAAATTTGCTTCATTTTCGGTTTGTAATTCGCTATATATTTTTTTTTAATATTTTTTTTTTTAATTTTGTGCATATTTTGTGGAGAACGTGAAACTCGCGAAAAACTGGCCAAAAATATAATATAACTCAACGAAATTGGCGTGTCTCTTGGCCAGCGTGAAGCACGCAACGCGTTGCACAGCCAAACACAAACTGATTGCCGTGTGCCGTGCACTGGTTGTGATTTACCGACAACCGACAACCGACAACCAACAACCGACAACCGACAAAAGCGGCCCCAGTCACTGGCACAACACTCACACACACATACACACACATATACATATCTATATATATATATATATATATAGATGTAGGTAGCATAGATTTGCGCCAGGACAGGACACGACAGCTGTGCATTGTGCGCATGTGTGTGTGTGTTGCAGGAACGGCATCGACTTGGCCACGTTCACCACGAATGGCGGCAACAATTTCCCCAACATTTCATGGTAACCCCAAGTCAGCTTCGAAATCCCCTTATCATATTTTCTTATGTACTGTATATCCTGGCATAACAGAAATGGGGGGTTTTAATGTTCAAGAGCAAGAGTTCGTGGGAAATAAATAAATTATATGTTATTATTTTTATTAATGGGGTGGCATAGAAATTAAAATATATTCTTAGAGGCTTAAATTAAATGAAGTAGGGATATTCAAACAAATATGTATATAATTTTAGTAAAATTATACAAAAGAAAAAAATAAAGAGAATTTAAGCTGACTAAATTCACTCTATTTAAATGACAGATAATTTCTGAAAATCTTCGAATCTGAAAACAAAAGCATATTTTACTATGAATAGCCGCCATAACGAAAGGGAAGCACATTTGGTACATTTAAAAATAAAAAATTTCCCCATATTTTTTAGCAAACAAAATCAACTGTCGGGGGATATTTTATGCGCTCGTCGTGGTGAAGAGCAAAGCAACAAACGAAGACGAAGTTGACTTCGTATTTCCAGCTGTCTGTATGTCGTCTGCCTGTCTGTCTGTCTGTCGTTCGTCGTCTGTTTGCCTGCTGATATACCCTCCCTCCCCCCAAACCTCCTGCACCAACACATCAACAAAAACAACAACGACAACAAAAACAACAACAGCGTGACGAGAGGGTATGCGTGTAGCATACTTTCCTGCGCTGATTGTATGCGAACGTTTGTGTGTGTGTTTCTGTATGTGTGTGTGTGTGTGTGTGACTGTTTGTTGATATTAAAGCTGAGACCTTTGGTAACCTTAAAGTTGTAAGCGAAATGCGGCCGCCTGCAAAAATTTTAATGACTTTTGTTGGCCTCAAAAGCAAAATAGAAAAACAGCGAACGTATCGAAGGACGAAATAAGGAAATGTGGAAAAGCGTAGCATAAAGCAAAAAGGAAATGCTTGTTTTTCCATTTGAATTTGAAATTAAACGTGCCGCACGGCACGACTGTGGCTTCAGGTTGCATGCCACATGCTCAAAAATTTCAAATTGATCAAGCTGTGATTATAGCAAGTAGTAGTTGCATGTGGCAAGTGTAGAGAAAGCAAAAGAGTGGAAACAGAGAGCGAAATAGTAGGCGGTCAATTAAAGTGATAGGTGACAAAGGAGCTGATTTCTTTTTGTCGGTTAGGGGGTGGAAGGGATGGGAGCTTGGCTCCTGTCGAGCCGTCGTCGTCGGTGGCCATTTTAATTGTGACTCCAGATCCGCACCTGGTGCTGTCAACATAGCGGGCATTAGATTGTTGTACCCCGCCGGGAGCTGCCACACTGCCACACAACACATGTCACATTGGCCTGCCAGGTGGCCTTAAGTAATATTTATATATGTATGTATATACGAAATTCTTAAATTGAATTCTATGCTCAGATATATGTACATATGTATTTATATATATATTTTTGTGTTTCATTTGATTTTCCTAGTTCATTTTCAGCTTCTCTCGCCACACGACGCCAACTTGTTGAGCAATTAAGCCAAAAGCGCTTTAAGGGATTTGCCACTGCCACTCCTCCCTCCACTCTCTTTGATTCTCTTTCTATTTCCCTTTTTATTCCTATATTTTTTTTTATCAGTTTTTGTTTTATTCAACCGAATAGCGTCAGCTGAATGAAGTATATTCATTTTTGTAGCACATATAGTTTATTATACCAACAAATGCTTTAATTGTACTTTAACAGCATGTCTCAACAAACTTTTAACTAAGAGCTCACTATATTATCCAAGAAGGCAACTTTTTGTGCTTGACAAGTCTCCAGTAGCGGCCTGGGATCGACCGTAGCCTCTATTAAGCTAAACGCAACTTGTTGCATGGTTACACATCGATTTGCCACAGCCAGAAATGAACTGTTGCACTTGCAACTGAATTTATCGCATTAACATAATGTTAACATTGGTTTAACAGTTAATTAACAGCTGTTAACAGTCACATAATCACATAACGAAATGGAGTTCAATTTGCCAACAAATACTTAGGAAGTGGCTTAGCTGCTTCATTTCTCATTGTCCAGTTATGTCCGCGTCTCTCTCTCTCTCTCTCTCTCTGTGTGTGTGTGAAGTCGCATAACGTATGGTTTACTTTTGTCGCCTGTCAACAGCAGCTGCAGCTTGGAGTTGGGGGCAGCTGCTGGCACTTGCGCCAAACGACAACTCTGGCTAATATCCTTTTTAATCCCATTGCCATAAATATGCTATATCGTATATATAGTCTACACATCTACACCTACAGCACTTTATATATATACATATGTATATGTATATGTGAGTGTGTGCACATTGGTCATAAGTATTATTGGTGTTTGGTGTTTGCCTTGTGCGGGTTTTTCTTGCCTTTTGCGCATAGTTTTCATAAATTCGAGACGCTTCGTCTCCCTCATTCCAACTCTCTCTCTCTCTCTCTCTCTTTCTCTCTGTCTTTCTCAGTCTATCTCGCTCTCTGTCTTTCGTTGTTGGTCCTGCGCTGTCGTCGCACAATCCGCTTAATATCATTTTTCGGCATTACTTTGAGTATCCCGTTAACAACTCCACACGAGAGTGGCTACGGGGCCACAGAAATTGTAGCTGACATACGGCATCTCATGGCCACTCCTCTCAACTGCCCTCCGAACACCACACAGGCTGTACATATATATGTATTTCTCCCTCTATCTCTTTTTGTTTCTCTCTCTCACTCTCTATGTATGTGTTGCAGGGTGTCGTGCATATTTCGCGCAGTTACACGTAACAACATAAACGGCTTAAATACGCAGCCGAAAGCCGCTTAACACACAACTTTAGTGCGGTTTTTTACACAACTGCCAGCGACTGTTGCCGTTACTGCTTCTTCTTCTTTTTCTTTTGCCACTACAACTTCAGATGCTTCTTCTTCTTCTTCTGCCACTGCCACTGATGGCCAAAATGAAATTCGCGGCTTTAATTGCTTGGCAGCAAGTTTACGGGCCTTACACCAAACCCAACCAAAAAAAAAAAAAAAAAAACAATGAAGGACGACAAAAAGGATCCCGAACAAAGCAAGTCACAGCTTTTCCCGTTCATAATCATGTTTTATGCTCAACGCTGACCGCATCAGGGCATTACAAGAATAGACAATGGAAATGGAAGATGGAAATAGGAAGGTGGTTTGCTTGAAAACCAAAAAAAAAAAAATCAACGAAATAGAAGCGACAAGCAAAACAACGTATTCTGCGGCTGCTTCTAAGCTGCTAACTAAGTTGCAGCCGCAATAACATGCCATCTCCCTCCCATTCTCATTCTGTCTCTCTCTTTCTCTTCCCCCTTTTTTATATTTATTAGCTTGATTTTCTTGGCCAGGCATTTGAAATATGCCCATCACGCATGTGGCAATGTTGTGGGGTCTGACAGTAGGAAGCTTAACGCAGCACTAATCGGATTAGTTATCGATAGTATCGATAACTTCAGCAGTCAGCTAAGCAGTTACTAACTTGGCTTATGCCATGGCATGCATCTTAAATATCACAATACGCCTTAGACAAGAAATTCTTGAAAAGAACTGAGACTGAGCTCAGATCACTGAGCTGAAACTTATCGCGACTATCGATAAACGATTATCAACTATGCCTCACATAGTTAATGTTATCGTGGCTGCATTTGCTACATTCCGTTACATTTCAGCCTCGGCTGCTGCTGCTCTACATTTGAATGCCGTCTGTCCTCTGCAGACACAGGACAAGCATCCAAGGATTCCCTCTGGCGGAGATGGAGGCAGAGGCGGAGGTGGAGGCGGAGGCAGGGCACGCCCAGCCGCCCACACTGTGCCCCACATCAACTCACTTTCAGTTCAGCTCAAAACAGATATAAAAAAAATAAAACAAAAGAAATGAAATGAAAAGGCAGAAAATAAATGCGAAATAAAGACAACAGAACTGGAAAGAGAGACAGTGTGTGACAGATGCAGAGAGAGAGAGAGAAAGGGAAAGTGAAGAGGAAGAGAGTGCGAGGGGACAAATATGTTTTGTCTTGAAATATTTATTTGATTTTTTTTTATGCTCTGTAAACTAGAGAAATGAGTTCAAAGGGTTTGTGGGTGAAGACCTGTATATATGCATATCAGGCAAACATAACCCAACTTTTGTTATATCCAACTGTAAAAATATCGTAAAAAACAAAAACTTTGGCAATAATTCGCTAGCTACATTTTAAAAAAGTCTTAGTTGAAACTTGACTTTTAGTTTTAGTTTGATTTTGAAACAAATAAGAATATTGTGATTGATAAAAGTAAGAGCATTTGTTAGTCGCATATGCTCCACAAGAATGTCATTTAACAAATTTTACAATTGTTTTATAATATTTTCAGTGGTTGCTTTCATTGTTCAATACCATATAGGGTATATATGCGGGTATATATAAATATTTATCATAAATTCATTAAATACTTTAGTATATTATAAATACTATTAAGTATAAATAAACTAAGTACTGTAATATATATATTATAAATAGTATTATAAAACAAAGTATGACCTTGGAAAAGTCAATGAAGGCCCAGTAAAAGAGTATGTGGTGGTATATAGGGGAAAAATGTTGCTTAGAAGCTAAATTTAAATAATTTTCATTAATTAATTAAGCACTAGAGTATGTTATTTATACTACAATAAATGAAGTATGGCCTAGGAAAAGTCGCAGATATTTGTGCAGCACTTTTTTAATACATAACATATTGTTGAGGACATCAGTAGTAGATTAAAAACTATCTTGGGCCTGCCTTGGCCTCCTTAAGCTGCAGTTAGGGCACATACACATAAACAAATATATATATATATATATATATATATATATATATATATATATATATATATATATATATATATATATATATATATGTATATATATAAATGCAATCCCAGCCAAAGTTCTCATGTATGTCAACTGACTAATCTTCAGACTTGCCAGCAATGGGAGCGTGAAAGAGATCAGCACAGCATAAGGGAGAGAGAGAGAGAGAGAAAGGGAGAGAGACGGAAAGAGAGAGAGAGAGAGAGGAAGAGAAGCAGTATGAGGCATTGTCACGCATAATTAAAATTAAATGCGCTTTTGGGAATAATTCAAATGAATAAACGAGCGTGGCCAACATGTGTGCGCTGCATACACAAAATGAGTTGAGCTTGTCTCAGACATAGCCACACAAACAGATAGATAGATAGAGAGAGAGAGAGAGAGAGAGATACAGAGACAAATAGAG
Organism: Drosophila quadrilineata; assembly: GCA_018150725.1. Lineage (NCBI taxonomy): Eukaryota > Metazoa > Arthropoda > Insecta > Diptera > Drosophilidae > Drosophila > Drosophila quadrilineata. The sequence goes on from JAECWN010000432.1 coordinate 13,308,064, forward strand.
TAAGATAGAACTACGCGAATCTCGTTGGTCGTGTCCAAAATGGCAGCAGGCCTCTGTCTCCATTTCCGTCTCCGTGTCTGTCTTAGAGCATTGGAGAAACTTTAGAACTTTTTGTCTTTGCAGACAACAAAAACGCGTTGGCCCATGTCTAAGGCGTATGGTGGGCGTGGCATTGCACACAGATACACACAGGAAGAGTAAAGACATGGCTTCATTTATTATGCGACTGATGGCCATTAATTTTGCAGGCCACACACAGTCAGTGGCAGCTCGTTTTGCCAGCTTTAGTTTGGACTGACGACGCCAAAAAGTAGGCAGCACATGTTGCTCAGCCACGCATATGTTTATGCATGTGTGTGTGTGTGTGTGTGCGTGTACAACATATATGCATATTTAAAAGTTGTCATAAACAACACCAAAACACCCTTCGTCTTCTAAGCATGAACATGAGAATATGCCAGCAGCACTAGCAACAGCAGCAGCAGTTGAAGCTCATAATCCTTTGCGCACAAAAGTATGCAATGCATCTTTCTCGACTTCAGCAATTAATTACACGCCAAATGCCATATGGAAAGTTCAATCTGAAGACCACCCCGTCCCCAAAACAATCAACCAACCCGTCGTCGCTATTTTTGGCAGAGGTTGTCTAATTGCTGAAATAGTTGAGCATAGAATCTTCGTCGACATATTTGACTGCTCCTTGATGCTCCTGATTTATGCCGAGGCACGAAGCTGCTCCAACATTTTTTAATTAAGCATTCTCTCTCAAAGTGTCATTTGTTGATGACCCCGAAACTTGCCCCAAACTTGCCACACTCCGAGGAGTGGAGCAGCAGCTCCATTAACAAACTCTTCTACAATCAGCGTCCCCCGAAAATTCCAGGCATTTGATAACTTTCGTTAAACTCAAGTTGGTCAGGCAGTACTTGGGTTATATCAAAGACACTTGATTCGTTGTATGTTGTCAGCAAGGATAATACAGGATACTGACTTTTCCTGCGTGCCAGCCAAACATTTTCAATTTCCCATTAACAACATAAAGCCACGTTGCCCGCTGCCATCCACGGCAACAACAATAATATCGCATGCAAACTGAAAACTCCTCTCTAATATCATTTCTCCAAGTGTATGTCTATGTGTGTGTGTATTGTGTGTGTGTGTGTGTGTGTGTGTGTGTGTGTGTTAGTGTGAAATCAGCGCAACAGGGCAATGCACGCTTCTCAGTGGGGAAGGACTGGCAACGCCTGCTGTCGGATGCGGCATTGTTGCACACAGGCGTTACCTACTTGCAACAAGCAAACGAATCCAAATGACAATTCTGACAGTTTCAACTGTCACCAACACAACACAACCGAATCCCCAACTCCATCCCAATCCCAACCCGATCCCAAAACCTAACCGACTCGATTCCATTCACATTGTCGTCGTTCTCAATTTTTTCTATAAGCAGTCACTTGCCTCTGAGGGGCATATGCGACTTGTAGTTGAAGAATATTTATTTCAATTCCCAGAATTATAAGACACAAGATAAAACATACTACGACTCATAGTATTCTATGGAGCTCAACTCAGTAGGATATCTTTTAAAAGTGATGTAATGTTACTCAGAAGAATATCTTTACATACATATTATATTAACTTAAGTGTATTTCACTTTATCAATTTTAACGAAAAATTGCTAGATTTCTTTAGAGCAAATTTGAAAAAAGTTAGGGTACAACTGCAAGTCGGATACTGCTCAACATAATCAGATTTACACAAACGCTGGACGGCAGCTTTTGTCATCATTTCGACGATTTTTTTTTTGTTCGTTGTTTTTCGGTGGGAAATTGAAATGGCAAATACTAAGGATCAGGATTAGCATGAGGATGAGGATGATGGTGCCGCTGTCATTGTCGATGCCTCTAAGCGCCACTTTCGACGCGTTAACGCGCCGAACACACACAGATAGACAAATAGACAGGCTCACTGAGATAGCAGAGAGAGTGGGAGAAAGGGAGAAAGAGATAGAGAGGGGGGGAGGAGGAGTTGATGGCTTATGGCACTAATGTGGCCACTTTTGGCGCTTTGCTGTTTGACTATGTCCAATGTGCAATCACTAGCAACTGGGCCGCTGGCACTGCAGATTTATGAGGTCCATTTATGGCCATGGCGGTCGCATAAAACCCAAGTCCACAGCCAGAGAGAGGGAGAGGGAGAGGAGAAGAAGAGAGAGAAGAAAGCGCGATGGCAACATTGCCAATTAACAAACACAAAAATATCATAACACTGTGTGTTCCAAATTGAAGGAACCACCTCAACAAGCCTTGCCAGCTACTTTAGTAGCAAAGTGTCAGCCAAATGTTTACAAAGTTGCGGGTGAAAACCAGATTGTCGTAGCAAAGAAACTGGCAGTTTTATGGCGCCATGAAAATTGGCAACAATGCAGCATAAGCCAGTGAAATTTAGCAACAATGGTAGCACCGATGAATTGCAACCACAATTAAAATCAGTTTCTGATGAAAAATATAAGTGAATTTTTGCAACAGGGCATAAGCCAAATTATGTTAAAGTATTTCTGTGAAGTTTGGCAACATCGCACCAATTCATTCATGAAACTTTATACTATCGATATATTCCTTGGGCTATGCTTAAGCTTCACAATTGGCTTGGGCTTGGTGTGTAGCTTACAGTTCAGTTTTTGGACTTTTGTTGGTAATAAACTTGAATTTTATTGTCCAACAAGAATGTTGCAATATGCTTGGCCATAATTTCACGTCTTGCACATTGTTGCCAAAGGAAAAACAAAAGCAACCGATAATAAAACTAGGAAAACTCGAATAACCTGAAAACAGAATGCAAACAAAATAACATTCAGTAGCCAAGCCGATTTTGTGGTCGAGTTTTAATGCCTCTTTTGATTGTTGTTGCCATTGTTGTTAAATTAAATTGTTGTACTGCCATCGGGCACACAATGAAGCTCTATACTAAAAATAGCATGTATAATTGTTAAAATAGTTTCTCAATTTCAAAAAAAAAAAATCCATTTCAAATTCAGAGAAACCAGCCATACTCTGTGTCTAAGTTAGGTATAGGGTATGCGAGGAAACTCATACAAATTTCATTTGATTTTCACAAAAATATGTTTTGCAGTTGGTTTAGAGTGAACTCTTGTCAAATTTGTTAAATAATAACATTATTCAGCAATAAGGTATAGAGATAGGGGAAAGAAAGAGAGGCAGGGTCTGTTGCTTAATGCAACTAATTTAAAATTTATGTTGACAAAAATATGCTGCACTTGAATGGATCCTTCTACTGCTCCTGCTGTTGCTGCTGCAAGCACAAACAGAAAAAAATATAGTATATATAAAGAGGCAAGTGAGGCAAGCTAGGGTGGTGGGCAAGACGACGAAGAAGAGAGGAGACAAACAACTACAAAAGGCCAAAAAGCAAACAGCAAATGGCAAAATTGCAAATGCATAAATACAACTAAAATATTCATTGCATACTTTTAGTTGCTGAGACGAATTTTGACTAGCAAAAATAGCCAGAAAAAAAAGCTATGCTCTTTACCAAAGAACTGTGAAACTGACAAAAGTCAAATACACTAATACTATATGTAATATGTATGTAAAAGAAATTATCGCCTTTAGAACTTGATTTTTGCTGTATATAAATTTATATATATATGGATGGTGGAGATGATGGAGCTTCGTTTTCTCTGTTTACTTTGGTATAATTTGCTGCCAATTAAATATTGAAAAAGTAGAACTGAAGCAGAACTCAACAGAGAAAAGTCGTCGGAAATTTATGTATAGAGAGGACGCACATACACTTTGTTTACATATTCTTATATCAACAGTCGCTCAGTTATAGTTCTTCTTTGTAGCTGCAATTTTCAGGAGATTTCTCAATTTGCTTTTTTCGGTTGCTTTCATTAAAAACGTAACGCGGCAATGCACAAAGCAAACGAAAGGAAACGAGACGAACTCACTCATTCATTCATTCATTCGTTCAGCCATTCATTTATTCATTCAATCATTTGTTCATTCATTCATTCATTCACTATTCAGCTCTGCCCACTTGGAATGAGTTTCGAGTATGGCAAAAAATCAACAATGGTTTGCAGAAAACTTTTTCCATTGCATAGCAATAGGCGTCATCACACATACCCACAACTATACAAACACACACACACACACACACACATACACATTTATGGCCACCTCATATAATGAAAAACAAGAATGCATTTTCTTGCATTCAGCTCTCAAAAAACTTTTTCAAAAGGTCACTGCAGGTTATTCGCTTGCTCCCAAAGAAAAAAATGGACACAGCCTCAAAATACAAGAATAGAAAACATATAATATGTAGTATAATGGCAACATGTAGGAAACTTACTTACATACAAAGTCTGTTGTAAAGTTATCGATTCATCGATATCCTTCGTGTTCACAGAAGCAAGTTCTGTTCATAATCATAACTATCCCACTAGAGTGACTCTCCTACAAATATCTGAGAACGTCTTCAATCAAAGAAACTATTTTTGGAAAATTAGTATTATTATTGTACAATGATACAATTTTTCCCCATATTAGTCTGTAAATTTTCTAACAAGAAACTATTTGTTAAAAGACTTTATTAATAATTAAAAAATACTTGTTGATTTGTATATTTAATTTATTTCATAAAAAATAATCTTTCTTCATTTTAACCAGTGTTGACAAACGCAAAAGTTTCTCACCTTAATTATAGTTAATAACAGTATGGTTCATTATAATATTAAATGCATAATTAAATAGTCAATCGTTTAATTAATGAAACTTAATAATAGCATACAAGAAGTAATATAAATAATAAAAAAAAATAAACGAAGTCATTTAAATGCTTTCATCACAATAGCGCATTAATATTTACATTGATGGCACTGCAAATGCCGATGATAATGATGATGAGATGATGATGATAATTATGATGATGATGGGGGTTAGTTGCAGGGCATAGTCACAGCTGGTAGGATATGGATGTATGTGTATGTTATGTTAACTATTGACGGCAGGGGGCGCTCTACTCATGCATTATTCATGCCACAAAAATCATTGAAGTGTAATTAATTTATGTCATGACTCATGACGATATACAATCCGCAGAGATGAAAGTAATACCAACTGGGCTGTCTGTCTCTGTCCCTCCATACTGTTACATTTTAATAATTCATATAGTTTTTGCATGATTTCAACGCTAGATGGCGCCTGCCAATAATGCCTAATGGCAATGCCGTGAGCCGCAAAAAAGCACGGACTCTTGGCCAAGTGCTGGGCTTATGCTCATATTGTTGGCCAAATGCCTAATGACTTAATTAGCCTAATCACAAAGGAACTCCCCACAAACACACACAGACACACACACACTAACAACTACATGCATACCGTTATGATTATTATGGCGTATGTCAACAGATATCTGCACTATTTCCGCTACCAATTAGAGCATATGAGTTAAGGATATGAGGCAACGAAAGTGAGAACTCCGGCCAGGGATGGTTGCTGTTAGCTATTGGGATTCCAGGGAGTCTGACAATATCCAATTTTGGTTTTTTTCGGTCTCATTGTAAGGGATGGGGCGGAGGGTGGCAGGGAGCGGGATAGTCCGTCGTAAAAATTGTTTTAACCATGGGCACCATAAATCATCATTAAGCACAAGATATATACATTAGACTTTCCGTTTCCCTTTGTCCCATTCTCGTGCTGTCTCGCTCCCTCCGATTCCCACTTTCTCCATCTTTCACTTCATGTATATATATATATATATATGTGTGTGTGTGTGTAATTAATGTGTCTGTATTCTTTTTCCCCTTCCCACCATGCTCACTTAATAACTTATTTACGCTAATCAACAAGTCCCAAAGCGTCGACAACCGACGCCATTTCGCTTTCAAACAGGTTCATGGAACCAGTGGTTCCAACTGAGAAATATTTTCGCAAAAGGTCGTAGTATGTTTAAAGCATATTGTAGGAGATATGTGATAATCGGGTTTTTATATTCAATTAAACTCATTGATTCAATGCACGAGTTACTGAATGATCGTGTTTCAACCTTAAATGAACTAGTTACCTTTTCTCGCAGCATATCGCGTATGCGACCAGCTTGATTCTTGGAGCGATGCAGTTCCAGTTGTAGTTCCAGGCAACGTTCCTGCCAATTGATCTGCATCGTTCAAAGGAGACTCGTTAGAGATTCTGAGGATTGGGCCAAGAACTGAAATGTGGACTCACCTCTGGTGGCGCCTGGCTGTAGTTGTTCAGCTGATGTACGTCCAGGTGCTCGGTGAGTGTCGAGAAGTGAGGCCAGGGTGCATCGGGTGCATCCAAAGCGGCCAGCACGGCATTTACCGGCGGCATTGTCGCTGAGGATGAGCTTGTGGCAGCAGCGGCAACTGTGGATGACTGTTGCTGCTGTGGCGGCTCCTTTGCGGGCTTAGCGGGTATGGGTGGTGGGCGTGGCACACGGCGTGGCATCAGACGTGGACTATTTGGCGTGGAGGCGGTCACCAAGCGTGCCTCATGCAACTGAGCGGCGCGTGTCAGCGGCATTTGTCCACTGAACGAAGTGGCACGTTTTGCCAGCAACGGCGAGGCATGCAACGATTGCGTACCCGAACCGGAACCAGATCCCGGCGCCGAACCCGAACCGGAACCAGACCCCGAACCGGACAAACGGCCTGGCAAATGAGTGGGCAGGGATGGTGGCTGTTGCTGCTGCTGCTGCAAGTGTTGCAGTTGCAACGGATGATGGTGATGCTGATGCAGTTGATGTTGATGCTGCAACTGCTGATGCTGAAAATAGTGTGAGGATTGCTGTGCGGCTGCTGCGGGGAATGTGTGCATGTAGCTGGCGCCATCTTGCGGCCGCAGAAAATAGTTATGCGTGTGCGTGTAGTAGAGTGTCTGTGTGGCAGCCAAGCCCAAGCCCAATGCCGCCGAGGGCGTGGCACGCCCCGATGTCGACGCTGAGGCACTTGCCGACGGCGATGGCGACGATGATGCGGACCGACGCCGCTGCTCCGAGGCGGCGACGGCGGCGGCCGCAGCTGCCGCCTGTTGCAGTTGCTGCTGCTGTTGATGTTGCTGTTGTTGCTGCTGTTGTTGTTGTTGTTGTAAGTTGGTGAGCGTATCAAAGATTTGCGATAAACGACCCAAAGGCACTTCGTCAGACATTTAGGCAAGCGTCGTTAACTGCAATAGAAAACAACTCAGAATTTAATTTAAAAGGAAAATTGTTTAAAAATATGACTTTTTTTAGTTAATTGAACTATTTTAAAAATATATATTTTTTGATTTGATTCTTCAAACTATTTCTAATTTTTGTATTTAATTTCCCATTTTTTAGTCATCTTCAATTACAACAAATCAATAAATAATGAAATCTAATAAATATATAAGAAAAAATATTAAAAAATTTTAGCTACCTCAAAGTTTTCTTACATCGCAAGGAATTTCAACCAAAACTGTTCACGGTTGTGTGAAGAGCGTAGAAATTGCTTTCAAATGAGACCTATGAATGTATAGAGTATATGCTCAATGTAAGGATAATACAGGATACTGACTTTTCCTGCGTGCCAGCCAAGCATTTTCAATTTCCCATTAACAACATAAAGCCACGTTGCCCGCTGCCATCCACGGCAACAACAATAATATCGCATGCAAACTGAAAACTCCTCTCTAATATCATTTCTCCAAGTGTATGTCTATGTGTGTGTGTTGTGTGTGTGTGTGTGTGTGTGTGTGTGTGTGTGTGTTAGTGTGAAATCAGCGCAACAGGGCAATGCACGCTTCTCAGTGGGGAAGGACTGGCAACGCCTGCTGTCGGATGCGGCATTGTTGCACACAGGCGTTACCTACTTGCAACAAGCAAACGAATTCAAATGACAATTCTGACAGTTTCTATAAAACACCCAGGAAACCTTCTCCATACCCGTTAAGCGATCACTGCCAGCGCTGGGTATATTCGATTCATGGTTAGGAAGTTCAATTTAGTTATGATATTGTCTATATCTACTCATGTTTTATTAGAGGTTGATTTTTGTCAAATTTATTTCATCAAGGCAAAGTTTTTTTCAACTATTTTCCAACACTGCTATTTAAGGATTATAAAACTCGTTGGATATGGATTTTAAGCTATGAAATTTTCCTTGTCTGATTATGGTTTTTTCAGGCGCTGATTTTTGACCAATTTCTTGTACCTTCAAGACTTTCCAACGCTACTATTTAAGGGTCCATATCCCTTATGAACTCACTGCCTGCGCTATGTATATTCGATTCATAGCAATATAATTTAATTTTCATCATTTGATGTTAACAAAAAAGTAAAACAATTTTCAAATAGTTCTTCCATCAAATCAAAGTCCCTTCAAGACTTTTCCTACACTACTATTTAGAGGTCCACACTATAATATTACAATAATTTGATAAGCTTTGCCATGTCGTTCAAATTACGGAGCTCCGTCTATGGCTTGGTTAGTTTAAGCCACATTTGGATGTAATTTATCAGCCATCAGGCGATGGTCAACACCTCAAAGGGGGCAACAGACTGTTGACTTGATGGTGTTAGAGGGGGTTTGGGGATCGGGGGAAGAGACAGAGAGAAACGTGCCAAAAGCTAGCACAAAACGAAATCAATGTGAATGCATTGACCGAGAATGTTATCCAGTAAACGGGGAACTACAACTAGTTGTCAGTTCTCAGTTCTCTAGGCGAATGCATGATAGTTGTTGGGAGTGGAGAGTGGGGATTGGGAAGGGCAAGGGGATGAGTGGGATGTGTGGGGAACGTGGCACAACAGGTGCGCGAATCTGGGGCGTCAATTGGCATTACGTGTGCGCAATGTTTAATCAACTGACTGCCCGCTTGAGGAGCTGACATGCATGAGGTTGCCGGCAATTATGGGCCAAACATTTTGGGATTGGGATTGGGATTGGGATTGGGATTGAGGTTGGGATAGAGATCGGGGTAAATTGAATATGCCACGAAATTGTAGTTCTAGTTGTGCTGTGTGGAAATGGCCAAAATGTGGAGACAACTTGAATTCAACTTCAAAGAGGTCTTTCATCTTTTGTGCGGTTTGTCATTTGGAACTGGGAATAGAAATGAATGTCCACAACTCTACCAGGGGGGGGTTGCCTTTTTAGTGTTGTATTCCATGCAGGTTACAACAGCAACAACTACCAACCACAATAGTGAATAGTGCATGCTGTCGAATTTCTTTGCTTTTGCAAAGTCGTCTGGCAGTCTCAACTTGCCCAAAAACATGCTCAAGCTCAAGAGTGCCGTGGAGATGCTGCGGTTCTCTTAGAGAATTATATTCAAATTTTGTGCTGATTACGTTGTTGATGATGATGATGATGGCTGCAAGGATAACATGAACAAGTGCCCGGCATGGACAGATAGGAGGACAACTTGCAGCTGCCCATGAAATTGGAATTGAAGTTGAAAGTTTTAGAGACTTCAAGTCATCGAGAGTGTCCTCTCAAATGACTGTGCTTGTATCCTTAATGTGTGTATGTGTATAGAGGTGAATGTTTGCAACTTACTAGACCTTCCCCCTTCCCCTTATTTACTATCCCACTCTCTCTCACTCCCTCTCTATCGCACTATGCGTCTAGTTTCGAGTGTGTTTGCATCTCTTTCTGCACTTAATTTTCACAAATTTTGATTAAATTTAAGTTGATTGAAATTCCAGTTCCGTTTTTGATTTGACAAAATATGCACTTCAGGGCAATACTTCCACACGAAGTGCACTTTGCAGCAATTTGTTTCTAATTGAAATTTGGCAACATCGCTCGCAACATTAATTCAACTCAACTTTTACTATACATGCATAATCATTTAAAGGTAGCGTCAAGTGTGGCAAGTTTACTTGCGACAATGTACAGATTAGGACTCATAATAGGGGTAGAAATTGGGCAACAATGTAAATGAATTTTAGACGAAAATGTAACATTAAGTCACTGTTAAGGGAGTATTAACAAGCAACTCACATTTTGTTTTTACTATGTACGATGAACTGAAACTTGGCAACAATGCAAAAGCCAATGAAGTTTCACAACAGGGCCTGTCATTTCGCCGCGATACGTTCGTTTCCGCTTGTTTAGAAACCGCCCAAGGTCAATGAACTCATTAGCCACGACAGCACTTTGAAGCTTTCAAATCGTAAGCAGCTTAGCAATATGTAACTTACAGATACAGCTAATTATTTGTTGTGCTATGACTGCTACGGCTTAATATGGAGTTTCATATAGCTAGAGAACTACAACATAGGAAACAAGAAGGATATATGTATGTACATATAGTGTATGTTACATAGTATGTGTCTATGTTTAGTTGGATATGTGGAGTTGCATTGTCTTGTGTTTGCTAAAAGACTCACTAATACACTTAGACACACACACATAGCTGTTTAAAGTAAACTAAATAAGTATAAGAATGGCGAAACTCACTCAGATATAGTTATGTTCGTAGACTTGCTTAGTTGCAATGAAGTGCGGCATGTTGCACGCTCAACATGTAGCAACACTAACAACAACAACAGTTAAGCTCTACCCCAACTAAAGCTTATTCAAATATCAGAAAGGGGCGAGATAAACAAAGACAGAGACAGTGTGTTAGTAGCTATAGCGAAACCGCACTTTTTAATCGGATTCGCAATTGAGAACAGGTCTAATGAACAGGTTAATATTTTTTCGAATACCAACATAATTTAATCTTTGTATATCAAAAATGTTATTTCTAATAATTAATTTCAAAAATGATGCAAATATTTCAATTATTTCAAAAAAATTGGGAGATTTGAAAATTCGTTTTTCCTTGATGGCTACTATTTAATGTAAATGTATTTGAGAATATGTTTTTAGCTGGGATTTATATTTTGCATTTCATTATTCGCTTGACAAGCAAAAGTTTCTTTGTCTGCTGGCAACAATAGCCTAAAATGATCCCGATCCTTGCATCCTTGCTCTACACCCACTCTATACACAAATTAGATGAAAAAGAGCTAGATAAAGAAGCTGATGAAGAAGCAGAGATGTATGTAAGTATATTGTATTTTTGATACTCGCATTGCATGGTTACAAAATGCAGGTTGTAAAATTAATACAACATAAAACTTTACACAGACAGAAACAGAGACAGAGTCAGAGGGAGAGAAAGAGAAAGAGACGGGCAACAATTTGTTGCATGCATGACAAGGCACGCCTAGCTGGTGTCCCCTTGCCACTTTTACTTGTCCCAATTCTCTTTGTTGCTTCCTCTTTTGCTACACCCTCTCCATCTACTACTCACTTGCCCCTTCGCCCTGTAGTGGCACTTCAAAAATTTAATAAACGTTGCAGCATCGTTCGCATGCCAATAATTTTACAATGCCACACTTGCCCCCTTAGCCACAACATCAACATAACCTGCCACACACACACACACACACACACACACACTCACACTCACGTATGCATACAAATACCAAGTTTTTCTATACCACTTTCTCCCTCTCTGTCTCTCTAACACACTTTCTCGCTGTCTCTGTCTAGCTCCCCCTGTAATGCGTCGTCGTCAATTTGAAAAACATTGTCAATGCATATTTTGTCTAGTTGCTCTGCGTACCCCTCTTTCTCTCTTTCAATCTTTCTCACCCATACTCTTCTCTCTCTCTCTCACTCTCTGTCGCTCTTTCTATCTCTCTCACTCATTGACAACTACTAAGCGTCATATTAACAACATTGTAACATGCACGCAGCATGGCTGCAAACTGAGCTAAAAGAGGGATTTGCCAGCCCTGGTAGATGAGACCCCCATTTGTAGGGGGCACCCATGGGCACACCCTCTCTACCTAGTTCTTTATGGGCGCTTTATTCTTTCATTTTACTTCTTTTTCTCGTTTTCCCGTTCTATGCGGTTGTTGGTGGCTTTTTACCAACTATTTTTCAGTCAATTCCAACGAAAATTTTATAATAAATGCTTGCGCACATGTGATGTCGCGCATTTTAATTGATGCGGGGATGGCTAAGAGGGATATGCGGGGTAGGGGGGGATGGGTTAGTGCCACACTCCGCACTGGAGTCGCGTGTAATGGGGGCGTGGTGTCATTCCAACTCTGGCACAACAACAATGCTGAAAAGAACACAGAAACAGAATTGCGGTTGAACTCTGAAACACGATTGACATTCCACGCATTTGTTGTTAGTGTTGGTAAATTTTTTTTTTTTTTTTTTTGTATGGCAGTTGTTGTCGTTAGTGTGAAGCAAAGCTTGGGGGCTGCAGTGTCTCAGTCTGAGCTACGTGACAGTCCAAAGACTGCTACAAGACTACAAGAATAGATCAACCAGATATACCTATATATATATATTTATATATACATATACAGTATATTTAAAATTATGTACAATATATATGACTTGTATATACAGATATATATACCGACAGTGTATTTCAATTGTGAGCGCTTTATAGTTTTCAATAGCCAAATGCATAATGCATGACAACTTGCAGTTTTGTGCTGATTCCGAATGCTTATAGTGTTGGAAAATGCTTGCAAATGCGACCTGCAACATTTATGAACGTTAGCAACTTGAAAATCTACCCAAGTCAACTACAATTGCAACTGCATAGATATAGAAAATGTTTTAAGTATGAGCTCAGAAAAGGATTTCTATTTTATCTTTTTCTTCTGTCTCAGCTGCAGCCCTAAAATTCGCAACAAGTTTAAACTGACCGCGGTATACAAACGAAAATTAAAATTTATCTGGCTGGAGAAATGCTCATTTAATTTAATTTATACTATATTTTGTAAATTTAATTCCATATTTGAAATAATAGTAATTAAATAACAACAATATATTATTCACAGTTAGCATAAACTAAATTTAATTAATTATCTTAAATGAAATTGTTTGATTAAATTAACAACAAATGCCGTTGGCTTTCGGCCACTTACAAAACACATATCAAGTTTGGAGTCAACCGGTTGACTTTTCACTATTTGTTGTTAGCTGGTTTTTGGCTTGGCCACCCGCCTCAAAAGCTTAGACTTTTTTCAGCTAACAACGAGCTTGGCCACTAATGAGACAACAATAACAACAACAAAGTGTCAGAAAATTAAGCAGGCTAATTAAGAGACATACTATTGTTATTGTTGTTATTGTTGTTGGTGCTGTTTGGGTTGCCTTTTGTCCCAAAACCAAATGTAAGACAAACACGAACCCCCTAGAAACCGCCATAAACCCCAACCTATTTGGCAACACAGGCGACCTTCGTATGGACCTGTTTTTCGGCTTAGCAAACGCAAAACAAGTGTTGCTAGACTCTGAGGCGGCATTGCCCGTGTCGAATATGATAATAACACGCTTAACAAATATTTCCAGTTTCTAACGAATTTTGATAATCATATGGAAATAGCTTTAAATATTTACTAGATATACACATTTAAAAATTGTAGTTAAAGTTGAAGTTGCAATTGAAGTCTGTTTTAACTATTGCCACAGTTTCATATGCTGTCGCTTTCCGCCGTTGCAATGTCTTTCACAACACTGCATTTTACAGCTGTGCGGGTATTACAATATTTATGATTCGCATTCGACTTTAATTAAATTGCAAAGGCCCCCAAACTGAGTATCCGACGACGCTGCGACGGGACGGTGTTGCCTGCCATACATTTGACTTTACGACTTGCATTTAATTAAAGTCAATTAAAGCTGCAACAAGACAACGACAGAGAGAAAGGGAGAGAGAAATAAAAAGAGAGAGAGAGAGAAAATATGCAGTGACATGACTTAGCTAAAACAAATCAATATAAAATTAATTTTTCACTTCGAACCATTGCTTGTTATACAATATTTTATTATAAATCATTTTGAGTAAGTTAAGTACGAAAAGCTTCTCACCTTCAACAAAATAACAATCTGATTATAAAAATATCGATTTTGACAAATATTTAGCCAAATTTTCGGCCATATATCGAGAAATACTCATCAGAAACACCTCAATTTAAAATCGTGTCCTAGAATCGATTACAGACAAAAAATTGCGATCGATGATTTCGACAAGGGGTAGTATGCAAAAAATGATCAAAAAAGTCGAAAATTTAAAATAGCAATTTTTACAAAACTTTTGATGCAGAATTAAACTGATATCAAAACCATTTCCAAAAAGTCAAATTTCATTAAAATCGGATGATTTTCGGCCAAGTTATGGCAATTCAAAGTTTTAGCAGGAGTCATGTTTAAAAAACCGACATTTTTAGGTATTTCCCGACACGTTTTCGACCATAGCTCAGGCAATTCTTATCAAAAACCCCTGAAATAAAAAGCAATATGCTAGTCATGAGTCCTAGAATCGATCAAAGTCAAAAATTTGGGAACACAAGTTTTTCGATTTATGATGATTTTGTCAAGGCGTGGTTAAAAAAAGTCAAAATTTTAAAAATTGATATTTTGGAAATAATTAAAATGCAAAATTAAACTGATATCAAAACCATTTCCAAAAACTCAAACTTCATTAAAATTAGCTGATTTTTGGCTAAGCTACGGCATTTGAAAATGATTGGGGCATTTTTTCAGACATATATTTAGCAATTTTTCGGGACATACTCATCAATAAGTATTTTGTTAATTGTATATTAAATTGCAATTTGAGTACATATGTAAATATGAAATGTTTCTATATTTGAACGGAGTCATAATAATCTAATAGGAAAATGTTTGTTTAACCTAATATAAATATTGCTCGAACATTGTAGTATTTGAACATGATATTCAACAATTTACAGATACAATTACTTTAGCTGACTCTAAATGTAATCGACCATTATAGCTGTTGTCATACAACAGCAACAAAAACATTAATATGGCCACCCCTTAACTTGCAATTTATTTATAAACATACTGCAATGAACTTTGGACGATGATATGATATACTTACATACATATATACATATGTACATATTCACATAAATATGACTCTGTGTCTACATGTATGAGTGTGACTGTCATAAAGTGAAGTTATCTTAATTAAAATGCAACAAACAATATACAACTAAAGCAGGCACTGATCGACTACACAATACTCTACAATAACACTGCTATATCTGCTGTTCAAGTGTTTGCGGCTGCGGCTAATATGACCCATTGTTTATAGGGAATTCCAAATAAAAGAAAACTCCCACAGCAGCCAGACACAGTTCAAATTGATATGCGACTTCACACATACACACACTCGCATATGTACATACATGTATACATAAATATTGGCTTGTGTGTATGTGTGTGTGTGTGTGTGTGTGCATGTGAGATGGAAGCTTTATCGTTAATAAACAAAAACAGGCGCCTATGACTATGAATGCAAGTCAACATGCCAAAAGTGGCAAAAATAATCTATACTACAGCAACAACAACAACAATAATAATAACCAAATTCCAAAAACAATAAAAGAAGAAGAAGAAGAAAAACGAGCGACAACTGCGCAAAGCGCCAAAAGACTAATAGTAGTAAGCAGAAAGAAAAAAATAACTGAATAAGTCAATGGACTGCAATAACAACATCAACAACAACAACAATAACAGCAACAGCAGCAGAGTCATAACAGCTATGCTCACTGCTCACTGCAGTCTGCAGTCACAGTCGCAGTTACAGCCGCAGTCGCTGCAGCAGCAGTCAAAACGTCAACGTCAAATGCTCATTTACAAACGCAACAACAACAGCAGCAGTCGCATATTACAAAGGCAACGTCGACGTTCACTGCTGCTGCTCCCCCAACAAGCAGAGCTTACGCTCACCAACTGTCGCTCACTCTCACTTGCATGGGCTTGTCGCTCTCTCGCGCTGTGTGTTACTCGCTCTATCTCTCTGCCTGGCTGGTTGGCTTCCAGTGCAAGCGTACTGTTGCGCCGCTGTTAACATTTAGCAGACTTCTGTTGTTTGACTGTTGGCGGCGAACTGGCTGCCGTATGCTAACATACAAATAGATAAATAAAGCAAGACAACACAAAAAATATACCACAAACAAAGGAAGACAACAATTGTTTGTTTTTTGCATGTCATTCGCTGTTGTTATTGTTGTGTCATATTTATTTCTGCATAATGCAAAGTGAACGTGCGTCAGGTAGATAATGGGGTGTGGGGGGCAGGCAGCAAATGGCATGCATAATATGTACAAATACAAAAAGCAGCAGCCCTATTACCACGCCCTCCCCCACAATACCCAAGGGGATGTCACAGTAATAGCAATAGAGTGGATGGTATGACGAGGGGGGGAGGAGGACAGCGAAAAGGAGCAGTCCAAGCAGTTTGTTTGTTTATGTTAAGTGGACGAACCCCCGAGTTTTGTTATTTCATTTCATTCTATTTTTGCTCATTTTTTTGTATTCTTTCTCTGCTCGCTCTTGAACATTTTGCTTAAATGCTGATATTTATCATAAATTTGATTAAATGCCAGCACAAAAAATATACAGGTTAAATACTTCATCCATGAATAAATCAATGCAGTAAAAATCAAGAAGAGCAACTGAGATACTCAGTAACGTGACACGAAGAATTTGTGACGAATTATGAATTCAGATATAATTTAATTAAAGTGGTAATATTTTTATTATTTTTTTTTACTTTCCCTGCTGCCTTTTGAGACAATATACCCGCTTATACCCTAAATTATACTTTTATAACTGAATCATCACCTTTTGTTTGCTTCACTCCCACAAATATATAGCAATATCTCGGATATTGTTTATAAGACAAGTGGCTCGGCAAGTGCCTCATTTTTCTGATTATTTGCATACTATAAACATAAATATATGTATATATGTATATGTATATGAATAATACGGCTCAAGTGGAGTACAATTGACGCCATCGATTAAACAAAACAAAATTGATGACGGCGCCACATTCAAATAAATTCTTTTATTTTCTATCATTATATTGTATTAAGCAGATCTTGGCAAAAAGTTCAACTAGAAACAGTAAAAGTCGGTAGAATATAAAAATAATTTGACCATGACCCAAAAAGAAAAAAAAGAAGGGGTTCTCAGCACTGTTTTTTTGTTGGTTGGTAAACAAAAGTAAGCTTTTTTTTAAATTACAATCTATCTATCTAAAGATAATAAGTAAATACTATGACAAAGGGAATGTCAGAAATTATACATGATTCTTTAACATATAGGTGATATTTACAAAAAGGGTTAACTACCACTCCTTGGGTGGTCTAAAGGAAAGGACAAGGGTGGTGCCTTTTCAGTCGTTGGCGGTTTTAACTGTTGTGAAGGAGGATAACGGCCAGCGGGTTGCAGTGTCGATCCAGTCTCTCCTGGTATTTCAGTGCGTACCTTTTAACCTCTTCGGTTACACTTGGAATCTCAAGGTCCTTGTGGATCACCTGATTGCTAACGTAGTACGGTGCTTTGACTAGTCTTCTCAGGGTAATACTTTGGAACCGTTGCAGAATTTCAATGTTTGACGTTGAGGCTGTACCCCACAGTTGAATCCCGTACGTCCATATGAGCTTAAGTATAACCACTGACCATATAACATATAGATGGGACATTTCATACAACGAAAACGGCCAGGAAATTTCTTAGCGAGATAACCCAGTTCGATGCGAGATACCCCAGTTCGATGCTTCGTATAGATCTCGGTGTTACTCCTATGATCGCTGGTAGCTTCTGTTCTACTCGCTTCTCTCTCCCTTTTTGCTTCTCTCTTGCTTTTCATACGCAAGCAACAACGACAAATCAGCGAGAGAGAGTGAGAAAGAAGACTTTGTGGCACCCCTCACACCAATGCTGTTCGCTGTTGAGAGCTTGCATCTTGCCTGTCTCTCTATTTCTAAGTTGCCCATTTTCATTGCTATCACGACAAACACACTCTCATCATCTTGTACGTACACATACTCGTCACTGTGTGTATGAGTCCCCAGCCGAATTTCATATTTTGCCTTTTGCCTTTTAAAATCTTATTTTTTTTTGTGTTCAATCGATTTCTGGCATCAAAAGTGTAAAAATCTATACCGCACTTGATTTGGACCAATATTTTAGAAAATATGGCCACAATACTGAAAAATGGTCAGAACAGCATCTTGAGCAAAAAATGAATTCTTCCTCTTAATTGAGAAACCTTAACTTTCCATACCTCAGCCATTTTTTTTTAAGTTTAGTCATTTCTGGATATGGCGATGATCGTATTTTAAATCGGTATCAAATTTGGCATCAAAATTGAAAATCGGTTGAGATTTGACAAAGTTATGGGACAGAAAAGTTTTGAAAGACCCGAAACACCGATTTTTAGATACAGTTCTGGGCTTGTGGAGGGGTCCAAAAATAATGGTCTAAATTTGGACAATCTTTGAATGCAGTTTTGTTCAATATGCCGAAACTTGGAAAAATTGGCATTAAACTTGAAAATCAGTTGAGATTTGACGAAGTTATGGCCCATCAAAGTTTTGAAAGACCCGAAACACGGATTTTCTTTATAATTCTGGACTTGTAAAGGGGTCCAAAAATGATGGTCTTAATTTCGAAAATCTTTGAATGCAGTTTTGTTCAATATGCCAAAACTTGGAAAAATTGGCATCAAAATTGAAAATCGGTTGAGATTTGACAAAGTTATGGCCCACAAAAGTTTTGAAAGACCCGAAACACCGATTTTTAGATACAGTTCTGGGCTTGTGGAGGGGTCCAAAAATAATGGTCTTAATTTAGACAATCTTTGAATGCAGTTTTGTTCAATTTACCGAAACTTGGAAAAATTGACAACAAACTTGAAAATCGGTTAAGATTTGACGAAGTTATGGGCAATGAAAGTTTTGAAAGACCCGAAACACAGATTTTCTTTATAATTCTGGGCTTATACAGGGGTCCAAAAATGATGGTCTTAATTTCGACAATCTTTGAATGCAGTTTTGTTCAATATGCCGAAACTTGGAAAAATTGGTATTAAACTTGAAAATCAGTTGAGATTTGACGAAGTTATGACCCATCAAAGTTTACAAAGACCCGAAACACGGATTTTCTTTATAATTCTGGACTTGTACAGGGGTCCAAAAATGATAGTCTTCATTTGGACAATCTTTGAATGCAGTTTTGTTCAATATGCCGAAACTTGGAAAAATTGGCATTAAACTTGAAAATCAGTTGAGATTTGACGAAGTTATGGCCCACAAAAGTTTTGAAAGACCCGAAACACCGATTTTCAGATACAGTTCTGGGCTTGTGGAGGGGTCCAAGAATGATGGTCTTAATTTCGACAATCTTTGAATGCAGTTTTGTTCAATATGCCGAAACTTGGAAAAATTGACATTAAACTTGAAAATCAGTTGAGATTTGACGAAGTTATCGCCCATCAAAGTTTTGAAAGACTCGAAACACGGATTTTCTTTATAATTCTGGACTTGTAAAGGGGTCCAAAAATGATGGTCTTAATTTCGAAAATCTTTGAATGCAGTTTTGTTCAATATGCCGAAACTTGGAAAAATTGGCATTAAATTTGAAAATCAGTTGAGATTTGACGAAGTTATGGCCCATCAAAGTATTGAAAGACCCGAAACACGGATTTTCTTTATAATTCTGGACTTGTAAAGGGGTCCAAAAATGATGGTCTTAAATTCGAAAATCTTTGAATGCAGTTTTGTTCAATATGCCGAAACTTGGAAAAATTGGCATCAAACTAGAAAATCGGTTGAGATTTGACGAAGTTATCGCCCATCAAAGTTTTGAAAGACTCGAAACACGGATTTTCTTTATATTTCTGGACTTGTACAGGGGTCCAAAAATGATGGTCTTCATTTGGACAATCTTTGAATGCAGTTTTGTTCAATATGCCGAAACTTAGAAAAATTGACATCAAACTTGAAATTCGGTTGAGATTTGACGAAGTTATCGCCCATCAAAATTTTAAAAGTCCCGAAACACCGATTTTCTTTATAATTCTGGACTTGTACAGGGGTCCAAAAATGATGGTCTTCATTTGGAAAATCTTTGAATGCAGTTTTGTTCAATATGCCGAAACTTGAAAAAAATTGACATCAAACTTGAAATTCGGTTGAGATTTGACGAAGTTATCGCCCATCAAAATTTTAAAAGTCCCGAAACACCGATTTTCTTTATAATTCTGAACTTGCACAGGGGTCCAAATATGATGGTCTTAATTTGTACAATCTTTGAATGCAGTTTTGTTCAATATGTCGAAACTTGTAAAAATTGGCATCAAACTTGAAATTCGGTTGAGATTTGACGAAGTTATCGCCCATCAAAGTTTTGAAAGACTCGAAACACGGATTTTCTTCATAATTCTGGACTTGTACAGGGGTCCAAAAATGATGGTCTTCATTTGGACAATCTTTGAATGCAGTTTTGTTCAATATGGCGAAACTTGGAAAAACTGGCATCAAACTTGAAATTCGGTTGAGATTTGACGAAGTTATCGCCCATCCAAGTTTTGAAAGACTCGAAACACGGATTTTCTTCATAATTCTGGACTTGTACAGGGGTCCAAAAATGATGGTCTTAATTTGGACAATCTTTGAATGCAGTTTTGTTCAATATGCCGAAACTTAGAAAAAATGACATCAAACTTGAAAATCGGTTGAGATTTGACAAAGTTATGGCCCACAAAAGTTTTGACAGACCCGAAACACGGATTTTCTTTATAATTCTGGACTTGTACAGGGGTCCAAAAATGATGGTCTTAATTTGGACAATCTTTGAATTCAGTTTTGTTCAATATGCCGAAACTTGGAAAATTTGGCATCAAACTTGAAAATCGGTTGAGATTTGACGAAGTTATCGCCCATCAAAGTTTTGAAAGACTCGAAACACGGATTTTCTTCATAATTCTGGACTTGTACAGGGGTCCAAAAATGATGGTCTTAATTTGGAAAATCTTTGAATGCAGTTTGGTTCAATATGCCGAAACTTGGAAAAATTGGCATCAAACTTGAAAATCGGTTGAGATTTGACGAAGCTATGGCCCACAAAAGTTTTGATAGACCCGAAACACGGATTTTCAGATACAGTTCTGGGCTTGTGGAGGGGTCCAAAAATAATGGTCTTCATTTGGACAATCTTTGAATGCAGTTTTGTTCAATATGGCGAAACTTGGAAAAACTGGCATCAAACTTGAAATTCGGTTGAGATTTGACGAAGTTATCGCCCATCAAAGTTTTGAAAGACTCGAAACACGGATTTTCTTCATAATTCTGGACTTGTACAGGGGTCCAAAAATGATGGTCTTAATTTGAACAATCTTTGAATGCAGTTTTGTTCAATATGCCGAAACATAGAAAAAATTACATCAAACTTGAAAATCGGTTGAGATTTGACAAAGTTATGGCCCACAAAAGTTTTGACAGACCCGAAACACGGATTTTCTTTATAATTTTGGACTTGTACAGGGGTCCAAAAATGATGGTCTTCATTTGGACAATCTTTGAATGCAGTTTTGTTCAATATGGCGAAACTTGGAAAAACTGGCATCAAACTTGAAATTCGGTTGAGATTTGACGAAGCTATGGCCCACAAAAGTTTTGATAGACCCGAAACACCGATTTTCTTTATAATTCTGGACTTGTACAGGGGTCCAAAAATGATGGTCTTAATTTGGAAAATCTTTGAATGCAGTTTTGTTCAATATGCCGAAACTTGGAAAAATTGGCATCAAACTTGAAAATCGGTTGAGATTTGACGAAGCTATGGCCCACAAAAGTTTTGATAGACCCGAAACACCGATTTTCTTTATAATTCTGGACTTGTACAGGGGTCCAAAAATGATGGTCTTAATTTGGAAAATCTTTGAATGCAGTTTTGTTCAATATGCAGAAACTTGGAAAAATTGGCATCAAACTTGAAAATCGGTTGAGATTTGACGAAGTTATGGCCCACAAAAGTTTTGAAAGACCCGAAACACCGATTTTCAGATACAGTTCTGAACTTGCACAGGGGTCCAAATATGATGGTCTTAATTTGTACAATCTTTGAATACAGTTTTGTTCAATATGCCGAAACTTGGAAAAATTGGCATTAAATTTGAAAATCAGTTGAGATTTGACAAAGTTATGGCCCACTAAAGTTTTGACAGACCCGAAACACGGATTTTCAGATACAGTTCTGGGCTTGTGGAGGGGTCCAAAAATAATGGTCTTCATTTGGACAATCTTTGAATGCAGTTTTGTTCAATATGACGAAACTTGGAAAAATTGGCATTAAATTTGAAAATCACTTGAGATTTGACGAAGTTATGGCCCATCAAAGTATTGAAAGACCCGAAACTCAAATTTTCTTTATAATTCTGGACTTGTACAGGGGTCCAAAAATGATGGTCTTAATTTGGACAATCTTTGAATGCAGTTTTGTTCAATATGCCGAAACTTAGAAAAAATGACATCAAACTTGAAAATCGGTTGAGATTTGACAAAGTTATGGCCCACAAAAGTTTTGACAGACCCGAAACACGGATTTTCTTTATAATTCTGGACTTGTACAGGGGTCCAAAAATGATGGTCTTAATTTGGACAATCATTGAATGCAGTTTTGTTCAATATGCCGAAACTTGGAAAATTTGGCATCAAACTTGAAAATCGGTTGAGATTTGACGAAGTTATGGCCCATCAAAGTATTGAAAGACCCGAAACTCGGATTTTCTTTATAATTCTGGACTTGTACAGGGGTCTAAAAATGATGGTCTTAATTTGAACAATCTTTGAATGCAGTTTTGTTCAATATGCCGAAACTTAGAAAAAATGGCATCAAACTTGAAAATCGGTTGAGATTTGACAAAGTTATGGCCTACAAAAGTTTTGACAGACCCGAAACACGGATTTTCTTTATAATTCTGGACTTGTACAGGGGTCCAAAAATGATGGTCTTAATTTGGACAATCTTTGAATGCAGTTTTGTTCAATATGCTGAAACTTGGAAAAATTGGCATCAAACTTGAAAATCGGTTGAGATTTGATGAAGTTATCGCCCATCAAAGTTTTGAAAGACTCGAAACACGGATTTTCTTCATAATTCTGGACTTGTACAGGGGTCCAAAAATGATGGTCTTCATTTGGACAATCTTTGAATGCAGTTTTGTTCAATATGGCGAAACTTGGAAAAACTGGCATCAAACTTGAAATTCGGTTGAGATTTGACGCAGTTATCGCCCATCAAAATTTTGAAAGTCCCGAAACACGGATTTTCTTCATAATTCTGGACTTGTACAGGGGTTCAAAAATGATGGTCTTAATTTGGAAAATCTTTGAATGCAGTTTTGTTCAATATGCCGAAACTTAGAAAAAATGACATCAAACTTGAAAATCGGTAGAGATTTTACGAAGTTATGGCCCATCAAAGTTTTGAAAGACTCGAAACACGGATTTTCTTCATAATTCTGGACTTGTACAGGGGTCCAAAAATGATGGTCTTCATTTGGACAATCTTTGAATGCAGTTTTGTTCAATATGGCGAAACTTAGAAAAAATGACATCAAACTTGAAAATCGGTAGAGATTTTACGAAGTTATGGCCCATCAAAGTTTTGAAAGACCCGAAACACGGATTTTCTTTATAATTCTGGACTTGTACAGGGGTCCAATAATGATGGTCTTAATTTGGACAATCTTTGAATGCAGTTTTGTTCAATATGCCGAAACTTGGAAAATTTGGCATTAAACTTGAAAATCGGTTGAGATTTGACAAAGTTATGGCCCACAAAAGTTTTGACAGACCCGAAACACGGATTTTCTTTATAATTCTGGACTTGTACAGGGGTCCAAAAATGATGGTCTTAATTTAGACAATCTTTGAATGCAGTTTTGTTCAATATGCCGAAACTTGGAAAATTTGGCATTAAACTTGAAAATCGGTTGAGATTTGACAAAGTTATGGCCCACAAAAGATTTGAAAGACCCGAAACACCGATTTTTAGATACAGTTCTGGGCTTGTGGAGGGGTCCAAAAATAATGGTCTTAATGTGGACAAGCTTTAAATGCAGGTTTGTTTGAAATGCCGAAACTTGAAAAAATTGGCATTAAACTTGAATATCGGTTAAGATTTGACGAAGTTATGGCAAATGGAAGTTTTGAAAGACCCGAAACACTGCTTTTCTTTATAATTCTGGGCTTGCACAGGACTCCAAAAATGAAGGTCTTAATTTGGATAATCTTTGATTGCAGTTTGGTTCAATATGCCGAAACTTGAAAAAATTGGCATCAAACTTGAAAATCGGTTGACATATAACGAAGATATGGCCAGTGGAAGTTTTGAAAGACCCGAAACAACAAAAGAACTATTTTTTATAATCTTCTACTATTTTGGCTATATTTTCTAACATACTGAGCCAAATTAGCTGAGGTAAAGTTTTTTATACCTATGTTGATACCAGAAATCAAAAATGGTCAAAAAAATTTGAAATTTTAAAAACTTGCTTAAACTTATAATTTGAATGCAGAATAATTTTTGGATCAAAACCATTGACCAAAGTGCAAAAATTTTGAAAATCGGATGATTTTTCGCAAAGTTATAGCTATTGAAAGGTCTAACTCTCATTAAAAGTACGCCTTTAGAGCCTCTCATAGTTGAATGAATTTATATTGTATTCTAGGGAAAATGTTATAGAATGTCATCTTCGCAAACAAGAAGATTTTAAGATATGAAAATTTATGAAAAACCCAGAAAAAAAAAAAAAAAAAAAAAAAAAAAAAAAAAAAAAAAAAAAAAAAACTTTTTTTTTAAAACTTTCGAATCAGTTCAAGTTCATCACCCTCAATTTTACTTCTTTTCGAAGAGAACAGAGTAATCTGATAAAGTATGCGCTCTAGTTTATTTCAAAATTTTGTGCTGCTGATAAAAAAAAAATTCCGTGTGTACTTATGTTTTGTGTATGTGATTTTATATACTTTTTGAATTTTGTATTCAAAGCTTTGCTATTGCTGCTTCCGCTTAGGTTCTGCCCCTCTTCTTCAATGTATATGTACATATATGTATGTATATGTACATATGTATGTAGTTGTTGCTATTTAGAAATACGAATGATTTCCAAACTTGCTCTGCCATCACAATGAGCGGATGGATGGAAACTCGGTGACAAGTTGCCGAAGTGTCCGCCCTAGACGACGTACAAAACGCTATTAACTCAGTATAGGTTCGCACATTGAGAGATCGAACTTGTCGGAAGCTGATCGTGTGAGCCGATCGGGGTATGTCGCATCGAACTGGGGTATCTCGCTAAGAAATTTCGTGGCCGTTTTCGTTGTATGAAATGTCCTATCTATATATTATATGGTCGGTGGTAAAACTTTGTACAGCAGGACCTTGTTTCTAAGGCTTAGTTGGGATCTGTGGCCCAGCAGCTACCTCAATTGCCGAAGTTTGAGACTTAGCTGATTTCTCTTTGTTTTGATGTGTTCTGCCCAGTTTAATCTTCTGTCGAGTGTTAAGCCGAGATATTTGAGTTTTTGAACTACAGGCAGTGTAGTGCCATTCAGTCGGACCTCCGGGCAGCTTTTAGGGCGAGTTGCGAAGGTTATGTGAGCTGACTTACTTTCGTTGACTACAATATTCCATCTTTGCAACCACGGTTCTAGTTTTGTCAGTTGTAGTTGCAGGATTGCTGATGCTTCTGCATGGTCCGTTGAAGTGGCTAAAAATGCTGTGTTGTCGGCATATGTTGACATAACCAGATCTTCTCTTTCAATCACTGGAATGTCTATCTAGGCCTAGCTCGCTTCCCTGGGGGACACCTGCTTGTACTTCGATGATTTCAGATTTGGCCCATTCGCATCACAAAAGATAGCTGAAGACTAGTAATAGCCCCTAAGATATTATAGTTAAAAATAATGTTTTAACTTGTCATACTAAGTGAATCATTGTCAGTGCATCTACTGTATATCGTAAGTAGCTTGAGAAATATGCCTAATAAATTTGTGTCAAAACATGAAAACAGTCGAGAATGACGTTGGTAAAAGGGAAACTGCTCATTAAATGTGAAATGACAACAGAGCTCAAAGAGCAACATGAAAAGGAAGCACGTTGCCAGAAGCAGAGCAGCAGCTAAGTAACTGCAAAGGGGCCAACAAAAGAGACTCCGAAGGGAGTCTTCTTCTCTGGCTAAAAGAAAATATGGTTGGCAAAGAAAACAAGGCCGAAGTGCAGGAAATGTCAACGCTGACAAGAAAATTCTCTCTCTTTGCCGAAAGCAGATACACTTTATACCCACACTCACATACACACACACACTTACACACACATGCGATGATATTAGCATATAGATGGCGAGATGCAATATGAAGGATACTTGCAGCAAAGGGCATGGGATTGGTTGCACAACCGTCACAGGCAAAGTGGAGCCAAAGGCAACCAAAAAGTTCAAAGTTCAAGCTACAAAATAACTCAGAGTGTAGCTAACAAATTGCAGTTGTTTAATTAAAGTGAAAAGAAAAAAATTAACAAAAATAAAACCATTCAAGTCAACAACAAGCATACATACTGACTACAAGCATACATATATAAAAACCCGAAGATTCGCCAAAGACGAAAGTCGCCTTGAAGCAGGCAACATATATATTTTTTATGGCTGCCAAAACCAAAAGAAAATTTATCATACATATGCAGTGGTGTGTGTATGTATGTATGGTTGTATGTATATGTGTATATTAACTTATAAAAATGGACTCAGTGTCAAGGGCATTTGGCTGCTAAGGATGAGTAGTGGTTGAAGAGGTTTCACTGCTTTCTTCTTCTAGATCTCTGTCTCTCTAATGGAGACCCTCCATTATCATCTTTCTCACTCTCTCTTTATCTCGCACTCTCCCTATATCTCTCTCCCTCTCTCTCTCCCCCTCTCTCTCCCCCTCTCTCTCTCTCCCTCTCTCTCTCTCTCCCTCTCTCTCTCTCTCCCTCTCTCTCTCTCTCCCTCTCTCTCTCTCTCTCTCAGAGCCATGAATATTGCCAATTGGCATTTGCCGTACTTTTGCATTTTTCATTAAGCCAATAATCACAACACTTTCCAGACGCCATAACTAACATGCAACACACACACAGACACACTCAACTAAACACATACACACACAGACACTAACATACACACTCATAGTGGCTTGGGTATTTGGAGAGTTGCTCTGACGTAGGTTCCAATGCTTGATTTTTGCTCATCGTAAATTCTTATTTAAGGGCATTTGTGCTGCTCGTGCTGCTGTGTGGAGGAGGCATGTGGCATGCGGCATGCGGCAAGTGGCAAGCTAGTGTAGCAAACAATTTGAACGCCGTTGCTCGTTATATAGCCAGTCATTTAATCAATTATGCAAAAAACGACGTCGACGATGTATCCGTAAAATGTTTGCTACGGTTACGGTTACGGTTACATTTACGGCGCTTACATTTCTTTCAGCTCTTTCTGCTCAACCTGCTGTCCCCTGCCAACCCAACTAGCCCCTTGCAACATTTCGGTTGTAGCTCTGCTTGTTTCTTGCGTGTTTCGACGACGATGACGATGACGGCACGTTTACCTTTTCTTGTATAAATAATTAATTAAATGTACAAGAGTTTTGGTCCCCCTCTCTCTCGCTATCTCTCACTTGAACATTGTGGCAGCGATAGACAGAGACACATGCAGAAATTGTGAAAGAGACAGAGAGGGAAGAGAGTCAACGAGATGAGGCAATCGCAGTTACACGCTCCAAGGAGTCATTGGGCAGTTAACAAACCACTTCGTTTAGCTGAATGGCGATTTGAATGTCGATGTGTTGCATGAACTCAATGGATGTTAAGTGAATATGTATTTGGATGTGGATGTGGCTGCGAATAGATGGAAATGAATCTCGAATCATTCAGGCATTCAATCATTTACCAAATGAGCACCACAAACAAATGCCAACACATTCAATAGTTCCCTTTATATAAAAAAAAAAAAACAGCTAATTAGCTAAATGCATTCCGTTTCAAATGAACTGGCTCATAAATGAACCATTATTTGAAGCGCGAATTTGTGAAATGTTCAAGTTTACTTCCACTTCAATTGTATATATAATATGACTCATAGCTAGCATAAAACAGTTCATTTAAGTTGTTTCTGATGAGTATTACCAGAAATATGATCAAAAACATGGTTGAAAATACGCAGAAATCGACATTTTCTGAATTTGGCTTACTCATATCTTTGAAGTGTTAGAAAGTATCCAAAATTCATCCGATTTAGATAAAATTTTAATTTTTGCAAATGGTTTTCATATCAGTTTATTTCTGCATTTAAATTATTTCGAAAATATCAACTTTAAAATTTTGACTTTTTTAACCGATTTTGCATACCCACGCTTTGACAAAATTATCAAAAATCCAAAAATTTTTGACCCCAATTTTATGACTGTGATCGATTCTAAAACTCATAGCTAGCAAATTGCTTTTTATTTGAGGTGTTTTTGATAAAAATTGCCTGCGTTATGGCCGAAAACGTGTCGGGAAATACCTCAAAATATTGCCATGAATTGCCATAACTTGGCCGAAAATCATCCGATTTTAAAAAAATTTGGATTTTTGGAAATGGTTTTGATATCAGATTAATTCTGCATGAAAAGTTTTGTACAAATCTCCATTTTCAATTTATTGACTCTTTTCACCGACATTTGCATAGTAAACCCTTGTCGAAATCATCAAAATTCGAAAAATTTTCGATCCCAATTTTTTTAGTCTAATCGATTCTAGGACTCATAACTAGTATTTCGCTTTTTATGTAAGGTGTTTCTGATGAGTATTTTCAGAGATATGGCCGACATGCTAAACTTAAATATCACAAAAAAAAATTAAAAAAAAAAAATAAACAGGGTATTTTCGTAAAATAAGCATCTATCACTCTATCACACTGAACTCTATCTATGGGGTTTTTAAAGTGTTCAGGAGCAATCATCAAGAGTTTAAGCATAAGTAACTCGTAAAAAACTAGTTCACAAATGAACGAAACTAGTTCCCTTTGCTAATTGACCCTTTTGTCGAATTGTTTGCATTTATTTAGCCCAATTACAGAAGTGAGATAGCAGACAAAAAAGATAACGATGAGGAGAGAGAGAGAAAAGGAAGATGTAGCAAAAATGGACATGAAAAAAAAACACTTGACACTAAAAACTGCAGCTAAATTTGCATAAAGTTCCATTTGTTGAGTTGAGGGATTGCAAGCCGCCAATACTTGCCCCACTTGCACTGCCTTCTTTGTGGCACGCAGAGGGGGTGTGGTCACTTGATGACAAAGCGTTGCACGCATATGCAGAGCGCGACTTCAAGTGTCGACAACTCGTGTCCGAAATTGGCCAAGCTTAGGCAACATCACGTATAACAGAAATAGAGACAACAGTCAGAGAAAGAGCATGAGGCGGAGAGGGGGTGAGAGTGGCAAGGCATGGTGGCAGCTATTTTTGGGTTCTGATTGCAGTGGGTGTCAAATCTGTGACGCCTTCGCCATGTTGCCAAAATAATCTACGGCAACTTCATCTGGCGGGAGGGCGGGAGGCAAGGCAAGGCAAGCCACAAACTTGGTCAAGTCCACAAACATCAACAACAACAACTGTAAGTGCAACTGCAGCACTGCAAGTGGCAATTGCATGAGGCAAAGCTTGCAGCTTCCAGCTATGGCGTGGATGGAGGGGGGAGGTGCAGGCAGATTGTGCTGCATCCGTTGTGGGAGTCTCTTGAGTGGGCGTGGGCGTCGTCACTTTTTATCTTTATCTGAATTTTTCTGTTGTTTTTTGTTTTATTTTTTGCAGTTACTTCAACGGAAAGTGCTCTTGACATGTTCTTATTAAAGTTTCCTCCTTAAAAATACTTTTTTTTTTTATTAGATATTCCATTATTATATTTTTATTTTTCAAGTCTTCTGCTGTGTGCTTTTCTTGGCCATATGTTGATGGTTTTTCTCCAAAAACTAAAAAAAAAAAAAAAAAAACCGAGGCAAGTAAAAACGAAAACAAAATGGTATGTTTGAAGTTTGTGGCAAAGTTATGTTTATGTTGTGTGCGTGTCGAGTTCATGGAATTGCTATTTGAGACTTGCATTCTGCACAAGCAGCTGATGCCACAATCTGACGTTGCAACTGCAACTTCAACTGCAACGGCAACAACAATAACTATAACTATGACTATGGCCACTATGCAATCAAATGTTGCAAGTAACGGTTGCAGATTCCATCTTTAAAAGCTGCTTCATGTGATCTTCCATACAATATTCACAACTTAAGTTAGGTTTAAAGCTGTCACTTAATTCAAAAAAAAAGCTACAAAAAAGAGGACTTTAAAGCTGTGAAGTCTCATCTCAGCACTGGCGTGCAAATTTTCAACTTAATTAAGCTGTCATAAGTTGAGCAAAAGCTCATTGCTGAAAACAATAAAGCTCAAGTAGAGTTCAAGCAGTAGTTCAATTAGCCCTCGATCAAGAACAAGCACTTAACTTGACTCAAATACTTAAGAAAGCACACATAAACAAGTGGCCGTCAAGATGGAGGGAAAATGGAAAATGTGAAAAGCAAACTGAAAATGAAAATCAATTAGAACGAACAAATTTCCAATTGCGGAAAAGCTCTAAAAGTGTTTAAGTGCCCTTTGAGTCGATGGCAAATGGAAGATTGCTTAATCAAAGGTTATTTGCACTACCTACAAATATGGGTCGCTACAGAAAAATGTGTCCTTGACATAAACATAGAATATACTAAGATTAACAGGGATAAATTTCTTAATGCCAATATTACAAACATTTCAATCAGACGGAAACTGCAGCATGCCCTTAAACCAGTGTAATCAGATTCAAAACATAAATATCTTTCCGGATAACTTATTGAAAATAACTGAGAGCTGAGCATACGAGAAAGGGTACGAGAAACAATTGCGGTTAGTTGGGGATCCGTAGAATTTGAATTCTAGCCGTAACCTACCAAACAGAACAATAGATATAAATTTAAGGTGTGAGCAAAAGGTATGGCAAAACAAGCCAAAACAAAGTCATTGCTAAACAAATAAGACAAAGGATATGGGGTTCCAGGAATGTAGCACCAAATTAACATAAATTCCGTTTTTGTAACCAAGATCAAGATGGGCTGGCATACTAAAAGGGGGAAGTTACTTGCTACGACCCACAGCTACTGAAAATGTGGCAAAGAAAACAAGAACGCATCAACAAACCCGCTGCAATAGAGTATGCTCAACGAAGATATACCTTAATCAAATATTAGGACTTCTTAATAACAGAAAGTATATACGAAGGGTTAAAGGTTACTTCATCTCTGCTTTATATTTAGGCTAAGAATTTGAATGTAACATTCTTTGACAAAAACCTATCATACCCTTTGCTGCATTTGGGGCGATTTAGAAGGCACTCGTTGCCACTCAGTGGCGAGTTGCTGTCCTCCGTCTGCGGCAAGGAAGCATGTTGCAAAAAGTTCAACGACGCGCACAAGGAGATACTACAGCGAAAGGGTGCACAGAGAAAGAGAGAGATACAGAGAGAAGGAGATAGATAGAAGTGGAGGCTCTATACTGTATATCTTTGTCTACTATATGTCTATTTTCAATGGCCTGCCTGCCTGCCGCCTGCCTGCCGCCTGCTCGGTCTGTGTTCCGTTGCTCTGTTAACAGCAGGAACAATAACAACAACTAGAAGAAGCAGCACTACTAGTAAGAAGTAGAAGTAGAAGCAGAAGAAGAAGAGACAGTTACACACACTTACTACATTCGTATTCCCAGTAGAAAAATCAATGGAATTGTTTGGTATATTGCGCTATGCGATGTTGGGGTCTCAACGTCATGTCAGCCCCTCAGTCCACAGCAGTACCTAGGTCTGACTGTCCGCTCTCCATCCCGTTTATCACGACTCGTTGAATGCCTTTTCTCTTGATTTGTCTTTCATTTTACTGGATTTTTTCTATTTTGTTTCTTTTATGCAATTTTCTATTTTCGGATTTCTTGGTTTCTTTCTAGTTTTTTTCTTTTTTTTTCGGGCAAATGAGCTACGACAAGGACGACAAACATTCCCCCTAGTAACTCAGAGGCCATCCCAACCCACTTCCCTTTAGAGAGAGAGAAAAAAAGAGTGGTACTGTTGTTGAGTTGGTTGACATACTTATTGATGGCACTGTGCTGAATGCAATTGCAAAGTCTCTGGCGACAGTTACTTAGCAGGTGCTAAAGCACGCTTTGAAAATATTGGATGGCCATGATATATAATCCATCCATGATGACTACACTAGTGCACTGTGTCTTCAAATAAACTGTGAGTTCACTGTAAACACTAAAGAAACTGTAAACAGTCTTTCTGTATTGCATTTCTGTTGATGCCCTCTTCGTCTGTTAATTGATATTCTATAATCTTGTCTCATTCTACACACGATCAAGTATAGCTAATGCAGCTGTCAGCATCATAACAGCGCTGCCAAAACTCACATACATACATACATGCATACCTCTCTCTTTGCAGATTCCATTTAGTGGGTCTTCCACTGTAATTGTAATTGTAGTTGTAGGTGATGCTGTTGATACATGACCAACGAAGCAGAAGGAAGAGTAGAGGTTGAAAATGAAGCAGCGACAGCAGCAGCAGCAGCAGCGGCGGCTTTGTAACTGTGTAACAGTGGGCGGCACATAAAATAAACTGTAGAAAATGTACTAAACGGCCGCATGGGAATTTCTTTGCATTTATCAAACAGCTGCTGCTGGCGTCGCAGCTGACATCGCAGTCGGCGCAAACACGTGAGAGCGCCAAACTGCGCAGGCAACCAGCCAGTAGTCAAACAACAACAGCAAACAGCCAAAAACAATTTGAAAACTGTTTTTCTTGTTGGTTTTGTTTTACTGCTGCTTTTGTTTCTGTTTTTGTTTTTGTTTTTGTTATTGCGATGGCCGCAGTTCGGATGGCGTCTCACTTTTTCTCTCAACGACGCACTCCTCTGCTCCTCCTTCACTCACTCTCTCTCTCTCTTTCTATATGCTTCGAACGTAGCACACACTCGCTCGCACATTAAAAAAAATTGCACAAAAATGTCAAGATTTTAGTTAATTCATGGATTGCATTTTTTAATTATTATTTCATGTTGATCAACAGCCAAACAGCTGTCGATGTTGTTCACACTTTTGGCAATGCTGCTGCTGTGATGGTGGTGGGTGCTGCTGCTGCTGATGATGCTGCTGCTGCACCTTGCACTTGTTGTTGCCTAAGGGCAGTTGGGTGCCGTAAGTATCACTTATTTGTATTGCTTTTAGATATTATTTATGTTTTATATACTTTAATCCAAATGAAGCACAGCGAGTGAAAAAATATAGTTGAAGTCACACAAAATAACGAGAACGACAAGAAGAATAACAACAACAAACAGTTAACGACGCGAACGCGACACGGACACGGACACAACTTGACGGCTGGTGAAAAACTGCTCTTTCCCAATAAGAAAGAGAGTACAACAGCGAACGACCGACCGACCGACTGAAAAGCAGCGGCAGCGGCAGCAGCAGCGGCAGTAACGTCGGCGTCACAGCTGTCACGCGCGCTGCTTCTAGTCGTCATTGCTGTTGCTGTTGCTGTTGCTTTCGTTGTTTTTGTTGTAAGTTGCGTTCTATGCTTTGTTGCTGCTGCTCCTGTTGTTGTTGTCGTTGTACAACCTTTTTGCTTCGTTTCATTTATTGGTTGTTGTTGTCGGTCTCTTCTTTTGGTCGTTTTATATTTTTGCACAAAACAAAAACTGTGTGTGTGTGTGCGAGAGACTAAAGCAATCGGCGAGAGAGCGAGAGCGCCGCCGCTCTCAAAGCCTGCTCAACAGTTGTTTGTCTTAACAGTGCGCTGTTAAGCATATAACAGCTGAGACCAGCTGCTGCTGCCGCCTATCACATAACATTGCTTTAACAGTGGTGTAACATTACACAAATAAATACAAATCTGTTTAGCCTTAACGGTAAATTTCTCCTGATTTAATGTTGGCAAATTGAATGCTCATTTATTTAATTTATTTAAGAATTAGTCTGAATAATTGTAATGTAAAGTTGGCAAAGTTCTTGTTATTCTATTTCTTAACAGCAACAGAGAATATGAGCTGGTCAGCTACTGTTGCACTCACACTCAAACATACAAATATATGTACGTACTTATGTAGGTGTGTGTGTGTGTGTGTGTGTGTGTGTGCCACCATGTGTCGTCTGTGGCGTCATGCCACTGGCAACAACAATTAACGACATTCCAATGTGTCTGGCCGCTTGCAGACTGACGGGAAATTTAAAAAATTTCAATTCACAAAAATTGAGAGGAATGCGCCCATTCACATACAGTCACAGCCTCCATACTCTTAGATAACCTCCCACCTCCGACGTACATGCACCGTAGATCCTTTCTTTTCTACTTTTCAATTTACGGCCGGCATTTCTATCGGTCTGACCTGTGTGCAGGTGTTGCAACCATCCGTTGCACAGTTGATTCGTATGCGGTAATAACTTTGAATTCAATATATCAGAGGTATTCTAACTAAAATCTCACGGTTTTTGAGAGCCTCTGCTAAACCTTTTGGAGTAGGTTACCAATTTAAAATTTGAAAGATATTTCCGTGATTTGTTTTTGGTTCAAATTGACCTCGGTAATCAGTTCGTTCGTAAGTCCTGAGCAGATCCCACTCTCAGCACAGCAGTTCTCTCTGACATGACAGGCACTTGATGGCACCATGCAGAGGTATCATCTACATCCGCATCAATGATTTAACACTGAAGCACTCGATGCATCAGCATCCATCAGCACACTCTGATCATCAACGAGGACCCTTCAGCCGTTTGGGGGGAGGAGGAGGTGGATTACTAGAAAGAAGAGAGAGCGGCGAGCAGCATTGCAATTACAATAATGCATATAGTGGTGTCCTCTACATAGTCATATAGTCATCCTGGGGGAGATTCAGAGCAGCGTGAGATGCCAAGTGTCATTGCCGTTGCCAACACATCAGATGCCATGAAACAATAAATGAAGCGAGCATCCTTGAGCATGACGTTGACCGACCATACCAAACTCAATGGCCTGTCACAGCTTTTCCTACTCTCTATGTATACGTACTACGTACCTCTCTTCACCTTTCTTCCAGATTACACTGAGAGAAATGAATTGAGTTTCGCTTCTTGTTTCCTTTGAAATTCATGTTTTGGCCTCAGCTGTAATTACATAAGTAATCTTAAAGGTATCAAGATAAATTTTTCCGATGACTTGAGGAATATTATAATTTGTATGTGTGTAAAAGTGATCTCAAAAAATATCCACAATCAAATAAATAATAAATTTAAGAATTAAATAATATACTATAACAAGTTAATATATCAAGCAAACATTTGTTGCACTTGCATCAGCAATTTTCTCTCAGTGTAGAAATGCTCGTAACCATTGGGCAGACAATGAAGTGGTCCATGGAGCATGTCGTTTTGTCCAGTGATTACACGTGGTTATAAACAACAACATAAATGCCCAGGCTCAAGGAGGTGCCATGTCCAGGTTGTGCATGCCAAAGTGAGAGTAGGGATAATAATGATAAAATGGGGAAAGAAGAAGAAGAAGAAATAGCAGGAAGTTGCTCATCATGTTGTGTCGCTGCAACAGCTGCAGATTTATGTGGCAGGACTTTAGTTTTAATTTAGCAAAAGACGCCAAATTATTAAGACAAGACCAGGACAGGGCAGGACAGCCTGCCGCTTGGCATTGGCCATGCAGCCAAGGACGTCGAGCACGACAGAGTCAATAAATTTTGTGGCAGTGGATTGGCCAACGAGCTGCAGTTATTTAGCTATCCAGTCAGCTATCCACTGGCTGAGCCGCATCCTTGTCCTTCACTCCATATCTCGTGCTCTACATGCCTGAAGCAGCTCCTCCATTGTCCCAGGTGTCTATTTTAGTTGCTTTTAACTTTGTTATGGGCCAGTACGTCTTACAAGCTTTTAAGCATAAGCTTTACAACCGCATTACGTTTACTTAACTTGGCCAAGATGTGCTCACTTGGCCAAAAAGCTGATGAGCACACTTTCTCGTACCTCTTCTACTCGTGGTCCTCATTTTCTAACCTGATTCTCGGACATCTTCATCCAATAAATTCGCAATCGAGTTAAGATATTGGGATCTCCTCTCTTCAGGTAATTTAAAGTATTTGAATTTTTGCGTTTTGATTTGATGCTCAATCTAACAATTTAATTTTGAAGTTTACTCAACAAACTATGCAAACTGAGATTCAAATTAATTTGAGTTTCATTTTCTCCGAGATTATTGATTTGATTTGCTTTAGAGGCTGAAAAAAGATATTATAAAAAAATTAAACACTACAATTTATTATAGATATCTTTAATTTAGTGGCATTTGCATACATAATTCTAGAAAATTATATTAAGAAATGTTAAAAACTAGTATAGTAATAATTATTTTTATTCTTAGTATTAATTTTTTTGGATTCCTGGTTTTTGTTTTTCACTCCAATTTTTTTTGGCTTGAAGTCTATATATGTACATATATATATATATATATATATGTATGTATATATATTGTAGTCAGCGGAAAATCGTAATTGTTTTCATGTACAGACATATATATGTAGAGCTCATGTTTTCTATGTAAGTAAGGAGGCATAGTCAGCATTTCCCCAAAATCACATGCGATTTATGAGCTCTGGCTGTATGCGGGGAAACAATCAAATGTCCTCGACTCTGATGATTGAGGGGCATGCTTGAAACAACAACAACAACAACAACATGCAACAAACCTGCCAACACCTTGATACCAAAATGTGATCACGCATTGCGCATAAAACTTATATACATACATACATCAGTATGTATGTACGTACATACATACATATGTATATGTATAAAGAACAACAACACTGCCAGCAAAATGGCGAAATGTGTCGTTTAAGTGGGCGTACAGGAGTCTGTTGGGCGTGGCAAGGTGTTGCCGCAGTGGCGCAACTGAACTATAAACCATAAGAATAAGCATAAGACGTGCGAAGTGATAATCATAAAATAGGCAAAAATGAGCGGGCATATGCGACTCAAGGAATGCGCTACAAATGCCTAAGAAATAAAGAAAAAATAATAAAATAAAACAAAAAAAGATAATTTAAAATCAAACAAAATAAAATAAAATAAAATAAAATAAAATAAAATAAAATAAAATAAAATAAAATAAAATAAAATAAAATAAAATAAAATAAAATAAAATAAAATAAAATAAAATAAAATAAAATAAAATAAAATAAAATAAAATAAAATAAAATAAAGTAAAATAAAATAAAATAAAATAAAATAAAATAAAATAAAATAAAATAAAATAAAATAAAATAAAATAAAATAAAATAAAATAAAATAAAGTAAAATAAAATAAAATAAAATAAAATAAAATAATATAAAATAAAATAACAGCGACTCAAATAAATCAAAATATGAAAATAGAATGCAATAAAATAAAGTAAAATACAAAAAAACACAAAAAATAATAATTTTTATTGAAATAAAATTAAGTAGTAAGTAAGTATTCAAAAATATGATAAAATAAAATTAAATGAAACGCAATAAAGGATAAAATGTACAAAAATATATATTTTCTTTTCTAATACATAATTGAGAGAATTCAAGACAAATTCTAACCAAATACAACAATAAATGCAACTGTGGAACGAGTGAAATGGAACAGTATATATTTGAAAACAAAAATACGGAATGAAACCTATACAACGAAACCAGTATGATGACATATTATGTATAAGAATATCGCAACAAACGGACGAACGTGAACTAATAATGCCCATTGATTTCATTGTAAGGTATTCATCGAGCAAATGACAGATTATTTCAAAACATACGTTTTGCGTGGCATCGGCTAACGTACTTTGATGTCCTGCAAGCTGTGTGTACATATGTATGTGTATAAGTG
Organism: Drosophila quadrilineata; assembly: GCA_018150725.1. Classification (NCBI taxonomy): domain Eukaryota; kingdom Metazoa; phylum Arthropoda; class Insecta; order Diptera; family Drosophilidae; genus Drosophila; species Drosophila quadrilineata. Next base: position 13,345,955 of record JAECWN010000432.1, read on the forward strand.
TAAGTGTGTGTGTGTGAGTGGGTGTGGGTGTGTACTTGAAGTGTGCGTGTGTGGGACTTGGGTGTGAACTGGTGTAACCAATGCGCGGTACGTGAATTCAACGCGCTTCTCATTACATTTGGCGAGGAACCAGACGAATGGAGCACCTGTGCCAAAGGTGTTGGCTACAACAATAACAGAGTGAGACAGACACAAAGAGAAAGAGCGAGGGAGAGCAGATGGATGCTGGAAGGTATCAAGGATGTATTGTTGCACCATTAGCGTAACTTGCGTCGGAAAAGGAGACGTAGGAGGCAATGGAGGCGATAGCAGCATGGGGCACATAAACGCCATTGAGAATTGGGAGATGGAACGTGGGCACGTGAGTTGGCCTGGCCTGGCCTGCCCCGTTTTGGCCGCTTTCCTGTTTTGTTGGCAACACCAGCCGCAGTCATGTTGCCAATCAAATGCGTAACTGTAACCGGCCACGCCCATCAGCCAAAATGAGCGCACGATGGCAAGTGAAATTAATCAGAGTTTCAATCAAACATAAAATTTACGATGAAAGCCCAAATGAAAGCAAACAGAGTGAGAGAGAGAGAGAGAGAGTCAGAGAGAGAGAGAGAGTGAGAGAGAGAGATTGAAAGCGACAAGTTACCACTTGTCAAATGCTCTCTATGATAGCAAAATGTTGTTCAATTCAATTCAATTCGATTCCGATTCCATTTCCTCCATTTTCATTCGATTTGTGAATTGCATTTTTCTGCTCAAATTCTTCCATCAATATTGCACTTTTCAACAGCTGCCAAGGCAAATAAAATTGGAAAGATATGTGTAAATAAAATACAGAGCATGAAAATTTGAATGGATTTTCAATATTGATAAAAATTGAAAAGACAAAAATTTAAAAATTGGAAGATAGGAAAATTTCTACTAGAAATTTAATTATTTCATTCAAATCTTTTTTTTAAATATATTGAAATTTAAGCGACATTTTGCTAAAGATCTTAAAAAGAACTCATCATATGTTATAATGTCTATTATGAATCGCATATGAAGTGAAGACTAAGGCCGAGACAAAGATTGAAGAAATTTCAATTTGAATGTTTCTCATATACTATATATGTATATAGAAGTACACATCTAGGCATTATATCTCTGGAACTATATCTATTATCAGATGGGGGTTTGCACTACCCTCGCCCCTCAATGGCAATACTTGTGAAATTTGATTTAAGAGCAAGTCGTGTGTGTGTGTGTGCGTGTGAGAGAGTGTGTGTGTGCGTGTGTGTGTCATGTAGACAAAGTAATTTTTCAGACAATTACATGGGCCTGTAAGGCAACCCCTATATCATGAGCACACACACACACACATGATACATTTCACCTGCAAGTGAAATATTATTCAAAAATCAGTTACACCCCCATACTAACCACCCCCCCCCCACCCATCCCGTCCAACACGCTACCCACACCCATTCGCACATCTTGAAACTGGCGACGCCTTCGCATGGTGAAAATTTATTAGGCCAAACATTAGAAAGGGCAGACCATGTATTACCACGAAGGTACCCCGATCCGAGGCACGTGAGAAATGTGGCAAAGAAAGAAGGCAGCTATGTAGGTGAGGGAACCCTTTGCCACTTTGCGTCTTTGCCACCCCCTTGCCACAACTCTCATCTCGATTGGCAGTTCACGTTGGCTTTGAACTACATTAAGAAAATCACTCGAAAAATGAAAAAAAAAAATGAAAAATACAAATAAAAAAAGAACTCAATCTCCTGCCACGACTACGATTACGTCTAAGGCTCAACTGCAGCTGCTGGTCGAATTGAATTGAATTGAATTGAATTTATGATGCCAGTCCATGTAACTGTAACTGTAACTTAACTGTATGTGTGTGTGTGTGTGTGTGTGTGTGTGTGTGTGTCATTAGCAGCCATTGAGGAGGGCATGAAAAATGTGTGTGTGTGTGTCTTGAGGCGGCTTGAAAATGTTTTATTGCAAGTGTATATATGTGTGTGTGTGAGTGGATGTGAGTTATGGATGTGTGTTTGAACCTGCAACATGAGATTCACATTATGCGAACGACGCTGGCTTCAGAAATTAGTACACCCCTCGCTCTTCCCGTCCACCACCCCCCTCACCAACCTTCAACTACCAATTTTTTTCCTTTCTTTAGGCACACACACCTGTCCTCTTACTCAGTCCACTCTACGTAACTTTATACACTTAAGTTTACCATGGAGAAAAAGTAGAAAAAAAAACATGAAAATAAAGAGCAGAAAAAAATTTGGAAAAAAAAAATCGAAAAAATTCGAACTGTCGCCGCTTGAAAAACCTTTTGCTGTAGCATCAACTCATCATACCACGTAGTCGCTGTTCGCCGCAGGGTGTGCTACGGTTTTTGGCTCTGGCCACACTGAGCAGTTGAAGGGGTAACTGGCAGTCGTGCATACCCTCGACTGTTATTCCAACAATATTTCTGTTGATAGAGGCAGCTGTTCTCTGGACTCCCGACTCCTTCAAACTTTTACTGCTTTTAGCTACTTTTTTTTAATAAGCCATCTCACATCAAAAATCAGCGCAAGTTTTTTTTTCTTTCATTTTTCGTTGTTTTTTTTTTTTTTTTTTGGGTGGTTCGCTTTTAGGCGTATTCAAAATTAAATTTTGCAGTGGCTGTCGGCAGCCCCATTGTCTTCCTGCACAGTTCAGTTTTTATGTTGACTGACTTTAATGAAATTAGATTGATTTTTATGCTGACGTCCAGCTAACAACTTCACGGAACTGCCACAATTTGCTAGGGAGGGAGGGAGTAGGGAAGAGGGGAAGCTGCTGTTTGGACTTCACATTTTTACGGCTACTTATTCATCAAGTTGAGCGACTGACTGACTATATAATTTAATTTTTTTTTTTTCTTTGTGTGTAGTAAAAATAAATTTTTGATAGATGCGCTCTGAACACAGATGGGGCCGCCAAATACTTGGGCAATGCTTTCATATTTACGACACACTCTCTGCCAGGTATAACGGAGAGAGGGGAGTGTTGAGTGTGGAGTGGAGAGGCGCTAAGCGTTTGGAGTTGAAAACACTTGATATTTACTATATATTTTCGTATCTGCGCCAGAAGGTATGCTACAGTTTTATGAGCTGCGCTCAGCTGCGCAAGTTGAGAGAAAGCGTTCCATATGCTTAGACGCCGCCAGCAAATTAAAGTCCGTGTACAGTTAACACTTGACAAAATTATTAAACTTTATTAACCTCTTATGCTGTCTGCATTGCCATGGCTATAAATTTCACAACAACACCAGCCAAAAGACAATGACACACACACTCACATGTGTATGTGTGTACATATATATGATTGTAGATGTATACGTGTATACGTGCGACAGGCACTTGTAAGTTATGGCCACAGTCGACGCAGCTGGCAACGTATCCAACCCCAACTCCAACTCCAACTGCAACTGTAGCTTCTGGTCGAGCTTCAGCTGCAACAACCAAGTCTGACAAGTCCAAGCGTAAGTCTCAGTCCATTATTCCGACTGTTTCTCCTCATCCCTATCTTTGAGTCTTTAGCTGCGTTTTCCAACACTAACTTAAAGTTTGCACTGTGTACTTCGTTTCCACTTCAGTTCGTTCAGTTAGCATAGCTTAAAGTTTGTCTATCTTCTTGTGTCTTTTTTCTTTTGTTTTTCTTTTCTTTACCACAAGTCTCCTTCGCTCTGCGTGTGATTCTCTATCCAAACACTGATTTAATAAGTCCAACTATTTTTAGTTTTAAATTTACAAAAAAAAAACAATCTATTTGAATATATGTTTTTTTATAAATTATAAAAATTATTTATATAATATATATATTTTTTGTTACTCTTTTTGTTGATTGTATATTCTAAATATCAAATAAATGTATAATATATATTTCTTTATTACTCTCTCTCTCTCTCAGTCTCTATTATCTCTAGATCTGTATATTAATTTCATTTACTACAGCGCTTTCTATAGTCTCTTCCTCTTACACAATTTCATTTCTGCTTCCACAGGATCCAGATTAATAATCTATTTTATCGATAACATATTTATCGATCACTTTGCTTTTCTTTCTCAATTCGTTAAGTCTACTTAACAATATATCCCTCACTTTCTCTCTCTCTCTCTCTCACTCTCTGCCTTTCTCTCCCTCTGTCCATCAACTTTCTTTCTATCTATATTGCTGCCTTTGCTCTTCTTCTTCCTCTACAAATTGTGCTTAAAGTTGTAAAATTCTCGACATTTATCGACAATTTCGATGACTTTTAAAGTTGTCGACTCTGTGCGATGCTGAGGGTTGCCTTTTGCTGACTTTGCTCTATCAGTGTGTGTGTGTGTGGGTGAGGAGGGGAGGTGTGGGGGGGGAGACAGACAGACCCACATGCGTTTTATATATTGTCTACATTGTCCCCTCTCTACATATGCATATGTATGTGTGTGTGTAAAATTTGTGCCATAAATTTGCACATTACACGAAAAGTTAACACGAATTACTGTTGTAAGTGCGCAAAAATTACAATTGTGCAGGGCGCACAGACAATGTAAAAAGAACAAGAAAAGACCAGAACACAGAGAGATATAGAAAGAGAGAAAGAGAGAGAACAGAAATCAGAATGAGTGAAGGAGAGAGAGCGAGAGAGGGAAGAGGAAATGATGCAGAAAAGTTGAGAAAGTATGGGGACAATGTAAAAAGTCAATGTCTGCTGTGTATTGAATGACCATAAATTTGTTGAAGCTGGCAGGCTTAACTGTCGATAGTCACAGCTAGTTATCGATAGCCTCGATAAATTGCACAAAATGGTGATGCTTTCCATGGGGAGCAATATTTGGCAATAATTTTGCAATTGGTAACGAGAAATATCTAATGGAAAACTCAATTCGACAATTCTGTGCTGATTGTGCCCAAATTAACATGCATAATAGTGTTATTTCAAACACTGATTGTAGTTATGCTCTGATGTGGGGTAGATTTGTGTTAGAGGGGGGAGGTGCGTGTCATTGGGGCGATGGTGGCTACAGGCATCGCAGTGTATGCATTTGTCATTTTGTGGTCACTTTGTGGCAACCGAAATGCATTTAGCTGGATTCCAGCACATTGCTTTGACTACCACAAAAGAGTGAAAGAGGGAGAGAGGAAGTAGAGGGGGAGAAAGAGAGAGAAAGAGAAAGAGGTGGTGGAGAGGGGAGTAGAATATGCTATGCGACGAGTGTTGTGGCCAAATGCAGCTCATGTCAACTGCACAATCAAATTGATTGCGATTGGTTAGACATCCCAAAAGTCTCTCTCTCTCTCTCGCTCTCTTCCTCTCCCTCTCCCCCTTATACTCTTGCAAATTCTTTCTCTGTCACTGATTTATTTTATTATTATTCTGTTAGCTTATTGTCGACATTTTTGGCCACATTTCCATGTGTGCGGACAGCTGCCGAATTCACATTAGTATGCCACGTACCTCAACTACAATGGCATATTGGTTTTGTGTAATATATTTTATTTATTGTACAATATGCAATACTATATGCGAGCAACTACCATCTTCTAATTTATATCAATGCATGAAAGATAAACAAGTCTCTCACTTGATCATTTAAAGGTTGATACGAGGAATCGCGATGTTGGGAAATCGCGAATACAATGTTTATATGCATATTTATGAATTTTGAATTTTTCAGCTTGAATATACTAATTTGTACTTCAACTGCAATGTCTACTCAGAGTGTGTTTGTTTAGCAGTGTTGCCTAAGCTGCAGATTTTTGAGCTAAACATAAAGGGTATCTGGCAGTCGTTCATTTTTATATTATGAAATGAATTAGAAATTTGTTGGTTCTCAACTAGTTTATAGTAGTATGAGAGTACAGCAAACTACAGCAGTTACTTGGTGAAGTTTTCTTACACGGTATCTTCTAGTCGGGCATTCCCTGCCATGTAAGTTAAGTAATTTTTTGAAGCGTAACTTTTCAAGCCATGTTTAAAGGCAAAAAGCTGAAACTGCAGCTGTGTAGCCACACAGTCAGCAGTTGTTGTTGCTGCTGTGGCAGTTGCAAGTGCTACACCTGACCCCACCATCTCACCTACCAATCCCCCACACACCCCCCCGCCTCTGCCGACTGTGCAACACAGCCACAAATACTACGTCGTTTGCCGTGTGAAAGCTAAAACAAACTTTTCAATCACCGTCAGAGACGAGGCAAGCGAGTGAACGTCATTGCCAAGGCATTAAATGAGAAATGTAGCAAAGTAAACATGCTGCAAAGAGGCATGCCACATGCTGCCTGCTGCACGGGGCACTCAATCAGCGAGCAACGAAAGAAGAATAAATAAAATGTTGCACAGCGTTTAAAAAAGCAGACGAAGCGTATACATGTTGCTGCCACAGCCATGCAGAGTTGTTGCAAGGATATGTGGCATGAACAGAAGGAGTGCTATAGACGATGAGAGGCAAAGAGAGAGAGAGAGAGGAAGAAAACAGTTGAAAACTGTGTGACAAATACAAATCACTTTAGATTTATTTGATGAAATTGTTTGATGATGTAGAAAAGGATTAACGCCAATGATATTTGTATAACCGTCTAACAACTGTGTCTAAGCTAACTGCATCTCTATCTCTTTCTCTCTCTCTCTCTCTCTCTCTCTCTTCAGCTGAGTTTTTGTGCAGCTTGGCAACCCTGTCAGCTAGTCAACTACCAAATTGATTTAAAATTAAGACGAAGATGAAGCATGACAGTAATCAATGATGAATGACTGAGGGTATGACACCCACCAAACCACTTCTCCTCCCTTTCCCAAAATATATAATATGGTTCCCCTAACAACAACTCTCTCTCCCCCCCCCACCATTAAACGTTGCCAGGCATTGACTTCATGAACAGAAGGTCGCTGCAAAGTTAAGCGTGCCTCAGTTCACAACGTAGTTCAACAGTGTCCGACTAAAGTTATTTACCAAATGGCTAAGCATATATTGCACTAAAGTTTATCGACTGCATTTCATGATTAATTGCAAAATGCCAATTCAATAAATAAAACTAACAATCCTCCTCTCATTACCAAATCCGAAGGAAATATTCGCTTTGGGCTGTAATAGTTGTTGCGAATCCACAAAATTCATTCGGATTCGGAATTGAGAACAGGTCTGTAAGCAATTTTCATCTTTTGTTAAAGTCTTTTATTCAACTGAATCAGCTCAAATTTGTCGCTAACAACTCATTAAATTCATTAGTCAGGCTATAGTTTAACTTTTTAGCCTAAACATAGCTAATAATTCACTTGCTTCATAGAAAATGGACTTCGATGATTCGTTTACTTTATACATTTTATAATACATATGCACAAAATATCAACAATAATAATTTCTTAGAGAAAATGTCATTTCAGAAAAGCAACCAGTAATGTGAAGATTTATTGGGGAGTGGTGGGGGATCCCCACGCAAATTGGTTCACGCTTCTGGGGCTTGACCCCACTCAACTTCTTTGGAGATGTCTCCGACGAGCGCCTTGTTTTATGCAACGACTTTTGAATTATGTGAGAAATCGTTGCTCAACGATAAGCCACAGAAAGGGTTGCGGGTGGCGGGTTGAGGTAGCTGTGTGACATGGGACTAACTGTGTTTTGTTGGACTTTTGGGTAGTGTTTTTTGTTGACTGCGACTACAGCCTTTGCTGATATAATCGGCGAGGCATAAATCTCAAGACCTGCCCGGCGGCTGCAATTTACGGCATGGCCGTAAATTTTTATAAATGTCCTTGTAAATAAACTCGCAAATATGCTGATTTAGCATATTTTTGTGATATATGTACATACATATGTATGTGTGTGTCTATGTATGTGGAATGCGGCAAGCGAGAGTGTGGGCGTGCCACCACGTCTGTGGTTTATGTCTCCCTCAAACACACCACTCACTTGCGCGTGTGTGTGGGTGTGTGTGTCAGTTTTATTGTGCGCTTGTATTTCACATATTTTATTTTATTTCTCTTTGATTTTATTCTACTTGCTACTTCTACTCTTCTGCGCCCACTTCTTCAACTGCCTCCTCTTCAACCCCTCCATCATCATCTCAACTGCTGCTTGCCCTCTAGGGACATGCGAATGAAACAACAACAATGCGTGATAAATATAAAACAAAACAACAACAAAAAATAACACGGAAAATTTTATGTTGCATTAACTTTTCGTTGAATTTATTATTGTTGCCCCTGTTGTTGTTGTTGTTGGTGTTGTTGTCTTTGTGTGGCATAAAACATAAAGCACATGTGTAATAAAATTTATGCACATAAACAGCTAGAGCAACAGCAAAAACAACAACCAGTTAGACGACCGACAAGCACATCGAGACAATGAAAGCACATTAAATATTTCATAAAGCAGCCGAGAAGTATGCAACGTTTATTTTTTTGCCATACAAATTCCATCGAAACGAAACAGAACAAAAAAAAAATAGAAAAGAAACAATGCAAGGAAACAAACAGCACTCCAGCCAACACAAAAATCGTAAAAAATAATAATATCGTTATGCGAACTCTGCGGAAAATGCTTATAAATAGTTGAACTAACTCTCAGCAAACACAAAATATGCCAGCCAAAAGCTTGACAAACAACAACAACGACAACAATCGCCAACAAAATGAAAACTGCGCAAAGCTAAAAAAAAATATAGCACACTTATGAGGGCAGTGCAGTTTGGGGGGGGGGGGAAACAATGTGAACAATCTGCGGAATGTGAAAAATTTAAATATGGCATATGAACAACAGTTAGTATAGATTTTCTACTAGAGGTTGAAGACAGAATGAGACATATGGAGGGAGAGGAAGATAAAGATAGATGGAGAAAGATATTAAGATAACTTGATTTGAAAAGGTGCAAATTTCCTAGCTGCTCTTCATCAAATCAAAAAAATAAAAATGTATGTGGAATTCATGAAAATCTGTCAACAGAGCGAGGAAGGGCTTTAATTTTCAATGTTTGTTGACTTTTGATTTAATATTCCATTATCTGGCATACGCATTACATTTATAAGTACAAATAACTTTGCAGTTTTCAGTTCTCAGTAACAATTACAATGTGGGTGTAAGTCTCTGTGTGTTTGTATGTGTGTGTGTGTGTGTGTGTGTGTGTGTGTGTGTGTGTGTGTGTGTGTATGTACGGGCATATGCACTTGACATTTTCAATTTGCTGGCCATCAAGCGGCAACTATAGATTGCAACGTTAATGCAACTTTCAGCCAAAAAAAGAAAAAAATACGGTCAAACAGAAAACGAAAAAAAATTACAGTTGTGTTTAACTGACTGCATGATGCCCAGTACGTATCCCTAAATAAATGTGTTTTGTTTTTTAATAAATTAAGTAATCGGAGAATCTCTATAATTTAATAAGTACCTCCATGTCACATGAGAGGGTGGAAAATAAATGAAGTTATTTAAAATAAATATATGTATGTATATTTAAATAATAATATAATATATTTAATATAGAAATTTCTTTATGTGATTTTAATGTCTAGGCAATATGGTATTATTATAATCAATTTAAGGCTATATTTATTATAACTGCGATTCCTGTTGCCACCTGCTGTATATGAAAACAATATTTCATTATAACTTTGGTACTGGGAGTAAAACAGAAACAGGGAGAAGAAAATAAAAGGCAAAAGGTTGCAAAGCTCTTTGTGCAGCAGCTCATTTTTTATGCTCGCTTTCTCTCTCTATCTCTCTCTGTCTCTCACTTTCTCTCTCTACCTATCTCTCTCTCCCTCTCTCTCTGTCTGTTTCAATCTCTCTCAGCAATCACTCGCACTCACTCAATCACTCTCCAAGCTTCTTTATCTTTCACTCAATCTCCCTCTTTCTTTTTCCATCGCTTGATCTCTTTCTCTCTCTCTCTCTCTCTCTCTCTCTCTTCCTCTCTCTCCATCTCTCTCTCTCTCTTTCTCACTCTCTCCAACTCTATCTCTCTCTCTCTTCTTCCTCTCTGTTCATTCTATTTACAGCTGCCCTTTAAGTTGCAACTATAATTGCTTCCGTTTGCTTCCATGGGTGCAGCAACTCTTTGATTTTGCCTTGCCACCAATTGTGGCATTTAAACGTGCCACAGTTCAAGTGCTAAACAACAGCTGACAGCGTTGACAACATTTGAGCGAAAAATCTCCGTCAATATAATTAATAATTTCAGCTGGGATTGGGATTGATATTGCGATTGGTTGTTTGCTGCTGCTTTGGCTTTAAGTGTGGCATGCACAATTGAGCTTGCAACAAAAGTCGCAAAAATGACCGCGGGCCAGCAACAACCCATATACACACATACACACACACACACACACACACACACACATCCGCAAATAAATAAACAAACAAACAGGCAAATAAATAAATAAACAGATAAACAAACAAACAAACAGTTTGTGGCATTGTGCGCGTTGCATGTGGATCCTGCTGCATATGCAACAATGCTAAAAGTCTGCTTGCTTCACACAAACACACACATACTAACATTTACATACATATATATACATATATATAAATTTTTTAAAAATATATAAAAATACCATCAAAAAAAATGAAATCCAAAATTTTGCTTGCGGATTTCACTGGGCGTATGCGTAATTTTCGTTGGGCCCAAAAGCTTTTATATGTATATGTCTATATACATACATATATATGTATATATATATATATATATATATATATATATCTATTTTTTTATTATTTGCAGTTATGCAATGTGCACATGTGGCAAGCTTGCCGTGGCATGCAACACAATAGCAGCGCCCGAAGGCGCCACAAAAAACTTCACATCGCATCGATGCTGCGCTGCCCACGCAACTGCCAACAGCAAATGCTGCATTTGCATGTGATGCGGCTGGCAACAGTGTTGCAACATTAGCGCCAGACACACTTCGCAGTCACAGTCACAGTCACAGTCGCAGTCGCAGTCACGCCAAAGCGTGAGACGTGCCGAAAAAAACGCAGACATCACACAAATTCCCATTAGCGCTTTGCCATTTGACTGCAACAACAAATGATGGGTTGGGGAGGGAGAGGGGTGTTGGCAACAGCAAGAGTTGCCACTGCTGCTGCTGCTGCTTGCAACATCCAACTATCAGTTGTCTGCCGGTCCGTCTGTCTACTTTGTGGGATAAAGTTAAGGCGAACATATGGCCGACTTCGACTTTGACTATTCATATTTCCGCAACTAAACCAAACTAACTCCTTGCCATGTGTGTGTGTATTTGTGGGTGTGGGTGTGCGTGTGTCTGTGTGTGTGCGTATCTGTCTCGTAAGTCTGTCTGTGTACGTGTTTGCATAACAAAACTAACATTTAACAATAACATTTCCTACGCAACGACGTCGACGCCAAAGCTGAGAGGATAAACATTTTGCACTCATCGCCATTTATACTCTAACTTTAAGGCACTGGCCGAGCATGTTACCTAAGTCACACATTATGGCTACACCACACAGATGTTACTCAAAAAATCGAAAGTCAAACTTGATTACTTCAGGAATATCTAATTTTTCGCTCAAAAGGCTTTTTTTGACCATTTTTTCAGTATTTGGGACATATTTTTTAAAATATTGGACCAAATCAAGTGCGCTTAAGTTTTTTATACCCATTTTGATGCCACAAACCGATTGGGCACAAAAAATTCCGATTTTAAAATTTTTACATTTTTAACATTTTAACAAGAGGTTAATATGTTAGTATGCAAAACTGACCAAAAATGGGTCAAAATTGAAAAATAACATTGGTTAATTATTTTCGATGCAGATTTAATATATGTATAATGAAAACCATTGATAGAAATGCACACATTTTGGAATTCGATTGAGTTTTGACCAAGTTGTGCCACTTAGAAGTTGAGAAAGTACACACATGTACATAGTATATGTGTTCACATTGGAAACCATTATCATAGTAGAGCATTCTCAAGTCTCTGTTATTTTTATTTCACTTACATTTTTGTTGCTTATGTGTACGCTTTGATTATCATATTTGCCGCCATGCCTCAGCAACTACTATTTTGCAACACAAATACTGGAACTTTTGCAGCTATATGTCTCTCTCTCTCTTTCTCTCTCTGACTCTCTCTTTGTCTGTGTGTCTCACTTTATCTCGCTGTATTTCTCTGGTTTTGTCTCACATTCTCAGTTTGCTGTCAGTCGGGCATTTACTTTTGAAGTTTTTGCTGCTCAAGTTGAAATCCATTTGGTATTTCACATTGCGATGCCTGCGGACTGTGTTTCTGCCACAAAGTTGAGTGCAACATTTTGTTGCATGCCAAATGTGTGTAATATGATTTTTATTAGATAGTGCAAATCCCAATTTTGGCAGCGTCTTGGCCAATTGGCCAAACAAATTAACTGGAAAGTCGACAGCCAAAAATCCCTTTACAGTTGCCAACAGAATAGAAATATGATCTTTTAAATACCATCATATCTTATCCTATGTGGCATATCCTAACTTGAATTATTAGAGTTCGCATTATTTATATAGAATAGAAATTGTATAGTTTTATATATTTTTATTATATATATTATTTATACAATAAAAATAATTTATTATTAAGTTAATTTAGGCAAGTTCGGCATAAAATAACAACTTTTCAATATTCCATTTCGATTGGTAATAAAAATCCTGAACTCTGTTTCCCTGCATATCCTTTTCCCTCTCCTACTCCACCGCTCTCTTGCCAACTTCAGCTATAAATGTTTCATTAAAATTGCCAAAAATTATTTTATGTGCAACTCAAACGAAAAGAAGGTAACAAAACTGGCCAATGGGTAAAGGAAACTGGGAAAACTTCGCAGCTGGCAAATTATGTGGGCTGCCTCTGCCAGCATGGAGCTTGGGCATCATAAAAAGCATATTGTTTTTCGGGAAACCAGCTGCCCCGACTCCATATATTTCTTGGTGGCTGCAAAAAAAAAAAAAAAAAAAAAAATAGAAGGAAAAACGAAATGAAACTGACGGCAATTCGCCATGTCACGCCCATTGCCCACAGAGGAAACAAAAGCTGCCCATTTGCCGATGCTGCCGCTGCTTGTCAATAATGTCAACAATGTTGTTTGTTGGCCCATAAATTACAAACTCTCCCTCTCCCTTTCTCCCTCACATACACACTCTCCTCATCTCTCCCTCTCTCTCTCTCTTTCGGTTTGTGGCACTCGATGTGGGTCCTTTACTCGCTTCCATGGCCAGCGGCATCAGCGTTTTATGAGTGCAGCTGGCGCCCCGCAATTGAAGGAGTCTGTCGAGAAGCGCAATAGCCCGACTGCCAAATACCCTATCAAGCCACAGAGAGTGAGAAGAGGAAAACAGCTTTAAGTAGTGGAAAAGTAGAAGTAGAAAGTAGAAGTATTAAAAAGGAGACGACTTATTATTTGAAAAGGATATGTGGCAGAAAGAAGCTAGATAAATGATATACAGATAAAAATTTAGCTAGAAAATTGTTGGAAGTTGTATATGTATAATTTAAAAGATAATTTTAGGATCTGCGAAATATAATATATATCTTCTTCCGGAAATACTAATGTCACATTAATCGAAAAGCGAAACATTAAAGAATGGAGACAAAACACAGCTCAGAAATATAACTAAAATATATATAAATAATGTCAAGGATAATTTATACCAAGAAATAATATATATATATTGTTTTAAGCTTTGCCTTAAAAAAACTCCGCCAGAGCATAAATATTATGAAATTTGAAGACAAGGCAATAACTATGCCAGCTTTCAGCAGGACATCTCTGCTGGTGTGACAAAGGACTTCAACGAAGGCCACTTGCCGTGTCAAATTTATGACAACCACTTCAAGTGTGTATGTATGCAACTGTTGTGTGTTTGTTTGCAATGAAAATATTTGTTAATTTTATTATTAGCGATTGGACGCTAACAAATATATATATATATAGCATACATTTTGGGGCAAACAGAGGACAAACTATTGCGGCGAGGAATGCAGCTTCATTGTGAATCAATTCGGGGCAAGTTTTAATGGCTTTTGCTACTTGAGGACTGACGTTAAATGTTTATGATGCGTCTAATTAGACAGCGGCAATGTCAGCACATAAAACAGCTGCCACAAGTGCAGAGAGTGAGACAGAGAGGTAGAGTAGAAGGAGAGGGAGGCAAGAAGTGAGACAAAGCATATTGAATTAAATATTCAATCATAAGAACAAAAAGGCAAAAGTTGTAACACGGCATCCACTCCGCACAACCCACCACAGGCTCCTTCTACCCACCGACCGAAACAAAAACTTGAGACTCTCTGCGCGCTTCAGTTGCTTCAAGCTTCAAGTGACATTTTATGGCTGGGAACGCAACGTCGTCAGCTGAAGTTGATAGACAATTTTGAGTACGTCATAAACATTTACCGTTCGTTACGTGAGTGAGCCAACAATCACATAGAGCGACAGAGAGAGGGAGAGTGACAGAGAGAGAGAGAGAGAGATAGAGCAAGACAGTGACATGTCCTTGAGAATTGAATTCAGTTCGCAGCCTACGCGGCGTATACGCATTTTACCTAAATTAATCTAAGTAAGCGAAAACTGTTACACATTTAACTATGTCTGACATTCTATATATAAAATGAGCCTCAGCATAATATATATAGTAGATATCGATCGATTCTAAGACTCATCGCCAGCATATTGGGCTTTATTTGATATGTTTCTTATGGGTATTTCCAGAGATATAGCAAAAAATGTGAATCGAAATAACTAAAAACCTACATTTTCATAAAATCAGCATCTTGGAAATTTTTAAGTCTCATAACTTTGCCAAAAATCATCCAATTTTTTTGAAATTATAATTTTTGGAAGTTGTTTTGATATCAGTTCAATTTTGCATTAAAATATTTTCAAAACTCGACATGTTTAATTTTTTTACTTTTTTGACCAATATTTACCCTTGAAAAAACCACCAAAAATCGAAAAATTTACGAATCCAATTTTTTGACTGTAATCTATGCTAGGACTCATAACTATAATATTGCTTTTTATTTGAAGAGTACTTCTCGAGTTATAGCTGAACACATGTCGAAAAGAACCCCAAAATGTCGGTTTTTGAATTTTGACTTCCTGCTTAAACTTTGAATTGTCATAACTTGGCTAAAAATAATTCGATTTTAATGAAATTTGGCTTTTTGGAAATGGTTTTCATATCAGTTTAATTCTGCATCACCGTTTTTAATTTTTCAACTTTTTTGACCAATTTTGCACACTAACCTCTTGACAAAATCATCAAAAATCGAAATATTTTCGATCCCAATTTTTTGACTGGAATTGATTCTAGGACTCATAACTATCATTTTACTTTTTATTTGATGTGTTTCTGATAAGTATTTAACGAGATATGGCCGAAAATGTGGCTCCGAATAAGCCAAAATCTACTTTTAAAAAAAAAATCGGTTTATTTTTAATTTAAATGTGTCAAAATTTAGACCAAAATTAAACGATTTTGATGAAATTCGCATATGTTTTGGATGGCATTTTAGTTGGGATTTAAAATTGTGTATATGTTAGATTAGTGGCTGCCTGGCTGCAACGTTAATCGTAGCTTAGTGAAACGGAAATGCTGCTTCGACTCTGCTTGACATCCTATGCATATGCCTTGTAATTATTATTTTATGGCATACAATTAGGCGCAGGGCGGAAATGTTCAGCTAGCGACGCTGGCACGTCGTACGTGACGCCCTCATAACCAATACAGTCAGAGATCTACCATACCTACCTATCTACCTCTCAATCTCTCTCTCTCTCTCTGTGTCTCAGTCTCTGTCATTCACCATCTCTTTCTTTTGGTAACTATCTCTGTCTATGGTCTCTGCTCCTGCTGTTGCAGTTGTTATTAGTTATGTCAGAGGCAATTAGCCAAAATAATTTGTAATCTTATTAGCCATATGCACGCACACACATGCATAGATTGCAAGTGGGTATGACAGAGAGAGTGTAACATCTGCTAGAGTGAGTGAGATAGATGATGTGTACAGTATGTAGGTAGATGCCTATGAAATGTTTGTGGCAGGCACTTGAAACGTTTGCACTTCTCAACTCAAAGTCAAAGGTCTTTCACATACGTTCGTGTGTATGTGTGTGTGTGTGTGCGATAATTACATGCATGAAAATTATGGTTAAATTTGAGGCTTTGTGTAGTATATTATTCACTCACATCCTCTGCCGGTCGCTGGCGTGCTCCACAAAAGAAACTATTGCATAGCTGCAGGCGACATGCCACCACATTTCAACGTGTCGGCCTCTCCCTCTCTACCTCTCTCAATGTCTTTGTTGCGCTGTGTAGTATTTGTTAGCGATAACATTGTTAATTTCAAATCAATCAACAAAACAGCCTTAAGTAAATATTTATGCTATTTACAATTGACATACACCAACATACACGCGTCAGGCAAACACATATACTCCCACCCACACACACACACACTCACACACACATCCACAAACAGCCATTTGCATTTAGTTAATCGGATCAAAGAAGTACATACATCCGAATATATGTAGTATATATTGAATAGACATCATACTATTAAATGTAATTTGCATATGTCAGAAGACATCATTTTAGCGGCAACTGTACTTTGCCTCGACTTCAGCTGCACATAACCTCACTTTCAGATGCCATAACGTATTAAAACACAACTGTATATACAACAAACTATATATATTCTTAAATCTTAATAATTTCTTGAAAAACTCTACAATTCCTTGGGGGAGCAAGCAGCTCTTTTAGAATCTCAAAACTATAGTTTCACTTGGGAGAGACGGCAACCCTAAGGGGAGTAACTCTAATTTTCATATTACTCTTCAATATTTTTTGTTAAATTATTTTATTCTACACTTTACTTCTGTGTAGAATATTTCACTCTCTTTTCTCTCCCACTCTCTCTCTCTCTCTCCCAATCCTTAAGCTAAGCCTTAAGATTTCTTTAGGAAGGGCGACAACCCTAATCTTTGTAGCTCTAAGCAGCTCAGGCATTATCTTCTCACTCTGCCATACCAACTTAACTACAATATTCGAATTATTTTAACTACTAATATAGACTTCATTTTCGAAGCTAAACTATTTTAGAAATAAATAAATTCAAAATTTTTTTAATATTAATATTAATTATATTTTGTAAAATTTGTCAACTTGATTTGCTGTCTGTGAATTTATTTAATGAAATTACACGATATGCATAAAGCTGAACACATCTTTTCATAATTATTGTGTATTTAAAGCATATATATGTATACATATATATTTTGAAGTTGAAAATCGTGTAATCCAAATAACCTAATGATCGCACAAGATATGTATATATATATGTACATATACATAAGAAGTACGAGAGGATGTGGATGAGAGTTCTGCTTGAATTTATGGCACTGTGAGTGGTAATGTATGTTGGGTTGTGAGTGCCAGGTGAAATGGGGTGCTACAACTGGAGAGCTCTACTTATTAGCAGATGTAACTACAGCCTGTTTATGCCTGCTTCTGAGAGAGATAGAAAGAGATAGAGAGAGAGAAAAAGAGTGAGATAGAGAGAGATAGAGATGGGGGGCGGGAGAGAATGTATGCATGTATTTAGCTGGCGTGCTGAAAAGCAAATTCATGTTTGCCTTGGGTTGCCTAACTGACTGACTTGACTGGCAAGGTTCCTGGCTAGAGGTAACCGTTCCGTTCCCTCGCCCTGTCGCGCCTAGGTGCTGCCTGAGCTTGCCGTGCCGAATCGAGTGAGCCCCTGAGCAGGCAATCATCTGGTCCATAAAGCACACGATGCGCCGCCCAAAATGCCATGTGCCAAAACGGATTTCGTACAACACAAGCACGTGAGAGTTGAGGGTTGTCAGCTGAGAGACGGAGCAGGTAAGGTGCATAGGGATGGGCTGTGTATGAGTGTGTGTGTGTTTTGGGTGAGGGGTAGTGGGTTGACGGAGTTTGTAGGGTTGCTCATAAGTAAAAGTTAAACGACAGTAAAAGGCTGAGAGTCGTCGGCACACAACACGGAAGAGCTCAAATTGCTTGGCAAGCTTTGGCTCATGTCAGCAATGACATGGATTACACGCTTTCCATTGAACCTTCCATCAGTTTGTTTCAGAAAGCGCGACCGAAACAGGCAGCTAGTTAGTGAAAGGGATTCCCACATACTGTCCCAAATACTCACTGAATGTGTCATAAAGTAAATGAATACTATCGCCGGTCATAAAGCTGATAAGAACACAACTCTCAATACCAAATAAAAACTACCTATCTTCCCCACCCCCACATCTCCCAAAATCCTACTCTCCACTCCCACACAGATGCCCTTCAGAGGTTGTAGAGATGTTGAGGCATCTCACGTGGCTGTCAATGAGCTTTTAAATGTTTTGATGCCAACTGTACACGTAACTCGTCATAAAGCATGACGAGCGCCGCCAGCAGCGGCAACTGTAAACGTGTATCGGTTATTGGGCGAACGGGTAACGGGTTAACCGGTAACCAAAACCGTTTCATAGCACCTACAGCAGGAGAAGCAACGGCAACAGCAGCAGGTTGCAAAACGTAATTACTTTATATGGCATTGCGCTTCCGTGTCTGCCCAATTAAACTACAATTGCCAGGTGTTGTATTAATACCCTGTAATGCCACACGACATCGGGTAGATCCACAACCTTCATTTGAAGACATCTAAATGAACGACACTTCATATGGAAAATAATTTGTAGAGCAATTAATGACTTGACTTTACTCAACTAAGCAGCAAGTAAATACAGGGTATTTGTTAGTTGGTACAAAAACTGAATTGATGTTTTCCATACAATTACTTGGAAAATCGTTTCTCAAACTATAACAATTAGTTTATATGGAAATATGTTTACACTTTATTTAAAATAGGGTAACTTACAGTTGATCAATCGAAGATAACTTACAAAATCTGCAAGTAAATAGTAGCAAAAATTTGAATAATGAGTGTGAATAACTTTGGAGCAACAGCAGTGGATATTCACCAAAAAGTACTTAGAAACATGTCATCTATGAAGACTTTTCTAAGTTTACGGGATATGTAGCTGTGCTTCAGAATTATTTAAGGAAGTCAGTTTACAATTTATAGCAAGTAAAGCAAAAGCAAAAAATATGAAGACAATCTAAAAAAGTTGCCTTGCTTTTGTTATGGGTATCGGCGTTACAGGGTATCGGCGAAGTCGAGCATATGCTGCCATAGTCTGCAATTGCTTGGGGCGCGTTTTTTAATTAAACTTCTCCATGAACAAACAGCATACATACATACAATACATATGTACATATGTGGCATTGGGACGGGGGGTTGGGATTGGGATTGGGATTGGTAAATGGCTAGAATTGAGTTGTTCCAGGCAAATTGATGTCTTTAATCAGGCAGCTCCACTTTAATGACACTTTATGAGACTGCAGCCAGTCTATGTGTGTGTGTGTGTGTGTGTGTGTGTATGTGTATGTGTGTGTGTATGGCACACTCACTCGACATACCCCTCACTGGCCAAGTGCTTAACCCTATAAATTAATCGAAGTTGGTCAGCAGCGAAATTGGAAATCGTTTTTGTTGAAACTTTGAAGAAAAATAAATGCCACAAGTCAATTTCGGTAAACAGCCTGAAAAACTTAAACCCACACCCGGACCACACCCACAACCCAACGGAGAGTATGCGCATCCATTACCAGTTAACCCTTTTTATCAGGACAACTGCCATTGTTGTTGCTGTTGCTGGTGCTGTTTGGTTTTTGGCGTGCTTCAATTGCCATGAAATTTATGTGTTGGCGCCCAGCGTGAACTTGAAGCGCATAAATCCACATGAAACGGATATTAAAAGGCATCATGAAAACGATCCGAACATACCAAATACACTCACTCTCTCGCTCTCTCTCCGCACCCCATGCATCCACGCACAAAAAAAGAGACAGTGCGAGAATGCAGAAAGAGACAACATATAGCTAGAGAGGGACACAGACATATGTACACACATACATACATATTATATAGCTGATTGACTTCGATCGACTTTCGGCCCCTTTTTGGCATTGTTAGCTTAAATTATGAACTTATAAATTGACAGGCAGCAACGAGGAATTTTCTTTTCCTTTTTTTTTGAATTTTTTCTCAATTTCTTTACTTTCTCCTTACTCTATTCGATTTTGTGGCCTTTTTTATCAAAGGAAATGGAAACGACGGCAAACAACAATTGACAGCGGCCAGCGAATTAGTTGATGTTTTTAAAATGGGAGTAGGAACTCCCAGGATATCACTAGGCATGTGGGTGGACACTTAAGAGCGTCCTCTTCGCGAAATAATTTTTTTTAATTTTTTTCGATGTTAAAGTTTACAAGTCATTGATAATAAAGTTATTGTGAATACTATTTTGTTGCAACGAATTTGCAAAAAAAAAAAGATTATTTTTAAAGTATGATTTTTTTTTAAAATATTGAAATTTTCGTCCAATTTTTTAATACATATTAGCCCCAAATTAACCCTTATATTCTGTTCAAGGAAATAGTTTTGTAAAAAGCCTTTTTTATGAAAATTTAAAATAAAAAAAAATATATTTAAAAAAATATTTTTTAATATATTTATATTTTTATGTTTTGTTTCAACAAATCAAAATCATTTCAATGCAGCTCTATAAAATCTCTGTCCGAATGTAAATTGAATAAGTTTTGGCCAAGTTATTGCCCTTCAAAGTAAACTCTGGCTAAATGGCATTAAGAAAAGTTTTCAATAAAGTCCTTATAATTAGTTTGGCCAGCAAAACAATGCAAACAATAAAAACATTCGATTAGTCGGGAAACAGGGGTATACAGGGATGGAAGGCAAGTTTACGACTCATAAATATTCAAGCAAAAACTCTGATGTGAATTGTCACATGTCAACTGAATGTTTTCCTACGAACTTTCAAAATCACACAGTTACAGTTACAGAGAGAGAGAGAGAGAGAGAGAGAGAGAGAGAGAGAGAGAGAGAGAGAGAGAGAGAGAGAGATTGAGATACAGATGGAGATACAGATACAGATACAGATACATTCACTTATACTGCAGCAATTTGACAAAATGGAGTTATATGACCCCCGAGGGCCTCAGCAAATTCAAATATGATAGTTTTCAAATAATTTAGCATGTTTCCAATGACAATAAATTGAATTGTCTTTGTAGGCACACCAACTGAATATCCTCAGCTCCACCACCAACTCCAGCTCCAAATGCATCTCCATCTGTATCTCCATCCCCACTCTTCAGCGCCAACTGTAGCTGTATCTCTGGCTGTATATGTTTGACAGTCCCAAGGCTGTCGCAGGAGTTGCAAGTTTAGCTATTTTCTAGCTAAAATTCAGCAGCAGTTAAATTGGAATACATTTGAAGCTGCAGCAGAGATAATTTTCATTTATAATTATTTAATTTAATTTTAATTTTTAAAAATATTTATAATTTGCTGCAAATTTAGCTATTTTCCAGCTAGAATATAGCTTTAATAATTGAATGCATTTAAATAATTAAATAGTTTAACTAAAATTCTGAAAATTATAGTTAGGATTTTGTAAGGATGACACTGTCACCAGACCGAACACACACATTCACACACACGTAGCACACACACACACACTTAAATGTTTCAAACAGTTGCCAAAAACGCTGACGACTATCGACTTCCTCGCCTCGTCCTGGTTGCCAATTGCCGCAGGATAGCAAACTCTCTGTGACTGTGACTCTCGGATGTGAATGTGCCTCTGCTTTTGGGGTATACTGTATATGTATGTACATGGAGTAGCTATGGAACTACATACAGCCTAGTACTGGTTGCGGTGCTGGCATATTTGATTTTCTAATTTGCATTTGATAAGCAAAAGGAGCAACGACAAGGCGACAGATATCCTGCGCTGGCCCAACTCGACTTAGCTTGCCTTTGTCCTTGGCTGGCTTTTGTTTTGTTTTAATTCCATTGAGCTGTGCTATCTATAT
Organism: Drosophila quadrilineata; assembly: GCA_018150725.1. NCBI lineage: Eukaryota > Metazoa > Arthropoda > Insecta > Diptera > Drosophilidae > Drosophila > Drosophila quadrilineata. The sequence continues at coordinate 13,367,918 of JAECWN010000432.1, forward strand.
TATCCATCTGGAATTCACCAACTCCCTTTCTCTTTCTCTCTCTCTATCTCTGTCTCAACCCGCCTCTACGCCGCAAAGTATACTCCATTGTTTGTCTAAAATTTTATTAGGTATTTGTATTTCTAGCTTTTCCTGGGGCCAATGCCAGGCCAACATTAGCACATGTTTATCTTGTCTCACTATCTATCTATCTCTATCTCTTTCCCTTTACATTCTTCTCTCTCCGTCTCTCTCTTTTACTCGTATGATATGTTTGTAGGCGTATGCGTGGTAAAGTTTCCGCTCTGTTGTTGCTCTATATTGTGAAACAGAAATTAAAAATACCCAAGGGCACTTTTTGACAATTGTATGCATAATGGAGGCGACTCCATCTCCAGAGGATTGCCGTCATTCCCGCATCCCACTCCCTGGCCATCCCACACCTGGCAACATTTTCATGGATATTCGTGCAGAAAAAAGAGAGAGTGAAAATTCGCACACACTTTTAAAGACAACAATATTTGTATGTTTTATTTCTCATAAGTATATATTTGCTTTTTGGTTTTAAATTTACTTAATTTGTATATTTACTATACGTAATAAATAATACTCTTGTTTGGTCGAATACGAAAGGAAACATAAGATAAATTTATGTATGTTTATATATATATATATATATGTATATATTTGTCAACTGTTATGCAATAGGGTTGCCATGCATGCCGAGCAAACAAGCTAAATACATTGATAAAAACGAAAGGAGGGAACAAACAAATATAAAACTATAATTTTTCAAAATATACATATTATTATTATATCGTTATGTGATGTTAATTCAGTGAAAAACTCTAGAATATATGACAGGGTTGTCGCTGTTGTTCAACGCTAATCCTAATTGATTAAGTTTCACTCATTTAAAAATAATCACAAAGTTCGTTCAGTGTAAAAAGACATGATTTTATATTTATCACTAAAAAATAAATAATCCATAAATGAAGATGAGTTCGAATATAACAAAATTATATTGCTTATTGCGTATTGGATGCAAGTCATGAATATTTTCGACTTTCAATATAAACACAAATCATTACTAATAATATCAAATACAAATACTAATACTATGTTGAAACAGAAACATTGATCACAATTCCGTTATTTTTAGAACAAATTATCGAAAATTAAGAAATTTCTGAAACTGGCAAGTCAAATTTAATATTAGTTTTCATTTTGAGTTGACTTTGAATATATGTTTATAAGTATTATATAAGGATTAGGGAACATTCAATCAACCAATCAATCAATTAATCATTCAATCGGTACAATGGACATAAAATCTTGTACAATTTTTCTTTAAATACATATCATAATAATATATGTCAGTTAAATATATATGTATATATATTTTCTGCTGTTTCATGTAAAACGTTAACTGTATCTTTTTTTTTTGTGTGTGTTTTCTATTGCTCAATTTTCGTTACATTTTGTTTCTACATATGTTTTTGAGAATTTGAAGATCAAGCTTGGGGAAGGTGGTTGGCAATTTTGTGGCATTTTCGAATTGATTTTGAAACAATTTCAAATTTCGTACTATAAGTACAGCAGTAATAGAATCGTTGTTGTTACTGTACTTTCAGTTAAGTTGGGTATATATAATACATATGTATATGTATAGTATATAGTATGCATATAAAGATAGTGCAACAAGTAAACGCGCTATAATCGGTAGGGCTCGATTATAAGATACCCTGTGATGCTGCAAATCTGTTAATACACACAATTCATGATAACCTTAGTTTCCGATTTAGGATATTATGGCATTACCCATAGAGAAATAGAGTCCGACAGACTGGCAAACAAACGGACACGGCTAGATTGATTTCTTAACTGGGGGTTCCTATTCGTCTACACCTACAGCACTTCAAGGATCACAGGGTAGTCTTGATTATTATACAACTACAATCTTTACATAATTCAGCTACAACATCTCTTCTATTCTTTTAAAACGACATTTTGCGTTTCTCCTTTGTTTTGCTTTTCAAATTTCCACAAAGAAACAAGTAGTCCTTTTAAGAGGCAAAAGGAATAAGTTGTAGCTCAATACTGTAAAAATAGTTAGAGAACCTCAATATAAGAAACTTGTTTTTTTTGTTTATATATAGTTCAGTTAAGATATTCACTTCGCAGACACTCTTTCAAAATTTAAATATATATACTAGATATAATTCGCATCAAAACAAATCTGACACTAAACCTTAAACTTGTCTGTATCGTTCAGAGTGGGAGCAGCAGAGCGTAGGTCAGAAAGGACTCCTATTTTACAAATAGACAAGCAGTACTTTGAGCTAGGGTTGTTGACAATGTTTCAAAATATCAAAACAATTTTATTGTTACTTTTTTTTAATATTTTGATGGATGAATTTTTAAAAATTCCAATGTTCTTCTTGCAGTAAATCTTGATAATGAATATAATTTCAATATTTTTTTGTAAATCATATATTATCAATGCAATATTTAAGAAAAAATATGCAACAACCCTAATATGAACTGCTAAAGCAGATTGAAAAACTGTCATAAGTTTTCAATTTTCCATATTGAACAAACCGCTCTATACAATCCTTAGAAATACTTGCTAAAACATACTTAACCATACTGACCAACACACACACACATACACACAACAAACTATTTACTCGCTCTTTCATATGCGGACTCTTTCTCGCTCTCATTCGCTCTCAATACGTAATCATTTCTTTTTGAGATTTCTGGGAATCTGGGGATGTTGTAAAGAGGATCGAAAGTGGCGTAGATGAATATAGAGAGTGTGGGGAAGTTGACGATGCGAATATAGGATTGTTGGTTAGTTGGATGGATGGAGGGAAGGATATATTATTGCGCTATCAACCGCTACTGCTGCTCTACGTGCTACGTCCGATTTGCAACCAGGCGAGCAACAACTGCAAAGCCGGCTGTAGCAGCACCAGTTTTCAGATATCGGGATTGATATTGATGCGGGTGAGGAACTCGCCTCGCGAATCGGCCACAGCGCGTATGATCTCCAGCAACAGTTCGCGCGACAATCCGGCTATTTTCGGCAGCCTGGCAACCTTGGCAAAATCTTTCACAATCAACTTCAACGCATACTCCTTGATATCGTAGATCTTCGTTATATCCGATGCCTCCAATGTCTGCAGCACATTCTCCGAAGTGATATTATGCTCCAGGGAATACTTGCAGAAGGCATGCAATCGATTATTGGACAAGCCATAGAAGCATGGCGCCTGGAACAGATACAGTGCATCCTGTGGCGGCATCTGCGTCTCGCCATAGTATATGTATCGTAACAACGAATGGAATGCCTCCAAGGATGGTGAAATTTCACCAATTTGTATCTAAAATGATGACACATATAGATATATATGGATATGAACTCTATAAGGATACATACGTTAACGGTATTATCCGGTGGCATGAATGAACGGAACATGCCCTGGAAATAGGTACAACGTGCAGATAACACAGATTTATGGGCCAATATCACATGATCCTCCAGTATGAGGCTAATATCGCAAAAGTCCTTGCCAGTCATCTCCAAAAAGGTGGACAAATCATGCTCCAATGTAGTGCCTGCAATGGAATCCACATACATCTTACAACTACATCTTATGCACAGAGGATACGAGATATCGGAGGACCTACCAATATTTGACTCGAAACTGGTGTCCATAACCAATTTGCTGGGATTCAAACGTTTGCGTATTATCTCGACGAGCAATGTCTTGTCCAGATCACTAAACTCACTGGACATGACCACCTCCGAGAAATTCTCCTCCTTGATGATGAACTGCATGCAATGGTCCTTAATGATCCTAATGCTGCCAAGGGATACAAAAAGTCAGTGTCTATAATCAACTAACCTGAAACACAGTGGAAGGACTTACTTGCTCTTATCGGCATTGTATAGCGCCTCGAGGACATTCAGTTTGCTAATCTTATAGTCCAGATACTGTATGCAACCGTGCGCCAAACGGGGCATGGCAAACAGTCCGGCCAGTTGATAGATGTCCGTGATGAGTATGATGATGTTCTTGCTGTAGGTGTCCTTCAGATCAATGCGATCCGTGTAGATGTAGTTGAGTATGATCTCGAATGCCTCCGGCGAGGCATGCGCCAAACGCACCTCCAGCATGGGGGCACGATCCGAACCGACGCCCGTATTCAATGCCAACGCATCCACCTGACCCACCCCATAGACCTTCTCCATTTGCTGTTGGCGTGCCTCGCGTGCCGAGAGGATCTTGTTGCGCAGATACTTGGAACGTGCCGCCACAAACGCAATATGGGCCAGGATGCGTATCTCCTCCATGCCCACCACAAACTGAATGTCACAGAATTGCTTCTCATGGAAGAACTTGCCAAAGTCGTCACGCAGCGTGCACTTCGGATAGCTGGAGAACTGGAAACGATAGGTGTCCCCGCGTCGTACGCTGTTGTCGACGGTGCCGCCAAAGATATACATGGCATCCCCAATGACGGCGGATGCATGGAATACACGACCCGATGGCACATCCGAGTTCTGTTCCGGCTGAATCACTGACCACACCTGCGAGTCCAGATCGTAGCAGTGCAAGTCATTGGGCAGGGTTGAATCCGCCGAACCGCCAAACACATAAAGGAAGCGGTCATGATGCACCATGGTGTGGCCATAGCGGCGGGATGGGGGCGCCGATGTAGCACCGCGCAGCACCGGCTCCTTGGAGATGCGACGCCAGGTGCGCGTCTTGAAATGGAACTCAAACAGTGAGTTGGTGATCTGTAATCCGCTTTGGCCCGAGAACACATACATGGCATCCCGGGCAACGGCCACTGGAAAGTTACAGCAGGTGGGCGGACGATCACCCTGCTGCTCCACCTCCTCCCACTGATGATTCACGCCGGTCAGATTCAATGTCCACATATCATTCAGACGGGCATTGCCATCGTAGCCCGCATATATCCACATTTTGTTGTCGTAGACGGCGGCGCCATGTGCCGATCGTGGAACAGGTTGCCTGCAGCAGGAGCATGTATGTTGGGATTAGAATGGGAACTGGATGATGGGAGTAGAAGACTTACCGGCCAGAGAACTTCCACTCCACCCACAACGCACTGAGGAACTTGTACTCGAAGAGATCATTCTTGTTCATCAGATTGGAGTTGGAGTGTATGTCGCCGGTGTAGCCGCCAAAAATGAACATGGAGCTGCCGGCAACGACAGCGGAATGATGATAGCGTGGCGCTGGCGGTGTCCCAGTCGCACAGGCGCGACCCCATGACTTGTCCTTCACACCAAACCTAATCAAGTCATTGAGCATGCTCTTGCCATTGTCCCCGCCAAAGACGAACATGGCATCCTTGTAGGCCACCACAGTATGCTTGCTCCGCCTGCAACCAGAATCAAGTATATCATGAGAATGGGTATGCGGATGATGAGTGCCTTGGCTACTTACTTGGCGCCCACGAATTCAGCGCATTCCAGCATCCGTGTCCACTGATGGGTCGCCGTATAGGAGCTGAAGTCCACGTTGAGGGCATTACAGCTGTAGCTGCCAGGAGAACTCGCCTTGCCATTGATGCTGTTGCAGCTGCCAGTGCTGCTGGCGTCGTAGGCCAGACTGCTGCTGCAGCCGCTGGACGCCGCCCCTGCCCCCGCGCCCGTGCCCGACCCCGATGCCATCACTGCTGAGGCTGTGCTGCTGCTGCTGCTACTGCCAGCTCCATTTCCACCTCCACTGCCACTGCCACTACCACTACCACTGCCACTGCCACTTGCACCGCCACCAGAACCACGAGTGCTGCGCATGGAACTCGATGTGGACATTTTGAGATTGTTGCGTATATGCTGTGCCTCGAGGCAACCAACCGATGACGTACTCTTGCGTCCCTTAATCCTCTTGCCCGATTTCGGATCACGCACCAGGACTGCCTCAGCAGCACCACCGCCTGTGGCAAGTGCCAATTGCTGATGCGATGATCCGTTGGCCACGCAGGCAGGACAATATACAGTTGATGGAGTACTGCCACCGCTTATGCTGCCACTGCCACTCCCACTGCCACTCCCACTTGCACTTCCAGCAGCACTCCCACTCCCACCAGAAACTAGGCCACAGACGGCACTTAAGCCACTGGATATTGAACTGGAGCCAAGGCCACAACTGGCTCGACTAAGAGCTCCAGCACTTCCACTTGCGATTCCACTGCCACTGCCACTCCCACTGCCACTGGCACCACCACCGCCGCCTCCGCTTTGTAAATCTTCCGCAGAACCATTCGTGTCCGCGCCAAGTATGGACTTTAGCATTAAAGCATTACAGGTGTAAAATCTCCTTCGTTGGCTTATCTTGGTGGAGTTTTCAGTGCAGGCCCGAGTCCTGCTTTCTTTTATATTTATAGTTTTTTTTTTTATCTGTATCACTAACTTATTTTCTTCTATATATACATATATACGTACATATATATTTGTTTGTGTTCGAGCTGCGCTCGTTTCGTTCGGAACAAACTCAACTCAACGGACTACGGCAATGAGCCGCGGAACTAGTTCAGCAGCAGCAGTAATCGATATACATACATATAAATCGATATGAATATATGCATTACATATTTCTTTAACTATATAATTAATTTAAGTAATTTAATTAATATTTGGGAAATCATAGTGCTTATATTAATACCAATACAAATATTAATAACAAAAGCTAATTTCAATACGATACATCGATCACTTGTTATCGGATAGCCGCCACAATAATCGCATAAATTTAGTCCGCCTCCAAAAAATTGCGCGAACTGCAGTGCAAATCTAACAAAAAGTTTTGTTTATTATTATTCAAGTAGTGTAATTAATTAATAAGATTGCAAGAATGTCAAAGAGTTACTCAATGCTGCCGCTATCAAAGGAAGCATTGCTCAAGGCCTACAATTTGCGACTAAAGGAGGATATACGCTGCCTGCTTGATAATTTCGAAGGTGAATAACGAACAAGGAATCAAAATGGAATCTCAATAATATATAAACTAATGAATATCAACAGAAATACTAAAGCTGTCGCGGAGAGACACTCACGGCCAGATATCGAAGATCACACAGGTCGAGCAGGATGCCCTAGAGATGCAGGTGCGAGCAGCCAACATGGGTAAGTGTCTCCGTTGCGAGGAGAGAGATTGAGAGAGAGCGATGAGAATAACATTGGGATTTCCATGCAGTCAGAGCTGGGGAGTCGCTGATGAAACTTGTGGCCGATATCAAGCAGTACCTAATCCTGAACGATTTCCACTCGGTGAACGAGGCAATCACAAACAACTCGCAGTTGTTCCGGACGACGCAAATGGAGTGCGATAAGAAGCTGATGAAGTTGCGGGATGAGATGGCGATGGATCTGTATGATCTGGAGGAGGAGTACTATACTAGCATATTTAAGTAGTCCATACATCATTTATTCAGTCAGTCATTCTGCATGGGGATTAACAAGGATTAAAGCTGGGGGTTTAACTTAAACTTTCTTGGATTTGAGATTATTGCTGCTGCAGGACGAATATTCATTCGTGGGCTGTCCCTTAGCATCACGGTCGTGGTCGCCGTGCGAAAGCGAGGACGCTGATACGGATGCCGATGTGTTGTCCGCTGTGCCAAGATCATCGTTGACATTGTCCACAATATCGCCGGTGAAGAAGAGTATCGCCTTGGGCACTATTTGGGAGCGCAGCAGGTAGCCCACCTCAAAGTCGGCGCCCAGCACCATTTTGGTCTTCTCGTCGGCCAGCGAGAGATCCAGCGCCTGGGGCGGTGAGAAGAACCGAAAGAAGGACTCCCGTGGCATCACTTTGGGTATGTTGCGGCCACCCTTGCGGGAACGCTTCTGTTTGACCGTCTGCAGTGTCAGATTGGAGCCATCACGCCAATGGATGTGGCATCCCTCGCATCGGATAATCTCCGGACCATCGAACAGAAACGGATACTCCTTGTCGGCCTCGTGCCTCAGCATGTACTTTTTGGTGAGCAGCAGCGACGACGTATGCAGATACTCATTGGGCCGGAACTGAAAGTGAATGGTGTAGCTGTCCGTCTCATAGCTAATACGCACATCCTGTAGGCACTCGAGCAGCGGCTCATCATGCTCCTGCACCAGATCCGAGATGAGCGCCACATTGCGGAATACCGTCAGCCAGAAACGTGGCACACCGACAGCATTCTCGGGCAGGTGATCCATGTGCTCCGTCAACTGCTTGAATTCGGTTGTGCTTTTGATCTCCTCGAGCAGCTCGTCGGGCTCCTCATGCCAATAGCGTTCCATTGCCGGCGGCTCCACATGCCCGGCGACAATATCACGGCGTGCATCAAACAAGGTACAGCTCTTGCCGTAGAAACGCTTCTCCAGCTCGTAAACCTCACGGAAGAACTGCTCCGATATCTTGATCTGCTGCAGTTGATTGTGCTTCAAAGCGAGCACACGATTCTGCACAGGCTGCGGCAACGTATCCACCATATGCTGTAGGAAGGCCCGCCGACTATTCGATGGCATCTCCGACATATTCAAAGCGAGACCCTCAGACGCACCACCACACGGACTGCAGCTGCGATGCCGGCATGGACTACGATTGTTGCGACCAAGTGACGCCTTCGGAGACTTCACGACACTCACGATTGTCGCATTGGAGCTGGCCTCCGAAGTATTCCCACTGTTGCTAAACATCTTCAATATTTTCACACATAAATTTTTCTAGAAATCTGGAATTTTTGTTTCCTCGACCTGAACTCAACGAACTGAATGAAACTTGTGATAGAACCTAACGAAATCTGAGACGATGTTAGGGACAGAGACCTGGGAACAAAGCATGCTATGTTGTGGGTAACATGTCAATACATTATTGAGGCAGGTCATTTATTATAGTACATATTATTTTCCGAGATCTGAAACTTGCCGTTGTCTCATTCATGGTCTGTATTCCCGGGGATTGCTTAATGTGATCATCATCATCATCATCATGCCTCCATTTGAGTGGAAACTTATCAAGATATGACCGCAGCTGGACTATATGCGCTTATAATCCCAGTAATTTGGTCCGCTGCGCTGCCTGGTTCGATAAGGTCTATAGACCTCTCTGTAGAACCCGTTGTCTTTAGCTCTATAAATCAAGTAGTTTAGTGAATTGAGAATGGGAATACATACGTAACCGCGTATGCGGAATATTATTTATTGATAGTAAATCCAAAATACTTTTCTAATCTTATCCCGCCCAGTTCCATTCTTTATAATAGAAAAAACCCAAATTGCCCAACCTCAAAAACTTCAATATCAAATTTATTTTTAAATTTCAACATTTTTTTAAGAGTATATTATATATTTGGAAAGATGTAATGATATACATTTAGGAAGAAATGAAGATATATAATTAGGAATACAAAAACTCGAAGAAGGTTCGACAATCTAGGAATTTAATGAAGAGGTTACATTCTCATAAGAAAGTTACTGGATCTTTACTTACTCAAAAAAAAAAAAAGAGTTTTCGAATAATATTTTTGGAATGAGAATTTTGCCACTCCAGAGATTCTGAAGTTTAACATAATATTAGAAAATTTTTGTAAATTTATTTACCTCACAAAATCAATGAAACCTTTCGCATATATTGAGCACTAATTTTATTCACAGATCATCCAAAAAAAATAAGAGATAAATATTTCATCACATATTAAATAAGATCTTAGGTTATAAGATTATAGTATATAAGGATCTTATGCGAGTATCACTAAAATATGAAATCCTGATCACCATCGACCTCCTCCATATTGCTGAGGCTGCGCTCGAAGCGTTTGATTCGCTGATACCATTGGGGATCATCGACAGAAACCGTCTCGGGTCTGCCCGTGTTGTGCCTGTAGAGATATTCAGCATGTCCCTGACCAGGGATGCCATTTACAGTGCAGGCAACGAATTGATTATGGACCTTGGACTCCCAATCACCGCCCACATAGCGTACGGCGGTGTGCTCCACACGGATCTGGACAAGATACTGCCGCTTCGTCGTATGCACTATGAAGTTCTGATGCTGGGGAGGAATACCCTTCTCACCGTAGGAGTACAGCTCAAAATTGCTGGCAGTGATCGGTTCATACTTGCCCTTTGGGCTGCAGACATAGCCCACCTTCAGGGAGGACAGAAAGAAGGACGGCTGACTCAGATTGCCAACGACCATGCTGGTGCCATCGTCCAGGATCAGAGCGAAGTACACATAGCGATTGATGGAACTGAGGCAACGTTCGGTGCCGAAACTATGATCCCGAATGCCGCGCAACTGCAACCTCAACTGGCGATCAACACCGAGCTTGATGGTGCCCTCCAGTTCACCATGTTGCTCGTAGTGGGTGCGCTTCTCGACGATGTGGCCAACGGACTTGAGCATGCTGTAGAAGCTATCGTTCCACGCCTCACGCGCTATCGAATCCGCAATCAGGGATGAGCTGAGATCCCGATTGTAATTGAAGTGTTCCGCGGAACTAACAAATCGCAGATCCATCACCACGTCCACCAGCTCCCGATGATCCTCCGACTCTGTGTGGTCACAACGCAGTTTTCCTTCGTACTTAAGCCGCCAGATGCGCATGGATTGCTCCGGATAAACGTGATAGCCAGCTCCCTGAAATTCGGTGCTCTCCTTGCTGCCATCGGTGGTGAAGTACACCATGTCCGGCAGCTTTGTGGAACTGTATAGTCCCTCGCCAGGTAGCCACAGGTAGAGTGCAGCCTTCAGCACGCCCAACCTGCGCCGCTCCAGCGTTACCAGCAACTTCTGACCAGACGCATTGGCGGCCAGAAAGCTGACGACATCGTAACTCTTGGGATCACTGGTCAGCACCTGGGGCCGGTCCAGCGTAACCAAGTGTTCCGGTGAGCTAAGCACCTCCTCGTTACGCTTATAGATGCGATACCGCAGCTGGCGCAGCACAAGCAACGCAATCCCATATTTCAGCCAATAGAAGAGACCCTTGCAGGGATATTTGCCAAAGATGAGCATCGACTTGCGGCTCAGCAGGAGTATGCCCAGACTGAGCAGGGCCACTCCAATGCCCAGGCTAAGGCAGATTACGGTCAGGATGCACATGTTCCGCGCACTTCACTGTCGTTGGCGTTACTGCCACCGATTCCAACTGTCAATGCACTAGACACGCTACCTACATACATATGTTTATATTGATGTTGCCCATTCACGGACAGATAAGGCACAATACTCTTCCCCAGTTCTTCCCTCTCTCTTATCGCACAGCCGACGCTTATCACTCGCCAACCGCCACCCACTACCCACCCCCTCTGCAAACCGCAATACCGGTTGACAGTTGTTCAATTGAGCAATAATTGCAATTACCGTTGAATCATAAATCAGATTCCTATCGTTTGATTTGCTTTAATCATCGTCACGATTTGATCACTATTCTCAGGAGTTGCAAAGCAACTAGCTTTTGTCAGCTAACATTTGAAAATACCCCAGGAAAATGCGATTTTTCACTCTTTGGCCATATTTTCTAAAATATCGCTCCATTTAAGGTAAGGTTTTTTATTCTCTTTCTGATGCCAGTATTAGGCACAAAAATTCCGATTGTAAAATTATCACTTTCTTGGCATTTTTGTACGGGGTTATTATGCAAAAATGGCCAAAAATTGGCCAAAATTGAAAATTGAAAGTATCGAAAATTTTTTGATGCAGATTCAAAATATGATCTAAACCATTGATAGAAATGCCAAAATTTTTGAAAATCGGTTGAATTTTGGCTGAGTTATGGCTTCTCAAAGTTGCAAATATTTCAGTTTTTTTTTTACCAAAAAAAGGGTTTTTACAATATTCCACTTTCCTTGCCATATTTTCCAAAACACGTATTAAACTTTTGATAACGATTTAAAATATGATCAAAGCCATATTCAGAAATGCAAAAATATTGAAAATCGGCTAAGGTGTTGAAAAGTTATGGTTTCTCAAAGATGAAGCAGAATTCATATTTTGCTCAAAAGCTGTTTTTGACCATTTTTTCAGTATTTTGTCCACATGCTCTAAAATATTGGACCAAATCAAGTGCGCTTAAGTTTTTTATACCCATTTTGATGCCACAAATCGATTGGGCACAAAAAATTCCGATTTTAAAATTTTTACTTTTTTGAAATTTTTTCAAGGGGTCGGTATGCAAAAATGACCAAAAATGGGTCAAAATTGAAAATTGACAGTATCGAAAAATTTTTGATGCAGATTCAAAATGTGATCTAAACCATTGACAAAAATGCAAAAATTTTGAAAATCGGTTGAATTTTGGCTGAGTTATGGCTTCTCAAAGTTGCAAATATCTCAGTTTTTTGAATCAAAAAAGAGGTTTTTGACAATATTCCACTTTGCTTGCCATATTTTTATAAACACGTATTAAACTTTTGATACCGATTTAAAATATGATCAAAGCCATATTCAGAAATGCAAAAATATTGAAAATCGGCTAAGGTGTTGAAAAGTTATGGTTTCTCAAAGATGAAGAAGAATTCATATTTTGCTCAAAAGCTGGTTTTGACCATTTTTTCAGTATTTGGGACATATTTTTTAAAATATTGGACCAAATCAAGTGCGCTTAAGTTTTTTATACCCATTTTGATGCCACAAATCGATTGGGCACAAAAAATTCCGATTTTAAAATTTTTACTTTTTTGAAATTTTTTCAAGGGGTCGGTATGAAAAATGACCAAAAATGGGTCAAAATTTAAAATTGACAGTATCGAAAAATTTTTGATGCAGATTCAAAATGTGATCTAAACCATTGACAAAAATGCAAAAATTTTGAAAATCGGTTGAATTTTGGCTGAGATATGGCTTCTCAAAGTTGCAAATATTTCAGTTTTTTTTACCAAAAAAAGGGTTTTTGACAATATTCCACTTTCCTTGCCATATTTTCATAAACACGTATTAAACTTTTGATACCGATTTAAAATATGATCAAAGCCATATTCAGAAATGCAAAAATATTGAAAATCGGCTAAGGTGTTGAAAAGTTATGGTTTCTCAAAGATGAAGAAGAATTCATATTTTGCTCAAAAGCTGTTTTTGACCATTTTTTCAGTATTTTGTCCACATGCTCTAAAATATTGGACAAAATCAAGTGCGCTTAAGTTTTTTATACCCATTTTGATGCCACAAATCGATTGGGCACAAAAAATTCCGATTTTAAAATTTTTACTTTTTTGAAATTTTTTCAAGGGGTCGGTATGCAAAAATGACCAAAAATGGGTCAAAATTGAAAATTGACAGTATCGAAAAATTTTTGATGCAGATTCAAAATGTGATCTAAACCATTGACAAAAATGCAAAAATTTTGAAAATCGGTTGAATTTTGGCTGAGTTATGGCTTCTCAAAGTTGCAAATATCTCAGTTTTTTGTATCAAAAAAGAGGTTTTTGACAATATTGCACTTTCCTTGCCATATTTTCATAAACACGTATTAAACTTTTGATACCGATTTAAAATATGATCAAAGCCATATTCAGAAATGCAAAAATATTGAAAATCGGCTAAGGTGCTGAAAAGTTATGGTTTCTCAAAGATGAAGAAGAATTCATATTTTGCTCAAAAGCTGGTTTTGACCATTTTTTCAGTATTTTGTCCACATGCTCTAAAATATTGGACAAAATCAAGTGCGCTTAAGTTTTTTATGCCCATTTTGATGCCACTAATCGATTGATGCAGATTCAAAATATGATCTAAACCATTGACAAAAATGCAAAAATTTTGAAAATCGGTTGAATTTTGGCTGAGTTATGGCTTCTCAAAGTTGCAAATATCTCAGTTTTTTGTATCAAAAAAGAGGTTTTTGACAATATTCCACTTTCCTTGCCATATTTTCATAAACACGTATTAAACTTTTGATACCGATTTAAAATATGATCAAAGCCATATTCAGAAATGCAAAAATATTGAAAATCGGCTAAGGTGTTGAAAAGTTATGGTTTCTCAAAGATGAAGAAGAATTCATATTTTGCTCAAAAGCTGTTTTTGACCATTTTTTCAGTATTTTGTTCACATGCTCTAAAATATTGCACCAAATCAAGTGCGCTTAAGTTTTTTATGCCCATTTTGATGCCACAAATCGATTGGGCACAAAAAATTCCGATTTTAAAATTTTTACTTTTTTGAAATTTTTTCAAGGTTTCAGTATGCAAAAGTGACGCAAAATGGGTCAAAATTTTAAATTGACAGTATCGAAAAATTTTTGATGCAGATTCAAAATATGATCTAAACCATTGACAAAAATGCAAAAATTTTGAAAATTGGTTGAATTTTGGCTGAGTTATGGCTTCTCAAAGTTGCAAATATCTCAGTTTTTTGTATCAAAAAAGAGGTTTTTGTCAATATTCCACTTTCCTTGCCATATTTTCATAAACACGTATTAAACTTTTGATACCGATTTAAAATATGATCAAAGCCATATTCAGAAATGCAAAAATATTGAAAATCGGCTAAGGTGTTGAAAAGTTATGGTTTCTCAAAGATGAAGCAGAATTCATATTTTGCTCAAAAGCTGTTTTTGACCATTTTTTCAGTATTTTGTCCACATGCTCTAAAATATTGGACCAAATCAAGTGCGCTTAAGTTTTTTATACTCATTTTGATGCCACAAATCGATTGGGCACAAAAAATTCCGATTTTAAAATTTTTACTTTTTTGAAATTTTTTCAAGGGGTCGGTATGCAAAAATGACCAAAAATGGGTCAAAATTGAAAATTGACAGTATCGAAAAATTTTTGATGCAGATTCAAAATGTGATCTAAACCATTGACAAAAATGCAAAAATTTTGAAAATCGGTTGAATTTTGGCTGAGTTATGGCTTCTCAAAGTTGCAAATATCTCAGTTTTTTGAATCAAAAAAGAGGTTTTTGACAATATTCCACTTTCCTTGCCATATTTTTATAAACACGTATTAAACTTTCGATACCGATTTAAAATATGATCAAAGCCTTATTCAGAAATGCAAAAATATTGAAAATCGGCTAAGGTGTTGAAAAGTTATGGTTTCTCAAAGATGAAGAAGAATTCATATTTTGCTCAAAAGCTGGTTTTGACCATTTTTTCAGTATTTGGGACATATTTTTTAAAATATTGGACCAAATCAAGTGCGCTTAAGTTTTTTATACCCATTTTGATGCCACAAATCGATTGGGCACAAAAAATTCCGATTTTAAAATTTTTACTTTTTTGAAATTTTTTCAAGGGGTCGGTATGAAAAATGACCAAAAATGGGTCAAAATTTAAAATTGACAGTATCGAAAAATTTTTGATGCAGATTCAAAATGTGATCTAAACCATTGACAAAAATGCAAAAATTTTGAAAATCGGTTGAATTTTGGCTGAGTTATGGCTTCTCAAAGTTGCAAATATCTCAGTTTTTTGTATCAAAAAAGAGGTTTTTGACAATATTCCACTTTCCTTGCCATATTTTCATAAACACGTATTAAACTTTTGATACCGATTTAAAATATGATCAAAGCCATATTCAGAAATGCAAAAATATTGAAAATCGGCTAAGGTGTTGAAAAGTTATGGTTTCTCAAAGATGAAGAAGAATTCATATTTTGCTCAAAAGCTATTTCTACCATTTTTTCAGTATTTTGTCCACATGTTCTAAAATATTCGACCAAATCAAGTGCTCTTAAGTTTTTTATACCCATTTTGATGCCAGAAATAGATTGGGCACAAAAATTCCGATTTTAAAATTTTTACTTTTTTGAAATTTTTTTCAAGGGGTCAGTATGCAAAAATTACCAAAAATGGGTCAAAATTGAAAATTGACAGTATCGAAAAATTTTTAATGTAGATTCAAAATATGATCTAAACCATTGATAGGAAAGCAAAATTTTCGAAAATCGATTGAATTTTGGCTGAGTTATGGCTGCTGAAAGGTAAAAAGGGTCCTTATTTTTCTTATCTGAATTTAATGAACTTCTTCTTCTTCGGAATTATTGGCTGTGATGACAGTGGTGATATTGATTGGAGCCTCCATTGGCTGTGTCATTTTGCAACACTCTTAAATGGGTCACTTTCGCACACTGGTTGCTTGCACTTTTTGCGACTGCGCTACAATTTTGAGCAGCTTGCTCTCTTTCTCTCACTCTCTCTGTGTGTCTGTCTCTCAGTCAGTCAGTGGCTCTCTGTCTATGGAAATTGGGATAACAACAACGCTTAATCAATAAAAACATAAAATTAGTGCGAAAGCAGCATGCATGCAGCACCATCATCAGCAGCAGCAGCACCATCAACAACACCAGCAACAGCAACAACAACAACAACAGCAGCAGCAACTTAAAGTAATTTCCCAATCAGAAAGAAAAAAAAATCAAGAAATAGTGTCCTGTGAATCGAGTTCCATTTTAATACCATACTATTTTTAATTCGCATAAGAAAAACTGAGCTAAACCAAACGAAAGGACGAGAGTAGTTACGAGAAGTAGAAGAAGAAGAAGAAGAAGCAGTAGCATTAGCATTAGCACAGGATATCGAAAGGACAACAATATGTACAAAACAATAAGGCACGGCGAGAACAGTTTGCAATATACGATATTGCCGCAGAACGATGACTATCGCATCGAGGGGAAGCTTGCTAATGGGAGTCGCCTGTCATCGGGCAGTGGCAGTGGCAGCGGCAGCGGCAGCAGCAACAGCAGCACGGCAGCAATGGCATCCTCGAGTGCAACAGCAGCGGCAGCAACGGCAACAGGAACGTCGTCAGGTGCTGC
This sequence comes from Drosophila quadrilineata, assembly GCA_018150725.1. Lineage (NCBI taxonomy): Eukaryota > Metazoa > Arthropoda > Insecta > Diptera > Drosophilidae > Drosophila > Drosophila quadrilineata. The sequence continues at coordinate 13,384,684 of JAECWN010000432.1, forward strand.
CAGCAGCAATGGACATGGGCATCATAAGCGGGGATCGGCGGCTCCTCGCAAGCGTCGGACATTCTTTGCCTACTTGGGTCTGATCTTCGTGTGCACCGTGATAATTGGTGCGGTGTTGATACCATTCTTGGTGTCCGCTGAATGCCTGCCGAGTCCCACAGAATGGTTCCTCAAGACGAAGGCGGCGTTCACTCACAGCGCCGACAGGCAACAACAGCAGCAGCTGCTGCAACTGCAACACTTGCCTGTCAAACCTGCAACAGTTGCCGTTGCCGCTGCTCCTGCTGCTGCTGCTGCTGCTCCGGAGCCGACCATCTACGACCAGAATGTGGGTAAATCTGTGCAGATTGTCAATCGGAATGGGGTTGAACAGTTCATCTTAAAAATCAACAAGACGATACCGATATCTGACAACAGCAGAAGCAGCAGCAGCAACAACAGACCCTCGGCAACATCTACAACACAGGCGGTAACATCAACACCTACATCCACAACAACCTCGACAACAACAAGCACATCAACAACAACAACAACAACAACATCAACAACATCAACCACAACAATGCCTGCAACAACCATTGCTCTGCCGGCAGCAACATCAACATTATTGCTGGCAACTGTTGCCACTCCGACAAGTAATCGGCAGCAATTGGCAAGCGGATCGCTCAACACGCGTATCATTCAAGTACCCTTACTGAAATCGGCTGCCAAGAAGCCCATCATGCCACCAGTTTTGGCCAAAACACAAAGCAATGCACAACAGCAGCAGCAACAGCAACAGCAGCAACAAATGGAGCAGCAACAACAACAGCAGCAATTAGTTGCCAGCAACATGGATGCAGCACAGAATCAGAGCAACAGCGACATGAATAACGCTTGGATGAATACGCATTGGGCATACTTTGGTCCATCTACCTATGTCCAGTGGTCTGTAAGTATTCCCGTGACCTTGCCACAAAATGTTGCAGTCCCGTCTAGTTCATGCCACACAACATTTGAATTGCTGTTTCGTGTTTCCTTCCACACAGGGCTACAAGGCTGAGGATAGCGTGCTACTGCCCGCCCTGCTTGGATTTGCACTTATTGGCATGATTCTAATTATAACGGTATGCCTGGTGGCACGCAACAAGCGCACCATAGTATCCTCAGTGCGCAAACGGAATCGTAACGTGAGTAACAAATGCATTTTAATTACCATAAGCTTCTTGCATAATACAACCTTGTGCCACATATAGTCCAAGGATCCATTAAAAATCTTTATTTGATTTATGTGAAATATATATCCATGTATATTCGGTTATAAATTTGAATTACTATACATATGCAAACTGACCATTTGAATTTTAACGTATTTGGTGTTCGTGCGAATTGTGAATATCCGAATAGTGTAGAGTGCGCGTAAACATGTGAATGGTAAATGTGTATGACAATCGGCATAATATTACAAGTTAGCTGTCAAAATATATTAAGTAAATACATATTAATATTTATGTAACTTGCATAATATTAATCTCTATGCAGTGACGTCATAAGTGATGTAGTGCGTTCGCTTAAGTGCAATCTTCATTGCACTATATACCGTGTTGGTAAACAGTGTTGCATGATTGACGATGTTGTGTATTTGGTCTATCGATAGCCGAAAAGACAACAAAGTACACGTCACATTCGGTTGGCGCACGAGCCGAACGACTATCAAAACGGACATCGTGGCCAAACATCGTGACACCGACGACGTCGACGACGACGAAGACGACAAACAGCAACAACAACAACAACGTGAGCGAGTGGGCGCCTCAGCATAATATTGTGGCGCTCTGGGCATGTGAAAGCGAGAGCGCTTTAGTTTAGCCGGCAATGTATAGTCTTTAGTAGAATGTGTGCAAGCGAGCACGCAATAAACAACAACGTGAACAAGTGGTAGTGAGTATCTAACAACAACAACAACAACAACTAGAAGAGCAACAGCAACAATAACACGACACACTATTGCTTATTGGAGCCGAGAGTCGTTTGCGTGGCAGTTTTTTTTTGCCGTTGCCGTTGTCGTTGTCGTTGCTTTTGCTGTTGCTGTTACTGTTGCTGCCACCGCTCGCAGTCGCTGTGTTTTTTGTTGGACTGCCGCTGGTGCTGCTGGCTCTTGGCTAATAGGCCGCCTTGGCATTCACAGAGCGCTTTTTATATTTTTGTTGTTGTCTCTGAGTTCTCTGTGTGTGTGTCTTGTTGTCGGTGAAACGTTGCCAGGGCATAGCCACAGCCACAGCTACAGCCACACAACATATTCATTTCATTCAGTCAGTCAGTCAGTCAGTCACTCACAGGTGAGCAGCAGCTAAGCAGCTAAAGTAAAAGCCAGAGGCAGCCAGGCAGCAGAGGAGGCTGGACCAGAGGCCCACTGGAAGCAGACATATAGACATACACACAGTTAATATACAAAAAAAAAAAAAAAACAGAGAAAAAGTTACAACTTACAAAAATCTCTAAAAAAAAAAAAACAACTATCAACGAGAAATACGCTCGGTGGACTACGCCTACGTCAGCAAATTGCAGCTAAAATTCCAATCCTGTAAGCAGCCAAAACAACAACAACAACTGCAAATAATATCAAAAACAACAACAACGACATCAAAAATCAAGAGTAGTGAAAAGCAAAAGAAATTGCTTGCGTGTGGCGCTTGCCGTGCTCTCGCTCTCTCTTTCTCTCCCTCTCTGGAATTTTTTTTTTTTTTGATTGTGGTACGAGCGCGCTTTTGCATAGTTGTATACGTGTTTGTGTGTGTTTGTGTATGTGTATATGAGATTGTGCCAACAGGGCAAATTTATATAGTGTGTGAGTGCAAATGCAGTGCGCCTGCCTGTGTGTACGTGCGTGCCTTTTGCTTGTTTGAGTGTGTGCGTGTGCGTGCTGTTGCTATTGCACTGATTTTCATAGGGCAATTTGGCATTGGCACATGCACATGGCTGTCGCAGTCGCAGTTGACGTCGCTGCCCCTGTCAGCTGCTGTCAGTGGTGACGTTGCAAGAGCCACGCACACAAATACAACAAATGTGTTCAAGCTATGATAGAGAAAGAGAGAGAGAAGGAGAGATAGAGGGAATGCACTGCACACACACACACCCGCACAAAGATTTGGATTTTTGCTTCACATTCAAAAACTAATCCCAAACTTGCACTTTACAGTTGGAGACCAACAATAACAACAAAAAGATGGCGATTAAACCGGGACTTGGCCGTAAGACGAGCAACAAGAATCCACCAATTTTGAGCCACGAATTTGTTATACAAAATCATGCGGACATCATCTCGTGTGTGGCGATGGTGTTTGTTGTTGGACTGATGAACGAGTCGACGGCATCGTTTGCCAGCGCCTTCATATCCCTACATCACAATGTTAGCGGTGAGGAGCCGAGCCGTGAGCTGCCCTACGGCAAGCCGTATACGTATGTGGCCGGTATCAAGGATTACTGTGCGATATTCTTCTATACGCTGACCTGCATCATAATGCATGCCATCATCCAGGAGTTTGTGCTGGACAAGATTAGCAAGAAGCTGCATTTATCCAAATTCAAGTTGGCCCTGTTCAACGAATCTGGCCAATTGGTTACATTCTATCTGCTGTCGTTCATTTGGGGCGCCCACGTGATCATGCGAGAGGGCTATCTGGGTCAGGTGTCACAGCTGTGGGACAACTATCCGGCGCATCCGATGAGCTTCCTGCATAAGTTCTACTTCATCATTCAACTGTCGTACTATCTGCATATGCTGCCGGAACTCTATTTCCAGAAGGTGCGCGCCAAGGAGGAGCAACAGCCCAAGATCATACATTCCATTAGCGGTTTCACGCTCATCGTATTGGCCTATACGCTCAGCTTCCAGCGCCTGGCACTTGTCCTGCTCACCCTGCACTATTTCAGTGAGCTGCTCACCCACATCTTCCAGCTGATTGGCGTGTTCGATCGGGAGGAACGTCTCGCCCGTGCCTTGGTTGTCAATAGCGTTAGCTTTGTGCTCGTCCGCTTTGCCACATCGGTGATCGGTGTGCTCACGTTATACTATGGCATCGGCGGCTCATCCACCAGCTACAAGTGGCGGGCTCTGCTCATGCTGGTCGGTCTCATTGCCCTCCAGGGATACCTTGTGTTCTCCTTCATAACCGATTTGTTGCGGGCCAAGCGCGAGGCGAAGCGTGAAGCCAAGTTGCAGGCGTCTCAAACCAAGAAGAAGCTCAAATGAAGTGTTATGGATTAGCAACAATAACAGCAACAACAACAATAACTAATCAATAATAATAATAACAACAACAACAAGAAGAACTCCCAACTGCAACAATGCAACAACAAAATCTTCCGCACACTTCCAAAACGCTCAACAAAAGTTAAATACTGAAACAACAACAAAAACAACACAGAAAGCACTACAATTACACTAGACAACAAAACAAACGATATTTTTTTGAACTGTCGCGCTGCATTTAAAGTTAAAACAAATTATTTTTGTACTTTTTCCTTTATTTGTTTCTCTCTCTTAAGCAATGAATAATTCAAATTCATTTGTTTGCATGTTATTTTAAGTTTTTTTTTTTGTGTAATTTTAATTATAATTACATTTATGTTTTATTTTGAAATAAACAAATTTTTTATTTTTATACTTACAAATTACATGTTGAAGAACACAAAAAAACATAAATGCTTATAAATCAAAATTATAAAAAATGTCTTTCGTTCATACAATTTTCATGTATGCATGTATGTATGTGCGATTGAGTGTATGTGTATCTGTGTGTGTGTGTGTAACTGTTGAATGTGTATAGATGAGATACAAATATTATCGTGTACTTTTAATGTTAGTTTACCATTTGGATCGTGTGGTTTTTTACGTCCTAAACGAAATGTAATGACAAATTGCTAAATATATTTTATATAAGAAAAAAAAAAACAACAAAATCAAGCAAATTGTTTATTTTCTGCAGATATTAGATGATAGATGCATTTGAGGCTTGATAAATATTCTGTTAACTAATTTTTTATTATCTCTCCTCCTGCAGGATATCGAAGAGCAAGGCGCCGAGGATAATGCCACACTGCTTACCACAGCAAATCTGTCCGATGATGATTAATTCTTTATATTCGACGTCCAGCATTTGTAATCTGTACGCATCCTAGCCACACTACCACATAACTACACTACTATATGTACATTCACAACTCGATTTTCATTTCACACGCTTTTTGATGCCTTTTTTAGGTATAAATAGTAAAAAAAAGGTAATGCAGACATTGCACCTCCAATCATATAATTTTACCAATTTTCACCATCTAATTGAAATTATATGTGCTACGGAAATAAGAAGTAACTTGATTTGGTATAACCACAAATATGTTAGTTAAACTAAAGTAAATGTCTGATAAGCATAAAGCATATTTGAATTTAAAAAAAAAATTATATACTTTTAAAGACAGTCGACACAATTTGCAGTGCAAAAAAATCCCAACTAAGAGAGAGAACGCATTGCATAATTTTGTTGATCAGTGTAATTCGTTTTATTCCAATTTTCAATGTATGCATACATATTTCCAATAGCGACACACTACAAGCAAACATACATACACTCATATGTAAGTTAGTATATAAAGAGTAAACTACATAATATTGCAAACAATTTTTAAGCTTCAAATGCATTTAAGCTGATGAAAAGAGATAGTAAGAAAACTACTAGATAGTGTTGTTGTTTGATCGAATGTCGTCCGATTGGCGGCGTGGCTGGAAAACTGTTTAGCAGAAACCGAAGACGATGCCGAAGACGATTCATTGCCGTATCGCATTAACGGAATTTGATACGTGTTGCTTTGCGACGTCGTCTTTCGCACTCAGCTTCGTTTTTGTCTTCGCCTTCAGTCTCGTGTCAACGAACACTAGTTTAACAGTAGCCATGGCGAAAGGGTGGAAGGAGGGCGATAGTGTCCGGATTGCTTTGCACAGCTTTTTGCCAAAGCACGCTATTAACAACAACAGTAACAACAAATCAATTCCATATTTATAAATACCAACAATTGGGCCTATTCTAAAAGTAAGAGTAAATTTATTTCATCAATACTGCAATACATCATCGTAATTTGTCAATCGATTTGGTCGATATCGATATCGATCAATTTGGAATGAGCGGGAAACTGAAATAATTTCAAATAATTGATCGCGTCTCTCTTAACGGTCAGTATCTAGATAAATTTACTGGAGGAATAGGCCTCATTAAGTCCAGTTCATAAGTTTTGAGCACAAATTAATACAGCTACAGCAACAGTACTATATACATATGTTTTTTTTTTTATGTGGAAAGATTGAGAAAGATGAGATGAGGAAATTGAGAATGAAAGTATATAGTATTACTAAAGCATACTGTGTGCACTATATATACACTATATACATATTTATATGTATGTATTTATGAATATAAAGTATGTACGTGTAGTGTAACCTGTGTAACTACTATATAGTATATATACTTATATACTATATATATATATATATATATATATATATATATATATATATATATATATATCGATCTACTTATACATATATATATATGTATATATTTATATGTATAAACTGTGTATAACTGAATCATTGCGAGTTGTAATTGTAATTTGAGATGATCTGTATTTTTGTAAGCATAATATATATATACATACATATACAAAATATATAAGCCTATATACTGATGACCGAGATGAATCCAAACCACAGGATATTGAAGAACTTTAATGCGAATTGGGCGTGGCGCACTTATAAATTGATTTGCTCATACTTTACATACATACAGACATACATACATATGTAGAAATACGCACACACACATAACACACATATGTACATACATATGTATGTATAAAAGACACATACATTTATACATATGTACATCAGCTACATATACCAATATATAGTATATACATATTTATATGTATAGCCTCCCTATATCACTGTAATTGTTATAAATAATTTGCAAAGGATGCTTAATTATTAAGTCCACACACATACATGAATCAGAACACTATATTGAATGTTTTTGCTTGTTAAAGTGAATATATATATATCTATATATATATATATATTTATATATAAAACAAAACTATAATAAAAACCAAACCTAAATACAGTCTATAAAAAAATAACTGCAAGCCCATATATGTATTTATCAAGGATTACCCGCAATGAGTTTTAATCTAAAATGATCTTAAGTTTTCAATTAAAAAATTTATCATATCGGAACTGTTTTCAATTTCGAATCCGAGAAAAATCGCACGTTTCCCTTGGAATTGGGTTTGAGAACAGATCTGATAGATGTTTATTTTATTATATTTGTTTTTCAATTGTATGGTAATTCCAGATTACTAATGTAACTTATTGATTATTTTTCTAATCAGTTCATTTAAGTTATGACTAATATTTATAAATCAATAACTATTAACTTTCCGGAATATGGGTAACTTTGGATATGGTAGTAAGAGATTTTCGGTTTTTCAGTTAGGCACATCATAGGTACGCCTCCTCTTTTTCATACTGCTGCTGATGACTATTGGGGTTGATGTCCTCTTATGAATTGAGGTGACCCTGTATAAAATTCAGAAAGGTCCGTTCCTCATTGATGGTCTTTGAATTATCAGTTTCCATTTCGTGATCATCCCCCTCCTCAATCGGCACTAGACTGGGCGCCATTAGGAATCCTTTGTTTTCCGGTATGGTAGTTGGGTCCTTTAAATATCAATTTGAGTTATTATTAGGGGTTCATAGTGTATATCGAAATATTCTCACTTTATCAACGAGTGAAGGAAAGAGACACCTGCCGTCGTCCTTAATATCTGGGGCTAGCTGGGGGATCTCCTTAAGTTTGTTAAGGCGCTCTTTGCGCAACTTCTCATAGACCGGCTTGAACTCTCGCTCATATTCCGTGGTACAGTCAAGCAAGTGGTCTATAAGGGTAGAGAAGCCCTCTCCCGTTTTGGAGGAGACACCACATGAGGTTAGATTCTCATAGAATGTGTCCAATGTCAGGGCCATGCGGCGATTTAGATTGTTCACAAAGGTATGCTCCTTGTCAAGTGCATCCAGAAATTTACTAATGTCTGTCATCCATTCCTGCACAAAGGTGCAATCCTGTAGATCTATCTAAAGCAAGGTCTCAGTCATGTAAGGATGAGCATTATCATTTCGATTTACTTACCTTGTTGAGGGCCACAAGGAATGGTAGGTGGGACTTATACAGTATGGAGCAGCCGTAGAGCATGTTCGCCATGAATGTTGTGGGACAAATGGAGCGGACAACATCTATCACATAGACTATTATGGTGGGGAACATTGTGGCTAGGCCCTCAATAAAAATGTTCCCAGATGCTGACCATGTGAATACCTCAATCTGTCCAGGTGTATCGATGATGCACCATTTGTGGCCACGCTCCCCGGCCCGACGCACTGTATCTACAAATTTGGTCATCTGCGTGGTAAACAAATTGAGGGATGTGACGATAGCGCCATTGGGCCCTAGTTCATATTGCTTCATCACTTCCTTATATTTGACTGTGTCGCGTATATCAATGTATGCCCCATACGGCGGGTCCCGACATGCCGGATCCATATTCACGACGTACGGATTATATCGGCTACGCGATTCCTCAACTAGTTGCCGCGTGAAATCGGTCTTCCCGGATCCAGCCATGCCAAGCACAATAATGCACACCGGTGCATCTCGAATACCCTCGCTTAATGCCTCTGCCCTTAGTTTAATACTATCAATATTCGACTTAGTACTGATATTTGAACTGGAGGCCATGATGAGCGAACCGCGAACGCAATATGAGACCGTTGGGTAAATTGATGAGAAAAAATAGCGTTGCCACTAGGTTGTTTATGCTGGTCATGCAGGCAATCTAGTGCGCAATAACCAAAAATACTTTGCCAAGTCATTGAAAAAAAATCAGATATGATATCCTCGAAATCGAAGTCATGAAAGCAGAAACTTGCTTACGCGCGTTATCTAGAATCAGTTTGAAAAATATACGTTGCCACATGGTGCAAATAATAATTATTATAATAGAACTTTGTTAAATAATGCAAAATGACAAGTAGCAAAAAAAAAAAAAAAAAAAAATAAAAACAACAATGAAAACATATTGACAACAAAATATTTAGAAAAGGCGTGTATTATGAATTGAACTTCATGTAAGATCAGTAATGCCATTCACACGTTTTCGAGGTTGCTTTCAACTAGGTGGCAACACTGTTAGTAAAGTAAGCGCGCTGAATGGAAACTCAACTGGAGATTCGCTTGCATGATCCAAATCCACTTTTTACACGTTGGTTGGAGCGCTGGTTACGCGATGCCCAAGAAAATAATCGCAAATCGCAGCACAAACTCCGCCAGGCATTGGATGCACTCCGCTCTTATCCATTGCCGGTCTACAGTGGCACCGAATGCGCCGTGCTGCGCGGCTTTGGCACGACCCTTTGCCAGATGATCGATGAGGAACTACGTCAGTACCGGTCTCTGGAAAAGCAAACGCAACGTACTGCGACTTCGACTGCAGCAGTGACGATAGCTGCAGCTGGGACGTTGGACAGTACACAGTATGAGGAGCAAGTGCAACAAGTTGTCAAAGTGGTGCAGAAACAAAGACAGAAGCGGCAACAGAGGCAGCTGAAGCCCCCAGCACCAAAGAAGCTGACAAAGAAAGCACGAGAGGAATTGGCGGCAGCCGAGGAACGTCAAAGATTCGTGAGAATGCCGCCAGGCAGCTATCGCATTGTGCTGCTTGTCGACATCCAGGAGACGAGTGGCAAGAACAAGCGTGTCCTCGACCAGACACGCACCTATCTGCAATCCCTGAATGTGGAGCATGAGGTGCGCCGCCTGACAGTCGGCGACTTCCTTTGGATAGCCACCGATGGCGCTGGCAATGAGCTGGTGCTGCCCTACATCGTGGAGCGCAAGCGCATGGATGATCTGGCCAGCAGCATTCGCGACGGACGCTTCCATGAGCAGAAGCATCGCCTGCGCCAATGCGGACTGCCGCACATCATCTATCTGATCGAGGACTATGGCGACAACGAGCAGCTGGGTCTGCCTCTCGACTCACTGCAGCAGGCACTGGTCAACACCCGAATCCACTCGCCCAACATTCAAGTTGTGCGTACCGAGAATCACTATCGTTCCATGTGCTATCTGGGTGGCGTCTCCACAGCCATGCAACAGCTCTACGTGCAGGCGGGGAAGACGTTGCACAGTGCCGATAAGTCGCAACTGGAGATGCCACCAGCATCTGCTGGTGAAGTGCCGCTGCTCAAGTTTCGTGCGCTGTACGAGGATTCGGCACGGAATGCCCAGCTGTCGGTGCGTGAGGTGTTCGTCCAGCAGTTGTTGCAACTGCATTCGCTGTCATTGGATCGGGCGCTGGCCATCGTGGAACGCTATGCCACACCGCGACTACTGCTGGATGCGTATGCCGCATGTGGCAGCGTCGAGGAGGCACGTCAACTGCTTGCTGGACTCAGCTGTGGTCCGACGCAGCGGCCACTGGGAGACAAGCTGAGCCAGTGCATCCATGAGTTCTATACGAATGAGGAGTTCAAGTGAGATGGAATGAATACTGCACAGGATTAGGATCAGTAATTGCATTTTTGGTAGCTATAATTTGGACATACATATCTAAAGTTATATACACATATTTATACATATACATATACATTGATTGATCTGATTAAGGATTAAGGATAAAGGAATAACGAGGGATACACACGGCATAACTTCAATCGCCTTTCGAATATAACATATAGTATGTATGTATGTGTTTTTCGGCATATTCGTGTAGATAAAATTCATGGCAATTTCGATATCGAATGACACCGATAACGTTCACGATCACGATAATCACGATCACGACGTTTAGATATTTCGAAAATGGCGTATAGCCAAATCGACGGGCAAATCGAAATCGAATTTGGTTAAAGCATCGATGGATCGCAACGAGTCGCGGAAACCCGTGCATGCCACATAGCTATTGGACGTATAATACGTATCGATCAGCTCATTGCAGCTGAGTATCAGATTCAGCCATTCCACCAGAAGATGGGCACTGCAAAGGAATCGGTATCAGTATCATCGATCAGGAGGAGACTCTATATACTTTTGGAAAAGGAATGTGGTCAATTCGAACTTACTTGAGGCCCGCACAGATGAGCGCCTTGAAGTGGGCATTGTAGCTGCGTTTGTAGGGCCTGTGCATGGCCAGAATCATGCCAATGGCACTGAGCAAACTCTGCTTGGCGGTCACCGCATGCGCATCCACAATGTCCAGTTGAAAGCTTTGCGATAGTTTCCTCGCCGGCGTATTGTTGTACTCCTCGCCATGCTTCAGATTATAGTATTCGAGTATCAGCTCCCAGGCATGCATGCCACGACCAATGCCCAGGGACCAATGCAGTTCTGTGGCAGCGCCACCCACGCCATGACCATTGGTGGCACTGATGCCACCATTGGTCATACTGGGACCGCGCTGTGCGCCGGGCTGCAGGCAACGCATGAATGGCACCATCAGACTGGATGCCGCCGATTCGGCGGGTATGCGCAATCCGTGCTGGATGAGCTGCTGCAATGTGCGTGCGAAATTCTTGCGCACCACACTGGTCAGCTCGCGTCCAATGGTGGCTATCGAATCGCCACGCATGTGGACAATGCGGCGACCCAGGGTCTTATCCTTGCCGCCCCATTCATAGCGCTCATACATATTATCCTCATCCGAGTCGGATGATGCCGTCGCTGTGCCTGCGGCATATGGCGTCAGCTCGTAACCCGCTGCTGCAGCGGCTACAGCCGCAGCACGCCTGCATCGTGGTGGCACCGTGGTCAATGCCCCATTCTCGGCATTCAGCATGCCATTGGATTGGACAGACGCCGCCTGCTGACGCAGAGCACGCTTGATATTCGCGAGCTTCTCACGGTCACAGCTCAATGTGGCCGCCAGTGCGGCAACTTCCTGTATGTCCACCTCTAGCTGAGCACGCAGATCCCTACACGAGCAGTCGCAATTCGTTGAGCATGAGATTACAATCAGAGCGTCATGTGGAGTACTTACCCCCAGTGGTTGCCCTTGTGCGTCTTCTTCAAGGAGTTCTGCTGGAAGTCCGCCTGCCGTTTGGCAAAGTGCGTTGTGGCGAACATCTGCATGAGCAGCGACGCCTTGTCCAGCAGTCCGTGTGCCTTGCTGTGTAGACTCTCCCGCTCTGGCCGAGGACCATGATCCGCACCAGCAGCTGTTACCTCGCCCACGGACTTCCCGTTCGTTCGACTCCTTGAGCGACTCGTCGTTGTTGCCTCCTCCATGGTGGATTTCATGGGTGCTGTGGATGGGCCATCTGTCATCTGTCTGGCGGTCTGTTTGGCTGCATAGCTGTTGTAGGCACCGCTGAGGAGCTTCAGCTTGTCGCTGGCATTGATGACACCGCTGCCAGCGGCACCGCCACCGGCAGCTGTATCGCATTGCAGGAAGGCAATAAAGCGTTCGAGATCGGTGATTTGGGTTTTTAGTTGGGCCACCAGCTGCTCCTTCATCTTGAGCGGCCCCACAAACTCACCAATCGCGTTGTCCACCTGCAGACGCAGCTGTTCCGTGCTGAGTGCCGGCAACTGATGTTGTTCCACCTGCAGATTCAGTTTCGTGCGCAGCTCATCCAGTATGAACTTCTGTTTCTCGAGCAGCACATGCTGCGGCAGCACACCCGGTGCCCCCGACTCGTAGGCCAACTGCTCCAGTTCCGTGAGCTGTGTCTTCAGCTGCTCAATCAGCTGACCATCTGGCGCTGACGGCGATCCAGCATCCAGTTCACCAGCTGTCTGCTCGCCTACTTCCTCCTCCTGGGCCACCACCTCGGGTATGCCCTGGAAGGCGAAATCCTCCAGATCACGCAGCAGCTGATCCCGTTCATCAGTGGGCGCCTCCACAATCTGGCGCACTCGCAGTTGTACGTGGGCAAACTGTGAGGTCAGTGCCAGCAGTGAGCTGGTCAGCAGCTCCTGCTCCTCCTCAATGCTGCGTAAACGTGCCAACTCATTGGCATTGTCCGTCGCCGTCGCTGCTGTTGATCCTCCCACAGCTTCTAAGGTCGTTGATGATGCTGTTATGCTTGCTGGTTCTGCTACTGTCGAGGATTCCTTCTTCGGGTTGTCGAGATCCAGCAGCGTTGGGTGCAGCTCACAGTCGAGCTCTGTGCTGGCGCTATTCGCATCATCATAGTTGGCGCCCAATGGTGACCAACGTTCGCTCAGTGGCTGCACCTCATCCTCAATCTCCGCATCCGCGTCCGCGTCCGCATCCTGGCTGCCAATACTATCGCCATCGCCATCGACATCGCCATCACCGTCACCGTCACTTCCAGCCGTCGATGGTTGTCGTCCATCGTCATCGTCCAGCTTCAGCTCCAGGTCCAACGGCTGCTGACCTTCGGCCAGCGTGGCATCCATCTCCATCTGTGGCGGGTGAATTTTTTACTTATTTATTTTCTTTACGCTTTTCGTAGCTCGTTCGCTTGTTTTTCCCTCCTCTTCCTTTATTTTCCTCTCAGCTCGTTCGCCTTCAATTTCAATCGCGAAAAATCAATCAGTTGCTTGTTCCGCTTTTCTAACAGCTGTCCAATCTACCTCCTCTCTCTCTCTCTCTCTCTCTCTGACTTTCTCTACTTTCTCTCTCTTTTGCTTCTTGTGCGTGTGCGTGTCTGTGTGTGTGGGTGTGTGGTGTGTAGGTTTGTGGTACTGTTTGTGTGTGTGTGTGTGTGTCGGGGGAAAAACAGACGAAGTAGCACCTCACTGACTGTCCGTCTGTCGGTCCGTCTATATGTCGCTTAGGCTTCGTTCCTCCTGCGGATGTGGCAGACACGACGAGCGCGCTGCGAGAGCCTCTAACGCACTGACAACACTTATATGTATATATTGGCTACATATGTTGAAGCTTTTCGATTGGAGCTTTTTGACAATGGGGTTGCATTTGAGCTTTCAATGCAACTGTTTGCCTCCTCTTCACTGTCTTTATAAGGGTTGTAATGCAAGTTTTATGACTAATTCGACAAAAGCTCACTCGGTGCTTACCTCAGATGAGCTTTTTGAACTTTAAGCTTGGGAGGGTAGTTAGATAAGCTTAAGCTTTTGCGCAATTAGTGGTGATGGGCAAACTTAGTTTAAACTTTTGTAAACTATGGAAAGCATTTCTTATACTTTTCATTTTTTAACATTTGCCAATACTGAAGCTACCTTAAAAACATAATGCAAGCTTTGGCAAATTATTAGTCATGACATGACCTTGCAAAAAATCACCCCTATAATTTTCCCATATGGCATATGCCAAAAGTCCAACGAAAGGTGTCTTCAAGTTTGTCCCAAAGTCAAACTGTCTAGATATGATTTACCAACTTTTCTGTTTACGTAGGGGCGACCTACCCCACGGCTATCACGCACATATCACGCTACCCCTCTTAAGCGAGGGGCAATCAAGGGGAATAGATTGGAGCAAAAGTAAACCCAATGTTATTTAGAATGGAGCTTTGATAAGTCTTTGAGAGATAAAAGTGACCGCATTTTTGAGCTGATTTGAACGAAGAGAACCGCGAGTATTGTGACCGTGCCCGTGAATGGAGGATACGACGCGACGGACGAACATATTAAGAGGGGGGTTGTGGTGTAGGAGTGGTGGCTTATCAGTGGCATCGGCGTCGACTCTTGACGGAGATGACAAGTAAATATTGTGGCGATAAGCTGATAAGCACGACGACTGCCTGACACTCCCTGACGGTCATTTTGGGGTCATTCCCGAATGAAATGGGCAACCCGCTTAAACAAACTAAACCTTCATTTTATGCAGTGATTTCTGTTACATTTTTATTGGAACTTATGGAGTCTACTGTAGTTAACATATGTATGTATGTATATTGTACTGTCTGTGGTTTTTGGAGAATACTTTATCGTGGCGTCAGATTGTGTTTACCACCATCGATGGGGAATAGGGCGCCGGTGGTGAAGCTAGCCTTGGAGCTGGCCAGGAATGCGACAGCTTCGGCCACCTCAAAAACGTCACCGACACGTCCCAGCGGATGGGAGGCAATGGCACGATCCAACAGTGATTTGTATGCCTCATCCTTGATGCCGATACGACTGTGGATGTTGGTGACGACGAATCCCGGATTCACGGAATTCACACGAACACCCTGCGGTGCCATCTCGAGGGCAACAATTTTGGTGAACTGATCGAGGGCTGCCTTGGAGACGCCATAGCTGAGGGCGCCAGCAAATGGCCGCAGTCCTGCACAGCTGCTCACATTCACCACAGCGCCCTTTGTCTTGACCAGATGCGTCAGCACGGCCTTGGTTAGAAGCACAACAGCTCGCAGATTCGTATTGAGCACCGCATCGAATTCAGCGATATCAAGGTCTGATAATGGGCCAGCACCCAGGATGCCGGCATTGTTGACCAGGACATCGATGCGGCCGTATTGCTTCAGCGTCTGCTGCACAATGGCATCCGCATCCTTGGTTACATCAGCCGCCACAAGCAATGTCTTTACCCCAGGGTACTTCTGCTTAAGCGTTGTCTGCGTTGCCTCCAAATTGGTCACATTGCGTCCAACCAGCGCCAGCTGAGCCCCCTCGTGGGCCAAAACCTCCGCTATGGCAGCACCAATGCCGCTGCTGGCGCCCGTCACAATCACCACCTTCTCGCTGAGGCTCATCTTGTCGTACTGTGCAGTGACCTGCTGTGCACGCCGTGCATTATATGCTCGCGCTCTCTCTGCCTCTGTCTCTGTCTCTATCTCCCTCTTTGTCTCTTTCTTGGCAATCCATCTCTCCATCTCAGTCGACGTGTTTGCCTCTCTTTTTGCCGGTTTGCGCTGATAAGATTAGTGAGCCTGTAACTCAAGTGACAGCGTGTCGTGACGCAACTCGCACCATATTGCGTTGCTCCATCTCTGTCATTTCACATTGCTATCTCTTTTAAACGCTCTCTCGCGCCGCCAAAAAAGCTTGCTGAGAGTTGTGCGCGCGTGTTGCGTTCTAAGTGCGCTGCGTGACACGATTTGTCTGCTCCCCAACACATGACTTGGAACAACAAAAAATAAAAAAAAATAGAAAAAATACACTGAGAGTAAAAAAAAAATTACTTGAAAAATACCGTAAATATATGCATAGTATTTTTTTGTGCAACTATTTTTAGTATTTCTTTATACCTGACGCTTTACACGGAATATGAAATTCACACTCTGGCAAATTAAATAAATATTTAATATGTGCTGTGACAAGCTCTGGTCGAGCACAAGTTTAACAATAGCTTTAGGTATTTTTTCTGCAGAAAATACTAAAGAGCACTACGAATAAAAAAATACTATTTATTTTATGTGGTGCACTGAAGTGCACCTGAAACAGATGTCAAGCTACAGTTACCAACTAAAAATGTAAAATTTAGCTTAAAGCATTGAATGAGTTTTTAAGTCCTGGTTTCTTTTTGGTATTTATTATTAAGGTTATGGTATTATCTGTTTTTTTTTAGCTGGATTTTATTTTAAAGTCAGTAAATTGTATTTTCGCCATTTATTTAAAATTGAAAATTGATGTGATAAACTTGTAAAATCGATATAACTTGAAGCGACGAAAAAAAATACAATTTGACTTTATTCATGTGATGCGATAAAGTTGCATATCGATTGAAAATGTTAAAATATTATTACCATTCGGAAAAAAACGTTAAAAATTCTTTTTGCTCTCAGTTGTTTGTCATTTCCCCTCCCTTCTCTTTCCAACCACTCCATTCCAAAATGAATTGTTATGCAAATGTTGACAATGATGTAGATTGACTTCCACCAATGACCATATAACATATAGAAGGCATTTTTCGCATTTTTCTGCTCTTTGAGCTCCGCAAAGTTTTTTTCAACTACCGAGACGGGTCGATCTTCAAGACGCACCCTCACTCTGTTATTCGAATCAGAAAGTTTAGAATTCGTGTAAATCTGCCTTTTTATTTCTCACAGGGTATATTTTATTTGTCATTGTTGTCCTTATATTATATTTCTAGCTCAACAAAGACTTCCAAACACTAAAAATCTTTATCTAAAAATCTGGTGTGCATTATAAAATAGGTAAATTTACAAATTAAGTACAGTTCAATAAATTAACAAGAAATAATAAAAATTAAATATTTTTAAAAATTTGATTAACTAAAAATAAAATTAAGTTCAGTTATTTAATTAAATTTAATAAATTTAACTTAATTTAAGTGTTGCTTCAACTTCAATACATATTTTTAATTTTTATTATTTTTTAATTTAGTTAGATATTATCGGCATAAATTTTAAAATTTTGACTTTTTTGCCATATTTGCAAGGGATTAGTATGCAAAAATTTCCAAAAATGAGTCAAAATTTAAAACTAACAGTATTGAAAAATTGTTGATGTTCATTGTAAACATGATCAAAACCATTAACAGAAATGCAAAAATTTTGAAAATCGGTTGAGTTTTGGCTCAGTTATGGCTGCTCAAAGTTGCAAATGTCCCAATTTTTTGTACTAGAATATAGGGTTTTTTACAACTTTTCACTTTCCTTGCCATATTTTTTAAAACATGTAATAAACATTTGAACTGATTTAATGTATGATCAAAGCCATGTCCAGAAATTCATAAATATTGGAAATCGGCCAACGTGTGGAAAAGTTATGGTTTCTCAAAGATGAGAAAGATTTCGCTTTTTGCTTGAAAGATGTTTTTTGACCATTTTTCAGTATTTTGGCCATATTTTGTAAAATATTGCTCCAAATCAAGTGCGGTAAAGTTTTTTATACTCATTTTGATGACATAAATCGATTGGGCACAAAAAAATTCCGATTTAAAATTTCTATTTTTTTTTGCAATTTTTGCTTGGGTTTAGTATACAAAAATGGTCAAAAATTGGTCAAAATTTAAAACTTACAATATAGAAATAATTTTGATGTAGATTGTTAATATGATCAAAACCATTGACAGAATTGCAAAAATTTAAAAAATCGGTTGATTTTTAGCTGAGTTATGGCTTGTCAAAGTTGCAAAAGTGTCAATTTTTCGCCAAAATGATGTTTATTACGATTTCTCAGTTCCATGCAATATTTTTCAAATTATGTAATAAACATTTGATTATCGCTTCTCAAGGTTGCTTCCACGAACGCTGAGCGAAAGCGAACTACATTCGTGATGTGTTCGTGTCGGGTTACGGGGACATCGCTAAGCTATTTGGAAACCTGTTGCCGATTGGGCTTTAGATTTTGAAATTGAGATTCACTTACAGCATGTCAGGTTCGATTGGTCTCCGGCAATACTTGGGTTAACTTTTTGCATTCACCGAAGCTAATCGCAGCTGCCTGTCTGTCTCTGATGGGGATTGCATGTGGCACGTGAGTGGAAAGTGGAGTTCAACATGGTAATGGGAATGCGGATGGATGGAGGTTATAGTGTGAAGAGAGTTCGGTGTTTATTCGCTCGCTTTGCATAGCCCCCAATGTGACCCGCCACAATTTGAAAGTCAAGCGACAAGTTTTTAATTAAAAGTTTTTGTGGCTTGTCTGATTTTAAACATTTGTGAAATAATGCTGCAAGCTGACGCCTCGAATCGACCCACCAGCTACCAACACGAACACGAACACTAGCACGAACCATTTAATCTAAGTATTATGGCAATTGAGATAGCGATAGAGCGATAACTAGCGAGAGAAAGAGACTAGCAGCAGAGAGAAACCAAGAGAGAAATGAAGAGAGATAGAGAGAGCGAGCGAAAGTTGAGTTGAGTAGAAATTGTTTAGATGCTCGCGAAATAGTGGAACTTGGACGGGCCTCTTAAATGTCTGACGGCGACCACAACCAGATAGCTCCACATTAACTTTAAGCGGTTCCGTTGTCAGATAATTAACATTTCCATTTAGCCAACCGGTCCACCCCCCTTCCATTCATATCCATGCCACACGCGCCCCATACACTATATCACCCGAAGACCCGTTCCCAACTCCCGCCATCACAGACAGATATATGGGGGTCGGCGTGGAAAAACTTCCACAATAACAAAAGTGAGATGCAACTGATTACGATAACAACAGTTACAAATTATCACAGCTTTTATTCAGATAGTTTACTTATTAAGCACACAAATTTCGGTCTAAGGACGCCTTCGGGGCCCCATCCTCTTCCGCCGCTACTTCCCACCACACAAACTACATAGACATTTATATATGTATATACCATGCCTATCTAAATCACAACAAACTTTGGGGACGTGATATAATAGTGTATGTATGTATATTAAGTGCAGTATTTATGTGTCTGGGTGCTATAATGCCCTTAATCAAAAAATACTCATAGGCTATGATCTAATTTCTAAGTGTTCGAAATTATTATCGGAAATAATGCAGTGCTTATAAGAGTAATTGCTGAGGAATACTCCCCTATATAGTATGTATTCGTATAAGTTCTGTCAAAACTCAACTGATTTTTAATTGAAAATTATAAATATCAATCAAAATGGAAAGTTATTCCGTTGAACCCTTTTGCAAAGAGGATATCTGAAAGTGAAATAACAGGATGGTCTGCATTCAATTAGACTGTCGGTATTAATGAACAGATATAGCTATTAAAAAAAGAGCTCTACAAACATGATGCTTCTACTATATACTATCACTGACCGTATAACATATAACTGGGGTATCTCGCTAAGAAATTTCGTGGCCGTTTTCGTTGTATGAAATGTCCCATCTATGTATATGTTATATGGTCAGTGATACTATATGTACAGTAAGTAGTTGTATACTATATATAGCTTCATTTGTAATCTGTCCAATTTGGCCTTGCTTTTGGCACTTACCTTTAACGCTTAGCACTTGCATCTGTATCTGTATCTGTATAAGTATCTGTCGGATACAAGATACGCAAACCGTTTTGCCACAAAACTGATTAACATTCAACGTTATTCGCAGTTATCAACTCAATTACACAGCCATCGTTGTTATTTGGTTCCTTCCTAACTGTGCTCTGAAGGATAATTAAACAACTGTGCAAGAAAGAGATGGTGCGAGAGAGAGAGCGAGAGCGAGAGCGAGAGAGAGAGAGATAGAGAAAGGTGAAAGTAAAACACAATGAAAGTCGTTTTTATTTCTACTCATTTTTTTTTCTCTTTTTCTGTTTGCTCCATTTCCTTGTTGCCTTGCATTTTGCTATTGTTGCTGCTGCCATTCATTTTATTATTGTTACGTTTTTGTTTTGTTTTGTTTTGTTGGTTGTTTGTGTTTCTTAGTTTTTGGTGTTAATGTATGCGAGCAGCAAGAGAACTGCAATTAAGCAAAAGTTTATGGAAATTGACAACCAGTTTGAATTGCATACAAATTAATTCGTTCAACAAGAGCTTGCTTTTACAATAAATTAAGTTTTAATGTTCAACGAAAACAAAAAGAAAAAAAATTCCAGCATAAATATCAAATTAAACTAAAACTATGTAAAACTAAAAACAAATTTAATGATGATGATGGCAAATTACTTCTATTTGAGGGCAGCCTTGTCCTTCACCGGCAAGAAACTCGCCAACAGGCAGGCAACTATCAAATCAAAAGAGAGCAATTAAAGAGAGTAAAAAGAGCGACAACAAAAATAGAGAGAACGAAGAGAGACGGGTTAACTTACAGTACATGAAGCAGCTGACCATGAGAAAGGGCGGCACACATCCCAATCCCATCAGTGCCGGAAAGAATATGTTGCCCATAAGGGAGCCTATGCGTCCCACCATCATACTCAGCGATACGATCATTGTCCTGTTCAAAAAAATATCGATACACATTCGATAAATATTCGATACAAATTGGATCACAATGCAATACATATTCGATAGACATTCGATAAATATGCAATACATCTTCGATAAATATTCAATTAATATTCGATATGTTTTCGATACATAATCGATTAATCGATAACATGTGTTACGTACCGCAGTGCCGTGGGAAACATGTTGAGCGAGGCGCTGATCACGGATGTCGCCGAAATGCTGCCCATCGTCACAAAGATTGAGGCCAATGCCACCGTTATGCCCGACGAGCTCGACCAATACATGCCAATGGCACAGGAGCCAGCGGTAAACAGACCAATACCTGTACACAGAATTTCCTCTTCAAAATTCAAGTCACTATGATGCGGTTGTACTTACTCATAATGCGCTTGAAGCCAACCAGATTGACTAGGATGCCGGCCAGCATGTAGGCGACAAGTCCGGCGGCGGCAACAATGAAATTGTTGGTGTAGCTGGAAGGACTGACATTCACCGTGCACTCGTGTGCGGGATCATTGAGCTGGGATGCGGCCAGCTGTGTCCTGGTCCGATTCACGCTGTAGTCGACGATGACACAAATGCTGGGACTGTTGGAGTCCACCAGCTGCTCGTACTCCCGTATCGATGCGAACAGTTGGGGCAGCCACAACCGCATCGTGTTCTGTCTAACAAATCCCGAGCAGGGATAGACGGGAGAGGAGTCATCTTGTTAGTCAACCAGATGGGCGGATATCATCATCAAGCTTACCCCAGCAGCACGCAAAAGTTGAGCAAGTAGACCCAGAGGGATAGGCCCAGGTATGGCTTGACGAATAGTGGCCGCAATTGCATTAGACCCGACCGTAGTGAGCTGACTGATCTATGGGGCGCCTCCACATCCACATTGACATTCGCATTCGCATCGAAAGCAGCATCCTTGGCATCCTTAGATGGGGCTGCGTCGACTGTCACTGGCTTTGGCATCTCGTTGGCCAGCTGCTTAATCTAAAGTTCACAGATGACATCACATCTCTGGGATGCTTTCATAATAGGGACTCCTGGTACTCACTGGATACGCAGAGCGGGGTTGACGCTTGTTCAGCGCGTAGATGAAGCGAAAGGCCTCCAGTGCCTCCGCATTGCGGCCACGTGACATGAGGAACTTGGGGCTCTCCGGGAAGAAGGGGAATAGCATGGCACTCAGTATGCTGGGCACAGCGGTGACTGCCACAAATATCTGCCACGGATGTACTGCAAATGTTGCACAAGTAACCAAAAAATCAAATCAAAAATAAATCTATATGCATATATAACAAAAATATGATGAAAAAATATCTACTCAAAATTATTGATAACATTGAGATACAATTTTTACACTCAATCAGCGTCAAGTACGAGTTTCCTTAGATTTCTCCATTCAACTATGTTTGTTGAATGTGGCAAATATTTTCTCAAACAAATCAAGGCGAAAACTCTTTTCAAGAAAAATTCTTTTGAAATCGATGAGACGAAAATGTCTGTAAAATTTTTGCCTTCAGCATAAAAATATTCATAAAATAAAAAAGAGAACACAAAAAAAAAATAAAAAAAAATGAAATTGAAATATTCAGTTATAAAAATATTTTCAGTGATGATATTTCAATTGCCATTGAAATGGAATTTTCTTAGATTTCAGTGGATGATTGTAAATGAATTAAAAATGCTTCAAAATCTAATTGGATTTGTTATCTATTGAATTAATTACAGATATTTTTTAAAAGTCCCTTGAATTTTGATCTGTGTTAGCATGAAGAGATTTGGAAACAGTTGTAGATGTAATCGTAACCCATTATCTAGCATTATGTATCTGAGCAAGCTGAGGGTGACTGGAAGGTGAGACTCACCTGATAGTCCCCAGATTTGTATATTCCAGTCCTGGGGCAATATACCCATGGCCAGGCCGGGCAGACTAAGAGTGGCCACCGAGAACATAATGCCAACGCTCATCAAGATGCGTTGACGATACTTTCGTCCATGCAATTCGGTTAAGTAGGTCATTAGGACAGCGAAAGGTCCGCTCATGCTAAATGTGGGGGAATAGAGGGTATCTCGTGGCAACTGGGAATTGGTTTGCGTTGCGGGGAAACTTACGTGAGTCCACCCAAATACTTGAACACCATCAACTGTACAACATTCTGACTGAGTGCACCGCCCAGCACACATATGGTGTCGGCCAAGTAGCCATAGATTAGCAACTTGCGGCGACCCTTGGTGTCCGCCAGGTAACCCCAGAAGATGGCCGATGATATCATGCCGGCATAGGTGATGGCATTCAGTATGCCCTTGTCCAGCAGACTCAGATTCAAATCACATTCGGCACTGGGCAGTATATACGACATCGTGGACGTCTCGTAGACGGTACCCATTGCAGCGGGCACCGCCACCAGCAGCAGCAATATGTTGAACATCCCAAATCCCGACGCATCGATGGCTGTCTCAAAGTCCGCCGGCTGATTGGGATTTCCTGCATCATTTGGTTGCGTTGTCCCTATTGTTGGCTCATTCTGCTGTTGCTCATCGATATTGGTCAATTTATTGCCAGCCATGGCCATGACCTTCAACTGCATTGGCAAATTCTCCTCAAGCTGGCTCATAATGTGTCTATGTGCTCCACTTGCCTGTGGCTAACTGAATTCTCACGTCGCAATAACCGCGTATCTTGTAGACAAATTCACACCACCGCACGACCAGCAGTGACTCTTAAATCTGTCCGATTCTATTCCGTATGGGAAAAATTACAAAAAAAAAGTAATCATATATATATTAATACATATATCTTAGTGCTGAATGAAATTACTTAAGTGATTCCACTAAGCGGGGTATAGACTCGGCAAATAAGATAAATTCTACTAGGGAATCCGAAGTCCATAGAAACAGATTTCATCAAATAAAATAGATATATACATATATGGGAGTAGAAGTAGTCAGAAATTTCCCATTAATTAATTTTAACTTTTATAATAATATTATTTGCACTGATTATTTGAAGAAAATAATTGAAATAAAAATATATTCTAAAAAAGATAAATTTATTTTAAAATAATGTATTACAATGTATATGAAAACATTTATATTTAATGATTTAATTTTAGCAATTCTAAGCAACTGTGTCTATAAAGAGTCCCAATATTGTCTGCTAATGTTTAGACTGCGTTTCCATAGCGAATACACTGAGCATAAAAGTGTAGCAATATCTTCTGGCATTGATATTAATAACTAAATTAACAGGATTGCATTATTTCAGAATAAAACTCATTTTTAATTTGCAACAAAATTTAAGTAAAATTTAGCTAAAGCTTTTGAAAAAGTTGACCTCTAATTTAATGTTAAATTTCTCTCAGTGTAGCTATCTGCTTCTGTAGAATGTTTACTGTCTGCTTCATCTCTGACAGTATTATATAGCCACCACTTACGATCAAATAAAAAACAAATCCAAGATCACTCCGTCAGCGGCTGCTTGCGGTGCCCCCATGGGATGTTTGGGATATCGCGACACCTTCATATTATCACAATGACGACATGGCAAGACGCCATTTTGGATTAAGGGGAGTGTCGCACTCCCCATGTGAGGGTGCCCACTTGGCAACGGCGGAATCTTTACTTACATAGCCTCAGTTAATTGCAGTGTTTTCCCTTAGAGCATCTGTTTGGTTCCCACACCCCCCTCCCCTAGCTCAACCGTCTCCTCATTGAGGATTATTCATAGACTGACGACTGAATGGGCATGTGTGGCGTGTGCTCTTTATTAAATATATGTACATATGCCTGGAGTACTAGGAATACGAATTGCTGCACAGTGGGGCAAGTGCCAGCAAATGTGCTCCAGCTGTGAGACTAGTAATAATGGGATCACTCATGAAAGGTTCAAGTTGTACAGAATGTTGGAGGTGGTGGTGGTGGCGAACGTAGTGGGAGAGAAAGCAACAACAAATGATTAGAAAAGTAACAGAAACAATGCAGACAATAATGAGAACAGTGATGAGAGGCAAGAGGGGAGGTATTCATGAAAGAGACACCAGTGTGAAGTGTGAGAACTGTAATAGTTACAGAGAATTGGAAATGTCAGTGAAGTGATGTGAGGCACAAAGAGAACGAGAGAAAAGACTACAAATGTCGCCAAAAATGTAATGAGAAAAAAGATGCAAGCAATGAAGGGCGAACTCATTAGAGAGAGAGAGAGAGAGAGAGAGAGAGAGAGAGAGAGAGAGAGAGAGAGAGAGAGAGAGAGAGAGAGAGAGAGAGAGAGAGGGAGAGAGAGAGAGAGAAAAAAAGAGAGAAGATGTGAGTAAAAGCGACGATGAGAGGGCCATGAAAAGAGGATAGATAATAAAATAAGTAACGACAAAATGATGATAGATGGAGATACAGAGAGAGCGAGAAATACAAAAAGTGAGAGAAAGAGAATGCAGGAAAGCTAATAGAATAAGCATTAGGAAAATTCATAGAAAAACAGCAGGAGAATATGTATAGCAAATAATACACAAAAGAAGAGAAAGAGATAGAGAATGAGAAAGAGAGATAACAATAACATGCCAATGATATGTAGATGTAGTTAGAAAAGAGAAGCTATATACATATATCCTAGATTTCTTAGTTACATACTTACTTTCCAAGAGCTACGTAAGCTTAGAGAGCGAACAGCACGATAGAGTGGGCGGACGGGGCGGAGGCGGTGGCTGGTGTGGAGGCATGACACACCTACACTGTTGGCAGGAGCAAGTTTGGCCGTCACTTGGCCAAAACTAATTGCAATAATTTTAAGTGAATTTGTTCCTAGGCACTAAAAACTTATTTACGATGAGGTTGGGAGGATGTGAGGTGGGATGACGGGGCTAAATGGAATCTCAGCCAGCTGCACACTGGTACCAAATACATGCAAATTAATAGCAAACTTTCAAATTATCGTAACAACAATTTATCGATCTGCATGCATTTTTTTTTCAAGAGTTTTCCCACTCGATTGTTTTGATTTGTTTTTGGGGTTTCTATCATGGGCCATTTGCAAATGAGTTAATCTGAAGTGGAATGATTGTAACCATTGCTGTAAGGGGAGTGGAATGGGTTGGGGTGGAAGGGTTTCGTAGACTGTTGACTGAATGTGTCTGATTTTGACTGTTTGACTAGCTGGCCCATAAGCCTGGCCATAAACACTATGACGTTCCTTACACACACGCACAACAAACTGAGCCAAATTTTTCCACGCTTTCAAATTTCACAAAATTTCATCAGCAGATGATGATGACGACGATGACGACGACTACGACGACGTCGACGTTTCAGCCAACAGCATCAGCATCAGCAAAAATCTCGCGCCCTCTGTTATCAAAGTCAAACAAAAACAAGCAAACAGTCGGACGGATAGAGAGACAGACACAGCGAAAGAGAGATAGACAAAGTATACAGAAAAGTTAGACAGCGAAAGAGAGATAGACAAAGTATACAGAAAAGTTAGACAGAGATAGACAGATCGAGTGAGTAAGAGAGAGAGAGACAGCCAGATAGAGGGAGAGAGCGAGATAGAGAGAGAGAGAGAGAGAGAGAGAGAGAGAGAGAGAGAGAGAGAGAGAGATAGAGAGAGATAGAGAGAGAGAGAGAGAGAGCGAGTGAGAGAGAGAGAGAGGGAGAGAGCGAGAAAGTGGGAGTCCATGTACAATTTTCCTTTGAGAGGGAGGTTGTTAAATGGAAAAGTGTCAAAATGCTTTGGGAGTATGTTGATCAAACTCTAGGGGAGCTGCTGCTGCTGACAGCGCATAACCAAGCAACTAAAAGAGAGAGACAGAGAGAGAAAGACAGAGAAAGAGAGAGAGAGACAGAGATAAGGATAGAGAGAGAGAGTGAGTATATTAGGTAAGCGAGCCTAAGGCGTTGGGCAGTTAACAGCTTTTGCATATTGGACAGACATACTGACAACGTCATCATTACCATCATCATCATCATCATCATCAACGTTGGCAACTTTGGCCAACAAATTGGAGTTTTGTTTCTGTTGATGTTTGTGTTTGTTAAAAGGCTTAATTTGTTGTTCTTTGGGTCTGGCAGTGCAAACATTATGCGAAAGAGCCAACAAAATATGTCTAACCCACCGCACCGCCCCCCCATTTTTCTTGAAAAGACCACCCTCCACACCACCCCCTGGCAACCTGTCAACACGTTCTCCATCATCCTTCGCAGGCATGCCTTAAGAAGTAATGTTGTATGTATGTGGAGCTTCAAGTGCTTCAAATAACTTGACGCCGCCATGGCCAGCTAAATATTTTGCAGCAACTGCTGCTCTTTCTCGGTCTCTCTCTTTCTCTCTCTCTCTCTCTCTTTCTCTCTCTCTCTCTTTCTCTCTCTCTCTCTTTCTCTCTCTCTCTCTTTCTCTCTCTCTTTGTCTCACTTTGTGTGTAAATGTGAGCGCCTAAATCAAGCTCAAACAATTTCAACTATTTGAATTGCCGAAGTGGCGGCACTCTAATGTGCCTCCCCCTCACATCCCCTTTTCACCCATTCACTGCACTCTGCCACACGCATACATACATCTCTACACACACACACACACACACACATATGATATACATGGACATACATACATTTATTGACTGCGGTGTGGTGTGGTCTGGTCTGGTCACATGGCACTCCAGCTAACGACGTGCCAAAGTAAATGTCAAACTAATGCCAACAACCGAAGTGGCGCCACACAATGCGGCAAGCAGGTGACATTGCAGCTGCTGCTGTTCAACCGGAAGTTACTGAAGCACCACCAGGAGCAGCAGCATCAACTTCCCTGACTAGGCAAGGAGCAGCTGTCGCCCCGTGGCCAACTCAATAATGCAATGTCCTCTCATTTGACGTTTTAAGTTGATGCATGTATATGCCCTAAGCGGGTAGTAAGCATACAAGGGGGAAGGGGTTGGGGGGCAACACTCAGTTGCTGTTATGGGTGTGGCAGCAATGTGGGCTGGTGGAGGTGGTGGGGGCGGTTGGGAGGGACGATGGCAGCAAGTCAAGTTCGGCAGGCACGTGTCTATTGCTGAGCGGAGTGCTCGGAGGAGGTGCGCTAAACACAAACTTTTATGCCATTTATAGCATCTGCAGCCGCGTTGCATGCCACCTCTATGCTCTCTCTCTCTCTCTCTCTTTTTCAGTCTTTCTGCCTTTCTATTGCTCTCTGCCTCGACGGCAGGAAGCAGCCCTGTTGAATTCGCTATTACCACAAGTAATAAAGCTTACTTGCTCTCTCTCTCTCTCTCTGTCACTCTCTCTCTCTCTCTCTGTCACTCTCTCTCTCTCTCTCTCTCTCTCTCTCTCTCTCTCTCTCTCTCTCTCTCTCTCTCTCTCTGTCTCTCTTTCTCACTCTCGCACTCCCTCTCCCTCTGTCACCTACCATGCGCTAATGTGCTGCTTATTAGAGTGTTTTAGCAGCAAGTAGGCCATAAGTGGAGGCCAAGTGCCTAGGGGGCAAGAGTGAGGGGGGGTAGGTGCAGGTAGAGTTTGTGGCATCCACTGCTGCCTGTTCCTGAATTGTCTGCTTAGTGCGAGAAGCGTGACGAAGCTGTAAATTGCAACGGCATTATATTGTTGCCAACACACACACACACACACACTCACACACATATATAGTATAACTGCACGCACACAAAGGTATGCATTTATGAAGTGCATGTCGCCAGCAAGTCAGTGTGTGAGTTATTCAATCAATC
Source organism: Drosophila quadrilineata (assembly GCA_018150725.1). Taxonomy (NCBI): domain Eukaryota; kingdom Metazoa; phylum Arthropoda; class Insecta; order Diptera; family Drosophilidae; genus Drosophila; species Drosophila quadrilineata. The sequence goes on from JAECWN010000432.1 coordinate 13,413,244, forward strand.
AATCAGTCAATCAATCATGCCATTGATCAAACCGCTTAATGCACAGGTGTGGGACGCAACTGTTGATAACCCACATTCAATTATGTTGGTAGTATATGTATGCATATATGAACATATGTTGCATGTGTGTGTGTGCGTGTGTGTGTGCAAATTGAATGCAATTAATTGTTTATCGGTTATCGATAAATACGGTTAACCGCTTGCCACAAGTGGCAAATGCGATGTCTGCCATACGATGGTATGGCAATCTCTTATTTAGCATATGTCAACAGCTATAGATAATAAGGAAGATCAATACTATATACGATAGATGAGCGATAGTTTTGTGTGTTTCAATTAATAAATTAAGTCAAGAATTTATAGAACTTTAGGAGTACCTATAAGTCATATCGATAGCGTGTATAAATTTTATGTAACCTTTTTAAACCACTCCACAAAAATTGAATTTCTTATTGCATTGTTTTAGTTTTACGTTGAACATGATAAAAAAAATCGCAAAATTAAGGTTATGTGAAAAACATAGTTACGATATCGATGTCCCTCGACAGATCGATGTTTTTGTTTGGGGTATCGATTGACTCAAAACTAGTCGGGATGCGGAAGAATACAGCTAAGTAATTTGTTTTTTTTTTGTTTAACAAAATAACTAAGTTTAAATAAATTTATTAAGTAAAGAATTATCGCATAAAATTATATTCGATAGTCCGTTTTCAGAAAGTGGGCTCTAATTCGGTCATAAACTGGTGAAAACTGATATTAATCAATTGATGCCAAAAACGTCGACGGATTTATCTAAGAATTCTGGACTAGAAACGATAGTTTCCCGAAACACCATTAAAAACATTTGAATATTTTCGAAATTCTATTCTTTATTTGTAATCAACTGCCGAGAGAACTTAATTAGCATAAATACATACATATACCAATGGAAATGTGTGTAGTTGAAAGTTGTGCCTGCCACATGCAGTGGCATATTCACAACTTATCAGTCCGCAAACAGCATGCCCACAGCACAGAGGCAGGTAGCAGATACAAAACAAAACAATGCAACGTATTGATTTATCGATAGATTGTAACACATTCTCATTGTACTCTGGTAAACTAATTTATGCTCTTTGTTGTGCTTGGTTAAGGTATACATTCCATATATGTAGTGTGTGTTTTGTGTGTTCGGAGTGGTGTTTCAATGGGCAGAGACAGACAATCACGAGTGAGATGTGTGGAGTGTGGGAGAATAGCGCATAACGTATCGATAACTTTGTATATGTTTCGATAATTCTGGGAATTTCATTAAAACACGTGTCGAGACAGTCAAACAAAAGGACACAAGAAGCTCTTGTTTATTGTTTACAGAGTCGTTCATTACACCAAACGAAATCAGTTGAATATCCATACATTTTCACACATTCCATTATAATTATTGCTGTTATCATTGTTGGTGTTGTTGTTGGTGGTGGTTTCACTGAGTGAAAGGATTAAATTATCGAAAGGTTGCGATCTCTTGGGAACTGCTCAGCTGCCAGTGCCAAATATTTGTATTGAAATAAATTCTCAACATTAATACTTAAAGCTATCGTTAAGCGATTACAATTATTTATGTGATATGCTGCTGCACGTGCCACGCGCCACATGCCACTTGCCACATGCCCCATGCCCCATGCCCCATACCAGCGTGACCTTTTGCCAGCACGATGCCAGTGCTTAAATAAATTACAATAGATCAAAAAGTATGATAAATTTTTACGTTAATTCGATGCGATTTCTCATCACTTGACCGCTCGCTGAGCCAAAGCTGAGCTGCAATTTCACGCTATACAGATACCTATACCTATACAGACTCCTAACTGCACTGTACTCTACACCTCCTAGACGTCCTGCTCGACCTTTCGCTCTTTCAACCCTTTCCCTCTTTCTAACTGTATTTCAATGTGCGCGTGGCTGACACACTTGCAGAAAAAGTTAAGTAACTTTATAAAAATTTACTGAAAATTTAGCCTAAATATAGCTATAACTAGACCTTAGCCTTAACCTTAATTTTATACTTAACCTATACCTTTACTATGGGCCTTAATCTTAGCTTATACCTGTGCCCTCAACCCTAACCTATATCCTTATCACCTTTAATTTATATTTAGTCATCTTCTTATGCCTATTCCTCTTATTTTTCTAATTTCTACCGCTATTCGTATTTCCATTCTTATTTGATCTACTATTTCCATTCCTCATTTCCCATTTGTAGCTGAAATTCCTTTTCTACTCCTACACTTGGATTCCTTTGCTACTGCAATTCCTGCTCACATTCCTGTGCTTTATATTTTCTTGTCTAATCCTCATTTTATTGCGCAACCTCTTGCAATTTCTATTCACTTTAGGCACGTACCTATCTGCTGATTTCATTAGCAGCAAAAGTATTTATAATTTCTTGCAGTGCTACACACACACACACACACAGGCACATATATGTACATATGTATGGGTGTATGTTATATGGTTGCATGGGATGCTTCTTCTTCATCCAGTCCATTGCCACCTTGGACTTTTGTTTAATTTTCACAATGTTTTCGCCTCTCGTCGCATCGTTGTTGCTTTTGTTATTGCCCCCTGTGCTATGTTGTGCTCTGTTGAGTTGCTTTGTTGCTTTTACTGTTGCCATTCTCGTTCTACTTCTCGTTGTTCTCCATCTTGTTGTTGTTGTTGTGCTCGTAACTTTCCGCTTAAAGAAGCTTAGGAAATTTGCGCGCATGGTAAGCGAAAGCGTTTGCTGTACCCATATAACCCATGGCCAACACATTTAGCCATTGCCAGTCCCAGACACAAACACACACACACACACACACACACACACACACATATATACACATACATACATGTATATATAGTTGCAGAGACAGAGAGAGCCATCGTTTCTCTTCCGGCTAGTGCTTGTTTTAGCCCGACAACTAACGGGGTAATAGCGAGTAATGCTCGCTTTAAGTTGAAGGCTGAGAGCTGTGCTGTTGGGGCAGCTTGGGGTTGCTGGGTATGCTGGGGTTTTGCTGGGGATGCTGTTGCGGCACGGTGGCTGGCACCGCCAACGCAATTTGCACGCATAAAACAACAATTGCAAACGACAACAACAACAACAACAACAACAACGACGGTAGTAACAGTCGCTGAAGAGCTGAAGCCTTCGGCGAGGTTAACAGGGGTGCGGTGAGACGAGGAGGAGCAGAAGCAGCAGCAGCAGCGGAACCGCAGACCTAAGCCATGGCACATGCTAAATCCTTTGTGCCTCTAATTTGTTATTGTATTGGCGTGCCAAAGCTTGCTCTTGGCTCTGCATATACATAAGTGTGGGTATGTGTGTATATAGTATAGTATGTGTGTGTGTGTGTGTGTGCGTATACCGCACTCAAATTTGAACGCTGTTGTTGTCGTGCGTCCAACCACACGCGACAGCCACCGCAGCGCCATCACCAAAATGCTGCACTGGTCACCCAACCAAAAACAAGAAACTGTGCACATTTCGTTGGGGCCAGCGAAAACACGAAAATGCAACAACATTAACAGCAGCAGCAACAACAACAGCAACAACAGTGAAAACGACAACAACAACGATAACAACCGTAACAATAACAAAAGCCACAGCATAAACAAAGTTAAGCAACTCGTTCATTTAATACCCTAGAATCAAGCATTAATTAATCATAGTTGAACTATTCGATGTGTTCATAACAAACCAAATAGTGTAAGTGCTGTAATTTTAGAAATATTTTCAACTTCATTTATCAATTTTTAATTTTTTTTTTTTAAAATACTCTAACTATTAGTTTCGATGTGATTAAATGTAATATTTTTGTTGGCCCAAGAAAGTATGCTACATTTTTTTTGCAATCGATTTGTGGCCATTTCTGAGCTACGAACAATTTACACAGTTGATTGTAGATGCATGCTAGTATATGTATGTATGTATATGTATGTATGTATATGTATATACCTATGTACATATGTATGTAGGAGTGAGATTATGTACAGCCAGTGGCCACAGCTACCCGGCAGAGAGTGTAACAGTGGAGCAAAAGTAAGACTGCCAGCAGCAAAACAACAATTGCTCTAACATCAACAGCAGCATACATTACGCACGTATTTACACATGTAAGCGCTGCACATACATACATACATACAGACAGACATACATATGCATGTGAATATATACAGACATTGTGACAATATTTGTGTGTACATATGTTCGTGCATACATATCTATTCATCTACATACAGATGTGCGTTTGTAGATGCAGACAACAGAACAATTTAGCTGAGCACAGGACACAAGTGAGCATACGCACACATACACTCACTCAGAGTAACAACATTCATCCACACACACACACACATGCACTATATCAAAAAATAAAGAGAGAGAGAGAGAGGGAGAGGGGGAGAGAGAGAGTGGACAGGCGACAAGTGATGGCAGCTCCCTTCTGGCGTTTAAATGAAAGAAAAACCGGCAAGGACAAAGCGAATAAAAATCATGAATTCTACTTTTAACTCTGACACACTTATATGATACATTAAACGCAACACAGACCCACAGCAACAGCAGCAGCAGCAACAGCAGCAGCAGCATAAAAAACTCATACAAAGAGCGGCAAAAAATAAAAAAAATTCGAGAAAGATAGAGTGAAGAAGAAGTGGGATAAGCAGAGCAAGGGTTTGTATTGCAATGAAACAGATTAATTCATAAAAGAGATTTGCTGTTCCTTTAAACGAAATGTGTTGCCATCGAGCTCAACACATCTAAACGGTAAACCAAGTATTGTAAAGTTGGCAACCCTAAACGACAACCCTACATCAATATAATGGAATAATACTTAAGAGCTAGCAAAGTAGGTGCGGCAATATCTCGATTCCCTGTATGTCGATTTAAAGCTGCCAGGATATATATAGAAATTTCAAGTATTTGAAACACATACATATATTATTTATTTAAGCCAATAGATAATCTGTAATTGTTTATATTTCAAGTATTTAATGCTCGAGGCAGTTATATAATAATAAACAAAATCATATTAGTGGCAATTAAGTTTAGTTGAATAAAATATAATAAATATGATTATTTGCTGAAAATAAAAGCAATTTGCATAATTAATGAAATTAATGTTTTGTTTTTATTGTTTTGTGGATAATTATACAGAATATGCATTATTCGTCTTGAAACTAATTTAAATGCACATTTATTTTGTGTGTTAATTAATTTTGCATACCATTTGAGTGACATTTATTATTCAACAAAACATTTGATGTATTTATTTAATTTTGTAAATTTTTTTTTTTCAATTTCAAAATAGTTTTGCATAATGATTTGAACATTTTTGTCGCCTGTGCGGCAACTGCAAGTGCTGAGCTCTCGTCTCTCGTATGTTGTTCTTCGGTCGCTGCTGCTGTTGTTTTTTGTTATAGTTGTTGTTGTTGTTGTTGTTGTGCTGGTTGCATGTTTATCAGTTCATCTCTAATGAAACGTTATGTTTTCAGCATTGGCGACGGTGACGGTGACGGCTACGTCGGCGTCGGCGTCGGCGTCGTCGCTTTGCTTGACTAACTTTTTGTGGCATGCTACGAGGTACGCGGCGCAAATGTTGTTGAAAGCAAAGTAAATGAGCTGGCTGCGGAACGGGGGCAACAGACGTTAAGAGGGGGCATGCTATTGTTGTTGTTGCTGCTGGGGAGTGTGGGATGTGGGGTGCAACGGACTGTGGCAGCCACAGCAGCAGCCGCAGCCACAGCCATTAACCGCCCACGCACATTTGCAGCGCTCAGCTTCATTAGATGCGCAAATGAACAACTCACACACACACACACACACACACATACACACACACACGTATACACATATACATATACTTATACACAATACTTTTTATCCCTCTTCAACAACACATTGTGTGCGTGTGTATGTGTGTGAACTTTAGCAGCTGGCAGCAGTTGCCCTGCTTCACCGCGCTGCGACCCCGACAAATGCCACCGACATTGTTGCTCTGGGTATCTATCCCCTCCCTTGCGTCTCTTGCCATCAACCCATACACAGTTGCCCCCTCCTTGGCCATTAGTGCAGCCCGATCCATGAGCGCCAAAAAGCTACAGCTACAGAGACCTCCTCTCCACCTGCGGATTTTGTTGGCTGACAACGACAGCATTTTGGTGTTTGTTGGTTTCACAATTTGTTATTGTTTTTGTTGCAATTGCAACTGCAACTGTTGCAAGGACAACAGCGACGGCTGCTGCTGTTGCGGCATGGCCTGTGTTGGGCAGTGGATCAGCGATGCTTAACCCCTCGTTTGCACCACAACAAGCGCAGTTCCTCACAGTCTTCGAGGTCAGCGTCAGTTTTGTTAGTGTTGTATAACGACCGCAGACCGTCGTAGGCTTACAAACAGCGTTGCACACACTATCCCATGGTTGCATGCGACAAATTCACAATTTTACGAACATTTCCTTAACTATTGTCATGATTTTTCCATTTCCAATGGACGAATTTTCCACAGAAATTTTTTCATTGCAATTTTTGTTGTTGAAGTTTTAATCTTTTGTGGAAGTGCAACGAAGTTTTCACTCGCCTGATTAGTTTTGCCTCGTTGCAGCCGTTAATTGAGCTGAAACAGCCGCAGCTGCCACAGCGAGTGGGTGTGGCAAATGGGCGCATGCTGGCAGCTTGTGAAAAGTTGCATTATTTGTGGACCAGGCTTTGGCAATTAGTGATGGGAGCGTGACAAATGAAGCACGACTAAGGCACGATTTTATCATCTCAATGGTTTAAATACAGTTAAGCTTAAGCGAAAGACAGAGGGAGAACGAGTGAATGAGAGAGACAGCGCTATATGCTATTAAGCGAAAATTAAGCAAACTTCGATATTGACTTGTGGTTTGGCACTGTGTAAATTGGATTAATGATAGAGTTAGGGATTGCGGCAACTGTATCGGATTTAATTATAATGCTTGCATGACGTTTGACTTCAAAGGATTCACGCGCCCATCTATATCGCCCAGTGCCACCCCCACCTCCATCCGACACCTCCATGCCCGCCACCCCCGCCACCCCTTTTGCGTTTTCTGGGCTGTCTCGTTTCACTTGAGCAAAGCGAGTTGATTAATTCTATAAAAGCGTAATTCATTTATACATTTGCCTCAAGCTCTTCAAGAGTTGCCATTAAACAAAATACTTGAACATCAATTTCATTTTCAATTTCAATTGCAATTTCCACTTCAGCTTCCAATTTGCCATTCCCATGAAATATCTTTTGCCATTTACATACATACATCCATATGTATATGATGAGGGTATAACATATGTATGTATGTGTGATAGATACACTTGGACATTCCGGATCCCAGCCAGACAACATAACATATTTTCTTAGATTTCAATTACAAAGGCAGTCATCTACAATGTATTTGACATTTGACAATGCTTTCATCATCAAATGCCACAAACTACCAAAGTACTATTATCAACACTGCTCAGAGCTAAATATTCAGATCATCAAAGTTCTTCAGAAGCGAAGTGGAGTGTGGGCAGCATACGTTCAATAAATTGAATACACTTGTATTTAATTATTTGAGTATTAAATCAATTCGATTGAAAAATTGCATTGGCATTGCGTTTATGGGATTTACTCAAGTCCTGGCTGAGTGTCTCTTAATTATCAATTTGAGTGCTGTTTAACTTGAGGCCATCATTGTCAAGGTGTCGCTACGTATACTCAATATTTGTGTTGTGCATGCGTAATATGAACCGAGATACATGTACATGATATTTCCATATGTATCAATGTATAATATTTGCTCGATATGCAGTCGCTTACAATCCGACAGTACACGGTGCGTATGCGTAATATATTACGTATACGCGATGTTGTGCGAGGTATATGGAAACTGCATCTCGAATAACTCACAACTTCAGACAACAAATTCTGTGTGGAATTCCGTGACAAGATTATCAATAGGCAGTTTGCTTTGAATGGAAAGAGTTGAGAGTTCGTAAATCTTGCGATAGCTGTGCCAATGTTTACACAATCAGACTCGATTGTTCTTGACTGTCTATTTATCTGTATGCTTATACATATGAATGTTTATTTATTTATTTTTTGTTTTCTTTTTTAGATCTCTGGCTGCTGCTGCTGTTGCTGCTGGTGTCTCCCTTCGGGATATGATGAATTGCCTTGCGGATTGATACAATATTTGCAATTGATTTCAATAAAAATTTAAATGATTCAACATATTGTCCATTTTAGGTTCTTAAATCGTCATGTGAAAACTCTGGGATTTGACTAGTCGTGCGTATTGTCATGCCCACGTATGTGTGTGAGTTTTTGTGTGGCATGTGGCACGAGTGGCATGGTGTGGCAATGCCAGCTATTGACATTCAACATTTCAATGCGGAAACATTTTGTTTGCATGCTTTAAAATTGAAATTTGAAGCTCATGCTGTTGATGTTGATGTTGCTGTTGCTGTTGGTGCCTTTTGCTTTTTGCATTTTAGCCATTTGGCTAAAGCAATAAAATATTTGATTTGTTATGGAAATTGCATTTCGGTAGCTCTGGCATTTTTATCAAAATTGTTTTTGTCCTCCATCACCATCACCATCACCATCGACATCGCCATCGCCATATCCTTCCCTGGCCTTTGTTGTCTCTGTGTCTGCATATCCCAAACATGCAATCAATGTACACACAAAACACAGTCTGTCAGCAGGTGTGGCTGCCACTTGTTGTCCTTAGAGTTGTGGTGGTATCAGTATGTGTATGTATGGGCGTGGCATTTGCCGTATTTAACACAATTACAGTGCAACTGTTCAAGTACTTTCGTCATCACTGTGAACTGCGTAATTCGATGTTTGATTTTTGCCTTGACTGCAAATTACAAATGTCAGTCAACAACAAACTTCGCTCTCAGTTGAAATTCGAATGTTTTTCTTTTTTATTTATATTTGTATTTATATTTATATTTATATTTGTTTGTGTGGTAGCATTACTATAAAGTTATATTTTGGACCCTCTGCTGATCTGGAATCATCCATCTACAAGTTGCTCGTTTAGTCGTGAGTCGACAAAGTTGTGTGCAAAGTTTATTTCTAATTTGTTATTTATTTTATTTGTATGAAGTTGAAGAGAGAGTAGGAGAAGACCATTTAATACCCTGTGCTCTTCGAAAATGAGCTAAAAAGAGGAGAAATAGTTGTTTTCAATCCCATTAAGTGTATCTGTCCTGCTCTAAGATCCATGGAGATATCGTCAGTCCGTCCATCCATCTGTCCGTCTCTCTGTCCGGCTGTTCGTCTGTATAAAAGTCTAGATATAAACAATTAATAAATAACATAAAAGGATAAACCTGTGCACACGTTGTCTTATAGTCGAGTCCACTCCACTATAACTTGCTGTATTGTTACATTTATGTAATTGTTTTTACTTTCTTATTTTGTTTTTTTGTTGGCTTTTGGTTTTCGAAATATCATAGCCTTCTTTGAATTTGTGGGTTAAATCTTTGGCATGCTGCATACATATTTAATGAGGGGCAGATAATAAACACAAAAGTTAGAGACAATAAGCCATTGTATTGCGGCTCAAAGGCAGCTGTTGCCATGGATTATGCCACAGATGCCATTCCATATGGTAGAGTACCGCTATACGATGGTAGGTATTTCACATTTTGTATAGTTGAGTGGGCATGGGGGTGCTTAAGAGCATCAAGTGGAGCGCATGTTTGGTAATCCTTGTACGGTCAAGAGCACTTCAAGGATTCTTAGTTACTTGTAGGTCATAGCTCGTACTTGTGCAATTTACATACCATATCTAAATGTTGTTCAAAAAACTTTCAACTCTGACAACTGCACACATACTGTACAGATATACATATGTATATGTCTGTATGTATATATAGATACTTTCAATTCCTTTGCAAACACATTTTATATTCTTCGCCCATTCGAGTCCCTGGCTACAAGAGCTTGCCAGTTATTGCATGTGTTGCCATCTTTGGTCAAGTTCAACATTCAATTAGAATACATTACAGAGGCTAGGTGACATGTGAGCCCAGAGCATAACCCAAGGTTCACACACGCACACTCACTCTCACACTCACACTCACACTCAGTTTCACATCTCCCTGTCCGTAACCGTAACTGGAAACATACACAAAACTTAAAAACTATCCGTGTCTGCCCTTGGCACATGACCTGCCTGTAACTGAGCCTGGCCAGCATCGGCATCATCTACAGCTTCAACTTCAGCCACATCCTGGCATGCTCTATGGTTGTACCATCAAGATAGCAACACTCCCATTCCTATACCCATACCCAATCCCGATCCCGATCCCGATGCCTCTTGATTTTTGGCTCTGAGGCAGGCTTTGGGTGTGTCTATGGTGTCTGTCTCGTAAAGTCATGTGTAAAAGTTTTTGGCCTGCTGCAAAATGTCCAAATAGTTTTATATTCATATGCATATTTGGGCATAGCGAACGAGCGAGCAATCGCCGGATGTTGATGCCATATATGGGGAGATGCTCCACAAAAAGCAAATGTTGCAAACAGAACCGGAGCAGGTTCCTGCCACCAACACCACCACCAACACGAACAGTGAGAAGTATATCCAGATGGAGATAGAGACAGATGTGGAGTGCAGTGGGTGGCAGCAGAGGACATTCACTTGTTTAAAGAGCTTGCCATCTGAGCATCTCATCAGCCAAGCATCCAAGCAACGAAGCATCCATTGCCACATCTCCACCCCCATCGACTTTGCCTTTCAGCATTCATTTTTTGGGTTTCGGCATGTTCCGTTTTGTTTGCATTACATCGTATCGTCCTGCCGTCCTGCCATCCTGCCGTCCTGCCGTCCATTTTTTCCTGAATGATCCACCGGCTGAGTGAGCTCCACCCACGTAACCAGCCGTTTTTCTCATTTCACGCCCCTTTTCCGGGTTTTTCGGTCTCGGTTTTGGTTTCGGAGCCTGTGCTGGCCGTGTCTGCCGCTTCTGAGGGGCTTATATACATTTTTATGGCCTACAAGAGTGCGAGGAATGGCAGCGTGGCAAGGGGTAAGGGGCAAGGGGCAAGCCTTTTATGACTTTGTTATGAAGTTTGTTAGGTGTAAATTTGATGTGGCGAGCGGCTGTTTTTCCGTCCATATCCGTATCAGTAGTTCACTTTTGGTTTGCCCTACCACGATTTCTTACTTCCGTTTTTTTCTTGTGTTTGCCTCTCTTGGTTTATATTTTTTTCTATTTTTTTTTTCTGGTAGGTTGGGTATTGGTTGGTGGTCCTTTCGCATATCCCTTTCTCAGTTGAGCCTTCTCGTATTTTTCTTCTCATGTTTTTTTTGTTTTGTGGGACACGCGCCGAACGAAACTGAAAATGAACTTTAACGTAACGGGAAAGTGCTTGTAGTTGTGTATGGATGGCTGTGTTTAATTGCCAAGTTGTAGGCAACATAATTTATGACCTGCCATGGCATGTTATGAAACTGCTCCCAAATTGAATACAAATTCGCTTACAACTAATTAAGCAGATGGCCCTACATGCCACACGTCACACGCTGCACGCTGTGTGCCACACTCTAAGCCACACTAACACACTATTCGTTCTCTCATTTACAACCCGGAGCCTCACAGACTAAACCAACCTAACCTGCACGGTCCGAACCTGTCCTGTCCTGTGCTGTGCTGTCCTGTGATGTCCTGTGCTGTTCTCGCCTGACCTGCACTTCATTGAAAAATTAGAGTTTGGATTGCGGGAAATGGTTGCAAGCTGGTTTCTGATTGCAACGGACGAAGCGTAGGGAGTATACTAATCATGCCACAGCTGATAGTCGTTGTTGCCTGTGGCACGCATAACGAGCTGCCACAAAATGTTGCATACATTTCGGCATGTTGCCTACAATTGATGGCTTGATGATTTGATGACTTGTCGCTCGTACAATGGTGATGACAATGCGACAACCGCTTCCACATGTATCTGTAGTTGCCAATGTATCTGTATGTGTATCTGTATCTGCATCTGTATGTGTATCTGTATCTGAATGTGTACCTGTATGTAGCTGTAGCTGTATTTGTGGCTGTGTCTGTATCTCTGACTTTTCTATCTTGTATCTGTATCTGTATCTGTATCTGTATATTGCATATGTATCTGCATCTGTATATGTATCTTGTATCTGATTCTGATTCCCCTCGTTTATCCATATTCATGGGGCATCTTCAGTCCTGTTTGGCTGCAAACACACATACTTACTTGGCTTGAACCACATTAGCCCAGGTGCCTTCAATTTTGAGCTGCTTGAAAACGATTTCGACTTTGGTGCCCCGTCAGCAGCAACACCAACAGCAGCATGTGTTGTGTCGTGGCGTGGCATGTAGCACGCGTATGTGGCACTTGCCTCACATGGCATTTTCTTTTGTTGCATGTGTGGCTTTTATGGCTTTTTGCCGTTTTTAGCCTTGCCATGCTGTGTCTCTTCAATAATAATGACAAATCGGTTCACAGCTCTCTACATCCCATATCAGTATATCAGGAGCTACCGAAATGGCCACTACACAGATGCTAACTTTCATGTCACGTTTCAGGTCACGGAATGGACTCCATAAAGTCAAAGGCCCAGCCACAAACGTGTGAATCTCGACCAAAGCTATAAAAACACCAGATATAAATATTATTCTCTCTCCCTCACAGCCTCTCATCCACTAGCATCTTCTCCCCTTTAAGCGTATTATAAGCCCATATCTATTCTGTTGACTCGATGCGTAACTCCAGCAGGATATTCGGCGTATGGCAAACATTTGTTTAAGTTAAATGCTCAAACGTTTACGCCCAGCATCAAGCTTAACTGTCTGCTGTAGTTGGTACATGATGCACGACTTGCAAATGTCCTACAAACTCCATAGAATACATATTAGGTTTGGCTAAACCTCATTTTGAGAATCACAGAACAGGAGGTTAATATGCAAAAATGGCCAAAATAAGTGAAATTTAATAACTCAAATTTTTGACAAATTTGGCAAAGTTTTGGTTTCTCACAGACGATGAATATTTCATTTTCTGCTCAAAAAGCTGATTTGGACCATTTTTTCAGTATTTTGGCCATATTTTCTAAAATATTGTTCGAACTTAAGTGCGCTAAAGTTTTTTATACTCATTTTGATGTCAGACACCGATTGGGCACAAAAAATTACGATTTTAGAAATTCTCTCTTTTGACACTTTTACAACTTTTTGCAAAAAGGCCAAAATTGGGTCAAAATTTAAAGCTCGAAAGATCGAAAAATTTTTGATGTATGTTAGATTCAATATATGATCAATAACCTTGAATTTTGGTTATGTTATGGAATTTTGTATTTAAGAAGTCTTAAAACAAATGTTGAGTGCGTCAATTTGGTGTTTGTTTTGAAACAAACGGTTTGATATATTGCCAATTATTACAGTCATATAATATTTGATGCAATATTCTGCAATATGTATTTATTTACACAAATAGCAATTGCTGGAGTATTGCACTAACATACAAACTAAATACATACACCCGAACGCACACATGTGCCTATGAGGAATGTAGCATGTTTGCGAGGACATTTCGAACGATCTGGCAACCCTGTAGATTGAAGTCCCATTTAATGTTGAACATGGTAAAATTTTTGCAGCTGCAGCTATTTTGTGGCAATTTTATGCTTATTTTGTGACAATGTGAGCAAATACACTCGACTCTTTGCTGAAAACATTGTCTGCAATCTTAACTAGAATTTCATATCGGTTCTATTGGCTGATGTTGCTGTTGCTTGATGCTTATCAAAATTAGGGTCAATGTTGTCCCTCCATATGTACAATACATATACATGTATATTTATATATATATATATATATTCAAATCCACACACACATGTACATACGTGTGTAGATATATTCTATAGATACATGGTAGTATTGCTTGTAAATCTGCAAAAGTTCATAATGGGAATTGTGTTATGCCCTTTTGATGAGGGTTACATGGTATACAAATTACTACATACCCACATACCACTCACAGGAGCAGCACGAGACGCAACTAACACACTGTGCTCGCAATCAGCAGATAACGTTTATGGCTGACTGGATGTATGTCTGTCTGTCTGTCTGTCTGTCCAGGCTACGTTTCGGTCTCCCTATCAGTCTGTGTGCTGCCAAACAAAACTGACATTCACACTCAACCGCACACACACACACACACATACTCTAAACTCCACACATACACATCCATACATAGTTGCATAGTCTGTTGGGTTTGGCATTAGCATGTGTCTTGGGCCTGACATTGTCAAAAACTGTTTATGCTCCAACGCCTTCTACACTGTCCACCATCTGCACTCACACACACTCACACACACACAATGACCAAGGCCCAGGCCCTGGCCCTGTCCCAGTCCCAGGCACCTAGCTGGCCACCTACATACACACACATGCACACATTAAGCCTCCTTTCTGTCACCTCCCACCGCCCATCACTCTTTCTCTTCATCTCTGATCCAAACACAGGCAGTGTTATTTTCACTTCACATTGTTTGGGGGCTGGCTTAAACACGATATTTATTGGCTTCCCACATTCTATGTGTAGTATGTATATATGTATGTATTGATATGAGAGAGAGAGAAAGAAATAAAGAGAGAAGGGGAGGGAATCATTGGAGGTAGTGGCAGGGAACTGGTGCTGGGAATCGGTCACACTTTTCATAGTTGACATCTCAATGACGGTTTTTTTACGCATGACATCAGTATTGCACCCCCCTCCCCAACATATCCTGGAGCGCCCCCAAAAAGTATGCAGCTAAGTCCCAACCACTATCATCACCCCCATCACCAGCCCCATCCCTATCAGCACTCCAATGCCCACACCACAGCATGCCATGGGAATGCCAATTGACAAAAGCCACCGATTTTGTCACATACTTCTCAATACGTATGCTTCTCCATGTGTTAGTATTTGTGTGTGTGTGCATGTTGTGTGTGTGTGTGTGTGTGCACATATTTGCAAATGGTTTCTGTGTCGCCATATTTGTATCTGACTCCGTTTTTCGGATGATGGATGCCATGCATGCAGATGGATGGCCAACATCAGCACCAGCTAAACTAGTGTGGGACGCCCCTTGGCTATTTCTCCGGCCTGCCTGCCTTTCTCTCTCTCTTTCTGTCTCCCTCTCTCTCTCTCTCTCTCTCTCTCATTCTATCTCGATCTCGCTCTCTATGTATATGTATGAATGGCAAGGCAGCTGCCACATTGCGTAATGCAGTTTGTCATCCGTTTGACGCGAAGCAATCTGTAACGGCAATCAGCCCAAATCAAGTTATCGATCCATAAAGTTGAAATCAATTGAATTATTACGCATATTTCCCGCTGAATTCAGACTCGTTGGGATAAGCGCAACAACCACACGGCATAATCGATAAGTCATGTTTAGCATAGTGTTTAATTTACCAGGCGTTTCTTTGCTGAGATGAGTAGACAGGATAGAATCCATGGGCAACACGAAGAATAGTATCACTACTTATCGATCAATCAGAAAATATCAATTGTCTGTAAAATACTCAGCTGCTATCGATACATTATTGAAGAGATTAGAAGCTGATCTATGGAATTTTTAATTGTTTAAATATTTTATTGAAGCGTATAAAATATTACACTTATCGATCAGGAGTGACGAAGCTGATGCAAACTTATTGAAGTCTTATCGATAAGTTATTGAATAGAGAAGATGACTATAAAATTTTCGGTGAATTATTAAAAGTCAAGTCGGTAATAAAGTCAAGCCACACTCATCGATCAATAGGGAACAAGCTAAGCAAAATCATGAAAATCTGGAACTGTTATCGATCAATTATCGAGAAATGAGCTTTTGACTTATGGGGCTTTAATTTAGGTGTGCAGCATTCACGGTTTTATAATGAAGTTCTAATACGATTTAATATGTAACTTTAATAGTTATTTATGAGTTCCTCAGAAGGACATTATGACAGGCATTAAAATACAGTTAGGTTTTTGTTTATCGCTTGGCAGCTTGGGCGCTTGACTTGCCAACTGAGAGTAAGATATCGTTTTCCACACATCACACACACATACACACACACACATAGACACAATATACAGTGGGGCAAAATATGTTATACCCTTCGCCTATTACCGTGCTTGTTCCCATTGTGGTGCCCATTCATGTAGAGCGTTCCCTTTCCCATTCCCATTCCCTTTTGTCGTTTTCATTCTTGTTGCTACCCCTCTACTATGTGTGTGAGTGTGTGTGTGTCCCGTTTACCGTTTATCATTCCACTTGAACTTTTGTCGCCTGCTTTTCACAGTATTTATGCCTTTGCCTCTTTAGTCATGGCTCGGAAAATATGGCGATAAACATGTCACTCGTGTGTGTGTGTGACTTACTCTTGGCCTGCTCCTACTACTCGCTCTGCCCAACTGAGCGTCAACATCAACATCATCAGCTAGATCTGGAGTTGGAGCTGGAGCTGGAGCTGAAGCTGGAGCAGATCAAGCCAAAGGAGAGCTGCGAGCTGAGCAAAGCAACCGTAGCCTGTGACAGGACCGCAGCACGCTCTTTTGGTGGTACTTGTGTGTGGGCGATTTATTGAAAGACGAAGAATTTGCCTGCCAGCAGGCAATGAATGTGGCAAGCGGATAGGGAGAAGGGGGACAAGCACAACCACGGGCTGCTCCTGCTGCTGTTGGATTTCCACAATATGGCGCTGTGCTGATAATACATACTCGCAGTTACTAACATAATACATACTTGTCATACTTGCACTCGCATATCATTTGATTTACGCATTGTGTCGCACTTGTGATATATGCGTTGGCACGCCCACAAAACCCCTGACACTACTCTGTGCCCCTGTCCCCCATCATCCACCACCAGTGCCTAACTGGTATGAAGCTCGTTCTGGCGGTCGCTGGTATTTGCAGATTTGTGGCCCCCTCCCTCCGCAAGTCCGCCCTTAAAGTGAAGCACGCTCATCACTCTATTCGCCAGTTTCTTCCTCTCTGCCTTGCGCTCATTCTCTTTCTCGGTCACTCACTCACTCACTCTCTCTCTCTCTCTATCTCTCTCTCTCTCTCTTTCTCTCTGTCGCTCTCTCTGGGTGTGCCCTGTCATGGGCTAAATGGCAATGTATTCAAACATTTCAGTTTCGGGCTTGATGGCAGCCATAATTGAAAGCAAAACGCGCTCAGCACCCGCACCCGGAAAACGCACAAACACACGTCACATATACACACATATGTACATATACAGACACACACACATACACACACACACCTACATGCTCAGTCACATAGTAGAAGCGACATGTGTAGCGAGCCGTTTTGAGTTTAAGTGGCAATACGATTTGAATTCTTTATGTGGGCGCCTGGTCCTTGGGCTATACCCTGGAGTATGAAGTTGTAGTGGGAGTGAGAGTGAAAGTGGGTGTGGGTGTAAGAGTGGTAGTGGTAGTGATGGGTGTGAGCATGTTAGTTAGTGTCCTTGTGCCAGGGGACTGTGCCGGTAGGCGCAACTTCCACATGCCAGGGGAGCAACGTACAGGAGCACGGCAGAGTAGGGCAGGGCAGGGCAGGGCAGGTCCTGGTGCTGTCCCTTGGGTTGATATTGGATTTGCTTGTTGATTGGTTTGCAGCCTGTATTTTTTCTTTTTTTTCTGTTGGTCCCTTTGCTTTTCTTCCATTTTTTCGCTCGTTTTTCTTTCAGCTTTTCGAGATTTGTTGTTTTTTTTTTGCCGCTCATCCACGAAGTGGGGATATATATTTTTTCCATTTTAGCATGCTTTGATTATTCATGTTTCAGTAAAAATGAAAAAAAAAAATGAAGGAAAAAAATAGAAATATAAGGGAATCGCACAAATCACATGCACGCAATTTTCAATGATATTTGGCTGTCGTTGGGGGCAGCTGTTGGCGCTGTTTCAGTTTAGTTGCGTTTGATTTTTATTGCATATTTCTAGGCGCCGGCACATAAATGTTATAGCCATGGCCGTAATTTGTGTGTCAGCAGCAGCAAATTATGTAACTGAATTTGAACACAATACCCATGACTGGGAGTGGGAGTGGAAGTAGGAGATGGAGATGGTGATGGTGAGGAACTAAACAATGAATGACACCACTTTCCACAGACACATAAATGCAAGCGTATATATGTGTCTGTGTGTGTGTGTGTGTGAGCTTATAATGCATGCACATTATATTACTTATACACTACCTTTGTTGTCCGTCCCCCCCAAAAAAAAGGGGGAGAAAAAAACTAACAGAGAGAATAGAAAAGAAACACATACGTACGCACAAAAGAGGAACAAAAAAACTAAGTGAAAAAAGAGGAGTGAGAAGAGAGAAGCGCTGTGAAACCCGCACATGTTGGAGCCAAGCAGAGCACAGCTGGGGCAAGCTGTTGGCATGAGGTGAGATAAATCGGGTCGGGGAGGGGACGACAGCTTGCATAAATTTGTGTATTGACAGAGAGACTATGCGTGGAATGGAATAACTGCTAAGTTCTATTCACATACACAGTCACATTCGTCATTCCGACATTGCCTGATGTCTCTGTCAAGATGTGTGGGAAAAGTACTACATATACACCTACCCAGCATAGAGAAGACTTACGGCTCGTTAGACGAGAGACGGCGGCAATCTCAGTGGGCACGGGTCCCCAAAGCACAAACTCTGTTCTCAATCTCATGGCTGACGAAGCCAGAGACAGAGGGATTCCGAATCTGAATCAGAATCAGAATCAGAGTCACATTCAATGTGGGGGTCTTATTATATATATATACACATTCTTTTTTTTTTTGCAATGATTTGTCATCATGTAGCATGTGAAATGTGCGTAAAAAGAGCACGCCAAATAACAGTCAAATATGCCACATACGTGAACTCATAAGTAGCCACTGTTGTCTGCCATCCTCCTATCTACCCCCCTCCGCCATCCCTCTGATCCCATTTCCTGCTGCCATAAGTATGCTATAGTATTTTTCTGTGCTGCCTTCTGTATTCTGCTCTCTTTGAGAAAACTTTTCTATTTGCCCAACGAGCAGATAAGCTGCCCAATTGCCATATACATACATACATACATATATACATATCTATATGTATATGTATATGTATTTGTATATGCATACACAGGAGAGCAAACGAGAAGGAAAAGCAACAGCAAAAAGCCAAATTGAAAGCAATTTTCGGCACTTGCATGATTCTCACTTTTGCCCACTTCATTTCGTGCTTCAATTTAATATTGAGGCAGCTCGCTTGATTCCCGCAATGGCACTCCATGGACCACTCAAGTGAGTGCCAAAATAGCCCCCCCACTCCCCACCTCTGCTCCACCACCTCCACCCTCTACCTGCAGCTTTCTTTCTGCCATTTATAAGAAGCATCAATTGCATTTTATTTACCTTCATTGGCATTTAAATGTGATATATGTATGTTTGCCTGCAATCCTCTTAATAGCTGCGATAAAATATTTATTTTTTTATGCCTAATTATTCAAAAGATAAAGAGGAAGATTAAGTTGAAAGTTGATATAGATCTGTGACGAGTTGTCTCAGCTGGCAGGCAGACAGTGTGCACAGTTGTTCTTCATAGTCATTTTAATTTTGTTCGCACATTACGTATACGGCACGTGGTATGGGCCATGTGGCATGCGGCACGTTCAGGCAATTGAGTGGAAGGAGAGCGAGTGAATCCGATCCGAGTGCATGACAAGTACACACCATATAGACATGCTTCAACAAATATTGTGATTTCATTTACGGCACATACTGTGAAAGAGAGAGAGAGAGAGAGATAGAAAGAAAGGGAGAGTGAGAGAAAGATGGGAAAAGGGGCCGGCACCATGCGGCGTATGCGCAATTTACGCATAGTTATTCTAAGTAGACGTCCTTGTAGTTAATGCTAGGCAAATAGCAGAGTAAAAATGTAAAAGGAACCGCAAAAATATAATAATAATTTCAAGTTGGTAAATGCAATAAAAAAATTTAATAATAAAATAAAACAACTCGTCCATAAACTCAATGGGAATCATGAATTGGATGGGGTTCGGAGTGGAAATGGGATTCGGGATGGAGTTGGAGTTTGGAATTGGCGTATGTGTTTCAATTTCGCTTAATATGGTTAAGTACACAAAAGTAAAATAAGTGAAATTAAATCGATAACGA
Organism: Drosophila quadrilineata; assembly: GCA_018150725.1. Lineage (NCBI taxonomy): Eukaryota > Metazoa > Arthropoda > Insecta > Diptera > Drosophilidae > Drosophila > Drosophila quadrilineata. Next base: position 13,433,435 of record JAECWN010000432.1, read on the forward strand.
ATTGGACTGCATTGAAATCATGTTCAATAGTTTTCAGGCCATGAAATCCAAACAAAATGAAGCCTTCAACAACAGCGCCCAGCGCACACAAATCAAAAATAACAACACAAACAGCAACAGCAGTAGAGAGAGACAGAAAAGGAGAGAGACAGAGACAGAGAGAAAAGAGAGAGAGAGAGAGAGAGAAGTAGAAAGAGAAACAAGAACCACATAGCCAGAGCAAATGCCACAGTCGGAATCATAAAGGAGAAAAAACAGAATACATACATACTCATATTTATTTATCAATATATTCCAAAATTAATACTCGACACAGTGATCGACACTGACATACCACGCATTCTCTACCATTTTTTAGAATATGTGAATAAGAATAAAAAACTGTAAAAGATCTTTCTGTTCTGTGATCAACTACAAGTTACTGCGCATTTAGTTTTCCAATATTATTTTATATTAAGTCGGTAAAATAATATTTAATAGGATATCCAGAATTTTTATGCTGATTATCGACTTGATTTACTTCTTTAGAGGAAAACTAAACTATTCTCTGTAAATATCGTACTTTATGTGGAATAAATTTGCATATATCTGCAAGATTTCGCAAGATTTTATAAAAATTCAACATAATATATGAATGTATAGAAATTTGCAGAGCATAATACAGAAGAATACCTCGTTGATTGCCCTACTTACAGGGTATGCAGAAGTACAGCAGATATTTTAAGCAATAAATATTTAAAGTTTCTGAACCACTTAGTCGAAACTACCCCACATGTGGGCATACTGCAATTGCAGGGTACTCTGCACAAAGAGAATAATATAATATTGAATAAAAAAAAAAAAAAACAAAATGAAAGGAATGTCAATAATAACATTTTGCATGCAGTATAACTATGTAGGACATTGTGTTTATTTTTCATAATTTATATGCTTGCGACACAACACGTCAGCCTTGCAAGCTGCATGCTGCATGTTGCACGTTGAACGTTGCACGTTGAACGTTGAACGTTGTACGTTGTACGTTGCAGGTGGCACACGGCAAGTTGACAATTGTCAATTGGCTATATTGGTGGCGTTTGCTGCTCCTTTCATTCGACAGTTTCAACAATATGTGCATGTGAATGTATATGTGTGTTAAATGTAATTGAAAATGGAAATGTAAACGAAAATGAAAACGAAAATGAAAATGCACAATTGGCATGCGAGGCTAAAACAATTACGCGCTTAAATGGCAGAAAATTTCTAAATAAATAAATTACTTGCATTGGCACGACCATCGCATAAATAAATAACTAGACAATGTCAAGAGAATCAGCCCATGGGAGACACTCGGCGTGGTTATCAACAGCAAACCACCGCACCACACAAAGACGAACAGATAAAACAGAGCAGCAGAGAGACAGAGACAGAGATAGAGAGTAAGAGAGAGAGACACACAGAGAGATACATATATAGGTAGTGGGGCGGGGCAGGTTGGTGAAATGTTTGGCTGCCAAATCGATTGGCGGCATCCACAAAATTCGTTTAGAATGAAGCAAGCTTGGAACGTTTAACGGTTCAAGAAGGGTTTTCCAGTGCTGTAAAACTAATTTTGTGCATCATAAAGTTTTATGACAAATATTATGGTACTTTTTCGACAGTGTGTCAAACGCACATTCACACGCACACACCCACACCCACACCCAAACACACACTTATATAGACAGTTACAAAAATTGCTGTCGATGCGTATTTGTTGTTGTTTTTCTCACTCTCTCTCGCTCACTCTCGCTTGTATGCTGTGCCATATGCCCCTGCCGGTCTCACTCACTCTGTCCCTTTCTGGCTGTATGTACTTTAATAAAATGGCATTAAGTGAGCCCAGAACAAACGAAGCATAAATGGAATGTGAAGCAAAAACCAAACCAGAGCAGCTCAAAATCATCTTCAATCGAACCGAGACTGAGAAATGAAACCGGAATGACGACCGAAAAATGGCAAAAATTAATATTTATACTGTTTAGCCTTCATTTGGCAAAACGCCAATAACAAACGTTTAAAAAAAAAGACAAATTGGAAACTTTCATTCACATTAAATTTAACACGACAATTGGCAGCGCCAAATGCAAATCAATACGTGCATCTACTTATATTCACATTAATTATAACATTAATTCCCAAATGCCACACACACTAACAGCAGAGGGTAAATATATGTGTGTGTGTGTGTGTGTGTGTGTATTGCAACTGTAACTGAATATCAAGCAGCTACAAATTGTGTTTTATGTTATCTAAAGCTCTTGGCTCTGAGTGAGCCTTAATTATTCATGCGCTTTAAAAGCCCTTTAGTTCCGCTTTGCCATTTCCCTCTCTTTTTCTCTCTCTTTTCCTCTCCCTCCCTCTCTCGCTCTCTATATATATATATATATCGCTCTCTCTACTCGTCGTCCCTCGTTCGCTCTCTATTTCTGTGTCGTTGCATAAATTGGAAACAAAACACAGCCATAACATAGATCATTTTTTGGAAAATGCAGCAAGAAGGACGCTGCAAGAGGTCCTCGTTACTGCGCTCTATTATTCTATTTTCAGTATATTGACCGACTTTATGGTTTCTTGCCAAACTGAGCTGGAAGCTCTCGCAACTTTTTACTACTTTATGTTAGCTCAATCATCAACAAGTTATTATGATGTGACCAGAAATAGGCAGGAATTTAAAGTTGCCACTATTTCTGATGCAGATTCAAAATATATTCAAAAAAAACTCGAAAATAGAAATTTAAACATCTCTAATCAAATGCAAACTGCATCTTTTAAAATCTGCAACCGAAATGGGACAAATAATTTTTGCCCAAAAAAGTAGGCAACAAAACCTTTATTACATCAGTTAATAATACGACTTGTGAATCCAACGCCCTCCACTTAATTCTGGCTCTCGTAACAATGGGTTAACAGCAGTTAACTAACTTTAATTAGTTGCCAAGGCACTTTTCCTGATATTCTATAGTATGCCATGACTTTCACACAATTGAGACACAGACATACAGAGAGAGACAGAGAGAGAGAGCGACTTCAGTTCACTCTGACAAATCGGACGAACAACATCTACTCACAAATCGAATTTCACATAAAAATACTAATAGAAGTACATTTCATTCAGTTATCAACAACTTTCGACTTACTTAAATTCATTCAAATTGTGCGAACGCGAAAATGCCGAATATAAAGAAGTTGCTCAACAAATTGCGTAGATGGTATCACAGCTCAAAGACTGGTCAAATTGCTGTCGATCAGAACCAGGCCCATGGCATACAATTCAAAATCGCAAATGAAGCTAAGACTCAGGTGCCGCTTAAGGAGCTGCCCAAGAAGATCTCAGATGACGCACGACGCATTGCAGCGGGCAATGAGGTTGGACTTTCGCCAGTTAATCCGACTGAGATGACTGAGGATGGTCACTGCAGTGCAGCGGGCAACGAAACCGCTCCGTGGCCAGTATACCCTGGGGAGAATGGGGATGACATGTCTGAGGGTCCCATACTGCAGACGGGTTTGACTAGGAAGGCCTTCTCCCGGCGACTTGAGAATCAGCTGCGTCGTGGCTTGGGCTTGGATTACGAAGACTTCGATTAAAGTAACAGCAAAAAAAAAAAAAAAAATTAAAAGTTTAAAAAAACTGCATACCTGAATTGAACAAAATTATTAAAATTCATTGTTAAGCACGTTATAAAATTGTATAAGAAATCTTGTATGACATCATCAAAAGATGCAACCTGCTGCCTACCGCTCTCTTCTTGAAACGAGGGTTTAACAACAGTTAACCTTCCAAATTTCTATGAATATGAATGTGTCTTGAATTTCAAACAGTTGGCATACAGACATACAGACAGAGAGATGAGAGAGAGCCTTTGAAACTTCAGTTCACATTGAAAAATTCAACAAACAAATTATACACACAATCGAAAATATTACAAAACATTTCGCTTGAAAATTGCCAAATAACCGCTTTTCAATCACTTTCATACAATCATGCCGAGTGCAGAGTCATTGCTGAGAAAATTGAACGAGTTCTATTGCAGCTTTAAGACAGACCGATTAGTTGCGGGTCACGACGAGGTTTATGGCACTCAATTGGAGGTCAGTAATGTTGAGAAGAGAGTTACGATTGGGAGGCCACTTCCGGTGCAATCCACTTGGCGGCGCCATGCAGCGGTTAATGAGATTGAACCATTGCAAAGATATCCCGTTGAAAATAAGGATGTTATGACTGAAGGACCTTCACTGAGGAAGTATGCATCTCGCATAGTCTTAACTCCACGACTGAAGACTCTGATGTGTCGTGGACTGGCCTCAGATTCCTTGTAACGGCATAATGGAAGGCACAACAAAAAAATAAAAATAAAATTAAACAAAATTTCACTTAAGTAACAACAATTTTGGTGAGTAATATAATTGAAATTGTCATAAGTGCTATCGATACTAATTGAAAGAATTATGTTTATCAGCATGGGCTGCATCTCATTGTTGCCATCATTATCATTGCCATTCTGATTATGATTGAGATTATCATTGGCAGAATGATGATGTTAATGATTTCAATAATATTATATAGTATGCAGCCAATTGAAGCACTTCCGGATGGTTGAACCCGCAGCTCGTACCTTAGGATAAGTTGATATTTGCATTGAAATTTGCATAAAACAATTGAGGATTCGTTGGAGTCGTTGCTGCTGAGAGCTGACAAATCAAACTGTTTATAAATATATTTATTTAATGTATATATGTAGTATATTGAGTGTTAATCGGAATATAAACAGATATGCATGTACGCATAGTGCAATGAATTAAATATTCTCAATAATTTATGCTGCCCACAAATATTCAATTGACAATTAATAAACGCAAATAAAACTGAATACACTTAAAAAAAAATAAATAAAAAAAAAACATTTTTATGCTTTGCGTTTATTTATGGAGTTGCATTGCTTGAAAAAAAGTCATTTCAATGCTTATAAATATTATTATTTTTATTGTTATTAAATTTTATTTTGTTTTTTGCTGGAAAAGCAACAGGACACTGCGATATATAGTATATTTAGATGCTCTATTTAATATTCCCCAATATATATACATATATAAAATAGTTTATATGGAAAAGAAGACCATCATCTTACTCTGAAAATATCCTTTAATTGGCAGATAAGTAAACTTTAAGTTTATCACATAACTTGCTGCTTATTGATTGTCTAGTTTTTTTTTAAATATATTTAAATTAAATTAAAATTTCAATTTAAGTGAAGAAAATTCTTGATGAATTTCTTTTTTTTCACACAACATAGTTGAGCCAAACAAAGAAAAAAGAGGAGCCAAAAATTCTAGGAAATTTTTGTTGGTGGCTGCTCAGTTCATAGCGTTCTGAAGTTTCGCGTTGACTGAATGCTCTGCGTCAGATGAATAGCGCAAATAATTGCAAATATATATGAGCGGGTGTCATATTTCACTTGAAAAACATTTCTCTCGCCGCCACCATTCTCTCTCTCCCTCTGTGGGTCTCTCTTTCTCTATCTCTCTCTCTCTCTCTCTCTCTCTCTGTGCATGTCTGCTGTCTGTTCTGTTTATTTCGTTATAATAATATACATATACAAATATATACAAATATCTGCATATTTTGGGATTTTTTTTTTATTATTATTTATTTATTTATTTTTTTGCATTATCTGTTTGCCATGTACAACAGCTGTGTGCGTGTAGCTATGTAGCTCTTAGTGTGTATATATATATATATATATATATATTGTGTGTGTGTGTGTGTGTGTGTGTGTGTGTGTGTGTGAAATTGTAATGAGCGGATGAGCAAAAAGTTTATGGGCGGCAGGAAACGACAGCAGCGCCGACACTCGCAAGTAGCCGGAAGAGTGAGCCAGCGAATGAGAGACAAAAAGAGAGGGAAAAATAGAGAGAGAGAGAGAGAGAGAGATGGCCACTGAGAGATGATGAGCAAAAGAGCGAGATAGAGATGAGTGAATTACAAAAAATAAAAGAAGCACGGACAATTATACATATCGTATAGCTTTGCAACTTGTTGGGGCAAGGGGATACTGGCATAGGGGGCATTGGGGGGTCAAATAACTGTGGTGCTGCGAGTGCCAGAAGAACGGGGGATGTGTGACAGAGACAGAGAGAGACACAGAAAGAGATGGACAGAGTGGTTGGCAAGGGCAGGAGGGAGGAGTTAAGCGGAGTTGGGCGCTGTTTTAATGTGGTCGGTCACTTGGTCAGTTTCGGCGGCTGCGACGCTGCAATTCATGTCCGCTAATTAAATTGTAATTATATATGTTAATGTGTGTGTGTATGTATGTGTGTTGGCGGTTGTCTATGTATGTGAGGCATGTCGTCGGCAGTGGCTCGCGGCCACAAACAATGTTCTTAATTTAATGAAAGATTTCGATTATAAATGGCGTTACATTTGCACTACTATATGTGTGTGTGTATGCGAAAGAAAGATAGAGAGAGAGAGAGAGAGAGAGAGAGAGAGGGCGTTAGTGAGCGAGAAAGAAACAGCCTATATGTGTGTCTGAGTAATTCCTTTTTTTTTATTATTATTATTTTATTTCTTACTGGTGGCCGTGGAGAAATCCAATTTCGGCTAGAACTCAGCCAGTTGAAATATTTTTGCTCTTATATTTTCATTTTTGTCGTTTTTCTTTTCTTCTCTCATTTTTCTCTAATTTTTTTTTTCGTGGTACGTGCGAAAATTTATGAAAATTCTCACAACATGAACTCGGGCTTCATTAAAACTTGTTGAAATAATTGAGCATACTTGTACGACTCGCATACATACATTCAAACAAACATATGTGTGTATGTATATAAATAGTATAAACGAGTATATACATGTGTATATTTCAGAGAAGTGTGTATATATAATGTGTGCAAAGTTGTGGAAAAGTTAATGTCTGAATCAATTGGACGACAATTTGAAAAGAACAAAATTTCGCTCATTGGAAATTGCCAGCTGAACGAAAGAAGACGGGGATAAAGTTGAAGGCGAAGGCGAAAGACGAAAGGTGATGATGAAGAGAAAACTGTTAGTGGGAGATGTTAACTAAATGCATGTTTCAATTATTAAATCGATCTTTTATCGGCGTATTGAATTGAAGCATGGCCATCAAGTGCTTGTCCATTTATCCACTTCTCCAGTTCACATTTTGTATTTTATGATCCTGGACCCGCCTGCCTGTATTGACCTTGATACGGCGCCGAGGAAATTAAAATGTATGCATTAAAAAAAATGAAGAAGGAAATGTGATGAAGAAGGAGCATAAAAACTTGGCGGGCGGAGAGATTTACAGAGAGATTTGCACATTAAATTGAATCGAAAACGGGGAGTGAAGCACGTGGATAGATTATGTCCTGCCAGATACTCGGAAATGTGCTGTAACAAGAAACCTTACACAATTAAGCTTCATTTAAGAGATGGAAATAAAAAACATATACATGCACATATATAAATGTCTGAAAAAAAATATACGAATAGTCTCAACAATTCGGCCATAAAAACTTGTACAAAATACACACGAAAAAGAAAAAAAATGAAATGAAATAAAATAAAATAAAATAAGATAAAATAAAATCATAATAAAAAAGGCAAAAAGTGCGAGAGAACGGAATTCAGCCAGTAGAAAGAGACAGGACGATAGAGAGAGGGAGAGGGAGAGAAGAAAAGGGAGATTTGTAGCAGCGCGTGACTGCATTTAAGAGCCATTCAATGGCCAGAGAAGTGTCCTGTGCGACTTTTCTATTCCTCTCTCTCTCTATCTCTAACTGCCTGTGCGTGTGTGTGTGTGCTGGGCTCTAAGCCGAGTATCTGTGTCTGTGTGCTTTGCCAATGTCCAGTGTAAGTCCCGGCAATGCATTGTTAATGAGCGCTTAGACCAAATTGTTGGCGGTTTGGCGGTGCGAATTTTTGTTCAAATTTAATTAAGCTGACGGCGATGAAATACAAAGCTCTCTCTCTACCTCTCACTCTTTTTCTATCCCTCTCTATCTCATTCTCATTCTCTCTCTATTGTCCATAACTGTTTCGCTTGCACGCTGTCTGTCTCACTCTGCTGGCAGTCATAATTTTATGGGTTGCTTAATAATTGATGGCGGCCTAGGACGTCGCCCAAAGCGTCTTATTGAATGCGCTCGGCCCCAAAAAGTAGGCAATAAAACTTTTATGGCACCAGCAAATGATGCGACCTGTCGACCCAACGCCCTCCGCCCATCACTTGACTCTGGCACTCGTAACAACGGGTTAACAGCAGTTAACTAACTTTAATGAGTTGCCAAGGCACTTTTACTGATCTTCCACAGTATGTTATGACTTTCACCCAGTTGAGACAGAGACAGAGAGAACGACTTCAGTTCACTCTGACAAATCGGACGAACAACATCTACTCACAAATCGAAATTCACATAAAAATACTAATAGAAGTACATTTCATTCAGTTATCAACAACTTTCGACTTACTTAAATTCATTCAAGTTGTGCAATTTTCTGCTCATGTTGGTCATCGTAATAGTGGGTCAGCCTCTTTAGCAGCTTAATAAAACCAAACCAATCTTTCATAAATATCAATAATCAAGCTAAGACTGAGGTACCACTTGAGAAGCTGCACTATTGATAGTTTATCCCGGGAAAATGCAGCAGACAAATCTGAGGATGCCTTATTGAAGACGGGCATAACTAAGAAGTCCTTCTGCGAGCACCTGGATATAAAGCTGCTGTGAGGACTCGGCCTGGATTCCATTGACTTGTAAAGCAAAATGAAATTGGCGGACAAAACAACAACATTCTTGTGAATGTTGGAAAAGCTAGCATATATACTATATTTGGTTAAACAATTCTATTCATGCATACACATGCACACACACAGACATCTTTATGTTAAGGCAGTACCACGCCTCCTGCTGCTAATAAAAGCTAAAGCATGTGACCTTGGCGTGTTATTTTAGCTTCACACTACCCCATGGCGGCTTCCAGTCCTGCCACTCCTTCCGCTTGTTAGCAGCTAACAAAAAGGCGACAGTTAGCACTTGTTTGTCGGCAATCCTATACCCATGAGCACTTCAACCAGAGAGAGAAAGACAGAGAGAGAGAGAGAGAGAGGAAGAGAGATTGGCCTGACTGAGCGGACTTGGATTCGTATTCATATTCGTCGTTGGCTGCGGGAGTTGCGACAGAGGGGAGATGGAGAACGGCAGCAGCTCATTAAAAAAACATAACCTCACTGTAATTATGACGGGGTCTCTGAGTGTGTATATTCACGTATACCAGAACCTCACACTCTGTGTGTCTCTCTCTCTTTCTTTCTCTCTCTCTCTTTTACTCTGCTGCTATCTCTGTCTAGCTTGTCGAGCCCACAAAACGCCACAGACCATAAACAGGCCGCTGAAAAGCAGACTGTGCTGAAGGTTAAGCGGTTTTAGCAGCAATAGGGGGGTGGAAGGGTGGTAATGGCAGTTGGAGTGATAGCAAAAGGTATGCATGTGTGTGTGGGTGGGCAAGTTAGCCGAGGCGTCAATTTATGAACAAGCACAGCCTAAAAGCATGCAACACTTCTTTACATTTCGTTTGCACGCTCCTGGCGCTCTCTTTCTCATTCACTCACGCTCTTCAGAGCTGTCTGTCTCTGTCGCACGCTATACACACACGCACACACACACAGACACACATATATGCATATATGATTCAATTTGGCGCATTGCTTTTGTTTTCGTTTCTTTTATAATTAATTGCATTGCTTACGCCTGCCTGGGCACAGGCTGCGGGTTACAATCATTCACACATACATTGGGCCGGCGTGCTCTGATTGTTGGATCAAATGCTGAGCTTCGACACTCGCACACTGCATCAATGTATGTATTTCAGTGTGCGTCTGTATGTGTATCTGTGTTTCTGTGTGTGTCTTTGTATGTAGTTGCAGGCATAAACAAGGTTATTTCGATCAAAGTGACATTTAATTAAATCACAAAAATGCAGAAAGCGTTAAGCTTGTTGCTGCCGCTGTGCAACAGTTGGTCCTCTCTCTCTCTCTCTCTCTCTCTCTCTCTCTCTCTCTCTCTCTCTCTGTGTCTTCCTTTCTGTATCTCTCGGTTTATTTTTCTGTGCATATAGCTGAAGAGGTTGTTGTGTGCGGTTTATGCATTGCCTGGCAGCATTGATTAAATGTCGTTTAAATGTGCAAGCAAATCAAGAGAAACAAACAGAGACGGGAACACGAGGCAAGGCCAAGCTGCCAACCAAGATGGAGTTGGAGTTGGAGTTGGTGCAGGAAATTGAGACAGTCGCAGCGACATAAAATGAGAGAGAGAGAGAGAGAGAGAGATCGGGAGAGAGTGAGAGACTGATGAAGCAACATTCGCTGTTGACTGTATGTGGCAATGGCGGTGGCGGTGGCAATGCCCGCATGTGGTCATACAGTTTCCCTTCTACCACTCGAATGAGCGTTGCGGGTGCAATGGAACGTGACGTAAGCTCAGCACAGGAAGTGGCATGCAACACACGACCAGCACACACATACACATATACGCACACAGACAGCACAAGAAACACTGTAATGCCAACGGCGGAGGAGCAATTTGCAAGCATTGAATATGATGCCATTGATAGAATTGTTACACACACATATATACACACACACACACACACAGATACACGCAGATACAAATACAGATAGAGGGATGCGCGTACCCTCACATACAAATACAAACATAATAGATACGCACACAGCTGGCGGCATTGATGAAACAACAGACTGACTGATGGACGCAACAAACAAAAGCATACTCAACCCAAACACAGGGGCTGCTATAGTGAATGAGACGGCGGGAGCGACAAAGGCAGAGAGAGACAGAGAGAGAGAGATTGCGGGTGAAGGGTGGCGAGTGCATGACAGTGATCAAAGATGTTCAACAAAATGTTGTTATGACAGATGCCAAATGAGTTTCCAATTGTTCGAATATCATTAAGCTCTGATACCAACAATCGGTTATCGATAATCGATAAATGCGCAATGCGTGTCTGTGCCGTGCTTCAGCTGAGCAGGGACGTTAAATATATTAAACAATTTATAGCAATTTATAAAAGTTAGCTATTATTCAAAAAGAACAAAATGTTATGATTATCGTTTATCGATTGTCATGTGCACCATATATATTGTCTATCGATAAATATGCTATATCAAGCAGCTATTGTATTTTCAACAAATTTTCAGTCAAATTTTTAGATTTCTCTGCATGGGTAAAGAGAAACCAACTAGTAATTAGCTTTACTCTTGGTAAACACTATCGTTATCGATAACAAAGTGTCCTCTTGATTGCTGAACAATTTATCGGCGTAATGAGGCATGCCGTGCTAAACACAACACAGCAGGCACTCGCTATACGCTATTTGTTCAACATGGCCAAAAATTAACCTATCTAAACAGGATATCACAACATAATTACAAAAGCGATAAACAATTTCGATAATTGAATGCGATTACGCGTTGTCGGTTGAACAACATCAGCGTCAAATAGCTAGAGGCAGAAGCAGAGGCGGAGGAAGTGGAAGCTGAATAGGAAATCGAAGGGAAGGATGAAAGGGGAGAGTGACAACAAAGTGCGTGTAATACGCCCACAGGCAACAAATTGTGGCACAAGTGGCAAGCTGCTATTACTACTACTACGGCTGCTGCTGCTACCGTTGCTGCTGCTCGGAGACACACACGTTTGCGTCGCGTCGATGTCAATTAACCGATAAACGCCTTGAAGCGATGGGGGCGCCACCGGTTGCGACTGCCTGTGCCACTGCCACTGCCACAGCTGCAAGATTACGTATACGACGAGTACCTGGCAGGCTGCCACTGCGGCGATTATTATTTGCAGCTCTTGTTGCCGTGGATGTTGCACGTTACCAGCTTGCAACAAAGTTTTTAGCGATTTGTTGGCCATTTGGGACCAAGGTGCAAGCAGCGGGTGGCGCAGTCAATAGTGAACGAATAAACGCCAATGCTGGTATGTACACGCATGCCACAAGCTCACACACACGTCCGCACACTCACTCCCACACACACACACACACTAACACACACACACACTAACACACACACAAACATTACAGAGAGCATATTGGCAAACGCTCAGGAGCGCAAATTTAATTAAAGTTGGGAAAACAGTATTGACTCGAACGGTAAATTATGCAGCATGCCACACGCAGACAAAAGCAAAAGCGACGCCAACTAAGAGAGTGCCATAGATAGAGAAACAGACACAGAGAGAGAGAGAGAGAAGTAGTCAGAGTGATAGATATGCAGATGAAAGGGCAAAACAAAAGTTGAAGGTGATGGTGGCAAACGAATAGACAATCGCAATAGATGGAGATAGATTGCCGCATGCCAGCGAGTCCAATCAAAGGATCCGAACAGCATCCAGTAGAGCGAGACAGCCATAGAGACAAAGAGTGACAGAGAGAGACAGACAGAGATAGAGCGGCAAATAGAGAAAAAGAAAAAAGAAAAACACACAACAAACCCGAAACTAACAGCCAAGAGCAAATAAACGTAGCCCCTAAGCAAATCTTCAATGCCCGGAAACAGGCCATGCAACAAACGTCCACTCTGTAGGTTCCTTGCTGCTCCTTGCTGCCACTTGCCAGCTGGTTGCATTGCAAATGAGTTTTGTATGATGTGGTAGCATTTTGGCAGCCATTGAGTATCGGAATTGAATGAAAGCGCGCCATTCAAATGCCAAATGAATCTCGGCAACAACAACAACAACAACAGAAAAAAAAACCTTAGCAACAACAACATCAGCAACAGGAGAAACTCTTGCAGCAACTACAGCATCAGCAGCGGTAACCAGACAAACCACATTGTGGCAGCAAAATAAATGCCATCTACACAATACGTGCAGCAAAAGTTTTATGACCAACAAAATTGCATTGTTTTTCTTCTCCTTTTTCACTTCACAATTCACTATTCCCTGATTTCCTTTTGCCCTGCTTCTTGCCTTCAGCAGGCAGCATAGTATGTGTCTAATTACACCTCTTCCGCTTAGTATCTCTAGAACAACACGTCATTCGTTACAGACTCAGAGCATAATTTCTGCTCAAAATTAAAGTCAAAATTTGAATAATACGTGAACGCAGTTTTGTTGTCTGAGTAAAATCTTCGAAGTATTGATATCACTTTTATAAATCGGTTGAGAATTGACAGAGTTATGGCAGATCAAATTAGAAATCCCTTGAAGTCCCTTTTTCCAGTAAAAAAAGGGGCTTGTGGGGGTCCGAAAATGAAAGTCTTAATTTGAAACATCTTTGAATGTAGTTTTGTCGTGGATATCAAAACTTGGAATTATTGGTATCAAACTTGAAAATCGGTTGAGATTTGACAAAGTTATGGCAGATCAAAGTTTAGAAATCTCTTGAAGACCCATTTTCCAGTTCAATGGGGGGCTTGTGGAGGGTCCGAAAATGCAGGTCTTAATTTGAACAATCTTTGAATGCAGTTTTGTTGAGGATATTAAAACTTAAAATTATTGGTATCAAACTTGAAAATCGGTTGAGATTTGACAGAGTTATGGCAATTAAAAGTTTAGAAATCCCTTGAAGTCCCTTTTTCTAGTAAAAAAAAGGGGCTTGTGGGGGGTCCGAAAATGAAAGTCTTAATTTGAAAAATCTTTGAATGTGGTTTTGTCGTGGATATCAAAACTTGGAATTATTGGTATCAAACTTGAAAATCGGTTGAGATTTGACAGAGTTATGGCAATTAAAAGTTTAGAAATAACTTGAAGACCCATTTTCCAGTACAATGGAGGGCTTGTGGGGGGTCCGAAAATGAAGGACTTAATTTGAACAATCTTTGAATGCAGTTTTGTTTTGGACATTAAAACTTGAAATTTTTGGTATCAAACTTAAGAATCGGTTGAAATTTGGCGAAGTTATGACAGATCAAAATTTAAAAGCCACTCGAAGTCCCTTTTTTCGGTAAAGATCAGGGCTTGAGGGGGGTCCGAAAATGAAGGTCTTAATTTGAACAATTTTTGAATGTAGTTTTGTTGTGGATATTAAAACTTGAAATTATTGGTATCAAACTTGAAAATCGGTTGAGATTTGACAGAGTTATGGCAATTAAAAGTTTAGAAATCCCTTGAAGTCCCTTTTTCTAGTAAAAAAAAGGGGCTTGTGGGGGGTCCGAAAATGAAAGTCTTAATTTGAAAAATCTTTGAATGTAGTTTTGTCGTGGATATCAAAACTTGGAATTATTGGTATCAAACTTGAAAATCGGTTGAGATTTGACAGAGTTATGGCAATTAAAAGTTTAGAAATAACTTGAAGACCCATTTTCCAGTACAATGGAGGGCTTGTGGGGGGTCCGAAAATGAAGGACTTAATTTGAACAATCTTTGAATGCAGTTTTGTTTTGGATATTAAAACTTGGAATTTTTGGTATCAAACTTAAGAATCGGTTGAGATTTGGCGAAGTTATGACAGATCAAAATTTAAAAGCCACTCGAAGTCCCTTTTTTCGGTAAAGATCAGGGCTTGTGGGGGATCCGAAAATGAAGGTCTTAATTTGAACAATCTTTGAATGCAGTTTAGTTGCAGATATTAAAACTTGGAATTATTGGTATCAAACTTGAAAATCGGTTGAGATTTGAAAAAGTTATGGCAATTAAAAGTTTAGAAATAACTTGAAGACCCATTTTCCAGTACAATGGAGGGCTTGTGGGGGGTCCGAAAATGAAGGTCTTAATTTGAACAATCTTTGAATGCAGTTTTGTTGTGGATATTAATACTTGGAATTATTGGTATCAATCTTGAAAATCGGTTGAAATTTGACAGAGTTATGTCAATTCAAAGTTTAGAAATCCCTTGAAGACCCTTTTCCAGTACAATGAAGGGCTTGTGGAGGGTCCGAAAATGAAGGACTTAATTTGAACAATCTTTGAATGCAGTTTTGTTTTGGATATTAAAACTTGGAATTTTTGGTATCAAACTTAAGAATCGGTTGAGATTTGGCGAAGTTATGACAGATCAAAATTTAAAAGCCACTCGAAGTCCCTTTTTTCGGTAAAGATCAGGGCTTGTGGGGGATCCGAAAATGAAGGTCTTAATTTGAACAATCTTTGAATGCAGTTTAGTTGCAGATATTAAAACTTGGAATTATTGGTATCAAACTTGAAAATCGGTTGAGATTTGAAAAAGTTATGGCAATTAAAAGTTTAGAAATAACTTGAAGACCCATTTTCCAGTAAAAAGGGGGGCTTGTGGGGGTCCGAAAATGAAGGTCTTAATTTGAACAATCTTTGAATGCAGTTTAGTTGCAGATATTAAAACTTGGAATTATTGGTATCAAACTTGAAAATCGGTTGAGATTAAACAGAGTTATGGCAATTCAAAGTTTAGAAATCCCTTGAATACCCATTTTCCAGTACACTGGGGGGCTTGTGGAGGGTCCGAAAATGAAGGTCTTAATTTGAACAATCTTTGAATGCAGTTTAGTTGCAGATATTAAAACTTGGAATTATTGGTATCAAACTTGAAAATCGGTTGAGATTAAACAGAGTTATGGCAATTCAAAGTTTAGAAATCCCTTGAATACCCATTTTTCAGTACACTGGGGGGCTTGTGGAGGGTCCGAAAATGAAGGACTTAATTTGAACAATCTTTGAATGCAGTTTTGTTGTGGATATCAAAACTTGGAATTATTGGTATCAAACTTGAAAATCGGTTGAGATTTGAAAAAGTTATGGCAATTAAAAGTTTAGAAATAACTTGAAGACCCATTTTCCAGTACAATGAAGGGCTTGTGGAGGGTCCGAAAATGAAGGACTTAATTTGAACAATCTTTGAATGCAGTTTAGTTGCAGATATTAAAACTTAAAATTATTGGTATCAAACTTGAAAATCGGTTGAGATTTGGCGAAGTTATGACAGATCAAAATTTAAAAGCCACTCGAAGTCCCTTTTTTCGGTAAAGATCAGGGCTTGTGAAGTGTCCGAAAATGAAGGTCTTAATTTGAACAATCTTTGAATGCAGTTTTGTTGTGGATATTAAAACTTGAAATTATTGGTATCAAACATGAAAATCGGTTGAGATTTAACAGAGTTATGACAGTTATTAAATTAATAATTCTGAATAATATTTATCAGTTGTCAAACATTATTGATAATAATAATAATTCATTATTTTTGTTTTAGAGTTTGTCTGCACTTAATTATTATACATATATTTAATTAAGCACTCTTAATTAGCTTAAAGCGTAATTAAATTAATTAAGTGCACTACGTGCGCTAATTGTCTGCAGTTTGGGAAAATATTGTTCACGGAAAATGCTGGGAAAAATGCATAAAGTATTTCCACTGATTATGGAAGCTGAACAATGAAACATGCGTACACACATGCAACCGCGTTGACAATTGTTAATTATTATTGTATGTGCTCTATGCCGCATAGCAGATTTAATTAAAATTAAATATTAAAATTAATCAAAGCAGCCCATTTTTGTTGTTGAGCGAGTTTTCTCTGCTCGCATTAGATTCGGTTGTATCTATATGTATATATATGTATATATATATATATATATATATATATATATATATATGGGCGAAATCACTTTCCCTCTCTGACGTTAACCCATATTACACGCTTTTACTAATGATGTATGTCTCTCTTGCTATTCCTATTTCTATTTCTATCCCATTTGCTGTCTCTGTCGCTGACTGTCTATCTCTTTCTAGCTGTGCTGCATTGCGAACTGAATTCAAGTTTTCTTTATTGCATTTACACTGATAAAAATGAATGATGACTGCATTGCACGGCAGGATAGTGGATGAGTGGGTGGTTGGCAAGGGTTGTTAGGGGTGTCAACTTGGGTAATACCACTCCCACTGCCACTGCGACTGCCACATCCACTGCTGCTGCAAGTGAAATCAATGCCCGCTTTATGGCGTGGCGGCTGTGGCACGTGCATGCTTCGGGCTAGATGTTGGCGTTGGCTAAATGCGGCACTTGCTCATTTGCAGCATTTAGTGCTAAAGTGGCAGGAAGCATTGCCGCTACTACCGCTGGTGGTGCTGCTGATATCCATGCCCTTGCAACCGGCAACCTGCAACCTGCAACCATCAATGTGCAATGTGTAACGTGCAACGTGCTGGTTGCAACCAGTCACGGCAGCTGTTGCCGCACTTCCAAGTCAACAAGTTGACCGCCCTCCAGCTATATCCTGGCTGCTATAACCTGCCTGCCTCCCTGCCATCCTGCAAAATCAGTTGCTTTGAGAATCACATTATGCTAATGCCCTGCAATTTTCTGAACGAGTGTGTGTGGGTGTGTGTATCCACACACCCATGAGTATGTGTGCTGCCTCAGCATGCACGTTGAGTCCTTAGTGCAGTCCCTGCCAGCAAAATCAGTCTGTAATTACATACATAAAGCAGGTAAAAGTCCTTGAGCTTCAAAATTATTTGATCAGAGTGCAATGGCAACAACTCTATCTCCCTCTCATTCTCTCTCTATCACTTGCTCTCTCTTTCAGTCGCTTGACTTTCCACAGTGTGGCTGGCTGCTGTTCGTCCTGCGTCCTTCTCGTATCCTAGCATTGGCAAATTGTTTGCTGATGCCATGTGTAAATTTATCTATGGATTTTCGTTGCCAAATTGTTCGTTCGCTTTGCCATTTTCGATTTAATTCATTTAATGCCTTTAAATGTTGCTTGAGTATTTGAAATATGTTAATCCTGGCATTGGATAACGTTTGAATGCCATCACCAAATGCTAGCACCCCCTCCCCTGCCCCCTGTCCCCTGTCCCCTGCCCATCATCCACCCCTTCTCGACATGCCATACGCTAGCGAATCCTGCATTCAGTCCTTTTTGTCCTTCCACTTCCACCTCTACTTCCACTAACAAAATGGCTCAATGGGAATTTGCCAGCATAATCTGCATAAATGAATTTGTTTGTGATGCACAGACTGATTGAATGACTGATTAAGCCGACTGAATAGTTGATGAACTGATTTGATTGAATGAATGCCAGACAAACTGATTCATTGATTGATTGTTGAACTGATTGCCAGATGCATTGACTCGCATTAGTACAATATCTATATTGTTCTTCGCAGAGTGTGAAATGATTGAACAGATTGATCAGAAAATTGACTAAATTGTCTAGTAATTGAGAATTGATGTTTTTATTGAAGGAGTAATTGATCTATTCAATTGAGTAGCTGATTGAACAAAAGGGTTGTTTACATTGATTGTCGATTGAAAAACTATGAAGCTAAATGCTGGTTGATTGAATGATTGATTGATTGATGTATTGATACTGAATGAATGGTGTTAGGACTGACTAAATGAATTAAAAAACTTATAGAGAAACTACCACAATGATTGATGACTTGGACTGATTGATTGCCTCTTGATTAATAGAGGCTTTACGGATTGGAATATATTGAGAAAAGTGAGAAAAGCGAGCGATTCGATTGTCAAGAAAAATAAGGAGACTGAAAACAATATTAAATCAGGCTTTTCTGTGTGACAAAAAAAAAGAAGCATGTTAACATAAAGAAAATACTTTAAAGCCAAATTGAATATTATGGAACCGGCGCAACATAAATAATAATATAGGATCTCATATGAAATATATTATGATATATGAAGGTTTGCATATGCTTGGAGGCACATCAGAGCAGGCCATTGACAGGCTATCGATGAGAGGGGACTGAGGATAGCGAGGGGCAAGAGTGAGTTTATCAACAGGACAACGATTTATGTGGACTCATTTAGTTGGCAATTCTGGCAACGTTTGCCCATCAATTCGTGGTCTCGCAAAACGCATTTGTTTTTGTTTTTGCATTCTTTTCTCTTTTGGCACTCGGCCATTTGGCACTCAGCGCGACAACGGCTTCATTCCCATGTCGAAGTTTGAAGAAAGTGAACCAAAAAGAAATTCCCGGGCGATAAGCAGCGTTCCCATCACTATGTCTGCATATACAGATTGTCATGCTTCCTTTCATTCCCGCATACTCCCACTAGCTGTCTCTCTCTATATAAATATACGTATATATATATATATATATATATATAGATATATATCTGTCTCTGTCTTTCTATTATATACACACGTGGCGTATACGTATTCAATGATAACGCGCCATGAAAATCTCATGGCGTATAATCAGTGCCGCATTCAAGCGAATCTCCAGGTGCCCCCCCCCTTCTTCTCAGGCACTTTGCCTGTCAATATGCGACTCCTCTGTTGTCAGCAGCTGCCCTGCCCCGTCTCGACCCTATGTCGATCTGCTCAAGCGTTGCCCAGCAATCCACCTCCTACTCCTACTCCTACTCCCACTTCGACAGCTCCCCTTTTCCTCTTCCTACTTCGATGAGGGAAAACGCATTACATATGCCAATTTATTCATTTTATTCATATTGTGCCATTATATGAAGGGGGGACGACCTACGACCTACATCTGAATGTGTTTATTTGTATGGGAGTGTGTGTGTGTCTCTCTGTGTGTGTGTGTGTGAGTCTGCTGCTTGAGCCGCGACTTCGTCAACATCTTCCGTTTCCATGTGCGAACTTTGGCCATTTGTTTTTGCCTGAGCATTTGTTTGCTTGTTTGCCAGTTTTGTTTGTATGTGTCGCTTTGTTTGCTTGTCGTTATGCCTCTCTATCCCTCTCTCTCTCTCTCTTTCTCTGTCTCTGTCTGTGTCTCTGTCTGTGTCTCTGCCTCTATCTCTCTCTGTCTGTCTGTTGATTTGTCTGCTTGCCTTTTGCTTGTTTGTTTAGCGCTTGACGGCGGACGGCGGCGCAACAAAATGAGGCAGTGCAACAAAGGCATCTGCTCGCTTGCCTCAACTTTAAGTAGCTGTCAATTTTGACTAACGCATTGCCACGCCCACTCAGCCCACTCACAACATATAATACATACATACATTGGTGGCATGCAGCAAGATGTGGCAGCAACTGGCCGACTTTCAATTAAGCGTGCAACTGGAATAAGGAAATTAGCATTTATTGTTGTGCAACACACACACTCACAAACAAACACACCTATACATACATAGTGTGTAGTAAGCGAAATGAAAAGTCATTTAGTTTTCACTGTGCTGGCATCGCTTGACTTGAGCTTTTCCGACAAGATTGTCGTCGAGAAAATCTTGAAAAGTGGCAGCCAGACGCCGGCAGCTGAGGCAGGAAATGAAACTGCCGCCGCACGGACCATGCCCGTCTCCTGAGTGCCACTGCAGGCAGCGGTAGTGGCAAGTAGCAAGTGGCAGTGGCAAGTGCCTGCATAGCAAGTGCAACAAAAAGACGCCACACTAAAATCAACGCGAGCCGCACTTTGAATTACAAATGTTGCCCATAATCCACTCGAAAGCACATAACATAGTAAGAGACAGAGAGGGAAAGAGTGAGCGTGAGAGGTAGCTACAACACGAAAAAAGTGGGAGTAGTGGTTGCTGCTGCCACGCCCCAAAAATGTGGTGTAATTTGGAATGCGAACGCGAATGTTTGCCCAATTTGGTTGGCCAACATTTAAAACATGACTTGACAATCACGCAGCCCGGCTGCCTGCCCCACCCCCTGGGGCGTGCCACAAATGTAACTCGACTACGGCTCGTCGTTGGTGTTGTTGTTCTTGTTGTTGTTGTTATGATTGTTGTAGCTGTGACGTGACTACGTAAAAGTTTAAGTCATCAACTAGATAGCGTTGAACGTTGTTTAACAGAGGCAGCGACAGGACAAGAGGCAGCACTTCCAGCGCAAGGGAAGCTCAACATGCTGTAGAGACATTTACCACACAAACACAGACACACACACACACACACATGCATATACACACACACATACTTGCAAAAGGAAAAGAAGCCAGTGAAATAATCTAGAGAGTATAATAAAGCGAGAGAAAGAGAGACAGCATAATAATAAAGTTAGTGTGCCTAAAACATAAACAAAGCAAAATAAAACGAAAACTAAATCAAAAAAACAATAGCAAAGAAGACAAACGTCAAGTATGCTCAACTACGGGATACCAATTGCGTAACTAAACGTCAATTCTCCGTGCTCCTATATTTCCGTTTGTATCTCGAAAATTTATAAGCAAAGTGAAGGTTGTATATCAAATGGCAGCGTAATAAATTGATTGATTTTTAAAATTAATTTTAAATCCAATTAAATAATGCAAACTTCAAGTATTTTACAATCTTTGACATTTGACATTTATTAACTGTGCAGAACTTTCAAAGTAAGTACTGTATTTATCAAATTTAAGAAGAGTTCCCGTTGCAGTGGTGGATCTATATATCATACAAGAGTAGAATACCCTTTCTGTCATATCGTAAAGAGACAGGGTGTGTAATAAAAAATAAGAATACACTTACTTCCAGCTTAAAATAGTTAGTAAAAGGTAAAGCGAAAGCAAAGACTGCCAATTCAATAAGCTAAACTACAATACCCTAGATGAAAGCCAGCTCATTGGGGAGTTTAGCTGAGAGTTAACGTGAATAACAAAGAATTATTACACTTCTAAAAACTATGAAACTTCACAAAAATAAAACAATAGGAAGACAAAGGGAGAGAGAGAGAAAGACAGTTACTCCATTATATACTTGAAGAAATGTAAAATTAATATATGTTTTTCAGATTATATTAAAATATTATAATGTTTACTGATAATAATAAACAATAGAATATTAAAGTAAAATAATAAAATAAATAGAATAAAAAAAATCTTCTAATCGATATAAATTTTTTATATTACAATTGTCTCTTTTCATTTTTGAATATTAAAAATTGCTGACAGTGTTAAAATGGCACGTCAACTTGTCGATAGTTTTTTGCAGTGTAGTGCCAACAATTCCTTGAATAAACTTGGCGCTGCGTTGCTGCTGCTATTGCTGTTGCTGCAACAAGAGGCACGTTGATATAAATTGCACCCCGGCCAACTGAAAATGTTGCATAGAGCGACAGACGCACAGACAGATGGACATATAGACAGACGAGCAGCATATAAAAGACACATAGTGTAAAAGTGTACAACAGAGTTGGCAATAACAGACAGAGACAGCAACAGCGACAGAGAAAGAGAGAGAGAAAGGGAGAGAGAGAGAGAGAGAGAGAGGATGTTGTATAGATGGACGCTGAGACAGTTAGTTAGAATTTACGCTTTAAAGTTTTTGACGCTCGCCGAGATATTGTTGGGGGCTATAATTTTAATTAAATCTGTATGCTGTAGCACAGTGTTAACTATTTTTAACATAGTTTTAGTTAAGGTGCTCCAATGTGTGTGGGTGTGTGTGTGTTTTACCTACACACACTTTAACTAGCATTCTATATTATCGGTATCACTCTCTTTCCCTCTGTCTCTATCTAACTAACTATATTTGTTGTGCCAACTCATCTTAAACTTTAATTAAATGTATTGTTTTTATTTTACCTCTCACACATGCATCATGTCCATGTGAGTGTGTGTGTTTGTGTGTGTGTGTGTTTGTTTGTGCTGGTGTGAATGTGTGAGCTTGTGCATTCCTTCTTACGCTTCATTTGCCCTGCTTCAAGTATCCCTGGCAAACACTCACACTCACACTCACGAACACACACACGTAGTATCTGCCACGCCCATCGGTGGCATTCACAGTCGAAGAGATCGCCGCAAAAGTTTGTACAACTTTTGCGTTTTGTTCCACATGCTTGGCGCGCACTTCTTGCCACATAGTTGGCTAACCCATAGAGAAAAAACAGAGACAGAGACACACAACAGAGAGAGAGAGAGAGAGAGAGAGAGAGAGAGAGAGAAAATGAGAGAGGCAGCTTCACGATATATTGATGTTGTGGTGCGTGGCATGCAGCGTGTGTGGCACCGAGTTTTATAGCATTCAGCATGCAATTGTGCGAGTAGCATACAAAAGAGACGCGTTCTCTCTCTATCTATCTCTCTCTCTCTCTCTTTTAACTGTCTGTCTCTTTCGCTCGCATTGAGTGATATGTGCAATGGCAGTCGGCAACTCGCTTAACTGATTTCCAACTGAAATGTTTTAAGCCTCAACATTCGTGGCAATCATCATCATCATCATTATCATCATCATCATCCCCATCATCATCATCGTTCGCATCGGCATGCATCAATACTTTCCACACACACACACACTGTTACACCCAGAGCCTGACAGCGCCTGCCACAAGCAACTTTTCCACTTTACTTCATTTTCTAATGAGGGAAATTCTTCAGCTGTGGCATGCCCCCGTTTTGGCAGCACCAACAAACCATTTATGGCTGCAACTGCTGCTATCAATTATCAATTCTCTATTTACCCATTTTTCGATATTTCATCTGCTGCAGATATTCATCGTTCGAAACCTCTGCTTTCCCCCCGCTGCTGAAAATCATCTCCTTTTTGGCCCTAATGTTTCTTTGCACGGCTTTTCACCTGTTGCCAACTTGTATGCCCAAAAAAAAAAAAGGGGGACGGAGGCAAAAGAATTGAAAACTGATTCAATTCGGTATTGGAATTTACATATATTCTGTGAAATGGAATTTTGTTTTACGAATACGAATTATTCATGCATTTTGCTCATTGCCCCACCTTTTATATGTATGTATGTATGTCTGTCATATATACATATATGCACATTATACATACAGATATACATATATAACTTCTTTTGTTTTTTGTTGGTTGCGGTATCAAATCCGATTATCCTGCTGGGGTCCCGTTCCATCCGCTTCGGTCACATATGGTTTATTATATTTTTTCACTCATTTTTAACCGAATCCATTTGAGGTCGTTTGCTTTAGCCTTTAATTACTTATTTATCGCCCTGTGGGTATCTGCTTTAGCTGCTTTCTAGCTAGAAACTGTAAGCCAAAAAAATGCTTGCAAGTTTCTTGGATTTTATATGAGATTTTTCAAAATTTCGAATTACGTTTTATTGCCTGTCAGAATGGGATATATGTTTAAAATATTTTAATTATAACTATGTATATATTCGGATCTCAAATATGCAGAGATAATCATTATGTTAATTAACTTTTAAGAGAATACTTCAAATAGGTATATTTTAGAATGTAAATCCATATATAGAATAAGCTTAATACGATTAATGCGACTATTTTGCATCTCAATAATAATGCGATAGTTATGCAGTAATGACATAGTTTTCAATTCCAATCTGTGAAATTATTATAATTTTAATTTTTTTTTCTTTAAAAAAGCGACAACTGCGAAAAGACAGTAAAACAATCAGATAAAAAAATTAGACGAAAAAAGAGGCAGACAAAGAGAAAAGATGAAAGGCGGGAATGAGAGAGATAGAGAGAGACTGAGAGAGCGAGAGAAAGAGTGAGAGGGAGAGAGAATGAAATAGGGAGAGACTTAGAGTACTCGGTATTTAATCAGCTACAGTTTGGACTTAACAGATTTCAGCTGGAAGCGAACTCCAGGAATTGGACTTTCGTCAACAATTTCTACTTATTTTATAAGCGAGCAACAGAGATGGCATAGAAAAAGATGGTTAGAAAAAGACGGGGAGAGTGGGGGAGTGAGTTAGCGAGTTCGGTTTGTCAGAACTGGCTGGTTATCCTCAGCAAAACTCAAACTTGCTGCTCATTGTCCCTGAGCTATGACTATGGCTATGGCATTTTGTTGCTCCGATGCTGCTGCTGCTGATGTTGCTGCTGTTGCCGGTTCCCTCTGCACTGCATGCCCTTTCATTTCGCCCTCGTTTTAGCTTGTCTAACAGCAAACCACTTGAAGCAGCAGCAACAACAACAGCCAGCAACAAATTGCAAAAGAGAAGAAGAAAAAAAAAACATTTCCATGCGACTTGCTTACATTTCTTTGTGGTGCCTCTTCAAGCTGTCGACTCTAGGTCGTCGGTTTGTCTGTCTCTCTGTCTGTCTGCCTGTCTGTCTATCTGCCTGTCTGTCTGTCTATCTGTCTGTGGGTCTGTCTGCCTGGCTGCTACCCAAATTCAACAGTAAAAGTAGCATCATCAGCATCATCATCATCAGCAGCTATGTAGCTGCCACAAACAGAGACTGAGACAGAGAAGGAGGGACTAAGAGAGAAAGAGAAATATATAGAGAGAGAGAGACAGAGAGGCAAAGGGAGATAGCATGCACCCATCCGCCGCTTTCTTTCATGCTATTTTGCCCACTTAATGCCTATTTATTGCCCCTTTAATCCGTACTCAGGCAGGCTGGCAGGAAGGCAGTCAAGCATTCATGCCTTAAGTGAACAACTTATGAAGCCCAAGAGCCGCGATACAAATCTCTAAGAAATACTCCAGCTCCATCTCCATTCTACATTCTCCAGCTGCAGCTTGGCATTAACCAGACTAACCTCAAGTAATAGAAAAGCAAAAGCGATCTATTCAATTTGAATATGGGCTCACAATTATCTAATTGATATTATGGCTGCATCATGGCCATTTACATTCATTTAATGTAAACCATTTACTTAAATAATTAAATACTCAACTGAGAGTCGTGTCTCTCTCTCTCTCTCTCTCTCTCTCTCTCTCACTCTCAATCTCTCTCTCTCTCTCTCTCTCTCTCTCTCACTCTCACTCTCAATCTCTCTCTCTCTCTCTCTCTGTCTCTTGTACTCCCACAAACAGTCTGAAGTTTATTTCCTCTCCCCTGCTGCTGCTCTCTAAGTATTAAAGTTGTAATTATTATAAGGCGTTAATAAATTTATTTGCCAAAGTTTTTATGATGTTGCTCAAGTTGCTGCTGCTGTTGTTGCTGTCGTTGCCACTGCACACTGACAATTTCATTAAAATGTTGCATGCAGCTTAAGTTGCCATTGCTGCTGTTGCTGCTGCTGATGCTGATGGCGATGACGATGGCGCCGGCGAAAGCTGCGAGAAAGTAAAAGAAAAGCAACAGCAACAGCAAAACCAATATCAAATATTTAAACACTTCAAATTGCTCGTTTGCACTTACGAAAATAACTACGCAAAATTGGAGAAGGCAAAGTCAAGTCAAGTCAACTCAAGTCAGGGCTAGTCAAGGCGAGAGATGAAGGAGTTGTGGATGAAGAAGTTGCTGCCAGTTGCACGACACTTGCAACAATCATATACATACATCTCTCTGTACTATATATATATATATATAGATACATATGCTCATATATTTGAGATAGATATATTTCGATAAATGAACAAATGCAATGTCTGACATGGAATCGGCAGCATTATCAAAAATTTAAACTTTTTAGCATATTTACAATAGCAAGAAGTCAATGCTTAAGTTGCAAATTAAATTCCCACGAGCGATGCAGTTGTTGTCATTGTCATTGTCGTTGCATATATCAACTACACACACATGTATGTACTTGCTTGTATCTATATACATACATATATAATATAAGTCTACGCAGCCATGGTTTATTTAACAAGAACAACAGACAACCACACACACACACACTGATAGCTGCCTTTCAACGTTCCAATAGCGACGACGGCACGTAAAATGACCCACTTTTGGTCTTTGGCATGATGCTGCTGCTTCTACTTGCTGTTAAAAAAAGAATCAAAGAAATCAAATGGAAGAGTTTGCTAACAAAAAAACACACACTCACACTACAAAAGTGATATGAAAGGGGCAGCAGTTATAGAAATAGAAATAGAAACACAAACGGCAAGCGGCAGACAAAGAATTTTGCGCTCAACTCGTGGCAAGCAGCTGCGCTCAAATGTAGGCAACACAAATGAACATATACGGCAGCTGCGCTCAATTTGCTGAGCGCGCTCAACAGTAGGCAACAGTTTTTTACTTCGCACTCACTCGATGTCTCTCTTTGAGTGTGCAGAAATGCTGTCGCTCTCTAGAGAGCTTTTAGATGACAGACGGATGGGTAGGTGTGTGTGTGTGTGCGTGTTGATTAAGGGGAATTCTCTGCTCGACCAACTGTGAGCGCGTGCTCTGCCTTGATATGACCAGACGCCGGGTTTGAAACTATACGTGAGATTGGAGACCATGGGCTGATCTAGCGTTAGTCTATGGTCATGGTGAGACATAGCGCTCTCTCTTTCTGTTATTCCATCTCTCTTCCTCTGCAGTTCTTTACTCTTCACTTACACGGTATGTGCTTGGCGCGTGTTTGTATTTCTAAGTTGGTTTGCTGCCATTGCCGTTGGTAACAACTCAGCGTTAAAGTTTTGCGGTAATGGCGCTGTGGGATGTCGGCATGTCTGACGGTCGCTGCCACTGCCACGACTGCTGCTGCTGCTGCTGCTGATGGACTGCTGCTTTCTGCTGCAATGTGTCGTTTGTTAAACTTGGACGAGAGCTACTCTAGAAACATAGCCATGGGTGGGCGTTGCCAGCAAGCTTGTGGCATGCAGTGCCGGACCATTAGGCGACGAATAGTGCGTATTACTTATGCTAGCTGTAAACTTGCCACTCGATTGTTGGCTTTCACCAACGCACAGTGGCACCACGCACACACACACACCGTGAAAAAAACAAACAGCGGTCAAGGATATTGCAATTTATCGTAGAGTAAGAGATGATAAGTAGTCAGGTAGGTGAGGTAAGTCAGTCTAAACATTGTTGCCTCTGTGCCACATTCAACATCTATTGCTGGCTTGCTCCTTATCTTTGTATCTCCCCCTCGTCCTCTCTCCCTCTATCTATGTATATGAAACGACTAAAATAATTTTAATTGAAATTACAAAAGAAAGCTAAATTACACACAGACCGGTATTTGTAAATTGCCAACGTCTGTGGTGTCCATTTCTGTTGTCTTCTGCCCTTTGTCTTCCCCTCCACTTTCGCTTTTTCTTGTACTGCTTGCCTTGCCTTTTGTCTGCTCCACATATATACATTAAGTATACGTATATAATTTTATTATTTTTATTATCATATATTTTTTTCGTGTTTTATTTTCTGCTTGCCGAAATTATCATTTTAAATCATTTTGTGTGCGCCCACAAAAGTATGCAAATAAAAGTCGTAATACAGTTGTGTTGGCTTTATTATTGTTCTTTCGTCCTGTTGTAGCTGTTGCTATTGTTTCTGTTTATGTTTTGTTATTGTTATTGTTTTTGTTGTATATACCCTTGACGTGGATTTAACAGTTTAGTCACGACATACGCCAGTCAAGCATTAAATTAAGCAACCTATAACTGAACTATGCAAGATGTCACTCGGATATCAATACGAGAATATCGTTTGCTGAGAACTCTAAATTAATTTTTATATATAATTCTTTTCATAGTATCTGAAATTCGATCCGTTTCAAAAAATTAATTAATTAATTTTTGTGATATCAGAAGGTATCTATTGAGCTGTCAGCTTCAATTACCATAAATTTTGCAATTATTAATTTCAAATTTTCGTTTTTGTCAAGATTAATTTTTTTATCTAATTGAACTATTCTTGACTGCACTTTACAGGGTAACTGCTAGTCCATCAAACTTAGCATTTGAAAATGACGAAAGTATATTTTTTTTTAGGCTTTGTTGTTGTTGAATGTTGTTTGTTGTGCATATTTCGTGTTGTTTTAACTGCTCTGTATGCGTCGCGTTCAATGTACATACAACTATATATATGTATATGTACATAGATACCAAGAGAACAGATCTCCCCCTGCCCCCCCCCCTTCTGTCTTTCACTGTCTCTCACTCTGTACCTTGTTTCTGCATGTATGTGCTCGCAGTTGAATTCTATGCCGTAGTTCCTTCATGCTAATTTTTTGTGAATATATTTTTTATTTTTATTGTATATTTTGCAGTTACAGTTTTTGGATTTGTTTTTTATTTTATGCCTGTTGCTCGCTGCTCTTTTTACACCCGAACCCCTCCCCACTTAGCTGCCACGATTTGTTTTATTTTATTTCTGTGTGTGTGTGTATGTTTTTTTTATATTTATTATAAAAAATTATTTCATGCAGTTGGCCTATAAAGTTGAGTGGAGCCGTAAAAGCAGCACTTCAAATGGGAATCGCATGGCAACATCAAGTGGAGCAGCAATAATGCCAGGAAAGAGAAGACAAAACTAGGAGAAGGGCAAGCGAATAGAAAGTGGACAGACAGATGGCTGAACAGATGGACGGACGAGCACTGAGCAACGACGAGCAAGGAGCTAACGAAAAAAAAAAGAGATGAGAACACAAAAAAAAATCTCAAGCGAAACGAAAAGAAATGTGTGCTATAAAATGAAAAGCTAAAAATGAAATTAGTTTTAATAAAGTGAAAATGCCACAGGAAGCCAGGGCGACTAGTCAAGGACGATAGCCAAGAGTAGGACAGACGACTACAAGAGAGAGAGAGAGAGAGAGAGAGAGAGAGAGAATAAGAGGAGAACGCTCGACCAGCAGGACTGAGTCACCACAATGTCCTTAAAAAATTTGAAAAGCAAATGCACAATAGAGAAGATAAATTAAATCAAATGTGATGAAATCACAATCACAATACGAATGACTTGTAAATGGCATCACTTGCCCGGCCACTCGACTGTATAATCATCTCTATGGCAACTCAATGAATCAAATAAACATCAAAATCACAAAAGCAACACAACTCACAAATCACATATCACAAATCACAAATATAAAAGCCAAACACAAATGTTAAATAATGATGGTAAAAATCACAAGAAAATGCTCAGCAAATTGATGATGAAAAGAAAATATGCTAGCATAAAGAACCCCATTATAATCATCATGTGCGAAGCTCATTGAAATACATTCTGTTAGAGCTTTGCTCAACTCGAATACATAACTTTTCAGAAACGCCATTTTAAGCTTGGGTGCAAAGTTCATTAAACTGTATTAAAGCTCTTTTTGAACAATATAAATTAATGTATCGTAAAAAGGGCGAACATAAAGATATGCGCTTTAAAGAGCTGGCAAAGCTCTTGAACTTAAGTCAGCAGCAACTTAGCAGCTTCGCAAGGTCTTAAAAGCTCTCCCAAATAAGCTTTTTAATGTAATGAGCTTTTAGACTTCACTTATCATCTTTGAGCGAACAGTTGTGAGTATGTGCTTCAAGTGAATTAAACTGGAAGTTTGCAGTCCGAAAACTTGTGGTTATTCGTTCTATAATTTGTTATCGATAACACAGCGTGTGTTCAATGGTTGTTAGTGCATTTCGCTTGTCTGAACTGTCAGTCTGTCAATTCCGATTGCACTCAGCTGTGTCTATATCCAGGACTACATGTGAGTGCGGCTAGACAACAGCAGCTATGTTCATATGTATGTATATAGTACATATGTATAGTGTGTTATGTATATGAAGTAGTTGAAGAAGCAGCAGAGTTTTAGTTTCAGGTCGAGTTACATTTCCATTTCCATCTCCATCGCCACTTTTCTTTCAATGGGGTGCTCTCAAAGGGACCTCTACTTATGGCCAGGCACTTGTACACGTATTTGTATATAACTAACTAACTTTACAAGCTCATGCATGCGTATGTGTATGTGTTTATGTCTGTGTGTGTGTCTATGTGTGTGCCCGTTAGATGGAGTGTTGTGCAAATATGGAGGGCTGTCTGCTGTTGCTTTTGTTGCTGCTGCTCCTGTTTGCTCAAACTATTTGCACACTAACTAACTTTCTCACTCTCTCTCTCTCTCTCTCTTTTACTCTCTCTCTCTCTCTCTCTCTCTCTGTCTCTCTCTGTCTGACCCTCTCAGCTGTCTGTGTCTATCTTTTTATTTGTCCATTCTTTTGTAATATAGTGTTTTTTTTTTCGTCTCTTAAATTGTCGCCATTGGCCATATTTAGATCAATTTCTTGAGGACATTTCCCTAGCTACTATGCTGGCGAGTGGCAATGCATGTCCTTTGGATATCCTTAGCTGTGTTGGTCGTCTAATGGCACATAAATGCTGCAACTGGAGTCATATTAAAAGCATGTTCATATTTACCTTTGTTGTCCACTGCCACGCCTACAACCTCAACCGTCTGTGGATGCAACTGAGGCAGTTGGTGATGCCGAAGTTGCAGCTGCTCCTCGATGGGCACTTGGCATTTATGAGTCTCGCTTGCGGCAAAAGTTTCACTGCAACAGTTTCCATCTTCGCAACGTTCTCTACTTCCTCCCATTTCTACACCATTTTTTTTTTTTTTAATAGTTTTCTTTTGTATGTGTGTGTGTGTGTGTGTGTGAGTGTGCGTGGCAGGAATGGGGACATTGCGACTGCAACAAGCTGGCTGTCGGATTGCAATTGTTGGCGGATTTAGCACGGTTCGGTTTTATGGCCAGACAGCTGGCCAGGCGCAGGTTGCCTGGCCCGGAACCGGGCGGCCATCCATGCAACGCAACGATTGCGCTGGGAGCAACGACTACGACAACGAGTAACGATATCGACACCGACATCGACATCGACATCGACGGCAACGGCGACGGCGACAGCGACAGCGATAAAAGGAATCGAATC
The DNA here is from genome assembly GCA_018150725.1 of Drosophila quadrilineata. Classification (NCBI taxonomy): domain Eukaryota; kingdom Metazoa; phylum Arthropoda; class Insecta; order Diptera; family Drosophilidae; genus Drosophila; species Drosophila quadrilineata. The sequence continues at coordinate 13,464,826 of JAECWN010000432.1, forward strand.
GGATATGTTTAAGTTGAAGCGGATTTTCCTTTATGCCGCATCCGTGTCCGTATCCAAGTCGGAGTCCGAGTCCTTGCCTTGCACAGAGTCACGCTGCAAAATAAAACAGTTGCATTTACTTTATATTTTCCACAATTATTAAAATTTATATTTTCATTTTTCTTTCCATTATTATTCTTATCTATATTTATGCTCGCTTGCGACAAACGGCAATGACGCTGCACATTTTACTCTCTCTCTCTCTCCTCTCTCTGCCTCTTAATGCAACTCTTAGCTGCAACTTGTGCAACCTCTTGACCTTAAAATGCCCCGCAATGCCCACAATTGGAAGTTTGCTTACTGACGTTCAGATTTGCTGTCAGTTTATTATTGAAATTTATACATATATATGTATGTATATATATACTAGTACTTATTATATTGGAATCCTCAATCCAGTTCAAATCAATTGAAATCGCTTCCCATCGAAACGAAGCGAAAATAATGCCCCCAGCATGTCAGCATCGAACTTGATTTAGTCCAGCGATTTATTTTTATGGAGTTTTCTTTATGTTCTAGACAATAAAGAAAGAGAGTAAGAGTAAGAGAGTAAGATTCTTCGATTTCGGAAAAGTGAAGGAATTTGTAAGGATTTTCGTTTCAGAAATGGGTACAGAATACAATAGATTTTTTTTGTATAATATCTGTTCCACAAATTTATCAATAGTATGATTCGCTAATTATGAGATACATTTTAATATCACAAATTTCTAAATATTTCTAAAAATCTTAAAGAAATAATTTCGTTGATAATTTCAACAATGAACTGAATCGCTGAAACTGGTAGATTACGAGTTGTTGTATATATACATATATATAAGTAATTCGATTAATTGTTGATAATTATATCACGTATCGGGGATTTACAGAAGTTTTCAACAAGAAATGCCGAGCATGCCAAACATGCAACATGCCCCATTCTGTTGCAAGCGAAGCAAGCTTGCAGTCGCGCATAAAATCAACTTTGGCATTTCCAAAGAGAATGCCACAGACTCAAGGAATTGATAGAGATGGTAGTGGATGCAATAAATCGGACATATATTCCCAACATCCTCCCCCAACCCCCCAAGGATATTCCATGTCCATTATGTTTAAGACATTTATGTGGGTTTGCAATCATAATAATAATCGATAAACATTTCGATTAATTAAATTTATTTAAATTTTCAGGCGATGGCAAAGCCAATTAAATTACAAGTTTATGCGAAACACAGTTTAAAATAATAGATATTTCTTCGTATATATATATATATATATATATATACATACATAAATATGTATCACATAACCTAGTTGAATGTGAGGACTCTTTTCAAGGATAAGAAGTTGCCCGATGGCAAATTTCTTTCAACTTGCTTAGCAGCTCTCTTAGCTATTTAAATATATTGCCGGCACATGGTGGGCGAGGGCAGGGAAGGCATGGGAAGGGTGGGTCAGGTGGCATGCTAATGGGGCAGGTGCCAAGACAGAGCTTGTGGCATGCCACAGCCACAGCCACAGAGCCACTGGCAATGGCAGCTATTGACCTTATTACGCTTACATTGTGGCATTTAAAGCTTAATCTATTTCCGAAATAAGGCAACAAAGAAACAAGTAACATAAGTACCTTTCCGAAGAGAGTGCTCGACTATATGATACCCTGTACACAGGTCTTTGAATATCATTGTTTACAATATGCCAAATCTGAAGCTTGTAGCTATTATAGGATTTAGGTATATGGCTGATATAGGAGAAATAGGATCTCAAACAGTTGACCGATTTATATATTCAACCCCTCAATGGGTTTAGTAGCTCTTCCCTTTCCCTGGTACAAACACATACTCCAGCTTGTAATACCCAAAATTACCCATTTTCAATGGTCACAGGGTATAAAGAAAAAGTAAAAAAAAATAGCAAATTAAAAGAAAAATAGAGGAAGACGAAATAAAGCCCAAGGGTCACGCCATGCGCCATGAAGATAGCAACTGCTCATAGATCAGCAGATAGTCGGAGTCCCTGTCCCTAAATGGGCCCCACTTGCCTTTTTTAAGGTGCCTTTTCAATCGCTCCTCTCTCTCTCTCTCTCTCTTCTCTCGGCTGGTAAACTCTGCTTCCTGGTTTTGCCATACCCTGTGCCCATTTTAATGTGCAAAGCAAGTCGGCTGGTATCTCATAGTCGGACATTATAGACTATAGCATACTTATATTACTTGATTTCTTTTTCTTTCATTTTTTTGTTATAATTTTCTTTTGGCATGTTTTGTTTTGTTATTTGAAGTTTGCGCCAACTCGCATTATAATAACAGCTCTATAATTATGTATTTTAGCCTGGCCAAAAGCATAATGCATTGTTGGCCACCAAGCACCTACACAACTAGAGCAGCTTAAAACAGGGGTGCGGGAACATCTTTTAGGAAAATCCTTATTATATTTGCTGTAAGTTTTAAGTGAACATCGAATCAGCTTTCCCACTCCCACCACTGATTCCCCTTACACCCACAACCCACTATTTTGTTCTTTCAAAAAGCACAACCTACCTGAGGTTCGCCTGCTGCCACTCCCATTCTCTATCCTTCTCTCCCTCTCTCGGTCTCTCTCTGACTCCCTCTTTCTTGCTCTCTAAGTCTTTCTTTCTCTTTCATCGTGTGCAATAGAAATTTTTGTGCTTTGCTTAGCTTTCAGTTTCGGTGCCAAACGAAAACTTTAACTGCACTGCCAAAAAGCGGATAACGGGCTAGAGAACGACATCCGCATTGGCTGGAGGATTGGGATCGGGAATTGGGATCGCCTTGTGGGAGGTGCTGGAGTGACGCCGAATGCCGCTTGCCTGGTAAAGTATATGTGTTTTTGGGGCTATTAAATTTCCAGTTCAATGATTAACGAAATTTATGTTTCGGCTTATATGGACGTCTATATGTATGAGTGCGTGTGTGCGCGTATGTGTGTGGGTGTGTGGAGAGGTCGCGTAAGTGCGTGCTGCTGTCAAGGTGCGACTTTCAACTGGGGGGCAGGCGCCAACGATACGTGCAACACACGCAGCAAGATGCGCATAAAGATGAAACAGGCAGGTTGCCTGTAAGGAAGGCTACCAGATCCTAGCACAGGAAACACCGCTGGCAACTGTCGCCATTTCCAGCGCCATCTTCTGCCAAAGTCATTGAGAGAGAGTGAGAGACGGAGAGTGGAAAGGAGAGAGACAGAGTGCTGTGCCTGTGTCGACGTGTTCGAGGCTCATTAAATATGTATGTCTTGTGCCGAGCAGCTGCTAGTTGGCTGGGACTCCATCCAGTTAACGGTGGAGCTAAAGCTGTAGCTGGAATTGGGAACTAGCTTGGACGTCGTATGGCATTCAATTAAGGCGCCGTTGCCGTTGCTCTGCTCTCTAATCTGTTTGAAATATTGACCAAGCGCAAAAATGGTGTCAGCCCAAAAACGGGTCGCAGAAGCAGCGCATAGCGTGGCAGTCGAGAGGGGGAGGAGCTCCGCTTACATAAAAAAGGGGCGAGAAGAACGGAAGAGGAATTTAAATAAAAGTAGGCAACGTCTTTGGCTAAAACTAAAACCAGAGGCAAACATGCTTAGGCATGCAAAATAATGAAGTTGGAGCGCAATTAATTTGAAGTTGACGACACCGTTGCTGTTCATGCAGGCGCCATAAAAGCCAAGCCACATATACATATGTACATACATACATACAGTATGTATATATAGTATTTGTATATTTATATGCCCATTCACCTCTTTCTGGCGTCGACTGTTTTAAGGTTAACGTTGCCCGCTCATTCTGTGTACTGGGAATGACGATGCCGATGATGCTGGTCATTGCTGCGCCTGCACTGCCATTGTATGGGCAACGGGAAGGATGGAGTGGGGAGGGATGGCAACTGTCGTAGCCTATTCACAGCAGCACTTGATGTGCCTTTGGCCAGTCGTCAACTGACTTTACTTCACTTCACTTCACTTTACTTAACTTTACATAGAATTTCCTTTGCATTGCCCTTTTTAGCTTTCTTTCACTTTACATTCTCTTCTTCTCGCAGTCAACTGCTGGCTGCATAGTGTACGACAGAGACAGACAGACAGACACATACACAGAGAGAGAGAGCGAGAACGAGCAAAAGAGATAGAGAGAGAGAGAGAGTGAGATAGAGAGAGAGTGAGAGAGAGAGAATATAAGAGAGAGAAAGCCAAGCAGCAGATTTCCCGTATTGAGCTTCAACTAAGTTGAGCTTGAGCTTGTGTTTGTGTGTGTGTGAGTTTATATAATATATAATAACAAATATATATATTTATAAATGTGTGCGTGTGTGAGGGGGAACAAGACGGTGCACTATAGCCCTTTTTTGACTTTTCGTATTTTATATTAATATCTTATGAATGAAACAAGATATTTTGGTTTAGTTTTTTTTATCTGGTAGATATAACCAATAGAAAGTAAAATTTCGAAAAAAAAATTTGGGTGTGGCACTGCCCATTTTTTTATTTTTATTTATTTTTTTTATTTGGGGTTATTTTTAATAACGAGTGTTTAAACATTGGTATTATTAAAAAAGCATGTAAAACTGCAAAATTATAAGTAATAATATTTATAATTATTATTTCAACAAAAAAAATTAGTAAAATTGAAGGATACATGTGTATTTATTGCATTTCAAATGGTAACCAACTCTGAGCTGTTGAATTTGAGGTTATGCCCCAAAAGCTAAAATTCCAAAAAATCGGGTTGAACCTGGCAATTCTGACTATATGCAATTAAACAATAATTAATTACTTTACGACATACAATAGGTTACAGCGTATTTCCATTTGCGGCACACTTTTAAACCTTTCTAAAAATTAAATTTATTAACAAATCTGTACTTGTTAGAACACTTATTTTGACATATAACTACGGAGATACCACAACGACTTCAAACACTTCAGATATCAAAACACGCAGTACAAACCCCACTGATTCGATTGCATCACAAAAATTTGATCAGACAAGAGTTTTATTCATAGTTATTTGATATTGACAATTAGACTAAAAAATGCACATCTGCACTGATTGCGCCCATGGATATAAACAGCCGAGTTTCAAACCCGATTTCGCCACAGTGGCGCCACCTATGAAAATTTTTGGTATGCAACTTTGATGGTCACTCTTTTTTAGATACAGAGCGATCAAAATTATTTTGATAGTTTAACTTTTATAAATGGGGTTTATAGCAGCTTTTTGGCAAAAAAACCTATAGTGCGGTGGGGGCCGAGGAGTATATAAAAAGCCGTTTTTCTATGTCAGTTGCATTTTTGTGTTACGCCTCAGTTACATTTTGCTTACATACATACAAACATACATACATACACATGTACAAATGTATATATGGATGTCTGGGTGTATGTATATGTGTATGTGTGTGTGTGTTTGTATTAAACGCAGGGCGACCTATACGGTTCGGCTTTTTGGTTTCAACTTCTGCTGCCATAGCCTGCCACAGTTCCAACAACACCTACACACACACACACCCACACAGAGGCAAATACATACTTATATTTATATATATGTACATACGTATATACATATATACAAACATACAAACATACATATACAAGCAGGCAGCCGCAACGCGATAGGAAAAGCTTTTTTCAATTGTTTCCGTTTCGAGGTCATGACAAATGCATTCATTTCTCTTTATTTTCTGACTCTCTCTCCTCTCTCTCTTTGCATGTATGTATGTGATGGTGGATTTTTAGAGCAAACAAGCAACTGACGGCAATGAACTGTTGCCCTCCCTTCCATCCACTTTTCGTCGCTCTCTCACACACACACACACACACACTCGCTCTGTTCCTTTTCCTCGCGTGGTTGCCCATCATCTTCGAAACTCGTCTTCTTTCAGCAGCAGCAACAGCAGCAGCAGCATTCGTAATCTAACGTAAGCAACACAAACACACACATGCACAGACATTGTTACTGTAAGCTGTATGTCATTTTTGCGTTTAATGTCGTGAGTTCCCAACAACACTTGGCTACCTTTACCAAAGAAAACAATATACATACAAACATACATATGTATATACTGACATATGAACATATAATAAAAGCATTAAGCAGGAGCAGTTTGCATCAACAAAATAATAGAATTACATGTGTATATGCAACGCATAATTACCCTATAATCCAAGCGCTTAAATATATAGATTACATATTTAATTGAACTTTTATTAATGCAACCAACACAAATACAACTCGAGATACGCAACTGAGCAAGAATCAATTAATCGAAAGCTCCGATCAGTAAAAGTCGATAGCAACTAGATCGCTAAGCTCGTGACACGAGTAACTGCATCGTGTTCACCAGTTATATTATCGATTTCGAATTCGGTATCGATTTATTTGCTTCATTTGGAATAAGAATTGCAATAAACATGGAAATGAGAATAAAACTGGCGCCTTTAGGCTTGTATAAACGTAGGACATTAAGTAAACAAATGTTAAATTAATATAGGACATAAAAATATTTGATAAATGTGTAATCTGTTAAGTGTGTACATATCATAATTTTTATAGCAATCACGGCATAACAGTAAATGTACACGTACTCATTGTAATTTCAGGTAATCGGTTTTTAAATATGGCTACAAATAATTTATTTGCTGCAATCAGAGATTAAATACACTTTCCTACATATATAAATACGTTATATATGTATGTTTTGCTACTGCTTCCATAAAAAAGCATAATGATAATGAAAAATGTATGCAAATTAAATAAAAACGAAAAATGTTTGCCTTAAAATATCGCAAGTTACACTTACAAGTGCATTTTACAGGGTATGCTATGTACAAATATAATATTTGACAACTGATTGCTTTATAGATATGTTTTAATTAAATTTTGTTGTAAAATTGATCAAGCACATGTATTTTCAATTTTCTCAGCTTCCTCAACATAACATTTCATAATTTTTTAATTGCAGCGTATACAACCGTCGGTTATGCCCCATTTGATCAGACTGCTGATGATGAGCAAACGGTAACAGTAACGAAATCAGGCGTTGACTACCGCACTACGTAATGGCAACGGTGGCGGCTACGTAACGTAACGAAACGTAAACGACTACAGGCTGCTGGCAACGTCAACAGCTTTGACTTTGGCTGTGACTGTGGCTGCGTCTCTCCTCTGCTGGCTGCTGGCAGTCGTAAAAAATGTAGTTTATATTCAAAATAAATGAGGTTGAGTTTATTTACGCGCTTATGCTTTTTATGCGCTTTGCAACAAAAATACAACTGCCAGCAACAACGACGGACGACAATGCCGACGTCGTCGTCGACAGCGTCGTCGGCGACAGCGACAACAGAAATCATCAGCATTTGCTGCCAGCTCCCATTCTTGTGCTTCTCCTCCCACACCTCATCTCTCTCTCTCTCTCTTTTAGTCGCTCGTTGACTGCAACCAGGGATGGGCGTAGAAATCAGCAAATGCCTGCGCCAAAGTGTGGGTATGAATGGGGCTTGGGGTTGGGCATTGAGAGGGTTGAGGATTTTTTTCTTTTTGGATAAACGTAGCGTAAATAAGTGATTTAATGTTGTTGTTATTGTTGCTCTTGCTGTTGTTGTTTTTTGTTGCTGTTGTCGTAGAACAAACGCAAATCACAGCGCTGATAATTATTTTTGTGTGCTTTCAATGCAGCAAACGGAACCCACAAAAGCGACTATCACCCGCCGCAACCCCCTTCAAATACCCCTTTCCCACTTACACTCCACCCCCCTGGTAGCTATACGATTTGTTCTGTAGAGTCTCTACAAATATCCCTGTTACAGTTGTCGTCGACTGTTGTTGGACGCAGACCAAAAGTTTTGCTGTTTTGGGTTTTTGGAATATTTTTCGAAAATTAATAGCGGGCAAAATGTGTAACGTTTTGTCATTGTACAGCACTGGGAACGGGAACGGGAATGAGAATCGGTTTAGGACCAGGCAAACTTAATGTGCGCCAGCTGCATGGAGTGGAGAAGTAGAGAGTGGTGTCATGAGGTGAGATGAGAAGTTGGCAGAGAAGCTACTCATTTTTAGCTACGTACAATGTACATTGTTAGAGTCTGTTCCACATCTCCCTCGCCTCCTCCCTCTTCTGGGTAGTTCCTCCACCATGTTGTTGGCCACACGCATTTGTTTGTGATTAAACCGAGCATCAGCATGATGTTTAGTTGTTTGCGGCATCAACGTGGTCGTCGTCGTGGTGGTGGTGTTGGTGGTAGTGGGCGTGGCTGTCGGTTTATGTCACCCAAAAATCTAATATCTCCCGCACCCCTTTATGTACATGGATTGTTATTGTTAACGTTGAAGTTAGTTTCTGTCGCCGTCGCTCCTCCTCCCGCTCTTGACTGTGGTTGGAGGCGCCCGAAAGGATTGTGGCATTTGTGCCTCCATAATACAATTAGCAATGGTTGTTTGCGGGTTTGCAGCAAAAAACCAAAGAGCAAAAGGGAGATAGAGAGAAAATTAAAGTGAGAGTGAGAGTGAGAGTGGGAGAGAGCAACTGGAGAATACTCTCGTCCTTCAGTCAGCTTTAGCTTTATTGAATTCTGACTGAACGCGTTGAATGCTGCTGCTGCTGCTGCTGCTACTGATGGATGAAGTGGGGGACAGGCTGATGATGAGTGCGGTTAGTGGGCGGCATCCAATCAATCATTCGGCGTGGACAACAAACAGGCAGTGGGAGTATCTATGCCATGTAAATGTGCCTGCAAAATGCTAATCAAAGTTGAAATCCGATTAATGTTACAGAACTACCATCTTATGAAGTATCATCATGGCCTGGCCCATCAATCCAATCCAGTTACCACACCAACGTCACAATCATCATCTTCATCATCGCCATCAACATGCAACCAATTGACATAGATACATCAGTCAACCGCAGCAAGATTCATCACTTAAACATCACTCAACAAACCATCAAATGTCCTTTTGGGTCCTCTTCCTCGTGATGCGAATCTGCTCCTGGCATCGTTCGCAAATTCTTCATTCAATTAACAATTTTGCCATTGTTTATCAAATTTTATTTATGGTTAATTGCGCAACTAGAAACTCATCTGGAAACAACTTAAATATATTTAAATATCGATTCTTATCGATAGTTTTCAACATATAGCTAATTTTAATCCTTTTCAAGATAGAGAAATTTAATTTTTTTTATAATTAAAGCTGCCTGTAATAGGGCTCTTCAGTATTCACTTTTGTCAGGCAAACATTTTTTTATTCGTGGTATGCAATATTTATTTAATTTATTAATGCAATGAGCATAATATATGATTTCCATAATAAATAAAGTCAATTAGTCGGACAGAGGGCGCCACCTGCACATGCAGATATTTTCAACTCAATAAAATATTAACTCAATAATATCGACTAGTGAAAGCAACGAACTGTTCAATTAAACGTCAATAATTACAATATTAAATAACTTATACGGGCTCGTTCTCAATTCCGAATCCGAACGAAACGTGCGGTTTTTGAATTGTTGGAATGTTATCTACGATTTTGTACATCATAGCCTTAAATAATGTGCAACTAACATTACAAACGTAATAAAATCTTTTGACTTCTCAAGATATTTCAAGTTGAACTTTCGAAAATAACATAAAAAATTGAAATGCATTCAATTCATAATTATTCGCTGATTGAAATGTTCTGTGATAATCATAAATCAATTTGGAATTTGATTTGTAACTGATTTGTGAGTGGGGTTTGTTTCTAAAGTTGATGGCCCTTTACATTCATTGTCAATCTTCTGAATACAACAATTTTGGGATGACCTTCAATAAACGAATTTGGCAATCAATTAATCAATTAACCTCAGGGCCACTGAGTTGCCCAGCAAACCAATTAAAATTATTTAACAATCAATCAAAACGTCACTTAGATGAAGTGCAGCATCGACTCCACAAGCATGTCCTGCCGCACAGGACTTTCTTTTTGTGAGGCAATCAATTAGGCGAAGCATCAGTGAAGGTTCATACTGTGGCCTCTACATTTTCTGGCTATCAACTTGATCAGCATCATTACCGTCCTCATCTCATGGCCATAATCAATGTGTATGTTATTTTCAATCAGCTGACCTCGTCTGCGACGCTAACAACAATCACAAAAAGAAAAAAATAATAATTAACAAAAATGTTAGAACAATTTTGGCCATTGCCAAAATGTCGAAAAGGATGAAGGCACGAGGAGAAACCTCCCAATCTGGACCATTAGCCATATAACCCATAAGCTCATATAGCCTATAAACCGTAACCCGTAACCCCTAAGCTGTAACCCAGTTTCAATTGAACGCATTTTCACATGCCACTGCACCTACCTACATACATACCTACCTACATACATACCCAACTCCTTCACACACACATACCCATACACACACACACACTCACACAGAATTGCCTTCGATATGTTTTACCATCAATTGGCATGCAATGTGTGACCGAAAGCGGCTCTAGGCCGAACTCTGTGATGGCAGCTGGAGATGTGGTTGGCTGGGTGGGAGTTGTGTGGGTAATTGAGGCAGAAAGAAGCCAGGCAGGCAGGCAGTCAAAAAAGATGATGGGGGAGTGGGTGGAGGGGGTCGGCAGGATGTGTGCCAGATCGTTCTACTTTGTGTGCCTATTTGGCTTATTATTTTTTGTGGCCGGTCGACCAAAGCAATAACCCAACTAAATTGAAATCAAACATACACACACATACGCACTGTCAGTTTATGGGTGTGTGTGTATGTCACGACTTGAACATTGAACTTTACGAGCCGAGTTTAATTGCTAAGGCAAGCAGGGGAAGAGAGGCAGTGAGGCAGGCAGACAGGCAGTCACAGCTGAGCGACAGCAGCAATCAAAATGCGCTGCCAAAAGCGCTATCAAATCGCGCGGAAAACGCGTCCGCGAAATGCCGCTCTCAAAACGCCATCATCATGAGCATCATCAGCATCGTCGTCATCATCATCACCTCTGCTCAATTGCATTGGCTACGTGTGTTCACACACACATACATGCGCACATATGCAAGTATGTATGTATATATGCTGATATGCTTGGCTGTGTGTGTGTGTGTGTGTGTCTGTGTGGTTAGCTGAGTGTTAAGTGCGCCGACATTGCGTTAGCAAATGCTCATTCACGCTCTCGCTCTCATCGTTCTCTTGCTCTGCCTCCATCTATCGTTGTGCTGCTCATCATATTCTCTTTGTGCATGAGTGTATGTGTATGGGTGTGTGCGTGTGTATGTATCTGTTTGAGCGAGAGCTGCACTTTGTAAAAGTGTTTTTGCCCATTTACGAGCCAGCGAGCTTGGTAAGCGTCGGCGCTGATTTTTATGCCATGTTGTTTGATGTTGACTGTTGGCCTGCGTTCAACCACTCCACCTCCGCCTCCTCCTCCTCCTCCTCCTCCTCTTCGCTCAGCCAACCACCCACCGCTCACACGTCGTCCATTGCCTAGTAGCAGTCCCTTAGCTGCCTCTCACTCAGACACATTCTCATACTCACACTCATTCAGTGCTTTGCTTTGCTTGACTCGTTTTGCTTTTGTCAATCAGCAGCAGCAGCAGCAGCGGCAGCGGCAGCAGCAGCAGCGGTATGGGCGTTGGTGTGGCGTGTGGGGCGTGGTCCATGGTGCAAGAAGCGTGCACTTACACAGAATCTTCTTGTTTGCAATTTGTTGTTTGTTGTTGCGCCTCAACTGCAACAGCACCATCATCGCTAGAAATGCACACGCAGCACCAACGCCACCCCCACCGCCACCACCACCACCACCTCCACCTCCACCGTCAGCAGCAACCCAACAGCAGCTGCACAACCTGCCCCCACCCAACCCACTGTTGTAGGCAGCAAGAAATATGTTGACAGCTTCTAAAAATATGAGCAGCATTTTGCTGCTGCCAGCCAAATGTGTTGAAAAATTGAAAAATATTTCGCCATCGATGTGCTAAAATATGCTACGGAAAAAAGCCGAGAGTGAAATAGAAATAGAAGACATAGATAGAGAGAGAGAGAGAGAGAGAGTGGGAGAGAGAAATGCGCTCCATACGCCGTATACGTTTGACTGCGCCGCGACAGCAAATCTAGAGCCAGTGTTGCCAAACAGTGTTGGTAGTCCGTGTTAAAATAACTATACAAGCTAAGCAAAATAGTAGATAAAAATATTTATCGCCATAATACGCCAAATGATGCTCCAAATTGACTAAATATATTCCATTACTAACAAATTTTGCAATTGCATTTTCAAATATGGATATATCTAGCGTGAAATAGGCTAAGCTGACAACACTGACTAAGGGGGGGAGTAGAAAAACCAAATCGTTGGCAAAATGCAAACCAACCAACAACTACTATGACACCAACAAAGAAGGCGTTTTGTTTTCTATTGCCAAACGGCTTTTGGCGGCTCGCCAGGAAGCAACGACAACAGCAACAACAAGGACTTACATCCTGTGTCTGAGTCTGTTCCTGTGCCGAAATCAGAGACCTGTTCAAGTCCTCTAAATATCATCTGTCGGCTTTTGTTATTATTATTTTTGTGCTTTATTATCTTTTTTTTACTTTCTGTAAGGATTTTTAGTGCTTTCTACCATCTATGTTTTGAAGGCGTCGGAAGGACGTATTTTGGCTGAGGGGGAGTAGCTTTTACTTTGATTAACTGACAAGCGGCAGGCAATTGGCACAATTGAAGGCAAGCTCCTTAGTCCTTGTTGCAGGCACTGTTGATTTAGGATAACGCAAGCCAGCTGCCAAAAGGTTAACGTTAACGAATTTATATTAAGGCTGCCACCAAAAAAACGAAGCCCAAAAATAAAAAGAAAAGTTTCTCAAATAAAAAATACAAAATACTGCCAGGCGGCGATGGTAAAAGAAGACAAAGTAAAAGCAAGAAAAGGGCCGCGAAACTGTCTGCGAAATTACGTGAGCAATAGAGAGAGAGAGAGAGAGTGATGAGGGGAGTGTGATAACAAGAAAGGGCAAAAAAGATGATGAGCAGTTCAAAAATTTGCTTGTTGGCCATTTACCGGAGGAGGCAGCAACAAAAAGATAACCAAAATCTGCACATCCTTCCATAACTCTAAAATGCCGCCTTGAAATGTTTGTATGTATGGGTACACACACACACACACACACCGAGGCATATGCCTATGTACGTTTGTATATGTATAAGTGTGTCTATACTTTACATCTAACACAAAAGGCAACAACTTGTTAACTTTGCTTTTTATTTTTGGGTACCCGGCCACGTTAAGGAGTTCTGCTTTTCGTACTGTTTCAACATCCTGTAAATATCAAATATCAAAAAGGGTATGCTGACAAATCCAAATTTATATGCTAGGTACGTAGGTAGGTAGGGATGTTAATAAATATTAAAAAAAAATTAAAATATCTTATCAATCATTTTGTTTTTTAAGTTTTTAAAAATACATTTCGACATTTGAATGATTTTCATATTTTCCAATTGTCCTCCTTTTTCAATATTAATATTTCCATATAAAACTTTTTTTTTATAATATTATTTACCGATATTTCAATATATTATCAATATATTATATTATTATATACCTATATAGTAAACGTCCATACAAATATTCAACAATAATCGATACCGACGAATATCGATAATCTGTTTGGCATTTCATTTAAAATACTGCACAGCACAGGGTGTCTTTTAACGCGCTTAAATTTTTTCACATACTTTTTTTCAGTGTAGGACAGGGCAGGGCAGCGCAGGACAGTGTAGCAGCTGTTGTGGCGCACAACAAAATGCCAGGGCTTTGACTGGTATTTGGCTGGTGTTCGTGTTTTTTCGCTGGTGTTCGTGTATGGGACCTGGCGTTGGTGTTGATGTTGGTATTGGCTCAGTGCTTGAGTTCCTGAGTTGAGTACGCCGCCGACGACGACGACGATTGTTTACGGTTGAGGTTTTGGGCGGGCCACGGCGGCGCCTATAGCCGGGGGGCCATAAAATTGGCGTCGTTGTCGCCGTCGTCGCGTGATTAGGAGCCGCGTCTCGTTTCATTTCAGATATCCTTACATATGCACAATCCTACATACATATGTACATACATATGTATGTATGTATGTAAGAAATTTAAGGCAAATACTACGTGTTCTTGTTGTACATTGTATAAGTGAAAGTAAATTGTTTGAGACGCTGCGGCAAATTGAGAGGCACTCTTAAAAGCCAATCTCTAGAGTTGGCCATTTTGTGGATCTGAAATGTTACTCCACGGGATTGTCATCTCTTTCATGTCAATGCCACAAAATACTTCGCCCGACATTTGTGATTTTACATAAATTGAGACTGTCTATTTGGTGTATCAACGAATCAACTGTTAGTAAATTTTATTTACAACAGTGATTAATAATATACTTGAGTTAATAAAAAAAAAAAGAATATAGAACTTTAAAATCTTTGAACGGGCTACTGGCAGTAGTATTATTTTGCCAGGCACTGTATGTACAATTGTAATTTATCAAACGGAAGTTTCTTGTTACACAATTGCAGAGTATACATAACAGTATCTGTTAAACAGCTGTTAAATTGTATTGAGGTCTGTTAAATAAATCGTTGAATTACTTTTGGTTTGTAGCATCCTCTTTGATAATCCCACAACTAGTCCAAGTATTTGTTGTTAAGCAAGTGAGATGAATAGATTGTCTTATTCAGGCAAACATGTGTAAGATGATATCGTTGATATGTGATAACAGATGGAAATTTAAACCTTTGCTTTTTAGCGCTTTGATGTTTCAATAGGCAATTTAATAGACTGTGTTTGTCAATGAAATGGGCCTATTATTAATATAAGTATTATTAGATCTCGTACCACATTTTAGATGTGAGCTTTCCTATTGAAATTTGAGATACGGTTTAATTTTTATAAATATTTCAGAGCATAAGTTCAACTATGGGGAACTGTTTAAAGCCGAACTGATATCTGAGGCAAATGGAAGCATCAGGAAATGCAGAGCTCATTATTCATAGATAGATTTTTGAAACTGGGCTGCTATGGTGACTTATTTGACTTACCGACAATTAAAATTCACGTTAAGTGCTGCATGAGACATGTGCTCAGCCCGACACTCTCACTATCTCGTACTCAAAAGAAGAAGGCGAAGAGGAAGAAATCTAGAGAACGAAACTGTTGCTGTTCCTGGTTAGCCTTGAGCAACGAGGCCAACTAATTGCCACATTTTTGTCTGAAGTTGTTTGAAAACATTCCGTCTATGACAGCTCTGGTCTGTGGAGGTATCTCCTATCTCGCTCTTTTCCACTATTCTGCCTCTCACTTTCACACATTCACATCGCTCCTACATAGAGTGTTAGTCTCCTGCGCTACTTCTGTTGCTCCTTTCAGACTTTGGCTCGTGTCATGTGCACAAATTGCTGCTTATTAATGTCAGAAATTTCTAATTGCAACGCTGCATACAAATTGTTTTAGGCCCGCCCCTCTGCCAGCAACAGTAGCATACAACAGATTCTACACCTACCACCACACACACACACACACACACACACACACACACACACACACACACACAACAAACACACATACACGGATACAGTAGCATTAGCAGTTTCAGCTTCTGCTTCAGCTTCTCCCAAATCTGCTGTGAAATATTTGCACTAATTTGAACAATAAATTTTGATTATTTGTATGGTGTATATATGTATGTATATGTGTGTGGTTGTGTGTAGCTGTGTGTGTGTTTGTGAATGATTTGCCTGGCTAACTACGCTAGCCATAACGAGCTACTGAAATATTGTACGAGGCAACGGAAAACCCACAAATTTATAGTAACTTTAAGTTTTAAACAACCCTGAAATTGGCATTGGATACTCCACGTTTGCGAGCCAAGGACGTCAAACTCAAACTCATCCCATATCCAATCCCCCATTCCCCGCCACTCGCCATTCCCCCTTGCCACCATACCATCAAATGCAAACCAAGCACAACTTTCATTTATAGTACCCCCAAAAAATAAAAGCTGAACAAAAAAAGCGAAGCACTCAGAACTTGAGGCGCCAAACAAGGAGTCTGCTAAACTAATAAATGCCCCACGGCAATCGATAGTTATGTACATATGTATGTAGCTATGTACATATGTATGTATGTCTGTATGTAACTATGTATTTATGTACATATGTATGCATGTGATTATTGCGAGAATCAGTATCGTTTAGACAAACTGTAGCTCTATTTCTTCAAGCTCATCATCTGCCCTTCGCCAGCAGGCTTTTAATTGTTAGCTAGAAACTAGCTAGAATTCAGATTACCCATCAAACGTGTATACCCGGTTTAGTTAATATATAGCGTTGTTGTTAGGGTGTTCAGATACCCATAATCAAAGCAAAAATTTGCATATTTCTGCACACTTTTCGCACGGGATATCAAAATGAGAATTATGCGAACAGCGCAACCAAAAAATATATTAAAAAAAAATTGAGAAAATAAATTATAAATGTAAGAACAAAAAGGAAAGGATACGGTTACGGTTACGGTTAAGGTGACGGTTATAGCTTACGACCGTATGCATGGCGGGTCTCCGACAGGACATATGGCAGACAAGAGCAGGAATTGTCAATCGAAGCAGATTTATTACAATTTCAGCGATAGAAGACAATTAAAGGGGATGCCGATGAGTAACAGAGAAAAAGAGAGAGGGAGGTGAGAAACAGAGAGAGAGAAATAGGCACCGAGGTAAGTAAATGCAGGTCGCAAAATAAATGCATATACATACATACATACATACATATATAGGTAGTACATATAGATGTTTTCCATTTTCCCTCTGCCTTGTAGGCTACTCTATTCTCCTCTCGCTTGCACTCTATTCGAGTGCTGTCCCATTGACTGTGCATGGATCTCTGTGGGTGTGTGTGTATGTGTGTGTGTGCACATAAAATATGTCGAAATTTATAAAGCACGGCAAGGTAACTGTAGCGAGTGCCAACAACATCACAACAAGAATAAAATGGAATATAAAAAATTATAAATAAAATATAAAGAAAATGGCGACAGGAGGATATGCCAGCATTGAGATACCCTGCAGCAACAACTATCGATGGCTATCGTTGCAGGATATTTACTGCCTTTTGTATTATGTGTCGAGTATATACACTATATTGAATGTACACATATATATATATATATATATATATATACCTGTTCAACGTGCGGATTACAGGGTATCACAATAACGATAATATGCAGCAGAGAACTGCAGTCAGCGACGTAAACTGAACCCAATTTTGTGGCTGCTGCCAATACGAAAAGAAGGCAATGATAGCAATGGCAATGGCGCCACAATATCATCCTCCCAGTCACAATGGAGTCACCAAAATGGCAGCCAACAGCAGCTCAAAGGAGGTAGCATCCGTGTAGATCCTTCTGCCTCCCGTGCAGTATTCGTTCTCTTTGTCCGCTTTGTGCTACATTGGCACAGTTGACAAAAGTGTGGGCAATTCTTGCATAATATTATGTTACAAAAGAACTCTCGTCCTGCCATTTTATGAAATTTGTCAACTGCGAAAAAAAAAATACATTTGTATAGTTTGACGAATGCACATTGTCATCATCATCATATGGCAGCTTATCATCATCATCATTATCATCATTGTCGGCAATGTGTCAAATGTACTGGGATTTGTTTGTTGTGAACATGTATTATCTTTGGAAATATAATATAATGTAAATAGAAAGTCCACATGTTATGTTCAATTGAATTAGTTATTTTAATTAATATTTGTTGTGCGATAACTCAATATCAAATCAAATCATTAAATTGAATGCCTTTGCCAATAGAAATCAAATGGAAATTACTATTTCGATTAGAGCGCTTTATACATTTAAATAACAATTTCGTTATATATGAATACAAATTGTTTACACAATTCTATTTATTTAAAACAAATACCAACCAACATACACACATATGTACATACATACATACATCTAATATTATTCATGAGCTTTCACACCAAACTGACATTTATTTTTGTTTAAATAAGCCTGTTGCATTTTTTCTAGAAATGTGCATACAGTATGTCACTTATTTGTTTGCAAACTGCAAACACAATCAAAAATAGTTTAGTTACATTTTTGTGGACTGCAAAAATGAGTTGTTTTCATTTGATCTGTTCCCTTTGATCTGTGATATGACAAAGGACAATTATAAGGACAATTATATAGTTTGTAACCCTAAAAAATATGGCTATGGATTTTGCAACATTTGCATATAAATATTTGAGATACTGTGCATAATATTTTCGAGAGTTTTCTGCTTTCGAGTACTATTGGCTTAATAAAATTTTAAGTGATTTCTGCAAGTTCAAAACTAAGCCAATCTAAGCTCAACTCGTTAGCTAATTTACCATATTCAGTTACCAATGTATGTGTGTGTATTTGCGTGTGTTGCCTAAAAGCCAAAGACCGAAAGCTCTTCAATCGCACCTCGCGGATATTTGAATCGTCGTTTAATGGTCGCAAGGCAGCGCCCACTGTGCTTTAAACTTCAACTGCATAGCGTCCCTCTCTCTCTCTCTCTCTCCCCCCCCTTCCTATACACACACCAACATCTACCTCCACACTCACCACTTAGTAGCTTCCTCTCTCACGTTCTCTCTGGCACTCGCTCTCTCATTTGGCATTGTGATACCTGACGTTCAGCAACATCATCCGCATTGACTCTGATAGCTGCAGTTTCTTCTCTTATCTCCACTCTTTTCCGCTCTCTCTTTTTGATTTTGACTGCGCCATGTGCATGTATTTGTCGCTCTCCAACTGATTGTTTTTTTTTTTTTTTGGTTGTTTGCTCTTTTCTTCATGTTCAGCTTTTTGTTGTTATTATTAATATTTTTATTGCTGCTTTACACATATGTTGGTTATGCATGTATGTATGCTATGTAAGAATGCTATGTACATACATATGTATGTATGTATTTCTGCATGTTTTTCTCTGCCCTCGTCCTTTTCGTATTTCCATTTGCCATTTTCTGCAAGCTTCTCACTTATACATACATACACATATGCATGTATGTATGTAAGCACATATGTAACATACATACCAATGTATGTTTACCACAAATTGAAAGTTATTTTCAAATATGTAAGTCACTGTTAATGTTGTTGAATTGATATGAATAAATGCAAGTGACTTTCTAAATAATTCTTCGCAAATAAAAACCTACCCCTGTTTTTTAAAAGAGCAATTCAAATATTGATCTATATTTGATGTATGAATTAAGAATCAAAAACACACCAAAACATTTAAGGAGAATCAGGTTGAGAATGTGCCTCTTTAATATGACGACACTAATTTTCCCCCTTCGGAATCCAAGAAATATCAGAAGAAGCATCAAAAATAAATTCAAGGAAATATAGTTAATTAATTGATAGAAATCGGCCAAATTATTTATTGTTATATTCTTGTTATTGTTGAAATAAATGCACAAGTAGCATGGATATATTCTTTCTTTCTTTTATGTCTCTCTCTCTCTCTCTCTCTCTCTTAAATGTATATGTTTATCAGAGATCTGCAGCGGTGCACCGCAACTACTAGTGCACCGCAAAAATACTAAGTATTTTCACACACAAAAATTTATGCGGTCTTTTTATACTCGTTCCTTCTCTCCACTCCTTCGATTGCGGTGCCTGTAATCACTGACCATATAACATGTAGATGGGACATTTCATACAACGAAAACGGCCACGAAGTTACTTAGAGAGATACAGCAGTTCGATGCGAGATACCCCAGTTCGATGCGGCATATTCCGATCAGCTCACACGAACAGCTTCCGACAAGTTCGGTCTCTCAATGTGCGAACCTATAATGTGTTTATAGAGTTTTGTACGTCGTCTAGGGCGGACGCTTCGTATAGAGCCCGCATGTTGTTGTTATGATCGCAGGTAGAAACAGCAAAATAGCATAAAAGAGTCGCTCACAACCAATGCTGTTCGCTGTTAAGAGCTTGCTTCATGCAGTTTTGTTCTAAATGCCGAAACTTGGAAAAATTGGCATCAAACTTGAAAATCGGTTGAGATCTGACGAAGTTATGGCTCATCGAAGTTTTGAAAGACCCAAAACACCCATTTTCGTATACAGTTCTGGGCTTGTGGAGGGGTCCAAAAATGATGGTCTTAATTTGAACAATCTTTGAATGCAGTCTTTTTCTAAATGCCGAAACTTGGAAAAATTGGCATCAAACTTAAAAATCGGTTGAGATCTGACGAAGTTATGGCTCATCGAAGTTTTGAAAGACCCAAAACACCCATTTTCGTATACAGTTCTGGGCTTGTGGAGGGGTCCAAAAATGATGGTCTTAATTTGAACAATCTTTGAATGCAGTCTTTTTCTAAATGCCGAAACTTGGAAAAATTGGCATCAAACTTAAAAATCGGTTGAGATCTGACGAAGTTATGGCTCATCGAAGTTTTGAAAGACCCAAAACACCCATTTTCGTATACAGTTCTGGGCTTGTGGAGGGGTCCAAAAATGATGGTCTTAATTTGAACAATCTTTGAATGCAGTTGTGTTCTAAGTGCTGAAACTTGGAAAAATTGGCATCAAACTTGAAAATCGGTTGAGATCTGACGAAGTTATGGCTCATCGAAGTTTTGAAAGACCCAAAACACCCATTTTCGTATACAGTTCTGGGCTTGTGGAGGGGTCCAAAAATGATGGTCTTAATTTGAACAATCTTTGAATGCAGTTTTGTTCTAAATGACGAAACTTGGAAAAATTGGCATCAAACTTGAAAATCGGTTGAGATCTGACGAAGTTATGGCTCATCGAAGTTTTGAAAGACCCAAAACACCCATTTTCGTATACAGTTCTGGGCTTGTGGAGGGGTCCAGAAATGATGGTCTTAATTTGAAAAATCTTTGAATGCAGTTTTGTTCTAAATGACGAAACTTGGAAAAATTGGCATCAAACTTGAAAATCGGTTGAGATCTGACGAAGTTATGGCTCATCGAAGTTTTGAAAGACCCAAAACACCCATTTTCGTATACAGTTCTGGGCTTGTGGAGGGGTCCAGAAATGATGGTCTTAATTTGAACAATCTTTGAATGCAGTCTTTTTCTAAATGCCGAAACTTGGAAAAATTGGCATCAAACTTGAAAATCGGTTGAGATCTGACGAAGTTATGGCTCATCGAAGTTTTGAAAGACCCAAAACTCCCATTTTCGTATACAGTTCTGGGCTTGTGGAGGGGTCCAAAAATGATGGTCTTAATTTGAACAATCTTTGAATGCAGTCTTTTTCTAAATGCCGAAACTTGGAAAAATTGGCATCAAACTTGAAAATCGGTTGAGATCTGACGAAGTTATGGCTCATCGAAGTTTTGAAAGACCCAAAACACCCATTTTCGTATACAGTTCTGGGCTTGTGGAGGGGTCCAAAAATGATGGTCTTAATTTGAACAATCTTTGAATGCAGTTTTGTTCTAAATGCCGAAACTTGGAAAAATTGGCATCAAACTTGAAAATCGGTTGAGATCTGACGAAGTTATGGCTCATCGAAGTTTTGAAAGACTCAAAACACCCATTTTCGTATACAGTTCTGGGCTTGTGGAGGGGTCCAAAAATGATGGTCTTAATTTGAACAATCTTTGAATGCAGTTTTGTTCTAAATGCCGAAACTTGGAAAAATTGGCATCAAACTTGAAAATCGGTTGAGATCTGACGAAGTTATGGCTCATCGAAGTTTTGAAAGACCCAAAACACCCACTTTCGTATACAGTTCTGGGCTTGTGGAGGGGTCCAAAAATGATGGTCTTAATTTGAACAATCTTTGAATGCAGTTTTGTTCTAAATGCCGAAACTTGGAAAAATTGGCATCAAACTTGAAAATTGGTTGAGATCTGACGAAGTTATGGCTCATCGAAGTTTTGAAAGACCCAAAACTCCCATTTTCGTATACAGTTCTGGGCTTGTGGAGGGGTCCAAAAATGATGGTCTTAATTTGAACAATCTTTGAATGCAGTCTTTTTCTAAATGCCGAAACTTGGAAAAATTGGCATCAAACTTGAAAATCGGTTGAGATCTGACGAAGTTATGGCTCATCGAAGTTTTGAAAGACCCAAAACACCCATTTTCGTATACAGTTCTGGGCTTGTGGAGGGGTCCAAAAATGATGGTCTTAATTTGAACAATCTTTGAATGCAGTCTTTTTCTAAATGCCGAAACTTGGAAAAATTGGCATCAAACTTCAAAATCGGTTGAGATTTGACGAAGTTATGGCTCATCGAAGTTTTGAAAGACCAAAAACACCCATTTTCGTATACAGTTCTGGGCTTGTGGAGGGGTCCAAAAATGATGGTCTTAATTTGAACAATCTTTGAATGCAGTCTTTTTCTAAATGCCGAAACTTGGAAAAATTGGCATCAAACTTCAAAATCGGTTGAGATTTGACGAAGTTATGGCTCATCGAAGTTTTGAAAGACCAAAAACACCCATTTTCGTATACAGTTCTGGGCTTGTGGAGGGGTCCAAAAATGATGGTCTTAATTTGAACAATCTTTGAATGCAGTCTTTTCTAAATGCCGAAACTTGGAAAAATTGGCATCAAACTTGAAAATCGGTTGAGATCTGACGAAGTTATGGCTCATCGAAGTTTTGAAAGACCCAAAACACCCATTTTCGTATACAGTTCTGGGCTTGTGGAGGGGTCCAAAAATGATGGTCTTAATTTGAACAATCTTTGAATGCAGTTTTGTTCTAAATGCCGAAACTTGGAAAAATTGGCATCAAACTTGAAAATCGGTTGAGATCTGACGAAGTTATGGCTCATCGAAGTTTTGAAAGACCCAAAACACCCATTTTCGTATACAGTTCTGGGCTTGTGGAGGGGTCCAAAAATGATGGTCTTAATTTGAACAATCTTTTGGACCAACTTCGAAAATTATCCCAACTTTCAAAATTGGAATTGGATTTTCGAAGCTGGGATAATTTTGGACCAATTTGGAAAATTATCCAAACTTCGAAAATTTTTGGAATTGGCATAATTTTGGACTAACTTCAAAAAAGATTGTACTTCATACATTTAGTACCATGCAACTACATATTTGGAGTTTTGTGATTCATCGCATGGAGAAAAAGCAAATCATTGCAAAACTGCAAATTTCCTTTTTTCCGAAGATATTATATTACTTTAGTAGCCATAGATCTTTTAAATTAATATTTTAGCGAAGGTAACCTCTAAAAACCGAAAACAGAGTTAATGAATGAAGTGTAATAATTTAGTAGGTATGCATTACTGAATGCGGAGTGGAAATTTTTTTATTTATTGAGTCTATCATGGGACAGGAGGACGATATCAACATATTGGAACACACTTTGGATCACAACCCAACTATATACGGACTCCAGGATGAATTACAATCCTCTGCTCGCGATGGGTGACCAAAGGTGGTTGGCCAGATCGGGCCTTTGAGAAGATCCAACCAAATAATTTGCTATTGATTTTTACTTTTTGGATAGAGGAGTGATCTCTTACAACTAGGACATCAATTTTCTTGCATAATAGCGCAGCTAAGGATAACTTTAAAACCATTTTTGGTAGAAAACAGAAATTTTCTTGCACATTTTGCTCCAAGTTGTTATATTATTAAATATGATGCGATGTTTATGATTGAAATGAGTAATACTAATTGCTACTATAATACTAAAATAATCTACATCAAAAAAATCCAACGGTAATCGCTGTTTCTTGCATTCCACACAGCTTGTAACAGCTGTACGCAGACTTTTTCTTGCCAAAAATCGTGTGCATTTTTGGTTTTTTTTTTTAATTTTCATTAAAGAAGTTTTTGAATTAAATAAATGAAGAGTAGCTATAATTATTGACAATAGATGTGTTGTTAATATAAAAAAGAATTGAAGCAATATCTTCTACACAACTGTTTTTATTTAACATCAAAGTTTCGGTTAAAATTTGTACGCACACTTTTTGTGCCTAGTGTACATGATATAGAAATTATCAATAAACAATAAATTTTAATCGTCACTTTTGAAATCAAAAATTATGCGGTCAATATTTACATTGCTCTTTCAATACCAATCACAGAGACACTATGTTACTCCGCTACTCAGTATTGAAACACCGCACACCCTAACGGTCTTCGAATCGGTCAAATTTTGAGTCTCAATTTTTGTGCTGTGCGCAGGTACCGCACTTTTTTTTGACATTGTGTCTGCATATTCGTTTCTTATGCGGTATTCAAACACCGCAACCGCTTACTATGCGGTGTCTACACCACCGCCACCGCAAAAAGTGTGAGTACACTACTAGTGCCAAAAACAGGCACCGCTGCAGATCTCTGATATGTACATACATATGTATGTATATTTGTACATGTATACATATAATATAAGTGTATCGCTGTCTGCTTTTGTTCGGGTTGCAGGATTTCCCTCTGGTCTGATTGCCTCACTTTTTGTTACCATTATACTTATTTTACTTATGTATATTTATTTTTATTTTTTTTTGTTCGTTTTGTGATACTGCCATCCCTCTCCTCGTGAATTTTATGATCCCCTTTTTATTTTAAATTCAATTTTTGTTAATTTTTTTCAGTCCTGTTTTTGGCATTTGAAATTCCATGGCCACCAGCGCCCTTCACTTGGCCTTCACTTCCCATATTGCTCCTCTGGCAACTTCCTCTCGGCCCCTTTGCTCTGCTCATTTTCTCATTTTTTGGCATTTTCTGAATGCAACCGCAGAAAATTATGAAAATTACAATGTGCCAGGCAAACAATTTTTTTTTTGTATTTCGCGTATTTGTTGGGATGAGAGGGGAAGTTATGACTCAACATATAAAAATCATTTTTTTTTTCTTGAACTTTCAGATGCCATAAATTGGCCAAAAATCAACCGATTTTCAAAATTTTTGCATTTCTGTCAATGGTTTTCATCATATATTAAATCTGCATTAAAAAATAATTAATAATGTTAGTTTTTAATTTTGACTTATTTTTGGCCATTTTTGCATTACAACCCCTTGTAAAAATGTGGAAAAATAATCATTTTAAAATCGATTTTTTTTTTTGTGCCCAATTGATTTCTGGCATCAAAATAGATATAAAAAGCTTTTTATTTTAGAAAATATGGCCAAAAAACTGAAAAAATCAACTAAGATTGAGCTTTTTTGAATATGGGTCTGCTTTAAACTTTTGAGTCGTGACATTCGACGTGAAAAGAGATGTTTACATTAATTTCGCTTTTTAAGAAATTTTATTCCAGGGTATCTCCAAGTCAAACAGTCGCTATAGTCTAACATTGCAAGGTTTTTTTTGTTCTTACTTTATTAATAATGGCAACGATGCTTTTGTTGTTGTAACGTACACATGCACACATACACACACACACACACAGAAAAACACAGACACACACACACAGTCAAAACATACATTACAGCATTTTTTGTTAATTATACAAATAACTAACCAAGTAATGGGTGAGAGAAAGAGAGTGGAAAGGGGTGGCAGCATTTACTGTTGCCTACTTTGTGGAGTTGACCAACACCTGCCACTAACGGCAGCTCAACCCCCACACACACACACACACACACACACACACATGCATGCATACATAGAAAGTGAGTTATCTGCGACTGTCAGCAACACACACATTCTGTAAACTGTTGACTTGACTCTCAACTTTTAACTTTCGACTTTGGACTGCAACTATAACTATAACTGTGACTGTAACTGTAACTGTAATTGTAACTGTGACTGCAACTGTAACAGTGACTGTAACAGTGACTGTAACTGTGAAACTGAAAGCCATTTGCAGTTTTCATGTTGTTCTTCTACCCTGCAGTCTTCTGATTAGGTTAAAGGTATGTAAAGCTACCAAGTCAACTAGAAAGAGATGGCTAGCAATAGATAGAGACAGCAATTGTAGCTAAAGTCCCCCCCCCCCTCAAGCAAAATGCGCTTCAATGTATGCAACATAGTATGAATTCGTCGCTTGTTGATTGCAACAGTGTTGGAAAATAAAATAAAACTAATAACAGTGTTGAAGATAATTATGAAATTATATGAACAAAACTTTTCTAAGTATAGGGTGACTAAATGTTGAGCATACTCAACTAAATTTATGTATGCAAAATTATCATTGCAATTATGACAAAAAAATGAAAAAGAGTTTTGCAATTTTTTATTATACATAGATATATTTACGTATGTATATAGTAAATATTTGAAAGGTGTGTGTGTGTTAAGTAAGTAGTAGTCGAGCATGGTGTCTGGAAATTTAGTGTGAAGTTTTCTGGCGCAAACAAAACAGTCGAATGTCATCATAACGAACGACAATAAGTATTTTTGATAGTCATGACCTCAAATACTGCGTAAAGTTAAAAATGAGCAAGCCATAAAATGTCGGAGGTTGGCAAATGACGCAAACCAGCACTGAGGGGAGTGCGAGTCGCACAGTGGATGGAGGGGATGGTGAAGAACTAGTTGCGAAGTTGCCCCTGTTTTTAGTCCATAACTTGCAACAGCAGTGATAAGTCGAAATGAAGCGAACGTAAACCAAATGACGGAGTTTCGAAGCAAACCCAAAGTCGTCTATTCGCCCAGAGAAAGCGATGCGAAAGAGATAGAGAAGGAGAGAGAGATGGAGAGAGAGAAAGAAAACAGCCGTTGATTTATGATGGCATCCATAAAAGTTTTCAACCAAAACTTGCAGTTTAGCGCCTGGCAAAGTGATAAACTGCAATGTCTTGCAGTCTCCTGCCAGTCTCCTCACATTCCCCAGGATGGGGGCCACACGAAGGCAGTGATGGCGGAGGGATCGTCTTACCGACAACTGGCAAATCGGGTCAAAGAGCAGTTCTCAGTTCATTTCTCAGCGAGAGAGAGACAGAGACAGAGAGAGAGAGAGAGAGAGACTGTGAGTACTCAGGCGTCATCCAATAACAGGATGCATGCTCAACTTATCCGATTGACTTCGTTCTGGGTATTCCCTATGCCAAATTGAAAGATAGGGAGGGTGCGAGGGAAGTGCCAAACTTGAAGAAATCAATTATAGCGCCAAGAAAATATAAATAGAGTGAGGGAGTGAGGGAGTAAGGGAGAGTGCGAGTGCGAGTGAGAGGGCGCGAACTTGGAATCAAAACAACAACAAACAGCAACAACTTGGCAGACTTTCTCTCGAAATGGAGCTATAAATTTGTGAGGAGTGTGTCTGGAAATCAACTTGAAAGCATTGGGGACCTTACCCTATTATCGATGTTGAACGAGAGAGTGCACAAAGCAAACCAAAGCAAACAAAGTAAACGAAACAAAGCTAAAAGCAAACTAAGAAAAAGCAACAACAAAACCAACAACAGAGAAAGACATGGAATCTTCAATTTCTCTGTATTTCGTATTAAAGTAAAACATTTAAACATAGCCTAGTTCTGTAAGATATATTTTACACCTTAAAGAATTAAAAAATGGTAAAAAAAATGGTTTTTTGGTAAGAAAATTAAAACTTTCCTAACTTTGAGCAGCCATAACTTGCCCAAAAATCAACCGATTTTTTATATTTTTGCATTTCTGTCAATGGTTTTGATCATATTTTGAATCTGCATCAAAAGCTTTTCGATACTGTCACTTTTCAATGTTGACCCAATTTTGGCCATTTTTGCATGCTACCCCCTTGTAAAAATGTCGAAAAAAATTAAAATGTTATAATCGGAATTTTTTGTGCTCAATCGATTTCTGGCATCAAAATTAGTATAAAAATTCCTTTGCGCACTTGATTTGGCGCAATATTTTAGAAAATATTGCCAAAATACTGAAAAAATGGTCAAAAACAGGTTTTTGATCATAAAATGAAATCTTCCTCATCTTTTAGAAACCATAACTTTGCCACACCTTAGCCGACTTTCAATATTATTGCATTTTTGAATATCTGCCTTAAAAAAAAATGGAGATACGAATTCAATAACCTACAAAGGTTAAATACAAAAATAAAGGTTTAAGGCAAACGTGGATTAGAAAAAAGGACTCCTTAGGACTCGTAAGCAGCAACTAACTGCAACATTTTGCGGTTTATCCTAGGCGCTGTTTGCCTGCAAGCCAAGCAATGGGAGCCTAAGAGAACCTCTTTAAAAGTGAGAAACCCCACTGTCTATGAATCTCATTAATTTCGTCGTCTGCTCAGGCAACTCTTATTGCTGCCAACTCCCACCTACCACCTACCACCTACCATCTCCGCCCTCCAAGTCCATCTTCGCCTTCATCTTGAACTCCTCGCTGGTCTGTTTGTTTGTGGTGGAGTGGCATGAAGGGACGCGAATCAAATGAGGCACGGCCACAAAAGTTAACGATGTCTTTGGCTAAAAGTGTTGTGGGCCACGCCGAGTGCCTTTGCTGCTGTTGCTTTTGGCCTCTTTGGGGACATTTTTCTCATTTGCACATTACTTGCCCAGGGGCGTACTGAGCACAAACACACACACACACACACACACATAGCCTGGCATGTGCGTGTTGCGTCAAAGGTTCTGCCTCAGCTTCAGTTTCAGTTTCAGCTTCAACTTCAAGTTGAGTTTTCGTTGGGGTTCAATGGACTCACTGCGTCTTCAGTCCCCAATCCCCAATCCTCAGTGTTCAGGCGACGTCTTAGTCCGCTACGTGCTTCTAGTTGAGCACAGCTATGCCATCTCTGTGGACAATCCCGCATTCGCATCCGTATCTTCAGTTTCTGTTTTCACTCCGGCGGGTCGGACCCGTTGCGGACCCTGTTGAGGTTCAGTTCTGTTGAGGTTCGGTTCAGTTGGGTTTCTTTTGGTCAGCGGGTTTGTCCACTTCCGGCTGCTTACAGGACTTTGTGAGTTTGCCAAACAGCTCCAACTTCCCACCCACGTAGGTTCTACCTCAGCTGCCTCCAAACAACTCTCGGTATCTGTCTCCTCTCTAAGGCAACTCGTCTTGTTCCGCTTGGCTGCGTTTTCGGTGTGCAGCAGTTGCGATTGCCTGCGTCTGCCCAACTGTCTGCCCATTTGTTCGTCCATCGGTCTGTCCGTTCGTCCGTCTGTCTCTGTCTGTTCGCTCGTTTATGGTCACTGTCAAATTAATTGGCTTTTCCGGAGCAGAACTCCGTCTGCGCCTACAACCTCCGCCACTGTGTTGACAACTCATTTCCTTGGCATTAGCTCCGCCACGGGTCCCCATCCTTTCTGTCCACACATGTGTTCAATCTGAAATGAATGCGAATGCAGTGCCAGCATCGGCAGCTCAAATGTCCTGGCCTGCCCCATAAAGGATGTGCTCAAACGTCTTGACCAAAAACTGACTTACTTGACACTTCACCGCCAATCTCTTGAGCTTTACTTGTGTTGAGTCACTTTCTGAGTGTTAAGTGTTCGTTTCTCTCTCTCTCTCTTTGTCTCTTACAGTGTGTCTCTCTTCGACTCACTCATTCTCTCCCATGAATTTGAGTGAAGTTGAGTGGAAATGTTTGTGCCAAAATTCAATTCTTTAGGAAATTTGTGGAATTACCCCTTTTAGCTGTGTGTCTCGGCTGGATGTGTACTTGCTTGGTACTTTTAAGAAAATTTCCTAGGGTATAATATTGTAACTGTTTTGAATATCGTATGGGATTTTTCTAGTTTACTTGCCAAGATTATCCGCTGAATAAATTATGGCAAGTGTTCAACTAAGTGGTTGCAGCATTAGCTATCCATATTCGTCATTAGTCAAGTGACAAACCAACGAAGGGATGTCTTAGCTTAGGACATACAGTCAAGTGACAAACCAGCGAACGAGGTGTCTTAGCTAAGGATATTCAGTCAAGTGAAGAACCAGTAAATGTGGTGTCTTAGCTAAGGATATTCAGTCAAGAGACAAACCAACGAAGGGATGTCTTAGCTTAGGACATTCAGACAAGTGACAAACCAGCGAAAGAGGTGTCTTAGCTAAGGATAATCAGTCAAGTGACAAACCAGCGAAGTGGTGTCTTATTTAAGTCGCTAAGTTGACTTAGTAATGGCTGCCCACAAAAGTAACGCCTGCTTAGGAATAAAAAAAAAAACGCCGCCAAGCGGTCGTTTTTTCAAATTTCCAAGTGAGCACTGGCACCTATGTGTGAGAATAACTTAGTTCCAATACTTGTCGCATGAATTTGCCGCATTTTCACTGCCGTTTTTTGAAAAATATGAAAATCATATATGTACAAATATAATTTACATTAAATAAACATCTAAGAAATAATAATAATAGTATGCTGAGTGTGTATAAATGTATATATGTATAATTGTTCTTTTCGTTCAAAAGACGCGCGCGTCTTACACGCGTTTTTCATACGCATTATTAATGAAATTTGTGCGTTTTCATTTTCATTTTGCATTTGTTTGTAGCTAAATAGCTGTTATTCTGCTGATTATTTTTACGATTGTTGTCTTTGTTGTTGTTACTGTGTTGTGGCTATAATTTCATCATTTATATTTTATGTTGACTTGTATTCCCCTATCTCTCTCACTCTCTATCACTTTCTGACTATCCCACTCTCTTCGTTCCAGCTGCCTGTGTCTGTTTTCGCCTGCATTGTTTTGCGCACGTTAACAACGCAACTGACTTTTTGATCGCCTCACCGCCTGCGTGAAACCGTGCCACACACACACACATATACAGACACTCACGCACACATGCACAGACATCACAGTGGCACACAATAAATGTAAATATTATTCAAAAGTCAACGTCGGCGTCAACGTCGACGTCGTTGGTTTGCTTTGCTTTGCGGGGGACTGGCTGTGTTCTGCCGCTGCCGCTGTCGCTGCCTCTTCCTCTTCCTTTGCCTCTACCGCCACCTCTGTCGCCGAGGGCTTGGCCTCTGCTGCCGGCGTTTTCTGGTTTAGCGAAGCCAGTTTTTGGCGGCGTTGTCTCAGGTTTTCTTCAGTTTTGGTTACATCTGTATTTTGTATATTGTTTTGTATTTTGGTTTTGAGTTTTGAGTTTTTACTTTTCGATTTCGGTTTGTTGCTTTGTTAAATGTTGACTGTTGGCGGTTGGCAGTTGTGGCTTCTGGGCCACAATCATTTTTAGTCAGTTAGTCGTGTGTCAACCGGGTAACCGCCAAGTGGCCGCGCTCTCAGCTGTTTGCCTAGTTCCGTTGCTTCTGCCTTTTGTTTCGTTTGCATTACCGTTTTTGCTTCTACTTCTTCTTATTATTCTTCCCCTTCTTCTTCTTCTTCTTCAACTACGACTACGTGACGTGTGCGCTTTAAGTGAATTGCAGTTGCAATTTGCAATTGCAAAATTTTCAAATAGTTTATCGCATTATTACTTGTGAGAATTTATGGTGAACAAACAAACACACACACACACACACTCCCATACAGAGAGCGGGTTACGCTCTCTCTCTCTCTACACACACACGCTGCCGCTGCTCAACACAAATCAAGTGTCTTAACATCAATTTTTGCAGCCCACAAGCAAACACACACACACACACAAACATACTTATATACGTGTATGCCCACCCACATATTCACACACACACATGACGTAAGGTGAACATTGCGATAGGCGGCAATAACCGTAGGCTTTGATAAACACCCGCAAAAGTGTAAAGCATTTGCCGTACCGTGGCACAAAACACATTTGCTGTGGGTCAGAATTTTCAAGTGAAAGCCACGCAGCGAAAGTGTTTTTGTTTTGTTATTGATTTTATTTAAATAAACCGACTTTTACATAACAAAAAAAAAAATAGAAATCAAAACAAAAATCCAAAATATGGGCTCGTTGTTATTGTTTGAAAATTTATGCAGTGGACTAACAGCGTTTTTTTTTTGTTTTGTTGAATGTGCATTCATCGTAGAAAATTAATTATGTTAATCAGTCAAGTCAAAATCTATTTCCATTTGTTAATTTATTAATTTGCTTTAAGAGTGCAACTTATTCTCTAAGTATCCACAACCGCAATGCGTTAACTTTCTGATACTCATGTACATATTCTAGTTAAGTTAATCAGAGCGGTGCATGAGATCATTAAGTAATTTTTAACTCAGTCATGCAAACAATGTGATTAACTTTGACAAACGACATCGCACCACTGTGCAGCTTGAAGAAGCTCTATTCGGCAGCAGGTAGAAGAAGACCATAGGCAAAAGCAAGAACATCAAGCGCTAAGGCTAAACATACATACAAACATACATACATATGTATTATTATAACACGAAAAAGAATTCAGCAACAACAAGAGCAAAGCTGAAAAATGAAATACAAATAAAAGTAAAACAAAAACAAAAACAAAACCAAAAACCGATTACAACAACGATGACGTTACCGTCGCTTCGCCGCGGTTAACATTGGTTGCGCCGACACGGCGCGACGTCGCTGTCGACGGCTGCTGGCGCCTAGCCACCATTTCGACTGCGACGCGACGCGTAAAGCTTTGCACTTTAGTTTCTCGCCTGGAACAAGTACGAGCAGAGGCGCAGAGCAGTTTCCCCTGCTGAGATTACCAACAAACACCAGCACACGCATTACGATTACGGTTTTGTTTTGATTTGTTTCTGTTTTTTTTTTTTGTTTTCGTTGTTGTGTTTTCTGCCCTTTATTGATCTGTGCAAATTAAGCACTGCAACTTGCTGACCAAAAAGAAAGAACACCTTGCAGTCAACGTCACAGTCGCAGTTGCGCTCGACGGTCGTCCATGTGTTGTGCGCGTTTTCGTTCTCATCTTGCGTAGTTGTTGTTTTTTTTTTTTGTTTTTGGTTGCTGGTGTTGTTTGGTTGTTGACAGCCGAAAACAAAGGCCGAATTATTTAGTTGGCAGCTGCTGCTGCTCAGAAGCTAATGAGCAGCGAGAAGAAATCGTAGTGTACGTGCGTGTGTGTGTGTGTGTGCGTGTGCGTGTGAGAGAGAAAGAGGAAGATAAAGAAAGAACATACAAAAAGAATACGTAATAACAACAAAGCTGAAATACAATTGCAGAAAATGTGTTGTTATGTTATTTAACTGAAAGTGCAAAGCAACAACAAACCATCCAAAGACAAATACAAACAAGTGATAAAGAACGAGAGAAAGAGAGAGGTGAAAAGCAGAGCAGACGGAAAGAAAGCATGGCTGGAGATATGGAGCATAAGAGCGGCTATCGGACAATCTTTCGCAGCATCTCGCAGGTATTCACTGCGAATATCAAAAGTCACAGGCACAATCACAATCACAACCACAGTCACAGTCACAATCGCAGTCACAGTGATACTGTCACTGCTGTTGCCGCTGCTGCTGCTGCTGCCAACAACAACAACAATAACAACAACATCATGCATAACACTATCAATGAGCAGAAGAGTGTCACCAATAGCAACACCCCCATCCCCACAACCACTGTCACCCCCCTGGAGAATGTTACACCGACGATATCAATGCAGGTTGCATGCTGCGAGTGCCACGAACTTGGGCAAGCGGGGACGGCAGTGTCGGGATCGGAGCCGAAGTTGAAGACGGGATCGTTGCTGGACCTAAATGAGCCGACACACAATCGAGGGAGGCGGCAAACGGTAAGTTTCATTCGATAACAACTAATCGATAAAGTATCGAAAACAAGTATGTTGAGAAATTGATCGCCCATAACTGAATTCTCGAACGATAGTTTTGACTTCAATTTTCAAGTGACTAAGATTCTTTGTTGAAAATTCCTAACTTCTTTATACCGTTCCCCAACTTCCCTTGGGACTAACAGTACTTACGCCTAAGCTTATCTAAAGTTGTTCCGTTTAAAAAAAAAAAAAAACAACCCCACAACATGAGTCATTCGAAATATTCTGGAGTCCAGACTAATTGATAACTTAGAAATGTAATCGATAGTTAGTGGTATTTCTGGATATATGGAATTCAAGCCAGAAAACTGAACAGAGTTTCTGCTGAAACATTTCAATTCTTATTTACAATTATATGAATCTCTACATGAATATATATGTATATATATATATCTGTATATGTGATATAATCGAAAACCGCAAAATAAATAAAAACATATAGATAAGTACACGATCTGAATATATATGGCTGAGTATTACGCGGTTTTCATTCTCTTAATATCGCGCATTAACATTCCACATTATATGACCGACCATGTTGTTGATGATTCGAATCGCGAACAATAAATCTGTACTTTCAGGTAGCCCCAAGATCTGAAAATGGTTTTTATTACTCTTGCTTGGGTAATTAATTTGGAATGAAGAGCATAGCATAACGTTAACGTATGCTATAAGCCTTGATATGGGTCATGATGGGGCATAGAGCAAAACTCTACAACTGTACGATCTGTATAGATTGAGGAACTATCGAGCTACTATCTCTGGTTGGATATCTCAATGGGTATTCTTTGGCTGTCTGTAAGATTTGTTGTAGCCGATCTATCATTGCGAGGGATTGTCAAATAAATTTCTCTGCATGCCTTTCCCATTCTCATTTAGTTTGGGTTTTTATTGTCTGAACGTTTGCTCTTTATAAAGTCGCTTGTTTCGGTTTCTGTTGTATTCCACAAATTTGCATAGCCATAGTTATAGCCATCAGAGCCGTAAAGAGAAAGTGAAACCAAACCAAAATCTGAGGGAAAAATAATAGTAATAATAATAATATAATATAAAACACGTTTCCATTTTAGAGCAACGCGATGTTGCTCTAAACGAACGACATGAAAACATAGTATATCCCAGATCCGAGTACATTTTCCAAAAGATCTCAAAATGTATTTGGCACATTGTCTCTCAGAGGTCGGCACTTGACTTTTGCTGCAGTTCAAGAACTTTTCCAAGAACTCTGTCAAAGTTGTCTCTAGTCAATTCTCTGACACTCTGAGATATAACTATGTATGTAGATTATCAGCTGGGTTTATTAAACTGATAATGCGTCTGGTACTGTTGTGATAAGTCAGGTTTCAGTACTCATCACAGATATGCATGCATGCAAAAGATTTGGTTATCAATCTGTTGAAATGTGTCTTGTTTGTAAAAGTATAATATGGAATAAGTCAAACAGCTCTATTCATTGAAATAGTACTGATAATATTCAGTTATAATATAGTATATAGTATTTATATCTGAAATTGTTGGACAATGTCATTTTCTAAAAATCTCTTTAGCTATTTATTATTATATTATACTACACATAGGGTTGAATTCTTCATGAGTATATACAATATATTTGATAATAACACCAAATTAGCGAGTCGGAATAACGTAATAACTCCATAGAGAATGACTTAATTAATTGTCACGTCATTGTTTGGCGAAAAAACACGAAACATGAAAATTGATTGCGTAAAACTTGTCAACACTGCGCGAATTATGTGTTGCAAAATGCTTGCAGAGTTGCAATTACGCCAAGTGGCTTACAAAAAAAATCAACAAAATTTCGGATAATCACAATTAAAAATGAAATCAAAGCCAATGATGGACTAATGGATATGCTCTATAGAGTTACATAAGTGTCAACTAAGCACGCTAGATGGCGCCCGTTCTATGTTAGTTGCTCTACCAGCTAAATATAAATATATTTTTATTAAATTGCCTAGATCACAAATCTTGATTTATTCTAAGTGAGTCTTAATAGTGGCAAGTGCGTTTGCTTAACTAATATGGCGCACTCATTACAGGGTATATCATTGCATTGCCGAAAGAGGCGCCCAACCAGAGTCACTTTGACGAGCTTTGCTTTGTTTGGCAAGCTTCTGTTCCTATCTAACTACACACATACATACATACTTGTGCTGTCTGTCTTTACGCTCTCTCTCTCTCTTTATTCCCCACACACACACCCATACATACACACTTACATATCAAAGCCAAATATACACATACACTGATGCATGTGAGGGGCTTTCAATGCATTGCGTCTTTTACATTGAGCTTTGGTTTGGTTAAATTTTTGCTTTTTGCTTTTGTCTGGCTGCTGTTGCTGCTGCTGCTGCCGCCACTGCTGCTGGCTAATCGCGTTCGTTCTGCAGACGACGTGCTG
Organism: Drosophila quadrilineata; assembly: GCA_018150725.1. Lineage (NCBI taxonomy): Eukaryota > Metazoa > Arthropoda > Insecta > Diptera > Drosophilidae > Drosophila > Drosophila quadrilineata. The sequence continues at coordinate 13,500,812 of JAECWN010000432.1, forward strand.
CGCACGCGTTTTATGCGCGTTTTAGTCGCCAGCATAGCACATCACTGAATGCGTATGTGTGTGTGTGTGTGTGTTTGATATTGCGAATTCTGCTTGTAGTAGTGTAGGCTGCTTTATCTGAATATGCAGTCGACGTCGCCGTTGCAGTCGCTGCGCTGCACTTGACAAATGCAATTTGAAAAGTCGAGCGCGTAAAACAATTTTGTCATCAGTTGACACAGAGATGCGATACAGTCTCATACATACACATTTTATGCTATATACATATATTTATGAGTGTATGTGTTTATGTATGTGTATGCGTTGCATTTCCATTACAATTTACAATTTCCATTTGCATTTGTGCTGTTGTTGTTGTTGTTGTTGTTTTTCGTATTGTTATTTATGCAGAGCATTTTCTCGCTCTGATTTGTCGGACACGAATTTCTCTTCATTTCCCACATTTTGTTGTTTCTTTCCCAATGTAATGCGACTTGGCTGTTAATGCAGCACAAGTAGCCGCTTGATTGACACTTGACTTGCCACACACACACACACACACACACACACACACACACACACACACACACACACACACACACACACACACATTCACACACATGCATAGTTGATGTAGCTTAAGAACTCGGAAGAAGCTGCAAACGAAAATTTCCTTATTCGGGATGCTTGAATGAAGCGAGAAATGACTCAGGCCCGATATCATGTGATTATAACTCTATATGTATGTACATTTATATAACTATACAATCATGTTCCAAGTATGTATGTATGTATGTATATATCACCATATTCCGATTGAAATCGTGGTGCGGTTGCAACCACAATTAAATGGAGCTGCGGTGAGATGAACCTCAGATTCAGGATATTTCCTTTGAAACTCCGTGACCTCGATCAGAGGATTGTTATATTTTTAAAGTACATTATTCCAGATGAAACTATATGTCATTTGTTTAAGATATGAAATCTAAATGTACTTCAATATTCTTGAGTAGCTTTAATTTAAAATATATTTTTATACAATGTGTAGAGTATTCCAACTTAATGGGATTCAAATGTCAATAAATGTTAATATTATCTGAATATTCCATCTAAATTCCATGAAAATGTACATCTTAACTGTATGTTTAGTTACAGCCCCAATCTCTATCTATCTTAGGCACTTGGAAACTTGATTTCCATCCGTATCTTGAATTTGCCTACATGCAATACTACTTGCTGTAATCCTGATTAGTTGTCTGATGATTCATAGGTGGTTTCTCGCACTTGAGACCCTTATCTTTCGATCTATCTTATCGGTTTGGGCATTACTTTCCATAACTATGACGATAAGTCGCATGTCTCTCAAAGATCACCACTCACAATAGAGTCCCCTGTTGCATTTGACACGCCCATTACCCGGACCCTTGAGAGTCACAGTTTTGACAGAGATGAATATGAATTGCCCCTAGGATGAGTCATGCCTCTCAATAGAAAAGAATTAAGTTTCTGTTTTAATTTGTGGCGCTACTGCAGTAACCGTTTCTCTCTCCCTCTCTCTGCTTATCGAATCTCTACCCATCTCTCTCACACAGATGCTGGCATCTCTTTCTCGGCTGTTGGGCTCAATAAAATTCATTAAAAAAGAAAATGCGACAACAATAATAATCATAATGCTGCCCGACGATGTTCTTATTGGACTCTTGCCGTGCATACGGACTGCGACGCTGGCTGCGCAGTTGATACATAACACCAACTAACATTCAGAGTGAGAGAAGCAGAGAGAGAGAGATACAGCTATATATAAAGAAAGAGTCAGCTATGGGGTGGGGGAAGATGAAAGATTCGCCTTTGGCTTCAGCAACCCGCAGAAAAAACGGAAATTGAAAGCGAAAAAATAATGTAGAACACGAATTTGTCATCGACTCTGTAAATACCCTGTAAATACCTCGTACAGTGACGTTTCTTCTTTGTATAATGATATTCTAGTTGATATTGAATTGAATTCATGGGGAACAAAATGTTACTTACAAAATACAATCTTTTTAGAGTGTTTTCACTTCCGAATCCGAAAGAAACGTGCGGTTTTGTAATGCCTGCATTATGCAGGCTGCATATTACTTCTGAAACAAATTTTCCAAGACTTAAGATTAAAATTTCTTGAATAATTATAATAATACTTTTTTCGAATTTTAGAAGGCCTGATTGATTCATAATTTCCCCAAGCCTAACCTTAAAATTTCTTAAATCATTATAATAATATTAAAAAAAAATAAGAAGAAATTTTGATGGCTCCTAACTTTGCGAAATCGATTTTAAATTTTTTCAAAATTACACATATATTTGACTATGTTGTTTATTTGTCAAGACTGTAAAATGAAAGGGTATTAGGGTATTGATATACCCGAGACACAAAAGGAACATCATCACATTCAGATGCATCGCTTGTGACTGTTAGATGCATAGCAGTCTTCTGCTTCTTGATTTTGGGGAATGGGTTGTGGCAACCAGAGGAGACAACAACCAACAACAATAACAACAATAACAACAACAACATGAAACTACAACAACAGCAATAACAATTGCGTTCATTGTGCTTAATTAATTTAGTTCAAAGATCAAGCGACCACGTTGCCGTCTCGCGATTCTTCTGCTGCCAGAGAGAGTGAGAAGAGAGAGAGAGGAGTAGCTTGTTCCCCACACACACACACACACACACACCCATCACGTATTATATTGATGCCTGTTGCATCTGTAAAGTTGTTGCCACTGCCACTGCTGTTGCAGCTGCATTTAATGTGCAGGTTCTGGCGTCTGTTTGTGTAGTTGGGGCATCGTTCTAGTTATAGAATTCATCTTTATGTTTTCGAGCTGCTGCTGCTGCTGCTGCTGCCACATGTTGCCACTGCCTCACCCCTCCCCCTACATTTCAACTCCAGCACACATAAAGTTTTACTCTTTTTTTTTTGCATTTTTTCATGATTTTTTATTATTTCAGAAATTTCTGTGTTTTTTTTCTGGTTTCGGATTTCGATATTTTGCATTCCATAGCGATTATCGGCGCATTGCAGCAGGTGCTGATTGGGCTTGCCAATTGTATCTTGCAACACGCTTCAATCGTCATCACCTCATATCACTTTTGCTGCTCCCCTCCCCCCCCTTTCTACGGCTATCTCTCTTGCCATATCTATTTATCTCTTTCTTCGATAGTCGCGCCCAAAGCTGCGCCCGCAGTTGCGTTATGCTTAATTAGGCAACGGGCGTTGAGCATAAAAGGCGTCTTTGTCGCTGCCACTGCCACTGCCACTGCATGCCCCACACCCCATCCCCATTCCCACCCCCAATCCCCAACACACACGTACACATACACAAAGTTAGATTGACAGGGAGACAGACACATGTTGTCCATGTTCATTACACACATTTGGCTTTGAGTTTTGTGTTTGACTTCGCCATGTGGATCTCTGCCTACACTATGCTACAGGCAACAAGTTTCACTTGTGGCATACAAATGTGCTGAAGCGGCGAATATAAGCATTTGAGAATAATACCTTATTGGCACTCAAATTTATTATTTTTTATTATTTTTTAAATTACAGCAATTGAAATTCTAAATGTACAGCATTTTAAAATGAGACTCTGGTAGTGGAAATATTTTTTAAAATTTATTTTTTGATTTTTTTGAAATTGTTTGTTATTTTAAAACATATTTTTAAATTATGCATAAATTATTGATATTTATTTATTTATTGGGTATAGCTCTTTTTGACACACTCTCTTTGCTTTGAAGTTTTTGAATTTAGAGTTTTTCTCTTAATACTACTTTACCACTTTCTTCCAAAAAAAAAAAAAACTATTTTAATTATCTCTCTACAGTCAAGTACCGTAGAAGCCAGTGCTGATCCTTCATTCTGAAGTTTCTAAACTATCTATTTGTTAGCGATCATTCTGTTCCTCTCACTCTCACTCTCTCTATCACTGGCTAATTCCTTTACTCTCTATTTCACCCCCATCGGAAATTGAGCCATTTTTCTTGGTCTTTGTTGTTTAGTGTTACAGCGTCCGCTTTCTGGTTGACCCCGTCAGCGTCTGGCGCAAAGCGTTGCGTTGCGTTGACGTCGCGCTGCGTCGACAGGGGCAGCGACAGCGACAGCGACAGAGGGAACGCGACATCGCCACCCAAGAAAATGTTCGTCGGGCATCTTGAGTTCAATTTCAGTTGATATTCTGTTAAATTCGCGAACGCGTCGCGCGCTCGCAGCTCCAACTTAGGCGCGCTCTCGAGTAGTACTTGAGGTACTAGAGCAAATCCATAACCAACTAACATTTAATATTGTGGATTGCGGGCATTGTGAATGAGACAACGGGACTGTCATTACCACTATCATTATCATTATCACTGTGCGAATTGCATTTAAAAATCGACTAATTGACTTCCAGGCAATTTGCAGGCATCTCGCGAGCTGTGTTCGCTTATCAGTTACAAAAAAAAACAGCAACAACAACAAACGACTACAAAAAGAATCGCATTCTTCGATCTATTGTGTATTTTTTTTAAATGTATTTTTTTGAAGTGCATTTTTTGAATAATTAGACTGGAGGACGCTACTCAAAGTTTTGCTGAAAGTTCACGTACAGCAAAATCCACATATGATATGATAGTATATAACGACACAGTTATAAATACATACATACATACATATATTGATAAAAAGCACAAGTATATGCATATATTGTATAGAAGTATACAATGGGATCGAGTGATATATAATAAGTCGCTTGTCGACCAGAATACAGAATCTCAAGAGAGAATCGTATAAGCTCAAGCACTTTGTATATAGATTTGTATGTATGTATGTACATCTATAAAGTATGGAAGTGTATATATCTACATAAGTAAATGTAGGCGCCCCTAACATAACATTTCATTCATGCAATATATCTACATACATAACATACTATATAGTATCTGGTATATAGTATATAAGCAAAGCAGTTGGCGAAGCCAAGCCTCGTTTTACATGTGAATAGTTGAAACATTCTCTCGATGATTCACGTCGTCAATTGTTTTTAAATTTCCATAAGTCAGACGAAGAGAGGGATCGAGAGAGAGAGAGCGAAAGAGCGAGTGAGAGAGATATGTAGATAACTACTCAGTTGTGGCTACTGTAGATCTTTCATTTTTCACTCAAATTTCCAAAATCACGCTGCCTTTTTACGCCCATCGAGAAACTCTCGCTGAGCTCGAGGTCAAAATTGAGGCGACCGCGCCGCCCCTGATAAGGTTCATCATCTGTTTCTGCTTCTTCTTAGTTTTTGTTTGATTATTTAATCATTTATCAATACTATTTGACACTTATTTATGCATTTGCTGAGAGTCTACTTTTAAAATATTGAATTTTTCGCTACTTAAGCTCGCGCTTCAAACACTCTCAATTTCAAGCAGCCCAAAAGTATGCTATGTTGTTAAATTATTTTATTAGCTAATAATAATTAAAGAATGCACATATTCCAGATATTTTCTTTACATGAAAATTCTTGTAGGAATATTTCTGTAATATATTATGATTATCATTTTGATTATAAGACTTTTGATCGATTCTAGAATTTCCATAAATATTAAAATTCCATCTTTAAGGTATTTGAATTGATTGCCCCAAAGTATCCATTAAAATCAACTACTCCTGGCATAGTTCCATCATGCAGCGTGCAACAGGTAGTCTACATAGCAAAACATAGACCAGAATATGCCGGCGGCACCTGTAACGACGCGTAGGTGAAGAAGCGAGAGAGAATGGAGAAAAAGAGAGAGTGTGCATTAACCTGTTTTATTTTCACGATTTCCTCTCATTCTCTATATGTTCATATGTTTGTTTTGTTTGCTTGTATTTTTTCTCAAGGGTTTTTTCGCGTCCGTTGCGCAATGTCGGCGCATTTAATTTGAGAGACGCGCGCAGAGGTTGGGGGAGGGCACGCCCCTTGGCCATCACTGAGCGACCTCAGCTTACTGCCCGCCCAGTTGTGTTGTGTGTAAGGGGTGGGGAGGAGGCAGGTAGGGAACGCAGGTCGACATGCTTTACTGATCATTTGGCAATGACTCATCGCTTTGGCTACAGCAGAGCAACCAATGCATGTAATATGCTAGAGAAGAGTGCGCAGAAGCAACAAGAGCAACAGTTGACCTTAACCCTTAGGCGGCCATGCGGGTTTCATATGTGCAGTAATTAATTAATTTATATGTCTGTGCATATCATCAGTTCACCTCTCACTTATTTTTAATTTTCTTTGTTATTCTCTGTTATAAGTATGTTGCTTACTTTGCTTTTATTGTTTCGCTTCGCTTTTATCTTAATTTGTTAATTTCATGTAAACAACCGATAAGAAATTTGTGAGCAAGTCACAATTTAATACAAACGACAGCATAAGGGTTAAGCAGAGAGAGAGAGAGCACAGAGCACGCAGAGTGCATTGCTACGCTGTCATCTCTCATATGCACATGCGTCTGTGGTAGTAGTAGTAGTATAAAAGATAATGAACGCGTGCGCAACGATTGAACAGCAGCAGGAATAGGAGAGAACGAAAATAGGGAGAACGAAGAGAGTGAACAGCAGCAGCAGCAGACATGGTATGCGAAGCATTTGACAGTTGACTTCGCATCAATTAAAAGCGCATAACAAACAGATAAAGCCGAACACAGAAACCGAACCCAATTCAGAATTATATTTGTTTTTCTTCTTCGTATTCTTATGCGTATATTATACTTCTTGTTTTCTCTGATTTTTTTTTGTGTGTTGGTTGTTGTTGTGTGCGTGTTTACGATTCTGTGACCGCCTTAATATCTGATGACGCAGCAATGTAATAATAACAAACTGCGCGATAAACGCGTGTGATAGTTAAGCAAAGTGCGATAAAGTGAGTGGAAGTGTACAGAAATGCAGAAATTTGAAAAATCCGTTGAATTATTGGCAAAATAGGATCAACAGCGATAAACACATGGCAAATGAGAAGTACTGAAAGAAAACGAAATGCCGCAACAAATGGAAATTAAAAGTAAGAAAAGCAAAAAACACAACGGCGAAATCAGCAACGACAACAACAACAAACTGCACATTTCCAATCAGAATGAACAGCAGCAGCAGCTCAGTCAGAAGCGCAGTCGACAGCAGCAGCCGCAGCATATTTATGAGAATGTGCCGTCGTCTGCCTCTGCTACGTCACAGCAGCTGCGCAAATACTTTCGCCGCGAAGCGATCTATGAGAATCTATGTCGCGGCTGCGGCTATGGTGTCTTTGCGGCGCAAGGTCGCTACTGTCACTTCTGTCAGTGCATCGTTAGCGGCAGCGTGGCAGCAGCGCTCCAACAGCAACAACAACAGCAAGAGCCGCGGTTAACGTCAACGCCTCAGCCAACGTCGGACAGCAGCTGCAGTGATTTCAACATTTATGAGAATATTTGCGAACTCTGCCGCGGCATCTACAGCGACAGCGAACCGTGTGTTTGCACATTAAGTGCAACGCCCCCCACAACAACAACCTTAACCGCCGATGATACGCCCCCCTTTTCAATAACACCAGCAGCGACGCCGATGCCGGCGCCGACGCCTGCCAAGCAGCCAAAGTCACGCTCTCTGCTCGGCTATTCCAAGTCCAGCGCAGCGACGCTGACGCGCCTCTTTGGCTCCCTGAAGCAGCTAAATCGCACAGGGTCGCTGCAGCGGCGTTTATTCCAGCGCAGCGAAAGCAGCGCAGCAAAAGCAGGCGTAAGTGGCAGTGGCGTTGGCGGTGGGGGTTCCCTGGAAATCATACACAATGTAGACGAAGTGTTTCGCACGCAGGAAACGTTTGACATGCAGCGCATCTGCGAACTGAAGCGTCAACTGCAGTGCAGTCGCAGCGATCAGCATATCTATGGCAGACTGCGATCAGAGCCAGAGGCAGAGGCAGAGGAAGATACTGAAGCAGAGGCAGCAGCAGAAGCAGAAGCAGCAGCAGAACCAGTGAAAGAAACAGAAAGTCCACGCAAAAAGTCACGCGTCTCTGCCATGCGTCTGCTGCAGTCAGACGAACCGCAGTCAGCGTCGACGGCGACGTCGCTGTATTTGAATGAAAGCATTTGCCAGTGGATGAACGCACTGCGACGCGAGCTGCACAGCTACGAGGATGCGCACGGGGGAGTGGGCTGCCAGCAGCCGAAAAGTGTGCCGCCTGCCTATGCCAGGGAGAGAGAGCGCGAACGAGACCGAGAGCGAGAGCGGGAACTGGAACGGGAGCGTGAATCGGAGCTGGTGACGTTGCGACGTTGCAATGAGACAACAACAACAACAAGAGCGACGTTGACGGATGCAGCTGCTGAGACAGAAGCAGCGACGTCAGCGTTGCAGCAGCGCTTAGTAAATGACTTTAAGCGCAAGTTGTTTTCCAAACGCGAGCAGCAGCAGCAGCAACAACAACAACAATTGAATGCACTGAGCGCTGATCAACGTCGACGTCGCTGCGGCATCAATGAACGCGACGACGTCGCCTTTGTCAATGAATTTCTGAGCGGCCTCGTTGCAACAACTACTCTCAGCAGCAGCGACAACGACAGCACAATACAATTAGCATTGATGCCAGTTAATGAATTGGCGCAAGCGCAAGCAGCGCAGTTGACGTCAGTGAGTGCAGCACAACTTCCAGGCAACTTGACGTTGGCACAGCTGTGGCAGAGCGCTGCGCTTGCTGCCAGTCTCCATAGCAGCGTCATTTGTTACTTTGGCTACGGCAAATTGCTGGGCTTCATTTTGCACAGCAGCGAACGTCGACTGAGGCTGCGGCAGCGTCAGCGACAGCGACTGCGCAGCAACGATAAAGCCAGCGGCAAAATCAACATTGAACGTTGGCTGAGTCGCTATCGGCGTTTCTGTGAGAGCAACAACAGCGCCCAGAAGAGCAAGAGCAGCAGCAGCAGCAGCAACAACATAAACAATAACAATAACAACGACGACGACGATCATGAGTCAGCGTCGCTGTGTCGAGTTTTGGGGCCGACGGAATCGTTGAATGCGGCAGTTGTGCCAGCGACGCCAGCGAGTGACGACGTTGCGGTCGCTTCGTGTCTCGGGAGCGCAGAAACGCAAACTGAGAGAGTTAACGAACGTGAGAGCGCGTACAAGATCGAAAAAGAGACGACGCGATCAAAGTGCGGCAACGGTAGCGGCAGTGACAGCGGCAGCGACAGCGCCAATAACAGTAGCAAAAGCAGCAATAGCGACGGCAGCGGCGTCAAAGCCGACAGCGCTTTGATGGCGGCACCCAAACAAAGTGTCGCTGCTGAACGCTGTTCCAGCTGTGACGACAGTGAAAACAATAATAACAACAACAACAACAGCAACAATAGCAATAGCAATAACAATAACAACCACAGTGACAGTGGCAACTGCAATAACAACAAAGAGTGCGACAGTGGCAACCAACAACAAAAACAACAACAAGAGCAGCAGCAGCAGAAAACGACACAGGTCAATAGTCATATCAATATCAAGTTAAATAGTTTTTCAATTGAAATAAAAAGACTATTTAAAGAGATAAAAAAATAAACACAATTTAATTATGTACATACATATAAACAAATTGACACTGCAGCAATGACAGTGCAAATAAATAATGGCAACTAATTTGGGCTCACTGTGAATTCGCCGCAATTATCGAAACTAAAATAAGAGAGTGACAGAAATACATAATAATGAAAAAAATAACGGCAGTTACTCAACTACAGAGAGAACAACATCAAAGAGAGTATGTGTGTGTGTGTGTGCGTGTGTGTGCGTGCGTGAGTGAAGAAAAAGGAATCAAAGAAACCGAAATCGAATCGAAATCAAATCCCTCAACAACAATTACGATTGTTGAATATTAGTGAATTTTTTTATATTTCTTTTTTAATTATTTTTTTCATTTTTGTTTTTGTTGCATGTGAATTGTGATAAACCATAAAGTCAACTAAAAATATATGTATGTATGTAAAAAATCGCACACATTTGCTAATCAAAAATATGTATCAAGAAAATTGTATTGTTTGGCAACGAGTGAATCGAGAGCGAGTGTGCGATTGAACGAGTAAAGTTCAGTGAGGGTTAATTCCGATAATGAAAAGCGATTAATTGTTATGGAAATGTGCGAAAATCTACATAATACACAAATTATACAGTCGTGTAATTGAATGCACTTGTAGTTTGTAACAATTGTAGTCGCACCTCTGATGAGTTGAGTAACTGCGACGAGAGTCAACGAATTGTGTAACGAGTTGAACGTGTTCTATTAGGCATGTGGTAATTTTCAATTTTCGAACTATTATTACTTACCTAATTCCAATATGAAATACTCGTTATGCAAATTATTAAGTAACGAGTTGCTATAACGAGTAACGAGAGAAAGAGATCCTTAAAGTTTCCAGTGAGCCCAAATTATTGCATTGAGACGTGTAGTGCTCCACAGCCAGACTAAGAGTTACGAGAGCTCCTGGCTGTCTAGTAAATGCACCAGTCTCGTCAAATGTTGCTCTTCATCTTTATAGAACTGTGTGATAAAGGTCCGGCGACCGGCGCCTCAGGTGCCGCAACGAAATCCCAACACGGCACTCAGCAAACCTCGAAATGATATCATTAACAGCAACAGCAACAATACCAACGATAATGATAAAAACATGGAGAGGAATTTAAAGATGGAGCTTGAAATGCAAGTTGAGGAGGATGAGGAGAAAGTGAAAGAGAAAGAGAAAGAGAAGGAGGAGACACAGACGCAGACGGGTAATGGGGCGGAGGAGGAGGAGTCAATTTATCAGACCATATGGCAGTATAAAACTGTGGAGCCAGTTCCAGACAATGATGATGAAGACTTTGAGATCATCGCTTTTGCCGAAGCGGTCAGCGATGATGATGACGCAGAAGCCGATGAAGCTGGAGATGCTCACAATGCTGCTGATGTCGATGCCGCTGCCAATGTCGACGCTGACGGCGAGGCAGAGACGTTGGCTTTGCAGGCGGCAGCGGCATTTGCAGCTGGGGCACGTCATAGGCTGACTAAGCAGACAATACCGGCGACGGCGACAGCGACAGCGACGACGACGTCAACGTCGATAACGATGGCGCCACTGGCATCAGCAGCGACACCAACAACATCACCGCTGCCATCGCCAACGGCATCGATGGATCACGGCGCCTGGGAAACGGATGATGAATTCATGTTCGAGAAAGCGGAAACTCACAGCGAGAGGCAAAAGCAACGAGACCGAGAACTTCAACGAGAACGAGACCAGGCCGAAACTCTTAGCGTTGGCAGCACCGTCACCAACAGCACCGCCACTCTGGGCTCCATCAGCAGCGCCGGCAGCAGCAGCATCGACAGCGGCAGAGAGGATGGTCGTGCTGCCACAAGTGCAACGCTGCTGACGCATCCCCTGCTACGCAACATTTGCATCTTCTACAGCTTGTCGGAGCCGCACAAATACAGCGCCATCTTCTACGACTATCAGCGTTCCCAGATCCATCTACGTTTCATGACGCGCACACGCTGCCCCACAGCAGCCCCCATGCTCATGCCGCCGCGTCAATCGCTGCCGCTGTCACTGTCACTGTCGGCGTCAGCGTCAGCATCGCTCAACAACGATGACAGCGGCTGCAGTTGTGAGGCGGATGGCGAGGAGAACATGAATCTGAACGAATCCATACCGCGACCCCTGAAAGAGGATTGGGCATTGGCGGTGCTGGCAGCGGCGGCGAGCAGCAAGCGCGGCGTCGCTCCTCGCGCCGGACGCAAGTTGCGCGTGCGTTCAAGTGCGCGTCTCTTGATACCCAATTCGGTGCTGGCGTGGCGCGAGCAGCTTCAGGATGTCAACTGCTGTGAGGATGAGGAAGACATGGTAAGGCAACCAATTCTCTATCAGTGTCTCTGTCTCTCCCTCACTTTGTCTCTGTCTCCCTCTTCCTCTTCCTCTCCATCTTTCTGTAGCTCTCTAAATTGTCACTGCAGTGGGAACTGCAATTGCATTGTTTCTAGTTGTTGCCACATCCATTAAACGTTGCAAATTGTTGCATGCCCCATTGTGTGCTGTCTGTGTGTGCTAGTGTGTGTGTGTGCGTGCCTGTGAATATAACGGTTAATTCATTTGTTTGTTTGTCTTAACTTTAGCTGTGCCTTCATTTCCTTTCGTTTGCTGTTCCAATCCTCCCCTGCATCCTCATCTCTGACACCACCTACCATCCACCCCGTCGTATATATATATATATATATATTTTTTTTTTTTTGATGTTTGCGTAAATTTTTACACACATCGCCGCCATCAACGAGGGAACTGACAGTTCTGAGAATTGCAAATGCTCTTTCTCGAATCGTAAATAAATTCGAAATTGTTTGGAAGCAAATAATACGGGGGAAACACTTAAGTGAACTAATTGCTGGAACTAGTTCCTTCCTCCGATTAGTTGAAAATTGTGCTGCAAAATTAGTTTTAAATTTGAGATAATTAGCTAATTTCGTAATTGCTTATATGCAAAAATTAGTCGTGAATCTATCAAGTGACGGAACTAGTTCTTACCTGAAAGTAACTCGAAATTGCGCTGGAACTAATTCAATATTTCTTTACTTCAATAATTTTTAAGTTTGGCACAATTAAATAAATTCATAATTGTTTATAAGCAAAATGTACTTGGGGAACTCTTAAGCGAAATAAGTGTCGGAACTAGTTCTCTTGCAATTAGCTCCAAGTTGCGCTGGAACTAGTTCAAGATTTGCTTATATTATTAAAATTTTAATTTTTTGAAATGCAAATGGATATGCTCTACACGAAATTTTCTGAATGCTCCCATTACATTCTTCGTACATTATAAAATTGAGAATAAATATAGGTTTTCTACGGATCATGATTATAATTTCTCTGGGGTTCAGAGCTTGCTTTGGTGTTCTACAATTTCTGGGGACTTTTTGGTTTGGTTGACGTAATTTTATTACGCTTTGTTTATATACATATGTACATATATAGTATTATTATTACATATTCTCCCCCTCTTTGCATAATGCATGTACATTTTGTTGTTGTTGTTATTTGTTTATCTCTCACGTTTCTCATTTCATTTTATAGATTTATTATTTTTTGTTGAGTTCTTTCCCCTTTTAGTTGTGTTTTTTATGCGTTTTTTTTGCTGCATTTTGCCGTTGCATGTGGAATTCTATGGAATTTCCTTTGAGCGAATCTTTCAGAACCCCAGAAAGTTGATTCATAATTCTCAGCGAAGCAGCGATAATTATTTACATATATGTATATATATATTTTTTTGCATATAAAAATCTTATAACATATCGCCAAGTTGAGTCTTTTTTTTTTTTTTTTTTATAAATACATACATATTTTTATTGTGTTTGGACTTGGTTTGGACTGTTGCCATCAGAGTTTTGGAAACCGGTTTCTCAGTTATATTTCCATGGGGGCCTTCTCAGCACACTCACACACTGTCACACACACACACACACACATTTACATTCACACCCTGTTTTTTGAGGCACATTTATCAGCATTTAATTGGTTAATCATTAGTCAAATATTTTGTGTAAAATCTGGTGTTGATTTTTCTTCTGCACAATTTTTACATATGTATGTCCATATACTATATATAATTATTTCTCGAGCTACTTCGAATTTCAACTTACGACTGTTTTATCCTCCGCTTCTTCTACTTCTTCTTCTTCTACTTCTACTTCTTCTACTTCTTCTTTGACTTTTTGTGGTTCACAATCGGGGCTTGAGCTCTATAAATAAAAAGCGCCGGATATTACGGGCATTGCTTCAAAATAAAAATGTTCCAAAAAATAAAAAATAATTAAAAAAAAAAACATAAAAATAAAAATAACAAATAAATAGAACTTATCGCATTTGCTTCGAATTGAGTCGTTATTTTGGCTTTATTTTTTGTATTTTTATCTAGTTTTTCGGAAATCTGGTATCACGTAATTGCACAACTTGAAAAATAAGCACAAACGAATATCGACTATATATATTTGTTGTAAGCATGAATGGAGATTTCAATTATTTTATAAAGTATTTATGGGAAGCGCTTTCGTTGTGCCAGAATTGAGAGCTTTCTCGACTTTGCAATTATCAATTAAACAACAATTAATGCTTTGATCAGCAATTGACTGCATAATTCATGAATGCATAATTATATATGAATATATAGCGGTCTGTCTTGGTCGACATCGAGATCGAGATCGAGTTACAGAACTGAATAAATGAATTTAATGGTTGATTTCATATTGACTTTTGCCGACACAAGACTGGACGACAATAATCATCTGAGAGATGATGAAGATGGCCATGAATGGTTTAACAACACTTGAAATACATTCATATATATGTATATGTATATATGATTTTTGTTTTGGGGGATACTCCACATATACTATATAGTACTTATCTAGTACAAGTATATGTTGGTTTTGTACTCGCGAAATCAAAACAAAACAAAACAAAGAGACGCCACAGGTCAAAAAAGCCGACATTGTGTTGTTACCTTTCAGTGTGTCTGTGTGAATCATATATCAGCTATATAGATATACATATATATATATATATATATATATATATATACATATGTATGTGTGTATCTAAGAGTATACAGGTATACAAAGCGACATAGATACGTAGTGTGCTTCGAGGTCGTATCAATTAGGTTTTATTATTATTATACAACAAGTATTTGTTTTGCTTTTGTACCACAGTGCAAAAGTAAAGAGTGCTCAACTATCAGTCCACTACTTATTACCGTTCTCAATTATTATGCTGAACCAGCTTTACAGGGTATTTAAATTCTTTTATTTTGATTTCATTTCTGATGCAGTCATAAAACAGTCAAATGCAGATACAGATACAGCAACAGATCTTGAAAAAGTTGTAGTTACAACAAAAACTACATAGACAACATACTACTACTAGTTTTGTGAATACAACAAATAAAACAAACAAACCGTCAACAAATGCCACGCAGATTCTGAACATACAAAAAAACTAAAAAAAAAAAAACAAAGAAAAAATAAAATAATAATAATAAAAAATAGCACACATAAAAAGCTAACAAAAACAACGGGCCAAATTAAGCAAAATAAAATTGATTATAATCTGGCGATTTTTAGTTTATAATTCCACGTTGATAAAACAGCGCTGTTTTAACGAATAGTAACCAAAAAGACGCGCGCGTTTTTATAGCGTTTTTCTTTGCAACTATATCTATGTTATAGCTGCTGTAGATAATTGGCACTTATTTTGAAAATAATGTGGAAAATAGTTAAATTTTTTGCATACGTATAACTGTTAGTTTATTTGCATAACTTACAATTATTAATGAATTTGGATGAATTTCATTATTTCTTTAAATTTAATGCAATTGGCAGCTAAATTAAACAAAATATGTACATATATGATGTATATTTTTTTTATTTTGTGAAAATCTATTAAGTTGTTTAAATGCAATTATTCTATTTCATTTAAATGCCTGTCATGGAGCTTATACACTCTTCGTCTTACAAAAACAAAGTCTTTTCATTTGGAAAAATTCTTCTAAATTATTGAAAATTAAACTATACAGAAATATACTAAGAATATTAATAATTTATTACTTAATTTTTTATTCTATAATATTCTATATTAAATGTCTGTTTTTTGTTTTGTAAGCATATGATTTTTAAAAGTAATTGAAGGTCCAGCTCTTTGCTGAAGTAACTTTGCAGCCAAAGCTCTATCAGAGCTTTTAAGCTCGGCTTCGAAGTGAGCAACTGCAGCTGTTGCTATACAGCTGGCCAGCAATGTGTCAGTGGTGATGTTGTTTTTGTTGTTGTTTCCAGCAACAAGTATCATGTGTCTGCATTGTTTATGCTGCGCCTTGCGAAGAAAGGAAAATCAAAAGTACATCATGTATACGTCTTGGGGGGGATATGAGCTGTGGGGGAGGTATGTGTGTCTGTGTCTGTGGGTGGGTGTGGGTGTGGGTGGTGGGGTGGCATGTTTGTGTGACGATCGGCAACCGATAATAAAAATACATACACACATGCAACAAATTCGTGGACTGCCAGTGTCAGAACAGTTTTCAAAGCATTCCCCGTTATCTTGGCGGTAGGCAAACACAACGGTAATCGTTGCCTTTGGCATTGCACGCGTTTTTCTTTCCAACAAATCGAATTCAAGTGCTTATCAGCAGTATTTCTCGCTCCCATTCATTTCACATTGATATTTTCCTTGCTATATATTTATTTCGTTTTTTTTTTTTTATATTATTTTTTGAGCTTGTTGTTTTTTCGTGGAGAGATAAAAAATAAAGAAATGTTTTGTAAATGCAGAAAGCAGCGTTCGTTAACAACGGTGAGCGCAACTGTAAAACTACTACCACTACTACTACTACCACTACTACTAAAACTAGTGAAAAATAGGAAGAAAAAATATAAATGGAAAATTTCAAAGAAAAGCGTGTAAGATATAATATTTTTGATATTGTGGAAAAACTTGTGGAAATGTGTTGTTTTGGCAGCCGGCAACAGTTCAATCTGAGCACGAAATGTTGCCATTAATTGTATATCAATTGTCTCACACACACACACTTACACTTACACTTACACACACATACATACATATACCCTGTATCTGCACACATGCAATTTGTATCTGTTGCCGCGTATCTCAGAGAGATTGCAACGTTTTGTTGTTTATGTGGTTCCGTTATCGACATACACAAAATACTTAATAAATTTATGTGCATTTGGCGTGTCTTGCAGATTGTGCCAGTGACTGATATTCTGCGTGCCCAGCAAATCCAGGAAGACAACGAGGTGCAGCAAAACCATCAGACAACAATATTGCAGCGCATCAAGAGCGCCTCCATTGGCAATCTCGTCGATCTCCCCGCCGAGGAGGACAAGAAGTCCATTAAGAATCGCATGCGCAAGAAGTGTAAGTACATTACATAACATCCCATTACATCACTTGCATTACATATGTGCCCAAGTCAGGTATTCATTATTCTACCCTCTGTTCCTTGAGAAGGAGCAAAAATGGGGTATATCACTCTAGTGCGGGGAGAAGATACCCAATGGGAAACCCCCCTAAATTAACAGGTATACACATGTCAATTTAGGACTGTCCGTTTGTCTGTCTGCCCATCTGTGTGAGGGTCTGTATCTCAGAGTTCAAAGGAGATAGATATTCCAAAGTTATATGCATGTAGCTTAAGGGATGTCCCCAATATGTAGATTTGGCATATAAACCTACACTGTTAAAACATATTTCAAATCACATGAATTCCCGTTAATAACTGTTTCGATTTACAAATAAATTGACCAACTGTGCATGATACCTCATGATACCCAACAGAAGTTTTGGGAGAGTTCTCTAAACAAAGGTGCACAGATTTTTAGTGCCACAATATATATTTAAATATTTATTGATAATTGTTTATTGTGGGCGCCTTGCACGCCAGCTTGCTATCGATAACATTCGATAAAACATACTCGGCGTGGAATTTGGAGTGGAATATGACTCCATTTCTTTAAAAATATGAATTTGCTGCACAGCTTGTAGAACTAAATGATGATATATAAATATATAAATATATATATATATGTATATAGAGTTGTTAACCACATGCTGGTTACCACAGACACATATGTACATACCATACATATACATATACATAGTTAAGTAAGCAAGTTATGAGGCAGTCGAGGCGCCCCGATGTCTAGGCATTGACTCTGACTCTGAATCTCTGAATGTGACTCTGAGTAGGATTCCAATTGGGGGGCTGGGTGTGTGGGGCGCTGGCTGACTGGCGACTTGTTTTGTTGGCTGACCTTAAAAGGCACCACACTCAGACACACACACACACACACACAGCCCACACACTGCCACTTGTACGCTCATACAGATGCACGTCCATATAAAAAAGAGGCATATGGAGATGGATTGACAGAAACAGAAACAGAGACGGGGGCAGAGGCAGAGGTAGAGACCTTAGAGTCGCCTATGAATGGAATTGGAATGTGAAAAAAAGTGAATACGACTGCGAATGTGAATTTGAATTGCTTGAAGCAGATGACAGTGCCAGGGAACCATCACCTCCCATCACCCCCTGTCTTATATGTAGTCTGTGACACCCACTTACAAACTCGGTTGACTGTTGTGCCTGTGTTTCAGTTAATGAAAGTCGCAGTCAGTTTCACTTTTTTACTCGTTGTTTTGATATTTTCTCATGTGTGTGTGTGTGTTTGTGTGTGTGTGCTTGTTTCTCTTTTGGTAGTTGGAATTTTGTTGTCTGTGAGCGGGGTACTTTGTCATATACAACAAATGATTCACGACGGGGAATCTTGGAAGGTGATTTTACAGATCCGTTGTTGGGAATACCAGATTTGGCAAAGATGGCATGTGATTTTTTTTTGAAACATTTGTATTGAGTTCACTTTGGAGTTTTCCAAAAAGATAGTTCTGTCAACGTGTGTAAACGGTATCTGCGAGTCTGCCATACTCGACTCACCATGCGATCTCTTTGGAGGGCAATCACGTCACTTTTCGATTCGTATGCAAAGACGACATTCAACACTGTCCATATGAAATCAATAGAATTCCAAATATAAATATGTGCATATAAAAAAAAAATATTTAATAAAAGGAAAATCAACTAAAAATTATAGAGAACATGAAAATTGCATTCACAATTATCGGCAGCGAATGCACGTTGGCAGTTGAGATACAGATTGCGGACAGTGTTGATGTTGACAGGCAGTGTGGGAGTGTCTCAGAGAGATAGTGAGAGAGAGTGGCAGTGCCAAAGAGGGGAAGAGAAGGGAGACATGGAGAGACTCTATGCAGAGTGTATGACACTTGATATACATACATATATTTACGATTAGCTCTTTTCATCTGTGGCTTATGTAGTGAACAATATTCTTTTGTTTTTCATATGGCGCCAACAACAACTCAATTGATGAATGATGAATGCATTGGATGTACAGTTGCAGTGAATAGCATCGTACTGCGCATGTAAGTAGCATATACTTACCATATAACTGAATTATCAGTTCTATTCTCAATTCCGAATCCGAATGAAATGTGCGGATTAAAAATAGCTATCAGTGCTAAAGCAGCACATATCGTTCGGATTCGGAATTGAGAACAGATCCGTATAGATTCTTGATTCCTTAACTGATCCTTACTTATCCTTTGCCATTTTTAGCAATCGTTCGCCGAAAAGCGAAAAGAAAACATCACGATCCCGTCGCAACCAACAGGCAAACAGTCTTTGTCTGCCTGACGAGCAGTCCAAGTATCCACTGTTTGGGGCACCTCTCAATGCCCTGGAGCTGAACATGACGGCACATCCGTATGTGCCGCGATTCGTGGTCGATGTCTGTGCGCATATTGAGCGTGCCGATTGCATTGAACAGGACGGTCTCTATCGGGCATCGGGCAATAAGTTGCTTGTCGATGAATTGAAGCGCAAGCTAACCCATCTCTATGATCCACGCTGGCTGCAGACTGACGATATACACACATTGACCAGCCTGCATAAGCAATTCTTTCGAGAGCTACCCGTCCCGCTGATCACCCAGGAGGCGTACGAGCGTCTCGGCCGCTCTCTGGCCGATGATGCTGCCATCGAGCGTATGCGTGTGGCCTTCGATGAGATGCCCGAACCG
This sequence comes from Drosophila quadrilineata, assembly GCA_018150725.1. Classification (NCBI taxonomy): domain Eukaryota; kingdom Metazoa; phylum Arthropoda; class Insecta; order Diptera; family Drosophilidae; genus Drosophila; species Drosophila quadrilineata. Next base: position 13,520,489 of record JAECWN010000432.1, read on the forward strand.
AATCGGTCCACGTTGCGTTTCATCATCAAGCATTTAACCAAGTAATATATAATAGTGTATATTTAATAGTGTATATTTATTGATTAATTCTGTTTCCATTTGTAGCGTTGCTGCAGCAAGTGCCTCGAATCGTATGCCTGCCTCCAATTTGGCCATTGTCTGGGGACCATGTCTATTGGCTGCCAACGACATCAGCTTTGATATTGGCCGCATGAATATGTTGGCCAAGGTGCTAATCGAGAATTATGAGCGCATCTTTCGACCTGATAACGAGCGTCTCGTCTGTTAGAACTACAACTGCATCAGCATCAATCAATACATCAATCAAGCAATCAATCAATCAGTCAGTCAATTCAAACATCACACAGAGAAATTTGCATTCGTTATGTCGCTGCTGCTATTTGTTTAAATTATTTAAAACTTTTTTTTATTATATTTTTTAAATTCGGTTTTTTTTGCAGTAATTTCATGCAGCCTCAGTTTCTGTAACTCTTCCATATGTTTGACATTTTTTTTTTTTTTTTTTTTTTTTGTTGAGTGTTAATTTAATATTTATTTATTTTGCATTGTAGTCGAATTCATCAGCAGAAACATGCGACAAATAATGATTACCAAAAAGACAGTAGACCAAGTTAATACCATATGTAAACAGATACTATACGATTATACATAAGTTATATAATTAGTTATATACGTACATATAACATTAATATTATTATAATTTTTTTTTTTTTTTTTGTCTTTTGTGTCTTGTTTAACCAAATATATGATTAGCATACTCTAGGCATTATCTATGCATAATGTTCAAAAGCGATATATCAAAGGATATATAGATATAAATATATCATAACTGTCATGTGATAAGATATTGCCGCCGTAGTTTGTTTTATTTTTCAGTTCATTTAATTTTTTTTTTTTATACATTGCTATCATTGTAATCTGTAATCATTTTTTTTTGCCTAAACATAATTAGTTATGCAAATAAGTTTATGGAATAACATATTCATTTTCACTGCAGTTCAGATTGTTGGACATTCCGAGAAATGCAGCAAACGCCAAAATAACATAAATTATAAAAATGAAAAAAAAAACTACACAACAAAATTAATAAAAACATGCAATAATTATGATTATTGCTACTATTACGCAATATTAAGATATTAAACATCTGTTTGCAATAAATCAACAAGGTATTCTGCAAATGAAACGCATAATTTATTATTTGGGAGTATAATAATAGTGAAGTTTTAAGTTTATTCAGAGCTTAAAAAGTTTCAGGAGCTTTAAGCTTTAAGCTCCTTATTGGCTTCGGTGCGCAGGGTCAGACATTGCACCAGCAAATAGACATAATCACAGGGCGCAGTCCCACTGATCCCTTCGTGCTCCTTGCTGCAGCTCTGAAGAATCAGCTTCTCCTGTGCATTCGCCTTGTCGCCAACAAGCCCCATGCTCAGCCTGTTGTCATCGCCGAGGTAATCCTTGAGCAGGCACTTCGCATAGCACTTGACATTCTCGGGGATCCGCGAAACGGGAGTATGCGGAGATATTGCCTCCAAATCGGCATGGCTCAGCCGATACTCAGCCAGGCAATTGCGTGGATCGAATGTGTGGCATGCCACAATGCCAAGCAGCTGGCGAGGGAATTGATTGATTACTGATTGATTAACTGATCACTCTGATTCTTACAAGTATTAGGGTTAACAGTTGGCAACTCATTTAAAGGTACTCTGTGGTTCTGACAAAATGCCGACTTTTTCAATTGAAAGCAGAATCTTAACTATCTCATATTCTAAGTTGATTCTAATGTGCTGTGATTAAGCTAGTCGGGTATACATGTGCATGTGTGTGTGTTTGTGCATTTGTGTGTGTGTGAAAGCAAGAGCAAAACAATGAGGAACAAGAGAAACTATTCCATCGTAGATTGTCATTAGAAGAGTTGATGAACCATGATTGGTTCGGCCTGAGCAACAGTTGCGATGACCTACAAAGTACAAGTGGCGACAACACATAATTAAATATGATTTAAAATTACAATTAGATACATATTTTTCAATTAATCAATACAACACTTTGTCTAGTAAGGATCACTGACCTACGAAAATAGATAATATTTACTAATACACACAATTCAATTTCAATGTAGGGTATTCACTGACATAAAGAGCTCTTCACTCTATTCCATTTCCAGCTGCAACATGTTGATATACTGTAATTGCTTTTATTATCATTGCCAGTTCATTTTACAATTTTAAAGCTGAAATCTCCAACTCAACTTATATAAAATATATGTATATCCATTTAATATATTTTAAATTACATGCATACATGAATATATATGTATATGTATATGTATGTATATATGTTTTAGTGCACTCAGCTCAAGGTCAAATTACAATCCCAAATTATTATCATTATTTAATAATTATTTCGGTGTCTAGGTCAGAGAAATAAATCTACAAAAAGATATGGCAACATTTGAATTTGTTTTAACATTGCATTTTGATTATTTCTGTAATATCCTGTGTACACAAATTATTAAACTTTATTATTTATTTGCCTTAATTCCCGGTGCAAACTATAAATCATGCAAAGGAAAAACTTTTATTTGATACAAAAATAAATCTTAGAATGCTTTGCCTCGACAGATCTAAATGGGAATCCTATAGATTTTTCAGTCTGAGAAGCAAAATAAAACACATAAGAAAATAGTTAAAAATCAAGTATTATTCAACATACACATTTAGATGATATAAAAGTAGATAATTGAAAACATGCAAAGTAAGTATTGAAATGGAATCCAATTCATTCTTAAAATCCACCTGCAGCCACCTCCCTTCCAACCACTGTAGACACATCAAGCTGCGTCCTCGAAGTGCAGCGTTGGAGGAGTTCATGAATCCGTCTCTACCAATATCCGATGTGACCTGATATAAACCGATGCTGAGGCGTTACTGCAACCCTGGCACCTTTACATTATATTATTCATACATATACGTGAAGTTTAAATGAAAGGAAAATATGTATAATATATCTATGCGACTTGAAAATTTAGTTTATAATTTTATGGGAAAATATATGGAATAAAGTCAGATCCCAATTATTTGTTGGCTTCCTCGAAGTGGTTCTGCTCCTGCATATGCATCTCCCACAGCTTGCGGACTTCCTTGGCAGCTCCTTGGACATTATCTACTTGGCCCATGTAGATTCTGATCATGGGACTGGGCAGCAAAAGAACATCGATGCGAACGTGGAACCTCTTTTCCAACTTGCGTATGTCGTTGGCCTTGTAGGCAACGAAGGAACCAGTCGGCAAGCCACCCTTAATCTCGATGATCTCTTGGAACTTGAGGATCATCTGAATTTCCTTGATGGCGTTGCTGATATCCGTGGGGTTGCCAAAGACTTGGACGGACGGAATAGGCAGCCTGATTATTTGGATGCTAACCTGCCACTTATTCTCCAACTGCTTCATGTTGCATCCCTTGCGGCCAATGACGATGCCAAGCTTGTCCTCATCAATATTGATGGTTTCCATGTGACCAATCACCTGCAGCAATTCTCTGACTGCACGGTTGACATTGGCTGCCTTGTTCCCAAATACTTTCATTGAGGGTGGATTTGTCTTATCCACTTTGATGAAGACATGGAAGGTTTTCTCATACTTGGCTATTTTGGATCCATTGTGGCCAATGATCAAATCGAGCTTACTCTTTTCAATTTTCAAAGTATGCATGTGCATGTCGGACATCTTTGCCACCGAGAGCTTTTCATTCTTGGAATTATTCATCCTGCAGAAAATTGCTAATCTATAATTAATACATTTTATAATAATTTATGGGACTCACCTTTCCTCAGAGAGATATATACCTTTTTAATTTCTGCCGATGTGAGTTGAAGCTCCAACAAGTGAGAAATGAATTGAAAGTTGGACGCCTATAGAGTGAGAAAACCTCTAGTCGACTTTGGATAATATAAACAAACACTTGTGTCATATGAGGGGATTGCATGGATTTGTTTTCAACACACAAGCAAAATGAGAAGGCATCGATTTTGTAATAAAAAATCTGTATATATTATTTATTGCAGAGAATATTTCATTTCAATGAATTACAAATAGTAAATAATCGTGGTCACTGTAACTGGAGTTGGTGCGGGGAATGTTGGACTTGGGGACCCAACTTGAGTTGTCTTAGAACAGGAGCACCAAACAGCACCAAACAAACAAATAAGCCGATCTGTTTTACACTGAGCGAAAAAAGTGATGTTTTTTTTTTTTATTTATTTTTAAATAATAAAAATGGTGTATATATTTCAAACATAACATTATATCTCCCAGCCAAATTTTGTAATTTATCTAGTATTTTACGTAATCTTTATCTTTTGAATTTATATTTATTTAATTAATTTTAATTATTTTTTTTTTCAATTTTAATTCTTTTAAATTCGTAAGAAACGCAACAACAATAAAACATTGTCTGCTCAGATGGCAAATAAAATTTGAGGTCAATTTGGATGCCATTAAAATGCAAATGGCAAATTGGTAAATTGGTAAATTGTTCAAACAAATAGGAAGAGGGACTGGACTGCATGACGGATGGAGAAATTGAAATAAAAACGGATGTGGATTATTAAGCTAATAAAGCACATGGCGCAGTGCAAATAACAGGGCAGACACAGGATACGGCATGGAATGGAATGGAATGGAATGTACACAGGATATGCCAAAATCGACTTGGACTTGCATGCAACATTTGTATGTGTGTGTGTGTGTATGTGTGTCTGTGGGTGGAGGCGTGGCAATGGGTTGAAACCGCAAATTTCAATTTTCCAAGCAAATCATACGTAAACTTTTTGGCAGGCGAGTCCAAGTCCAAGTCAATGTAATCAGGCAAGCACAGTTGACTTGGCCTTTCAACACACACATTGCCACACACTCACATGTCAATGTATATGTATATGTATATGTACAATGTGTTTGCAACATGTCTGTTGTAGGCAGAAGTCAAGTAGACTGCTTGGCGACAAAACTTTTGCTGGCCAATCAAGCAGAGAACCACCAACCAAAATGGAAACCAAATCCAAAGCTAAAGTCAAATCCAAATGCAGGAGCTGAAGATGAAGATGTAGCCTGATCCTGGTGTGAACTGGTAGGAAAATAGCAGGAATAGGTTGACAGTCGCAAGTTTTAAGTAAGTCGATGAAAAGAAAACAAATAATGCAACAAGACACAAAAATGAAAACAAATATCAAATTTGCAGTTGCGTTTCCCAACAACACGATTCCATGCACCAATTATACATACATCCATTTATAACTCCGTCATTTTGTTGTTCAGAGTTGAAAGAGACTGCATAGAAAATAAACAAAATTTGCACAAAATTGTGATATCATCGTGTTGTGGGTACGTGGAATGAAAAGTAGCAGGGCAGAGATAACCCCAGACCAGAGTCACACTGAGAGCTCTGACAAATCCTGATACAAATTGGCAGTGGGAAAGACGCTGCAAAATGTTGCACGTTGCATTGAAGGGTCAGCAAATTGATAGTTTTGGTTGGAAATTGCCGCAAATTCAACTGGGAACCCAGAACTGAACTAACCCCAAACTAATTAAAGGGACAGAGATCTCAGAGAGACTGGGGTGGGACGGAAAGGGAGGGGGTGGTGCATTTAATTGGCAATGCAAATTTAATAAACATTTGCAACTTGTAATCGAATTAGCCCCAAAATGCTGTCATGTTCATAATAAGCATATTTCCCTGAACCTCATGGAACTCAACCAATTTCTCTTTCTTTCTCTCTCTATGGCAGTCTGACTCTCTCTCTGTCTGTCTTTGTTTCCAAGTCCGTTACTGGCAAAAACAGTTTTTGGCTTATAATTCAATTTTTGGCAGTCAACAAACCACAAAGGGAACTTGCTCTCGGTACTCATGGATACGCAGTTAGAGTTGGGATTGGGCTGAGTTTCTTCAGCTGGAGAAAGCCAAATCACATAGTGCGGAAGTTGCTTACTCACCTCACCACCCCTAACCTTAAAAGTGAACCCTTCGTCGTGCTCGGCAAATAAACTTTGAGATTTCATTGCGGTCAAAAAGCTGTTGACTGCAGTCCAGTGCGGTCCAGTCCAGTTCATCCACAACATTGGTTCATTCCTTCGCAAGGCTTCTCAAGGCTGAGGAGTGCTGTGTGGGAGTCTGGTCAACGAAACGTGCCTTACCTTACTATAAGATATGGCAACTGCAGCTGCCAATTGCAGGAGCAAAGGACATCATAAATTGAGGACACTAACTTTACAATATCTATATAATTATGATGCAGCTAAAAGTACTTGTGAATTATAAGGGCTGCACAGCAACAATAGATTTTTCAGATTGAATATTGATTAAATAAATTATTTAGGTTTCTATCAGAGCCCATCATAAGCTGATCACTTGATTGTACCTTAATGAGATTTGAAATTATAATTAGTTAACCATAAGATGTATACAAATGATATGTGGACATGTTGCTTGAACCTGAGCATGTTCATCTTTCATAAGCTCTCTCGTTACAATCCAGTTGACAGAGTAATGAGAACTTTCCTGCTCAAGTGCTTAAGACACACCACAGTGGCACTTGTCGGTCTCAGATCTCTCATCTTCCATCTCTCAGCCCAGAAGTGGTTGCCATTTTGGTCTTGAATATGGATTGTTGCCCGAAAGCTCCACTTCATCTCCAGCGATAGTGGGCATTCCGAGGACTTTATTATGGGTGGATGGGTAACCAGTTGGAGAGAGAGAGAACAGCAGAAACAGAGAATCAGAAAAGACGAGAGTTGGATGCGGTTGAGAGCTGGTGAGAGTCATCCGACAGGACGCTGAGCCAGCAGCAGTCAAGAATGTGACAGGGCTGAGCCCATTTGACACAAGCATAATATAATAAAAACCACAAACAAGTAATGCCAAGCTAAGCCCATAGTTCCCCCCAACCATCACAACCCCTCACCAACACGCCTTGGCTAACTCCATACTTACATACATAGATGCGGTGGCTGTGAAGTGGATCAGGCGAAGACATCAACATCAACGTGGCCCTCTATCTGTTCGGTCCAGCACAATGCCTGCCACATACTACACAGAAAGAGATAGACAGACATAGAGGGAGATAGAGAGATAGCTAGATAGAGAGAGAGAGGGAGAGAGGCTGCTTGACGATGACTATGCAACGTGTGCCCTCGTCGCATGCTTCATTGTCTGTTATCAGCAGCAGCGGCATGTCCTGCCTCCGCTGCCATCGCCGACATCATCATCTCTACCTCGCCAGGACCGACTGTTATCCTTTTGGCGTGATTAAGCCACAAGTGCGTGACATTTTAATGCGACATTTATGCCCAAGACAAGAGATTATTATTGAAAACGCGCACAAGTTGCGCCCTCCCCTTGCTCACTGCTCTCGGCTCGCATTCTTCTACAAACACAAACATAATAACAACAATAATAACAACAATGATAATAACATCAATCCGGATAACAACAACAACATCGTTTCAGAGTGTTTATTTATTTTGCCATTTGACACCTAAGTGACACATTGTGCTTCACATATTCTCTCTCTCTCTCTCTCTCTGCCTCCATGTCTCTCTGTGTCTGCCTCTCCTTATGACAGCTAACCATCTCAAATCTCATCTCATCACATTGCTTCGCTTCGTTGCCTTCTAATGTTTGTCACATGTTCCAGTCAAGATATTTTTATAGTTCCAGCCAGAAACAAAATATACCACGGTTTTGTTTTTAAATCGTATCAAAAAATACAGACCGAGCATATTCACAATGGATTTGGCCATACTTTCTATAATATTTCTCCAAATCAAGTGCGCTAAGGTTTTTTATACTCATTTTGATGCCAGAAATCGATTGGGCACAAAAAACTCCGATTTGAAAATTGTAATTTTTTTGACATTTTTGCAAGGGGTTAGTATGCAAAAATGGCCAAAATTGGGTCAAAATTGAAAAGTGACAGTATGGAAATATTTTTGATGTAGATTCAAAATATGATCAATACCATTGACAGAAATGTAAAAATTTTGAAAATCGGTTGATTTTTGGGCAAGTTATGGCTTCTCAAAGTTGCAAATGTTTCAATTTTTCGTACAAAAAACAGGTTTTTTACAATTTTTCAATTTCCTTGCAATATTTTCCAAATTATGTAATAAACTTTTGATATCGATTTAAAATATGATCAAAGCCATATCTAGAAATGCAAAAATATTGAAAATCGGCTAAGGTGTTGAAAAGTTATGGTCTCTCGAAGATGACGAAGATTTCATTATTTGCTTAAATAGCTGGTGTTGACGATTTTTTTCAGTATTTTGGCCATATTTTCTAAAATATTGCTCCAAATCAAGTGCGCTAAGGTTTTTTATACACATTTTGATGCCAGAAATCGATTGGGCACAAAAAACTCCGATTTGAAAATTTTAATTTTTTTTGACATTTTTACAAGGGGGTAGTATGCAAAAATGGCCAGAAATGGGTCAAAATTGAAAAGTGACAGTATGGAAATATTTTTGATGTAGATTCAAAATATGATCAATACCATTGACAGAAATGTAAAAAATTTGAAAATCGGTTGATTTTTGGGCAAGTTATGGCTTCTCAAAGTTGCAAATGTTTCAATTTTTTGTGCAAAAAACAGGTTTTTACAATTTTTCAATTTCCTTGCAATATTTTCCAAAATATGTAATAAACTTTTGATATCGATTTAAAATATGATCAAAGCCATATCAAGAAATGCAAAAACATTGAGAATCGGATAAGGTGTGGAAAAGTTATGGTTTCTCAAAGATGAGGAAAATTTCATTTTATGATAAAAACTTGTTTTTGACCATTTTTTTTAGTACTTTGGCCATATTTTCTAAAATATTGCTCCAAATCAAGTGCGCTAAAATTTTTTGAACATATTTTGATACCAGAAATCGATTGAGCACAAAAAATTCCGATTATAAAATTTTAATTTTTTTGACATTTTTACAAGGGGGCAAAAATGCAAAATGCAAAAATGGCCAAAAATGGGTCAAAATTGAAAAGTGACAGTATGGAAATATTTTTGATGTAGATTCAAAATATGATCAATACCATTGACAGAAATGTAAAAAATTTGAAAATCGGTTGATTTTTGGGCAAGTTATGGCTTCTCAAAGTTGCAAATGTTTCAATTTTTCGTACAAAAAACAGGTTTTACACAATTTTTCAATTTCCTTGCAATATTTTCCAAAATATGTAATAAACTTTTGATATCGATTTAAAATATGATCAAAGCCATATCTAGAAATGCAAAAATATTGAAAATCGGCTAAGGTGTTGAAAAGTTATGGTCTCTCGAAGATGACGAAGATTTCATTATTTGCTTAAATAGCTGGTGTTGACGATTTTTTTCAGTATTTTGGCCATATTTTGTAAAATATTGCTGCAAATCAAGTGCGCTAAGGTTTTTTATACACATTTTGATGCCAGAAATCGATTGAGCACAAAAAATTCCGATTATAAAATTTTAATTTTTTTGACATTTTTACAAGGGGGCAAAAATGCAAAATGCAAAAATGGCAAAAATGGGTCAAAATTGAAAAGTGACAGTATGGAAATATTTTTGATGTAGATTCAAAATATGATCAATACCATTGACAGAAATGTAAAAAATTTGAAAATCGGTTGATTTTTGGGCAAGTTATGACATGGCAAAGCTAAGAAGGCCTTTGTTTTTGGTTATAAACGATCTTTATTACAATTTATTTTCCCCTTTCGCGCTGCTTCCCCTCTCCCTTCCTCATAGTATTACCACTGTCCCGCTGTATATATGTTGGCTGTATAAAAACGTAATAACAAAGTTGGCGCGTTGCTTTTATTGCCTTTTGGCTGCGTTTGGGGTTTGTGGCACTACCGACAGTAAAAACTATTTCCACACACAAACGCAAACAAAGCGAGTGAAAAGAAAATAGAAAGGGGGAGAGGAAATACTGTTTACAAACAGTATTCCAATGGACACAGATGCCACGGAGTGTTGTCATATCACAGTTAGAGTTGCCGCATGGCGCTCAAAAGTATGCAACGTCGTGGCGGCTGCATACAGTTGACCCAGCATATATGTAGTGAGAAAGGGAGAGGGAGATTTAGACACCGAAGCCACCTATCGCGATAGGGGCAGAGGGAGAGTGAGACAGGGGGTGGAAAGGTGGGAGAGAGGAAGATCAAGTTAGAACGATTGCTGTTGCAAAGGCGCATTTTGGCCGTTAGCGATTTCATTTCAAATTCAAATGTTGTTTGCATAAAAAACGAAGCGAAGACGTCACGTACTACGTCCACATCCAAGCTTCGGACTCCACTCCACTCCACATCCTCACACACAATCACATTGCATGTGGTCCAAAAATGATTATGACTGACGGACTGCAGTGACTGACGACACCGACTGCAGACCAGATACGAGACCAGCCAAGCCAAGTGACAATAATAACAACAACAAAGACAAAGCCAACAATGTAGAGAAAGAGAGGGAGAACGAGGCAGATATATATATATACATACATATCCTGATGGGGTGGGGGGGGGGGAGTGGGAGTATCAGCATTGGCCTCCGGCATTTCAATGTTTGGTTGTAGTCCACTGTAGTAGCCGCCAGGGGGCGCTACCACCATACATATGCAGCTGGCATCGCTGCCAGAGCCAAATCGAAAATGAAGCTGAATTGCCAAAGATACGGATGTGGATGCGATGCGACTGCTCGGGATCGCTGCAAGCATTGTCTATCTGTTTGCCTGTCCCTCTCTCTCTCTCTCTTGCTCTCTCTCTCTCTTTCTCAGTGTGTGTGTCCGTGTTTCTGTGTTTGAGAGAGTGTGTGAGTGTGTGTGTGTGGTCTGTGTCTGTGTTTGGTTAAATGGATTGTTTACTTTGATTACAAAAATATGGCAAATGTTTGCACGTTTGATGTCTCACGGCGACGGAGTGTGTGACTGTGTGCCTCTCTGAGTGTGTGTGTGTGTGTGTGCATCAATGTATGTATGTGACTGGTGTGTATGTGTGTGTGTGTGTGACTTTCTGCCAGCTAGAGCTGAGCAAACAACGTAACTTAATTGCAGGCAGAGCGGACATGCTGTTCAGTTTCATTTAGGCAGAAAGCCATAAGTTAACATATCGGTAAACTATCGGCATAAACTATCGACAAGTTTTGCCTTCTGTCATTTTAAAATTTGATACATTTGCAGTGTTGTGCAAAATTGCCTAACACATAAAAACCACAATCACACTACACAATATGAGTTACAATGATTAGAAATAAATGTATTTCAGTCGAAATCACTAAACGATAGTTTTATCACGCTGTCATCACTAGGCAAACAATTGCAATGGCAGCGACTGTAAACAGCAACTGCAACAGCGGTTCAGACTGATGGAAAAAGCGACAGCCGCGAATGAGAGAGAGACAGATAGCGAAAGCGAGAAAGAAAGAGAGAGAGAAAGAGATAGAGAAGGAGAAGGAGAAGAAGAGAAAGACAAATGCCGTTTGATGGTGTGCTCTTGTAAAATCCAAAAGCTAACATTATTGCAAGCATTTTTCTGTTATACATTTGACTTTGGTTTATTTTTATGAATTTTATGTTGCAAAAGCCATCGTCAGACATTCTCCAAACCTCCTCCCTCAATCCGCTTTCCCACTAAATGCCACAAAACTCTTTCTCCACCATCCCACCTGTCATAGTTGGGCACATTCAACTCTAGAACAGGTGGCCATCACAATGGATTGGCTGAGAATGCAGAAGTTGTCGGCATATACACAGGTCTTTCCAGGGATGGGCAATGACAAACAAACAAAAAGTAACGGAGAAGTGGTCAATGCCCTAATTATTTTGGTGTTTGCCACATAAATCTAGAATAGAAAAATATTTAAAAAATATCCGATTATGAAATCTAAACTTATGCAAGTTCATGAATATGCCCCTATCAATATCCGAAGTGACCAGAGATAAACCGTTACTGCGGCGATACTGCAACCCTAGCACCTCAGGGACACGCTTCCAATTAACATAAATATATTCCAGGCAATTGGATGCAGAATTTAAGACAAACAATACTTTTGGAAATATCTGACAATAATATACGCATATATTCACAATGCATCCAAAACTATCAAGAGGCCTCAGAGTCATCCCATTTGTTTCTTGACATCCTTGAAGTGGTTCTGCTCCTGCATATGCAACTTCCACTTCCTTGACCGCTCCTTTATTAGCATCTGAATCCTTTTGGTGTGGGCTGAGTCAATGGCCACGCCTCGAATGTCATATATGTAAAAGGTTTTCTAGTATTTCCTGGCAGTGCTGATATTTGTCCATGTTTTTTTTATTGCCATGATTTTTTTAAGTGCATTTTATTTTATTAATACGAATTTATTTGCGCGGAGAAGGAGAGTGTGGGAAATATATTATGGCAGCAATTTGTTAGCCCACGGATAGCATGACCAAAGTGTCTGTGGAGTGGGGATGCGACAATAGTTATGGATCTGCATAGGGGTTGGAGGAGGAAGTGGGAATGGAAATGGTATGGGGGATGGGGTAACCCTTGAGGGCTGGGCTGACGGGGCGTATACGCTACACTCGTGTAATTATTCTCGCGCTCGGCGGTCCGCCCGGAGTCGACCACATGTCGCTCATGATTAATTGAAAGATTCTCTCTCAAACTGTTTCGCTTTGTTTGTCCTCTAGCTGTGCTCCATTTTGGCCACGTTTTTGCTTCCTCCATTTCGCTATTATTCCTCTGTTTACTGTTGTTTTTTCTTCTCTTTGCTATTGTATTTTATCCTTTTTGTGGTGTTGTTGTTGTTGTTGCTGTTGTTGGCCTCAGCTTTGGCTTATGGCCATGACTCGTAGACTCATAGCCTCGTACTCGCAACTCGTGGCAACCCGTGTGGCGTTTTGATAAATTGAAATAGCCTTCAAAATTCAACAAAAATTTCAACGATTGTCGGAGCGGTTTGCATGGCGAATGTCAACAAGGGGCCCAGCACCGAGTGCCGAATACCGAGCAGCAGCAGCTGGACAGGATTAGCATATGGAACACCAGAGCAATGAACTTTCCCATTGAATGCCGCCAGTCTCAGTCTCAGTCTCATATTTCCATTCCTATTCTCATTCCATTTGATTTACCAACGACACTTATTTGCAAACTTTTCAAAAGATTCATTAATTTCATTAAATGAATTTCAGAATTTCATGTGTGTCTATTAATAATGCCAAGTTGGGACGGAGTTTCAAGCAATTTATTAGCTTTCCATGTGCTTTCATATTAATAAATGAAGCCATGATCTTTTACGTACATACATATGCTATAGTCTATGGACTATGGAGTTATCTGCAGATCAAGTTTTAAGTATTTTGTTGAAATTTTTGTATGGCATATTCATAATATTTTCTAGGAATTTTTTAATTTGTCAATTGGCAAATTTTTATTTATTAGCAAGTTTCCTGCACTATAACAATTTGGTATTATTAATTAAATTTATAATTTTAGTTTTATTCTATTGTGAAAGTTTCATTAAAACTTTACCTATTTTCTAAATTTTTCCTAAATTGTTTTGAACATATTTGTAAGTTTACTATTTGTTTAACTATTTGTCAAATACGAAGGCAAGAAAGATATTGTTGTACATTCCGGAAGCCACTTATCAGCATTTTGAGTCATGTTCCGAGATTGCAACAATTCACAAGTGTTTTACATAGATAAGATGGCATAACCAATTGGCGGAACGCTGCTCCACTCTCTAGGAGATTGACCAGTGGAGTCAGTCTCACAATGCACGAGCACTCGATCACATTCGGAGAGAAACAGCTGCAGGTGGAGCATCAGGATGAGCAGTTGCATGTTGTCCTGACAGGAACCCGCCCACAGGTGCATCGACTGTCAAGGCAGCATCTGTGGCTGACGCTCTTCCTCAGCTGTGCCTGTCTAACTGCGCTCTATGTTTGCTGGGAAGTGACCATGCCAACCGCAAGGAAGCCAGATCCATCAGCTGTCAGCGGATTGGCGATGCAGTCAGTGCGGTTGGAGCAGGAGGTGCGTGTCGTGTGCTTTGTGCTGACCACGCCCAAATACCACAAGACTCGCGCTGTACACGTACTTCGCACCTGGGGCAAGAGGTGCAACAAGATCTACTTTATGACATCGGAGCCGGACGATGAGCTGGAGACGATTGTGTTGAGCAAACCGGATAAGTATGAAGTGCTCTGGGGGAAGACCAAAGAGGCCTTCACCTATCTCTACGAGCACAAGCTGCACGAGGGCGATTGGTTTATGAAGGCCGACGACGATACGTGAGGAGTTCTAGATTATATATCTCTATCTCATTCGCTAGCTGTATCTCTGTCTCTTTCTATGGTTAACCTGACAGTTATGTATTTGTGGAGAATCTGCGATATTTACTTTACGCTTACCCTCCGACGATGCCCATATACTTTGGATTCAACTTCAAGCTGTTCACTGAGAAAAAGCGAGATGCTGTGAGTATTTCTGTCTCTTGTGGTTATCAATAGTCTCTATCTTTCTCTCCCTCTCTCTCTCTCTCTATCTCCCTCTCTCTTAGGTATACATGTCGGGTGGCAGCGGCTATGTGCTCAGCCGGGAGGCATTGCGTCTATTTGTGCATGGCCTGAATGACAGCGGGAAGTGTCGGGAGAGAGACGACAACGCCGAGGATTTGGAAGCTGGCGCCTGTCTCTATCACGTTGGGGTGCCCGCTGGCGATTCTCGGGATGCACAGCAACGCTATCGGTTCTATCCAATGGCCCCGTATGCCCAGCTCATCTCTGGCTACAATGGCAAGGATATGTGGTTCACCAAGTATGCCTTCTACAATCCTCGTCCGGTGAGATCTCATCTTTCAACAACTGAATATGATACAAATCAATATATGATTCTGTTTTCCTCAAGTGTCTGCATTGCCTATCCGACTATCCCATAGCCTTTCACTATATCAATCCCGATGACCTTTATTTGTTCGATTACCTCAACTATGAATTCGATCTGTATGGAAGACAGCAGAATATGGAGCATCTCCCGGATAAAATAATACCAAAGGAGCATGAAATTCCTTTATCGGATAATTGGTAATGTATTGAGAAGTTTTCTTTTTTTTTAGAATTTTATAATAATGTATTATCTTAATTAGGGATTGAGAAACACAACTGCATATACGCCTATATAATATTAATTCATATTCTATTGAACATTTTAATTATAAAATTTGTTGTAGAGTAAGAAACATTTTCAACAATATAAATAATCGGTGCAGAGAATTGTTATTGTATTTATTGTAAAATTATTAACATTAACTTTTGACTTTCGAAATCAAATCAAAATTTTTGTTCAATTTTGTTTCAACTTGAATTGCTCTCTTCATTGTCGGTGTTGCTTTGGGCTGTATAATTCTGGTATCCTAGCCAATACTCCCTCAACAATTTCTAATTGCTGTGTCGGCACAAAACCACCAACAACAGCAACATCAACAATAACAACAACAACAACAACAACAACAACAACAACAACAACAACAACAACAACAACAACAACAACAACAACAACAACAACAACAACAACAACAACAACAACAACAATGGGAACAATGACCCTCGCCCATGGGCAGTTGCAGTCGAGGTCTGTAATGAAATGAGCCAAAACAAGGACATGATGAAGACGCTGATGATGCCCAAAAGTCAAAATGTCACAGAACCAGCCAATTGCTAATGGGAGAGACAGAAATACAGATAGAGATAGAGACAGAGAGAGAGAGGGAGGAGCAGCCTAACAGAGTTGGGCATTTGAAATTGCAAATTATGTTTTTGGGACCGGGCTAAAACGAGTCATGATGACAGCAGACAGTCAACGCTGAACGAAGCATAAGCTAACAGAAAAAGAGATGGATGGATACATAGTTAGTTAAAAGAGAGACAGGTAGACAAAGAGACAGACAGACAGAGAGAGAGAGAGAGAGAGAGAGGAGAGACATGGAGAAAGAGAGCTCTAATTATGCAAACTACCTGCTGTTACTCAATTAATCTTGATTACGTTTGTGTTATCCAAATATAATTATGTTGGTATTAATTACAAAAGCGGTTGCCAGCACTCAACACTGTCTGACATTGCACTGCCTACGCCACCCAACCGCCGCCCAACCACCCCATTTCCCCATTACCTCACCTGACCACCCCTCCCTCCGCAGCTGCCACCTTTGGCTGGCAATTTGTGCACCGGAAATTGTCTCTAGCGAGATAGTTGCCATTGAAGTCCAGCCTGGCACTATGTAGTAAGGACAACATTGTGTTGTCATACAGAGAGCCCATGTCCATGTCACAAGTCCGCCTCCCCCCACCGGCAACGGGAGCAGGTGGAGTAGGAAACCTAGGAGGATATATGCATTAGCCCAAAGTGTTTGGTATTAGAATGCGGCAACAGCGCGCGATTTTCTCATCATATTCAATGGCAGCGTTTCACGTGACTGTGACTTGCCACTAATTAGAGATGCCCCCAAACCACATCACATCACATCACATCACATCATATCACATCACAGCCACTGCCTTCAGCTGAACACTGCAAACTGGGCCAAGTTCCGTTGCTATCCTATTGACCTCAATTAGAAATAAGCAGAGAGAGAGAGAGCAAATCTTTACTGTATTACAATAAGGAATTTTAAAACTACCTTATAATGATACAGTGAAGATTTGCTGATAATTTGATAGAAATATGTTTATTGCATAACAAACTTAGTTTGGTCACATTTGCTGACAGTGTTGGACACTGTGCAGTGCATCTCTTCTCTTTGCAGACTGTGGAGGGAGTGCAGAATCTGTAGAGGGCAGCTTTTTGCAGCTTCTTCTCCGTTGCAACTGCAATGTATGTTGCATGGTGTGCTGATTGTTGTCATAGTTGTTGCAGTTGTTATTGTTGTTGTTGTTGGTGGCAATGTCTGATAATGGCATACAATGTTTATTTACTCGCTTCAGCTCGCTTGTTGTTGTTGTTGTTGTTGCAGTTGTTGTTGCCGCTGTTCATTTGACTTTGTTTTGCATTGAGTCTATGCTGAGCGGCGTGTTGCATGCAGCATGCTGGCAAAGAGACACTTGAACACTTGGCGCCCGATTGCATCCAACACACACACACACACCCACACATCTACATATATGCCACTCCAATGCACAACAACAAGAGCGAGCGAGGGAGCTTCATATGAAAAGTCTGCCCTTCTCCGTCGCACGCAATGTTTGTCTGCTTTTTGACTTTGACTTAACTTATTTGTTGTCTCTCTGACTTCCACACACACACACACACACACACACACACACACACTAATACATCCACATACACTTCAAAACACACACATACATACAAAAACGAACACATACTTGTGCATGTGCTTAAGCTCACACACAGCTATACCCCTGCCTGAGTGTGTGTATGTGTGATTGTGAAGTGAGGTGTCCGGCAGACAGGCTGGTGCTCTGCCACTGCCGTTGCCTCTGTCGCAGTCGCCGTCGCTGTCAACGTTGGCGCTGGAAAGTTGTCGTGTTGGATTTGCGTAATTTATGCTCTATTTGCCTTTCGGCTTCATTTCACTTTTTGCTACTGCTACTTTTGCCAAAGTATTTTAAGTTCTTCTTCTCTCTTCCATCTCTTTCTTTCTCTGCCTCTATTGAGTTTCTCATTCCGTTTCTTTCTGCATGTTTACAGTAAGTCCAACACAGTAAGCCTTTCGCTCTGCTCGACAACGACATTCTTATCACCTGTAATGAACTGCATGTCGCAGTGAACTAGTTCCAAAGTGCGAACCAGCCTTGATTCATTACATAAATCACTGATTTTTTCAGCAAATTCTTTTAATATTATATTTGTTATTGCTTTCTTTAAATATTTTATTTAACTAAAAATATTCTAGGTTTATATATAAAATGTATATAGTATTTAATGAACTAGGTACCTGTTTGAGGTTATGTTATGTTTACTTATCTGCCAGATCTTATCTCCTTGAGCGTTCATACGTAGAGTATCCTACACTCATATCGTAAGCTTCAACTCTAAATCCGAAACCGACTACATACTCCAACCCCATCGGCAACACCTGCTCCAGCTGCAGATCCAGCTCCAGTTCGAGGACCAGTTCCATTCAGTTATTTTTATAACATTGCTCAATATGAGAACTCAATAAATTTGCCTTACTCTGGCGACTGTGCGAGCCATTTCAACAGGCGATTAGTTGCCAGGTACCATGGGCAACGACTCCCTTTCTCTACCTTGTAACTGAGGCTTCTCCTCGGTCGCAATCTCCAATCTCAGTTGGAGTTTGGGACCCCCTTCGGTCTTGGTGAGTGCCCCTGGCAGCTCTTGTGCAACAGTTGTACGCAGAAGGGGTGGCATGTGTGTTGGCTTTGCCGCATGGTCATGGGCTTGTTGGGCATGGTGAGAGAAGGGGGTAAGTCGCATTCAATGGCCGGCTTCGGCACACGTGAAGCCTAAGCCAGAGTCTCTGGTCCACAGCTGCCGTTAAGGATTTCGACTAAGGCGAAAGGATGGGACTGCTCCTGCTGCCTCCGCCGCCGCCGCCGCCGCCAGTTGTGCAACTGTTGAGCGTCAGTGAATGGCCGACATCGTTGTGAACCAGGAGCCGAGCTGGAAGCCTGTTGCCCAGGCCTCCAGTCACCCTAATAGGTTTTACATAACACACACGTCGCAAATAAATCTAAATGCAACAGCAGCAGTGGCAGTGGCAGTGGCAGTGGCTGTGGCAGCGACAGAGGCAGAGTTGGTGGCAAATGCCAGGAAACTTCATGAAAAATCCTTTAGCAAATAAAATTTACATACACCACACACACTCACACACACACACACTCACACACACACACACTCACACACACACACACTCACACACACACCTACTCATACACTTACCCTCGCTCTCTGCCATGTGAAGGTTTTCTTGTGAATTTATTTGAAAATTTATTGAGTTTTCGTGTTAACCATGCATAATTAAGTTTTGCCAGCCGACGAGTGATGGCAGTATAGTAAATGTTGCTGCATGCTACAGACTAGAGAGAGAGAGAGAGAGAAAGTTAGAAAGAGAAGCACTCTAGAGCAAAAGCAACGTTGAAAAGGAAGTCAGAAATCTATTGGCCTGCGGCAAGAGCCAAAAAGTTTTTACGTTGAAATACCCTAAAAGAGAGAGAAAAAAAAAACAGACCCCAGACCCACTTCCCACTCTGTTCTTGCCACACAGTTGCAAGCATAAGTTAGGGTTAAGCAATGCCATATTATCGCTCAATTATGGCAGCCCAAGCCCCATTCTTGGGCACAGTTCATTCAAGTTCATCAACGTTTATGTGTAAAATATATAAAATATATATTATGTAAAATTATTTAAAAATCATAATAATATTAAAAGTCGTATTTAATCCGAAACTAAAATAAATGTTAGTCAGTAACATTACAAGTTGTCAGTGCCAATTTAAGTCATGTTCAATATTAGAGAGCTTAAAAGCTCACTCCCTTCGACTAATCAAAAGCACTCTTATTATAGTCCGAATTCGGCATACGTGCAGCTTAAAGCTTATATAAAGTTCATATGCAACTTGCAAGCGTATTAAAGCTCTGCTGATCTTCAAAAGCGAATATACCCTGTTAATCTGTTTTTTCTTATGTAGGGTATTTATTTATATTGTATTTTATAAGTGTGCTTAGCTGGCATCTAACGTGTTTTATTGGCTCTTCTGTGCTTTAGTCTCGCTTGATGAGAGGCGGGACATTTGAGAGGCGTCAAAAGATACGATTTGAGCTTTATTTACGAGCCAAGCACAACAATTTCTAAGCTCTAAGCTCGCTGTCTTCTTCTGCATCTTCTTGGCTGGAAGCGGTTCTGGTTTCGTGCTGTAAATGTTGTTTATGCGTAGTCAGTGGTGCTGTCAGATGGCCTTCATCCTGCATTCGCCGCCCAGCATCACAAAACGTCCTGTTTTCTTTGTGCTGCACATGTCGTCCTTTTTCAGCTGGCGAACGTTATGGGAAATCAAGTTATTTGACTGCCGCTCGAATTATTATTCGTGATTGCATTTATTTGCTTTATATCTCGCACGGAGCTTCATCTATAATGCAAGCAACTTGCCAGACATTGTGGCGCCACGCCCCACCTCGTCCCGCCTCGCCCCGCCCCGCCCCTTCCAATCTCACTCTTATCCATTCACCTCCGCCTCGCAGAGTTTTGCGAACTCTCTGAAGCTGCCAGAGACTGCTACGACGAACTGTGCTCCAGTCTTGGCTCTTTGTATGCCTCTCGCATGCCCTTTTTGTTGCTTAAGTGAAATGCATAAAAATCAAATAATTTTCCTGTTTTTCATTTGCTTTACTTTTTCCACAGTTGCCAGTCTGACTATTCTTCCTCCTACCGCCCCCCACTCGTTCAACATGCCTGTGATGTGCTTTATTTTTTTTAATATGTATAAATAGATGTATATACTTTGAGCCAACTGTCTCCGAGTTTTCTCTCCACTCTGGCAGATTCTCTTCGCTGTATTCTCCCTTCTCTCCGCTCTCGCTGGCAGCATTCGAAATGTTAAAAGTAATTTCCTCGACTATAGTTGATAGCAGAGGCATGCCCTCTGCTCCTAACCTTCACTTGGCTTCACTTCCTGACACAGACACACACACATACACACACACATACACACACACATATATATACAATCGCAGTAACCAGTAAGCTTCTGTTGCTATCTCACTCTCTGCAGAACAAAGTGCAGCTTCAAAGTATGCAACACATTTTGCCAGCAAACAAGCAAGCAGCAGCTTAGGAGCGTGTCCCAGTTGCGTCAAGTCAAGGTAATGGAATGCCATAAGCCACTCGCTGCCTGAAAATGGTTATTCCTGCTATATGTATATACATTTATGTTATATAGAAAAATACGGCGATGGAGATGGAGAAAGAGAGGTAGAATGCGAGACAGTATGGAGATATGGAGTCAAGTAATGCACTCTCTTGTCTTATTATTATCGCAACTTCCAATCAAGCTTCATTAGGCATTGTTGCAACAGAATCCTTCGCACTCTTATATACATACATACATATGTATCGATAATCTGTCCATTCATAACATTTGTTGAAAAGCCATACCAAATATGCAACACTAAGTTGCCAATTTGAATCCCAATTATCTAAGCACAACAGTCACTACAATCCAAATCAAAATCGAAATGGAAATCGAATCGAATCGAATGGAATCGAATTCATTTCAATGCCAATTGTTGTTGCTGCGATTGACATATCC
This sequence comes from Drosophila quadrilineata, assembly GCA_018150725.1. Taxonomy (NCBI): domain Eukaryota; kingdom Metazoa; phylum Arthropoda; class Insecta; order Diptera; family Drosophilidae; genus Drosophila; species Drosophila quadrilineata. Next base: position 13,541,814 of record JAECWN010000432.1, read on the forward strand.
ATTAGATGGCGTTACAGTTACATTGCTGTTAACCACCTCCTCGCCCCCTCAGCTCATAAGCGCCCCCCTTTACCATAGTTTTGCTTTTGTGTTCGACTCGAGTTGCCAGCACTTTGCATCCTGTTTGCGTAATACTCTTAAGGTCCTTGGACAACCTTGAATTCATTGCTCATTTCTTTGCCTGTGGATTTTCACAACTAATGAAGGTGGCGCCAGCAACTTGTTGATATCTAACGTATGTATGTACATATGTAAATATGAATTACCCTTAGATTCATTAGGTTTCATTTTCATTTTCATTTTCACTTTCATTGCCATTTCCATTTCGAATGTAATTCAAATTCCATATTCATTAGAGTAAGCAGACTCCTTTGACTTTAGTTGGGCATACTTGGTTGGTGATATAAATTATAATACATTATTGAAGACTATGAGCAGACCCACAATGTAGCTGAGGTTGAGAAATAGTGCCAGAAATTATAACGAATTAATAGGAATTTATTTAGGAATACATACGACACAGTATATATAACATATTGCATAAATTATGTCACTGTTTAGACTTAAACAGAAACAAGTTAAGAGCAACTCTCCCTCACTTTCTCTGTCTCGCTGAGTAGTTGCTAGATCAAAGAGTTAATTTGCTTTCATTAGCAGCTGCTTAGTTTGTAATAATAATGCAAATATACATACATATATTTATATACATGCATATATATATATAGTATTATTATGCATAGGACTCTCTTTTTATGAGGTTGTAAGCGGCAACTTGAAGTGCTTGTTGGGTTAATACTGATGGCTGCTTGGGGTAACTATTATTAGCTCTGTGAGTTTGCCACTGAATGGGGCACTAACTGCGCCAGCTACAGCTAATGTGCCACTTCAAGTTCTATTCACACACTTCCACTCATAATGGAGCTGCCATTGCAAACTATATGTGTATGTATGTGTGGTACTGTGTGAAAAGCTAAAGAGTAATCTTAAAGGCACACGCCGCGTATACGCAATGTGGAAGGCTCTCGATTTACATGTGGCTGTTGCAGTGTGAGGGCAAAGTGGGGCGGGCGGGTGGTTGCATAATTTGCGGCATTTGGCTTGGTTTGTCATACGGCAAATCGAAATGTTATTTATATGCGGTACGTGCCTGTGCAGCTCAAGAAACTGGAGCTGGAACTGGAACTGAAGCGGAGGCAGTCGAAGACAGCCAGAGGAACCGTAACAGAAACAGAAACAGAAAAAGAAACTGAAGCTGAGAGAACCTTTGATGACGACAAATGTGAGAATATCGACGACGTGCTTGGCTTATCGCTGAGAGTGGTTACACCATTCCCACACTCCTCCAAAGTTACACTCACTTACACCCACCCTTTACCGACTCTTATTCTCTATCTCTCTCTCTCGCTCTCTCTCTCTCTCTCTAGAGTTCTCATCGTTGTTGTTTAGCTTTTGTGATAAGAGTCTTACGTGTCTACAAATAGAACTTATGTTTCCATAACTATATCCTACATATATGTACATCTGTATGTATAACTATGAAGATATATGTGCCGTTCCCCGTTTCCCATTTCGTGGTCTGCAGTGTAGACTCTACAGTCATCACCGGTTGTAGCTGCCCAACTCACATTCTCAGCTGTTGACAATTTGTATGACCAACTGTCGCCAGCTAGTTGTAGTATATTTAATTGAACTGTAAATTGTGGAGGATATATTTTAAATGAATATAAATTTATCTGCATTTTGTCGACACTTTGAGATTGTATTTGAAATGGTTAAGAGTTTAAATTTTGTATTCATTGTCTTTGTAATTTATTAAGCTACCTCAACTAATATATATTATCATTTCAGTAAATTTTCAGTTTTTTTTTTTACCTTTTGATTCTAATATTTAAATTTACATTTTCGCCTATAATTTAAGTTTATTTTTTTTTATAAATTTGTGAGTTTTTATTAAGCATATCACTTTCCAAACTATTCCAATTTCTGTGAACATATTAAAATCTACGTTAAACCTGCAATTTTTGCAATTCTTGTTGCTAGCACTTTCTTATTTGAATATAATTTAATTGAATTTGCCATCATTTTTAAGGCACCTTGCATTGTTCTCTTCCTCTGTAGACGTGTCTCTGTCGAAGCTGCCAAGTCACCTGATCTGACTAGACAACAGACAGATAGAGCTGCCAGCCAGAACAGCCATCCAAGGACAGGTTGAGTCAATGTCTGGGCTGCCTCTCGACTGATAAGCCACCTGCCAGGAGCGAGTCCTTGCCAATTATACCAATACCCGAACTGCATCTGGGGGGAGAAAGAGAGAGAGAGATATGGTACAGAAAGGAAGTACAAGAGAAAGAGAGAGATAGAGAGTGAGTGAAAGAGGGCGGGAGTTAATATCTGGAAGGGAAACAGTGTGACTTGGCAGATTAAATAAGAGAACGAGTTATGCTCTTTTCTTATTAAGCACTGTCTATGTTAATACAGTGATGGTCTACAGTGGCGTCCCCTTTAGTGTGATATAAGCAGAGCAAACCAAAGTCACTTGAATACGGAACTTGGTGCTCATAATGAGAAGTTTAAGTAGACGTTAAATACCTTCAGCATTTCCTCATATGGGCAGTAGAGAGAGTGTGAGAGGAACAATAAAGACAAGGATGCAGAGAGAGAGAGAGAGAGAGAGAGAGAGAGAGAGAGAGAGAGAGAGAGAGAAAGAGAAACAGAGAGACAGAGTATTAAAGAAAGACATAGACAGAAATAGAAAAAGAGAGAGAGCTCCAAAATGTGGCCTGCAATGCTGTTGATTAGAGAACTTTCCACTGCAACTGCAACTGCCACAGCCACATTGTGCCACATGACACCGCATGCCAATGGTGGCCCATGCGACAAACTGTGGCAACAACCGCATAGCCAGCCTCATAGCCGTTAACCGCATTGAATGCAATAAAAAGTCACAAGTTATTGATGCAAAACTTGCAACAAGCACTGGGGGGCATGCAGCACTAGCTGTGGCAGCAACAATCGACACCTGATGCCGCCTGATGATCGTTGATGGCACTGTTGGCTCATTTTTCGTGCGGCTTTTAGAGGCAAGTTGCAAAGTTGGTAATGAGACCGCAGCAGCCGCAATGTTTGATCATTGTGTGCATAATAAATATGTAAACTTTGTGGCAGTTGCAAGCTAAAAGGTGCCACCGCTGCCACAGCAGCTGGCGGCGCTAATCAATGCGCAAAATCAAATGTAAATAAATGCTACAAAGTGCTGAAGGGAATTAGGTAAACGCTAGAGAAAACAGACAGCGAACGAGAAGTGGAAAGATAAGGGTTGAGGCTGTTGAACTGACAGTGAAGAGGCAGCACAAGTTGCAAGCAGAGCGCGTGGCTGCCACTTGACTTTAGCCAGCTTGTCACAATGGCAGCACCAAGAGCAAGACAGACATACATCCGCATACATACATATCATATTATGAAGCGTTTTCATTTCTATTTCTATTTCAGCTTCTATTTCTGTTTCTATCTCTGTTTCTATCTCTGTTTCTATCTCTGTTTCTGTTTCTATTTCTATTTCTTCTTCTACTTCTATTTGTGTTGCCAGCTTGCACTTCATCGTCAACGGGCCATCAATGGCAACGTGTCGCATTACTCAACATGGCTACGTGACTTAAATGCCATGGCACCACCATCTCTCAGCTTCCGTTCATTCCACTGCCATTTTGTGGTATGTATGTGCCCTTTTCACACCACACCACACCACACCGCTCTGCAGCTCTTGGGTCTTGGTGACCCTTCCTAGCCAAGACATAAAACCCGCGCTCCATTACGTAATGAATGGAAAAGTCCAACACTATTCGTTCAAGCAGCTCAACATGGTTATGCAAACAGTTATGTTAGATGAGTCTGAGACACGTGACATAACATATACATATGTACATATATGTATGTATATAATAGCCTAAATAAATATTTTTTATAATTTATACATAAAAATCAATGCGATTTTCCATCGATACATAGATATATGTTAGATTCTAGTTTGTGACATAAATTCTTATTTTCATTTGTGAAAGTGGCGCGAATTGCGATTGTCAATTAAAATTGGTTTAATTAATAAAAATGATCCATTATATTTACTCATCACTTAGTTATGACACTGACTTGCTCACGGTGTCATCTCTAACATGCACCCACTCACACTACTGCATTGAGCAGCTGTTGCTCAACTTTGGCAAACGACAGGAAAAGTTGTTCCACTGTCTGTCTGTCTGTGTGTTTGTCTGTTTGTCTGCGATCTGTACGAGCATAACTAATGCTATTTGCTATTTGTTGTTGTCTTTTGACCCATACACACACCCTCACACACACACACACACCCATACAGTTCACGACTCACACCCTTCCAAATATGTTATGAATATACACTCCCATTCAACTGAATAGGTTCATGATCATTTTTTCTACATTTCTTGAATACTAAATTTATTATAAAAAAAGTACTATTTTTCTTTTTTAAATTTATATTTATATTGTTGATATTTTTTAAGGTGTGCATATATACATATGTATCTGTATAATATGCGAATACAATCAGATCAGCATACACAAGCATTGAGGGTATCTCTCACGTCTTCGTCTCAATGGTCATGACTTGACCAGAGTATGTGTCAGTGTGAGTATGTATGTGTGAGTGTGTATGTGAGTGTATGTGTGTGTGTGTGAGTGTGTGTGGTGCCAAGTGAGCGTGCCACGTTCAGTGTCATTGTCAACATCTTGTGGCCATCAGAGACACGTAGGCAATGACTTCAACGAGATGTACAGACTCTAGCCACCTCTCATCCTCTCTCTCATTCTCTGTCTATCTCTGTCTATCTCTTTCTCTGCCTCTCTCTCTCTCTCTCTATATATATCTCTGCCTTGGTCTGGCACGGGCTGTGGCCATAACCACAATTTGCATTGGCGGCTGTCAAACGCAGCGAGGCGTCTGCCAATTTATGAAAGGCGAACCTTAACCCCCCCAGCGCCGATTGTTATGCAATAATTTATCAATTTTTTAAGCACAATAAAAATTGAATTAAATATAAATCAAAGTGAGTATGCAAAACAGACAGAGAGGGAGAGAGATACCGAATGAGAGAGAGAGCAATGTGCAAGAGAGATAGAGCAAATACTTGCATGGGTGTTTGAGTTTCCATTAACTGTGCAACGTGTTGAAAGTTTTTAACTTTTGCAACCGCAGAAATTGCCACATGTTTGCACGGCGTCGTTGCACCGCCACCGCCACTGCCACAGACTGCTGGCCATGCCCCAGACTCCGATTGATGCTAAAATTGGCCACAAACCAAAAGTGCCAACAGCGTTTGCAATACACAAAAAAAGAAAGAAAATTAAACAACAATAACAAAAGTTGATTCCAACCCTTTCTTTATTTTTGTTTGTTGTTTTCTGTAAATTGTTGCCACTCGCTGAACAAGCAACACTCGATGCCACACAGCGCCACGCCCATTGGTGGCAGCACACTCGACACCAATTCGAAGTTGTCTTTTTATTGAACTTGCAGACAAAAAACTCCCGCTTCCCTCCATCCCTCCCACCGCCAACCGCTTCCCCTCTTTTCATATTCATATTCTGAGAATTTATTTCGCCTAATTTTCGACTACAGTTTCAAACTGATCGCCATAATATAATATATTATTATATTATTAACTGTTCTATTATATTTATATATTTTTTTTCATTTATATTTATATATTATTTTTTTATAGTAGATATATTGTGTAGTGCTGATCGCACTTTTGACGTTTTCTGGTTGAAATGTGGGCGATTTCGTTGTTGGTTGCACATCCCTCCACACCGCTGTGCATGCCACAAAGTGCGAATGCGTTGCAATGAGCAGCCTTCCTTTGCCAGTGTCCATGTCCAGCTGTGTCCTGGCCTAGTCTCTGTTGTCCTCAACAAGTATGTATCTACATATATGCTGCTGCTCCCCTTCATTTATCTCTCTCTCTCTCTCTTACTGTTTCTCGCACACTCCCTGTGGTCTCTACTCCTGTATTTCGTTCATTGTCCTGCCAGCCATGCTTTCCCCGTATTCCCTTCCATTCTTTTGTATAAAAGTCATATCCATTGCGTGTTTTTGTCGCGTTTTTTCAAGCGTACTGTAATTTTTTTATATGCCGCTCCTCGCACTCTGCCTGCCCCCTATCCCTCATGTCCTTTTGCCAGTATCTGGCGTTATCCTTGGCTGGCGTGCCTGCGCCCGTCTCTGCGTCGTGCCATGGCTAGACGCATAAATATTCTGATTTGGCAAAAATTATATGCCCGTACGTGCTGTAGCCGTGGCAGCTCCAGCTCCCAACTACTCTCTCTCTCTCTCTCGCTCTCTTTTGGTCTCTCCTCCCCTCTCCTTCCACTGGCCATGCAGTCAGGCTCGATAATTTTGCGTGGCGTCGAGTGGAGTTCGCTCAGTGTCTATCGAACCGGTTGGACAATGTCGCTGGCTGTGTGGATCTGTTTCTGGATGGGAATGCGGCAAGAGCAATGCCATGGTGATAGGGTTGGGGAAGTGGGGAAGTGGAACTGGGTGGCAAGTGTTTGGTAGCTGGAGCTGCTTTATGACAGTGCATAATTTACAAATGGGCCGAAAGCCTGTTGCATAAATTTAAAACTCGCGCGCAGCACACACAGTTTGTGCCACCCGCTGTGGCAAGTGGCAAGCGGCAAGCGGCATGTGAACGGTACAGGGCGGTGAACTGGGGTGCTGCATGTTGCCGCTTAAAGCCACAATTCGAGTTGAGTTTCATTTGCATGTTGCTTGTCCTGCGCCGGCTCGATTGGCGCTCCGAGTGTCCTCCAATGTCCTCGTCGTAGGCGTCGCTATATCGTCGTCTTATCGCTGTCCTCATTGCTTCTGTCGGCCTGTCGTCTCCACTCCTCGACTCCTCCTTCCCCCCCTATCCATCTCATCCGTTTGGTGGTAGGTGGTAAATGGGGTTGGGTGCTGTTCGTGCTGGCTTTTATCTTTTGAATGGAAACGAACGACTTTGAAGTTGTTGTGGCTACAATGGCCTACAATGGATGTCAAATGGATTTATGGCGATTAAAAATGACATCCACACAGCGCCAGCCCAAAGCCACCAAACTGATGATGATCCATTTGGCCAAAATAAAAACAGTAAATCTATGCATTTCGTTTTCCAATTTGAAGCGACTTTAAATTAACATACTATAAATAGTAAATGAAATATATTGTGTCATTTTGTACAAAAATTCAATTATATATTTAAGCTGCCGTTACGAGAGTTTTATATATTATTTATTATCTTATTTAAATTTCTGTTTCTCTATATTAAAACAACAAATTTTGTTAAATTCTTGTTCCCAACAAATATTTTTAAACATTTTATTTTGTGCAACATATTTATTACAAATAATTTCGAGTATAAATTGGCAGAATTTCAAGCTTCCAGATATGTTTCAAGTTATTTGTAATCTTAATATAATATCATAGAATGAATAATGAAAATAATATAGCTGAAATAAAATTACATAAAATTGCATATTTTTATATTCTCATACAAATATCTTTTAAAAACTATCGTTAATCTCTCAGTTGGAAATTGGGAATCATTGGTTTGTATTTTTATTAATTATTTTCAAAGTAGATTTTTAGGTACTTAGATATTTGTAACAAATATTATTACTTTATTTCTAGATATGAATATTTTGTTATATTAAATTTTGATTACTTATATAATTAAACCCATATGTTAATTTTCTTATTTAAAACTTCAATTTTACGTTTTTTAAAGTAATTCATATATTTTATTTCTGGTTATTTTGAATTTCAATTTAATTTTTATGCAACACAATTTCTTCATTGTTTTAAAGTTGTAATACACAGACAGACATACCCTGAACAAGAATCGGTTTGAAAATTGTTAATCATTCTTGCTTCCGTTTTCTCAGCGAGTTCCCATGGTGTTTGCTGCTTATTGCTGTTTCCTATGCATTATTAATAATTTTTTAGAGCTCGAAAGTTTTCGCAAAAAAGATTTTCTATTTTGTTTGGCATTACCCCATCCCCGAAGCCCTTTCTCTCTCTCTCTCTCTCTCTCTCTCTCTCTCTGTAGCTATCTTTCACATCTTATGCTGGGGCTACAGCATCGGCAATGGCCTCAACCCATTCCATAGTCGTGATTTATTTTTCACGATGATTTATGTATGTACGAGGCCATGCCAGGACATTGCCTTTGCAGCCTGCCCTCCTCAATCCCCCCTTGGTCCTGGTTGCCACCATTTGTTGGCGCTTTCTTAAGATGCTCCGTTTGATAGGAGAGGCTGCCTTTGAGCTGGGAAAAACATGCTGGCGGTTATCCCAGAGATTTTCCTTGGCGTGGAGTTGTCTAATAACTTTGGCAACGCGCTATACGCAATCGACAAGCCAATAATTGTTGCTCTTTGGTTATCCTTGTCAGCTTAATCCTTGTGGCCAATTTGCAGCATCTCTGCTCTTCTTTCCAGTTTTAAATGGGTTAAATAACCTTTCACAAGGCATCTTTCTCTCTCACACACACACGAGTGTCAGCTCCTGTTACAATCCTTTTCAACTTCTGCATCCTTTTGCTGTCCTTGGCACTGCCCTCTTGTTGGGTTGCTTCCGCCATTGTCGCGCTTATCAACAGCATAATTTGTCTTGGCGTGTGTCGCATAGTCTACCCCTCTCTCCCCCTCTCTCTCTATGTCTCTCTCTCTCTCTCTCTTTAGTTCCCTTTTTTTCCTCAGTTGTGTCCTTCTCTATCACTTTTTTGCTACTTATGTATGTATATCCTTTATTCCAATTGCTGCTTTCCTCACGCGTTCGCCATAACAAACATCGCTTTGTGTGCTCAACAGACGATGCTCCTCCGCTGTCTATGACATTGTCCTGCCCCCTATCCCTTCCAGCTGAGCCAATTGCAGGCCCAACTGCAGAGTGCACTTCACGACCTTAGCCTGTCATACAAAGGGTCGCATATGCGCATCGTGACGACCCACCACCCCCTGACCCCTTACATTCCGAAGTCCCTCCTTGCCACTCTAAACAATAACCTAAACAAATTGATCCACTTGTCGCCAAGCCAAACCCAACTGTGGTCCCAGCCACTAGACGATAAAATGCAACTCTGTTGCTTCCCCCCTTTCAACAGTTATCCCATCTCTCCTTGACTGCTCGTTGGCATTCCCAAATGCCAGTAATCTGTTACTGAAGAAGGACATCTAACTGGCAAATCCTCGATTCAACTTTGACAGATTCCAAGTAGTTTTTATTTTAAATTGCTTTCTCGCTGATTTCTCACACGTACTTTGCTGCCATCCCATCTAAAAGTCTGTCTACTCAAAATATCTCGCATGAATTTTAAATATTGTCATTTTATTCAAAAGTATTTATGGAGTTAAGTCTTTGTAAAGATACTTTACTCAATTTTTGCATCAGAAAATACTATAATTTCCATTCAACAGATTCAATTAATTGAGCTATAGTTAGTATCTATATCAAATACGAATGTCTTTTTCGTCCGTATCCTGGATTCACTGCCAATTGATAATAGGAGTTATTAAGGAGTCGAACCGAATACAGCCGAGCTATCGCTATTTAAAGATATTCCTTGACTTGCTTCGGTTAACTTCAAATTAGGCTACAGAATTATTGTCCGCAACAAGCTTGCCCGCAAAAGTAGGCAACAATATCAGAAACTATCTACACGTAGCTAATACATATAAACAACAAACACACGTTATCTCTAGCAAGTCTACTCTCTATGTCAATGTCTATGTCTCTCTCTCTTTCTCTATCTGTATCCCTGTCTATCTCACTGTCTGTCTCACTCTCTGGCTGTATTGCTTTTGTTGGTGCCGTGTAATTTCCTTTCAAGTTGGCGTTGCTGCCAATTTGGTTGATTGCTTAATCGCATCACGACGCCGCGTCGCTGCTGGCGTCTCTGCTGGCGTCTCTGCTGCTACTGCTTTTGGTGTTGTATGCGGAACGCGTTCATCTAAATCCGCTCACAGTCACATCACAACAACAACAGCAACAACAATAACAACAAGGAGAGAAGCAACTAGAGCAAGAGCAATCTGTCTAAGACCGCCCAACACTTTCGCCTTTCTATCTCTCTTTCTCTGCCTCTCTCTCTATCTATATATCTCTCTCTCTCTCTCTCTCTCTCTCTCTCTTTGCCTGTATGTTTGTCTTTGTCTGTCGCTGCGCGGGCACAAAAGATGTCGCGTATAATTTAATGACTTTGTATGCCTTGAATTTTAATGACAATAGCAGCAAGAACAACAACAACGACAACAGCAATCGACAGCAGCAGTTGCCATTCCACGCGGTTGCTGCGTTTCGTCGCCCCCTTACTGCCGAGTCCTGGCTGTGTGTTAAGGATAATGGATCAAGTGGAGGCGGCAACAACAGCAGCAAGCAGGCGACACCACAAATTGCAGCAGCACGCAAAGCCGCAGCAACAACAACAACAACAGCAACAACTCACTAAACAATTCAGAGAGAAGTAGAGAGAGAGAGAGCGAGGGAGAGAATAGAGAGAGAGAGAGAGAGAGAGAGAGAGATGAAGACGTTACCATGCATGACAGTCGCTGTGTAGACAACGGGATTTGTTTTGTTTGCAGCAGCGATCAAGTCCGGCGACTAGACACAGCACCCAACCAACCCACCACCCATCCATACTTCCTCTCTTTCTATTTAGCTAACTCTCTCTCTCTCTCTCTCTAACTAACTCTCTCTGTCTTTCTCCGTTTCTGTCCAGTTTGGAGGCAGCAATGCGCATTACTTTAGTGGCCAAGATTTATGGGTTTATTTGTTTATAGTGCAGCAAGCGACTTCCCCTCGACCCCTCGCTTACCCCGCCTTCGTTTCCCTTGGCCACCCCAGACTTCCTTTATGTGTATCTTCCTTTGGTGTTGTGGCTGCCTTGGCGAGTTCATTTTTTGTGTGGTGTCAGTGTTACACGCCTCAAAAAGTCATGGCTGACGCGAGAATGCGGAAGAGCTGCCAGAGGATAAGAGAGAAGAGGAGAGGAAATGAGAGAAGAGGAGAGTTGGGGTATAGGATTGTAGGAGGCAGTACAGTGCCGGACAGGATACCCAGCAATGCAGGCCAGGGCAAAGTGAACTCAACTGGTCTGAATGTCAGACATTTGGTTAACAAAAAGAATTGCAACGAATTTTTAATATACCCTGCACTTTTGTATGATAATGGGGAGTATTCATGGCAGCCTATAATGGAGAAATTAATGAGTAGAATTTACAGACAGAGTCTGCTTCGAAAACGGGAGAGAACGCAAGAGAGAGAGAGAGAGAGAGAGAGAGAGAGAGAGAGAGAGAGAGAGAGAGAGAGAGAGAGAAAGAGAGAGTTCAATTTTTTTTTTTGTATAAATTCTGCGAATTACAGATAATAATTTAGAAACCTATTTGTTTCTTTTTAATATAAAAATTGTTAATTTAATAAAAATATAATTAATTTAACTTAATTTAAAAATAATTTTTAATTAACTTTAAATAAATAAAAAAAAATTAAATTTTATAAGTTTCAGCAGGATATGTGGTAGATCAGAATCGCTTTTCCATAATTTCTTAGGAGGACGCGCGTGGCAAGTTGTTGTGGCACATACAGACATCCCCATACACACACACACTCACACAAATGCATACACACACACATGCACTGCAATTCATTTATGTTTTTTTTTTTTTGTATAGTCTCGGTTGTTGTTGTTGTTGTTGTTGTCGCATTTGGTGTGTTTTCCTTTAGTTGCTTTGACTTTGCAGCTTGCCACTCGCTTCCTGTTTATTGACTTGTCTCTCAATTAAGTTGGAAACTCAAAGTCCACACTAGCAGCGCTCTCCTTCTCTCTCTCTCTTTCACTTTGTCTGTCTCACTCTATCTATCTATCTTCCCATCCGCATTTTAGTCGCCACTTTGCTTTTTTCTTGCCACACATAGACTTAGTGGCAAGCAGGCATAACATCAGCCTCTCTAAAGAGAGTGTGTGAGAGAGAGAGTGAGAGAGTGAGTGAGAGTGAGACTGAATGAGTGATAGATAGAGATAGATAGAGAGAGCTCAGACTTTGGCCACTAACAAGCGGACGTAAAACTGTCGCCTGCCATTGCGTATCCATGTCCTGTGCTACTTTTCACCCTCACCCTCTTTCTCTCTCTCTCTCTCTTTCTCTCTCCCACCCTCTCCGTGTGTAGCACACTCTTGACAAGCTTTCTACCATTTTTGTTGTTGCTTCTTAGCTTTCTTTCTGCGTTTCCAATCTCAATTAATTTGCTCATAAATTTGTTGCCAACTTCAACTGCTTCTCCGTCGCCTTCTTATTCTGTGTCTCTCTTTCTCTTTACCTCTATTGCTGTCTCTCTCTCGCTGTAAGTGTATATGCGTGAGAGTGTGTGTGTGTGTGTTGTCGTTGTCTTTGGTCCTTGTTGGTTTTGCTTTATGCCCGAACAACTTATTTTTTATTGTAATGCCATCTTATCGCCGCCCAACTTCTCCACGTCCTCCTCGTCCGCTTCCTGCACCACGCCTGCTTGATGTGCTCAGGGCTGCTGCCACTTCACTCTCTCTCTCTCCCTCTCTCTTTCGTTCTCTCTCTTTCTGTTTGACTGCCTCTCTCACTCACACGTTCAGTTAGTGTATATGCTGCCTTGGCCTTGTTTTTTAAGCGTTCGGCATGGTTTATGTATTTTAATTTATGCTCCCCGACTTACAATCTTCTTTCTCCAAACTGACTGTCTATATATATAAATATATATATATATACATATATACATATGTATGTAACTATGTGTGTGTCTTTTTTATGCCTTTCTTAGCATTTCCGTCGCTGATGTCTATCTATTGAGATTGAGCCAGCAACATTCTATTTAAGCGAATGCGAATAAGATGAGTTTTTCTATGGCCCCCAAAAAGGGCACAATCAAAGTAAAGGAGAGAAAGGAGAAAGAGAGAGAGAGACAGAGAGAGAGAAAGAGAGAGAGAGAGGAGTAAGGGTAGTGCTGGGTAAATGAAAAGCGGTTTGGGCATTGTAGGAAAATGTCGTTTTTATGGCGCTTAATTAACTTGGCCGCCATTTTCTAATTGCTTTTGCTGTTTGTCCAGCGCCCTTTTGTCAACTTGATTGTGTTTTGCTTTGTTCCCCACTTCTCTTTTTTTATTGTATTTTTTTTTGTTGAATTGTGGCCAAACACACACACAGCGCCGGGGAGGGAGGAGTGGATGGTTTTGTTGCGAAGCCCATCAAAAATTATGCAACTATAGAAATATTTTGACAATTTGCTCCCATTGCGATTCATGTTATCGTTGTTGATACTTTTTATTCATTTTATATATTTTTGTGTTGAATTTTTATTGAATTTAGTGGCAATTTTCTTTCCAAGATTTTTGGGAGCAGTAACAGACCGAGAAGTGAGTGTGGAGAGGGGGTTTGAATAAGTGCGTGGGGATTATTAGTTAATTAAAAGTGCTAAGCAAAAGATAGATAGAGAGAGGGCGAGAGAGAGGGAGAGTAAAAGAGAGAGAGAGAGAGAGAGAGGGAGACAGAGGGAGAGTGAGTTACTAATGACCCGACCAATCACCCAATCAGGCGACCCGCCTCAACCCACGACGAACAGCAACAACAAATGTTGCGGTTCCGCTTTCACTTCTACTTCTGTTTCTTCCTCAACTTCCTTGAATACCTAGACTCGACTTTCAGATACCGCATAGTTATACTGATTGCAATATAAATGTAGAGGCTGCATTATAGGTTCTTTAAAATTCTTAACCTCTTCTTGTATCCAGAAATTTACAAATTCATAGAACCACAAAATTAACAACTTGACTAATGTTTTTTTTTTTTATAATTTATTCATAGTTAGCTTAGATTCATTGGCAAATGTTGTAAACAGAATATTATAGTCGAGCATACTCGACAAGTACTGTAGTATGTGTGTGTTGTTTTTTCTCGGTATTATTGTGAAGCATTTTAGCATTTTGCTGCCTTTTACTTTTCAGTGACTTTGAAATGTGCAGATTTATTGCGACAATTTGTTTAATGACAGGCATTTATTTTGATGGCGCCCAAGGGGTGGTGGGCGGCATTTCGAAGGGCATGGCAAAGGGTTTCCTTAGCCATTAAATGGCTTGCCTGCCACTCGTAAGCCAGCCTGCCTCCCTGCCACATCGTCCTGCCACTGCCACCGCTTCGGTTGCCACTGACAATTTAATTATTTTACGCTTACATCTTTCTTATGTGCGCCTACAGCCCGACCTCTTCCCCTTTGTGAACCCTTGGCGCCGCCTGCTTTCCACACACGTGTGTGGCAAGTGCCCCACGTTCGCCGCCCAAGCAAAGTAAGCCAAATGTGTTCATAGACCTTGATCAATTGACGCCAGCGTATATATCCTGTCCACACCTGGGAAAGTTTCTGATGTTGAACAACATTTTGTGGAATTAAGAGATTCACTTTCAATGCATTTTAAAATTATTTATATTTTGTTATTTCATATTAATTGCTATAAAAAATATAAAAATTAAATACCTTAACAGCCATATCATTAAGATAGTATATTAAGGTAAAGCACATATATGTTTATCATAAGCAGGATTTCACTTAAAAAATTGAATAGTTTTTTGCATCACATTTGATTTTAATTGGGCCCCCTCTTATCATATAGTATTTAATGTGAATCTCTTCTCGACATATCTGCTTTTGACTGCTGGCAAGGACTTGCTCTCTATCTCTTTCGCTCTTGCTGTCTGAGCATGTATGTGAAGTTGGCGCCCAACGTGGGGCATTGAGCTGCTTATTTGTAAACGATCAATCATGCAGTGGAAATATGATGACGCAGAGGCAGAGACAGGGACAGAGGCGGAGGCGGTGGCGGTGACGGAGGACGAGGAGAGTTCCGTGGCAAGCGGTATCCCGCTGCTGATACACCCAACATATCAGACAACTCTCCTGAGCTCCCCTTTATCCATAGCCCTCACTCCATTTGGTGTGCCTCGTGCAGTGACAATTTATGCAGCATTACGAAAGGGCGTAGTAGCAGAAGAAGAAGAAGATAAAGAAGAAGCCACAAGAAGAAGAAGACGACGACGTAGAACTTTGGGCTAAACAAACCCCACCATATATGGCGCATATAATGATATTTTTTTATAACGCCAACTGAATGTAATAACGAGCAGCAGCAGGACAAGTTATAACTCTGTGACAGTGAAGGGCGTAGAGGGTCTTGCAAGGGGGGTGGGGGTGGTATGGGCAAAATGGAAGGGAAAGGGGAATTGGGAGGAAAAAGCTTGCCAGAGACAGGAGTACGGCAGGCGGAGGACGATGATAGTTGTGGCACATATGAAGACAAGGGTCTGTCAAATACAAGTTTCTTGCGGGGCACAACTCCTTCTCCAGCCCCACACAAAAAACAGATACACACAGTAACACACACATAGAAAGAGCATTAAAAAAACAACAACAGCAAAAAAGAAGCAGAGAGAAAAAAGGAACGCAAAAGAAAACACAGAGGGAAACTCAACGGGCGCAACCTAGAAAAATTGAAGATGTTTTTAAAGGCGACCAGCAGTAAGGCTGTATATGTATGTGTATGTGTGTGAGTATGTGTGTGTGTGTGCTTGTGTGAGAGAGTAGGTGTGTATATTGTATAAGCAGGGAGCATTACACACTTTGTTCAAATTGACAGTACACAAAACTGTCAAAAGCAGCGCCAGCCAAAGCAAAAATAACAACAACCGCCCTGAAATATATGCGAATGTTTTGTGGCCTGACTATCCTTATTCCTTATGCATACTCACCCCCTCCCCCCCTACCCAACTTTCCCATCCCTCACTCGGCAACTGCTGTTGTCTATGTTTTCCACTGTCCCTTTGATTGTTATCTCTGGCTGTCGTAGTTTTTCTTCACATTCGGTCAAAAAAGTTGCGCAGACCGAAGGAATAATATGTATAGCAACGATCAGGGATCAAATGCGAAGGAAACAGTTCACGGTGCAGCTTTCAAGTGGCAAGTGCAGCACTTTTAGCATTCTTTCATACTCTATTTTTAGTTTTCTTTCTTTTTTTGTTCATTCCATTTCTTTCCTTGTATGTATTTCGGTTGCTTCTTATCTCGTTATACACATTTACATTAGCACTTGTCTTGCGGAGACCAGAGGGGGCACAAAGCAAAAAAATGAAGTTGCAAGCACGCCCAATAAAGCAAACGAAGCAAGCTGGCAATATGGCGACGTTGCCACCTTATATATGCCACGTTATTAGCACACACAATCGAGAATTATAATCATATAGAAAATTGCAATACCAAACAAATCCACAAATGAATTTAAAAATTTATATGAATTTTATATTACATGATTATAGAGCAATCAATATTTAAAACTGTTCTTATGTATACTACTCATGTATTTGACATATAGGAGGTGCCTTACAGTCGAGCACTCTCGAATAGAGCCCTTTTTATATTGCTTGCTTTGGACAACGACAAAGTGCGCAAAAAGGTATGCTACACAAATATGCGTTGCGTAGTGAAGAGTCTACGATTGTATGAGAGGTGTGTGTGTGTGTGTGTGTGTGTGTGTGTGTGTGCTTGTGTGCAGTTGAGTGTTTACATATATTATAACGTAAGATGGCTGCTGTTGCTGTCGCTGTTGCTGCTGCTGCGTTTTAGAATGCCACATTAACTACACAACATTGCACAGCAAGGGAGACACTGAAATGAAATCATGCGAGGTGTGGTGCGGGGAGGAGAGGCAAAGCAGCAAAAGGATGACGTGAAGAAAAAACGGTTAAAGCAGAATGCGTAAGAAGGAGAACAATATAAATATAGAGATAGTAAAATAGACTGGCACACAGAGACTTCGAAAGAAAGAGATCTTTGAAATACCCTGTAGGCAAAGCAAGGAAAATAATATTATTTAAGATCACCTCAACTTATCTGAATTTCATGAAAATATACAAATGGAATAAATCTGATATACCCAATGGAGTATATTTAAAGGGGTATCCAAAAGAACAAACTGCCTGGGAAGCAAACTCGGTGTTTAGCTACAAAATGGACAACATCGTCAACCTCGCTGAAGTCTGCGGCAAAATAAACGAGAAGTGCAATATATACAAAAAAAAAACTGTTTTGAAGATACTCCACCATATTCTCTGCAAATATAGAATATAAACCTAAAAAAAATATATCTACCATTTATTGAGATCGAATTTGAGTTCCAATTTAAATTGAAATCAAACTATGGAAAATGTTATAAACTTAAAATTTTGGTTCACAACTAAAGAATAAATTTAAAAAAATTAAATAACTTCATGTCGCATCTTGCATAACTAAGTGCAGAGACTCGAGTTAGAATGTGGCATTTGTCTTAGGCAAACAGAGGTTGCAGCGCAAATGTCGTTGTTGCTGCTGTTGCCGTCGTTGTTTGTGTTATATCCGCTGTGGCAGTAGCCTTTTGCAGCATCTAACTATCTCTATCTAAGTCTATCCATCTCGCTCTCACGCTGTGTTGCAGGATGTGGCGCATTTTTATGCCGGCATTTAGCAATTTTCTGTGTTTTGCTTGAGCTTCTCTGTTGTCCATTGCCCTTCGCATGTCCGTCTCAATGTCTTTTCTCTCTCTCTCTCTCTCTCTCTCTCTCTCTCTCTCTATCTCCCTCTTTTTAACTTATTTGGTCTTTCGTCCTGCCAACATCCATCCGCTTGGCTGTCTGAGTGTCCTTAGCGTTGTCATTGTGCTTTCGCTTTCCTTTTTCGCTCGCTGCTGGTAGCAAAATTCAAATTCAAATTCTCATGTGCTGCCCCCCATAAGTATGCTCATATATTTTTATTCTGTCATTTGGCCCTCCTCCCATTCTGGTACTCATCCTCGCTGTTTCTCTCTCTCTCTCTCTCTGTGTTATGGCCAACCCACTTGTTAGCGTAATGATGCGTTATGCATAGAGAGCTTACTGGGATAGAAACACAGAAAGAGAGAGAAAGAGAGAGGATGGGAGAGAGGACATGGAGGCAGCCATTTGCCTGCAACTAAATGGTCGTGCTCTAACCATCCGATCCGTTTCAGTGGCAGTAATGGGATGGGGGGTTAGGGGTCTACAGGATGTGGATGGGGGCATTTTAATTTCCGTTTGATTTCTGGCGTACACCCACTATGCCGGACGGACAGTCCCAGCTGTTTCTCTTCCTCTCTATCAGCTCTCTTTATCTTCTCTCTATCCCTTCTCCATCTCTTCCTCTCACGCTGCATGCTGTTAATGAGAGCGACTTTTTCTATATATTTTGTTTGCAAATTTAAAAGCAATTTTATTTAGTTTTTACAATGCCATCATGATTTGTTTGTGTGAGTGTGAGTGTGAGTGTGTGTGTGTGAGTATGTGTGTGTGTCGCACAACAACTGCAAATGCCAAAAACAAAGTTACGTCATAATTTCTATTAGGCAAAAGTTTTTGTGTGCAACTTTACCCAGCAACTGGAGCTTGAATATGCAAAATAAAATCAACAAAATATTTTTTAAGAGTAGGAGGAGAAGTGATAGTGAGAAAGAAGAGAGAGGCAAGCAGAGAGAGAGAGAGAGAGAGTACGAGTGTGAGCGAGATAGTTTGACACGAAACGTTTGTCTATTGGCCAGTTGCAGTTGCAGCTTTGATTTATTAATTACAATTTATAATGCCGCCTGGCAAATGCCGCATGCTGCATGTTGGCGTACATGCAACACGGTCTGCAGTTGACACTCGACAACTCTTTGCACAGCTCAAGTTTTTGATAGCCACAACAACAGCAACAACAACAACAAGGACAACAAATGATTAGAAGATGAGCTTAAGCTCCAATCCATGCAACATGAACACACAAACAAACAAATGCATACATACTCTGTGGCAGGTGGCAAGTGGCAGGCGGCAGACACATCCGATTTTTGGCCTTTGCCACAATTGTCATCTCTGCTTACACATGTCCGACTTGTCCACACTTCTGCCTCTCTCTGTCTTCCTCCACTTCTAGCTCTTTTGTGCATTTTATCTAGCTTCCTTTTTCAATAGGTTACTCATCTCCCCTAATGTTACTCTCGCTCCTCTCGCCCATAGCTGTCAGATTTCAAGACGGCAGACAAAATGTGTGTTCTATATGTTTGTACGTTTAAAAATATTACATCTAATGGAAATCGACGACAACTGCCATGAAATTTGCAATTCTGTTCATTCAATTTTATATTCAAATATTTTTAACATTGGACTTTTTAAACATTTGAATTTCTCGACACTTATCAAAATCATCAGAAGTCTAAAAATTTTGGATCCCAATTTTTTTACTTTAATCAATTTTAGGCCACATAAAAAGCATATCGCTTTTTATTGGAGTTGTTTCTGATGAGTATTTGTCGAGTTGTGGCCAAAAGCGTTTCGGAAAGTACCGCAAAACATCGGTTTTGGAAACATGAGTTCCTGTTAAAACTTTGAATTGTCATAACTTGGCCAAAAATCATCCGATTTTCATGAAATTTGGCTTTTTGCAAATGGTTTTGATATCAGTTTAATTCTGCATCAAAAGTTTTGTTAGAATCGCCATTTTAAATTTTTTGACATTTTTAACCCATTTTCCATAATAACCCCTTGTTAAAATCATCAAAAATCGAAAAGTTTTTAATCCCAATATTTTGACTATAATCGATTCTAGGACTCATAACTAGCATATTGCTTTTTATTTGAGGTGTTTTTGATGAGAATTTCACGAGATATGGCCGAAAATGTGTCAGAAAATACCCCAAAATGTCGGATTTTGAAACTTGAGTTCCTGCAAAAACTTTGAATTGTCATAACTTGGCCAAAAATCATCCGATTTTCATGAAATTTGGCTTTTTGCAAATGGTTTTGATATCAGTTTAATTCTGCATCAAAAGTTTTGTTAGAATCGCCATTTTAAATTTTTTGACATTTTTAACCCATTTTCCATAATAACCCCTTGTTAAAATCATCAAAAATCGAAAAAGTTTTTTATTCCAATATTTTGACTATAATCGATTCTAGGACTCATAACTAGCATATTGCTTTTTATTTGAGGTGTTTTTGATGAGAATTTCACGAGATATGGCCGAAAATGTGTCAGAAAATACCCCAAAATGTCGGTTTGTGAAACATGAGTTCCTGCTAAAACTTTGAATTGTCATAACTTGGCCAAAAATCATCCGATTCTCATGAAATTTGGCTTTTTGGAAATGGTTTTGATATCACTTTAATTCTGCATCAACAGCTTTTTCGCCATTTTAAACTTTTTGACGTTTTTGACCATTTTCGCATACTTACCCCTTATCAAAATCATCAAATAGCGAAAAATTTTTGATACCAAATTTTTGACTGTAATTGGTTGAAGGACTCTTAACTAGCATATTGATTTTTATTTGCGGTGTTTCTGATGAGTATTGAGTTATGTCCAAAAACGTGGCGAGAAGTGCCCCGAAGGTGAATGCAGATTTTGATATAATTACCAATAATTAGTTAATTAATTAAATATTAACTGGTGTGTAGCAAGCGTTGCGGTTGCAACTGTAAAGCTGCACACAAGTTCATGTTGGATACAACTGGCATCGAACATGTTTGAAGGTTCGAGTTAAGCTTGAGTACACGGCTCTGAATAGTATGCTATGTTTGGCTATGGCGAAGTTCTGTTGAGAAATGAAACTTAGCGAAGGGTAGAAAGAGTAGGGTATCACATAGAGAATTAGTTGGGGGCTTAATGCGGCATGCCACGCCACTTTCAAAGTTGTTTTATGCCCAATAGTATCTCAGTGGACTTTGATTTGTTTTCACTTTGCAATGCAATTGCGACGAGTCATCATTTGTTCCTCATTTCTCTATACATTAATTTCACTTGCATTTTCTCTTTCTAGCTGTATTCAGTTCTCATTTTGTTTTGGTGCTATCAAAGCGAGTCTCTATCCGAAGAGGCAAATGCCAAAGGGAGTGAAATTCATTTTCACTTTCTGGGTAAAGTTTTATGCGGTCTTCGTTTTTTTGGCCAACGTATGAACTCATTTATGGCATTGCTTGGGCTTTTGGGCTCTTAATATACCCAAGGATTTATGTCTCTGGCTCAAGTCGTCCACAACAGAAACCACCCACGCCCATTTGGCTCGACTTGTCGCCCATTTGGCGCTCGCATTGAATTTCAGTTGGAGTTTATTTAAAAATGTGTCGGCGTGGGCCGACTGGGGCGGACTTCTATCCTCATTCATTTTGGGTTGGTTTGTTGGTTAGTCCGGCAGAGAGAAAGTTTGCCGTCATCGCTGGCACAATGGCCGCATTGATCATCTTGTCGTTGCTAGATAAATGGCCCCCGGGACATTTTTAATTTACTGTCGCGGCTTAAGCAAACGCCCCAAAATGATAACCGAACCAAGGAGAACGTGCCGCCAAAGCCGCCAAGCCGCCAAGCCGCCAGGACTCTGTCAAACTGGCCCAGAGAGTCGTCTCTCAGGCAGCCACTACATTCCGCTTTGTTTGCTTCTAATTATTAATCAGATTTGTTGGATGACAGGGACTGAGCTGAGAGGGCCGAGGACTTAGCTGGGGGACTGGTATGCGGTGTGTCCGCAATGCACTGTGTATCCTTGCTGTAATGAGGCTGCCATTGAGCGCAAATTGGATTCGCTTTAAGCAATCAGCGTCTGTTTTAACATTTCTAAATAAAAATAAACACACATAGAGTTAGATGAATATATGTGTATGTGTGTGTGTGTGTTTACACGGATGTGTGCACACGGCCTAAGGGTCACGTGCTGAGTTTGCACATCGAAGTCCACGGTTTCATTTGTGCATGCAACGTCCGCGCGTAGTTGCATTTCAATCAATTGCAGCAATGCCAGAGTAACAGATGAGAGACACGAAGGGGGAACTGATAAAACATCATAAGAGAGAGAGAGAGAGAGAGAGAGAGAGAGAGAAATATAGAGATATAGAGGTACTCATGTTGAAGTTGAATTTTGACCAAGTACCCACCGATCTTCAAATTGCAATAACTTCGTTAAAAATCATTCGATTTTAGTAATTTTAAATTAAATTAAATTTGATATTTTGACAGATCAAGAATTATTTATTATTATTTAAAAACGCAAATGCCAGATTCAAATGAAATACTCGTTTCTTCTCTTACAATATGTATGCAATAGTAACAGATTGCCCAAGGTCACACCGTCGTACAAAGGCAGTTGTAATTGAATAGAACATGTAGAGTCTGTGTGGATTAATGATGTTAGTAACATACCAAGCACTTGCTATTCCTGTACATAGGAGCTAGTTTTCAGTTTGAGAGCGAGACGTAGAGGGACTGGAGAACTTGATTCAATTTGAGTTTGACATATTTGTAAGTTATATGTAGATTTTTGAGAATTGTGCAAATCCTGGATATGCCTCGAGGGGGAGGCACTGAATACGAAACGAGGCTTAAGGATGTCAAGGCTGCACAGCTTGAGCAGTCACAGAAAGACTGAGAAAGAGAGAGAGAGAGAGACAGTCAGAGATAGAGAGAGAGAGAGGGCTAAGAGAGTGCTGTGAGTGGCGGCTGTCTTGCTTGTAGTTAAAGAGCCTGTTAATAAATATTAAATACATTTTGGGCCACGTCAAATGGCAACTTCAAAGCACGCACGTAAAACGTTTACTTTGAAGGCGTCCTCCGTTAGGATCATCTTCATCATCTCTGTCAAAATCATCATCAACAACAGCGGCGGCTTTTGGCTTGCGCTTTTGGCAACGGCTTTAGTCATCCCCTTCCTCTCCTTCGTCTTGGCCTTCGCTTGGATTTGGATTCGGGCATGGGCTTTTGGGCTTTTGGCGTTGGCATTGGCGTTGGTTTTAGCCCACGGCAAGAGGAACGCATGGCGTTATGGACTTTAGAGGTGAGAGGGGAGATGTTGTGAGTTCTCAATTAACAAAATGACGGTAAAGACGTTGTAAGGCGACGGCGGGAATATGGACACGGAATGGGATGGCATGACATGGCATGGGTGGATGGGAAGGGGTGGGGAGGGGAGGGCACAACAAAGCGGCAGAGCAAATGTCAAAAATGTTTTCTAATTTGCACAACACTCGACAGCTCCAACAACTACAACAATAACAACAGCAACATAAACAACAGCAACAATAAGCAGCAGAAATAAAGCCGAATGTATTTAACAAAGTGCCAAAAAACGCGACAGTCCCTCTGGAAAGCTGCTTCCCAAGAGGAGGAAGGAGGGGGGCACAGTAGAGGAAGACGCAACTCCCTCCAAATACCCTCAAAAAAAAAAAAAATAAAAAAACCGGCGGCTGTGCAAAAATGTTTAATTTATCAAATGTCAACGCCTAAAAGACGGCAACATTTGTCGTCGTCGTCGTCAATGACAATGTTGATGACTCGACACGCCGACGCCAGCAGCGACGTCGACTGCAACGTTAACTGTATAGACGCATTGTTAATATGACGACACTCCCTCTCCCTCTCTCTCTCTCTCTCACTCTATCACACTCTCTTTCTCTTTCTCCCTCTGAAGCAATACTTGTTTCTCTGTCTGTCTTGTTGCTTTGTCCGCCCGCAGCAATGTTTTGAAAAATGAGCGTAGATTTCCCCATACGGTATTATTTATTGTCGCCATCTCCAACTCAAGGTTCCCCCTACCTCGCCCTTAATCTCCCCTATCTATTTATCTCTCGGTCTCTGTCTCTCCCTATTTAGCCTGAGTCAGAGCCGTGCATTTGTATAATGAATTTGACAAGTGAATTGTATCAGCAGCTGTTTTCTATAATTGGAGATGACGAAGAGACAACAATAAAATAGAGTATGAAACAAATATGATAACCAAGCACTCAGCTAAGGAAAAAAAAAGGAATACAATAAGAATATAAGTAACGATATCTATAATTAAAATTTGGTATTTATAAATTTTAGCGGGATTCATCTAGAAAATAGACCAAATTTTAAATGTTATAATAATTATAGTCGGACATTAATAATAAAATTGATCATTAAGAATTATTTTATTTTTCCTAATGTTTAATAGAGTTTCCCGATGGACAGACTGCTGTTGTTCTGTTCTTTTCCGAGGTACATTTTAATGTTGCTTCTCCTTGCATGAGTGAGTACTACCCCTACTTGAGTGCCCCTTCGTCCAACACAACACTCTATAATAGGATGTACTTGAAGCAGTAAAAAATATGGCAAAATTCACGATAGCGGCAACATAAAACAAAATGTATCTGCAAATATCTTTCGTCCTCATCTTAATATTTGTTTGTATTCGCATTTATATTACGTTTTTCCCCCACTTTCTTCTCAGTTAGCCCCATCGCCACCTTCACATTTTTCTCTCTAATTCTATCTCTCTCGTTAGCCTTCAGTCTCTCTCTATCTCTCTCTCTCTCTCTCTGTCTCTCTCTGTTATTCCTTGCCTTTTTTCTATTTGGTTTTCACGCTTTCCTTTTCTTTTTTTTGTTTTGTTTTTACAGCTCACGTAAAATTGACCACAAATGGTAGGCACATTTCGCTTTCTCTTTCACTCTCCCTTTCTCTCTCTCTCTCTCTCTCTCTCTCTCTTTATCTCTCTCTCTCTTTGTCTGTCTTTGTCACACTTCTTTGTTGCATACGCTACGGCGTCGCCTTCGCAAGTTTCATTCAATGTCCGTTCAATTACACGCACGATTTCCGCATCCTGCGGCGGCGTCGGCGGCGACACGACAAATAATAAAAAAGCGTTGTCAAAAAAAAAAAACAAAGAGTGTGAGAAAAAAAGTGGCAGAAGAAGCAGCAGCAGTTGAAGCAAATTTTTGCCGATACTTTCGTGTGCGTTTATTTGACAAATATAAAACACATTTTCACCCCCATACAGAAATGGGCTTCGTCCGGCACATACACACACACACACACACACACACACTCACACATATAGACCTCTCTATCTCACTTATGGTATTTATAACTGTCTATCTCTGTCACTCCAAATAGCAGATCCAGCTGCTGATCCAGACGACCAAGCATTAATAAAAATAATATTTTCGCTGGGGCGTAACAACAGCGGCAGCGGCATCAGCAGCAGCAACAAGGACAACAACAAGGACAACACAGGACACTGTTCAAAGTGTTGTCCATGTATGAGTATGCGTGTGTGCGTATGTGTGTGTGTGTTTGTTGTAAAGTGGGAAAACACAGCGGGCGATACTACAAAAATTGTCGAGCTCAGCATGAAACGTTCCCCACCACATGCCAGCCCTTGCCCCTGACTTGCCCTGCACCGCCATGCCCCGCCTCAGCATCACTTTGCTGCCTCTCGCCATGCAACTGGCGCAGCGGTCGCTGCTGTTTGTGGTCGTCAAGTTTGGGCCAAGTTTTGTTGCCACTTTGCAAATATTTGCTTGTCCTTTGGCTACGCGCAAAACACTTTTACAACAAGCATCAGACCAGCGGCCTTCTTCTTCTTCATCTTCTTCATCTATTTCTTCCTTCACCCCTCCATCCACCCAACACCACACTTCTCCCACTGCGGCATCAAACTAATGCCGGCAACGACTAAAGCGGCGTCATTTTGTTTTTCTTTTCTTTCCTTTTTTTTTGCACTTTCTCGTTTCATTTCATTTTCATTTTTTCCCCCAACTTTGTTTATTTTCTTTTTTTTTTGTGGGCTGCATCGACATCTTTTTCGCATGTGTCAAAAACTTTGCAAACTTCATTACGGTTATTTGCTGCGCGCGGTCATGCCACACCCATCCGCCTACAAAAACACACACACACACACACACACACACATGCAAATGTAGTGGAAATTAGAAAACTGCTTGGCCAAGTCCAAGTTATTATCGTTAATTTTGTTTGCGTTAAAGTTTTGCTTTGGTTTCTGGAATACCCTGTAATATGTTCATCTATTATGGGGTATATGAACTGCCAATGACAATCTCTGCATAAGGAATCCGTAATAGAGGTACGTAGTTATATGTTTAGTAACCTCAATTTGATGTGGGTTGCGTTTTCCTCGTGTAGGGTATCTGCTCGTCGATACAATTTTACATTCGGTTTGACTGAGTGGCAGTTAGTATTAAGCTGGCGTTGGTTGAAGTGGCATTGTGGGCGTGTCCCAGCGCCCCTCAAATGACTGAATTAGTTCTTTCTCTAGTTGGGTTTTACTTTTGGTTTCCTACTGTTTGGTTGCTTCGACACACGGTCTCTCTCTCTCTCTCTCTATCTGTCTATCTTATTCGCGCTCTTTCTCGCTCTCTTTTGCACACGGATTCCGCCTCAATAGAAAATGATAAATTATTTTGTTTACTTGGCGAATGGCAACTATTTTCGCATTTCCTATCCGCAGACATATTGACGAGCCATCGATGGAGGCGCCTCAAAGCGTCGAAACGGAAGCGAACCCAGACGAAATTCAAGGTGAACTGAACTCTTAAAGTGGAATAATCTAAACTATTATATATAAGTGAAGAAAAGAAAAAGAGAGAGATTGAGAGAGAATAGAGACAAAAATTTTGGAAAATAGTTGATATATTAAATTGAGAACTTTCTATTCACACTTCGTAGAAAATATCCAGCTTCAAATATAAAACATATGGAATTTAAAAAATTGTTGTTATTCGGATCGTTTCTAAACTTGTTAAAGTTTCTTTCAGTGTAAGAAACGGGGTTAGTGCGGGTTGCGTACTCAGCTAATTCAAGTACATACTTTGTGGCTTTTATCTTGGGTTTCTTGCATTGCACTTCACTACAACTAACACCTTCAACCAACATAGAGAAAATGAGAGAAAGAGAGAGAAACAGAGAATAGAGACAGAGAGAGAGGCAACCGAAATAAAAGACGATGTGAAAATCCTTTCTGATTTTTCAACTTTTAATGATGCTTTCTTGCCAGAAAAGTAATAGCTGGAACAGATGAGATTTGTTTTTGGCCACTGAGAGAAATCTCGCGAATACGTCGCCAATGAGAATGGTGGTTAAATGGGTGAGTCCTGGGTGCCATTTGGAGTGAGCGGAGTGCGGAGTTGAAAGGAGGCAAATAGAAGAGTCCGAGACGAATAGTTTTATGCGTTTTCAAGAAGCTTTTAACGTTTTAATGGACACTCGCCAGAGGCACGTTGATGGCTGAAGAAGGGGACTGCCCAATGTGGGGTAATGTTGGAGGATGTAGTTTGTGGTGTTGCAACTGTGTGCGAGAGTGAGACGGCGACTGCTGCTATTAAAACTGTTACAGTTACAGTTGGAGTTACAGTTAAGGCAATGGCTCTAGGCTGGCGCCTTGAACTACACCAATTCCTCTCTATCTCTCTTCGTCGCTCACTATTTCCTCCCTCTCAACTCCCTCTCTCTCTCTATTTCTCTCTCTCTCTCTCTCTATCTCTCTCTCTCTCATCTAGGTTGGTCGATCTCTGGTTTTGAAGCTGTTTTACGAGCGAAAAGTGCTGACTGTTGTCCATTTAGTTCCTCCAAAATTGTTGACATGAAACTGTCGCCATTGTCCTCCGCCGTCCTGCCACCTGCTCCTCCCTCAACTTGTTCACCATGTTGTTTGGGGGTTGGAGAGAATACTGTCTCTTCCCTTCCCTTCCCCTTCTCTCTCTCTCTCGGTGTCTCTCTTTTTCTGTGATTCTGCCTATTATTGTATCTGTGTTGTTGCCATCTGCATGAATATCTCTTCAGCCAGAATTACGTCTCCGACTCCATCTCCAATTCCGTGCCCAACTCCGGCTACAGTCTCCGTATGTTTGTGGTAAATGCTTACAGTTTTTGTGTAATTGTCAACATGCAACAACCAGCAACAAGCTACAGTAACAACAACAACAACAACAACAGCAACAATGCCAAATAACGTAAACAAGTAAATGAGCATGAGGCACACAATTTTGTGCAAATGTCAGCAGTTTCTCGAGAGTTTTTGGATTTTCAAGGGAAGGCAGCAATCGTCCCCCCCCCCCTCACCCTAACCACCGTGCGCCCACAAAAATGACCAAGAAGATTACTTTATGGTTGTGTGTGTGTGTGTGTGTGTGTTGTAGCACACTTTCATTTATTGAGTTAACTAAACAGCAAAAGCAACACTCAAAACTGCCAACTGGCAAACTGGCAACTAGCAAAGGACTCTGCTGCGTTACGTTATTTCCGCACAAGGATAAGGATTAAGCAGTTGGCCAGCGGCAGATGTTGTTGCCAGCCTCGGCAGCCGCCCCCTTCAACATTTGTGGGCCAAGGCTTGGATTATCGTTATGCTGAAATGGCAATGGCCAAAACCAAAACCAAAACCAAAACGAAAGCCAAAGCCAAAGCGGAGGCAAGAAGATGAAGCCGAGTGGCAACAATAAAAATGCAAAAAGGTGCGACGACTCAACAAGCTATGAGCACTACCTTTCTCTCTCTCTCTCTCTCTCTCTCTCTCTCTCTCTCTCTCTCTCTCTCTCTCTCTCTCTCTCTCTCTCTCTCTCGGCCTCTACCGCCATCTCCATCTCACCTTGTTGGTCTGCCATAGATTTCTCATCTTAGATAGAACCGCATTTAAAGTAAACAGCCGCAGCTTGAACATGTTCTTCTCTATCTCCCTCTGCTTCCCATCATCTGCTTCTTCTTCTTCTTCCTCTGCTTTTATTATTATTTTTATATATTTCAATGCGGAGATAGCAGAAATACATATATATTTGGTCCGTTGTTTTGCTTATTTTGAATGCAGTTTGCCTTTTGGCGCGTTACGAAAGCCGCTTACAGTTTGACAAGCACTGCACCACCATCATCCACACTGCGCGCCACTCGACGGATTGTCAAGGCAACACACACACACACACACACATATCACACACACACACACACTCAGACACATACACTTTGTCTACTTAGTTAAGTTGTTATTTTTATTATAGAAGCGTCCCGCCTGAGGGCAAACTGGGGCAGCAGCAGCATTTGCCACACGGCAGGCAGCATGACAAGCAGCGTGGCAAGCAGGCATCTCCTGATGCTTCTTCTTGCATCGCACACGCTATTATGACAACATAAGTTCGCAGATAGATGGAAGCTGCCAGATAACATCAGGGTGCCACTGCCACCGCCACTGCCACCGCCACCGCCGGTTGCCAAGCAGACCAGACAACACCGCGCCGCATGAAGAGTGGCGAGTGGCAAGTGATGAGGTGGGTGGGGGGGTTTGTTGCTTGATGTAGGAGCATCTACTTCAAGCAGCAGCAGCAGCTAAAGCTTCCTGAATATTCCAGCGTTTTGAGCGCTTAGCAATAACAAGAGCAAAAAAAAAACAACAAACAAACTTTCATAGCGAAAGTGAAACAACAAAAAGAGAGTGAGATAGAGAGAGAGAGAGAGAGAGACAGAAAGGTAGCGGACTGCAGTTGAACTTTGTGTGGATACCTCAGGAATACCCAGTTTTGTGACAAAAATTGCAGAGTTTAATCAGCTATGAATCAAACTGAACCTACATATGTGATTGACGAAGGTCCTTAAGCTGTATACAAATTACAGAAATTGTTTCTCAATCAATGCATGCTTAACACCATTTGTCAATTAATTGAACAAAATTGGGTTTCTAAAATGCATATGATAAAATTACAATCAATTGTAGCTGCTAGCAGGTTTATTGATGGTATTAGTTTGAGAAACAAATGCCACAGAAATTATGAAATCAAAGGGTATATTCAAATTCTACCTCTTTCTCTCTCTCCCTCTTATTTTGTGTGTCTTTCTCTCTCTTTCTCTGATAATACTTGAAGAACAGAGCCAAGGTAACAATAGCAGCTATGGCAAATGTAGCTGCAGGGCAACAACAGCAACAACTTTAGCTGCAAAAACAACACAGGCAGGATCAACATTAGGGGGGTTGGGGTTTGGGGGTTGGAGAAGGGAATGGGAAAGGGGCTGCTGGAAAACAACATTGGCGACAACAAGGACAATGAACAGGAGCTGCACTGTGAATGCCAAGTAGAAGGACAAAGCATTTGCAATCGCTTGCTTGATTTCATTGAAATTGCTTGGCAAAGCAGTAGATGCTAGATAAGCTAACGGCATAACTAAAGGTGTGGGAACAAAAGGGCAGCCAAAGAAATTTGTTGAGAACGAGAAGGGAATGGGGGTGCTGTAGAGGATTGCAAAGACTTGGGTGTTGTATAAGTTTAGGTCACGATAAGTATCCGTAACAGTTAAGCAGGCAAAATTTCAATGAAAAAAACCCCGAATGACCCCGAAAATAAGAACGAGTTAACAATGGCGTAAGAAATCAAATAGATGGAATCAAGTAGAACATTCATAAATACGGTAACAATGCACTCGGGAATCGAAAATCGACAAATTCACACGAATATCATTCATTAACATTACCATATTACCATACCTTAATTCAATGATATCCTTTCATCAGTTATTCCAATAATAATGCATAATTATGTTTATCGTAGTTAACCTGCTTCTTCGACTTTCAGCAGTCTTGTCAATATCGTCCATCATCCATTTCCATCAATGTAACTGCACTTCAATATCCACGTATATATATGTACATATGTACATACTCAGGTGCACTCCACGTTCAACTTGACGGGTATTCACATGACAAGTGAATGCAGCTCCCAAAATTGTGGATACTAAACTGAACTGAACTCATCCGAGTTAAGCTGTTGGATTGGCAGGAGTGCGAGGTGGGATTGGGGGAGGTAGGTCGAAGTTATTCTTGGGCAGTTTCGGGGCCGTGATGAGAGCTATGAAAATACCTGCAAGGAAATTATACGAAAACTGAACAAGCCAAAAACAACTCAGCTTGTTATTTTAGAGTTCAAGTTAAAGTTAAGCAGCGCCTGCAGGCAGAGGACGCGCAGGCGAACAGACTAGCGGACAGGCAGGAGTAACTGTAGCTGTAGTTGAAACTGTGCAGAGATGATGCTGGAAATGGAGATGGAGCTGGAGATGGAGCTGGAGCTGGAGCTGATTCTAAACGGGCGGCAATGAAGTGCACTTCAATGTGAATGCGAATGTGAATGTGAATAGAAATGGCAGTGGGAGTAGCTGTAAGAGGGGTAGTAAGAGTGGAAGAGGTGCATTAAGTGTTCACTCTATGCATGTGTATCTGTCGCTATCTCACTTTTGTACTGCAGTCGCTCTCACTCGCACACTGTCATTGTCTGTGGGCTGTCGTATCTTTGTAGAACAATTTTGCTAGAAATGGAAGCAGCAAAATGCTTGAATGAATAAGCCCAGTCACTGAGTTCGTCCTAGCTTCAGCTGCTGAATGGGCAAGGATATTCAACATTTTCATTTCCTCACTCTCGCTCTTTCTCGCCCTCTCTCTCGGTCTCTCTCTCTCTCTCTCTCTCTCTCTCTCTCTCTCTCTATCTGTGCCCATTCGAATGACGCGAATGGAGCAAAAGTTTTTGCAGTTGACTTAAGTGATGCCGAGTGCAAGTGAACAATGTTATTGTTGTTATTCTAGTTGCTCTCAACTTCTCTACTGTTGTTTTTGTTGTTGTTGTTTTTGTTGTTGTTGTAGGTGCAATTAGTGCACAACGCACTATAGTACTATTATTATCATTATGAATTTTAAGCAATCAGCATTGCAGCAGCAGCAACAACAATCAACTTTTATTGGACAACACTTTCCACTTGAAACTGAAGCGGAAAAGTTGAACGACATGACATTGAATGAATGGAGATGAAGATGAAGAAGAAGAGAAGTCAAAGTGATTGACAATCATAGACGGAACTCTATACTCATTACTGATGGCATACATGATATTTGATGAAATTGAGTTAAACAATAGTTGCCACAAACTGTCTAATAGATTTAAATCCAATTAGTAAATATATATTCTATAAAGAGAAATTACTCTTTTCAATAAAGAGAATATGAATGAGGTTTTAAGTTAAGATGGCCTTTTAAGTATTCTTCAAGAATTTTATAGTACAAGTATATAAGTTTACTTTAAGTGTGACTGTTACTGTAACTGTGGTTGTAACTGTGACTGTTACTTGCTGTCCTGTTGATAAGATAAACAGACAATAGGCCACAAAAAACGTTCCTCAATTGACTTTTGTTTTTACTCTCATTCGCTGTGCTCTCTTCTGCTCTACTGTTATTTATTTATTTGTTATTGTTTACCTATGATAATTGTGCTGTTTATTTATGAAATGGGCGGCAGATGGATAAATAGATAGATGGAAAAGGAATCGGCATCGGAATTTGAATTTGAATTGGAATTGGAATTGGCATCGGGGACAGATTGACTTACAGGATGCTGAAGGACTTTCATTCGACAGCATGGAAAATACTCGAAATGCCATTAAAAGCAATCTCTTGAAGTGTGCTTTTGCCAGTCCTTGAATATTATTTAAAAGGACACATGTTTTTCTATAATGTGTGTCCTTAAATATTATTTGAAATTGAAGTAAGAATTTTATCTACATATTCTATGCCAAAATATCTTATATTTTCAGCCAATTGTTATTGTTCCATTTGAGACTGTCTCGAAAGTGTTTCACCAGTTTTTCCCTCAGCTGCGGGGTGGCGGGGGGGGGGTAAACTTAAAAGTGTTTCCTTTCGTTCATACACTTAAACTAGTTCACATTTTCCAGCTTTAAATCTATATGGAGAAACTAGTTTAAATTTCAGAGCAGGATTCTGGAAAATTCTAAATATTTGATTATATCTACATATGTACATATGTAGGTTCACATAATAAAGGAGAGGGATCGAAGAAAGTTGACTTACACTCAATTGTACAAATGTGTGTGCATATGTGTATGAATGTGTGTGTGTGTGTGTGTGTGTAAGTAGATGATATTCCTTTATGTTTCACGCTGAATTTTGATTATTGATAGAAGCCCACAAAATTGACAGTTTCGTGATATTGTTAACCCCTTTGGGTCCGCTCTAAAGTGGCACAGACAGAGAGAGAGAGAGAGAGAGAGAGCGAGAAAGATGGAAATGGAGATGGAAGGAAGATAGTGAGAGTGTCTGCCATGGTTGGGCTACTGTAACATACATACATACAACAGTTGTAAAACGCGCCCAGCGCCAGACGCAATTTGTATGCAAATTTCATGAGAATCTCAACACATGCAAAAACAAAATACACCAAAAATAAAAGAAGACTCAAAAAAAGTAAGAAAAAGCAGCGTGTAGAAGGAGAACACAATAACAACAAATAAAATATGCGATTGTTACAAACAAAAAAAATATATATTTACTATATGTGTACATATGTCTGTATGGAGATAAACAGGAAGCAATAGACTTATCGCGCCAGGCGTGAAACAGAGATACAGACAGTGAAAAGAGAGATAGAGAGAGAGAGAGAGATAGAAAATCAACATAAAATAGTATAACTTAATAAGAAATGGCAAAACAATTGCAAAGTTTCGTGGCGCCACTCGCACTGCCAACAAAACGAGACGCAGTGAATTGCATGAGAAACTTAGCTCAGGATAAGGCAGGATAAGTCCCAAATGAAGTCGATGCCAAATGATGTGTGTTTGTGTATGGGTGTGTGTGTGTGTGTGTGTGTGTGTGATTAGTACAATTAAGTGCCAGATTAGCGGTAGGCATATAAATAAAACAAATAACAATAATAGTTAAGAATGAACAATAAAAAAGTGAAATTTAAGTAAAATCTATGCACAGCCCTTCGCCGTGTCTCGCCCTTTGTCTATGTTGATGCTGCTCTGAGATGCGTCTCTCCATCTGTGTATGTGGTTGTGTGCGTGTAGTGGCGGTGGCGGTATTGTCGGCGTCGGCATCGTCGTCGTCGTCGTCGTCGTCGTCGGTGGCGGCATAAAAATACCCAACATACCAAAGCCACTTTCTATGCAAATTTTTATGTGTTAAATGCATTTTGTTGGATTTAACATTCTCGCTGATTTTTTGGTTTACATTTTTGCATACAAATGAAGCCTCTGCTGCTGGCAGCGACGACAACGTTGCCATGGGTTGCCTCACTGTGTCTAGGAGATGGGGTAGCTGCCGTCAATGTGTGTGTGCGTGTGTGCCTCTGTCTGTGTTGGGGGAGTTGGAGACAACAGTAACCGACACACACACGCACACACACACATACACAAAGATACACAAATTAGAGGATTAAGTAGCTTGGCTGCTGTTCACTCCCCACACCCCTCCCCACTTTCCAACCAAACTAAAACACATACATGCAAACAACGTCTGTTGTTGTTGCTGCTGCTGCGGATGTTGCCTCTGCTGCCGTTGACGTTGCCGTTGCCGTTGCCGTTGCCGTTGCCATTGCCGTTGATGTTGCAGTCAACGTTCGCCATTCTCTATTTTGTCTTCATGTTGATTGTCCTTGCCACTGCGTAGAATAAGCTGAAGATGTTTAAAACAGAAGAAGAAGCAGCACAGAACGTAGCAGCAGCGGCGAGACAATTACGCTAATTCTACTGAAATTGTTTTGCATTTTCTCAACGCCGCCATCATCGCCGCCATCGTCTTCGTTCCCTTCACCATCGTCGTCGCCATCAACTTTCGTTACACAGAACGCCGCGATGGTTTCTGTTG
Organism: Drosophila quadrilineata; assembly: GCA_018150725.1. Classification (NCBI taxonomy): domain Eukaryota; kingdom Metazoa; phylum Arthropoda; class Insecta; order Diptera; family Drosophilidae; genus Drosophila; species Drosophila quadrilineata. The sequence goes on from JAECWN010000432.1 coordinate 13,576,346, forward strand.
CAGCCCGCATCTTGGCATGTGTGTGGGTGTGTGTGTGTGTGTGAGAGTGTGGATCGAAATCTTTCAACGCTTGTTTAAACAGTTAAATTTGATTGCGCTGTAAATAAGAGAGAAAACAGAACGCACTAAACTGAAACTAAAACTAAAAACTGAGCACGAGCTCATCTCCACCTTCAACCAACAACCTACAACCCACAACGGTGTGGGGCAATCTCTATGTTTGAAATCTATATTCATATATGAGTGCGAGGGAACTCTTATCTATGCCAGTTATGTTGTGCAAAAAAGACGTCGCGAAAGACGCAACACAACTTGAATCTGTTGTCTTTCTATGCCATCATTTGTTTAGAAAATTAAATTGTTTCGAGAATAGCAAATGTTTGTCAAATTAATATTTATCTTTGTGTATTGGAAAAAAAGTTCATGACAAAAATTCTCTATCATTTTTGTTTAAGTCTCGCAAACAGTTTTTATCTCTTATTATCTAGATTAGTTGAAAATATTTCAATATTTTGAATACTATTTGAATAACCAAACAATTTATGAAACTAATTATCGTAGGACTCTTTCTATAGTTCATCCTGTGGCTGCAGTCAAAAGTGTTAATAACTATATTTTAGTTTAATTTGGGTCTGTGTGTAATACCTTCGCCATGTGTGCAGTATGTGCAACTAAGTTCAGTTTAAGCGTGCGGCAAATTGGCAACTGCATCCCCATGGGATTTGGACACTGGCAATTGGAATCCTTTTGTCATTAGCCCCGCAACATTGGCCAATTGGCCGGAGTCGATTTATCATCGTTATCGTATATGCACTCTAGTTTTCCCTCTCTCTCTCTCTCATTCTCTCTGTCTCGCTTATACACTATTTCTCTCATTCTCTCACTCATGTATGGGTGCGTGGAATCGTATTTAATATGCAAATCAGCATAACGCATGAGCGCCCAAACATATGCAACAGGACACGAGCTGTGCAGTGAAATGTGGCAAATACGCGTACTCCCATTGACATGTACTCGTGGGCATGTCCATAAATGGGTCTGACATTGAAGAGTGCCCATTTCTCGATGATGAGTATGCCTGGGTCAAGCACTTGCAATTCAATTCGAGCAGTCGGTCGGCAGTAATTGGTATGTGGTCGTCGAGCATACGCTGTAATACACGTAACATGGCTTTGGTTTTTAATTCGATGTTTCTTGTGTGCAATTTGCTGTGTGTGTTTTTTTCGGGCTGGTTATTCATTAAAAATAATGAGAATTGAATATATTTCTGTGATGTCGATTGTTCCACGTTGCTGTCAGCTCTAATTATAATTGTTATAATTATGTAAATGGCACATGTTTAATGCAATTAAACATTGATTTCAATCCGTTAGACATGCTTATTATTAATATTACAAATGCGCGTTTATGTTACATAACATAATAACACAAACCAAGCCAATGCCATTTAACGATATTCATATGCCTAATTTACCAATTTATTTTCTCATTTTTTGAATCAACCAAAATAATTGTTTTTACTGGAACCTCTGCATTTGGACAGGCACAGACTGAAGCTGTTGCCGATCCTATTACACTTTCGGCGTAAGTTGTTCAACCTTAAGATGAATGCGTTCATCGAAGTAAAGCAGCAACGAAAAACGTCAAACAAGTACCGTTGCAACTGCGTGTTAAGTTGAAGACGTTGCTAGAACTTAAGCTGAACGTGTTGCTCCAACAACGGTTAAGGAAAATGCTGAAATTCATCAGTTTTCATTGTCATGAGAATAGAAACACAAGAAACGCATAAATATTTATTTTATTATTAAATACTAAATATATCATAAAATCCGAATAATTTAAGTTAGAATCTCTTAAATACTTATAATATAATTTTCAATTAAAAATTTTAACATTACTTTAAATTGTATATAGCCTGTCTATTATTGACTTTGATAAATTATTTAAGTTTTTAGTTTTAGATTAGCTGACGCAGATTACTGCATATTCATTAACCAATTTCGTGCCGTGGCTTTCCCTTTTCCAATCCCCTTACACCCCCCTCCCCCTCCCCAACACAACGGCATGGAAACAATCGTTGCGCTTTAACAGATCTGTTCGGAAAATTGGCAGGCATGTGTCGGGAGATGAGCTGCAGAGTGTTGGACGGGGGGAATCTACACATAGAGGGCAGGGGCAAGCATTTCGGTTTTTGGCAGTTGGTTACAGCGATTGAATTTAATTAGCTTATCATGAAAGCGTATTTCACATAAATTTATCAAAATTGCTTTACACAACACAACAGTGATGTGGGGGGGGGAAGGGGGCGGAGAAGTGCTGGCAAAAGGCATCATATCTATAGGAGAGAGGCAGAGAGAGAGAGAGTGAGAGAGAGAGGCTTAGCATGACAGTAAATGGTGGATGGGTCGACGGGTGTTGCCCAAATTGCATTACGGCCCGCCCATTAAACTGATAAAAACGAGAATCGAGTTGAGTTGTGTCGACTCCTGCGACACTTTAAACCTGATGGCCTCTCAGTGTGCACAACAGAGACAGACTGATGGCAAAAGAACGGGGGGAAACAGCAAGAGAGAGGGATACAAAATGAGCATGAGAAATGTAGAGTGAAAGATAGCAGTGCGGGTAAGGCTAAAATTAAATTTATTAACGCACATTACAAGGCATTCACTTCAGAGCACTCAAATAGCTGAATGTATGGGTAAAAAGAACAGGGTTGGGGTTTGAAAGTTAAAGTCAGAGGAAGGGTGACAAACGCAGCATGGAAAGAGGGGCACAGGGGGCAACTGTCGACGATAGCTGGCATTTGGCAGTGCCACATTTGGTGGTTACTTGAAGGTCGCTTCAATCACACCAAATCGAGAAATATTAACATGAAAGTCTTTTGTCGAGGCAGCTGTAGTTGCAGATCACTTAAGTAATTATTCTTCTTAAAAAAATATTCATACAAAATATTTTAAAATATTTGTACAATAATTACTATTATTCTAGATTTCCTTTATAGACTGACTGTACTCGCATTATAACTATTTTATAAACTATAACATGTGTTGGGCTCCATTATTCTTCTTCATTATTATAAGCCTTTGTATACATTGATACTATTTCATACTATTTCATTAGTAGTTGAATTAAAGAGGCTTAAAGCCAAAATGTTTCCTTCACACATATTTCATGTGTGGCATAGGTTGATGAGAGGTACGTGGGCTGCGGTGCTTTGTTGTTCCACTTCCGCCTTATCGTTGGGGCACTTTGATAGCTGGCGAACTGTGCTAATTGATAAGCAACGTTAATCGTCTGCTTGCCAAAAACAATAACTAAAACAAAAACTGAATAAAATCAAAGCCACACAAAAAGCCCAAAAAAATGTATTTGCCAGTCAACCGCGCAAAACCCTGCCGTTAAACGGGGCCTACCCCATTACCTCCTGTAACCCTCGTTCCTCGGCGCGTTCATTTATAGTGTCAATGCGATTATGATGATTATGTCGCTTCACATAATGCACACGCTGGCAAATCGGTTGCTTACCTTGAGCCGACGAAAGGAGGCGGCTTCTGGTGCAGCACCTACGACCTACGCCCACTGTTCGCCTAACTTCCCTCGCCAGATCGGGGTGCAATTGAAGGCATTTGCGCGTGAAATTACATTGAAAATTTAATTGCGCATTCAAAGGAAGCAGGACGCAGGACACTGCTGTGCATTAGATACGTAAAATTTGCTCATAATATAAAATGCATTCCATGACCTGAGCCTCCTTCCGCAGGAGGTTGCAATATTGTACAGTCAGTTTTTAGATTATATCAACTGCGTGGCACTTGCAGGTCGTTCAAATGTCAATTCAATTTTAGTGATTTCAAGAATTATGGAGTACTCTAATATTATAATAATCTAATATGATCGAGTAGTTTATGAAATAGAGGAGCTGACGTTGCCACAATTAATGCTAACATATGAATGAGGAGTATTTTAGGAATGCGTGCTCGCGAACTCGCATTAATCTCGTCAGGCAGTCAAACAATTTTGAGATGCGACCAACATGTGGTATACTTAATATGAAAGTTATGCTCTAGTTTTGCAACCAACACGTTTTTGATTTTCTTTGCATTTTTGTTCTTCTACCTTGTGCGCTACCATGACTACTTCTTATTCTTAGTCGTTGTAGAACATGGAAAAGTTCGGATAACTGGGATATTTACTATTAACCGTGTTTTGCTGTTGTTACGACCACGGCACAGCAAAATCGTAAACCAGTTGATGCAATTTGCCAGTGCGAACATTAACAAATACACTCTCGCACACATACACCTAGTTACTTCAACACATACACATATCATACGTATACATACACATGGAAATGAAAATGTTCGCAGGAGAATTCAATTTGCGCCAAGAGAAAACGGAACCTATGCAGTTAGAGGAGAAAGTGTAGTTGGTATATACACAAAGGAGCAGAAAGAGGAGTAGAAGACTTAGGCCAGAGGATTGAGAGTTTAGAGAAGCGTAGAGTGGAAGTAGAACACAGAAGTGGAGACGCGGATGTGGTACGTGATGGCTTCAGCTCCAGCTCCAGCACCGACACCGTCTGTTTACTTGAGGTTTTCATGTTTTTTTTTCGATGTCGGCATATGAGGGCCAGCCGGAAGGAAGTGCAAGCGAACAAGCCGAGCGCAGCACAAATACGCCCTCTGTCGGCTCTCCCCCACACTCACTGTCAGGTGCAAAATCCAGTGGACCGAGAGCAGGAGTAGAGTGGATACTCCGTTTGCACTGCACGTTTTTGCATTGAAAATTGGCACAAACGGATGCTACCGACGTTGCCGACGCGTTGTCCCTCCCACACATCCCCAATCTCTTCTTGCCCCCCCAACCTACCCTGACCGGGCTGTCCTAGCCCGGATTTACATTTACGCTATTTGTATTAGTTTATTTATTAAGGAAATTTAATTTGAAAATGCTGGAAAATGCTGAAAAGTGGCAACAGGGAAAAATGTTAAAAGCCACAATTTGAAGCAGCACTGCGTGCAACAGAAACTCTTTAGCGGAGCATATAAAAACTCAGATGCAGGTATAGATACAAAGTGTAGATACAGCTACAGGTTTCGATGCAGGCACCAGATACACAGCTAGCTACAGATATAGATACAGATACAGAGACAGATAGAGATAATTATATGCCAGAGAAAAAAATGAGAAAGAGAGATACCATAAGAAACCACAAATGACGGCAATCTGTTAGTGTATAATCCGGGCCGTGTGTTGCCGCTGTGTGTGTTTTAGTGATGCCACTGCCACTGTGTCTCTGCCTGTGGCATGCCACTGTCTGCAGAATGCTAGTCGAATTTATATTATTAATGGCTGTTTATCTGCATGCGACGATGGTAGCAATCTCCATGGCTTTGCTTCTGCTGCTCACTGTCTCTCTCTTTCTCTCCCTCTCTCTCTCTCTTACTCTCTCTGTCTCTCTCTCTCTCTCTGTCTCTCTCTGTCTGTCACTGTCTCTGTTGTTGTCTTTGTATGCGCTGCTTTATGAGCTTCGATTAATTTGCGCGTAAACAACGCGAGTTCGAGTTCGTCCCCATTTATATTCTATGAGTATATCTATCGCCCGTCAAGGGGTATTACCGCGAATGTTCCATTCCAGATAACATTTCAAACACCATATTAAACCGATAATGGACACGCTCTCACCTTGGCCCAAATATTCCCACAAAATGCGCAATTTATGAAAGGACTTAAATGGCCAATCAAATAATATGAGCTACAGTAATAAGACCATGATAAAGGTAATTAACATGTAAATAAAGTAAAAAATAATGCTTCCGCAAAATAGTGTGCCTCGAAACATTATGGAATGAAAGATTTCACTGTTGTAGAATAATCTTCGACCTGAGTTCAGCTTAAGGAGAGTTTACTGTGCTGTGATGTTCACTGATGGTTCAACAGCCTTCAGTGCTGATAAGTTCAATAAAATGCATTCGAAATCCAAAAGAAAAGCTGATCGAAACACCCGCTGAAAAGAGACAGCTATAGCTAGATTGAAAGAGACAGGGAGAGACAAAGACCAATCGAATAATTATCATCATTACTGAAAGATAATGATAAGCCACTTATAATACCAGTACTTGGTGAATAGGTATTAAGTAAATGCGCTTTGAAGTGGCTTCGCAACGTTAATGTTTAACACTGAGTATTTGTGAGTTCGAGAGTGGGTGTGTGTGTGTGTGTGTGTGTGTGTGTGTGTGTGTGTGTGTGTGTGTGTGAATGAATATTGAGATTCATTAGCAATTGACTGCCGAAACAATGCATTCGTTTATTCACTTCGATGCAATTGAGGGCGTTTCCACATTTTAACGATTGACTTAATTATGGATGAGAGGACTATATATGTATGTACATATACAAGTTTTGTTGTTCACGTAATCAATATAGCGTATAAGGAGCAGCACCTCGGACTTAACTCAATTGACCGACGATGGTTTGCATTTAAGCATTATCTATAACTATATAAACTTGGCACATATCTAGTCATGCAAGCAATCGAGTATATTGAATGGGAGAGACTTGGAAGTTCGTTATCCGATTACACATAATTACACACAAGGCATGAATAGTATTTGTATTAGCACTAATTTGCAGTTGAAGGATTTCCACATTTACCCTCATACCCAGGGCCACACTCACTTACACACAAACAAACATACACTGGCAGTCATTTTATGGCGACTTAGTCAGAACTTCCACAATTAGCAAATTGTTACGACAGTCGTGGGCTATTCACATTTCATTAGCAGTTGAGCCACAGCTCGCATATATGTATATACATATGTATATAGTACACTCATATACATACATACATATGTACTATGAAATTCTACTGGGTGCTTCACACCTCAGCGATTAGCGAATATTTATTGTGTAGAAATATATAAATATTTGTCGTTGCGATAACATTTTATCATCATTTGTTATTTCACTGCTCAGACTGCAACTAATGCAAAAAGTGTCATTTGAATATAGTCGACTTGCGACTACCCTCCATTCCATATATTTTTTAATTTGCTTTAAGACTAGTTTCAAATTAATATATATAAAAATCGTGTACTAAAAATTTTAATCAAATTGTAGCGGCAACATTTTATAATTTATTAGCTGATAATATTTACGGCTCAGTTATTGTATATGCAATAAATAATCCATAAAAATAATTTAAAAAAAGTGGTGGGCGCAGTAAAATCTAAAAATAGTAGCGTAAACAATGCAGTCAGAGTCATTAAATTTTCGTATTTTTTAATTTTTGTTTATTCTGCTGGCATTGAGTCTCAGATGAATGATAAAATGAACTAAACAATATAAATAGAAAGAAAGTATTAGCAAGAAATAAATACTGCTGAAATGAGAGGTTAATTATTTTATACATTTCTAAACAGAATCGTAATTAAATAAATATAAATTTGATCAAGTTACAAAAATTAAATATTCTATTAGTATATAATCATCATCTCATGGAAATTTCAAAAGATTCCAAAGGTGTGAAATTAAATGCAAAATTTGTACTTCATAGTATATATCCGATTTTAATAAATCTGGCAATTATTATAAATTTAGAACTCCGATTGTAAACGCGTTAAGAACACATGTTAATAAATTTGCGATTAGCGAGTCTATGAAGACATCGGCATATTTTGTTGCTTGAAACCCAAACTCTCCCCTCTCAGTGGCCCGCTGATAAACACGCGCAAGCCTCGCCACGGCGCGATTAAGAGATCTTGATAAACAAAAACTAAACTAATAAACAAACAAAAACATTGCACAAAAAAAAAAAACATATGTATGGATGTATACATATACAATTGTCATAAACAACAACAAGAAACAGAATCGAGGAAGAAGCAGCTAAAAAAAAGTCAATAAAAGCTTTGGCAGAAATGTGCGAAAATACTTATCTTATGATCGATAATATTTGGGGCTGGATGGTTAGCGGTGCAGGAAGTGCTAAACCGAAACGACACGAGCACGAGCACGAGCCCGAACGCTGACCCGAAGGCATAGCGAATGCGTCGTCTCTGGCTGAAAGGTCGGTAGACGTGACCAGACGCACATAGTACGTTTAGAACAGCATACAACGGCGAAAGCTCTCGAGCCCCTCAACGTCATGGGAACGGAACGGAACAGAACGGGAATTTGGCCGAGGGAATATGCGAAAATGGAATGCGAAATGGCAAAGGGAACAGTAACCGGAACGGAAAAGTGAGCGGCAACTGGAGTCAGCTCGGTGTATATAAAGCTCTGGGCAGGGCGTGCGGCTCGCGCATAGTGCAGTTGACAGTTCGCTGGGAAGATCGCAGCTGAGCAGAGAAACTAAATAAATCGGCAAATATATTCGTTATATACGACATAATAAAAATCCAATATGTGGAGCAAGATTGCAATCGGTGGTGCGTTGGCCGTGATGGGAGGAGCACTCTACGTCAGCGTGGTGGACAATTTCGCCTATGTGGACCGCTCCCTGGAGGTGGCCATGCCCAAGGCGAAGCGTCACACCGAAAAGGAATAGACATCCTCCATTCGGTTGGACTAGTCGGCAGATGAATGTTATCCCTGGATTTACTTCCATATTAGTGTGTGTATTTGTGGAATGTGCGATTTGTCGAAGCTACAAAGTGAACTAGTTCCCAGACATGCATCCAAAATCCAAAGTAGTTGCCGCTTTCCAAACTTGTGCCTCTGTCGCAGCAAGTTTGAATCTAGCAAAGATCAACTTTAACATCAGTCTATGACCCCAACCAACAAAAAATCAAAAAAAAAACCCCGAACAACAAACTAAAAATTATTTTAGTCTATAGTAAATTATTAATAAGATGATTTTTTTTTTTGTTACTATATTTAAGTTCCCTAAAGTATTCCTATATATTTGTAAATAGTGAATAAAGTAACATATAATTGTAGGAAATGAAATTCTTTGGAATGACCATAAAATGAGTTAAGAACTTGTTATTATTTGATAAGAGCTTTTAGCACGATTAAACATAACTTATTTGGGATTAATATCGATAGGAATATACTAGAAATACGCAATTCTATAATAATCTAATCTGTCAATCGTGTGTATTCAACAAAATGTGATACTTGAGTGCCATCGACATATTTGCATAATCAGCCCAATCATAATTTACAAATAATCGAATGAATAGCATCTATAGAATTCCAAAAGAATGCTCAAAAGCCTCTTGAAAAATTTTCGAAAAATATTTTATTTATTTTGCGTCCTTTTGATTCATGTTTTGACTTTGACTGACACGCACTTTTCACTTTTGGAACAGATTCCGCCCTCTTCGTATCCGCTATCACTGCTGCCATCTCTATCCTCAGCTCTCGCTCTCTCTTTCTCGCCACTTGTAGTGAAATCTGTGGGCGCAGTAAAAATGACTGGGAAGCCACAAATACTTTGTCAGGATCAAGTTGACACTCGTTTGGTCGTCGGCCGGTCATAAGCCCAAAACCAAACCAACCCGAAACTGAATGTTAGAGGGAGGCAGAGAGCTCTCGCTCTGTCTCTGTCTCTCTATATACTCCTGCCCTGAGGCACATTCATTCCACTTTCAGCTGCTGTGAGAGTCGGGGCCGCATCCTCACGCATTTGACACTCTTCTCTTTCTTCCTTTATTTTCCCCTTTTTTTTTTTTAACTGTGTCCAACTGACATGGACACAAATACAAACGCAAACTGAAACAGAAACTGAAACAGAAACACAAACACCAGCAGAGAGCTTGCCACATGCCCCATATCATATGCTGCATACACATGTGTCTGTGTCTGTGTGTGCGGAGGCATTTTGCCAGAACAGATTGTTGAAGATTTGATTTTGGGCAGCGGCAGCAGCAGCAACCCAATGGACAGCGGCTGCCTGAATCGTTAATCTAATGAAAGATGATGGCAGCACCTCCATACACCATCTGAACATCTGTATTTGGGTGGAGATGGAGCTTAGGGTGGTGGTCTGTTCATCCGCTTTGGTCTGCGGCTGTTTGCTAATCATTCATCATGACTGGGGCTAGTTTTAGGTGGTGCTGATGGATAAGCGCCAACTAAAACAAGGCGAACCCCCAACCGCCCCATGGCCAGAGGATTGGTGACTGGAGTGACATGGAGTGGATGGAGCCAGTGTCCGGCAGGTAACGGCAACATCATTAACAGTTAGTTGAGGCATGCACCTGCACCTGGTCAAAGTTCAATCGCTCGTCTAGTGTCGGCTTACCACACACAGATAGACACGGAGAGGAATACAGCTGAGTGGCGGGGAGGGGAGTGGAGTGGAGTGGCTAGAGGGGAACCCAAATGGAATGGGAGTTAGCTAAGTGAGTGACCTCCACTTGTCGCCAGATTGGGTTACGAAGTACCTCCACTTGCCCGCGAACCGACCAATAAAATTTGATTAGCCTCCATCCTGAAAATCCTTTAGGTCTCAAACTCAAGCCGAAACTGAGGCTAGAGCAGGAGTTGGCCAAAAGGCAATATGAGAATTTATGTTTGCCACACAGATTCAGATACAGATTTAGATTTGCCACTGCCATTGCCGCTGCCACTTGCCGCTTGCCGCATGCCACAATATTCAAACAACAAACGAGTTGGAGATAGAGGGACAGCTATAGATATAGAGATTGGCAGTAGGAGTGGTGATGATGGAAGTGGGCGTTAGATGCGGAGGAGCATTGAGCATGGACATTGTATATTCATGGGCAACTTGCAACTCAGCAAGTTGGCCAGGACTGCAGGATACCAAAACGTGGCCCGAGGCTGAGCCAGCCAACTTGGGTTAATTTACATTATAAACTTTGAATATTTTATTGTTTGTCTAGGAAAGGACACAGCTGGCGGGCACACAACCATAGCCATGGCCAAAGCCACAGCATTTCCTGAGTGGGTGTTGTGTATATATGGTGGTGAGTGTGTGTGCGGGTGTGTGGCTAGGCCTTTAAGCCTCGATAGTGGCACTGTGGCAGCAACTGCTAGACCGGCGACCACATTTATTGACACTTTGCAACACACACAGACATATACAGCAACTACGAGAGAGAGAGAGAGAAACAGAGAAAGAGAGAGAGAGAGAGAGAATGTGTGTGTAAGCGAGATAGCATGAACTGACCTCGACTGGACTCTGATTTAATGACAGCATAAACATTTTTGGCCAAATTATGAGACTCTCCCTAGCTTGTTCTATATATCTCTCCTTCTCTCTCTTTGCCTCTCTCTCTCTCTCTTTTTCTGTGTTTGACCATCTCATCATTATCATTAACGTTGAGCATCACCATTGCCATGGCCATTGGCAGCCAGTGCTTGTTAAGCTTTTAAGCATCAGGTTACTAAATAATTAAACAATTTCCCGTTGCCAGCTCGTAAAGCAAATCAGCCGCATTGCCACTACCCCTCTCCAGATCCTGTTCGTCTGCTCTTGGGCCTCGTGCCCCTTCGTCACCGGCGAGGTCTATAGGTGGAAACAGTTTGGAGAGGGCTTTCAAAGATACAATGCCACATCGCACTCAATATTGGGATTGGAAATTGGATTCGCAATCGATAGAAAGGGGAGAAAGGGGCTGAGGGTTGCCAAGAAAAAATATTATATCATCCACATAATTTTTAATCAGGATTAGATTATCGAAGACTGCCAGGATCAACGAGTATCCAAATTTAGTTTCCATATTTTGCTTCTTCACTTTCTCCGTAACGTAACTCTACAATATTATTTTCATACGTGTCGTTTTATTTTTCATTATTAATGTTTTCTTTTTGTATTCTCTAATAATACCCTTTCACAAGGCCATCAGATAGAAAGGATTGTGCATGTCTGGCGACTAAGTAATAAAAATACGAGACAATTTAAGCTGCACTCTTTGTTTTTTGTGCTTTAATCCAGGCACGTGACCCACAGCATGCCATAAGATGTCTTTTCACCTCGCCATGAAGGAATAGATAGAAGCACAGCAACAAACAGAGAGAGAGAGAGAGAGAGAGAGAGAGGTGTACAATGATGTGTTGTACGCACCTGAGCAAGTAAATAATTTATAAATTTTAGTTTACTCAAAGACTATCGAAGGATTTTAAAATCCTACCCCTCCTCAAATTGTATGCCACCGATGCCACCGACTGACTCCAACCCTCCACATCATTCTCTCTATAATTTTGATATCGAACTGATTATCGATAACTGATCCTTCAATAAATGATATTTTGCAGTACTGATTCCGATCACAACTCGAGAAATACATCTCAAATATAAAGCAATATGCTAGTTATGAGTCCTAGAATCGATTATAGTCAAGAAATTGGCATACAAATTTTTTTGATTATGGACAAAGCGTCAAAAAAGTCGAAATATTGAAAATTGCGACTTTTACAAAAATTTTGATGCAGAATTTAACTGATATCAAAATCATTTCCAAAAAGCCAAATTTCATTAAAATTGGATGATTTTCGGCCAAGTTATGGCAATTCAAAGTTTATAAAGGAACTCAAGTTTCGAAAACCAAAATTTTGGGGTACTTTTGCGCCATAACTCGAGAGACGCTCATCAAAAACACAAAAGAATACTTCAAAAACACTAGTTGTGATATTTAAAATTAAATCGGTATTGTAAATTTGGCAGCTCCTCTTCCCGATGCTTAGCGGTGTTGAATGGCGTTAATTGAATTCATGATAAGTTTAATTGAGGGCTCTGAATTCATTTCTTAGCTGCATTCTTTTGTCTATTATGAGGTCAGGAACTGAAAAGGATTCCCACGCCAGTCCAAATGAAGCCAAGCTCAACTTCTGTCATATGCCAAAGAGGAAGAGCATAAAAAAGTAAAACCGAAGTGGTGAAGGGGAGAGAGGGACTGAAGTGAGTAAGAAGCAGAGTGGAGAGAAGTTGCAGCAAGGAGCTTGCCTAAGGACAGCATGTCGACCTGCGACTGCTCCTTGCAATAATAATGCTAAATGATAAAGCGACAAAAAGCGAAATAGCAAAAAAAAAAAAAAAGAGGAGGAAGATGAATGGACAACGGACAATGGAGGAGACGTTGGAGGATGGCAAGAAATGATAATAATGCCAGGGAGCAGTACAGAAATTGGTCAAAACAATCTAAATGCAAATGCAGCGACGTCGCAGTCGCAGTCGCAGCGGGCAGAGAAGACAGAGCGCAGCAGAGATGGACGATAAGCTGCAGTGAAATGCATTTTAATCAGTTGCCACTGCCACTTGGCAACTATATGTGCCACTCGCGGCACAAGGTTGCTGCGGTGGCTGGTGGCAGGAGAGGCAGGAGGGCAGGAGAAGGTCTGTCCTGACCCGTGGTCTGCATCGTAAATGTGTTCAGTTTATGACCTGCAGCAGTTGGTTGCCACTTGCAGCTTGCCACGCAGCGGAGACGCCACAAGTTCACAGTCGATTTCCATTCCTGCCCCATCCCACCGCCATCATTTTGCATGCTGTGCACCTGTTGCCTCCTGTTGCATGCAACGGCCATGCATAAATCATTGAGCAAATCGCCGGGCGAACGCCGCCATAAACTGCAACTGCTGCGCCCATCGCGTGGGCGTGACAGCTGCAACGGCAAACGAACACTCCTGACCAACTTTATCTGCAACATTCACCACGCCACCACCCCACCCCCCATCATCCCTGCAACCACCCGCCACTCTCAGAGAGGAGAAGGCAAAACATCTCTCCCCATCTGTGATTGCCTATAATTGTGCTAATCTTGGTTTGGCAGCAGCAGCAGAATTCTAATTGCAAGTGCCACATGTGGCAAGACTGGTTGCTTTTGGGGCACTACTTAGTTCTTTAATGTGCGACAATGTGGTGCAAAAGACTTTGTGCAGCTTCTACATTAAATTCTCCTAAATGCAGCACAATAAGGAAATGCCTTGGAGTGGCAATGGCAGTTGCAACAAAATGTTGCAAGCAAAGTGGCAATGTGTGTGTGTGTGTGAGTGTGTGTGTGTGGGAATGCCACACGCTGTTATTAACTAATTCAGAAGCTAAAATGGAACAGATGTTAACCCTTTGGCATTATGTTTGTTATGCTCTCTCTCTTTCTTTCTCTATCTATCTATCCGTCTCTCTCTGTACATATATCTCTATCTCTCTATCTCTCTCTCTCTCTCTCTCTATCTCTTTCTCTCTATGTTGGCTTTGACTTGTTAATTGCTTAAATTGTGCTTATTGTTGTTGCTGTTGTTGCAGATGTTGCTGTCCTTTGTGTGTGCCCCTTTATGTTGCATACAATTTGCATTTTGGATTTGTTAAAGAAGAAGAAGAGACAAAGAGACAGAGACAGCCTGCAGCGTGTGGCATCAGTGGCAGTCGGCGTAAACTGTTAATGAATTGCCAAAATCGCATTGCCAACGAAAATTCAATTTGCAACAATGCAAACAACAACAGCAACAACAACTACAACGGCAACAAACTATAACAAGACAATGAAAAAGCAGAAGAAGAAGAAGAAGACGGCTAAGATTTAGGAAAAGAGTGTAAAGAAGAAGCGGCAGCGGCAGCGGCAACGGCAGCAACAACAATGGCAACAAAATAAATTGCAAATTTGCCGACGCCTTTGCAACTTGCAACTTGCACTTGCAACTCGGCTGCAAATTGGCGTTGATTGGATTTGTGCTATGCGAGTGCAAGTGCAAGTGCGAGCATGTGGCATGCGGCATGCGGCAAGATGGTGGGCGTGACAGCCAAAAGACTTTTGCATGCTTCATTATATCTGAGGCTAAATTAAAGGATAATAGATTTATATGCTTGCTTGGCCACACACAAAAGCTCAGCCCAGATACAAAGATACGCGGATGCCTAGCTCCAGATACAATTTGTGTATCTATGTTTGTGCTTCCACATGCATGTCTGTGCCACTGAGATACATTGTGGGCATGCTGTGCTCGAAGATGCAGTTGCTCGACGCCTGCTGGGAGATGTTGCAAGTGCACGACGGACTAACCGCGCCCCCCCACCCGACACTCGCCGCCCACAACATATATAGAAAGAGCATATGCCAGGAAAATATGAAACTGCCGGAAACTTTAAGCCTATTACTGCCAACTTGCAACTGACAACTTGCAACCAATAATAATAATAACCAAAGGCCAACAATAAAGTTGTTATAAGCCAGACAACAAGCTCTCTCTCTCTCTCTCTCTCTCTCTGTCTCTCTGTCTCATTCAGTCTCTGGTCTCTTTTGGTCTGTCCATCCATCTGTGTATTCATCTACATACAGCTAGCTATAGGTATCATCTGTATCTATAAGGAGCAGTCGCTGCTCAGTCAGGAATTTTAAACGAAAAATGTTTCAAATTTCACAACAACAAAAATAAAAGGAAAAGAAAAAAAAAATATGAGAAAAAGAAGACAAAATGTTGCTTTGATTTTATGTTTGGCTAAAAAGGCAGCAGTAACAACAATAAAGATAACAATAACTTCAATGGATATCTATCTATATATGTATATATATATACATATACATCTGTCTATATCTATATAGATTCCTGTATAAATATGTGCAGATGGAGAGCGATGGATAAACTCATCAGGAAAAGCTAAAAAGCATAAGCAGCAAATTCAGTTTATTGCTCTCTTTTGAAACAAATTCATTCAAACGTTATATTATTGATATTCAGAGTAAAAACCAATTAACAAGGACAGATACAGAAAGAGAGAGAGAGAGAGACAGAGAGAGACAGACAGACAGCTGAATTCCTATATCGAATTCTTCAAAACTAGATTGAAAAAAATATAAAAACTAATTTAGTAAAATATTCAGAAAAATAAAAGCGAGAGAGAGAGAGAGAGAGAGAGAGTAAGAGAGAGTGCGAGAGGTAGAAAGCGACATAGAGAGAGAGAAATAGAGATACTGAGAGCAGGATAGAGTAAATATTAAGAGAAACATGAAATCAATTATAAAATATCAAGCCTTGCATCCAAAAAAAATAATAATATAGACAAAAAATTTGCGTTATCGAATGTTAGAGGGACAACAGAGAAATCTAAATAAGAGGGAGAGAGAGCGAGATATAAGAGAGAAATAAAAAGAGACAGAGAGTAGTAAGACAAACTAAAGTGGAAAAGGCTATCGTACTCATAATAACTTTCATCATAAAAACTATGTATGAGCCAATTGGGAACCTGTCTTCATTATTTCTTTATGCAGAAACATGCTTTGCGAAAGAGAAAGAGAGAGGGAAGCTAAAATAGAGACAAAAAGAGAGATTGTGGGAAAGAGAAAGGCATAGACATGCCACACTTAAATCTAATTCCAGAAGAACATGTGTTGAAGTTTAGCGACTTTCATCGCATTTGCTTTTGTTTCGCTTCGGTCAAGAGAACTTAACATTGCATAGAGAATGAGGCAAGAGAGAGACAAAGAGAAGGAGAAAGAGGGAGCAGAAAAATAATAAGAGAAAGAAGTTGGAGTTTGTAACTTTGTTAGCCGCTTGCTACTTAAGTAATTGCTAGCTTGTTGGCTTAAAAGCGGCATTAAGAAAGTGTGTATGGGGGCAGGAGACTGTAGATAGGGGCAGCAGGGGTAGGTAGGGTTGGGTAAAGGGGGAGTGGCAGAAGCAAAGGCCAACTGGACCTGGCCCTCATTAGGCAAGAAGCCAGGCAGGCAGCACAGCAAGAAGAAGAAGATGAAGCCCATGCAGTGTAAATGAAATGCTCTTTAAAGTAAACTTAACCCGGACTGGACAACGATTCGGAGATGGAGATGGTGTTGGAGTCGGTGTCGGAGTTGGAGTTGGAGCTGCAGACTGGATCTGGTAGCGGGTCGTGGCTCAGCGGTGGTTCAGCCTGGGCCACCGTTTGCGGTGAAGTTTTATTGCATAAATTAACTTGGCCAAACACAATTTCGCAATTATTTTGCAATTAATAATTTATGTGCCCGTCGACCCCTCGTCTGGCTGGGAGTACAAGATGTCGACCGTAGACTAGGCCAAGGGAGGCACGAGGGGGGAAACTCATGCTGTCTTCGCCTGACGCTCATTATACCCCCCCTCTCTCTCTCTCTCTCTCTCTCCCTGCATCTCTCTTTATTTAGCTGTCTTTTCTATTGGCCATTTAAAGTGATTCTAAGTGGCAACTTTAAATATACTTTGAGGTTGCCTTGATTTGCACTGCTTGGCCCACTGCTTGCTGAACTGAACTGCTTGAGTAGACCGCATTACATTTGTGATTTTGATTTTGATTTTGTCATTCGCTTGCGGTTTTTGGCCATTTGCAAAGTTCTGCGGTCAAATTGTTCTTGTCCATCTCCCTTGCACCCTTCAGCTGTGGTTCGTCCCCCCGTCTCTAGTTATGTATGTCATTCACAGTGATTGCTGCTGTTGTTCTTGTTGCTGTTGTTGTTGTTGTTGTTGTTTTTGTTGCGGCTGTCACTTTATTACTGCCACATGATAACTGGCCACAAAATCCAAGTGCTGGACTGCCTTTCACCTTGACGCCTGCCATATAAAAAAAAAAGAGATTGGGATGACTAAAGAGGAGCTGGAGGGGCAGACATCAGTTGGCCACAGGGGAACTCATTATAGGAAAGGCTGTGCGATGCTAACATACTCCCTGAAGCACAATCTCACACTTTTCTCTCTCTCTCTCTCTCTCTCTCTCTCTCTTTTATCTTGCTATCTCGTTCTCTACAGAGGGCTTGTGTCGCACGTTTTATGGCTAACAACGCACACACTCGGCTCTCAGTGTGAGTAAATGTATCTGTATCTGCAGCTGGGCATGTATCTCTATATTTATGTATCTGAAGCTGAAGTCTATATATGTATATGTATGTGTATCTCTATCTATATCTATATCTGTATATGTCTCTGTATCTGTATCTATATCTGTTGCTTTATATTGAGAGCATAAAAAACGCATCCGCCCGCACACATTTTGCACATTATTGGAAATCGTGCGCTTCGTTAGTGGCAAATCTGTTGCAAAGTAGCCACCGCCTATGCTGGACACACAATCAACCACCCACTCATCTACACACCCAGAGTGTGACAGAGAGAGAGAAATATATATATATATATATAGAGAGAGAGAGAGGGGGCAGGCTTCATTCGCTTTTGTGTATGACAGTTGCTTTGCCTTTGGCATTGTTGCTGAAGCTTATCATTTATTGCTGCTGATTGGTTTGGCAGCACATACTTCCCTCCCCTCCTCTCCAGCGTGCCCCGGCCATCATATATACTCGCTTTCACTTGCACCATTTGCCAGCCCCTTTCCATTTCCTGTACTATTCATAGCCTCTGCTTTTGCATATGCATATTCCACTTCCTTTGCCCAATTGCAGGACTCACACATACCCTGCAGTAGTTACAGGGCATTCATGCCACATGTGGCACATCCCAATGTATGTAGGGCCTGTCAACAGTCAAGTGGGAGCTGCATATACCCGATTTTGCCGGCGTCACTTTTCAAAAAATGCCAATAAAGAAATTTAATTTAATTTCCAACATTGTTGCCTGACCCGGTGCCCATTTTAGCAAATGCCACGCCCCCATTTGTGTGATTGTGTATGCCTCCCAGCCAGGCTGACTGCGTTCCATCTAAGGCAGAGTGGCAGGCTGGCACAGCTTGTGGCATCTGCCTGGCTCTTGCCACAGAGGGAAATCGAAACGCATTTGTCAGCATTTTGCATTTAAACTTTTGGCTTTAAGTTTAATTTGAAACATTTACCGCCATTTGTGGCACATCAAACGCAACTCCAACCACTTGTCAGCCAAGAGGGTGGACTTACATACATACATACATGGCCATACATACATACATACAAGGACATACTTACATTACATACTTATAACTGATGACGGAGCAGCGGGTGCAAGAGATGATACATGACGATGAGACAAGAATTGTTGCAGCTTCAAAAGGTGTGTGTATCATATGTTCTATGAGTGACAATTTAGATGGAACAACAGATAAGGGACATAAATATAAGGAGAGAGAGAGAGAGGGAGAGAAAAATTGAATAATAATGAGAGTATGTGCCATGGCAAAAGTTTTAATTATACGAATTGAGGTTAGCCTTTTACCACCATGTTCTTGAAAAAGTTTTATCCTTCTTTTTTTTTTTTTGGCTCCGCCTTAAGATTTCTATGACGCTGTCAATGAAAAAATCAGAAAAGTGCGTACGAGATATTGGCATGTCTAATACTAAATACAACTTCAGTCAAATATGCGTTAAATTGTGCCAGGAATTGAGTGATATTTAATCAGTTTCCACCCTCAACTCATTGTCGGCTGTAATCAGGCACCCGCATTCAAATGGCGTCCATGAGGCTGAGAAACCATAACGACAGCAAAAGAAGCAGAAGATGCAGCAGGCAGGAGACGAAGAAGAAGAAAGAGGCACAAAACAAAAACAAAAAAAAAATGGAAATAAATAAATGAAAATTGCGGAATGGACGAGGGGCCAGTGACTGATTAGAAAAATGTTGTAAGACACAACAAGCGGGCCAAAGTTACAAAGCAAACAAGAAAAAAAAGAGAGCACGAAAAAAAAGAGCGTAAAAAATCACAATAAAAAAATGCGAATTCTTATATAGAAATATATACATATATAGAATCAAATACAAGGCAAAGTTTCGCTTTGTCGGATGAGAGGCGATGTCAGCTTGGAGGCTGCCCTCCAAATGAATAAAAAAGAAATTCATCAAATTTTGGCAGCGTCGCAGGCATCACAGGAATAAGCAGAAGAAGATGTAGAAGAAGACGAAGGAGCAGAGTAGGATAACAAAAAAATGTGAGGACTCTGATGCTGCCTTTTGTTATGCCCTTGGTTGGGGAATAAGGATAGCATAGCCACAGGAGCAGCGGGGGCTTCGCAGGAAACGGCTTGTCAGCACGCTTACAAAAAACCTGCAAAAAAAAAAAAAAAAAAATACTACCAAAAAATTGTGTAAAAAAAATTGTTGAAAACAGTTAGCGAAACAATTTAATGATGAATGATGGTCAATAGCAAATTTCTTACCAGAAACAGAAGCTGGACCCATCCGGAGAAAATGGGAATGGGAATGGGTGTGTCTTGGTAAGGGTATCTACCACAGCTGGGCAGGCTAGGTGGGTCTGGCAATGCCTCCATTGAGGCATATGCACATGGTTGGTCAGCCAGCTGAGTTGAGCTGGGATGAGTTGAGTTGAGCTCCAGGTTTTTTTTCTCAATTGAAAACCAATTTATAACAAAAAGTAACCGAGCAGAGCGGATAGCAAATCTGATGGCACAAGACGAACTCTGAATGCACTAACATCAGTTTGCAGTTTTTTGAAACGGTTTAAAATTATGTATGCCATGAATTTCAGATAAACTTCGATATCCTCAACCATTGATCACTTTCTCAGTTGCAATAAATAAAAAAAATAAAAATAATTAAGAAAAACTAACTAAATAAAACACAATTCATTTTCACATATCTATAGTTTAGAAGTTATAAATTAATCTGGTTAGAGTATCAGAGCAGAGTTTGCAAACCAAAATACCAAAAAAAAGTGTAGAGGAAGACAAGCGTCAGGCGCGTTAATGACAATTCTAGATGCAGGACATGGATGTGGATAACGATTAGATACACGGAAGTCTCAGACTGTTACTGAGTA
Organism: Drosophila quadrilineata; assembly: GCA_018150725.1. Taxonomy (NCBI): domain Eukaryota; kingdom Metazoa; phylum Arthropoda; class Insecta; order Diptera; family Drosophilidae; genus Drosophila; species Drosophila quadrilineata. Next base: position 13,596,951 of record JAECWN010000432.1, read on the forward strand.
TTGATGGCAATGGAGTCAGAGTATATACAGATAGATGGGCATGGATGATATCTGCTTGTCGGAGGAGCTGTCACTGCCTGGAGCAATTATAGAGATGAGGCAAGGCTAGCGTACAGGGAAGGAGAGACGGAGAGTAGACGGAGCAGGGCGTGGCAAGTCGAGCAATGTTCATTTGATGCCCGACTTAAATTAGCATTTATCAAAGATTCAAAGAATCATTCATTCGCACATTCGCACTCATTCATTCAGTCATTCACTGACTAGTTGTTGAAGCACGCCAAACAGTCTGTCATTCCGCCTGTCTCTCTTTCCGACTGTCTGTCACTCAGTGATTGAGCTACGAGTCGCTGCAGCTGTCAATTTGCCGTTTGTCAAATGGTTTTGCGGAACAGTACAGTTGGTATCAAAAGATCCCTAAGCTGGCGCACAAACTTAGGCAACACTTTTCAGAAGTCTATCGAAGTCCCTGCTTTCGCTATATATCAGGGTTTGTTGGGGGTCCGAAAATGAAGGTCTTAATTTGAACAATCTTTAAATGCAGTTTTGTTGAGGATATTGAAACTTGGAATTATTGATATAAAACTTTAAAATCGGTTGAGATTTGGCGAAGTTATGGCAGATCAAAGTTTAAAAGCCCTTCGATGTCCCTTTTTGGCTCAAGATCAGGGCTTGTGATGGAAACGAAAATGAAGGTCTTAATTTGAACAATCTTTGAATGCAGTTTTGTTGAGGATATTGAAACTTGGAATTATTGATATAAAACTTTAAAATCGGTTGAGATTTGGCGAAGTTATGGCAGATCAAAGTTTAAAAGCCCCTCGAAGACCCTTTTTTCGGTAAAGATCAGGGCTTGTGGAGGGTCCGAAATGAAGGTCTTAATTTGAACAATCTTTGAATGCAGTTTTGTTGAGGATATTGAAACTTGGAATTATTGGTATAAAACTTTAAAATCGGTTGATATTTGTCGAAGTTATGGCAGATCAAAGTTTAAGAGCCCCTCAAAAAGTCTTTTTTCGGTAAAGATCGGGGCTTGTGGAGGGTCCGAAATGAAGGTCTTAATTTGAACAATCTTTGAATGCAGTTTTGTTGAGTATATTGAAACTTGGAATTATTGGTATAAAACTTTAAAATCGGTTGAGATTTGGCGAAGTTATGACAGATCAAAGTTTAAAAGCCATTCAAAGAGTCTTTTTTCGGTAAAGATCAGGGCTTGCGAAGGGTCCAAAAATGAAGGTCTAAATTTGAACAATCTTTGAATGCAGTTATGTTTATGATATTGAAACTTGGAATTATTTGTATAAAACTTTAAAATCGGTTGAGATTTGGCGAAGTTATGGCATATCAAAGTTTAGAAAATCCTCGAAGACCGTTTTTTTCGGTAAAGATCAGGGCTTCTGGAGGGTCCGAAAATGAAGGTCTTAATTTGAACAATCTTTGAATGCAGTTTTGTTGAGGATATTGAAACTTGGAATTATTGGTATAAAACTTTAAAATCGGTTGAGATTTGGCGAAGTTATGGCAGATCAAAGTTTAAAATATCCTCGAATACCCTTTTTTGCTATAGATCAGGGCTTGTGGAGGGTCCGAAAATGAAGGTCTTAATTTGAACAATCTTTGAATGCAGTTTTGTTGAGGATATTGAAACTTGGAATTATTGGTATAAAACTTTAAAATCGGTTGAGATTTGGCGAAGTTATGGCAGATCAAAGTTTAGAAGATCCTCGAAGACCCTTTTTTCGGTAAAAATCAGGGCTTGTGGAGGGTCCGAAAATGAAGGTCTTAATTTGAACAATCTTTGAATGCAATTTTGTTGAGGATATTGAAACTTGGAATTATTGATATAAAACTTTAAAATCGGTTGAGATTTGGCGAAGTTATGGCAGATCAAAGTTTAAAAGCCCCTCGAAGACCCTTTTTCGGTAAAGATCAGGGCTTGTGGAGGGTCCGAAATGAAGGTCTTAATTTGAACAATCTTTGAATGCAGTTTTGTTGAGGATATTGAAACTTGGAATTATTGGTATAAAACTTTAAAATCGGTTGAGATTTGGCGAAGTTATGGCAGATCAAAGTTTAAAATATCCTCGAATACCCTCTTTTGCTATAGATCAGGGCTTGTGGAGGGTCCGAAAATGAAGGTCTTAATTTGAACAATCTTTGAATGCAGTTTTGTTGAGGATATTGAAACTTGGAATTATTGGTATAAAACTTTAAAATCGGTTGAGATTTGGCGAAGTTATGGCAGATCAAAGTTTAGAAGATCCTCGAAGACCCTTTTTCGGTAAAAATCAGGGCTTGTGGAGGGTCCGAAAATGAAGGTCTTAATTTGAACAATCTTTGAATGCAGTTTTCTTGAGGATATTGAAACTTGGAATTATTGATATAAAACTTTAAAATCGGTTGAGATTTGGCGAAGTTATGGCAGATCAAAGTTTAAAAGCCCCTCGAAGACCCTTTTTTCGGTAAAGATCAGGGCTTGTGGAGGGTCCGAAATGAAGGTCTTAATTTGAACAATCTTTGAATGCAGTTTTGTTGAGGATATTAAAACTTGGAATTATTGGTATAAAACTTTAAAATCGGTTGAGATTTGGCGAAGTTATGGCAGATCAAAGTTTAGAAGATCCTCGAAGACCCTTTTTCGGTAAAAATCAGGGCTTGTGGAGGGTCCGAAAATGAAGGTCTAAATTTGAACAATCTTTGAATGCAGTTTTGTTGAGGATATTGAAACTTGGAATTATTGATATAAAACTTTAAAATCGGTTGAGATTTGGCGAAGTTATGGCAGATCAAAACTTAGAAGATCCTCGAAGACCCTTTTTTCGGTAAAAATCAGGGCTTGTGGAGGGTCCGAAAATGAAGGTCTGAATTTGAACAATCTTTGAATGCAGTTTTGTTGAGGATATTGAAACTTGGAATTATTGATATAAAACTTTAAAATCGGTTGAGATTTGGCGAAGTTACGGCAGATCAAAGTTTAAAAGCCCTTCGAAGACCCTTTTTTCGGTAAAGATCAGGGCTTGTGGAGGGTCCGAAATGAAGGTCTTAATTTGAACAATCTTTGAATGCAGTTTTGTTGAGGATATTGAAACTTGGAATTATTGATATAAAACTTTAAAATCGGTTGAGATTTGGCGAAGTTATGGCAGATCAAAGTTTAAAAGCCCCTCGTAGACCCTTTTTTCGGTAAAGATCAGGGCTTGTGGAGGGTCCGAAAATGAAGGTCTTAATTTGAACAATCTTTGAATGCAGTTTTGTTGAGGATATTGAAACTTGGAATTATTGGTATAAAACTTTAAAATCGGTTGAGATTTGGCGAAGTTATGGCAGATCAAAGTTTAAAAGATCCTCGAATACCCTTTTTGCTATAGATCAGGGCTTGTGGAGGGTCCGAAAATGAAGGTCTTAATTTGAACAATCTTTGAATGCAGTTTTGTTGAGGATATTGAAACTTGGAATTATTGGTATAAAACTTTAAAATCGGTTGAGATTTGGCGAAGTTATGGCAGATCAAAGTTTAGAAGATCCTCGAAGACCCTTTTTTCGGTAAAAATCAGGGCTTGTGGAGGGTCCGAAAATGAAGGTCTTAATTTGAACAATCTTTGAATGCAATTTTGTTGAGGATATTGAAACTTGGAATTATTGATATAAAACTTTAAAATCGGTTGAGATTTGGCGAAGTTATGGCAGATCAAAGTTTAAAAGCCCCTCGAAGACCCTTTTTCGGTAAAGATCAGGGCTTGTGGAGGGTCCGAAATGAAGGTCTTAATTTGAACAATCTTTGAATGCAGTTTTGTTGAGGATATTGAAACTTGGAATTATTGGTATAAAACATTAAAATCGGTTGAGATTTGGCGAAGTTATGGCAGATCAAAGTTTAAAATATCCTCGAATACCCTCTTTTGCTATAGATCAGGGCTTGTGGAGGGTCCGAAAATGAAGGTCTTAATTTGAACAATCTTTGAATGCAGTTTTGTTGAGGATATTGAAACTTGGAATTATTGGTATAAAACTTTAAAATCGGTTGAGATTTGGCGAAGTTATGGCAGATCAAAGTTTAGAAGATCCTCGAAGACCCTTTTTTCGGTAAAAATCAGGGCTTGTGAAGGGTCCGAAAATGAAGGTCTTAATTTGAACAATCTTTGAATGCAGTTTTCTTGAGGATATTGAAACTTGGAATTATTGATATAAAACTTTAAAATCGGTTGAGATTTGGCGAAGTTATGGCAGATCAAAGTTTAAAAGCCCCTCGAAGATCCTTTTTTCGGTAAAAATCAGGGCTTGTGGAGGGTCCGAAAATGAAGGTCTTAATTTGAACAATCTTTGAATGCAGTTTTGTTGAGGATATTGAAACTTGGAATTATTGATATAAAACTTTAAAATCGGTTGAGATTTGGCGAAGTTATGGCAGATCAAAGTTTAAAATATCCTCGAATACCCTCTTTTGCTATAGATCAGGGCTTGTGGAGGGTCCGAAAATGAAGGTCTTAATTTGAACAATCTTTGAATGCAGTTTTGTTGAGGATATTGAAACTTGGAATTATTGGTATAAAACTTTAAAATCGGTTGAGATTTGGCGAAGTTATGGCAGATCAAAGTTTAGAAGATCCTCGAAGACCCTTTTTCGGTAAAAATCAGGGCTTGTGGAGGGTCCGAAAATGAAGGTCTTAATTTGAACAATCTTTGAATGCAGTTTTGTTGAGAATATTGAAACTTGGAATTATTGATATAAAACTTTAAAATCGGTTGAGATTTGGCGAAGTTATGGCAGATCAAAGTTTAAAATATCCTCGAATACCCTCTTTTGCTATAGATCAGGGCTTGTGGAGGGTCCGAAAATGAAGGTCTTAATTTGAACAATCTTTGAATGCAGTTTTGTTGAGGATATTGAAACTTGGAATTATTGGTATAAAACTTTAAAATCGGTTGAGATTTGGCGAAGTTATGGCAGATCAAAGTTTAGAAGATCCTCGAAGACCCTTTTTTCGGTAAAAATCAGGGCTTGTGGAGGGTCCGAAAATGAAGGTCTTAATTTGAACAATCTTTGAATGCAGTTTTCTTGAGGATATTGAAACTTGGAATTATTGATATAAAACTTTAAAATCGGTTGAGATTTGGCGAAGTTATGGCAGATCAAAGTTTAAAATATCCTCGAATACCCTCTTTTGCTATAGATCAGGGCTTGTGGAGGGTCCGAAAATGAAGGTCTTAATTTGAACAATCTTTGAATGCAGTTTTGTTGAGGATATTGAAACTTGGAATTATTGGTATAAAACTTTAAAATCGGTTGAGATTTGGCGAAGTTATGGCAGATCAAAGTTTAAAAGCCCCTCGAAGACCCTTTTTTCGGTAAAGATCAGGGCTTGTGGAGGGTCCGAAATGAAGGTCTTAATTTGAACAATCTTTGAATGCAGTTTTGTTGAGGATATTAAAACTTGGAATTATTGGTATAAAACTTTAAAATCGGTTGAGATTTGGCGAAGTTATGGCAGATCAAAGTTTAGAAGATCCTCGAAGACCCTTTTTCGGTAAAAATCAGGGCTTGTGGAGGGTCCGAAAATGAAGGTCTAAATTTGAACAATCTTTGAATGCAGTTTTGTTGAGGATATTGAAACTTGGAATTATTGATATAAAACTTTAAAATCGGTTGAGATTTGGCGAAGTTATGGCAGATCAAAACTTAGAAGATCCTCGAAGACCCTTTTTTCGGTAAAAATCAGGGCTTGTGGAGGGTCCGAAAATGAAGGTCTTAATTTGAACAATCTTTGAATGCAGTTTTGTTGAGGATATTGAAACTTGGAATTATTGATATAAAACTTTAAAATCGGTTGAGATTTGGCGAAGTTACGGCAGATCAAAGTTTAAAAGCCCCTCGAAGACCCTTTTTCGGTAAAGATCAGGGCTTGTGGAGGGTCCGAAATGAAGGTCTTAATTTGAACAATCTTTGAATGCAGTTTTGTTGAGGATATTGAAACTTGGAATTATTGATATAAAACTTTAAAATCGGTTGAGATTTGGCGAAGTTATGGCAGATCAAAGTTTAAAAGCCCCTCGTAGACCCTTTTTTCGGTAAAGATCAGGGCTTGTGGAGGGTCCGAAAATGAAGGTCTTAATTTGAACAATCTTTGAATGCAGTTTTGTTGAGGATATTGAAACTTGGAATTATTGGTATAAAACTTTAAAATCGGTTGAGATTTGGCGAAGTTATGGCAGATCAAAGTTTAGAAGATCCTCGAAGACCCTTTTTTCGGTAAAAATCAGGGCTTGTGGAGGGTCCGAAAATGAAGGTCTTAATTTGAACAATCTTTGAATGCAGTTTTGTTGAGGATATTGAAACTTGGAATTATTGATATAAAACTTTAAAATCGGTTGAGATTTGGCGAAGTTATGGCAGATCAAAGTTTAAAAGCCCCTCGAAGACCCTTTTTCGGTAAAGATCAGGGCTTGTGGAGGGTCCGAAATGAAGGTCATAATTTGAACAATCTTTGAATGCAGTTTTGTTGAGGATATTGAAACTTGGAATTATTGGTATAAAACTTTAAAATCGGTTGAGATTTGGCGAAGTTATGGCAGATCAAAGTTTAGAAGATCCTCGAAGACCCTTTTTTCGGTAAAAATCAGGGCTTGTGGAGGGTCCGAAAATGAAGGTCTTAATTTGAACAATCTTTGAATGCAGTTTTCTTGAGGATATTGAAACTTGGAATTATTGATATAAAACTTTAAAATCGGTTGAGATTTGGCGAAGTTATGGCAGATCAAAGTTTAAAAGCCCCTCGAAGACCCTTTTTCGGTAAAGATCAGGGCTTGTGGAGGGTCCGAAATGAAGGTCTTAATTTGAACAATCTTTGAATGCAGTTTTCTTGAGGATATTGAAACTTGGAATTATTGATATAAAACTTTAAAATCGGTTGAGATTTGGCGAAGTTATGGCAGATCAAAGCTTAAAAGCCCCTCGAAGACCCTTTTTTCGGTAAAGATCAGGGCTTGTGGAGGGTCCGAAATGAAGGTCTTAATTTGAACAATCTTTGAATGCAGTTTTGTTGAGGATATTAAAACTTGGAATTATTGGTATAAAACTTTAAAATCGGTTGAGATTTGGCGAAGTTATGGCAGATCAAAGTTTAGAAGATCCTCGAAGACCCTTTTTTCGGTAAAAATCAGGGCTTGTGGAGGGTCCGAAAATGAAGGTCTAAATTTGAACAATCTTTGAATGCAGCTTTGTTGAGGATATTGAAACTTGGAATTATTGATTTAAAACTTTAAAATCGGTTGAGATTTGGCGAAGTTATGGCAGATCAAAGCTTAGAAGATCCTCGAAGACCCTTTTTTCGGTAAAAATCAGGGCTTGTGGAGGGTCCGAAAATGAAGGTCTTAATTTGAACAATCTTTGAATGCAGTTTTGTTGAGGATATTGAAACTTGGAATTATTGGTATAAAACTTTAAAATCGGTTGAGATTTGGCGAAGTTATGGCAGATCAAAGTTTAAAAGCCCCTCGAAGACCCTTTTTTCGGTAAAGATCAGGGCTTGTGGAGGGTCCGAAATGAAGGTCTTAATTTGAACAATCTTTGAATGCAGTTTTGTTGAGTATATTGAAACTTGGAATTATTGGTATAAAACTTTAAAATCGGTTGAGATTTGGCGAAGTTATGACAGATCAAAGTTCAAAAGCCATTTAAAGAGTCTTTTTTCGGTAAAGATCAGGGCTTGTGAAGGGTCCAAAAATGAAGGTCTAAATTTGAACAATCTTTGAATGCAGTTTTGTTGAGGATATTGAAACTTGGAATTATTGATATAAAACTTTAAAATCGGTTGAGATTTTGTGAAGTTATGGAAGATAGAAAATTAAAATCCCCTCGAAGTTCCTTTTTTTGCTATAGATTCGAATATAAAGCTCTTTATTTGTGCTATTTTTAAATTAGAGTCGAGATAGTACAAGATACTTTGAAGTAGGAAGCGTATTTGTGAGTTTCCACATGAATTATGCCGCTTTCCTTGCACATCCTGACCATATACATAGCATACTTATGTGGGAGGCAAAGCAAAAAACCGCAGCAGGAAAATCTGACAATCTGCTAAATCTTTTGGCAAAATCATTTGAATTTGGCGATTGGTGCTAGGAGCTTGACGCTTGACGTCTGTTGGCCGCGTTAAGCATTTCCTGCTGGTCATTGGATGTTTCCGCTGATGGCGTTGCCTGTGGGGGCTGAAAGATTTGATGGCTTGATGCTTCTGATGGTTTGATGCCTGATGAATGCCAGATGCCCATTGCTAATGCATCACATTGCCCAAATTAATGCGCACTCCATGACAAGCCAAACGATTCAGGGTCATGATTAACAGCTTTTCATTTGTGTGCGTCATGCCGCAGAGAATGACGTAGAGTGGGAGAGAGATGGCTGGTTGTTTAGAGGGAAGGATGAGGGGAGGAGTGTGGCAGGTAAGTCAGGCTACCATAAACTGGTCAGCCAATTAAGTAGCCAAGGCAGAGGTTCGCCTTGGGGCAATCAGCAATTGCAGTGCAGGCAGCATCTGTCTGGCAACAGTATCACAAGACGACGACGACGACGACGATGAAGAAGAAGAAGAAGATATAGACGATGATGAAGAAGAAGAGGGAGCAGGAAAGACGTCCTGCCGTCCCAAGGCGTATAATTTTATTGTGATGAACTGATAATGTGACATTATTGTAGCTCATTTGTCAACAAATTACATCCGCAAAGGCAATCCCAGATACCGACCGAAGGTGGGCGTGGCCCCAAAGGGTAGGTGGCCGGGGTGAGGGGTGGGGAGGGAGGGTGGGCTGCGGGGGGTGTGCGTATGTGGCATTGGCCTATGTATCAATCAGTGTGTACATAACGGCAGCAAATTTAGCAAGCATGTGTGGATGTCCTGCGACTGCCTGTATCCTGCCAATGTCCCTATGTCCTGGCGCACATAATAAATGAATTGAGCGTGCATCGAAAAAGATCAAAAGTGTCAATAAAACAAAACAGACAAACAAACTGCCAACCGATACACCCCAACACACACACACACACACCTATCACACACTTATGTGTGTGTGTAAAAAATGAAGAGCAAGAGAGAGACACAGAGACAGGGAGAGAGAGAGAGGGAGATACAACTAAGCTGACTATATACAGAAAAAAAACAACATGGAGTGGAAAACAAAGCGAATGAAATGACAAAAGTGGCAAACGTGGCATAAATTACAGCGCCACAGCCACAACAAACACACACACACAAACATATATCACATACAGAGACACATACTCACACACACTTATAACTTTATGCAGCTTGACCAATTTTAGTTTTTGGTTTCGATTCACGCTCAAACTCATCCACATCCTCTTCTCAATCCCATTTCTACAACTCCCCCCACTGAGTTTCATCGTGATCCCCACCGTCTTCCCCTTAAGAAGCAGCTCTCCCTACTACTTCTAATGTCACTTGCCAACGGCATTCTCCAACTGGTCTGTGAGAGAGATAGAGAGAGAGAGAGAGATAGCGGCATCTTCAGCATTGACAAAGTAAATCAAGGAAAATTAAATGAATTATTGCTGCAATAAATGTGGGCGGAGACAGTGGCGAGATGAGCAAAAGCAACAGCAATGGAGAAATGGAGCAATTGTGAAATTGAGAGAGCGACCAAGTGGCGGCAAAGGAAACAAGATGAGGTGAATGGAGAGGAAAGCATAAATCGTCTGCCAACTCTCCTCTCTGCACTTCAAACAAACAAGAGACAATTTCGCACATACGCCAGACAGACGACAGTGTCAGAGAGAGGAGAGAGAGAGAGAGAGACATAGTGAGAGTATGAGAAAGGGAAAGAGAGAGAGAGACAGAGAGAGAGAGAGAGAGAGAAAAGGAGAGAGGGACATGTTGGATAAGGAGAATACTTGGCTTAATGGGAGTGCTTCAGAAATCCGCCTTGAAGTTTCTATACAATCATCAGGGCAGTAATTTTTTCTGTACTCTACACATCTGAATTTCTAATTATCCAAATTTGAATCCTTCTGATTATTATTCCCTGATACTGATTCGTTAGTCTGAATTTTACTTATAAAACTTTTACAATTGCGCTCCTAATTTAAACTTATCCCTCAAATTCTGTGACTATTCCCATTCATATTCCCATTCCTTGATATCTATAAATATAAATCTATCTATACGATTCCTATCTGTATCGAACACACAACATCTATATATAATATAATAATGTTATCTTTCGTAGCTTCTCCTTGTTCGCAGTCTCCTTTGGTTTTTAGTATTTTGGACTTTGATTTATTTCAATTGCTTATAATTTCGGGCACGAGTTTCATTTGCCCAAAGACCGCTGGTATTGGCAAGGGGGAGGGGGGGGGTGGAGTGGTAGGTACTGGCAGAGGGAGGATGTTGTAGGAGCTCGCATAAATGGAAATAAATAAAAATAGATTAATAGCCGACACGAGCAGCCGCACAATAAATTCGCATAGAGCGCCCACAAATGATATAGTGCCACGCCCCCCAAGAATAATTTTCACTCCAAGGTATACCTAAATAAAGCCAGCGCTTCCGCTCTCTCTCTCTCTCTAAGTCTCTCTCTCTTTCCCTGCTTTACGGGTTTCCTGTTTCCGTGTTTGGGAGTCAAGGTTAGGGCTCGATTAACTTGTCACAGTTCATTGCTTGAGTCAAACGCATTGAAAATGAATCTCAAGTTCAATTTGTATCCCCGAAAATGTTGTACTACGTTGACAGCAACAACTACCATATAAAAAACAATAAAAACAACAACAACAACAGTAAAGACAACAAAAGCTTTTAAGGCCGCATACATTTTTAATGAAATGAAATGCGACCATTAAACATGCCTGAAATGTAGACGCCGAGACAGAGACTGTGACTGAGACTGAGACAGAGAAAGAGCGACTTAGTCTCAGTTAGAGAGTCAGCGACTTTTTCTCAAAATCGCGCTCCCCACCTATCAATCTCCCACTCCTCTCCCCCTCCAAATTTCTATCTGCCCCTTGGACGGAGCCCAGTCTTTGACTTCCTGTCTGATGAGCCCATGGCCAATGTCGTGACTCCATCTTCAGTCCCCTCCCGCTCTATTGCTTTTACTCAGCTACCTTCCCCTCCTGTTTTTCACTTCTCCCACCATCTTTTTGCTTCCTTCCTTACCACCTTCCGCTGCTACTGCTGCTGTTGCATTCAACGTCGTCGTCGTCGTCGTCGTTGCCACTGCCTTTAGCAACAATTTAAAGTTTTATTAATTTTACCGCCCTGTTACCCATCGTGAGTTCCTCAGTCAGGCCCAGGACATGCACTCACACTTGCACACACACACACACACACATCAGCATACCAACAAATACACACACACACACAGCCCACTGGCAGGCGCTTGAAGCATTTTTCCATTGTTGTTGCGAGTTATTAAAAAACAAGCAGAATGAGGAATCTTTTCTTAATTTAATATTGCTTTTGTATGAATCAAAAAGAAGAAGAAAAAGAAAAAAAATGAAGGAAAAGAAAGAAAACAAAATGTAAGAGCTGTAAAGAAAAGCCAAAAGAGAAAATGAACAGCAAAATAAGAACAACAAGAAACGAGCACACAACAAAAGCAATGTGAGGAAAAACATGAACATGAAGCAGAAGTAGAAGCAGAAGCAGAAAGGAAGCACGCCGTTGACTTCCTGTTGCCGTTAACCTCCCGCACACACACACACACATATACACACACACACACAATATATTTGCATACATATAGAAGCAGTCGTCCCACACCTTGAAGAGCTCAACTTTGATATGATTTTTCATTTATTTTACGCTGTTCGCTTTGCATTAACCCAAAATGTGGAAATTTTTTGTTTAATTATTTCGCGATGAAAAATTACCCTTCGTTTTTCGTCATTCGCCCAACACCCCCAAAAGTGCCTCAATTATGGCGCCATCTAGCGGCAGAAGGCGAAACAGGACAGCATTTAATTACCGACTTAAGCCCCATCCTTTAAGAGAAGCAAGCAGATGCAGCATCAGCAACAGCATTATGAGTGGCTCAACACGTTGCACGTTGCATGTTGCAAGCTGAACAGCTTGGCTCAATTTATTATCGATTTATCGAATATTACGAAAAGCCTGGAAAAACGAAAATAAAATTAATTGATGGAATGTAAATTTGTTATCAAGCAGAAGGACCAATATCCAAGTGCCCTCTTTAAAGGAAACCTTAAAAAAGGCGAGAAATTTTGATGCAAACTCAAAATGCGATCAAGTACAACACTGCGAAATTCTGAAATTTTTGAATTCAATTAAAAATGTGGGCCACAACAAGAAGTCAGTCCACACTTGACTTTTGCCTCTTCATTAAAGTTCTTTGCTCTCGGTTTATTCGTCCTGTCTGTTTTTCCATTTTCTCATCATTTAATTTCTTTAGCTTTATTTTTTTGGGCTTTTTTCTCGCTTTTTTAATTGATTTCGCTTAAAGTCTCATAATCGTGACACTTTGGCGCCTTTTAATTTGATTTTATTAGGCCTCAACATGCCAGGATATGCCACCGGCTGGGGCTTAAGAGGGCATACGAAGGCTTCAAGGCATCAAGACTTCAAGGGTTCGAGGTTGCAAGGGTTCAAGGGCTGAAGGGTTGAAGGGTTGGCGCGGCGTCATTGGCGCGTTTTATGATGGCGACCTCAGCGGACTTTATTATTGTGTTACAAAAAACAAGGGGATACAACAACAAGGACAACTGTAACAATGCATCAGGATTGTTGGCATTCCATTTCCAGCCTTTTACCCAGGACTCCAACGATGAAAGGATATCATAACTTCATGTTACGTGTTCTCTGGGTATATTAATGAGTAGGGGAAAATTAACTCGAACCCATTACTGCTCAGCAATTAATACGTGATATGTTGTAGTTCAGCATACCCTGTATCTTTCTCTTACTTCTTCTGAAGCTCTCGTTCAAGCCCTTAGCTTGCTTGTGTTTTGTTTGCCTTCGTTCTGCCTTTCGCCTATCACCCTTTGCCATTAACATGGCTATGTCCTCATTCGCTTTTTATGTTTTGTTTTGTTTTGTTTTGCTTTGTTGTGTTTTGTTTTGTTGTGTTTTGTTCATTCGTTCGTTCGTTTGTTTGTTTGTTTAACGCGTCTGCTTCATTTTCGTTTTAATTTGCGTAATTGAGTGGCTCGTTTTAATTTCCTCATTCTGTCATCTTCGCCTCTTTCAGGCCAATTCAATTGTTTTTTACGCCGTTTTTCTTCCTTTCTTTTTTATGCTCCATTTTTGTTAGGGTTTCGCGTCAAATTCTTTTGTGCAGTTACCATAAATGAGGGCCGGCGCATGCGGCGTATACGCAATGTGCCTGGCTTATGAAGTCGTCATTCCCAAATGAACAACTCACCAACCAATTCAAGACAGAGAAACAGAGAGAGAAAGAAAAGAAGGAGAGTAAGAGATACTGTCCAACTGACCAGTTGACCAATTGACCAACTGAAAATGTGACAAGCTGACTTCAATGGATTTTAATTTCAATTTGAGTTCCGCTTTCGTTTTCAGTCTCAGTCTCAGGTCAGTCTCAGTTTTGGTCTCAATTTCAATTTCAGTTACAGTTTTCGTATTCAATTTCAGTTCCTGCCACAGGAGGCGGGTGGCATGTCTTGTTAGTTGGAGTTCACTTCAAAGACGAATCAATTTTTTTTTCCCCCATTTTTTTTTTGTTTCGAGTTGAACACATTTGACAAATGTGCTACTGTCCGAAGCCTCGAAAATAGTCGACGACAAATTACATTTAATTTAATTTGGTATATCGTATAGAGTTGACGGTTCGTCTTTCTAGCGTTCTCCTTGTTCTTGTCCTTGTTCTCTGCTTGCCTTTCAGCTTCAGTTACTTGACGCGAGTCGTGTCCCCAAGTCAGTGTCAGGTTTGTCCATTCGGCGCATTCAAGCATTTAGCCATCCATCAGACAGATCCTAGGGCTAGTCAAACGGCGACTAGTATTCGGCCAGGACACTGCCAGGACACGGCATGCCACCGCACATAACTGATGATAAAGTTCGAGCACTTGAATCAAACTTCTACTACTCGTACTCGCTCCCTTTCATTTCCACTCAGTAGTCGACCTTCGTCCTGCGTCCTTCATCCATCGTCCAGCTCTTCTGGCTGCCGTAACCCTTATCCCATTCGCCTGTTTGCCTTTTGTCTTTTGTCTCTGGCTCCGCCAGCCATTCAATCAACGGGAGGTCGTCCGTCCATTGATGCCATTCATTCATTTAGTTACAGCGTCAGCATCGGAGTCCAAGTCAGAGACCATGTCTGGGTGGGGGAGACGGCACAGGCAGGACATTTAATTTATTAAAGAATTTGTAAAGCAATAAGTTTTTAGCCCATTGGACACGCCTTCGGCAGATCCACCTAGCACCGCCCACACAACACCATTCACCATCCACCACCCACCTAAACCGAATTCATTTTCCATTTTCATTTAGGCAGCCGATAATCGTTTTGATTAAGGCAGAGCTAAGGATGTAACCAGGACGACGGGAGGCAGCAGGCAGAAACGGCTGCTTAATTGCTACGCCTGCTATTTCACTTTCTCTGTCTCTGTCTCTCATTATCTCTATCTATCCCTCTCTGATGGTGCTTCACTCATAGTCGGTCTAGATGTCAGGGAAGTCCCATCAGTCAAATGGACATTCGCACTAAGCGACACTTTTTAATTAAAACATTAAGAGAAAGCAACACGCAAATCTTTAACCGACTTCCTCCAACCACATCCACATCCTCAACCACCCTTTGCTCCTTGCTCCTTGCTCCTTGCTGCGAAGGCGTCTTCCACCTTCCCACATTGCCCGACCGCAAAAATTCAATCAAATCAGGACGCATAGCTGACAACACAACATTATACGGAGTCCATTCCTTATTGCTTCCCTTCTCACCCCCTCTAAGCCATCCCCTCGCATCTCATCCCTTCCACTCTCATTCCTGTTCCAATTCCCATTCCCATGCATCTGGGCCAGACAGACATCATTAGACAAGTTCTTGACGCAGAGTTTACTGTCTGTCTGCCAAATGGCAACTGGAGCAGAACGTAACCAGTTTACGTAAGTATATCTAATACGGTAACCAACACTGCCACAACGTAAGACTCTCTGGGCAATACGTAAGTAACTTAACCTTTATTCGAAGCTTATTAATAATTTATGTAACAATTGTTATCAACTGTGAACAGGTAAAGTAATTATTCAGTAATTTAATTTAATTACTCCGTCAGTTGTGGACAATGATGGAGTATCAAGTTTAAGAATACGATGTCTTGAAAATCCTTTTTACAACTATAACATTAAATTTTCTAGTTATTTTTGGAGTTGATTTGCATTTGAGCTGATTTAGTAGCATTTCATTAGGTCAGCTAGAAAATAGTCAATATTTCCTATGGAACCTCAAAATCGTCGCAGAACAATAAATAATACAATAAAAATGTTAATTTTATTAATTATGGAAATAACTACACTTAAAATTGTATCAAATACAATGATTATTGAAATGAATAATTTTAAATTTATTTGATTTCATTGTATACATTTAAAGAAATGAAAGTGACGCGTAACGAGGCGACAATCTAAACTGTCAGACAGAATATCTACTTTTTTTTTTAAGAGGAACATTGAATTGACACTCTCACACACCCACACATACACCCACACACATATACACCTATATATATATATATATATATATATATATATATACAGATTGCCACACCCACTTTGACACTTATTCAGAGTCATTCACATTCATTGGCATTCGCACATTTCCAGTTGTCTGACCACAAAAATCTAATCAAATCGCAGCACATTGACTGACAAAGGACATTAAACAGCAGCACCGCCCCCCCCTCACCACCCCTTGATATACACTGCCTTTCCTCGCACTCTCTCAGAATTCATTTGCCCCGCTCCTTCGCGTCCTTCCCGTATCACGCTCTCCACGGATGGCACTTTGACTTTGGGCTAGGGATCATTAGGCATCACAGTATCGCCCCAAGGAAAAAGGGTTCGTCGCTTGCAGCTGTCCCACATCTCTTTTCCTCTCCTCCCCTCTCTCTCGCCCTCTTAGTGCCACTCACCATCCGTGGCAAAGAGCGCGTTGCTCATTTGCGTAATGCGCAAATTTAATTTACCAAAACGCAGCTAGAGAAGTGAAAGGAACTCTGACTCCTGGCAGGACTCTTGCGCTGCTTCGGTTTGCTGCCCGGCAAACGCATTTGTGTGTGGCACGCCACTATGTAAGAGTGTGGCGTGTGGCAAGCGGCAAGTGGCAAGTGTGGCAGCAACAGCAGCCGGCTCTCAATTTGAGACAGAAAGCCAACGTTAATTGTGTGTATCCTCCGGCTGATGTTGCTCCAGCTGCTCTGGCAGCTACCGTCTTCCAGCTGTGTGGCAAGCACCTACCCACCCATGCCACTTGCCACTTGCCACAGCGTGTTGCGCTGCTTTGCCGCTCATTTTAATCAATTTTTAATTTAAATATAATAGAGTAATACGCTCCCTGGCTGGCAATGTTGGGAACAGCGGGATCGGGAACGGGAATTGGGCAGAAGGACATGATGACAGCCGGCGACACAGGTCGAGCAATTGCCAAGGATACCAAAGAGGGTGGAGGAAGGAGCAGAGGAGCAGAGGAGTAGCTGTCCAAGTTGCGTGTTGGCAGCTTGTAAAGACGCCATCAATTGCGCTGCGGCAATGAAGAGATCCGAGTTGAGGAGTAAGTTGAGCATGAGGAAGACGAGCAAAAGGACGAATTGCAGTCAGGTCAGTGACGCCTTGCCCCATCCGCATAGTGGCTGTTGATGTTGTTGTTGTTGGTGTTGGTGTTGATATTTTACACGAATTCCTAGGTAAATAATCTGCGGAGCGTCACTAATGGGATGACGATGCGATGGCGATGACGATGACTTGGCCAGGGCACAGGTCGAGGTCGAAATCAGAGGCGAGGCCCCCTTTGCAGGGGGGCGAAGGGGCAAGGATGTGGATATGGAAATGGAAATGGAAGCACTCAACTCAGATGTGTTCGCAATGTAAATTTTTGCGCGTCATTTAATGTGGCAATGGCAACTCTGCTTCACTTTCGGCATGTGGCATGTGGCAAGTTCCACCACAACATAACATATGGAACTACATGTAACATTTCAAACGGATCATGATAATTTCTGTTTCCTAAATAATTTAGTCCCTATAATTTTAACATATTTTCAATTTTTTGACTAATTTTTACATATATTTCTTGGCTATATCTCGATTAATTTTCACCGAATACAAGACCAGTCAAGATTTATTATGCGGTGATAATATACAAAATTTTCTAAATTCCATATATTCCGAAGATTATGAAATTTTGCATGAAGTTGCAAAATATCAGCAATTTTAAGCACTTTAACGAAGACTCCAAGCAAATCGAATGAGTTTCGATAAAGTTACGGCGATTCAGAGTTGGAAACCTATTCAAATAATTCGATTTCGATATTTCCTGTCAGATTTTATGGACATGTTTTCCAAAATATGTCAGTTACAAATATTTGAAAAATCGATAGTATTGAATCGAGATATATAAATAAATAATAGACTGATAGTTAAGGGACGACAGAATGTGTAAGTATTTTACAGGAAAATATAGAGAAATATTCTGATAATGAGTGGAATAGTGAGAAAAGGATAGGCAGAGAGAGAGAGAGAGAATGAGAGGAAGAGAGAGAAAGAGAGGTAAAGAGTGTGGGCAGTCTCATCGATTTGGCGTAACCTGAAACGTGGGCGCGAATGCCACTGGCAGAGGCAGAGGCAGAAGCGAAGGCGGTCGCAGTGGCAGTGGCAGTGGCTGGGACGGGGCGTGGCAGCATGAGGCGTGCCGCAGGACTTTCTGGGTGCCCGCAAATTGCGTGTTATTCTGACCATTATGTGGGGCTTAACATAACATAATTCAATTTATGGGCGCGACGCAATGCAAATACTACCGAGAAAGACTGCCAGAGTGGGGTAGCAAGTGTTTGGGGCAGAGTGGCAAAGGGGCAAGGAGTATTGGGGGTACTGTCAATTGGTTATTTATGCGCGCTTTTTAGACTTTAGCGGTTAATTAAAGCACATTACGGCTTAATTGCTAGATTAAAATGGACTTTTTGCCACTGCGCCGCATGCCGCATGCCACATTCACACAGACATACATACATACACACATATATACATACATACATATATATAAAGAAGTAAACGAAACAGAAAAAAGAGATGACTATGGAAGGGAGGGGAAGAGGGAGCTTGGTCAGTGGATTGCCTAAAGTTGCGGCCAGCTTGGGGCAAGTATAGGGATTTGGATTGGGATTGGGATTTTTAATGGCTTGCAATTAGTTGCAAATTAGATGGAGCTTATCTAAAGTATGTACGGGGTGGTTGAGAGGGGGTGGGGAGCGAGGTGGTGGTGTCGTTGGCTGGCAGCTACTTCAGCTCATTATTAGGTCATGCCACTTGGCCACAAAGCTCCCGGGACTAAAATTAAAGCATGCACACAATGCGTCAAATAATTGAGAGCATAAACGAGTCTATTGCAGTGTGTGTGTGTGTATGAGGGTGTCTGTGGGTGTCTGTGGGTGTGTGTGTGTGTGGCATTTGTGTGCGTGTCACGCCCCGCCCTTTAACATCGACGTGGCTGTCAGCATCAAAGTGTCCCAGGTGAATTTTTACAGCGCGCCAACTGAAAGTCAGACTGATGCACAGTAGAGAATCCCAACCAGAAAGAGTGACAAACAGGGAGAAAGTGAATGAAACAGAGGGAGAGAAAGATAGATAGTGAGAAATAGAGTGGGTTGGTGGGTGGTTGTATGCCTAGTTGGCCATTGCAGCTGTCATTTATCAGTTCGAACAGCAGACAGGAGACAGGAGACAACTAGGCAATCAAGCAGGTCCGACACCTGCCAGACAGCTCCTCATGCGTTCAACTGCAGCAGCTTCTTTTCACATACTACATATGCGTGTGTGTGTGTGTGTGTAATTGGGTGTGTGTGTGTGTGTGTGTGCAACTCTGCATATGTCCAGTTTGATTGTCATAATTTCATTTCTTTGCGTGTCTCCTTCTCTGTGGAGATTGACAGTGCAGCAAGTCGACGCAGGCCTTCGGTTAACCACGCAATTCACTGTGCACAGTGGGGCAAATTGAGTTTTACTGCGAGTCGATATATGCATTTATAAGTGGAAAGAGATGGAGAGTGGCGGAGCGGTGTAGACTGGGATGAGTGAGTGTCTATCACATTATGATAACGCAGGATACATGCAACTTCTGCTAATAAATGCACTGCAACATCATCGTCATCATCATCATCATCATCATCTCCATGATTATCATCATTAGTTATTAATTAGGCAGCGACAAGAGCGGAGGCCCCGAGCTACCTGCAGACTGGCAGCCTTAAAATAAGAGAGAGAGAGAGAGCGCGCTGGGGCAAGGGAACGACTGACAGCGCCGAAAAGTATGCAATGAAAAGAATCGAGCGCATGGCCGCCGGCGAAAATGAAACGTACCGAAATAGAACGAAACGGAACGATACGAAACGCAGCGAAACAAAATGAAACATTTTGAATTATTAGCGACATGGCGGCTAATTGGAAAACTCTGTTACGTCACCTAATGACGTCATTCATCATTCAACATTACGCCAACAGCATACGTAATGACGTAACGCAACGTGAAACGTGAAACTTGACGTCGAAATATTTACAATTCTTTGTTATCCGCCAAAATGAAGATAGATAGAGTTCGAATTCAAAATAGCTGAAAAATATGAGAAAATTAAAAACATAAAATATGTATTAAAAATAGTAATAATAAAATATGTAATATATTAAGGTCAGAGTTAAGAGAATAGTCTGTACAACTTAATAAGTAGTTGTACAGACTATTCTCTTACTTCTGACTTTGTGGACACAGAAGCAAACTTCAATTTCTCTAAGAATGTTTAACATAAGTCCGCAAGTATAAGAAAAATTGATGATGTTTTTGGAAACATCCACAACTTAAAAATTTCTTAATTCTAGGTCTCTCTAGGTCCACTAAGGGCACTCTATTTTTCTGCTACTCTTTCTTAATACCATCCCATCCAGAAGTTGCTAGTTAATATGATGTTTGCCACTCATACAAATACCATAAGAATATTAATAACAAGAGAGAGAAATACGGATGAGGAGAAAGAGAAGAGAATGAGTAACTACCCAGAGCACTATGAACTGCATCCCAGCCAGAACCACGGGCGGTCCATTCCAACTCGCTGTCAACTGGCAAGCTCAAGCTACATCCCAATTCCAATCTCAATCCCAATCCCAATCCCAGCTCCAATCCCATTGCCAACTGTAGGTCGTCGTCCAATTTGAACTTTCATTTCCATGGCCATTGCCATTGCTAGTGCCACTACCACTACCAGTGGCAGCTCTAGCCTCAGCTTCAGCTTCAGCTTCAGCTGCTGCTGCTGCTGCTGCTCCACTTTCATTTCCATGGTGCAACTGTCGCATATTGAAACGTTAATCGCATTGCTGCTTGGGCAGCCCTTGGCTGGGGCATCCCTTGGCCAGTTAGTTGAAGCTGCAACGGCAGCTGGAGCCAGAGGCCGCTCATAGTTTCCTTTCACAGCTGGATGCCACTGGCAGTGGCACACCTCCTCTCTCTTTGTCTGTTGCGCTCAGTCAACAAGCTGCAGCCGCAACACGGTCATGCCACAACACCCCTTGCCACCATTTACCCCCCACTGCTTGTAGACGACAACATTTGCGATGATTACTTTTGGTGGTTGTTGACTCTGTGGCGCGACGTCACGAGATGTGGCATGGCAATGGCCGTGGCAGTGGCAGTGGCAGTGGCAATGGACAGTGGTTTGTGCCGCAAACAGATTTCTCGCTTTGGTCTGCAGGCGACACGCCCCTTTGTTGTACGCCCTGCAACGTGTGGTTGCATGCGGCATGTGGTCAATGACATTTGCTTAGCGGCAGCCTCGAAAAATCAATGCTACTTGCCGCATGCTGAAGATGCACAGCTGCTTCGACTTCAACTGCAACTCGGACAAGGACAAGGACTCGGACTCAGACTCAGACTTGGGCACAGACTCCTCTGCCGCAACTGAAGTGGCAACTGCAACTGCCGCTGCAACTGACATAGCCAATGCCAATTCTGATTCCGATTCCAATTGGCTGCACCTGTGCGGCAAGCGGACTGTGGCAAGTGGCATGTTGCAACCTATAGCTTCGTCCGCTTTTATAGTATATCATTTTTTTTCTTGAATGTTTTTTTAAACATTCTGTGAAGTTTCGTGTTTCTTCAGCACATATTCAATTATCATAAATTTCAAGGTATTTGCAGCAGCTCGTGCTACAATTTGTGGCAGAGACTGTGTGGCAAATACTCGATAATTGAGAATGTTTCTACCTACACCCCCGCGAGAGAGCTACTCCTCCGTCTCATCCCATCGAGGTTGTTTTTACGTGGCGAGGCGCGTTAATTGCCCATTTAAAGGGCCAGGACACCGATTGAAATTGGTAGCAAGCAGCTGCCGGGCATGTCGCCCACTTTTTGTGGCACAAACCGCAGCCAGTTTGCCAATTTGACCACATGCAACTCGATGATAGAATCGGAGGGAGACTGAGGGAGAGAGCGTTAAGAGAGCTGCCTGGATTTGCCTATAGATTGTCATTCATTCTTTCTCTTTTCCTTCCTTTCTCTCTGGCACTCTCTCTCTCTTTCTCTCTCTCACTCGCTGTCTGTCTGTCTCTCT
Organism: Drosophila quadrilineata; assembly: GCA_018150725.1. Taxonomy (NCBI): domain Eukaryota; kingdom Metazoa; phylum Arthropoda; class Insecta; order Diptera; family Drosophilidae; genus Drosophila; species Drosophila quadrilineata. Next base: position 13,618,735 of record JAECWN010000432.1, read on the forward strand.
CTTAGAGTGCCTCAGGCGAGACATGGACCAAGATGACAGGAGGACATCGAGATAGGCGCAGACAAAGTTGATGCAACCAATTAGCCAGACAATTACCTGTAAATTCTACAAACTGACAAAGAGAGTGGGCGACGAAGAGAGGAAGAGAGAAAAAGAATGGAAAAGAGAGAGAGAGAGAGAGAGAGAGAGAGAAAAGCTAGGCTAAGCTGATGTGTTGGCAGTCTCTCATTAATTCCATGCAGATTTACTTTTGCTCTGCGCTAATGAGGCGACATGTTTTCAACTAAGTGGAATTAGTTAAAGTCATCCCTTCAGGATCACCTTCCATATCCTCCTTCTTCTTTCCTCCTCCCACAATGTACTATCTTTAGGTATGGCTTGTAACCCTTTATTTCGCAATAAAATTCATTTAAAGTCATTTTATTAAGTATTTCTCGAAATGTGACCGCAAGTGTCCACATAAAAGAAAATTTTTGTATATATAATAACTTGGATAACTTGATGCCAAAACTCAACCGATTTTGGTGAAAATTGAATTAATGTTTAATATTTCAATCAAAGTTCAATTCTAGATACAACAATTTTTCGTTTCTTGTAATTTTTCATATTATTTTTAGTATATTTCTTGAAAAATGTATAAGACGGTCTGCCCACAAAGATATTGAACATGTTGCTTGGGCATTGTATATTCTATAGTCCATATTTCTAGGGAAAATTATATACAGAAATATAAAGAAGATGACTGAGAGAAAGAGAGCGATAAAGAGAGAGTGACAGAGTGAGAGAGAGAGTTTTTGGGCAGTTGCCCGTGTAGACCTTGCGGTTAAAAGCAATTAATTTTGCAGGTTTATTATTGCCCTGGCACATCTTTGCCTATTTTGTCATTTAGAGCGATATTTATCATTGTTGGCCAACAGTAGCAGCACTTCCCTCTCTCTCTCACTCTCCCTCTCTCTCTCTCTCTCTTTTGTCTCTGTCTCTGTCGCTCTATGTGTGTTTATGTCAAGCTGATTTGCATACTAGTATCTCGCCAGGGGAAATGTGAGCACGAAGCAAAACTCAAACTGAAAACTCAAAGTGAAACTCGACCTGGAACTGAAACCGAAACTGAAAACGAAACTGGAAGTGGAAGTGGAAATGGAAGTGAAAATGGAAGTGGAACTGGGAGTGTCATTTGCCCGATAACTTTTACTAGCAGCTCCCATAACTCCTCAACTGTATCTGTTTCTGCTTCTTCTCTCTGTCTCTCTCTCTCTCTTTCTCTCTCTATCTTTCTCTCTGTGTGTCTCTCGTTGCGGCGACATCGGGCAGCTTTTTCACTTCATCAATTAACCAAAGGCAGCAAAAATGTGTTTTTGCCTCTAATTAGCATGCACATAAACAAAGTGAATCCTATTAGAAGGACATCCTCCTTGTCCCTACTCCCTATTACCCACTTCCTGCTACCTCTCTCTCTCTCTCTTTCTATCACGCTATCTGTCTCGCTTTGCAAGTTGTAAAAACTGTACAATAAATACTTTGTGAAGTGGGCGGCGACGGTCATCATCAGTGTGGAGCCTTGGGGATGGCAGAGGGAGATGTCCGTGGACAAAACGCAGCCCGAGTATGTTCTGTCATTAGCTGCGAGGAGAGGAGTGGGTGCAGGGTGACGATGCGACAGCAGCGAAGGGTGCGGCTTGATGAAAACATGCCCGTAATGAGCCGCACACAAATTGATTGAAAAACCCCCATGAAAAGTAAAACGAGAAAAAAAAAACAAAAAAAAAAAATTGGAGGCAAAAAATAATAAAGCGAAAAGTCTCCATGTCCGTTGCTCTTCTTCGGTCCTTTTTGCCCACGTTTTTTTCTATCTTTGTGGAAGGCAAACGCTAAGCAGGATAATTATGACCAAGCTCTTTACCCGAAATGAGCAAAAATGAATTTCTGTTCGTACATATGAGAAAGTTATAATTGCATTACTAAGTCAACCCCTTCGTGCCACGCCTTCTGTCCAACATCATTCAATTATTTCGATGAATAGACGACGCTAATTGACCTCATTGCCCAGGTTTCCCACTTGACCCTCAGCAACTGTCAAAGGGTAGCTCATAAATGCAAAACAGGCATCAGGACCTTTCATTTCAAAAGTCTGAGCATCTGTTTGTGGATATTTCGTTGACAGGAGCTCCTTAGAGGCTAGGGTCTCCACATGTGCTCAACTCCTAGGGATAGACTAGGATTTTCAATATATATGATCAGAAATCAACAGATGCAGTATAACATAAAAATTTCAATGATGATTATGATGTCCTTCTGCCAGATAATATTCCTTGTTCTATCGCATCGACTGAAACGAGGATATGCAAGATTATAGCCGAGTTTTAATGACTTTCTCTAACCGCAACAAGTCCTGGCAGACCCTTTGTTTAATTTGAAAAGGTACTGGTCGTTAGGAGAAACTCTCAGTCGACATAGATACAGCATAACACTGCGCATTGGGTACGTATCCATTAAAATGTGCAACTTCATAGATACATTTACATTTACATCGATTGGCCTGAAGTGCATTTGAATGCTGAAGTTGCCTTCGATTGCTTTGTTGCCATTAGATACTTTTGAGTTGCAGATACTTCTGTGCAACATTCATGCATGTGAATTATATTCTTTTGTTTTCTCGTACACGAATTTGTTGGTTGATTAGTGCAATTTGTACAACTTCTCTCTCTTTATCTCTCACTCTCTCTAACTCTCTGCCTCTCTCAGTCTATCTATCTGTCTCTGCCTCTCTCTATGTATGCAACTCGAGTGGGCAATTTCATTTAAACTGCTGTCGGACTTTATTGGGGCATCTTCAAGCTGCTGCCGAGAGTTACCTGCGGCTCCTAGGCGGGTGCCGAGGGACCACCACCTACCGAACGGGAGGGAGGAGAGCGCGGAGTAGTCCTCGTCCACCCGCTGCTGTTGCATTGTCGCGTAACTGCAGCGTGGCTCCGATCAGAGACCATTGTTTGCTTAACTTGAGCTGCAACAGTCCTAGTCACAGATGGTGGGAGATTCATAGATACATATGTATCTATGTAGTGGCATGTGGCATGTGGCATGTGGCACAAGCCGTGTGCAAAGGCCAAAGGCCAAAAGGTAAAAGGTGAGTGTGCGTATCTAAATGGCAAGCATATGCCCGAGATACGGATACGGATACCAAAGCCAATTACCTGTCTCGCCGCACCTGAACAGTCACCCCAACATCTACCCGCCCCTACCAAAACAACCCTTGCCTCCGCCACTCCAACATGCCAGCATGCGTTGGCAGCGGGGGCAGCGGGGGCCGCGGGGCCAGCTGCGTTGCCCGGCGGCAGCTCCAGGGAAATACCAAACTGGCGGAATACCGTCACCGTGGGCCATGCGACAAATTTGACTTTTATGCTTTTGAGAATTGCCTGTGCCACAGCTACAGATACAGGTTCAGATACAGATGCAGATGCAGATGCAGATAACGTTAGAGATACAGAAGATACGGCTATAGAGTGTGTGGTATGTGGCATGGATACCAAGAATAAACACGCTCCGCTGTTGTTGCAATTACTTGAGCAACGAAAACGTCAAGTATACCTGCCACTTGCCACACCGTTTCATGCAACAGCAACAGCAACCCTCACCCGTAACCCTAACCTCAACCTTAACTCTCTGGCTGCAGCATGGATACATCTGTAGCCATGTTTCGCATCTGAATCCGAATCTCGTCCAGCTGCAAGTACAAATGTAAATTCTAAATGCGAGAACTTTTTGGATAAACAAGTGGCGGCCAATTGCCTGCACGGCACCACCTTCTCTCTGTTACTCTCTCTCTCTCTCTCTCTTTCTCTCTCTCTCTCTCTTTCTCTCTGTTACTCTCTCTCGCTCTGTCTCTTCGTCCCTCTTTTGACCAACTGGCTGAGCTGTTTAGCCAAAACCGTTGCCACTGCCAGTTTGAAGTTCAGTTTCCATTTGTATCTGTATCTGTGTATCTGTAGCTGTGGCTGCGAATGTATCTGTAGCTATGTAACTGTTACTGTTTTTGTTGGTCAGCAGCAGAGAATTAAAATTCAAATTCCAATTCATCAAGATAATCGCATTTCAGAACTTTTATTTGCCAAAGCGCGCTCCCACACATGCACATGCCTCTCCCGCGTCCCTCTCTATCACTCTATCTCTCTCTTTCTACCGCTCTCTCTCTGTCTCTAGTATATCTATCTCACTGTTTGTATCTATAGCTCTATTTGTAACTCCGTTTGTGTAACTCGGGCAGCGGATGTTGTAAATATTTGCAAATAGCCGTCGCTGCTGCTGTTGCTGCTCCCCAACGGACTCGACGACCTCTGACCCACTGCTGACTCCCACTCAGTCTCTTCAACTGTTTGTGCTTTGGCTCTCTTTTGCTACACACCCACCCACACACACACACACACACACACCCACCACCCTCACAGTCACACACGCACACTCGGATACACATATCTCATAGAGTGAAAAAGGGGTTTTTAGGGCCAATTATTATTAATTGCTTTACAGATACAAACAACAACGAGCCCACAGTGACAGCAGCAGCACCGCATTCGAAACCACCCACATCACCCACTGATAAACAACCAAGCCACCCACCCACTCAATTCCGACAAAATCAACCAAAAAAGTATTTGAACTTTAAAATCTAACAAAATGTTTGGATTTATTTAGTGCCCAAATGAAGCGAAATGGGGCCAAAAAGCAGTCGCCAGTTGATCAACTACGAGTCACCAAGTACAAGCAGTCCTCAAAGATACTTTAGCTGATCTATTCCTGCCATAATTGTGCCATATTTTGTTACAATATCTACAAGTAGTTACATGCGCCGCCAATAAGTATGCAATATATGTACATATACACTGATGCCATATGCCGTTCAGCGCGAAAGTATGCCGCATCAAACATGCTCGATGTGGAACATGTTTGCGCTGCCAGTTGCCGGTTGTGGATCGCATGTAGCGGCAATAACAGTCTTCTCTCCGCAAACAGAAGCTGTTAAACATCTGTTAAACAACTGTGGGTTGTGGGTTGCCGGTGTGAATGAACTGCTTGTTTGTAGAGGGGGGAGGTGGGGCTGTAATGGGCGCTGGGCGGGAATGGCGTCGCAGTGAGAGTGAGAGTGAGAGTGGGAGTGGGAGTGGGATGGATAGAGAGTGGACAGTAAGTCATAGTAATAAATACATAGAAGAGCGAAATGAAAGGTTCTCTATGCGGTTCTGTTTTGTTTTTGCATTTTAAATCTTTATTAATTTTTCTGCAATTTTTGTTTTACTTTCTCTTCGTTTCTTTTTTTTAAATTTACTTGCGTTATTTTTTTTTTTTGTTTTGTGTTGAATTCGTCATTAAATTAATTATAATTTTAAAACGGTGTTCATTTTAAAGTTATTATTCATTTCTTCTTTGTTTAATGATTTATTTGCATAACGTTACTTACAGCTTTGTTTTGTTTTATTCTCTTTTTGTTTTCTATTTTTAGTTTATCATTATGTTTTCTGTTTTGTTGTATGGGAGGGGATTGTTTTTTATACTTAAATTATACAATAATATTTCTAATAATAATAATAATAATTGTAATAATAATTCATAATTTAATAATGTTAATGTCGCGAAATGTTTCTTCATCCTTTTTCTATCCGCAAACGTTCTCTCTCTCTCTCTCTTTATCTCTATCTTTCTCTTTCTTAGACGGGTTTAATTCTTTTTCGGTTCCATTAACTGATTTTTGGGCGGCACTTTAGTGCTCTCTCTGTCTCTCTCTCTGTTTTCTCATTCTGTCTTCCTCTGTCTCTCTGTTTGTGGTTCATAGTTTTATAAAATATCACATTTTAAGCTTTTTTTTTGTTGTTATTTAATTAAACGACAAACACAAAGCGATTATATTTGAACCGAAGGAATGGCATTTATTCGAAAATGTTTCAAATATATTCCCATATATTTTTCAAATTTCTGAATATATATGTATATACATCTATAAGAAATTAATTCATAATTATTTATAGGGGGCGACAACAAAATAGATACATAAGCAGCTGCCACATTTTGTGGCACAAATCATTCTACACTTGTGTCTGTCGGTGTGTGTATTAGTATGAGTTTTTCTAAAAGTTTTTTTTAACTTTTACATATTTTTTGGCCTAAACTTTTTTACGTCGCTGTTAAATGCATTTTTCCCTTTCTTTCTCTTTCTGGGCCAATTCATATTATCGCTGTCTCTTTCTCTTTGCGTGTGTGTGTGTGTGTTATTTTACTATTTATTTTACTCCAATATTTTATTCAATTTCATTTGCTTTCTTTTCACTTTATTAACATGATTTTGTGTACTCCTTTCGTCGTTCAATTAAATTTGCATTTTTTAGATTCTTTTTGTTTAAATGTTTTCTCTTTCTCTCTTAATTTGCTTTATCCGTTATTTAGACATTTAAAACACTGCAAAGTGCAGCTGAGATTTTAAAATTTCAATGTGATATACATATGAGGGTGTCTCTGTCTCTGTGTGTGTGCGTGAGTAGTTGATTTAATTGCATGCCTAAATGTATGCAACACTTTCAGATATTTCAGATTAATCCTCTCAGTTGCATTCTTTTTAATTATTTCTATTATTTTCAGTATCTCTAACTTGTTCATTTGCTTTCGTATCTTCTATTTTAGTTTGTCCTTTAAGTTATTTGTAAATCAATCGTGTCTTCCTTATGGTTCTTTGTTTTGTCTCCTTTCTGTTTTCCAATTACCCCATTCACTTTCAGCCTACACTCGCCTACAAAATTGCGCTTTCACTTTTCATTTGATATTTCATTTGTGATTCTTATAAATACCCAATTCTCCTCAGTTGCTGTAAATGTCCGTGTAGTGGCAGTAGGAAAGTGGATGACAATGGGGTAAATGGGGGGGGGGGGTGTCATAAGTTAAGGGAGGGGCTGGGGTTGACAGTGTATGTGCTTGAGGTGGGAGGGTAGACATTGTTTTGCTCTGACATCAATGACAACATTACAAATCCACTTTAAGTATATATGTATGTATGTATATCTAAAGATACGTTTACATATGTATGTATATATTAGTTGTATATACTGCAGTTAATATGTATATTTATATGCATTTTCAATAAGACACATTTCATTTTTCCATCGAGTAAGTGGACAATTTCCATTGCCCAAGGGATTCCAAAGCAAACAGACCAACAACAAAATACCCAAATTCAACTCTGCCAAAAAAGAAGTTACATCTACATATGTATATATACGTGTATATGTATATGTATATGTGTGTGTTTGTGTTTGTGTAGATTAATTAAATGTGAGTTGCATCATTTTGTATTGTTAATTATTTGCGATTTACTTAAAGTTGACAGGCAACGAGATAAACACACATAATTTTGCATTTCCTTTTTGTTCTGCTTCTTCCGCATTTTCCTGGCTACTCTCTTCCGTTATTCCAATTCTCTAACTTGTGCTTGTGCTTCAATTAAATTGTTTTCATTTTTTTTTCAGTTAAGTTTTTTTTATTAATATTTATTTTTTAACTTGAATATATTTACATATATTTTGTTTTTTTTTGTTTTTGTTTTTGTGATTCTGTATTTTTTTGAACACTCAGAGCTTAAGTTTTACCAATAATAATTACGATTCATTACTTTCAGCATTATATTTATTTTTATAATTAGACAAAAAAAAAAAAAACAATTCATCAATATTTGTTGATTTTCATAGTGTTTGCATTTATTTATTAATATTTTTAAAATGTTGCCATCAATATATCAATATATTTATCTCTATGTACAAGCATTGCTAGTTTATAAATTAATAAAAAAAAAAAATCGTATTTCCATTTTCATTTTCTGTATATATGTATGTATATGTATTTAAGTATATTTATATATATATAATGTTGTTTGATAATATTTAATTATATATCATATTAAATGCGCTTTTCAATGCAATTTTTCACTTCACTTTCGCCAACTACTCTATTAAAAAAAAAGAATATATATGTATATTTAACAATTATTAATGCTCAAGTCTAACTCTAATCGGAGCCAAAAAAAAAAACAATGTTTTCTTTTCATTTCTATTCATACATATATATATATATATATATATATATACACTATATATGTGTATGTGTATATATGTAATTATGTCTGTTTATATAGTATGTTTATCGCTTGTTTATATACACGAATAAATATGCTCGTATGTATGTATGTATGTATGTATGTATGTGTGTATGTATATGCATAGTATATATTATATAGACGTATAGCGTGCCCGATAAACAGATAAATATATATATTTTGAATATATATATTTGTCCAACATAATTCGTGCATATTCAATCGATTCAAATCGTAGTAATTTTATTGTGATTACTTTCATTTAATACAATTTAAAGTTGTATATCTAGATATACATATCTGCATTATTTTATGCAACTACATGTTCAACACTTTTATCGTTTATCGATATACATGCTTAGTTCGATTAAACTACGATATCTACGATAGCAATATCATCCGCACTCTGCCAAATTCTTCATCAGCTCATCCATGTTTGCATCCTCCATCCATGCGCATTGATTTCTCTCAGCTTCTTTCTCCACTTTCACTTCACTTTCCTCTTTATATATGTATGTATATATATATATATATTGTTGTAATATCTTGTAGTTGTAGTTTGTCTGTTGTAGGTACCTTGCGTTTAGCCGAATCTCCCCGTTTAGCACCACACCTCACAACATATCCGCAACGGAACCGTAATGATCGTGGAAAATCGGACGGCAGCATTCCTCCACGTCATCGTACTTATAGTGGCGACTGTGTGCAGTGTGACCGTATCGTTGCTGCTTCAGCTTCTGTTTCTGTTTCTGTATCTGTATCTGTATTTGCTTCTTCTGTTGTTGCTTATAGCTGTTGTTGTTGTTGCTTATGTTTTTATTGTTGTTGTTGCTATTCAGTTGCTGTTGTTGTTGTTGCTGTTGTTGTTGCTGTTGTTGTTGCTGTTGATAACGCTGTTGGGCTTGCGAATGTGGCTGATAATAATGGATGGCATGGCATGAGGCAGTCTTTGTATTGTATTCCTGCAATTGAGAAATTCCAAAATAAAAAATCATATTAATTATAAGTTTACTTATACATATTACATAGCTTACATAAGTTATTTTTAAAATTGTATATACTTCAAAATTGATTTATTTTAACATAATAATTTTGTTTCTTATTCAGATATTTGCATATATAATACCTGCTTACAAGTCATCGATAACTTTTATCGATTTTAAATGGCTTTAATTAATTTTAATAACAAGTCTAAGTGAATTTATTTTCTGCATATTATACTTTATTTATAATATGTCTTAGGTAACAGAATATTTGTTTTTAAACTTTTACTAAAAATTAAGAATATCGATATATATCGATATCTTTTAAATTTTGCATATTTCTTACAACTTCACTAGCTGACTTCATATAACTTGACTTTCTAACTTCTGCAACCTTCACACATATCTGTCTCCCTTTCGCAAGAGGTCTGGCTCACTCTTACTCTCTCTCTCTGTCTCTTTCTATCACTATTTCCATCTCTATCTCTTTGTGTGTACTTCAGTTGCCTTTTGCTACTGGTCAAGCAAAATTGCAACGCAACAAATTACCAAATATTTTGTTGTACTAACAATCTATGTTATACTTGTTTTTTACTTCCATGTGTGTGTGAGTGTGTAGGAGAGTACAAGTTGGTGTGTGTGTGAAAAGGATGTTGTCTGGCTCTGGCCGTAGCTGTAACTGTGTCCGCTGTCCTCTCGAGTCGCATACGAGAATTATCAATAAATTGCATCTGACTGGCAAACGCAGACACAACACAATTGCTTCTCCGATCTGCCACATACACACAGATATATATACAAATACATATATATATATATATATACTAATGGCTGGTTATGCAGACATCGCATACTAAACATATCTGGAACATTTGCTGTGGCCGAGACTCCATTATGAGAAGGCCCGAAAAATGTGTCGTTGTCTGGCGATCTCAATTTTCATGCAACCGGGAAACCGGGCAACGGGCAACGGGCAGCGCATGTGGCAACTGGCCAGTAGCATGTGGCATGTGGCATTTTGTGTGTAGCTGTAGCATGTGTAGCAGGTGGCACCTTGTTCTAATTTATTTATTGTTACTGGCATGTACAATATCATTTTGTTATTTGTTGAAGCTTGGCCGACAGGGAAGAGCAGCAGAAACAGGGGAGAAATTGAAGAGCAGGAGGAGGAGCAGTATACGGCTCAGGAGGCTGTCTGCTTTCCTCAACCTGTGCCTCCATCCTTTTAGTCCTTTTCTCTGCGCTCACAGCTGCTTGTTGACCGCATTGCGAGCATTAACAATTACGTTGGAAATTTGTGAAAAGTCAACAACGGAACGGGCTGCCAATTTGATACACTTGCCACACACACACACACACACACACACAAAACAGGGTAGAGTGGGTGAGGAGGGGTGCGGGTGGCAGCGCTTGACATTTGGCGCCAAAGTTATTAAGCGAAGGGACGAAACTCCTCTGGACGAGAGCATGAGGACTATGAAAAGCGGCTTATAAACAGCAGCCAAATGTATTACAAATGCGACGCCCACAACACACACACACACACACACACACATACATGTGTGTGAAAGGTGTCCTGCATCCCAATTCTCCCTGGTTCACCCACAACACGCCCCTTGCCCACTAGCGTGTACTAGACAGCGTCAGTTGGGCAATTGCTTTTTGTTTCAAGTTTATTGATTTCGACGTGCGTTTTTCATGCCTCAGCAGACACACCTATGGTATGAAAGAGAGAGAGACAGAAAGAGATAGGTAGAGGAAAAGAGAGAGAGAGAGAGGTAGAGAGAGAACGAGAAATCCAAATCGGGCGGCAGACGCGTCTGCGACGTGACAAAACCCATTATAGATGCGACCACAAAGATAACACTCTCTCTCTCTCTCTCTCTCTCTCTATTTCTCTCCCATTCTGTCTCTCTCTCTCTCTCTCTCTGTGACTATGCGTCCAACTAGTGCCTGTCTGGGGCATACAACATGCTGCATGCGGCATACGTATGCGGGTCCTGCCCCAAAACTCTGTCTCCACTGTCCGCCTGATGGATATGTCTATGAGCATATGAATCGCCATGAATGCGCAAATCTTTTACAAAACCAACAAAACAAAACAAAACGAGGTGACACTATTTGTACCCTGTAAAAGTCAAAGAAATAAAAATGTCTGGAAGACGTATAAAGTTAACAGCAATTCACAAATTTACAGGGTATTTGGATGAACTCTGCCTACAATTTATCATTAGATTCTCTTAACTACAAACAATTACAGGGTATCTTAGCAGCCTGTCAATCATCACTCTGTCTGCATATGCGATATCAACAACAACGACAACAATATTTTGGGCTATATTTCGGCAGGGTCTGGAATTTTTCATAAATTTCATTTTGTAGCCATCAAAAGTTTCGTCAACGATAAATTGAATGGCTTGATTGACTGACTGACTGACTGACTAACTGATCGATTGACTGACTGACTGATGGCCATATAAATGCATAACTGACTGCTGGATGGAATGAACAAAACTGTGTTGTGAACTTGGTTTGGGGTTGACGAGGGCGACAGCACAACATTGGAGGCCATTGTGCCAGTCTCAGACAAGCCAGACAGAGTTTACACACACACACACACACCCATACACACACATATATATATATATATATATATATATAAAAATATATATGTGGCACGCACGTACGCACACCTATTGATAGAAATATGAAAAGCGTCAATACAAATATGAAAGTGACAACAACAAGAGCCAAAAAGTCAAAAGCCGTCAAAATGCGTCATTGAACCTTCAACCATCTGCTTCCCGCATACAGCAGACAACCATTTATATATACATATATAAAAATATATATATAATATATGTATATATATGAATATATATATGTATATAGATATGTATGTGTGTATGTATGTATACAATTGTCTGCAATTGGAGGCGTGGCAAGTCAATACAGAAGCACAGACGCACCCAAGTCATGGCAACTGTGGCACGGCAGTGTGTGTGAGAGTGACAGAGAAAGTTAGAGAGAGTGAGAAACGCAGCTGAATTCTATTTGAATTCATTTTCTATTCCTATGCTCTTTACTTTAGCCAAAGCTTTTTTTATTAAGAATAAATAAGATAATATTAAATCAACAATAGATATAATACATATTTAAAAAAAAATATAATAGAGAATTTCATAACATATTCTAAAGACATGCCAAATACTATAAAAATATGCATTTTAAAACCACATATTAGATTCCTTAATATAGTTTATTATACATGTAAATAAGTATTGATTTATAGACTACTTTTTTATATAAAGGGTTTGAAAAGCAGTTTCAAGTTAAATTTATAAATTTTACATGCTTGGAATTTTTCAATTACTTCACATGACTCGAAACTCATTGACTAAATTAATATTTTAGCAAATTTAATTTAATTTCTTTAAAAACTCTTGCCCAATTTGAACAATTTGCTAAAAAAAATGCATTTAACGTGTGCAAATAATATGAATATTTAATAAACTAATTTCTGATTAAAAATATTAAAAAAAAAAAAAATAAGTGGAGCAATAACTCTAGAAACTAGAAATGATATTCATTTTTATGCATATATTATATGCTGTGCTGTACGTAATTCAATTGCAGTTGAAATTCTGTTCGAACTCATAAATAATGTTTTATGTAGATTTTCAAAATTATATATTTATGTGCAAGCCTTTGTTGGCATTGCAGTTAAGTATAGTACTTCTAATTAGTTTAGACCTTTTTTTTACTGCTTATTGCAGTTGTAGTCAAAATAGAAAAAAAAACGTTGCCTACATTTCAGCGCAACATTTCGCCGCGTTTTCTGAAACTGAAACAATGCGAGCGTGTGTTGGTTTTGAAGTTGTTGGGTGGCAATGCGACTATTGGAAAATTCTGACAGGCCATAAATTGGCGCCTTGCTAGGACTGGACGAGAGTGGACCAGACTAGAGTAGAGTGGAGTACAGGGAATGGGGAAAAAGTAGAGACATGTTCAAACTGAGGCTCAGTTTGCAAAACGAAAATTCGAGTCAGCGTTGCTTTTCTGAGTGTGTGTATGTGTATGTGCGAGGGTGTGAGGATGTGTGTGTGTGTAGGTGGTGCCAAGCCCAAGTAAACAAATCACACACACTCACACACACATACACGGAGTGAACAGCAGATGGCCGCGATTGTTGCTGTGTTGGTTGTTTGTGTCTGGCGCGTTTGTTGTTTATGCGCCACAACGAAACGAAACGAAACGAACTGAAACGCAGTGGAAGAAAATCAAGAGCAAGCCAAAAAAGAAATACCCAAAAAAAAAAAGAGTGACTGTGTGAGAAAGAGAAGGCAAGGCTGTGGCATGTACAAACAACAGCCGTTGCACAAATAAAGGTGTGAATTAACAACAAGCAGCAACAGCAACAGCAGCACAACTTGTGAATGTCGTCAACATACCCTGTAATCACTTGGACATTGCCTGCGACTCTGTCACATTCAAGTGGTAACTGCCAGTCGAGCATTTTAGAGTGTGAAAGCGTCGCTTATTGCTGTTACATGTGCAGTTAATGAAGCGCGCGACGCGTTGCGTTGCGTTGCCCAAACGCAAAGTCCAACAACCGCAAGCCAACCAAACACCCACCCACCCACTCACACACATGCAAGCAACGAAAAAATGGCGTACTTTGTATATACATTTTATATATATATATATATATATATATATATTTTTTTTATTAGACAACGCTACAACAAAATGGCCGTTCGCTGGGCCTGCGGCTGCAGCGGAAACGGAAACTGATTGTGCGGTCAGCTCTATACCGATAGCTCTCTCTATCTATATCTCTCTCTCTCTCTCTCGCTCGCTCTCTCTAACTATTATGCTCTCTCCCTTTTTCTCTATATGCCGTCTCTTTCTCTCTGAACTGCCTATCTCACTTATCCGCTGTCAATTTCTACAAATCTCATCTCATTAAAAGTGCACGCGTTTTCCGCGCGTTTCGCGCGCGGCTTTCCAATCAGTCGCGCGTTTGACAGTCGTTGGCTGCATTTGATTTGAACGTTGTTGTTGTTCTCTTTGTTGTTGTTGTTGTTGTTGTTTTTGTTGTTTCATTCGTATTTTTGGGTGCCGCCATCAATCGTTGATTAAGCGAAGTTGGCTGCGGCATTTGCGGCTGTAACGGTAACTGCCGCCGCTTGCTGTGATTGCGCCCCTCCACCACCCCCATCCCTGCTCTTCTGATTGGAGCCGTGTTTGAGTTTGTGGCGGCCTCGATATCTCGTCAATCGTTTTGTTTGTTTGCCAAAAAAAAAAAACCAAAAAATTGACTTTGAGATGCTTTTGCACAGCCTGATTGATGTGCCCGTTAGAACTAGATGGCGAGTGGGGAGGGTGGGGGGTTGAAGAGGAGGAGGGTAGGTTAGTTACTAGTGGTTTTGTTGCGTTTTGTGTGACGCGTTTTTCTATTTTTTTTTTTTTCTTTTTCATAGGGGGGAAATGGTTTCTGTCTTAACACTTATTGTTGTCGGGCTGCGTTTGCCTCCTGTCGCTTGCATTTAACTCTAGTTGCTGTTTGGCTTTTCTTTTTTCGTTTTTCTCTCTAGTTTTTTTTTTTTTTGATTTTGGTTTTTGCTTTAAAATGCCGCCAGCCACACACAGCACAGAGGACAAATACCAAGAAGCAACAGAGCAATAGAAGGCGATGGAGAGAGCGACAGGGTGTGAGAGAGGACACAATAGATTGAGAGCGAAAGGCATTGCAACTGCCAGTTACTGCTGCTGCTCTGCAATCAGGCCGTGTCCACCTCAGACCACCAGCAGCAGCAGCAGCAGCCTCAACTCCACCCCAACATCAACTTCAACTCCAACTGCAACCCCAACCCTTATTTCCACTGCGACCCCCAAAACGCCTCCAATCGTTGGCTGCAGTAATTGATGTGTCTGCATTCTCTACTTTCCTCTCTCTCTCTATATATATATATATATCTGTTGCTCTTACATTTACTTCCCTTTGCTCTCTCCCGTCTCTCTCTCTCTCTCTCTCTCTGCATTCATTCGCTTCGTTTCTCTTCAATTTAGTTCTTGATTTGGCATCTGGCAATCTGCAAATGGCCAACAGACGCATAACTTTAACTTTACTCTCGCCTCAATAGATTTGTATTTGAGAATGAAAAATGTACTTATAAATTTAGATCGTTTTTTTTTTTTCTTAAATACAATAACCATATTATATTGTAAATTATTACAAAGCACAGTTTTTTTGCAGCAAATTTCAAGTACGTCTACCGCATATTTTATAGAAATAAAAAGAAAGTTCTTTACCCCAAGTTCCATGATTGCATTTTAACAAACTTTTTTTTTTACGAATTTCTGATATTTTCAATATTAGAATCTGATTTTCTGTACTTTTTTCTTTGCTCAATTACAGTTTTTCTTTATAATATCAGCTGTTATTAACTGCACTGTTATATTGTCTCTCTTTTGCTCCCTCATTTAACATTAATTGCAATTTCCTTTTTTCTTCTACTCTTCTTCCCCTTTTCAACCATGGTTTATTCCGATTGCTTTGCTTTGTAAGCTGGCGTTAAAGCCGCGTTATAATTACAGCATGCCCTCTATATAGACAATGTATATATCTATATAGACACTCGACCGATCTTGCACTCACACCACTCTGCATCTTCACCTCTCTCTCTCTTTCACTCTATCTCTCTCTTTCTGTCTCTCTCTCTCTCTTTCTTTCGCTGTCACCCTCTCGAGTCGATAATTTAATGGTCTGGCATTTAATCTGCATTGAATTTATTATCTTCGCACAGCGCAAAGTAAAGCGAGATGTACTATATATAAAAAAAGATGAAAATGAAACGAAAAGAAAACAAGAATTAATCTTGATATGTGGCCTGCGCTTAAGGTCCCCTCCCCCCACCACCTAGCCACCCCCTCTACACATCAACGCCTCTGCTCAGCTTTCTCTTCACTTTTAGCTTGCTGACAAAAATAGCTAAAAAACAGCATAAAGCACGCGTCGATTCGATTTCAACCCCCCGCAACTCCCTGCTCTCCTCTACATTCCACACACACACACACACACACACACACACATATATGCATATATATATTTATATAGAAGGACATAGAGCTTGGTGTATATCTCATAAAAATTTGCAATTGCTGGCAACGCATCTGTTCGCCAAGTGTCTCTAAATCTTTAAAGAATTATTTACTACAGTTTTTCTTATGCCCCCGCAGACGACGACGCAGTTTCAAGCAAACCACAACAACAACAACAACAACAACAAATGGTGGGTGATTTGCAGACAACCCCCAGGACGAGCAACGACTACGACGGCCATGGCCTGACAATGTCACGCCAGCAACAGCAGCAACCACCAACCGTTGAGCCACCGTTGAGCCACCCTCGCTGTTATTACTCTATATGCTTGTGCCATTGTCCGTTCCGCTTACCCCGACCCACCAACCTCCGCTCCCCACTACCACCGTGCTACATCTGCTCTGCACTCTCTTGGCCGCTGTTCTTGCAACAAACAGTTGCGCTTGTCTGCTGTGTCGCTGCCTCAGCTCAACTCTCTACTCTACTCTATTCAACTCGCACAAATTCCCACTCCGTCTTGGCGCATTGCCAGCGCACAGTGGTACCAAAACCAGCAAACCTAATACAACATGCTTAAATTTACAATTTTCGAAAATAAATGTAAAAAAAAATATATTTTCCAATTTGCATTTCCAAAAACTTTACTGAAAATGCAATAGGATTTATTTAAAGTACTCATATTTACTGCTTATTAGACTCTTGTGAGCATGAATATTGTTACTTTTGCCAAGAAAATCTTTGACAAGACTTAAAGAAATAGAAAAATTGAATTTTTTTTAAATACCAGCTTAAAACGTATTATAAAAATATAAATAATTAAAAAAATATTATTTTTAGTGTTATTATTGTGATTGTCATCGTGTTTTCTATTTTGCTTAAATTTAAAATATATATATATTTTTGTTCAAAACTTGCCACACTGTGGCACATGAGTTGCGCCTGCCTCTCATAGTCTACCGAAATTTATTATGTTATGTCTCCGGCTACGTTCCGGGCGCCATCAGTGGGTTAAGGTTTCCTTTCGTTCGCTTCTTTCTTTTTGCCAAACTATATACATGTGTGGGTGTGAGTGTGTGTGTGTGTGTGCTGGTGTATGTCTCTATATATATGTGTGTGTGTGTTTGTTTGTAATTGTTGAAGAGCATGACGAACATAGCGAAAGCTAAAGCCAAAGCCAAAGCCAAGTTGCCCAACCAACGTTCACAGCAGTCACCGTTTTGCAGTCAAAGTCACAGTCACAGTCACCATCAGAGTCACCGTCACCGTCACAGTCACACCAACACAGTCCCAACTTTGGCTGCTTCATCGAGAAGCTTCAGCTGCAGCATTTTCTAAAGCAATTTCTATGTCACTTGCTGCCACTGTCGTTTTGGCCATCATTCAATTTTAATCAGCATGGCTAAATCTTGCTGCCCAGCACTCTCCCTCTTTATCTCTCTCTCTCGCTCCCTCTCTCTCTGCCTCTCTCTGTCTGTCTGTCGCTGAGCCAGTCTGGACTCATGTTGTCCGGCTGCCATTTGCTGTCTCCTGTCTCGTTGCTGCTGCTTATCGAAACTGGCAACTTGTGCGTCGAATTTGGCAAACAAAACAAATCAACAAAAATACAAAAAAAAAAAAAATATACATATATGTATATATGTATATATTGAAGAAGAGGAAGAATTAGTAGAAGCGCATACTAGAAACATGGCTAAGCTGGCCAACAAAAAAATATGTGGCAGCAACACCAACAACAACAACAATAGCAATAGCAACAATCTCCGACAAATTCTCTACGCTGTTTGCAATTGAAATGTTTGGCATTCTCATGTTTTGTGCCATTTGCTCATTTCTCTTCTCTTATTATTATGGCTAAGTGAATGTTTATGCCCGATTTCCTTTTGCATACGTACTCTACTTGTTTATATATACATATATATACACATATACATATATCGATTTATATATGAGCATATACAGTATATATGTATGTTTATACCTGCCTTAAAGTTTTACATATTCTATATCCACTTCCATGATCAATGACAACTTCAAACCTTTTTTCGCCCTTTTTTCCTTTTAGAAATAGGAAATTTCCCATTTCGACAATTTGAGACACATTTAAGGCAGATTTTATAGATGTTGCTTTCATATGCAGAATTTTCTCCGCATCTGAGTTTTCACTAAATTTTGCTTTCTAACTATTTATCTGAATCTTCTTATCTTTTATTATTAGTTCTCAGCACATTTTCCTAGTTCAAAAGTTCATTTATTTTGACAGTAGATAATCAGAAGTTAAATAAACATATCCCTCTCTCTCTCTATCTCTCTCTCTCTTTTTATTCGTTTTTTAACTATATATCATTCTCACTTCATAACTTTATTCAAGTATATTTTTTTTTTTTTTTTTATTTTATTTTGGTATTTCAATATCTTTTATTTTAGTCTAAGCTGACCTCCATTTCTCTCTCCCACACTCACAATTCTCTCCATGTGTTTTCGCATGCTACTTAACACTGGCTGCAAATTAGTTGCGCCTCAACTATAAATCAAGACACACAGCATCTCTTTCTGCTCTCTTTTTCTCTTCTCTCTTTCTTTTTTTAATGCTGGCCAAAAAAAAAAAAAATATATATATATATATATTGTGCGCCCTGCGGTTGCGGATGTGCAGCCAGAAAACAATTCACATTACTGAACCTCTACCCCATGCTTCTATTGCCATCTCTCTCAATCAGTATTTCCTTCTCTCTCTCTCTCTCTGTCTTCCTGATTTCCTGAGCTTAGCCGGGGGCAAATGTGTTGAGTGTCTGCAGCGATTCATCCTCCCCTATGGAAGCGCGTCTTAGTCACAGTTTCTCGTTCACACAATGCAAAAACGTTCTCATTTCCATCCGTTATAACCTCCGCCACCCTCCAACCCTGCAATCCGCCACCACCTCCGCAACCCAGCTGCATTGCAAGGCTTTTCCGGCATGACCCTGTCGAATGCACAAGGCGCACGCACAATTGTGCAAATTGACAGATTTATAACAAAATGCAATGAATAACAGCATTATTCACAATAGTGAGTGAAGAGCGGAGCGGTGAAGAGCGGAGCGGTGAAGAGCGGAGTGGTGGAGAGCGGGTATGGGGATGGGGATGGGGTGGTAGTGGTCGTGGTAATCTCGAGAGCGGCGAGAAAATCGATAAAGCCATTGGCATTGGACTCGAGATTGGGAATGGGAATGGGATTGCATCTTAGGCCGACCAGACTTTTAATGCTGTTATTGGGATTTCGATTTCAACAGGCGCCTTAATGGCCCAACATACTGCAAGACAGACAGACAAAGAGAGAGAGAGAGAAAGAGTGATTGATAGAGAGAGACATATATATGAAGCTGGGTAATCCCTGTGGCAGACCAAGAAATGGGGGCATATGCTGCCGCTGCCCGAAGCTACTACGTTCCCACATAGCCCACAGCTGATGTCGACGACGATGATGATGATGATGACGATGATGATGATGATGATGATGACTGCTTGCGGTCCGGATCCGATATTGATTCCGAGAGTACGAATCCGGTATTACCCCAGATACAAGATACGAGTAAAAAAAAATATGCGAAGCGTATGAAAAATAAAATGAAACAAATCTATGGAGTTCAATCAGTTTTAATTGATTCATTTTGGGAATGACGAAGGGAGTGCTACACAATGAGAGAGAGTGAGAGAGCGAGAGAGAGAGAGAGACGGGCTTAGAGCCAAACTGTTCGCTGCAATGTGCGAGCGAGAAGCAGATAATAACGATGTTTCCAGTGGCTGTTAATAAATTTATTATCTTGGGAATATATCCGAGGCGAGTGCTCGAAACCAACCCAGGCAGCGACGTGGGCAGCGACGTGGGCAGCGACATGGGCAGCGGCATAGGCAGCGACAGCGGCAGCGGAAGTGCCTCGTTGAGATGTGAACTGTATAGCCAAGGGTTTGGATTGGAAAATATTTTGAGTTCGAGGCGGCATCGGCATTGACATCCGAGTCAAAGTGACGGGGATCGGAGGAGCCGCCAATTTATTATGATTAAAGTTGAAAAGTTGAAATTGATGCGGCAACAGTAACATAGAGACAGACAGAGAGACTAAATGAGAGAGAAAGAGAGAGCGCAAAGTGGTGAGGGTGGAAAGGCAGAGAGAGAGTAAGAGGGGTAGCAGTGTGGATGCAACAATCACGATAACGATAACGATAGATAGCGAAAACACTGGCGTTAAGATTACGACTTTGATTAATGCAATAAATATTAAGATATCTTTAATATCATACTAAACAATTATGAAACTTTAGATTCAGATATTTTCAAAAATCGTTTAGATTAAACAAAAAATAAAAAGGGGCTAGAAATATGTAGAAATTTATATTTCCCGAGATTCTTCTAACAATTGTAATCAATTCTGATGCTAGTATTTAATAATTTATTAACTATTTAAAAAATATATATATTTAAGAGCTGTAATCTATATTTGTAAAGCAATTTCTCTGCGTGATTCATACTTTTTCCTAACTATATCTAAATATATATATCTAAAGAAATGCCAATTTTTTTTTATAATTTTATCTTATCTCTAGTATAATTATAGTTGTGAAACTCACCATAATAATGCTCCACTTTTTGCATATGTGACGGAGGGCCTTTTTGTAGCATCACGGTTTCATGGTCCAGAAGTTCTTTTTGGGTTTCGCACCGGTGGCCATGGTGACGGGAGATGCGCCCGCTGTGGAACCGGCAGCGGACACTACGGAACGTCCAGAGGCACGCTGTTGATCCGCCGAACTGCGGCGCGGATAGTTGAATGGCGATGCCGCTGAGGATGGCTCCGCCATGCACATGCCCATGTTCATGCCGGAGATGCCCATGCCCATGCCCATGCCCATGTTCATGCCCGACATGCTCATGTTCATGCCCATGCCGGAGATGCCCAGATCCTCGCCACAGCTGGCCATGCTGCTCTTCGATGTGGATGTGCCCGATGCTGTCGAGGATCGGCAGCTGCGCAGATTGTGTGGCAGCGTGTGTATATGGTTGTTGTTGTTGGTGGTGCTGCTGCTGCTGCTGTGGCTGCTGCCGTTGTGGTTGTTGTTGGGATTATTGTGGCTGTGACTATGGTTGTGGTTGTGGTTGTGGTTGTGGCTATGGCTGGTGGGCGTTGCTGTCTTATAGTAGCGCAGACTCTCATTGTAGCTGGCGCCGCTGCTGCTGCCACTGCCACTGAATCCGCTGTCCAGATCACCCTCATCGAACTCGGGATTGATGCAGCTGCTGTGCGCATGATCCTTCAGCTCCATGCTGTTCAACGTGCTCGACAGATTCTCCAGGCTGGCGTGCGACGCCGAGCTGGAGTTGGAGGCGGCACTGGCCGCTGCTCCGCCCAGTAGGCCGCCGCGACGTGGACGCTGTCCGGTGGCCAGGACATTTTTGCCCTGCGACGAGGACACCGACGATGAGCTAGCGATGCCCATGGCGCCCATGACCATGCTGGTGGCATTACCGCCATTGCTGCTGGTGGTGGCCACCTCATGCTCCACATCATTGGCGCCGGCCGGTCCATCATGGCTGGGACTGATGTCCGGCGGCGTCGGTGGCATTATGAGCGCCTCCAGCGATAGATTCAGCTCGTCCAGCACACGGAAATGATTGTGCTGTATGCGACGCAGCTCCTCCTTGACGTTGCCCGCACTGGAGGTCGCAATCCGATTGTCGGACAGCACCTTGCGTATCTTCTGATCATTGACCTCCTCGTACAGGTTCTCGGTGGTACCATATCTGGTCGTATAGGTATGCCGATCTCGCTCCTCGGCACTTGGCGACGATGATGTTGATTGTCCGCTGTGCGACGATGACTTGGAACGGAAGCTCTTCGCCAGCAGCGCACGTATCGAGTTCCTTGGCGGACTCTTCGACGGACCCGGATGATGATCATTGACCTGACCCTGGGCGGGCACATTTGTATGGCATTTGGCAGCTCCGGGCTCATAATACGCATAAGAATACACATGATTGAAGGGAGCGGCTGCCGCTGCCCCTGCTCCTGTGACCATCCCACTGCCACCAGCGCCACCGCCACTGCCACCGCCGCCACCTCCATTGTAGGCCACATGCAGCGAGGGTGTCGATGACATGCCCGCCGATACCGAACCTGCCCCATGCGAGGGCGTGGCACTGCTGCTGCTTGGCGTCATGACACCAGCCGCAAATCCGTAATCCAGCGACGATGTTGACGACGACGACTGTGTACTTGTCGTGGGCTCAAACCGTTCCATGGTAGCAGCAATATTTTTGCGGGACCATTTCACCTGTAAAAATGGCAACAACAAATTAATATATTTTAAAATAAATGTGTAAACGGAATACAGAAATAAATATAGTTATCAATTCGATGAAAACCACAAGAATTTTCACGCATCATGGCAGTTTAAAACAAATCTAGCAGAAAATGCCAATTACTTTCCTGCCAGAAATGAATTGGGCACAAAAAATTCCTTGCCATACTTTCAAATCATTTAATCAACTTTTGATACCGATTTAAAATATGATCAAAGCCATATCTAGAAATGCAAAAATATTGAAAATCGGCTAAAGTGTTGAAAAGTTATGGTCTCTCGAAGATGACGAAGATTTCATTATTTGCTTAAAAAGCTGTTGTTGACCATTTTTTCAGTATTTTGGCCATATTTTCTAAAATATTGCTCCAAATCAAGTGCGCTAAGGTTTTTTATACACATTTTGGTGCCAGAAATCGATTGGGCACAAAAAAATCCGATTTGAAAACTTGAATTTTTTTCACATTTTTACAAGGGGGTAGTATGCAAAAATGGCCAAAAATGGGTCAAAATTGAAAAGTGACAGTATGGAAATATTTTTGATGTGGATTCAAACTATGATCAAAACCATTGACAGAAATGTAAAAATTTTTAAAATCGGTTGATTTTTGGGCAAGTTATGGCTTCTCAAAATTGCAAATGATTAAATTTTTTGTACCAAAATTGAGATTTATTACAATTTTCTAAATTTCTTGCCATATTTTTCAAAACATGTCATAAACTTTTGATACCGATTTAAAATATGATCAAAGCCACATCCAAAAATCCAAAAATATTAAAAATCGACTAAGGTTTGTAAAAGTTAAGGGTTCTCAAAGATCAGGAATATTTCATTTTTTGCTCAAAATGCTGTTTTTTGACCATTTTTACAGTATTTTGGCCATATTTCCTAAAATATTGCTACAAATCAAGTGCGGTAAGGTTTTTCATACCCATTTTGATGCCAGAAATCGATTGGGCACAAACAAATCCGATTCTAAAACTTTTACTTTTTTGACATTTTTTCAAGGGGTAAGTATGCAAAAATGGACAAAAATGGGTCAAAATTGAAAAGTGACAGTATGGAAATATTTTTGATGTAGATTCAAAATATGATCAATACCATTGACAGAAATGTAAAAATTTTGAAAATCGGTTGATTTTTGGGCAAGTTATGGCTTCTCAAAGTTGCAAATGTTTCAATTTTTTGTACAAAAATCAGGTTTTTACAATTTTTCAATTTCCTTGCAATATTTTCCAAAATATGTAATAAACTTTTGATATCGATTTAAAATATGATCAAAGCCACATCCAAAAATTCAAAAATATTGAAAATCGGTTAAGGTTTGTAAAAGTTATGGTTTCTCAAAGATGAGGAAGATTTCATTATTTGCTTAAAAAGCTGGTGTTGACAATTTTTACAGTATTTCGGCCATATTTTCTAAAATATTTCGCCAAATCAAGTGCTTTAAAGTTTTTATACCCATTTTGATGCCAGAAATCGATTGGGCACAAAAAATTCCGATTCTAAAACTTTTACTTTTTTGACATTTTTTCAAGGGGTTATGCAAAAATGACCAAAAATGGGTCAAAATTGAAAAGTGACAGTATGAAAATATTTTTGATGTAGATTCAAACTATGATCAAAACCATTGACAGAAATGTAAAAATTTTTAAAATCGGTTGATTTTTGGGCAAGTTATGGCTTCTCAAAATTGCAAATGATTAAATTTTTTGTACCAAAATTGAGATTTATTACAATTTTCTAAATTTTTTGCCATATTTTTCAAAACATGTCATAAACTTTTGATACCGATTTAAAATATGATCAAAGCCACATCCAAAAATCCAAAAATATTAAAAATCGACTAAGGTTTGTAAAAGTTAAGGGTTCTCAAAGATCAGGAATATTTCATTTTTTGCTCAAAATGCTGTTTTTTGACGATTTTTACAGTATTTTGGCCATATTTCCTAAAATATTGCTACAAATCAAGTGCGGTAAGGTTTTTCATACCCATTTTGATGCCAGAAATCGATTGGGCACAAACAAATCCGATTCTAAAACTTTTACTTTTTTGACATTTTTTCAAGGGGTAAGTATGCAAAAATGGACAAAAATGGGTCAAAATTGAAAAGTGACAGTATGGAAATATTTTTGATGTAGATTCAAAATATGATCAATACCATTGACAGAAATGTAAAAATTTTGAAAATCGGTTGATTTTTGGGCAAGTTATGGCTTCTCAAAGTTGCAAATGTTTCAATTTTTTGTACAAAAATCAGGTTTTTACAATTTTTCAATTTCCTTGCAATATTTTCCAAAATATGTAATAAACTTTTGATATCGATTTAAAATATGATCAAAGCCACATCCAAAAATTCAAAAATATTGAAAATCGGTTAAGGTTTGTAAAAGTTATGGTCTCTCGAAGATGACGAAGATTTCATTATTTGCTTAAAAAGCTGTTGTTGACCATTTTTTCAGTATTTTGGCCATATTTTCTAAAATATTGCTCCAAATCAAGTGCGCTAAGGTTTTTTATACACATTTTGATGCCAGAAATCGATTGGGCACAAAAATCTCCTATTTGAAAACTTTAATTTTTTTCACATTTTTACAAGGGGGTAGTATGCAAAAATGGCCAAAAATGGATCAAAATTGAAAAGTGACAGTATGGAAATATTTTTGATGTAGATTCAAAATATGATCAATACCATTGACAGAAATGTAAAAATTTTGAAAATCGGTTGATTTTTGGGCAAGTTATGGCTTCTCAAAGTTGCAAATGTTTCAATTTTTTGTACAAAAATCTGTGTTCTGGCAAGACTGTGGCAAGATCTAGTTTGAGTTATTTATAAAGGAGAGTGTTGGCTGTGTTATTCTTACCTGTTGCTCTACATCCATTTTGTGATTGCTGCGTCGACTATGTCCGCGTCGTCGTCGCTCCGTAAAGGCCTCGGCATGCCCGCCCTGCAGCAGGAGAAGCTCCCCGCCGTTTTGCTGTGAGGAGGAGGACGATGAGGATGGCGGTGCTGGCATGCAGAACTCAATGCTGTCCATGTCATCGGGAAAGATAAGATCACTGCGATGGCCGTGGTGATGGCCAATTGTGGCTGCGCCATGGCCCATATTCGAGATGCCCATGTTACCGGCATGTCCATGACCATGGCCATGTGTGTGGTTCATGGGGTGGCCGTGACCATGGCCATGTCCGTGACCACTCATCGTCAACTGATTGCGCTGCAGATGACGCATGGAGCCGCCATGACCAGGTGCACTGTGCACCGCCACTGATACCGCTGTGGTTTGTCCCGCCAACTGTTGCTGTTGCAGCTGGTGATGGTGCTGTTGCTGCTGTTGTTGCTGTGACATCAATGGCGGCGGATAATCTGCCGGCGGTGGCGGTGCAAAGCTGGCGAATTGCGGTGAGGCGCATCTATTCTGGAACTTGGATGAGGCAGCTGCGGCAGTTGCCGCATTGCCACCAGCACTGGCCGGATACATGTTGCTGCTGTTGCAACGATTCCTTTCCTCTCTCTCTCTTCCTCTCACTCCCGCTGTCGTTCTTGGTCTTTCGCACTCGCACTCAGTGTGCAACACGAAGGTGTTCGGTATCGTTTACACTAATGGCGTCGTTGTTGCTTAAGCGTGGCTAAAGCGCATCCATCTGCAATAATATCAGAGAAGAACAACACGAAGATGTAACAAATTAGAAAGAGACAGAACATAACAGCATAAACAAAGCCATTAATCAGCGCTTGAAATGGGAGTGGGAATGGGAATTGGGATGGAGATGGAGATGAGGTTTCGGACATGGGCTTGGGCTTCGAATTGAAAGCATTACGAATGCGCATGCGGGCGGGCGGATAAACCTAAAAGCAGTTAAAGTCTGCCCAGCCCCCTCCCCGCCAACCATGCCAGTCTGATTCCCAGATCCATTCCCAGAGTCGGACTGAGAGTCGGAGTTGAAGCGGAGCAAACGGCGACACACATCATGACTGACATGGCATGCCAAAATCCCACAAATAAAAGCTGGAATTATGAGCTTTGTACCGCCACTGTCAGAGAGAGTCAGAGAGAGAGAGAAAGAGAGAGAGAGCGAGTGAGAGAGGGGCAGGCAGCAGAGGAAGCAGCTCCAATCCCAATTTATTTATGCGACCGCCAAACAAAACATTGTTGCCGCCACAACAACAATGAGAGAATACAACACGCATGTAAAACATTTGGCGTTGGCATGCCAAGTCTCTCTCTCTCTCGTCGCTCGTCTCTCTTCTCTCATCACTCAGAGTTCTCAGTGCTCTCCCAGTTAGCAGTTTAGCCATTTAGGCATTCCCTGTGTTCCCACTACTACACACTGCTGTGACTTCTCTGAGTTTGTCTCTCTCTCTCTCTGTTCTCCACTCGACGAAATGCCATAAAACAGCATTAAAGCTATTAACAGTCGACGAGCGGGGATAGAAAAAGTTTTACGCTGTGCGATACCCTGTAAACTGCACCGCCAAGTGGGCATATGACACCCGACAGTGATATCAACTTAAAACACAACTTGTGTAGAGCATGACTGTGGGTCAAGCAAACTCCTCGTCTTGGTCTGAGTGATGACTGAGATCCGCTTTGGATGATGATGATGATGATGATGCTGCTGCTGCTGCTGCTGCCGCTAGGGGTGCTGCTGAGGGGCTTCCTCATCTCCTCTCCCGCTGCATACACCCACTCCCCCCAACCACCCATTTTGCGTATAAGGAGCGGCTGGTAATCCGCGCACACAACGCCGCTGGCCACCCACTTTTATGAGAGTGACCATAAATCAATCAGAGCAGACATCCACAAAGCAGATGAGAATGGAGAGAGAGAGAAATACAGTGAGAGGGGGGGGTGGAACCAAAGTGAAGCTAATCCTTGAAGCAGACAAAGTCTCTGCTCGTGGCACTTATGTTGTCGCCCATTCCCATTCTCATTCCCATGTCCATTCCTATTTCAATTCCAATTTTGACTTTAGGCTCAAGGCCAAGTTGCAAGCAAATCGAAATGCATTCCTGTCTCTGCCTCTCTCTCTCTCAGTTAATCTATCTCTCTTTCTCTGAAAGAACATCTCTGTTTTTTATTTGCACAGCTAGAGAACTAGAAATGATTTTTTCTCGCACGCTGATTGATATATCAAGTTGATAGCCCAATGTTTTAGCCGTTTTTATGATGGCCAAAAACTAGCTAAATATTCCTCTTTCTTTGTTTTTCTTCCCACTCTCTCTCTCTCTTTCTCTCTACTGATTCAACATTCATATATGCTCTTCGTTTCGTTTGTTAGCCTCTATTTTTTATTTTTTTGGCTAGTTTTTTGTTGGCATTTATGTTGTGTTATTTTGTTCCGTTTTCAGGTTCTCTTGTTTTTGGCGATTGCATTTCACATGCAAATTTTAACGAGTTGTTTGTGGTTCTTGCATAGATGTTTGCCACAACAACAACAACGGCAACAACAACAACACCAACATCAATCATAGCCACAACAACAACAATTGGCGTTTTGATTTGTCTGATTGAGTTTGAAGTTGCATCCACCAAAATAAAAAAAAAAACATACATACATGCATTTAGAATTATGTGGTTGACTATACCCAACACGTTGATTCCAGGTATTTATTTTATTATATATAATGATCGTCATTTTTGTTTTTTTTTTTTAAGTATTTTATAATTATAATTATTATTTTTTAATTTTAATTATTTAATTTAAAAAAAGACTGATTTCATTTTTAATATAAACTAGAATCAATTCATTTTTCAGTTAAAATCTCTTCAAATATACATATATTTATTTTAATGCTGCACAAAACCGTTATACTACATTGCATCTGTGGTACGAGGTTTCAAAATAGTGCAGCAATAGAAAAAGTTTCACACAGAAATGAATATTTCAATTAGGCCGCAACAAAATAAAGTAAAAAATAATAATAACAAAACCACTAAAGAAATAACTGATGTGCATCAGTGTGTGTATAAATACATATGATATGTATGATATATATGTATGTACATACATATGTATAAAGAAGTTTCAGTGTACTTGCGCCTAACGCTATGCAATACTTTTTGTCTCTGATTGCGCATTTAAATTGACGACGACTATCGGCATTCGGCATTCGGCATTCGTCAATCGACAATCGCTTTGATTTAAAATTTTGATTCTGACTTTCATAATTGCTGCAAAAACCGCATAATTGTTGCAACAATTAAAGCCACAATAATAGAGAACAATAATTGATTGACAAATGCAATAAACATCCACAAAATACAGTTGCCATCATACATAATTGTGAAAAAAACAATTTGTGTTAACAACTAATGTTATGTTTTGAAAACATATTAAGAAAACTCAAGCACAATTTATTTACTTCTAGAGATTTCAATTGCAGATATCATAACTAATTACTGAATACAGCACCTCATTTAAACTCAGATTAATCAAAATTTATAGTAATTAAAAAATTCCAAAAAAAAAAAAAGAATTAAATTTATTTTCAAGCTGTGCTATCGATTGTTATCGATAACATGCAGCTAGTGGCAGTCTAGTTGTTGTGTCAGTGGCAGGGGGTACAGGGGGTGTCCATCGACAGTCTGGTATTTGGTTGCAACTTGTATGTTATGCCTGTCAAGTATGTCTCGTTCTTGGTTTTTTGTTAATTTGTGGCTGCAACAGCTGCGGCAACAGCTTGTGCTGCCATGTCGCTTGTATCTTGTATCTTGCTGCTTGTATCTTGCAACTGATGGATACAGTTCTGTCTGTCTGTCGATCTACTTTTGAGCATGAAAGGCAAAAGTAGCCCAAGGATGCTGGCAACAGGTTTCTGCCATTGAAAGTCACACACAACTCATGCGAGAGACAGAGAAACTCAACTGAGACTGTTCTACCTCTACCTCTCTCTCTCTCTCTCTCTCTCTCTCTCTCTCTCTCTCTTTCTCTCTCTCTTTCTCTCTCTCTCTCTTTCTATGTTTGGTTCTGGGATTATGTTGTGGGTTGACTCATTAACACATTGTGACTGTGTGATGTTGCACATCATTAGACGCAGCAGCAGCAGCGTGGCATGTGGCAGCATTATTTCATACAATGCACGCCGACACGTGCCACACTCTGCTGCAAGCTTAGCTCAACAAAAAATTCATTGATGTCGCACTCACGGCGACACTCACTTATTCATACACTCTCTGCCACTCATTCATTCATTCATTCATTTCATTCGTTTGTTCATTCATTTATTCGTTTGCCTTGAGCTCTCTTCATGCATATGAA
The DNA here is from genome assembly GCA_018150725.1 of Drosophila quadrilineata. Lineage (NCBI taxonomy): Eukaryota > Metazoa > Arthropoda > Insecta > Diptera > Drosophilidae > Drosophila > Drosophila quadrilineata. The sequence goes on from JAECWN010000432.1 coordinate 13,648,552, forward strand.
AATTGGCCAATTTGGGCAATACATGCTACAGTCTGCCACGAGATGCCGAAACTTGCAACGCAACAGCAGCTGCTGCAGCAGCAGCAGTACATAGTGGCATCAACGTGTTGTGGCATGGCATTTGTGGCACGCTGTTTTGTTTGCCATCTCTGCCTGCTGCCTCTCCATCTAATGACTTTAATTAACATGCTGCCGTTGTTTGTTGCTGCTGCTGCTGTGGCAAGTTTGCATGGCTGTCTGGGTGGGTGGCACAAGTTGCGGCTGCTGATGTTGCACCTCTTGTGGCTGTGGCAGCGGCTGCAAGTGGCCCGCATCGCTCAAGTGGAACTTTTTGGCTGCTGAGTCCTCTGCCTCGTGGCAACCACTCACAACGCCAAATATGTGCCACATTTGCAACACCAGCGCCAACTGCAGCTCCAATTCCAATTCCAATTGCGACTTCAGCTGTCAGCGAACGCGTTGCATGAAAGCGAAACTCGTTGCCCAATTATTTTCACATGCCACACAAACAACAGCTATGCTGGCATTTGATAGTTGTTTTTTCCTTTGACTTTTTCAAATAAATATAGCAGGATTCTCTGAGTCACTTGAAATGTTAGGAAAATAATGTATGCAAAAATAAAAGCAAAAAAGATTAAACATATAAAAAGTAAACGTAAATAACAATGAATAAACATAAAAGAAATTTTGATTTAAAAAAATAAGTTATGATAAAATAATAAAAATACAAAATAACAAATCCTGCACATTACAATTGATGCCCAAAATAAATTAGGTATAAAAGAATATTTCAGAAAAATGTTAAGCAAAAATTAATATACTTGACTTTAGTTTTTCTATTATTTTTATTTTAAATCAACATAAAAATACAAAAAAAAAAACATGAAATAAAAAAGTGTCTTTTTTTTAGTCTCGAATGTGAGTTTGTGTTACACATACAAATTTAGCAAAAATAATTATTAACTTCCAAAAATTAAATCCAAATATTAATGGAAAATAACTATTTTTAAATGTTTTTTTTTTTAACCTCCAGACAATATAGATTCACAAGTAAAAATATAATAATAATAACAAATAAAAAGTCACTTCGTTTCAGTCTTCACTGTGGGCCACTGTCAATGTGTTTCGCAAATGATTTGCATCAACTTTTGGCACTCACTGTGAAAACTGTGTGCCAGGCAGGAGGCATCAATTTTTCCCAAGAACTTCCAAATCCCCAAAGCAAATGCAAATCTAACAAAAATCAAATCCTTTCTTCAACACTATAAATTGTGTGACTTTTGCTTATTGTTGTTGTTGTTCTTGTTGTTGCTAGTGTCAAGTTTAATATGTGGCCAAAACAGAGACAGAGGCAGAGAGTGACAATGGGGAAGAAAAGTGTAAAAGGAGAGGAAAAAGAAAATGGCAAATCTAACCAAATGCCAACACAAATTTTGTTTGCGCTTTGTATTAGGTTGACAAAAAATCAACACCCGCCCCACCGACGAACCGACAGACCAAAAGAAAGACAGACAGACAGCGAGGGCAGACGGAAGGGGTGTGGCACATGGGATGCTGTTGCTTGATTTCTACATTGGTGGTAAGCAGAGGCTCCCCCTCAATCAGCAGTCAAGGAGCACGACGGAGTGCAAAGAGGAATTGCTGCCCAGCAAAACGAGAGAGATTTATGTTGCCACCCACACACGTTGTGCGTGTATCTGTGTGTTAGTGTGAGTGTGAGTGGGTAGGTGTATGTGTGTGTGTGTGTGTGTGTTTGTCTTTTGCAAATGTTGACAATATTTTGCGGTAAAAGGTGAATTTATTAGCACTCCCCACGCAGACGACAGTTCGTCTTTTGCTTTCAAATTATGGTCACCATATGTCTGTCTTCTGCCTGCCAGCTCTTCTTTCTCTCTCTCTCTCTACATATATGTATATATTTATTTAAATATGTATATATATATTTATATGTATATATCTTTTTTTCTCTCTCTTTCTATCTTTTTCTATATGTATCTTTGTTTCAACATTTCTTTGTGTCGCTGGCAACTCTTTAACTTGTTTTTGATGCCTGCAACAAATTCAGGTTTCTTTTTTTCTTTATTTAACTGCATTCGCTTTCTATCTCTCACTCTCTCTCTCTCTCCCTCTCTATCTCTCTGTTTCTCTTTCTCAGTATTTGTCTGGTCTCTTTGCGTACCATTTCTTATCGTAGGCGCTGCAATTTAAAACACATTTTCGGGGATTAAAATCTTGACAAATCATAAACAAAACGATGCCATCGCCGTCGTCGCCGTCGCCGTCGACGTCGACGTTGTGGCAGCTGCACGACCAACACGCAATTATAGTCTGTAAGTGTGTGTGTGCTTGCACGCATACACTCACATACATATACAGCAGTGTTGGCAATTTAGCCTTTTTTGAAAAGGGATTATCTATTAGATTTAAGCACATGTTTCTGCAATATCTCTGGAAATACTCAACGGAAAAACGTCAAATAAAATGTTATATGTTAAATTGAATTTTGTAAACCGATTGGATAGATCAGAACATAATATACATATTTGGAATTATCCCAACTATGATTTTAGCATATTTTAAATTATAATTAAATAAGAAATGGGAGTGGGATATGTCTAAAAATAGGATTAGAATTAACAATACTATAGTTGTTGAATAAAACGGAGTGGAAATATGACAGTAGTAATAAATAGGAATAGTAGCAAAAAAAAAAAGATAAGGAATATAATAGTTAAGATAGTTACAAAAATAGTAGTAGAAATAAAAGAAAAAAAATAGTAGCTAAAAAAAACTATAAGTAACATAGTACTTGAAATAGTTGTAAAAAAAAATAGATTTTAGTACTAAAAGCTAGCATTTTTCTATTTTTTTTAGGTGTTTCTGATGAGTATGTCCCCACATTTGCCCGAAATTTATAAAAATGCCAATTTCAGAAATATGGATTTTCGTCTAAATTCAATAAGCCATAACTTGACCAAAAATCATCCGATTTCGATGAAATTTGGATTTCTGTTCATGGTTTCGATCCTCTGTAATGTACAGATACATTTCGTATCGCGGACTATATTTGTAAGTGTATCTGTATCTGTATCTGTAGCTGCATTTGTATCTGTAGCAGACTGATGGGGGGAGCCCAAAGCGAGACACAGAAAACAAGAAATCAGACGCCAAGCGACAGAGACAATGACAATAAAATGCCACATAATATACTTAGATGCATATCTGACAAAGACAGCGTAAAAGAGACACAGATAGAGAGAGAGGTTGTGTGGCAAGGGGAGAGGTGGAGGTGGAGGAGGAAGAGGACAGCCTACCTCGTATTACGTGGAAATATGCCAGCGGCTTCATTTTGCTGCCAAAGAAACTTGAACGCAAAGCGGCAGCTTTATTTTTCTTTATTTTTTATTATTATGAAATAGAAAATGAAAATCTTCCAAAGTGTGGCAAGTAGTAGTGGTGTGTGTGTGTTGGGTGGATGGGAATGGGACAGGGGAATGGGAACTAAATGGCGTTTATAATGCGAGCGGCAGCCGCATAAATGCTACACAAGATACGCATCTTTCGGATTGTTTTGCTCTTGAATTGTTTTTAAGCCGATTTTATTTTATATCATTTTTTTTTTTTTTTGTTTTTTTTGTTTGCTGTTGACTTTGACTGCGACATAAAATACAATAAAACTGATATAAAACTGGCCGAGAGCGTGTGTGTGAGAGAGAAAGAGAGTGTGAGAGAGAGTATGTGTACATGAAAGGGAGAGATATATACATAGATTAACTTAAAAGGCATTTAAAAATTCCAATAAGTTAACTTTTCTTAACGCTGTGATGGTGCTAAGATTTCATTTCATTTCCATTTTTTTTTTAAATTAGCTTAAAAGATATCAAAACGCACTTACTAAATTTAACAAAATATATATGTATATATAACAAAAACAAAAGTATAAACAAATAGTGATGCTTAACTTACCAGCTAGTATAAATGTCGAATGTTTGCAGTCTTTTTGTTTAGTTGCGTTCCGAGTTGAGTTCCTCTTTGCGCTTCGCTCATAAATATGGAAATACTAAAAGAGAGAGAGAGAGAGAGAGAGTGAGAGAGAGTGAAAGAAAAAAGCAAGAGAATTTAATTAGCATGCGTATACTTTTGGCACACTCTGTAAAAGAGAATAATATGCAATGGGACTGCAACTGAAATCACAACGCAAAATTCAAAAGGGAATGAGAATGAGAATGAGATGGAAATGCAATTGAAAAAAGAAATACAACGAAAAAGAAGAAGAAAGATGAAAGCAAATGAAATTGAAAAGGAAGAGGATAAACTAAAACATAAAAAAAAAAATACAGAATACAGAAAATGTTGAATCCATCAATGTGAAATGCAAATTCTCATATCGCATCTCAAGCGCAACAAATTGAGTTATTTAAATGTATGATATACAGTGACTGCCAACAGTATGCAATCATTTACCATTACACTCCAACTTCCCACTTTCTCCCCCCCCCACTCCAATCCCATCCACAATATAGATTCATGTATAGAAGAAGCACGCATCTATCGCAATGCACAATGGGAAATTTGCAATTGGAATTGCATGCAAAATTAAATAAACTCTCCGAGTTCATCTCAATTAGTGCTACGATATAACTATCTATATGTGCATATCTACAGATATCTATCGACATTAGCCAAGCATCAAATACTACAAAATACTGCAAATTCTACAAAATACTGCAAAATACTGATTGCTATTAAAAAGCAATTTGCGTTTAAAATTTCAATTTTGAGTGTTTTGCATATCTACAGAAAATTAAAATTAACTCTGGGAACTGGTTCAAAGTTCTATTATAAATTTCTCCTTTTTGTTTCATAGAAGCAACCTCAACTACTAATAATGCATTTTTTTCCATCACTATTTCATATAATTTAAAAAATATTCGTATACAATTAACTGTTTATTAAGAATAATATATGTTGGTGATCCCAAAAAAAAAGAACTAGTTCATTTGGCGCATAGTTGGGCCCGCATCATTCATGCCATAAAAGTTGCATTCACATTTCGTTATCGTTTCATATCGCTTGCGACACTTTTGTCGGCTGTGCGCTATCTGCAAAAGCACTTAAGTGAAAGAGCTTCGTTGGGCTAATAAATTTTTTTCTTCATATTTCTTATTATATTTTTTTTTTTTTTTTTTTTGTGTGTGTGTAAAATAAGTTCACAAAAATATAATAAAAAGCAGAGTGAAGAAAATATTAAATTGGGTGGTAGAGTGCTTGCTGCTGGGGCATGGGAGGGTGTTGGTGAGGATGAGGGAGCAAGGGGTTCGAGGCTGGCAAAGCAAAGTAAAGCTCATAAAAAATGTCGAGAGTGAGAGGAGACCACAGAATACGCGTTTCGATCTTTTCGTTGCTGCCACAGACACAGAACCTCTTTAAGCCGCTTTAAGCGAGCGAGAGACAGAGACAGAGAACGAGAGAGATAGTTGGAGAAATAGAAAGAGAGAGAGAGAGAGAAAGAGGTAGACAGAGAGAATTAAGTCTCTCGCTCGCACACAAAAGAAGATGCACTGCAATACTTTTTGGCCTTTTGATATATGTGACAGCAGAGTTGCTGGTGGAGCAAAGAGTAGTGTGAGTGAATGGGGGGTTTGGTATGGGAAGGGGATGGGAGGGTGATGGGAGGGGGATGGGAGAGGGATGGCAGGGCAGCCGCAGGCCACAAAGTCCGAGTGCAGGTCGCAGAGTTCGAGCTCGAGTCACAAGTTTAAGTTTCCAGTTGCTTTATATTTTTACTTTCTCTCTCTTTCTCTATCTCTGTATATCTATCTCTTTCTCACTCTTTCCATTTTGGTGATTTTAGTCTTTCTTTGTCCGTGTATGGGATGAATGCCTGTGGATGAGGGGCAGGGCAATTCACTGCAATGACAGAGCAACATGTTTTAATTGAGCGAGAATTCGACCAGGAAGAGATGGGCAGAGTGAGAAAGACAGAGAGGAAAAGAGAAAAACGAGAGATTTTTAGAATGGAAAAGTGAAAGCATTTCATAAAGGAAACCAAACGAAATCCCGAAGTTGAACATGGCTAAAGGACACTCAGACCACATGAAGGAGGTGGGTAACGGTGAAAATGGCGCCTGGCAGCAAATGGCAATAAAATAAAATAGAATTTTAAACCACAGGCAAACGTGCGTTATTCATTTTTGAATTTATAACACAATTGGGAGACTCGACACGACTCGAGTCCTAGGAAAAAGGAGTCCGTGCCGGCACAAGGTCGAGCTGCGGCAAAGCCTGAAAGGAGTGAAAATGCGCAGCGAAATAAATGCGTGTTGGAAGCTCCTGTTTTCTTTCCCTTTTTTTTTTTTTTTTTTTTTTTTTTTTGTTGTACTTTTGCTTTCTCCTCCAACTCCTTTTTTCGTACTCGTGTGTGACACATAAAATAGAAATAAATAAGAATGGTGTGTGGTTGTGTGTGGGAGGGGTTGTGGTGTCACTACAACAGCAGCCGCAGCCGCTGAAGATGAAGAAATTTCACAAAAAAAAAGAGGAAATAAAATAAAAATAAGGTTGGCAGTCAAAGGAAATCGTGTTGTGGCAAATGTGACAAGCTAACGTTGTTGCCACATGCCACATGTACCTGCATGCACACACTCTCGTATACAGTTAGCGGCACGCCCCATGCCCTATGACGGTTCACCTGCTTCCCCCGCCATCCCCTCCCTTTGCTGTTGCTATTTACAAGACTTGCAAATGACGCGAGTTCAGAGCAAATTGACAAAAATATGCATGAAAGCAAAGGAAGAAAGAAAGCAAGGAGGCAATGAAAGTAACCCGCGTATGATAATAAACATCATTATGACTATAACCATGATAACGACAATGAAAATCGCAATCAAAATGATAATGATGATAATGATGATACACAGACAACATGCATGTCAAATTGCTGAAAATACAGCGAAAAGACGAAGTTCCTCAGCCCTTATTATACAATAAGTCAGAGCTGCTTTTCTATTTCTCACTCTTTTTTTCTTTTTTCTCTCTCTCTCTCTCTCTCTCTCTCTAATAGACACATACCCTGCTTCCTCATATTTCGCCTCATCTTTTGCGGTTTATGAATAAGTGTATTTGTCTATACATTTAGCTGACTTCAAAAATATATTTGTTTCCTACGTATTTTAAATTAAAAAAAAATAAAAATAAATAAATATACAAAATACGCTATTGTCATATACAAAAAGAAAATATATTTATGTACATTTTAATTTAAATGAAATTGCAGAATCAATCAAAAGAACTAGTTCCGAGAGAACCAAAACATGGTATTTGTAAAGCTCCAACAACATTTACCATTTTGACTAGCCTGAGACGAACTAGCTCTTCACGTATACCTCAAACTTCTCATATGAACTAATTAACGAAATCTAAACCTACTTTAAAAATCACAAAGTAAAAAAAATCACTCGTTTTAAAAAATTCCGTTGAAACAATAAAGAGTTAAGATATCGTAAAAAGAAGTTAGTTGAAATTAATCAGAAAGTTTTATGCACTTGGCTTGAATACACTTATTCATGAACTAGTTCTCTTCACATTGAAGTTCAAGATCGCAAAGAGACGAAACTGCAATAAAATGACTCATCATAATTGGGACTGAATATGATCAGAGAAAGACAAATTTTTGTTGTCTGATGACGATGATGATGTGAATGTGAATGTGTGTCTGTCAATAATGATGATGATGAAACTTGATATCGCTGTAAATTGACAAGTTTGCCGCTCTAATCAATTTACAATTGTTGTCCAATGATCTGAAACTGCAATAATCGTCAGGGTAACCCAACAAACTCGGAAGTCCCACAATAGCAACGAGTGTTGGGTTGCTCCCAGGCGGTCCGCCGTTTTGGGTCTATGCGATGGGTGCGTGTGGAAGACCTACAGACCTTGCGGACTGCAGCAACCCCTTCGTTGTGCGGCGAGACGAGGCGCCTCATGAGTCACGTGCAAGGACGTTGTGCCTGTTCACATGCAGATAACCCCACGAGCAAAATTAAGCATACATAACGGTTGAATGGGGGCCTGAAAGACATATAGATACCAAAAGGAAATACTGACGGAGAGTGGAGGTGGAGAGTGGGCGCGAGTACATGAGCATTTCCTTTTGAATAAGTTCGAATATTAGAAGGGTGCACTCATTTCATTCCTTCCAGCACAATCAACCAAGACGATGATGACGACCTTGTATCGAAAACTTATTGACTGCACAACAGAGAAAGAGAGAGAGTGCGAGTGAGTGAGAGAGTGGGAGAGGGTGGGGGGATGGTGTACAATTGTGCAAATATGTGTGAAATTTATTTGCCACTGCCTGTGTGTGTCGTACGTGTTTGGGTAGTAGTAGCAGCAGCTGAACAACAACCCTTTTTTTTGGGTTTCCACAAGGGTTGCCGTTGCTCAACTTCGATTACAAGCCACACACACACACACATACACATGTATATGCCACCGTTATACTGAACTCTAGTTTGCCTACTCCACCCTCTTAACCACTCCTCTCCCTCTCTCGGACTCTTTACCCGATATACCTCCCCACGATTGACGACCAATTTTTGTTGTTTAAAATCACTTGATTGCACAAATGCTCATTGAGCTAATTTTATTTTGTTGCACACACACACACACATACATATGTATGTAGTTGTAGTTGTGGCTAAAAGGCAACTTGAGCCACGTTTACATTTGATGGGATTCCGTTAGCATATGCATAACAACAACAGCAATATGGTAGGCAAAGTCAAAATTAAAGTCATTGACAATATTACCTGAGAAAAGGGACTGAGTGTGGGCCAAAAGGAGCAAGAGAGAGAGAGAGAGAGAATGAATAGGGAGAGTGAGAGAGAGAAACCTCAGTCTATTTTTATACCTGAATATCGGTTTTTGGCCTCAAAAAGCAACAATATATTAGGTAACCCCCGGCAGTCTCCCGAATGCTCCACAAGCTGGAAAAATTCATGCGGCTTGTGATGCTCGCTTGCCACAAAAAGCCAAGTAAACTCAGGCCCAAGATTAATGGCAAGAGGAAGCAGAAAGCGAGATAGAGAGAGAGAGAGGGAGAGAAAGAGAGACAAACTCAACACAACTCTAAACAAAAAGCCAACGGCAAAGGCAATGATCAAATTACCAGACACAGCTTTGATTCACTTGAGTCCTTCACTAGACTCAACTCAACTCAACTCACATCGACTCGACTCACATCGACTCGCCTCGAATCCTTCTGCTAATTTCTGCTTTTGGCCACTTTAATTAATTACAAACACACACACACGCACACACACACACATGCATACTTATGAAAGGAAGAAAATCAACCACGAACCACAATGTGTTGCAATCTGGGCACTCTGTGAACACAATGGAGTCGTTGTCAAACAATAGAGAGAAACGCATTACAGATCAAACAATTACTACATTGAGGAGTACAGTAATCACACGCTTGAACGCACCTCTAAGCCCAAGAAGAAAGCATCAATTTCAACTGCTAAAAAGTTAATTCTGATTAGTTAATTTTTGCAAATTTAAAAAAATTACAAATTTAATTAAGATATCATTAAGTAGAATCACAGATCAATCAATTAGCACATCAAGTACAGTAAGCACTCGCGAAATGGTTCCTCTTCAAAAATTGTTCTACTTCAAAATTATGCAATCGTTTATTAATATTATACAAAAAAAATATATATATTTTTTTTTATTTCGCAAGAAACTGTCACGATAGTTTTGAAAATCATGCTAATTAAGATTCAACTTTATATTTTTTTTAGAATCTTTATTTGATTATAAAAAGTAGCAACTTTTAACGCAATCTCTGAAATATTTCACATTCAAATATGCGTTTGCCACTTAAGCCTAAACTTAATCAATGTTGAAAAGGCTTTTTAGCATATTTTTTTAACTATTTATTTATTTATTTTTTTTTTTTTTTAAACATACTTTTTTTATGTGAACTCATTAGGGCATTCATTGAACCAGTTGAGGAGCGTAACAGGAACAGCTATGCGGCCAAAATGGAGACACATTTTGTGGCAGTTACCATGATATCATGATGAGCCATTGTCGCCATCAGTTGAGGGCCGTATCGTTTGGCATTTTGGCAATTAAATCATTTCGACTTTGGCCATAAATCGAATTTCAGGCAGAGGAAAGAAACCCATGTTCAGCAGTGTGTTAATCCAATTAACTGGCTTCAAACACATTCCTTTCGACGTACAACAGAAAATAAAAATAAAAAAAAGAAATGAAAAGAAAAGAAAAGCACATAAAAACAAGCAACATGAGAAAAGGTAGGAGAAGCAGAAGACGCCGATGACGACGACTAAAAACAGTTTCAAAGAAAACTCAAAGTTCCAAGTTTTATAGTTTGTTTTGAGGCTGTTACAAATTTCATACGAAACTTGGCTCAAGAACTTCTCAACCGTATTTCATATGACTGGCTAAGGAAATAATAAAAACAACAAACAGCAGGCGGCAGGCGGCGGGCGGCAGAGGGTGGCCACCCCACCGCACCCGACCCCACCACGCAACAATACAGGCGAGACAGATTGCCACAAGGTGGCAACCAGCAGTGGCAGCAACAACGAAAATGTTTTCATTGATTTTTACGAGCATCAAACGAATCAAATAAATTCATTTTTCATTTTACTTTTCTTTTTTCTCTCTCTATATATATCGTCATTGTTTTTGGTATTCTTTATGGAAAAATTTTTACTTTATGTTATATGCATATTTATTTATTTGGTTTTCTTTTCAGTTATTCCTTTTTTTACACATTGTGTGTTGCAATCACGACAACAGCAAAGATTATCAGCAACAAAAACCGTGTGATTCTGATTCGATCGTCGTTCGCCACGACTATTATTTTAGCTCCGACACCCGTTAGTTTAACGAGCCACCCAATGTTGCCCCTGCCCCCACATACCCCCACACAGCCGAGCGTGCAACAACACTCAGCCAGGCCCATGGCCCTTGACGTGTTGTACGTGTCCTGTGATGTGTCGTAAACGCATCATAAACAGCTGCCACTCCCAGTTCACATGTTAGAGCAGTACAGCAAACATATACATATGTAGTATATAGATATATGTATATGTACATATATAGTATGTATAGATATATTTATGCATGTATGAGCAAACAAACAAACACATGCCGCATTTTCATCAACAGCACAACAAATTTTCATATATTTTTATTATTTATTTTTTTTTTACGTGCAATTTGAAATTGAAGCTGAACTTTTTCCACTGAACAAAAATTGTTGTGTTGAAAAGTGGGAAAAATTTTGTGGAAATTTCTTCAGCATAAATTACTAAAAAATTCAGTTGTAAAAATCTATAAACAATTATGCGCAATTTATTAACATATTTGCACAGCAAAGTGGGGGAAACAAAAAGCAAAAAAAAATTCCAGAAAATTTTCTGCAAATATTTTTCTGGGATTTTTTTTTTTTAATAATTTTCTCCCCTCCATTGTGTGTAAAACTCAAAATATTGTGTGTGATTTGAGTGTATATATATATGTGTGTGTGTGTGTGTGTTGGACATTGACTTCAACATTGACTTCAATACTCTTTTACTCCCTCACTATCTATCTCGCTCCAACAGAGTCTGTCTCTGTCCGTCTCTGTCTGTGGCAAAGGTTTGATTAGCCATAAAAAACGCGCATTTGGTGTTGACGTTGTAAGTACTTGTTGTTGTTATTGTTGTTGTTGTTATTGATGTTTTTGTTGTTGTCTGGCGATTTTATGTCAATGTGTACCCTGCCTGGGCAAGTTGCCTCCTCTCCCAGCTACATCATGCCACATCAATTCGTGGCACATTGTTTATGAGCTTTCGTATTTGAAAGTCATAAAATGCATTTTAACAGCTCACAAAACTGGCAGCCTCTGCCCCTTCCTGTGGCAAGCGGCTCCAGCTGCACGCTCGCTAGCACTGCTACTGCTTGCCACATGATTTTCATCTTGTTGTTATTATTGTAATTGTTCTTGTTGTTATCACATTGGATTGTTATGGTTGAAGTTGGAGTATTTATTTTGTGTTTCTTGTTCTTGCTGCTTCGGCTCCGTGGACATTCAGTTATTATGGTTATGTGGCTGCTGTCTGAACTTTAACCCTTGAGGCAGGCAGTCCAACAAAATGCTCCATCTCTATCTGTCTCGCTACGTGCAACAGCAGCCCAATAAAATGTAATTAATTTGGAAAACTTTAGCCCAGCCAATAAAGCAAACAGCATGCAGCAAACTGTGGCAGCAACTGAACTTGCAGTTGTAGTTGAAGTCGAAGTCGAAGTCGAAGTTGAAGTTGAAGTTGTGCAGCATTTGCATGCCAAGGATGAGAGGGATGCCACCACCAAAAAATGCCACAGAAACTGCAGCAAGGCAAACATAACTGAAGCTGCAACAGGAAGCGTAGCTCTCTCTCTCTCTTTTTCTCTATCTCTCTCTGTCTCTTTCTCTATTACAGCCAGCAGCTGGTGGAGATGAACTTATAAAAGCTAGCAAAACTCTTGCCAGCATAAGAAAAGATGTTGCAAGCATGCGGGTGCTTGTGTATGTGTGTGTGAGTGTGGCTTAGTAGGAGGCTGCATTAAAAAGTTAATAAAAGTGTAGCATGCCACAAGTCGTGCCGCAATTTGCGGCAGCTGCAGCTGGCACTAGGATATGGATATGAATACAACTACGCACATACATAAATATACATACATATACACATAATCGTTCGTTCCTATCGTGCCACACGTCTCTTGCCACATTCCCTCTTCCACCACTCACTATTATCCAACACCTTATGTCGTACTTGCAGCTAAAAGCTTTAGCTGCCTCTTTGCCACAGAGAAGAAGCGAAGAGCAAAAATGAGGAATGCGAAATAAATAAAACTTGTTGCACAAGATGCTATAAGCTGTGACTTTGACTTGCCACTTGCTGGCAGTTTAATGTTTGCTGCATGCCACCAGCCACCAGTCACACTTGCAACAAATTCATTTCCCGCTTTAGCTGCTGCTTCTGTTTGCCTTCGTCGAGTGGCAAACAATTAAAACGCTCCACATTGAATGAAGCTGCGGATTTATCGACAACACACACACACATACACACACACACACATGCAGCAGTGACTGTTGCAACTGCTACTGCCAAGTGGCGCCACACTTGTGGTTAAGGGTATTCCCCTGTCTCTGCCACGCTTTTTTGGCTGAATCTCAAGTAATGCGGCCAATTGAAAATGTCGAACAAGCGCCACAACCTTGAAGCTCCACACCAGTCACTCTCCGTCCATCTCTTTCTTTCTCTCTCTCTCTCTCTCTCTCCCTCTTTGGCTGCCACTAGCCATCCACTGGGGCTAATTAAGAACACATTAAAAAGGATTTGTGCTTCAGAAGAGGAATAAATGCGAGCAAATTTAAACACATACTTTGGAACTAAAATAAAAATTAGAATAACTAAGGAAATTTCTAGATAAAAATTAACATATTTAACATAGAATATCAAACAACAACAAAAAAAAAACTATTATTAATATACTAAATATTATGACTTTAAAAGTCAAGTTACAGTGTTGTCCATAAAATTGACAAGGGGTTTTGCAGTCAAACAGAATGTTCACTACATAATTGCAGAAATCGATAACTATTTGAATGCAGTTTTAAAAACCAATCAGTAATATTTAATTATATATATATACATATATATAATATCAATTACATATAATACAATATGAATTAATATTTTATATATTATGTGATCTAAGCCGATAGTAAGTTGAATAATTAAGAAATATTTGATGTAGACAGAATTTGGCAAGTCAACATTTAAGATTCTTGAAATTATTTCAATGTTCTATAAACATGAAAGGAAGGAGAGCGAGAGAGAGAGAGAGAGAGAGAGAGAGAAAGAAAGAGACAGATAGCTGTGTAAGTCGGGCACATTATCAATTAAACAAAGCAGACGGAAACCCATTAAAAATTCAGCAGACATTTAGTTGAACACACTATCTCTTTCTCTGTCTCACAATTTCTTTCTCTCTTTCTCTTTCTCTCTCTCTCTCTCTCTGTGTCTCTTTCTATGGCATCTCTTTTGGCCGGGCAGCATAAAGGCCAAAAACTATAGACAGAGAAACTTAGTAGCAACTTTTATGTGCACAAATATTTTCAATTACAAATTGTATTTTTCCGTTTAGATAAGCAAAATTTATGGCAGCAAGAAACAGCCATTGTGTGAAAGAGAGAGAAAGAGTGAGAGAGAGAGAGACACACTGTGTAAAAGAGAGGGAGAGATAGAGTGAGAGAGAGCAACTGCTGTGGTCTGCTGCCAACGCGTCTTCGATCGTCCTACGGTAACAAACACTTTTTGCGCTTCGCCAACGACGACGACGCAGTTGTAAACAAGGCAAAGAAACTGAAGAAAAAAAATCACAAAAAAAAAAGAAAATATATGTTGAAAGGAAGAAGACAAGTCAAGGGTGCAGCAAGCTGCAACTAAAAAAAAAACAGAGTCCAGCCAAAAAGGAGGCATCACAGCACCTTCAAGGAAAATCAAGACAACCGAAGGAAGAGAGCAGAAGCAGAGAAGTAGAAGAAGCAGACGTGGCAAGAGAGGCGTCAAAAAAAAAAAGGGGAAGAAAACAGAAAATGACATACAGATTTTCAAGGATATACTTTTTTTCTCCATTTGTTCTTCTTCTTCTTCTTGTTTATTGGCGCCCGCCAAATGTCACGTACATACTAGTTACGCAGGAGCAGGTGCATCCAATGAGTCCTCACAGGAAGGAAGGTCCTTTTGCCAGACGATTGCTATTGTGATGGGGCGTGGCAGGGGCGAGGGAGTTGTGGGCATGGCCTAAGTAGATTGCACTTTTCGTCTTGATCTTAGTTTATTTTGCTATCTACTTTCAAAACTCATGCCTAATGCAGGACATCCTAACACAATTGAAGAAAGTGCCACAAGGCCGAAAAAAAACAATCAAATTCCCTTCCAAACCCCCGGCCCACAAAGTGCATCCCCTACTCGAACTTGTTTACTAAATTGGGGTATTTTTTTCTATATTTTTCAATAGATCCAATATCTGATAATTGAATATTGTTTTAATTTTTTATGCTCTTGAAAACATTCCTAAATGATTTTCTATGAAAGAATTTTTCTATATGTTGCAAACAAATTATTTAAAATATTAAAAAAATTATATATAATTATAAATATAAATAGTAAATTAATATATCAATATATTATGAGAAAACTATTATTATTTTTATAATATAAATATATTATTTTGAAAATTATAAGCAAAAAGAATTTCCAAATTTCCAAAAATTCATTAAATGAAAATTTACATCCTACATAAAAATTATTTCCAATATTTATGGTTGAGGTTTCATAAGTTTCACATATTTGAAGAGCAAGTTGCCAGCTCGAGTGGCAACAACAAATATGACAGCTCCAATCCTCCAATCTCTCTTTCTTTCCACATACATATACATATATCCCTCTCTCTCTCTCTCTCTCTTTCACTTTCTGCCTGTCTCGCTCTCTTTTATAGACAAGCATTCAACGTCACTGTCGCCTTATCATAATGATGACGTTTACATTTCAATTATCGGAGAACAACATAATTGCAGCAGTCAAATTATATAATTATACACAAACACAACACACACACATGTCACATGTGGGGCGCGTAGGAGTGAGGTTGGGGGTGGAGGTAGTGGCAGTGGCAGTGGTTGTAGGGGAGAAGGGGAGGAGCCACATCAACATCGACAGCTCGATGGGGGCAACAAACAACAATTTATGCATTTGGAAGGCGGCTCTTTGGCAACGGATCTGTGGCAGCAGCTGCAACCATTGCCCGTCCGTCTATCATATTGCTGCCCCTGCCCCTGCCCCTGCCCCCACCTCCATCGCCACCCCACTCCCCTCCTTGCAACGCACACTCCAGTCTCGCTCAGCTTAAATGCGATGCAGGTGTTGCCCCATGTGTCAAAAAATAATCATTTTGAAATCACTTCACAGCGCCCAAGCGGAGAGATGAAAAATGCGTTGCGTTAAATGCACCCGGAACGGGGCAGCAGCGTGCAACGTGCAACGTGCCACGCCAAGATGAAGCCCAACAGAAATCTGAGCAGCAGACATCAGTGTCTTGGGCCATGGGCCTGTCAAGTGCTGTAAACGGCATATAAAGAGCGACACACACAAGGAGAGAGGAAGAGAGAGATGTACAGAAAGAGAGAGATAGGGATAGAGAGAGGCAGAGAAACGAGCACATAATTTGTATGAACTGCTGTCCGTCTTTATAATTCCATTTCAACATTTCGATTCAATGAACGACTTGAGGCAGTTCTCGGCCATGACAGACAGACAGACATACAGACAGACAGACAGACAGTCAGTCAAGCATGCACACCACAGTCTGTCCATCCATCTGTTTGTCCCTCTGTCCGTCCGTCTGCGCAGCTGCATTCAAGCCAACTCAAGTCAAGTCAAGTCAAGTTCGGTTATACAATACCATACGCATTTATCATAATCTCTCGAAAGCTTTTCCAGCTTCGATTTCGAAACAAGTCTGTGAACTCAGGGTTTCGATTTCGAATACAGATACAAATTCCGGCTAGAAATTGATATACACCCCGATATTCCACCTCTTTTTCTGTAGGGAAAACAAAACGCAGTTACGCCAAGTATTTAATAATAATAAATTTAGTTACGTTTTCAGAATTTGCAGAGCACGATTTTTGTTTGCATGAAACGCATTAAACAAATCACAAGCTGGTTAGTTTTTCAAGACTCTATGGGATCGGCAGGGGGAGGTTGGATTATTGAAATGGGGCAGGGAATCTGCACTGTGATAAGTGCGGTTATTTTTGCGCTGCTAATGCAACATTGGCGTGTCTGTTGCACGATGCGCTGCCATTTGATGCCGCACACAGTTCACTCCATTAGGCATCGAGTTGCAACTGCAGCTGCAGCTGAAGCTGACGCTGAAGTTGTGGCAACTAATGAGCAGCCTGTGCCACACGGGTAACACACAAAGTATCCACCTTAATGCAACAACGGTGTTCAGACACGAACTACACACATATCGTTCTCCGATAAGTTCGATATATTCCATTAAAGACTATACTTTCCTACTAATATATATACTATGTATACACATGATATTCGATTAGAATTAGATTGAGAGTGAGGAGGTGGCGGAGTGGCACTACTTAAGGACTAGACTGTATTTAAAGTGTACTGTATAACATTGTTGGACTAGACTGTATATTTTGTGAACTTTGCATTACTGCAGAATAATATTTATTTTTCCAAATATAGTGATTTCATTTCTTTGACTAGACTGTATTTAATGAGGAGTTCTCTTATTATAAAATAATAATTTTTCTATTTTTTTAAGTTTTCCAAATTATTTTCTTGGACTATACCTTCTTTAGAAAAATAATATATATATATTTTCAAAATATAATGAATTGTTTTATTTATTTTTTATTTTTATTTTATTTATTTTTCAATAATAATGTCGATATTTTTTAAATGTTTTGTATTGTCATTTTTTAAGTAGTTTATTTTATTTTCTTTTATTTTATTTATTTTTTCATATATTTTATTCAGAATAGAGCATATTTAATGTGCGACTCTATTACTGAGCAATAATTATAATTTTCTTTTAATATTTAAAAATATATTTCCAACTAATTAATTTTTTGGTAATATATCCACCCATAAAGCACTAATATATTTACCTTAATATGAATTTCCCATTAAAATAATTATTATTTCTGGAAATTACTCTCATGGTGATATATCATATTTATTCTATTTACGATGATCATCAGTGGAGCATATGAAAATTTAATTTCCATAGAATTTATTGAACATTTTCTATGATATACGACGAATTTTATAGTTTGTTGGACTGCAGCGAGAATCCAAATCTCCCTGTCTCTATCTCTTACTGTTTCTGTCTCTCTTTCTCCCTCACTCTTTAATTTATCTGTCATGCATTTTTAATAACATTTCCCCCCCTCTTCACCTCCCTTTGTCCACTGTATGAATGTCTTTCGCTGCCTGTGTGGCAAAATATGCTTGGCCCTCAACTATTTTGTGCAATAATAAATTAATAAAATTAATGTTTATTACTTTTATTTCCTTATGTGTGTGAATGTGTGAGAGCGTGTGTGTGTGTGTGTGTGTGTGTGTGTTTTGGCTAATATTAAACACATTCGCGTATGTATTTGTGTATAACTACTAACTGTTATTAGTAGATGCCACCCCTCATTCCGCCACCACCCCTCACCCATCACTCACTATTTCTATGTGGCAGACACTCGGACGGGGATCAACACGTAAATGAAAATGCCTCAGCATTTCAATAAAAAATTTTATGTTATAATTATGGGGCAAACGAGGCAGACGCCAGACTCGAGACGTTGCACGCAACACACAGCAGACAGACACTGCCCAGTCAATAGAGACGGGTGATGTTTGGAGGGGGGGCGGGGGGATGGGGGAAAGTAGCAGCGACGAATTCCTATAAAAATTAACGTTAAGCTCTTCACCTACCCCTACCGCCCCCTGTTAGATGCCCCCTTGCCCAAACGTTTAAGTTGCGCCTACGCACATACATACATACATACATACATACATACATACATACATACATACATACATACATACATACATACATACATACATACATACATACATACATACATACATACATACATACATACATACATACATACATACATACATACATACATACATACATACATACATATGTACATATATCGACATCGACTTTTGCCTTGGCCCATAATTTTTCTATTAGACAAATACGAAATGCACACAGTGAGGAGTTCGTTGGGACGGGGAGTGGTGTGCGCTGCGATGGAGGGGTATATGTTTGTCATGTGAGAGTGTAATAAATTTTATTAAAAACACACAACAACAACAACAACAACAATAAACGTGGCGAGTGAAGGAGAGAGTGAATGCATAAGATGGTTGTGGTCAGGGACAAGGGGCAGCAATGTGATGGAAAGGGGGGGGGAGTGAAGTGGGGGCAGTCAGTCAGCCATACATTTGGGTCATCATACGTGACCAGCAACGGAATGTACAGCGTGCCACATGCCCCATGCCTCATGCCCCATGCGTCAGTGTGTCCAGCTGAGCCAACATACATTCATATAAAAAGAAAACAAACAGTTCACAGGCAGTAGAAGAAGAAGAAGAGGCAGATGACGAAGAAGAGGCAGCAGAAGGAGTCATGTTCAGAATGGAGTGCAACAAGCGCAGCTGACTGTTGATGGTGAGGGGGTGGTGGCAAGTCAACTTGAACTGAAGTGTGGCCAAATTAATGGACGTTGAATGAAGTTGAAAGTTGCCAGTTGCCAGTTGCAAGTTGCAAGTTGCCAGTTGAGCTGCGCTGTCATAAGGCGCCATAATTACGTTTCACACCAGGCGGCAAACACACACACACACACAAATACGAGTGTGTGTACTCCCCCCCTCCGACCAACCCTTCTCATACAAACAATAAGGGGGATGACTAACGGCGCATTTGGTTACCTTTTCTGTTTTGCACTGCCAATGCCACAAAATGTTGCGCCTGCCTTTGTTTGCACAACAGACAGAGACAGAGAGAGGGGGGAGTGGGTGTGTGAGGCAGAGTCATAAGTGGGGGGGGGAGTGGAGCCCTTTGGGGTCGGCATTTTATTTGAGGAGACGCTGTCTAATCATCGACGAAGGCGCATCATAAATTCATATAAAATCAAATTCAATAAAAATTTTTATGTCTATTTGTTATGTATATATATGTACATACATATGTGAGTGTGTGTGTGTGTTTGTTGATGTATTGCTTATTTATTTATTTACGCCAAACAACAATAAAATTTAACAGCTTTGACACAATTTAATTAATTTCTATTTTTATAGACAGCCCAAAAAAAAAAAAAGAAAATATAATCAAATTGAAATCTTAAAAAATGAGAAACAAGCGAAAAGTCAAACTAAGCTGATATTACAAATATATACAAATATATGTTTACAAAATTTATAAAAAAAAAAAAAAATAATAATCATATATAATGATTTCAAATTATACACTACAGAAGACTTTTCATTCATATTGTCGGATTAAAGTAGAATTGAAGCTCTTTAAGAGCTTTTTTGTGGCAAATGAAATTTATACCAATTATAAGTATATATAGAATATATATATATATATTATTATTAATATAAACTATTAACTCTTCAGTTCGAATTGTACTTTTACTTTATTAAGTATTTATTACATCATTTTATTTATAAATATCATTAAAATCTTAATAATAAATAGTTATGTTTATTATCATCATTTATTCTACAAAAGTATCAAAATAGGTTATGATTTCAACTCATATAATATTCAAATTATATCATCTCAATTTTTATTCTAACTTCAAAATAAACTGCAGATTTCAAATGAAATTAAATTAATAACTTTTTTTTTCAAAAAAAAAAGCTAAAAAAGGGTTTTAAAACCGTGTATGTCTGAGTCGGTCTGCGACTCTTTGTGGTATGGTAACCTATGAAAATTGTTTGCATTTGAAAATCAATTTTCAATTTTGTTTGCAATAAATGCTTGTATTTATGTATGCCTGTGTGTATTTCGACAATATACAAAATATTTAAATGAGATTACAAAATGCAAGTCATAAATCGCATAAAACAACTGCAACTGTTGAAGTCACCCACGTTATTTGTTATACACAAATACACAAAAAAAAAAAAACACAACAAATTGACAGACCTATTATAACTATTATTCGACTGCATGTGTGTGTGTGTGTGTGTGAAAACCGCAATTGAAATGCAAAATATTGTGCATATTTAAAAGTCAAAATTCAATCATTGCACAAAGTGAAAAAATATCAAAAAAAAATATTGAAAAAAGAAAATATGGAAAATCGAGGTGCAGCCCACAGTTGAACAACTCTTTGGGGAGAAACTGCTCCCTGAGGGAGGTTATGGGGGTAAGGTAGGTATAGTATGGGGGGTTGGTGGGTTTATTAGTTATGAGTTGTTGCCAATTGGCTGAGTGCATGCTGAAACAGTTAACTATTATGACGACAGCATCAAATAATTGTTAAAGCCCAAAATATTACAATATATGCAAAAAGACAGAGAGAGATATGTATATATAGATATATGTATGCACATGGAGAGAGAGAGAGAGAGAGAGAGAGATAGCACGACAGAGAGGTGGACAATTTATAGTGCGTGCAAATAAACTGCTGACCAAAAGGCTGACCAAACCGAATACAACGTTCATTGGGGAAATTGTGCAGGGAAGTCAAGTTTGTATTTGAAATTTATTGATTTCCATATATACACATATATCTATATATATTTATACATACATATGTACATATGAATAGGCATATGTATATGTGTATGTATTTATTTTGTGTGTAAAATGCCATAAATTACAATTATTTATCAGAGTCCGGACACGAGGGGTGGTGGGCAGCCTCAACCTCAATCTGAACCTCTTTCCCCCAATGGCAACATAACCTCAATGGCTATGTCCTCACAAAAGGGTTGAGAATGGGTTGCAAGAGAGAGGGAGGTGGGTTCGGAGGGTGTCTTGCCTTAACCAATACCAAAGCACATGAGACGGCGATACCGGTAAGTGTCCACTTCAACAACACTCGCCCCTCCCTCTCTTCGTACACCAACTCGCCCCTCTTTGCATTGGGGTCAATAGTGCAATTGTTGTTGACTCTTTGCTGCTGGCTTGTTGCTATTGCATAATTTGTTAGCCAAATTGCAACTCAACAAGCAGCAAAGCAATATATTTCTCTCTCACACACACACACTAACACACACACACACACACCAATACATACAGGTTAGTTGGTACAGTGACTGCTGTTAGTGCGCGGCCCAAAAAGCTCATCAAATATGCAAAATTTTACCAAAGAGAAGAGGGAGAGTAAGACTTAGAGAGAGACAGAGAGAAAGAGAGAGAAATTGAGCCAGGCAATTGTGATGTTTAGTGCTGGCAACACACACTCAGTGCCAACAGTATTGTGCCCATCCATAGACAATCATTACAAATTAACTATTTGTTTCCCTTGAAACACTTGACTTTAATTAACAATAATTTAACAATAATAATATTAAATTCCTATCAATGTTATATTTGTAATTTAGAAAATATGCAAAATTTGTCAAAGCAGTTGAAACTAAATTGAAAGCCATCTGCAATCAGTAATAATGCGCTTTTTACAGTCACACTGAGTGCAGATTATTAACTGACATGGCCAAAGGACAAAGAACAAAAGGATATGCCTAAACTAAACACAAGGCAACATTTTCATATTTAAGTTGACCAAATACACACACCCACATACTCTCTCTCTCTCTCTCTTTCTGTCTCTCTCTCTCTCTCTTTCTCTCTCTGTCTCTCCCCATTACATACACACATACACACAGCCACAGTGATGGAGATAAAGATAGAGACAAGTCGAGGGGTCATTTCTATGCACTTAATTTGGCAATTGTCTGTGGGACCAACAACTATGCCGATGTGTGTGTGTGTGTGTGTGTGTGTGTGTGTGTGTGTGTGTGTGTGTGTGTGTGTGTGTGTGTGTGTGTGTGTGTGTGTGTGTGTGTGTGTGTGTGTGTGTGTGTGTGTGTGTGTGTGTGTCTATTGTGTTATTATGCATGTGTGTGTGTGTGTGTGTGTATCTTGTCTTGTACAGTCCTTGCCATTAATATTAATTTCGTATTTAATTTATTGTAATTTACGTGCATTTGATAAATCGTATTATTATTATGAGCAGAGCTCCGACTAAAGAGACAAGCCGACGAAAGAGACAACTAGATACAGCTAGAGTGAGATGGCAGCACATATAGGAATTTTGTGTTTTAATATAATATATACATATACATATATATCGTTATATATCTATAGCTTGTATAACTTACCTTTAGCTAAATTTCTAACAAACTGCCGTTGATTATCCTCTTGCCATCTCTCTGCCAAAAAGATTGAAGAACTTTTCTGCAAAATAAAAAATTAAATGGAAATATATTACATTTATTAACTTAATTTCAATTAAAAGTATAACATATTTATATATCTATAAATTTGTAAATAGTTGCGAGTTATTTGTAAAATGTAATCAAATGTTGAACTGTTGCTATTGCATTAATTACATTCAAACATCAATCGATTTGTTTTGTGGACAACAAACTTCCCTCACATACTGTTACACCCCCCAGTAAATATATTATGTCATCGTTAAAATGTCTATTTGATCTGCAAGTCTGATATACAGTTCGTTGGAATGGGCAATTGATAATGCCCGAAGCTGATAAAAAGTCAAATAGCAGTGACTGTTTATTTCAATTGCCACTGTTAGACCCGGTAGCAAAAGAGTCCCATAAGTCTGTCAGTGCAACTTTGAAAATACCTAGAAAAATATTTTATTTAATTTGTATGTTTTATAATCAATTAAATGATAACTTTAGTTGATATACACTCCTTATTGAAATGCCCAGTCTGTTGTAGTGTAGTGGACTCTATTAGAACACTTATGTTACTATGTTGCTATTTATAATCCCTAACAAATGCCATATGGTCATTAAATGATATGGTGCGTTAATTATTGCATGACGAAATTAATTACATACGTAATTTAGCCTGATTATCATCAACAATTAATGTCAACTAATTGTATTTGCTAAATGCAATTTCATAAATTCAATTTCGTGTTATTCTCCCCCAGCTATATTTTGTAAATCATTAAACAGTTTAATTAAGTATTTCATTTATTTATTACGTTTTTTTTTATAATATTTGAATTTTTGTTGTGACTTTCTGATTCCTTTTTAATTAATTTAATTAAGTTAAGCGGCTTTAATTGTGTATCTTGAATATTCAACAGAAATATGATTTTTTTGTTCTATGCCATAAAGCTTAAAAAATTTGTAACATTTGTGAATGCCAAAAAGGATTACTTTTAGAAGGTATTATGGAGATATGCCTATTGAGTTCGAATATTACTTTAATATATAATTTTTATAATATTCATATGTAATCTGCTTTTTTATTTAATTTATTTTATATCTAGCTATGAACCAAATAACTTTATTTAATTTCCATAAATAATGTCTGTATTTAACTGTATTTAATTGTTATAAATATTTAATTATTTTTATATGGATAGTAATTTCAAGATTTTTCACGCTTTAACTCAAGTGAAATCATAAAATTGATCATAACTGACTTTTATTGATTTACAAATTTATCAATAAATGCAGTTATCAACCAAATTGACAGTTGGAGTTGCCCAAAAATATATCCAGTTTCAAAGAATAGAAAAACATGAATATAATTTATCTGACTCACTACTTCTATGGTCTCTCTCACTCTCTCTCTCTCTCTCTCTGCCTTTCGCTCTCTCTCACACTTTCTCTCTGTCTCTATGTTTGCATTGTCTGTCAATCATTCAGTTTAATATTGAGAGTATTAAATGCATATTTATAATATTGACATACACTAAAGTATAACGGCATATATCTTTAACTCTGTGTGTGTATGTGTGTGTGTGTATGTGCGTGTGTATGTGTGTGCATGTGTGTATATATAAAATTGTGTTAAATGTTCGACAGAGCGACGCTTAAGGCGCTTATGGAAAAGTTCAAAAATCTCATTAAATACAAGAGGAAGAACAACAATGACAACAACAACAACAACACTGGCCAGCAGAAGAAGAAGCAGCAGCACAAGTAGAAGCAACAACAATAACAACAACAACGAACAACATGTTGCTGTAATCGCTATTGTTGTTGTTGTTGTTTGTTGTATAACAACAATGGCAATTGCAATATACTAAATATTTATGCCTTGTGTTGTAAAATTCTTTTGTTGTATCGCATTTGGCGCTCATATAAAAATTGTGTAAAATAATAAAAATAATTTCGACCCATACACACACACACACACCAACACACACATACACACACGCATGATAATGTCGCCAGACGCCATTTTCTTCATCAGTTGCTGTTGCTGTTACTTTTGTTGGCCATTGTTGCATGTAATGGCCGCCATTTCTGTGCATTGACATTGGCATAGTGTGACAAGGGGATGGGGATGGGGATGGGGAAGGGGAAGGGCGAATGGAGACGGGGAGTGATGCGGATAGCAAATGTGGTTAGGGATGGGAAGTTGCAAGGATGCAAGGATGTACACAACATTTCAGTGGAGCAGCCTTTGGTTCTTGACCCGATCTGGAGTTCTCAGCTGAGACGAGCTTATAACACACAGAGGCAATAAATATAATTAAACTGTTATAATAATACATTCCACATATAGCAATAATAACGTAAAGGATAATAACAGTAGTAGTGGAAGAACAAGAGGGACAAGAACAACCAACAATATTAATAATATGGAAATGGAAATACAAATTTTTCCTGTCCGCTGAGTATCGCCTCTTTGATTGTAAAACTATGACTCGATAGTGCAACTATATCTATATATCACTATATTGAAATGAACACTACATAAAATCACTGACAAGAAAATATTGAAAATGCAAATTCACAAAACATAAATAATAACCCCAACTCAATCATACTTAGAAAACAGAATTGTGTGGCCATATCTTCTAAAATTTTGCTTCAAATAAAGTGCGGTAAAGTTTTTTATATCCATTTTGATGCCAGAAATCGATTGGGCTCAAAAAAATCCGATTTTAAAATTTTGAATTTTTTTGACATTTTTTCAAGGGGTAAGTATGCAAAAATGGCCAAAAATGGGTCAAAATTGAAAAGTGACAGTATGGAAATATTTTTAATGTAGATTCAAACTATGATCAAAACCATTGACAGAAATTCAAAAATTTTGAAAATCGGTTGACTTTAAGGGAAGTTATGGCTTCTCAAAGTTGCAAATGTATCGAGTTTTTGTACCAAAAACAGGTTTATCAAAAGTTTTCATTTGCCATGAAAGATTTTCCAAAACATGTCATAAACTTTTTATACCGATTTAAAGTATGTTCAAAGCCATATCCAGAAATGCAAAAATATTGCAAATTGGCTAAGGTGTAAAAAAGTTATGGTTCCTCAAAGATGAGGAAGATTTCATTTTTTCTCAAAAACCTGTTTTTCACCACTTTTACAGTAATTTGGCTATATTTTCTAAAATATTGCTACAAATCAAGTGCGGTACAGTTTTTTATACTCATTTTGATGACAGAAATCGATTGGGCACAAAAAATATCGATTTTAAAATTTTTACTTTTTTGACATTTTTACAAGGGGTAAGTATGCAAAAGTGGCCAAAAATGGGTCAAAATTGAAAAGTGACAGTATGGAAATATTTTTGATGTAGATTCAAACTATGATCAAAACCATTGACAAAAATGCAAAAATTTTGAAAATCTGTTGAGATTTGGCTTAGTTATGGCTATTTCAAGGTTAGAATTTAATCAATTTTTTTACTCTTTTAAGTGTTTTTTTTTTCGAAAAGCGGGAATTGGTTTGCTAGGTTTGGAAAGGTTCGCCTCTCTTTTGCAGTCCTAAGTGTGTATTGAAAGTTAAAGTCAAAGTTTCAAAACTTAGTTTTATTGTCTGTGATGTGTCTCACTTACGGCACATCTGATTGAATGTGGATCTGTTCAACTAATATCAAATCAATTCGAATCGAATGATATGGAATCGAATGGAAAGGCCAGAGACCACCCACGTAACGATTGTAATAATCAAATATAATAAATATTATGGAAAGATATAGATATCTGGCATGCTCCCATTATTAATAGAGTTCATTAGGCGACAAATAAACACCAGCTGAGAGACTTTCCAGCTTCATTGAGGGGGCAGGAGAAACCAGTTCTCAATCATGAGTCGCGTAACTCTCTCTCTCTCTCTCTCTCTCTCTCAGTGGACCCAGAGTCTCCCGGAATCGCAAGAGAGTTCGTTAAGATTTTCGTTATTGTTTCTTTTGAAAAATGCTTTGTTTATAAATGCGTTTATCATTCGATATCGAATCGGCATTTTCTGTCTCACTCTATCGTTTCTGATTTTAATGAGAACTAATGAACGCGTTGGCCGTTGAATCGACATCGTCATCGTCATCGTCATCATCATGATCATGGTCATCACCATCTTCCTCCTCATCGTGATTCCATTCCAACTGCTGCCGGATTTTCAATTTATTTGCCATCGTTTCTGTTTTTGGGCATCGCTGAAAGTTTATGCAGCAGCTTACAATCAAAATTAACAATAATATGCAGTTAACCCAAGAGGGAAAGAGAGACAGTTTGAGTGATAAAGTTAGAGAGAGAGAGAGAGAGAGAGAGAGAGAGAAAGAGAGAGCAGAGCAACTCAACCTACACGGTCCGAAATGAATGCAGTACAAAACGAAGACAACATCAATTTCAGCAGCAACCATCAAAGATTTCATAACGGATAAGGCAAAGATATCTCTATATATACATATGTATATATACTAGATATAGGTCTATATTTTAATAGTAGATTGAACAGTTTATAGAGCTGTCACCCCTTTAAATTATTTAAGATTTAAATGTGTTTAGTGGACTGACAGAATTTCTAAGAAATATTTAAATAAATTTGTAATTTAATATATAATTGATTTATCTCCTAATGTGTAATTTATATTTATTACTTACTGATTAACTTACTTTATGCAATAATGAGGTTCTATTTTTTAACTCTGCTTTTCTTTTTAAATTTATAATTTTTATATTGCTTCAAAAAGCGTCTTCAATTTTCACAGCCTCTTAATATTTATAATTTATTAATATGCACTTATATTTTCCTTTCATTTTTTTTTTAAATTTATTATTTTGCATATATATCACAAAATTCTCTCGAATTCTCACAGTTTCTCTGTGACTAATCACTCTCTCTCTCTGACTAATTAAATTTGTATCCAAAATTGTTGAGGGTTTTCCAAAGTTAACATTAGCTCAACTTGTGCATCATACATAAATTCTAAACAAATATATATTTGCTTACGCTACGTATGTACATATTTCATTTTTTGCATAATTTCCTTTACAAAGCAAAACAACAAATAGCAAAAAATAAAATTAGAGAAATATGGAAAAAAAAATAAACAGAAATAAAAGTGGAAGCCAAAAAGTTGCACAAAATTGCCAAAGTTTTGTTTGCGTTCGCCTGTTTCCTGTTACCAAAAAAACAACAACAAACAAATATATATATATATATATATATATATATATATTATGTATATATATATATAAAATTATGTCAGCAGTGCCAAAAGAAGAATGCGGACAAGTGGCAGTCGCAAGTATGGGGCAGACTAAGTGTGCCTAGGGCCAAGCGTGTAAATTATTTATGTGGCAACTGTCCTTGCCCCACGAGCCCCATACTGCCACAGCCACACACTCCCACACACACTCCCACTCCCTCACACACATACTATAATCCCAATTGTGGCACGCATGCTTCCTTCCTGTATCGCTGTCGTGCCCCCTCCTTATGTGTGCCCCACCCATTGTCACTTGAGTCCTGTGCCGCAGTTTATAAATAAAAATCATTATTACTGATGCCACAACAACTCCCACTACCATGACATCGTGTGTGTACTGTGTGTGTGTGATGTGTGTGTATTGTGTGTGGGTTTTAAGCTAGGCTGGCCGCAGGTTCTTTTTTTTTTTTGAAGAGTTCTTTCGTTTGAAATTAGCACGCATTGTCCTTAATTGTTGGGGCACTTTTTTTAGAGTTCGACTTCCCTTCCCTCCCCTCCATAAACCAACCCTCCCCAACACCCACTATTGTGCTTTGTCACCCCATGGTCCGCTTGTGGGGTCTGCGTGTTTATTTATTTGACTTGTGCATGTCGCTTTTGGGTGTTAACTTTAATAATTAACGGCATTAATTGCCGCATATGTCACATGTTTGCTTTCATATGCCCCCAATTCCCGCTTCCCCACCCCCATCCCCATCCCTATCATTCTTACATACCCTTAACTTTACGCCTTCCTTCTCTACGCATGCACTGCAGTTACCCGGCATATTCGTCGTCATCTTCTTCTTTACACGATTATAATGCTTATGTCATGTCAGACTGGAAATCGAAACTCTGTGACAGACCAACAATTGACCCCTTGTCCACATCCTGCAACTTCAGTACACCTCCCCCCCCCACCAACAACAACAACCAAAAACACCCGTAGAATACTTATTTTTTTACAGTCTGTTGTCACGCCCACGAAATTTGATACGCCTTTTGACTATCTCTCCAATTGCATAATTTATCAACAGTAAATGTTAATTATGCTGACGACTTTTTTTATAATATCTCTTTCTTTTCATGGGAGAAACACAGAGAGAGAGAGAGAGAGAAAGAGAGAGACAGACACATAGAGGAAGAGAGCTTATTAAGGGGCATTTTAGGATTGGCTCAGCTGGGAAATTAGTTGCATTGATGATATGAAAAGCGATATATATATAGAGAGAGAAAGTGACAGAAGAACATAGATTCAAAGAATCAGAGCGATACAATGAAAAAACTGAAATAGGTGTATTTTTCAACTCCTTATGCCATAAATTCTAAAATATCGCTCCAAATGAAGTGCGGTGAAGTATTTTGTACATATTTTAATACCAGAAATCGATTGGGCACAAAAAATTCTGATTTTAAAATTTTTACTTTTTTGACATTTTTTCAAGGGGTAAGTATGCAAAAATTGCCAAAAATGGGTCAAAATTGAAAAGTGACAGTATGGAAATATTTTTGATGTAGATTCAAACTATGATCAAAACAATTGACAGAAATGCAAAAGTTTTGAAAATCGGTCGATTTTAAGGGAAGTTATGGCTTCTCAAAGTTGCAAATGTATCGAGTTTTTGTACCAAAAAACAGATTTCTTATTATTTTTCACTTCCTTGTCATATTTTTCAAAACATGTTATAAATTTTTGATACGGATTTAAAGTATGTTCAAAGCCAAATCCAAAAATCTAAAAATATTGAAAATCGGCTAAGGTTTGTAAATGTTATGGGTTCTCAAAGATCAGGAATATTTTATTTTTTCTCAAAAACCTGTTTTTGACCATTTTTTCAGTATTTGGCCATATTTTCTAAAATATCGCTCCAAATCAAGTGCGCTAAGGTTTTTGATACACATTTTGATGCCAGAAATTGAGTGGGCACAAAAAATTCCGATTTTAAAATTTTTACTTTTTTGACATTTTTTCAAGGGGTAAGTATGCAAAAATGGCCAAAAATGGGTCAAAATTGAAAAGTGACAGTATGGAAATATTTTTGATGTAGATTCAAACTATGATCAAAACCATTGACAGAAATGCAAAAATTTTGAAAATCGGTTGATTTTAAGGGAAGTTATGGCTTCTCAAAGTTGCAAATGTATCGAGTTTTTGTACCAAAAAACAGATTTCTTATAATTTTTCACTTCCTTGTCATATTTTTCAAAACATGTTATAAATTTTTGATACGGATTTAAAGTATGTTCAAACCCATATCCAGAAATGTAAAAATATTGAAAATCGGCTAAGGTGTGTAAAAGTTATGGTTTCTCAAAGATGAGGAAGATTTCATTATTTCTCAAAAACCTGTTTTTGACCATTTTCACAGTATTTTGGTTATATTTTCTAAAATATCGCTCCAAATCAAGTGCGGTAAGGTTTTTTATATCCCCTTTGATGCCAGAAATCGATTGGGCACAAGAAATTCCGATTTCAAAATTTTTCCTTTTTTGACATTTTTTCAAGTATGCAAAAATGGCCAAAAATGGGTCAAAATTGAAAAGTGACAGTATGGAAATATTTTTGATGTAGATTCAAATTATGATCAAAACCATTGACAGAAATGCAAAAATTTTGAAAATCGGTTGATTTTAAGGGAAGTTATGGCTTCTCAAAGTTGCAAATGTATCGAGTTTTTGTACCAAAAAACAGATTTCTTATAATTTTTCACTTCCTTGTCATATTTTTCAAAACATGTTATAAATTTTTGATACGGATTTAAAGTATGTTCAAACCCATATCCAGAAATGTAAAAATATTGAAAATCGGCTAAGGTGTGTAAAAGTTATGGTTTCTCAAAGATGAGGAAGATTTCATTATTTCTCAAAAACCTGTTTTTGACCATTTTCACAGTATTTTGGCCATATTTTCTAAAATATCGCTACAAATCAAGTGCGGTAAGGTTTTTTATATCCACTTTGATGCCAGAAATCGATTGGGCACAAGAAATTCCGATTTTAAAATTTTTTCTTTTTTGACATTTTTTCAAGGGTATGCAAAAATGGCCAAAAATGGGTCAAAATTGAAAAGTGACAGTATGGAAATATTTTTGATGTAGATTCAAACTATGATCAAAACAATTGACAGAAATGCAAAAGTTTGAAAATCGGTCGATTTTAAGGGAAGTTATGGCTTCTCAAAGTTGCAAATGTATCGAGTTTTTGTACCAAAAAACAGATTTCTTATAATTTTTCACTTCCTTGTCATATTTTTCAAAACATGTTATAAATTTTTGATACGGATTTAAAGTATGTTCAAACCCATATCCAGAAATGTAAAAATATTGAAAATCGGCTAAGGTGTGTAAAAGTTATGGTTTTTCAAAGATGAGGAAGATTTCATTATTTCTCAAAAACCTGTTTTTGACCATTTTCACAGTATTTTGGCCATATTTTCTAAAATATCGCTCCAAATCAAGTGCGGTAAGGTTTTTTATATCCCCTTTGATGCCAGAAATCGATTGGGCACAAGAAATTCCGATTTCAAAATTTTTCCTTTTTTGACATTTTTTCAAGGGGTAAGTATGCAAAAATGGCCAAAAATGGGTCAAAATTGAAAAGTGACAGTATGGAAATATTTTTGATGTAGATTCAAATTATGATCAAAACCATTGACAGAAATGCAAAAATTTTGAAAATCGGTTGATTTTAAGGGAAATTATGGCTTCTCAAAGTTGCAAATGTATCGAGTTTTTGTACCAAAAAACAGATTTCTTATAATTTTTCACTTCCTTGTCATATTTTTCAAAACATGTTATAAATTTTTGATACGGATTTAAAGTATGTTCAAACCCATATCCAGAAATGTAAAAATATTGAAAATCGGCTAAGGTGTGTAAAAGTTATGGTTTTTCAAAGATGAGGAAGATTTCATTATTTCTCAAAAACCTGTTTTTGACCATTTTCACAGTATTTTGGCCATATTTTCTAAAATATCGCTCCAAATCAAGTGCGCTAAGGTTTTTGATACACATTTTGATGCCAGAAATCGATTGGGCACAAAAAATTCCGATTTTAAAATTTTTACTTTTTTGACATTTTTTCAAAGGGGTAAGTATGCAAAAATGGCCAAAAATGGGTCAAAATTGAAAAGTGACAGTATGGAAATATTTTTGATGTAGATTCAAACTATGATCAAAACCATTGACAGAAATGCAAAAATTTTGAAAATCGGTTGATTTTAAGGGAAGTTATGGCTTCTCAAAGTTGCAAATGTATCGAGTTTTTTGTACCAAAAAACAGATTTCTTATAATTTTTCACTTCCTTGTCATATTTTTCAAAACATGTTATAAATTTTTGATACGGATTTAAAGTATGTTCAAACCCATATCCAGAAATGTAAAAATATTGAAAATCGGCTAAGGTGTGTAAAAGTTATGGTTTCTCAAAGATGAGGAAGATTTCATTATTTCTCAAAAACCTGTTTTTGACCATTTTCACAGTATTTTGGCCATATTTTCTAAAATATCGCTCCAAATCAAGTGCGCTAAGGTTTTTGATACACATTTTGATGCCAGAAATCGATTGGGCACAAAAAATTCCGATTTTAAAATTTTTACTTTTTTGACATTTTTTCAAAGGGGTAAGTATGCAAAAATGGCCAAAAATGGGTCAGAATTGAAAAGTGACAGTATGGAAATATTTTTGATGTAGATTCAAACTATGATCAAAACCATTGACAGAAATGCAAAAATTTTGAAAATCGGTTGACTTTAAGGGAAGTTATGGCTTCTCAAAGTTGCAAATGTATCGAGTTTTTGTACCAAAAAACAGATTTCTTATTATTTTTCACTTCCTTGTCATATTTTTCAAAACATGTTATAAATTTTTGATACGGATTTAAAGTATGTTCAAACCCATATCCAGAAATGTAAAAATATTGAAAATCGGCTAAGGTGTGTAAAAGTTATGGTTTCTCAAAGATGAGGAAGATTTCATTATTTCTCAAAAACCTGTTTTTGACCATTTTCACAGTATTTTGGCCATATTTTCTAAAATATCGCTACAAATCAAGTGCGGTAAGGTTTTTTATATCCACTTTGATGCCAGAAATCGATTGGGCACAAGAAATTCCGATTTTAAAATTTTTCTTTTTTGACATTTTTTCAAGGGTATGCAAAAATGGCCAAAAATGGGTCAAAATTGAAAAGTGACAGTATGGAAATATTTTTGATGTAGATTCAAACTATGATCAAAACAATTGACAGAAATGCAAAAGTTTGAAAATCGGTCGATTTTAAGGGAAGTTATGGCTTCTCAAAGTTGCAAATGTATCGAGTTTTTGTACCAAAAAACAGATTTCTTATAATTTTTCACTTCCTTGTCATATTTTTCAAAACATGTTATAAATTTTTGATACGGATTTAAAGTATGTTCAAACCCATATCCAGAAATGTAAAAATATTGAAAATCGGCTAAGGTGTGTAAAAGTTATGGTTTTTCAAAGATGAGGAAGATTTCATTATTTCTCAAAAACCTGTTTTTGACCATTTTCACAGTATTTTGGCCATATTTTCTAAAATATCGCTCCAAATCAAGTGCGGTAAGGTTTTTTATATCCCCTTTGATGCCAGAAATCGATTGGGCACAAGAAATTCCGATTTCAAAATTTTTCCTTTTTTGACATTTTTTCAAGGGGTAAGTATGCAAAAATGGCCAAAAATGGGTCAAAATTGAAAAGTGACAGTATGGAAATATTTTTGATGTAGATTCAAATTATGATCAAAACCATTGACAGAAATGCAAAAATTTTGAAAATCGGTTGATTTTAAGGGAAATTATGGCTTCTCAAAGTTGCAAATGTATCGAGTTTTTGTACCAAAAAACAGATTTCTTATAATTTTTCACTTCCTTGTCATATTTTTCAAAACATGTTATAAATTTTTGATACGGATTTAAAGTATGTTCAAACCCATATCCAGAAATGTAAAAATATTGAAAATCGGCTAAGGTGTGTAAAAGTTATGGTTTTTCAAAGATGAGGAAGATTTCATTATTTCTCAAAAACCTGTTTTTGACCATTTTCACAGTATTTTGGCCATATTTTCTAAAATATCGCTCCAAATCAAGTGCGCTAAGGTTTTTGATACACATTTTGATGCCAGAAATCGATTGGGCACAAAAATTCCGATTTTAAAATTTTTACTTTTTTGACATTTTTTCAAAGGGGTAAGTATGCAAAAATGGCCAAAAATGGGTCAAAATTGAAAAGTGACAGTATGGAAATATTTTTGATGTAGATTCAAACTATGATCAAAACCATTGACAGAAATGCAAAAATTTTGAAAATCGGTTGATTTTAAGGGAAGTTATGGCTTCTCAAAGTTGCAAATGTATCGAGTTTTTGTACCAAAAAACAGATTTCTTATAATTTTTCACTTCCTTGTCATATTTTTCAAAACATGTTATAAATTTTTGATACGGATTTAAAGTATGTTCAAACCCATATCCAGAAATGTAAAAATATTGAAAATCGGCTAAGGTGTGTAAAAGTTATGGTTTCTCAAAGATGAGGAAGATTTCATTATTTCTCAAAAACCTGTTTTTGACCATTTTCACAGTATTTTGGCCATATTTTCTAAAATATCGCTCCAAATCAAGTGCGCTAAGGTTTTTGATACACATTTTGATGCCAGAAATCGATTGGGCACAAAAAATTCCGATTTTAAAACTTTTACTTTTTTGACATTTTTTCAAGGGGTAAGTATGCAAAAATGGACAAAAATGGGTCAAAATTGAAAAGTGACAGTATGGAAATATTTTTGATGTAGATTCAAACTATGATCAAAACAATTGACAGAAATGCAAAAGTTTGAAAATCGGTCGATTTTAAGGGAAGTTATGGCTTCTCAAAGTTGCAAATGTATCGAGTTTTTGTACCAAAAAACAGATTTCTTATAATTTTTCACTTCCTTGTCATATTTTTCAAAACATGTTTTAAATTTTTGATACGGATTTAAAGTATGTTCAAACCCATATCCAGAAATGTAAAAATATTGAAAATCGGCTAAGGTGTGTAAAAGTTATGGTTCCTCAAAGATGAGGAAGATTTCATTATTTGCTTAAAAAGCTGTTTTTGACCATTTTAACAGTATTTTGGCCATATTTTCTAAAATATCGCTACAAATCAAGTGCGCTAAGGTTTTTGATACACATTTTGATGCCAGAAATCGATTGGGCACAAAAAATTCCGATTTTAAAACTTTTACTTTTTTGACATTTTTTCAAGGGGTAAGTATGCAAAAATGGACAAAAATGGGTCAAAATTGAAAAGTGACAGTATGGAAATATTTTTGATGTAGATTCAAAATATGATCAAAACCATTGACAGAAATGAAATAATTTTGAAAGTCGGATGATTTTTGCCAAAGAATCGTAGAAACGTAGAATGTGATTTTTTCCATCAAAAAACTATACTATTTTGACAATCTTTTTGTTATGTTTTCAAAAATATGTAATGAATCTTACTTAGATGATGTAAAATATGATCAAATCTATTTAGGAGGGTGAAAAAGTTTAAAAAATCCGTTAAGTTTTTGACGAAGTTATGACTTCTCAAACTTCAGAAGTTGTCTTAATTGTACAACTAGAATCGTTTCCTGTAATTTTGTTACGCAGAAAGAATCTTCTTTTTTTCAGTTTTGCAAACATGCTTTGAATATGATGGAATTTTGATGTAGATTTCTGTTATATTTTTCAGAACATTTCACACAAAAAACATTGGCAATATGGAAACTCGCATAATGTTGATCAGCTGATTGGCTGAGAAAGAGAAAGAGGGGGAAATGGGTATTAGAATGAGACAAAATGTGACTAGTTGCATAAGTGGTTCCAGTCATGAGCGCACTGAGGGCACTCAATTAAAGAAGCGTTTGGAGCGAAAATGCCTTGGCACTTAACAAACCCCCAACGATTATCAAACTGACAATGAGCATGTCGTTAGAGGATGTCGATGGGAATGGAGACGGTAATGGAGAAGGCAATGGAGATGGCAATGGAGATGGTGATGGAGATGAGAGGATGTGAATGTTGGGATGTGGGGATGGTGGGATGGTGGGATGTGTTGCTGTTGCTGTGGCTGACTATGAGCTTAAAGTTGCGTTCAACTTGGAGTTTGAGGATGTGGCTGAACGGTTGAGTGGTCCACTGATGCCCATGCCCATGCCCATGCCCATGTCCATGTCCATGTCCATATCCAGGCCGCTGTCGATGATGCTGATGCTGAGGCAAAGCAGATCCATGCCGACTGAAATGTAGTAGCATATGATTTTCAATTTAAGCCACAAATCCATGGCCCAGACTGGCGACGCCGGCAAAAGTTTTGTTCTGTTCTGTTTTGTTGCCTACACTCCGCTCTCTTTCTCTCTTTCTCTCTGTCACTCTCTCTCTCTCTCTCTCTCTCTGTCTCTCTCTATCTTTCTGTCGGTGACTGTTTCGTTAAGGGAGTGGAAACGGTTGCGAATTCCAAGTGCCAATGGGGTCGTCACCATCACCATCATCATCGGCTTTGTCGTAGTCCTCCTACGATTTGGCGGCCGTTGAGCGCCATTAGGCGTACCTCTCCCCTCTCAGTCTCTCACTCACTCTCTCTCCCTTTCTCCCCTCACTCTGCCTTTGGGCAGACATTAAAAACAGCTGCCATTTTCATGCCATCTCTCTCTTTCACTCTGTCTCTGTGTTTGTCTCTTCTGTTCTCCACTGTTTGTTGTTGTGGCATTTTTGGAGCAGCGCACAAAAATTGCCTGTTTATATTCGCAGCGACAGCAAATTTTATTATTATTTTTGTTCTTGACAACGACAACAGCAAGCAGTCACAGCGAAAGGGGGGGAGTGGGTGAAGTTGCCACAGTCTGTTGCAGGCAACACTGGGGAGTCTTGTGTCTGTTTTCTAGTGTATATTTTTTTTTGCCAGATTCACTTTTCTCTCTCTCCATTTTATATTTTGTTTTCCATTTTTTTTTTGTTTTTTGCAAATTTTGCAACATTTTTCGGAGTCGTCGTCGCAGGCGGCGGCAGCAAATCAAAGTTGTTGTTGTTGTCGTTGTTGTTGCTGCCACATAGACACAATTCATATTGATGACAGCACAAGGCGCATTCAGGCAGCTGTTATGACAGCAGCAGCAGAAAGGGGGGCGGTGGAGTATGTGGCAGGGGCAACCAAGTGAGGAGCAGCAGAGCAAGTGGGGATAGATGTTGCATGTGGCATGGCGCAGGCGCATGCCGCTGAACGTGGCAGCCAATTAAAGAATAATTCATTTCAATTGAAGTCAATCAAAAGAAATAATTTCACGCTTAATCAATTAAGACCGACGCCCACCCTCTGACACCAAAAAGTTGCACCAAAGAGACCCAAAAAAAAAATAAAGAGAGAGAGAGAAAGGGAGAGAGATAGAGAAACAGCCGCAAAGAGATACTGAAACAGCAGCCAAAGTGCCAAACAACAAACAAAGAAACAGACAACAATAAAAAATTAATAAATAAATCTACTGTAGAGATTTCATGATTGTGTATGATTTGTTTGCAACAAGACCAGAGACAGAGACAGAGACAGAGACAGAGAGAGACAGAGAGTTCCAAAAAAATATATATATAAAGAATTCTAACTGCGGATGCTCATCATTATGAAGCGTAGGAGCTGAGGGGGCAGCTGTGGGGGGCTGCAGCTCCTACTTGAGCTTTGCTTTTGAGCCCAACAAATTGATTTGACTGTCGTGTTGAAATGCTGGCAAAGTGGGCACTTGAGCAAATGACAGTGCTCCACATAAGTATGCATCTCAAACATACACACACATGTGCGTATAGATTGCCCAGTTACATACATCTGTTATACATATGTATGTATATATGTATGTATGTACATATAATACTTCAAGTTTCTTCACATATTGTGCCCGAGAATTTCCAAAATAAATTGCCTACGAATTAAATGAAATATGATATAAGAACAGAGCATTTTTTTAGATTTTCTCAAACACAGAGGAAATCATAAGAATATTATAAAAAAAAAAAAAAATTACCGATTGTAATATATTATTTTTTGTGACAGAAAATAAAATATAACAAAAATAATATTAAATTTATATTAATATTTTTATAATATTATCATAAATATATAAACTTAAAAAATATAACGTGCAGTTCAGAAATAGTGTAAAAATATATATGTATATATTGGAATTTATTTTAACTCCTTAAACTTAATTTTTTAGGGTGCTTCTATTATTTTGGGCAGTGGTGTACGTAATTGCTGATATTTGCTGGAAATTATTCTTATAAAGATCTACAAACATCAGCAACATTTTTAACAATTCAACATGTTCAACATGTTCACATTTGAAAATATTCGACATATTACAGAATTCCCAAAAATAATTTCATCTTATAAAATTTTCAAAATTTTTGAAATATTTTCTATTGCTTTTTTTACTTTGGAAGGGGACAGGCTGTGAAAACTATAAAAATATTATAAAATAATAATTATGAACTGTTTATGGCATGCGTGCAACAGAGGGCGCCACACACACAGCAATGATATTTCTTTTTGTGGCATGCAACATGCCATATTTATAGCACTTGCAACAACAACATTGTCATCAACACAGTTGCAATGCCGCCCACCCATCAAGTGACAGAGATACAAAAGGGGGAGAGAGAGAGAGAGAGAGAGAGAGAGAGAGAGAGAGAGAGAGAGAGAGAGAGAAAGAGAGATGTTGCCACGATCAGCGAATGGCAGCTGGCAGAAGAAGAGAAGAAGGAAATTAAAAGTAAAAGCAAAATAGTGGAAAAAAACGAACGTTGTCTGCATTAATTTGTCATTTTTACGCGTTTTGGCGACGATGGCAAATCGCAGTCAACTGCCCGGGGGGTGGGGGGGAAGTATCTTCAGCGGGGTGGGTGGAAGGG
This sequence comes from Drosophila quadrilineata, assembly GCA_018150725.1. Taxonomy (NCBI): domain Eukaryota; kingdom Metazoa; phylum Arthropoda; class Insecta; order Diptera; family Drosophilidae; genus Drosophila; species Drosophila quadrilineata. The sequence goes on from JAECWN010000432.1 coordinate 13,687,805, forward strand.
GTTAAGAGAGGGACAACACACACACACACACACACACACACACACACACAGACACATATACAGACATATATAAAAAAAAACTTTTGTTTTTGCTTACGCGTTGAAAAAACTTGCAGTTTTTTCTATTAAAACGCAATTTTTTATTTCAAGTTTCATTTTTTTTCTCAGGTCTTTTTTTTTAGTTTTTGACACCCGCTTTTATGCTGACTTCTATTTCAACTGCAGCAGGCACACACTCACACTCACACACACACACACACTCCCACACACAAATTTGACTTTGAAAAGTGTTAAAATAGAAAGACAGAGACAGAGACAGAGAGAGAGAGAGAGAGAGAGAGAGAGAGAGAGAGAGAGATAGCGCTAAGGAGTGAGTGAGTCAGCAAGTCAAAGCCAGAAGAGTTGCAAAAAAAAAAAAAAGAAAAGGGAAAATGAAAATAAAAACTGTCACAAAAGTTTTTATGGAGACGCATAGAGGAGGAGCAGCAGCAGCAGTAGGACGAGGGGTGGTGGTTGTGTCGAGGGGTCATATACAAACATTGGTGGCTCATGTTGCCCGCTGCTTGCCGCCTGCCGCCTGCCGCCTGTCGACTGGTGGCTCGTTGCGGTGGCAGCCACTTCATTTGCTTGCTCATTAAAAGTTGCGACACATACAAATGCATGCAAAGGGGTGGGGGGGGCATGCTACGCTGCATGACAAGTGGCAGCCAGCATTGCAGCAAACTCAACCTCATATATGTATGTATGTATGTATGTATGGATGTGGATATACACGAAACTTCTCCGAACGAAAGCAACCCATGCCACATGCCACCCCTTCCCCCCCCCCTCTCACGACTCCTTTGCCATTTTCCACACACCCCACAATGAATGTCAAGAACGAGTGCAAAATTTGCGCTTAAATGCGGCACAAAACTATGGAGCCAGCGACCTGACAGCTCTCACTTAAGACGGACAAACACACACACACAGAGAGAGAGAGAGGGAGAGAGAGAGTGAAAGAGAGAGAGAGAGTGCAGAAATTTGTCACATTTTCGCCAAGCTGCATTAACATGTTGCCGCTGCTTACCCCCTTCCATTTACCCCCCCCACCCTCTATCACTTTGCTCGACAGTCTGCGGTCATCATTATAATTTTTAATTTCTTGACTTGCCACACACATGTTTCGCCGACACCATCCCCGCCCCCCCTCCCCCTCTATACACTGCACACCATCCAGTTAAGCGAATTACTGAAGCGTGTTTGTTAGTGACAGGTGAGACTGACAGCGAGATAGAGAGATAGAGAGACAGAGAGATAGAGAGACAGAGTCTCTCGGCTGTCAAATATGCAAATTGTTGCAAGTTCAACTTCCATTTGCTGTTGCCAATTCTGTTACAGATTCTGATGCAGATTCGGATTCAGTAATTGTTATTGGAGCTGCGCTTCGCTGAACACGTACTACTTCCATCATCATCATCGTCATCATCAGGCAGGATTCGAAAAGAAGATGCAGAAGAAGTAGCAGAAAGAAAGCCAGACAATGACAAACACACACATACTGTCAATAATTCTCCACATGTGTTTCTCTCTCTCTATCTCTCTCTCTCTCTACCATTATCCCTGTCTCTAACTCTCTACTGACGTGTCTACTCGGCGTTGATTATCATTTCTTGAAATTTGCTACGAAATCTCACAATTAAGTTTCGGAATTTAAAAAAAAAAAATTCTAAATCTAAAATAACAATTATTTTATTTTTTATTATCATTTCCTCAAATTTGTTCAAAAATCTCACAATTATATTTCTGTACCTTTTTAGAACTTAAAAGATAACTCATTCTCAAGGTTTGTTCAAAAATCTCATAATTGAAAATAGAAAATTATTATATTTTTTTTTGTATTTTTATAAACATTAAAATTGCATATATATTTCTTTTTGATCATCATTTTTTCCTGAAAGACACCTAACATTTTTTTTTAATTTATAATATTATTTTAAATTTATATAATATGTATCAAAAATTTCGAAATTATTATTATTAATTATTAATTTAATGCTGAGCCTTTATTGCAAAATATGCACTCGAAACAATTATAAATAGAATGTAATTTTGGAATATATTTTAAAATGACATGCAATAATATTTATTAAATCCTTAAATCCGCGAGAATAAAAAAATTAATAAAATAATTTATTGTTAATCTCAAAAAAGAGAAAGAAACAAAAATGAAATTAACTAATCAAGTTGCATTCAACTTTTTATATGCTTGCTTTGTCTGCCCCATGTCTCTCCCTTTCCCTTTCTCTCTCTATATCTATCTCTATATTTCTCTTCTTGTTAATTGACAATATCTTTGTGGACAAAATGTCGCCAATTCTACGATTCCCAGTACCTAATATCCCGTTGCCAGTCACAGTGTCGCCATCGCTCTGAACCCATAAATATTGAAGGAGCCTATCGGTCTGTCCATCTGTCTGTCCGTCTGTTGGTCTGTCCGCCTGTATTGCCATAGTTCTTGAGAATTTACATTAGCTGACGAGGGCAACCCTGAACGCACAACTCTACGCTATCTGTGGCAGAGATTCTCGCATCTCGCGACATTTTGCTAATTAAGCTGTGAGCGGTTCACATTAAAATTGTTACTGGTTCAACCTATTAGCATTTTATGAGAGACAGACAGATAGACAGACAGACAGACAGAGAGAGAGAGAATGAGTTAGTTGGCAATTGAGGTTTATCTGGGCAGAGTTTATGTCTGACAGCGGTCACTACTTAGTCTGATTATTGTTATTATGGCGTCGCAGTTTTCATAAATTCCCAGCAAGTTATTTTCCCATAAATTCAAGACATCCCAGACAACGACAACGACCACGTCTACGTCCACTTCCACGACCACGTCCATGCCCGTGTTGTGTGCAACAGGAGTAGAGCGTGGACGGAGGACATGCCGACAGCTCCACAGGTAGACAGCGAATGCGACAAAGCCAAAATGACGACGACGGCGACAGAGCAACCAAGAGAGAAAGAGAGAGAGCGAGAGAGAGAGAGTGGGAGAGAGAGTTGGGGAAGAGGGAGGCAAAGTGCTGTCAAGTTGCAGACGATGAGCTAGCAATAGCAGCAGAGGCAGCAAGTGGCATGGCAAGCTCAAAATGTTGTCTACGTTCACAGAAATCTGTGGGGACAAGGACAGCCCAAGACAAGGGGCATTGACGGATGGAGGGGTGGGGGGGTGGGAGGTGGCGGAGGGACGCAGTTGGATGGCGGTGTGTTGAGGAGGCAGCGTAGATAGTCGCCGCAATGGACATCATCAAGCAACCACCTGTCCCCAGACTGTGTTTGTCCTTTGGGATACAATTTAAATTGGCATTCCACATGACGACGACAAGGACGAGAAAGAGGACGAGAACAAGGACGAGGACGAGGACGAGGACGACGAATGCAACACGAGCAGAAACCGAGACAAGCCTGAATATGAACATGACAATGTCTGCCCAACTCACTTACTCACATTCTCTCTCTCTCTCTATCTATCTCGCTCTCTGTCTCTTTCTATATTGCAAGGACATGTGAGAGTGCAGGCAGGACACAGCAAAACTTCAACTTCAAGCTGTCTTTAAATCTTTGTTTTGTTTGCCATTTTCTTCTCTCCCTCTCACTCTCTCTTCTTCTCTAGCTGCTGCTGCTTCTTCTTATTATTATTTGAGTTGTTTTCATTTGCAACAAATATGCTGCTTCTTCTTCATTATCATTATCATCATCATCATCATCATCATCATCTTTATAATTATGCCTGTGCTGATCGAGTGCACAACAAACAACATTTGCCACTTGGCAGTTGCCACATGCTGCATGCTGCATGCTGCAATGTCAGCACATTACAAAATCCAAGCCATAGCTAACGTAGCTTACTGCTGTTGCATGCCACATGCTCGCATAGCTACGTGCCCCAACTGGCCGCAGGCGTAAGATATGACGAAACTAAACTGTTGCGACAGCTAATAAACTCAACCTGATGCCACGCCCCTTGTCTGTAATTGCAACATATATATGATATATGTATGTGTATGTATGTGGCATGCCACACACTTATGCCACAATATGTTATAACAAGTAATTATAATTTCTAGCAAAAATTCATAATTAAAATTGACAACGATCGAGTCTAGGCGACTGTGAGAGACTCGGTCCGAGTCGATGCGATGTGGCATGCCACAAAATGACAATTGCAATTCCCAAGTGCAACATCATTTGTTGCACATTGAGTCGACGAACAGCAATGCTCTTTGTGTATCTTTGTGTCTCGCTCTCTTGGTTTGTTTGTCTCTCATTTTCATAAATGCCACATTAAAGTTGCAACTGCAAGTGGCAAGCAGACGATCATCAGCCCAGACAGACTGAGAAAGGAAAACAAAGAAAGAGAGCGAATGACAGAGCGAGAGAGAGAGAGGCGTATAGCATATCCTGATGGCAGTTTTTGTGTTGCAAGGCTGACGTTGCATGCCGCTTTAGGTTCCATTCCGTTGCACAATTTATACACAAACGTTGATCACTTTATAAGTAAGTATATCATCATTTATATATGCAATCGAGACTCCACAATCTCCCCCCCCCCCTCTTTCCTCTTACCAACATCTTGCCACATCTCCACTAGCCCCTCTCCACACTTACAACATCAAGTTGAGCTTCATCTTGAGCATCCTCAAATGGGTTCTGGGCAAACACCAACATGACAATGGCATTGCCAATGAGACTCCGTCTATGGCTGCGCTTGTGGCACGGACTGTGGCATGGATTGTGGCAGTGGCGGTGGCGGTGGCGATGGCGATGGCGGTGGCAGTGGTTGTGGCTACTTAGCCATGTCGCTTTTACCGTTTTCGGTGGCATGGGGCATGCCAAAAATGTTGTGAACGCGTCTCAACGTTTTGTACAGTTTTGTTGTTGTTATTGTTGTTTTGCTGTTGCTGCTTCACTCTGGTCATTTATATTGCTCTTCATCTCTGCCACCACTCTTCCCCACCCCCCCCCTCTCGCTCTCTCACTCTCTTCACTCCACATGTGCATGTGTCAAGTGGACTTGTTTAATAATTTATGATGAGGCCAAAAACGTAGATCGTGCGTTGCGCATTGCCAGCCATTAATCATGCCGCAGCAACTGCTGCTTGCCACAGAGTGAGACAGAGACAGAGAGGGACAGAGAGAGATACAGAAAGAGAGATAGAGGTAAAGAGAGGGACACAACTGTAGTAAAAGTTCAATTACCCGCCAAATCAAAATTCAATCTGTTGGCAGAAAAAATACAGACAGAGAGAGGGAGAGAGAGAGAGAGAGAGAAGGATAGAGATACAGAGAAGGAGAGAAACCCCAAACAAACACAGTAGTCAACGCTACCAACGTCTGTGGCTTGAGCGGCAGAGAGAGGAAGAGAGTGGCAAGCAGTGAAGCAGGTCAGTTGCAACAAGAGCTGCTGTGTTGGCAGCATGCTGCATATTGACTGCAACACGGCAGTCAGTGGCAAAATCAAAAATTCCAAACGCATACGACAGCGACAAGCATGACGAGGACGCAGCGAAGCTGCAACTGCAACTGCAACTCCACAATTCAACTGCAACTGCAACATTAACTGCTGCTTGGATGCCAAGGCTGTGTGGCAGAAACGAAGCTTGACATGGCGGGCGTATAGGCTACAAAGTAAGTTAGAGAGGGAGACACGAAGACAGAGAGAGAGAAATAAGAAAAACGGAGAGAGGAAGACTGTGTAAAAAAGAGTAGAGAATGAGGCATGAGGTAGTAGACGTTTTGGAGCAGAGGCCACTTAGCGGAGCGCCAGAGATCAGATGACAGCCAGAAGACATCTACGGCAGGATAACAGTCAAAAGCAAATAACCTCAAAAGCATCAAAGCCCAAAACGAATTCTGTATACTCTTCCAAGTAGTCAAAGTTAATATTCTTAATATATTTCTCTTTTACTTACTAAAAGCAACATCCTAAAATTATTGTTAATTATTAAAAATAATATTAATAATAACAATAATAATTTTTTTTCTTTTCTTTTAATAAATTATTTTTTTATTTATTACAAATATTTATTAAAACAAAGGAAAAAACATTATTTTATATCTAAAATTTAATTTTCAACACATGTACATACCTCGATTGTGGCAAGTTACTAACTTGCTGTTCTGCGAAGAAGCCCAACTGCAATAGAGAAGAAGAAGAATGATTAAATAAAGATTTTGGCAGTTTTTTCAATATTACTAAGAATTTTTTTAATGTAATTTATTTGACTAAAATATCTGTTAGATATATATAAAAGGAATATAGAGTTGAAGATAATTAATAATAATAATAAATCCATAATTTTTGCTCATATAAAAAAAAAGAAATGAAAAAAAACGGAATCGTAGAATATAATAGAATATTTGAATTAATATTTAATTTTCAGTATGTTTTTTACTTAGCTAAGAATATATTTAAATTGGCAAGCTACAACTTTTAAACTTAAGCGTAAATTATGTTAAGAAATTGTTTAGGTGCACAGAGCCCTTCAAAGTTTATATTAAACTGAACTGCAAATAAGCTTTCTGCAGTAAGAACTCAGTAGAAACAAGAGCTTTGAAAGCTCTGATCGGAATACAAGATTCCAGGCATGCTTTTTAAAGGGTAGAGCATGACAAAGTCGGTCAAGTTTTAAACTGGACCCGCACAGTGCCAGCTGACAGTATTCTTACTCTTCTTCTTTTCATTGTGTGTGTGTGTGTGTGTGTGTGTGTGTGTGTGTGTGTGTGCGGCCACGTAGTAGGTGCAAGCATAAGCGCTACTAATCTGCTACTCAGTGGCGTATCAAGCTAAGCAGCATGCCACACGAGAGCAAACAAACAAACGTACCAAGACAGGCAGGCAGACACCGAAAGAGAGAGCAGCAGAGTGAGTGTGCGATAGAGAAAGAGTGAGATCAGGCAGCAAAAGGATGGGTTTTCAGCGGGGCGAGGAATGCAGGCGGCTGTGTGGTGGAGTGATCATCAGACAGCCGCAGATTACGTATACGCAGCGTTTGCCTGCCTGCCTGTCTGTCTGTCTGTCTGTCTGTCTGTGTTTGCGCTTAACTTTTTGACTTTGGCTGCAGCAGCAGCAGCAGCATCAGCAACAGCAACAACAACAACACCAACAACAATAGCAGTGGCAGTGGCAACATGCAGTCGCAGCATGAGGCACAAGCAATCTTTGCTGTTTTAAAAGTCCACTCAGGTTCTCTGCCAGTGCCGCAGTCGCCATAGCCTTCATTTGTTATTCAAAAGTTTTTTGGCTGTATTTTTTTGTTTGTTTTTTTTTTTGTTTTTGCTTTTTGTTTTTGCAGCTACTTCGTTTTCATCTTCGTCTGCTTCATATTGTTTTTTAGCTCACGTACGCAATGCGCCGCACACAGAGAGAGACAGAGAGAGAGAGAGAGAGGGAGAGAGAGAGAGAGAGAGAGAGAGAGAGAGAGAGAGAGACAGACAGAGAGAGACAGAGAGAGAGGCGGAGAGAGAGAGAGGGAGAATTGGCAGCAGGTTTTAGCCTTTTGGCTACAAATGAGCAGCAAAGCCATATCCACTTATTTTATCTCATTTTATTTTATTATATTCTTTACTCTTTTTTTTATTTTGAAATTGTTTATTTTATTGTACTTTCATTTGATTTATTTTATTTAATTTTTTTTTTCGTTTTCATTTATTACACTTTTCATTTAATTTATTTATTTTATTTTAATATATCCATATATTTTTAATTTTATATTCATTTATTTTTCCTTTCCTTTCTATTTCATTTTCGCTGCTCTCCGTGAATTGATTGACTTCTAAAAATTATAACTATTTTGCAAACAAATATATCTACAATCTGCAAACTAACACACATATTTTAGGCGCCACAACATTATCAATTACCTTCATAAACAAACAAATAAATATGAATTGCAGAAAAATGCATATCTTGATTTATTTTATATATGTGTATAAAATTTTGGCTGTGCAATATGCGATTTGTTGATTTTGTAAAAAGAGGCAGATTTCACAAAAATTTAACAGCCACAAAGGAACAAAGAGAGCAAAGAGAGAGAAAAAACATCGGAAAACAGAAAGTGAAACAGAAACATGAAACTAAAAATTTGCACACAAATTTTATGACAATATTTATTTTCAAACGGTTATTGGTTTCTATTTCCTATACGTTTTTTTGTTTGTTGATATTGGGCTAACAAAATAATGACATGGCTGAAATGTGCCTAAAAGATAAACAAGGGTATCAATAATAAATGCCACAATATTTCAGCTGAGCCTAGAATCGATATCTATATATGTGAGATTTTGTATATAGCTTTCAGTAAATTTCAGCTTTTAAAAGCATTAAGCGATTTTTTGAATATATTTATAAGTTATATTTTCCCAAAAAAAGAGGAGATTTTAAAAATAAACGTATAAGGTGTAAAATGTTGCTACAGTGCTGTCCATGCAGTTGGTCACAGTTTTTATTATGCATATATTTCCGAATATTTAACATAATTCTTCAGAGAGATTCTGTTTATTTTTTCTCTCATTTTTTTTCCTGCTGCTGTCGCTGTCAATTGTTATGTCATCAATAACTCTATAAACTACTATATAAAATGAAAATTCCAGCAATAAAACTCAATATTGGCAATCGTAAACTTTTGCTAATTAACTTGGCTTATTAACAATTGCATATATCTCTACATACATACATATATATATATATATATTTTTTTTTTGTCTTTTCTGAGAGCGTAGCTTGTAAATGTGTGTAAATATAAATTATGTTAATTATATATATATTTTTTTTTGTACTGTTTTTCATGTATATTCGGGTGGGTGTTTTAACGGCAATTTTGACGCTGCGACGCCACGACTGCAATTATGCTAATTGTATTTTCAATTATTATATGTTTATTTATTATTATTACGCTCAGGCCTTGCCTTCTTATTGTTGTTGCTGTTGTTGTTGCTGTTGATTAAAATTATACAACGGCCGTCGATTTATGACAAACTGAAGCAGCAGCATGAAACAAAAACATTACACACAAAAAAAAAAACAGAAAAAAGAGGAGACAAATTAAGGGACAAAAAATAAATAGAGAGAGACAGACAGAGACAGAGAGAGGGAGAGAGACAGAGTAACAGAGAGAAAAACAACAATGCAGAAAATAAAAAACGTTGCATGCATTTTAAGATGATTTCATTTCCATCAAAAAATTAAATTGATTTTTACATATTTTTCTCCTTTTTTTTGTTATTTGTTGTTGTTTTTTTCTGTATTTTACTTGCCAATTTACAGCATATAATTATACACCCACAAAAGGGCTCCATACATATATTACTGTGTATGTGTGCATGTGTGTGTATGTTTGTGGGTGTGTAAACATGTGTGTGTGTGTGTGTGTGTTGTTTGTTATGCACACATACGCATTCATTAAATAATTATGTCCATAATTAAAATCCAAGTAGACTGCATTCCACACTTCAACTCTCTCTATCTACTCTCTTTCTCTGTATTTTATTCTTACACGCTCTCTCTTCTTTTAATGTCTCTCTCTTTCTCTCTCTCTTTTCATTCGTTACTCTCTATTTCGCCCGCTGCATTTCTCCCTTTCTCTGCTCTATCTTTTTGCCTCGGTCTCTCTCTTTTTCACAATATCTCTATCGTTCATTCTCTTACTCTTTTTATTCATCGTGCTTTTTTTCTCTGTCGTTCTCTCTCTCTTGTTTCCCCTCCCCTTCTTTATCTCTCTCGCTTCGTTTCTTTCCTTTTCTCTCCCTTTCTATCTCTCTCTCTCTCTCCCTTTTTCTTTTGCTATCTCTGTCTCTCTCTTTGCTCTATCTTTTACTTATCCATTCTCTCTGCTTCTCCACTATTCTCTCTCTCTCTCTTTGTTCCACTCCTTATCGCACTCATCTTCACATCTGTTATAACACCCTCAATGCGTCCTTGTCTATACACTCATTTATCATATTTGAAATATCTACAGAAGTAGAATTATAAATTATTCTATTTCGTAATTCCAACTTCGTCTCTCATATTTTCTTTACATATTTAAAATGTATAACTTATTATTTATAAATAAGGGTATTTCATATCCCCACTTCTTTGACACTCCCATGTTCAAATGTGATGATGGTTGATGATAATTGTTAGCCTTGTTTCTGACTTGGTCAATTGGCTATTTGACCCATTCCTAAGAGACGATGCTGATGATGATGTGGATGGGGATGGGGATGGGGATGGGGATGGGGATGGTGATGATGATGCATCGATTCATGTTGCAGTTGCAGTTGCTGTTTCGGTTTCCGTTTCTGGCCTTCACTCTTGGCCATATTTCGCATGCCGGAATTGCAACAGACGCCATCGCTTGGCATTTGTTTAATTAAAGTGATGCGCAATGCGAGCTGCAACACTAGACACAACCACCCCAACCCCCGACCCCTCCATTCCCACACCTTGCCACCTCCCCACTCCCTCCCCATTTTGGGAGCCACAAAATATTTTCGAAAAGCCGTTGGCATTATTTAAAATGCAACGCAATGCGACGCTCGAAATGCAATCAATGTGAATTAAATTCCCCGTGAATTAAATTCCAACCAAAGAAAATGCAGTCAGTGGCAAGTGAAACAGATAGAGAGAGAGAGACAGAGAGAGAGAGAGAGAGAGAGAGAGGGAGAGCGAGACAAGTGATGCTGTTGTCTGATGGGCGTGTCCGTTTGGTCAGCCCGTCTGTCGGTCAGGTGTGTGTGTGTGTGTGTGTGTGTGTGTTAAAGGTAGTTTGAGGTCATTGTTTTTTTTTTCCGTGCTTTTCACTGGCATTCCTCTGGCACTGCTCTTCTTCTTGCTCGGCCAACTACCGTTTGGGGCCAGTGGTAAGGGTGGGGGGCAAGCATGTTGCAACTGCCACAAATATTTTGCACACGAAATTTAATTGAGCGTGAAATATGCGCCTCAATCAAAGGATGGGGTGTGGCAGTCAGTAGCAGCAAATAAATTGTGAAGCATTTGCATAATAATGCCAACAAATTTATTTAAAATTATTACATTTTTTATGGGGGGGGGTATATTTTATTTATTAACAAAGCTTGCCAAATATTTTAACAATTAACGGGCAAGACTAACAATTTCGAATAAAATTATTTATATTATTTAAAAAAAAAATACTGTAAAAATACTGTAAAAAAAAGTGCTAAAAATGTAACTAATAAAATATTTATGCCCGAAATGAACAGAGAAGTATTTATTTTTATAAAAATATAAAATGTTTTTTTTTAGAAAAATGTTTTTCAAATTCTGATTACTATTATGGAATTTTCTGATAGACATGCACTTTTCTTGGCAAATAATTTTGATCCAAATATTTACTTAACAAATTGTGAAAATTTATTTAGCACTAACAAATGATGTTGCAAGTAGTGTCAATGTTATCTCTCTGCTTCCTCTCTTGCTCTCAATTTTCTTGCTTATCTTTATCACGTTTCTATTTATGTTATGTCGTATCATCGTGTCGTATCAGCGAGCTTCTCAACTTACAAAAAAAAGGCGTTGCCTTTGGGTTTATGGTTACCGTTACACAATACTCGGCAGCTGGTGCATGTCTTGGCTAATTGATCGTGTTGCATGCATCCGTGTGCTTGCAAAAATATAAAAAATAAATAAAAGAAAAGAAAATAACAACAAAAAAAAACATATTCCCTATGTGAACCTTTATCTGTTTTTGCTTTGTAGGTTGCACAGGTCACAGTCACAGGGTTGTGCTGAGAGGGATAGAGAAGAGACCTTCAGTCAACTGCATCCTGTGCCTACTGCTGTTATTTTTTCCCCTATTCCTCTGCTCACCCTTTGTGTGTTGTCGGTTGTCTGTTGTTTTTTCACTGATGCCGCACACATGTTTCGGTATGAAGTGCGACCCATCGACTGCTGCTGTTGCTTCGGTTCAATTACTTGTAATTTTAGCCGCAACAACACACAAACAGCAACAACAACAACAACAGCAATCACACTGTGCCCCTTCCCCAACCCTCCTGCCGAACGATGAAACAGGTAGACGACGCCTACTCGCCGCAGTCCACTAGCGATGGTAATGCGATACTATCGTATGGGATGTGTACATAACATGCCAAAGAAATCTATAAATATAGATTTGCTTATAGAGTATAATAAATTTAAGATAGAAATAAAGATTTTTCTTACTTAAAAACACTCTAAGCAACAGCAAGTGCTGATTCAAGTTATCGTAAACTATCGATAACACTAATTGTATGTAAATAATATATAATAAGACATATGCCAATTTGCCTTTGAAAGTTATAATAACAAGCAAATGATCTTAGCGCATTAGCAGATGCGATATGTTGTGAAAGTGAGAGTTGTCGAAAAAAATCTAAAATCGATATTAATATCGATAGCTATAAAATCAAAAAAATTTATGTTAGTTAGATAGTTGAATAAGTTGACTCAAAATATCCATTCACAGGCAATATATAAATATATTGTAACTAAGTCACCGATAACAATCGATAAGTCTGTTTTCGATATACAGTATTCAGGCTGATAAGTACAAGAAATTAGCTATAAATTGAGCTAAGAACTAGCTGCTCAATGTTGATGAACCTTATACGATAAATATCGAAAAGTTGAAACATTATAACAGTGTATGTATTGAGCTCTGTTTGCGGATCAGTGTCATCACTAGTCCTCATTTTACATACATACATACATGTGTGTGTAAGTGAGTGTGTGTGTGTGTGTGCATGTATGCGTAAATTCTCACCATTGGCAGTAGGCAGGACAACGGCGCATCCTATTTGGTATCATTTTCCAGCTAAACAGTTGCTATCCTTTGCTGTTTACCCTCCACTTCCTTCTCCTCCACCATCACTTCTGCCACTTATCACATTTATCTACCCCCGTCTCGTTCCCTTTCCCTCTCTCTCTCTCTCTCTATCTCTTTCTTACTCTCTCTATCTGTCTTTCTACTTTCTCTCTCTCTCTCTCTCTGTCGCTTTCGTCCTTTTGTCTCTTTCTCTTTCAGCTTATTTAATTTCAATACGTTATGTTGCCTGTTGTTTTTCTCTTTTTTTTTGCTGTTTTTCTGTAGCGTATGTTTTTTTGTTTTTGTGTTTTTTTTTTTTTGTATTTTGTATTTTGTTTTGTTAACGCTTTTCGCTTTAAATGTGATTTTCCTTGAAGAAGCAACCTTAACATTGTCCCTGGCGACCCAAGTCCTGCTCTGCTTCTTCATCCTTTTCTTTTTCTTCTTCTGCTGCTGCTGCTGCTGCTGTGTTTATCCTTTGCCTTCTATCGTTATTGTTGTTGTTGCTGCTGTTGTTTTTTCTCATTTCATGCCCAACTTGTTGTAATTGAAGTGTAAATTTTAACATCTGTTTAATATGCATTAAGAGCGACTTGATGAGTACGAGATATGATAATATTCTCTATATATGTACATATCTACACAAGATATATGTATGTATATGTATGTGTATTGGATAATGTTAATCGATAAAAATGATTAACGGGCCTGCAACGCAAGCGTATGTGGCAAGTAATCATCTTGCCACCAATTATTGCCCCGCAATTTGAACTCATTATGAAAACGAGGCACTTTGCCGCTGTTACCCCCGACCCCCTCATTCTCCACCCTCCTTTTTCCAAGTACCTCTGCTTCTCAACTGCTGCTGATGATTTTTCCGCTGTTTTTCCAGCCGTCACACCCACACACACACACCTATACACACACACATACACATACACCCACATGTATGTAGTTTTGTATGTGGGCTCATTTCTTCGTCTTTCTCTGAGAATTTCCAACCATCTGAGGGAGTAGTTGGTATGATGCTCTTCCCTTGCAATAGTGTACCACTCTCCCTCTCTCTATCACTCTCTCTCTCTCTCTGTGTATCTCTTTCTCTATATATCGTTGTCTCTTTCTGTACTGTGCGTGTCTGTCTATCTTCAGTTTTGCTTCTCTGCATTCGATTCTGTTTGTTTGCTTCAGTTTTGCATTCATCTGGCAAACAAGTCACGTATCCCGACAAACGACAAAAGGGGCGTTCGACAAAAGTCGGGGGCGTGTCAGCGTTTTGTAGGTGAAACATACACATGGGGGGAGTGGGGCAATGAGGGGAGGGGGCAGAAGAAGAACAAGAAAAAATATGTGCATAAAACTTTTCTAATAATAAGGATAAGCAGCTGGCAATGGGCTCGTTTTTGCCAAAGCACAAAACTGCAGAGGGTGACCCTCCTTCCACTGCGAACATAGGAGAATGGTGACGGGGGGGAGGAGGAGTTGAGGGTCTGAGAATGGGGGTGGCATAACAGCAGAGTCCACATACAATGCAACACACAAAAGGGGAGAAGCGTGGAAAACGTAGCGTGCAAAATTAATTGCGTGACTGACCAGAAAAGCAAAGCAAAGCAGAAGAAAAGAAAAGGAAAGAATATAAAAGCGAAAGCCCAAAGTCGAACAAGAAATGCGATATGAACCAGAATACAATATAAAGATATATGTATAGACAAATATGTGTCTTTATACGAGAGCTGGACACATACTTGTGGCAGGCAATTTGCAAAAACGAGGCACAACCAAAGAAAAAAAAAAGAGGGGAAAGAAGCAGCAACAACAACAACAGCACAATACCCAAAGGACATGCAATTGAAGTGGAAGCCCAAAGGACACAACCGAAACCAAACTCAGACTCAGAGTCCTTATTGTGGCGCACAAGCTGCGCATTTCATCGGTTTCCTCAATCAATTCGATAAGCGCTTTTATTGAAATCAATTTCAACTTAAGTTATTTCACTCTTCCTCTCTCTTTCTCTATCTATCGTACTCACTCCCTCTCTGTCTCTCTCTCTCTTAGTTTATATAAAAATGTGTTTGATTTAAAAGAAATCTGCTTATTGTATATACAAATATGTATATTCATTTCAATAAAATCGAGATTGTTGGCAGCTCTAGACTATAGTCATCAATCACTTAAACGATCAATCAAAACAATCAACGAAGAATCTAATCAATCATTCAGTAATTGATTTTGCTTTAAGTCAATTAAAATATCTTAGCCATCAATCAGTTCAACAATCAATCAATACAATCAACCCTTTTCATATGCGTATTCAATCAATATAACCACAATTTAAATTAATCAATCAATTGAACTTTTAACAGCAATTCATTTAACTACAAGGCATTCCAACTTTCTTAGTCAACAATCACTTAGACCTTCAATCAAAACTATGTACATTTTCGCGCATGCCTTCAATCTATATAACGAACAATTTGTATTAAACAATCAATATAACTTTTAACAGTAATTTGGTAAACTAAAAGTGAATCAAATGAATATTTCATCAATTATGCGCTTTCAAGCTTTCTTCAATCAATTTACTTGATTATGTAAGATCATTCAATCAATTTTTCTATAAATACAGCCAAACAGTTATTCATCCAATCAATCAATGCAATAATCTTTTACTTATATTTAAGTATCAATCAATTTATTCACAATTTTTTGCTCTAAGCCTAAATCAATCAATTTAGTAATTGTTCATATTCATATTATTTTCAACAATCAACTGTGTGAGATCTCCGCATGTCTAATGAACTCGACTGTAGCCACACTTGCCCACTCTGAATTTTTTTCCGCTTCTAATTAATTTCATACGCTAAATTAATTTTTGCTTTTAAATATTCAGATTAATTGTAATTACATTTGTTAAGTCATTCTGGTTGGGGTTGTTTGTGTGTGTGCGTGTGTTAAAAGGCGGCAATTACATTGCGCATACATTTGGAGAGGCGTGCGACGTGTTGCATGCAACAGAGTGCACATGCATAAATCTCATGGGGCAGCTGGGGCAGCCTGACAAGTTGCGACGCAACGATGCATGCCCGAATCCAGAATCTTTGGCCATGTGCTAAATAGACTTGGACAGATTCACACACATACATATATATCTATATCTAAATGCAGTGACAGACAGAGACAGAGAGAGAGAGAGAGTATGTTGCTGAAAATCAGAAACAGATTTTTCGAAGTCGAGTTGAAGTGCCTTTGAAGTGCCTGCCACAAATTGACAATGTTGAGATGCCGGATGTGGCAGACTGAGCGAGACGTGGCCAATAAATTGAAATTGTTGCAAATATTCTTTTCTTGTCTTTTCTTTTTCTTTTTCTTTGCATATTTTATTTTTGGGTGTCTTTTGCAAAAATTGGTGGAAAATCGAGACAAATCGAGTACGAAACTCGGCTTAATTCACACAAAATCTTGCTAAAGTAAATATGCAAAATATTTCCGCGTGCCACATTAATGCATCAGCGAGAGACGGAGAGAGAGAGAGAGAGATAGCCGACTGGCAAAAGTGGCAACTTGCCACTTGCAACTCGCAATGGTCAAGGCACAATTTGAGCTATGCTTGGCTGAGCTTCACTGCTCTGCTCTATCCATCTCTTTCACACACTCGCTCTCTCTCTGTCTCACTCTCTCGGTCTGTTGTCAGTCAGTTGTCGGTGGCAACAACACTAACCACAGCTGCAACGCAAAATGTTGCAAGCAACACAAAAGCTATGCGAAAAACGTGCAAACAAACTATGCGTTCAGTTGGCTTCATGCAACAACAACTTGCCACCCCATGCTGGTCTGGCTGCCACTCTCTCTCTCTCTCTCACACACACACTTCAGCCTGAGCTTAAATGTTGGCGGCATGTCATGGAAATAACATTAAAAACACATTAAAACCGCGACTCTCTGTGTCTGTGCCTCTGATGTGATGTGAGAAGTCAGATAGTTGTGTGCGACAAAAGATTGTTGCATGTTGCCGTCGTTGCTGCCGCTGCCGCTGCTGCTGCTGCTGATGATGATGATGGCCAAAACCTACCCAAAAAACATAAAAGGGAAGAGTAACGAAAAGAAAAGCAAAGAGAGCAAAAGATGTGCAAAAAAATACAGAAAATACAAATAAAACAACGTAAACTGAGAGAGTTTCCCTTGTGTCTCTCAATTTGTTTATACAAAGGAAAGAGACAGACAGAGAGAGAGACAGACAGAGAGGGGTGATAGATAGTGCTACTCACATCAAAATATTTTCGCAACTTTGTTGCCTCTAGATTGCTGCCTCACATGTTGCAAGCATACCTGAAAGACAGACAAACAATAAAAAGGAAAATCATGCGTTAAATCACAATTGAGAGCAAAGGAAGACGAAGTAGGAGATGAATTCAAGTTCTTCCACAAAATGTGGCATATCAAATGGCTTCCGTTCGACTTGCCACTAATTGTTGCCCAGATAGACAAAGAGTGAGAGATAGACTTCCATTAAATGCAGTCAGTCAAAAGCAATTAACCAACCAAGTCCAAGGAACTACAGGAATTCTATAACAAAAATATCTATATATATATATATATAAAATATATATATATATACATATATATACATATGTATGTAGCTATGTCTAGTTGGGCACATTTTGGCAATTAAACATACGCTGATTATAATATCATTAGGCAATTTCTGGCTTAAATACATATTCATCCCATTCTATGTATTCAATGGAAAGCTCAGTGCTATGAAACTCACTGCTGCAAATGAAAATAGTTGGAAAAATTATTATATAACTGAGAGTGTCTTCATTTCATAACTTGTTTAATGCTTTTCTTTTCCACACATACCAGTCATTTTTTTAATATTTAATATAATATATATAATTTTAATTTCCATACTTTTTTTAATTTTAAATATTTTTTTTAATTACAATTTTTTTTTTTTCATTGTTCTACAATTTTTGTTTTCACATTTTGCATTTTTCTATTTTCTTTCTATCTGCATTTCATTCTATCTGTCTCTCTCTTTTCTCCCTCTCGCTTTATCCATAACTCTTGCTAGCTACTTGGCCATAAGTAAATGAGAGAAACCACCGAGTTTAAGCCAAGTTAACTACAGACTTATCAAAGGCTGTGAAGAAATTAAGGAGGAGGCAAGAGAATGACAAGACACCGCAGTGGGAACGTTGATAAGGTGAACATGGGTTGGGGTGTTGATAGCATATTGTGTGTATGTAGAGATGGGGGTGTATTTGAGGCAAAAGGAGGGTGGGGGGGGGGGTGGTGGTGGTGGTTGAGCAATGACTTGCTTAGTAAAAGTTTTGGCCACGCGACACGCGCATAAACCCATGAATGGATATCATAAACACACACACACACACATACAAGTATCTATATACTATTATTTATAATCATAATACATGTGTATGTGTGTGTTAGGTTTATGATTGATGATGCCATTGATTGATGCATGACGACGCGCTGCTTGTCGCTGACGGTTGTTGCTGCCTTTTAATTGAATTTTCAAAGCTGCCACAAAACGCGCTGCTGCCACTGCTGCTGCCACACTGCTTCCTCTGCCGCTTATCGGCAGCGTAACACTCCCAAAATCGCACTGCCACGCCCACTATACACTCCCACCCAGCCAGTTTATTTATTATAATTTTTTTTATTTATTATTATTATTTTTTTTTTTGGTGTGTTGTGGATAAAATTTATGCGCAAAAGTTGAAAGAAAATGCGCCACATAATCGCCACCATCAACACATTTTATTGCAACATCATTGGCAGCCATCATTGAACGCCACCAAGGGGCACCACGAAGGGGCAACACAAAGGGGCACCAACAGACACCGCCCAAAATGTGAAGCACTTTAGTTGCGGCTCCAGCCATATTTGTCATTTTATTAATGTCTGCTTCTTGTTGCTGTTGTGGCATGTTCAGTCAACAAAAAAAAAAATAAATAAAAAAAAAAAAAAATTTAAAATATATATATATATATATAAATATAAAAATTATATAAAAAAATCTTTAGAAAAAAATGTATTTATGAAAATATGCATAAAAATACATATGTACATACGGATGTAAAAAAAAAATATGCATATATAAAAAAAAAATATATATATATATATATATATAAAAAAAACGACCAAACTGAGAAAAGAAAGAAAAGTGAAAAATGGCTTTGAGCTGAAGACGCCTTTCAGAATTGCCATCGATGTCTGTTTTTTATGGCTTCAACACACTCCATTTTGCTGTTGCTGTTGCTGTTGCTGTTGATGTTGCTGTTGTTGGTGTTGATAAATGGCCAGGCCAATCAAAATTGTTTATAATTGTCATTAGAGTTTTGGCGTAGAGCGTTGGGAATGACGACTAATGCGGCACCTTGGAATGGCCATCGTCATGGCGTGCGTTGGGCAATTTCAATTAAACATGGTCTATAAGACTGTATATATATGTCTATATGTATGTATGTATGTATGTATTTAGTACTCCACAGACGGCCTGTTGTTGGCCATGGCCATAATCACAGGCACTTTGTCACCCACCCAGTTTCGGTCGGTTACGTGTGCGGTGGGTCTCCTCTCCGCAGTTTAAGACCCAACCCAAGTACAACCTCAACTCCGACTCCGACTCCGACTGCGACTCCGATCCCGTTCCCTTCTCCTTTCAATTCCCTATGTTGCCCAGTCTTAATGCAGCTGCCACACGCAAGTGGCGCATAAAAACAAAATGTTTTGCCTGCTTCTTCTACAACTATACTATAGTTTTTCTATTTTTTATATGTACATACATATATGTATGCATATATGTATATATATTTTATATGTAGTTTGGTATGCCACCTCTATGAGCCGTAGGAAGTTGCCACGCTGCCCGCGTTTGGCCGGAAATGAAGATGATGCAGCACAAAAACTATGAAATAAATAAACTACACGCCACACAACAGTTTCAAGTTGATGTTTGTGCCACACACACACACATCCATACACTTGCCACATGCCGCACTTGCCATTACCAAACATACCATATATACATATATACATATACATATATATAGACAAACGTAATGTGTGCATTATGCTTCATTCCACACGATCCGATCCGTTGCGAATCGAGTTGAGATTCCTCTCGAAGCTGCCCTGAAGCATGCCCAAATAGGCACTCCATCTATCCTCTTTCCACCACCTTCTCACACTCTCTTTATCTCTATCTATCTATCTATCTATCTCTCTCTCTCTCTCTCTTTCTCTGCGCACATTGACATTTTTGTTGTTTAAAAATAAAATAGTGGCATGCCCCCGAATATGGCAAGTGTATTCTGTCTGCAGCATTGACTTTCTCACTCGCTTACTCCCGCTATCGCCATCTCATTCATTGTGGTGCATGCAACGTCGTCGAGTGGCAACTCGAAACGCGCGAAAAATGGCAAACTCTCTTCGCTCACAATTGGTTGTGAATGAGTGCAGTATCAATACACTCAATGTACTCGAAATTAACTCGCTTTTTGTATCTTTAAATACATTCAAATGACGTTCGTCGCAAATTTCCTCGTGTTGCACAAACATCATTTCGATTTTCATTATTGTTCAAAGTTATTCCAACTTTGCATTCTGTTTATTTCGACATTTGTCTTGTTGTGCTTTATTTACGTTTTACGCTCATACATAATTAATTTCATAAAATAATTTATTTAATTGAAGTCTTGTGTGAGTTTGCAGGCAATTCAATGCTGCTCTGACGTCACAGGCACAGTGTGACCAAGTGCAAGCAAATGTTGTCAGAAATTTGAACTCGAGGGGGGTGGGGGGAGGGTGTTATGACAATTTTATGCATATACATCGAAAAATATTAATTTGGTAAACATATATTTATTTTTTCATTTCTAAAGACATTTAAAATTTTTTATTTCTCCCGAATTTTCGTTATGAATTCTCATGGGTGAAAACAAAAATTGCTTTATTTTGCATACATAGAAATATTTCAAATATGTATATTTATTCATTTTTGAAACATGTTTAATTTTTATAAATTTCTATTTCATTTTTTTTTCATTATTTAAATGAAAAAAAAAATTGCTTAGATTTGGCAATTTTGATAAACATACAATATATTAAATTTTAAAACATTCATTCAATTTAAATAGTTGTTTATTATTTAATATATTTTTTATTTTTAAAAGGCAATTGATTAATAAAAAATATATATAACTATACGTCAGAATGGATTCACATATTTGCCCACAATTCAATGAAGCGAGAATCACTGTGCGAGCATGCAACGATTGCTTGTTGTGTTTGTCTGAGTGTGAATGAGAGAGTGAGTGAGAGAGAGAAAGGGTAAAAGTTTTGTGGCATGTTGCAGCAGCTTTTAAGCTAATTAAGCCAAATGCAAACATTTTAAAATGTTTCGTAAAATGCCCCCATTTTGTTGATTCGTTTTCAATTTTCACATTCTTCAACAGTTCTTTTTTTTATATTTGTTTTTTTGTAAAGTTTTTCTTTCTTTTAGAAATCTACAAACTTATCTACTATAAAACTCAATCTGATGCTAAAGCTGTTTCAATTCAGAAACAGCTTTAAATTATCATCATCATCATCATTATCATCATCATCAGCAACAGAATCAGCTGAGAATCCACCTGCAAAGCGCATTCAATCATAACGACAGCGACAAAAGTCATAAAATACCCACAAAGAGAGAGATAGAGTGGGAGAGAGAGAGAGCAGAATGAAGAGACTCCAAATTGATGAGGTGTGGCAGTACACTGACTGTCGCCTTGTCATCCGTCCCCCCCCCTTCCCACCATCACCAACCACTTTCAGGGCAGCACCTTTCCGCCCCCTTGCAGTCCATTTAAAAGAAAATTAATTAGCGCCTGGTCGCTTGGCCTGCCACCAAAAGCCACAAAAAAAAGAGAAGAGAAGAAAAGAAAAGAAAAGCGAAGAGGGAGAGAGAAATAAAGACGGAGAAAAGATGTTCTTGGGCAATGAATGAATGAGTGAATGAGTGAATGAATGAAAGAGACAGGTAGCACGGAGACAAGCCGAAAAATGCGATGGATGGATGGATGAATGAATGAATGGATGGCAAAGGGAAATGGTAATGGATGGCAGCGGGACGCGACGCGACGCGACTCGAGGGGGGCAGCGGCAATTCAAAATTGAGAATTCTGTGTTGAGAATGTGTTGCATGTGGCATGTGGCAAGACAGGCCAGCAGACACATACAGATACTGTGGGCGTCGCTTCATGTCGCATGCCTCTTCAGCACATTTCAGACATTTTTTTTTTTCATTTTTCTTCTTTCTTTTTCAACTTTTGTTTATGGTTGACGGCAAAGTGTCAACCAAAATTAATTGCTAAACAAATGTCTAATCTTTGCCATTTAAAAAGCGCATAAATCAACCCCAAATCAGCAACAACAACAACACCATAGATCATTGATCACCCAAAAAAAAACTTCAGACATGTTGGAAATCTCCGCTCCATGAAAAGAAAACATTTGGTCTTAACTTTGAACTGTCATAACTTTCTCGAAACCTAACCGATTTCTACAAATTTTGGACCTTTAACAATGATGACCTTTTTTTATAATAAAATATTTTTATTATTATGTATTTTGGTATTTATGGAAATATGCTCAGAAATGTCCACAAGTTGAAGACGTTAAAAATATCTAAAAACCTATATTTCAACATTGATCTGCACAAGTCGTCGAAAAATCATCCGATTTTGATGAAATTTGGCATTTTGGAAATGGTTCTGATATAAGTTTAATTCTGCATCAAAAGTTTTGTTAAAATCGCCATTTTAAATTTTTCGACATTTTTAACCCATTTTCCATACTAACCCCTTGTTAAAATCATGAAAAATCGAAAAAGTTTTTTATCCCAATATTTGGACTATAATCGATTCTAGGACTCATAACTAGCATATTGCTTTTTATTTGAGGTGTTTTGGATGACAATTTCTCGAGTTATGCCCGAAAACGAGTCGCAAAATACCCCAAAATGTCGGTTTTTGAAACATGAGTTCCTGGCAAAACTTAGAATTGCCATAACTTGGCCGAAAATCATCCGATTTTCATGAAATTTGGCATTTTGGAAATGGTTCTGATATAAGTTTAATTCTGCATCAAAAGTTTTGTTAAAATCGCCATTTTAAATTTTTCGATATTTTTAACCCATTTTCCATACTAACCCCTTGTTAAAATTATGAAAAATCGAAAAAGTTTTTTATCCCAATATTTGGAATATAATCGATTCTAGGACTCATAACTAGCATATTGCTTTTTATTTGAGGTGTTTTGGATGAGAATTTCACGAGTTATGGCCGAAAACGTGTCGGAAAATACACCGAAATGTTGCTAAAACTTTGAATTGCCATAACTTGGCCAATAATCATCCGATTTTTTTGAGTTATGACTAGGATGGTATAAAGATGGCCAGAATATACTTTGGAAAACTTTAGTATACATTGAACTGACATATATTTAACAATACTGAACCGATGAGGAAAAACGTGGGTCAACTAACAGCTATTACTTAGACCAATCGATGGAGGGGAGGCGGAGGGCGTGGCAGCAGGTCCATAAATGTCAGTTGACACTCCAACTGCAGCTTATACGCAACTTTTCTCTCTCTCTCTCTCTCTTTCTCCGTCTACTTACTCCAACTATACTCTTCTCTCATTGTTTCTTTCTATCTCTCCCTCTAGAGTGACTGCATCACTTACTAAGTTAATTCAGAGCTGCATTCATTCTCACGATTTCACATTCTACTCTCTCTCTCACTCTCATTTTTCTTTCTCTCCTTGCCCTCTCTCTCGTTTTGTGGCACGAATTCAGTTTATAGTCCCCATTGGTTGCACGCAGTCCTTTCCCGCGGCGCTGTCAGCCTTTG
Source organism: Drosophila quadrilineata (assembly GCA_018150725.1). Taxonomy (NCBI): domain Eukaryota; kingdom Metazoa; phylum Arthropoda; class Insecta; order Diptera; family Drosophilidae; genus Drosophila; species Drosophila quadrilineata. Next base: position 13,711,547 of record JAECWN010000432.1, read on the forward strand.
GCCATGCCTTTATGATTTACTTTTTGTTCTTTTGGCACTTGCCACGCCTCCTACTCCTCCTAGTGCATCTCCACCTCCAGCACCCTCACTCAGTAGGGTCAGCCACACTTATTGCCAACTTTGTTTGCCAGCACTGTCAACCGAAAAATCATCTCTCCCCCTTTATCTTTCTCTCAATCTCTCCCTCTCTCTGTTTCTCTCTCTATGAGTTCATTTGACTTTTGCATTTCCCTCACTTCGATTTCGCATCTCTGCATCTCTCCTTTTTTTTTGGGGTTTTATCACAATTTTCTTTGGTTGTTGGAAATGTAAAAATTTTATGTCACTGGGAAAATGTGGCATAGGCAGGCATACTCCCAACGCGTTGCATGCCACCTGCTTGTGCAACAAACAAAACAAAAGAGAAGGAGAAAAAAAGAATTTCTCGCTTTGCACTTTCCCACACACAGTTATTCGCTTGACCGATGACCCCCCGATCCCTCCCTCTCCTCCACCTCCCCCCACTACCAAACAGGAGCTACCGTTTCGTCATTCATCCTCTGGTGGACACTCTTAACTTATCAACGGACTCTTCGGCACTTTCGGTCTATTGCGAAAATATTTATTTGACAATTTCCATTGCATTGTATTCGATGAAAGTTCAACAACAACAAAAAAAAGTGGAAAATAAAAGAAAAACGTGAAGTGTATTCCCGACACGCCCTATTGACCATGTCCACCAGGAGAGGTTTTCACTCGATTCTCTCTCTCTCTCTCTCTCTATCTCTGTCTCTTTCAGTGTTGCCGTCTCTTTTTGGTATGCAAATTTTTGCATGCGTCTTGTGCACAATTTTAACACTTCTTGTTCAAATTTTATGCAATTTCTTGTTGCTTTCTTTCCTTCTTTTTGCGCCATTCCATTTTCGTTTGCTGCTTCTCTCTTTTTCTTCTTCTTTTTCCACTGTTTGCTTCTTG